>OX438829.1:5310000-6637500 GCA_949315975.1 Eudonia truncicolella
GCTGACTTCTTTAAAACTTTACCTTTTTGTCCCAAAGCCCTCTTTTATAATATTTTTTCAAAATATTACAACCCACTTGCACTGCATTATGGACCAATTTTCCTGTATCACGCTGTATATTCTTTACTAACGGCTCGTTCCGGCTTCGCACGAGTGGACATTTCTTTTTTAAAATAGCCTATGTTACTCGGCGCTAATGTAGCATTCTAATGGTGAAAGAATTTTTTAAATCGGACCAGTAGTTTTTGATTTTATTCGTTACAAACAAAAATACAAAAATACAAAGCTTTCCTCTATATAATATTAGTATAGATTACTACAGTTTCCATCTGTCTTCGTCCGCGTTAAAAATCTCTTCACAAAAATCTTTATCGCTTGCCCGTAGGAACATCGTATTTCACAGAGTCCAAATTCAAATTCAGAATCAAAATCTTTATTGTCTGTCTATCACATGGTGGTACGTTGACAATCTTCCTTTTAATCACTGCAATTTGTTGTTTTATTGTGACGTGAAGAAAGGACACACACACGCGTTTATAACATTAATAAGTTTAATCATGTATTTGTGGAAATTGATAACTGCCTTGCTTATTTAATTTGACATGACAAGACAATTACATTGTCACATACAATAACATAATATAATATAAAGAATTGTTTTTAAATGTCATATTATTATTTAAACAAACATTATATTTTAATCAAATCCCGTTAGAAAACAGTATTAACTTAAAATATAAAGCAGTTTAATAACAAATGATTCAAGATACAATTTGGACATTAAAACCAGAAATCAATTGCAAAATAAGATGTATAGGTATTCAAAGCAAATGTAGCCAAAAACATCAGGAAACGCTGTATTTAAAACGTATGTTTAGAGCAGAGCTCTCTATGGATGTGAAGCATGAACAATAACACAGGACAGAAATAGACTGCGACGAAGATGTAATAACCTATATAAATAATAAACTAACGAAAAGGTATTACAAAAAGTAAAAAATAAGCAATTATAAAAAGTTATTGAAAAAGAACAACAAAGATGATTGGCCACTTAATAACATAATTGAAGGAAAGATATAAGGAAATGAGCAAGAAGAGCTTATATGAAACAAAAGCAGGAGAGAAAAAGACAAATGTAAAAATAATTAGCTTGAAATAAAGATGAAAAAAAAGCTACAGCCGCAAGAACGAATAACATCAAGAGATAATTAAAGAGTTCTGTTTACATTATTTTATTCAAATTAGCTAGAAGCCCAATATTAGTAACTCAATTACTCAAGGCTCTAATTTTACTTGTGTCATGTTAAAATATTAGGATGTTTCTAAATACCCTTACTCATAAGACATAAATAGTAAAGTTGTGAGGTTGTAATAAGTAATATTTAATAACATTAATGTTTTATCAATGTTGTTTAGATTTTTATCAAACATTAAAGCACCACTTTTAGTTCAAGCTAAGGTGAACCTTGAAACATTTGACATTTGAATTCTTTGTAACAACAAGTTTTGTAAAAAAGTACTGTGAGTAGTTTTTACATTCCCAAAATATCTAAAGAACACAAATGTTCTTAACACATTTCCTTTACAATGGTACTTTCGCACAGTATTAAAAGTAATTTATTATCTTAATCTTAATTTATTGAATTTGTTTCTGCTGTTATACTACAAAGTCACAGATTTCACTGTAAAACTAAAATGATCAATTAGTGCTACAAAAAGTTAAGAGAATGAAACTATTACGAAATAAGATTTTCTACATACCTTTACTATACCTACTTACTTTACCTGATCATATCAATGATTTGAGTACCAAAATAAAACTTGCTGCTGAGACAGCTGCGTTTTCAGAAATTAAATATTTGTATTTTGTATAAATTCAATCCAAAACTAAATGTACTATAGTCACTCCGCCCAGACGCTACAAACAGGTGACTACTTGATTTAGAAAGAACGAGTTTAAAACATTTAACCTCATGTAGCACATGTCTAGCATAGGTCTGCTGTAAAATTAGGGTGCGATAATAAAATTGAAAACAAGAAATGCATTTTTATATTTGTGTTGTGCGGTATACTACTTTATGTATTTTGTTGACATTTAGTAATTTTATATGTATGTAAGTACGTTCATATGCGCCATGTTGTGCGCCTAAGTGAAATAAAAATATATAATTTAAGGATTAGAAGCTGGTACTCATCAAAAAGTTTCAAGGTTGGTTTCACATTATCGGTGTTACTCTGTCGCGTCAGCATTACACTATTAATAATTGTAATGATCGCAAAAAAAACAATTAAAGTAATTTTTCTTGTAAAAGTACAAATATAACATGTAATAAGAGTTTATAAATTCCTATACCCATCAGTTATTGTTTTATGTAAGAAAAACAAATAGCGAAGAAGAAAATCATAAAGGTGGATAGCACAAGCTGCGCTAATCGTCTTATTGACCGGTTGCTGGACGAACTTGTTGCCGTTTCGTGCATATTCGGTGTCTCTTCGTATAAATTCGATCGTTTCCGTAATGGCCGCTGCGCGTTGAGGGCGCCTGTGTGCACTTGTTTAGCGTCTCGCTATGCGACGTTGCCAACTTTATTGACTTAAGCACAAACGAAGACAAAACGTACGCGTGTGGAGTGGAACTTACAGCCGGTAGCTTTTTTGATTAAACAACACGAAGGGCTCTGTGAACTTTCGTTTTGACTAGAGTCAGATTCGAAAGAAAATGAAGTGTCATGAGTGAATATATGAAGTCTGTGTAATAAAAATTAAATCGCGTATGCAGTGTACTGATACAAAGTGAAAATTGATACGTCGTTTGTGTAGTTATTGTATTGATAACTTATTGGACATGATTTTCACAAAATTTACACAAAGAGAATCTTAAACTTCGAGTCGGAGGAACATAAAGAAACAGGTTGGCCGAAAGCGGCGATTGTAACATGGGGGACAGAGGCGCGACGGGGGGCGCTTGGGGTGCGCGCGACGAAGCCTCGTGGTGGCCGGGAGGCGCAGGTGAACTCCAGCATCAACAACAACTTGACGAAGAAATTGCTCGAAGTACTGCTGCAGCCACTCATCAACTATACACCTATAAGATGACCAGTGGGTTTTCGAATAACGGCGGAGATAATTCAACCGCAAGTTATGATTACCGATTAGTATCAAATTCAAATACCAGGGAACAATCTCCTCAGCAGCCATGGTGGTATGCGTCAGGAGCGGTTGAAGCACAACAGACATCTTCGCCAACGGTATGAATAAATAATTAAAATTGTAAAATCTATTTGATCCATCTTTTCGCAACGACATCATGGCTAACAAAATGATCTTTTATTTCTCTTTCTTAATATGAATTTGTTCGCTGCGTCATACTGAATATAGGTAATGTTACTATTATGCGTAAGTACTAATATTTGAAACAAAACGGAACTGGTAAAGAAGTAACCCTGTAAGCAAACATTTCTGTTGAAATTACTACCTACCGTTGTATTACAAGAATAAATAGGTATAAAGTTGTTATTGCAGCCAAATAACAAACGTACCTAAGTTAATAACTTAAGAGTTAACAAAATATATGTAACTTAAATAAAAATATGCTTTTACTATAAAGCATTTCATGATTACTGTTACAAACTAACAACATATGTACATACTTGCCTACGAATAATAAAAAACTGTCACCATGTCTAACGAGGCTACATACTATTAGATAATCAGTGGCTACTCGTTGTATTATGAATATGTAGCTATAAAGCAAGGGCTATCAATTTAAAATAAGTATTTTGCGGGTGTAAATTTCTTACGTCAATATAATTATTTAATGGTATCACTTTATCGCATATAGGGTTTTTTCGCACCAACTAGATATAGCAAAAAATAAATAGCAATCAATGAAACATGTTGTATACCTAAATTACAAAGTCTTTTTTAGCCTTTAACAGTAACATGCACTTACGTGTTGTACAGAATTGTTTATGGGTCGAACTGTACATTTAATTTTCCTGCACGTGAATTTTGATGTTTTATTCATTTTAATGTTCAAAAAAGCTCTAAAACTGATATGAATAGAAATGACTATCCTTGTAAAAGTCTTAGATAGTTTAGTGTTAAATAAATGTTATAATTATTCATTCTTTCATGTTAGTGGTTCAAATTTATCATTCATTCATTTCAGTTTCCGCTTACTTTTTATAAAAAGTCCAGAAAAGTAATCATTTATTTAACAGATCGTAACCGTGCATAATTATAAGCTTTAAATGTTAAATTAATTTTACACGATTTTCTGTATTAGTACAAAATAGCCGACAGGATAAATTTACGACAAAAATATCTCTAGGTATATTAGATTGGAGCGAGTTCCGGACTGGCGGCGGAACGGGAAATCAAATGTTTATTTTTTCCAGTATCATAGATGAAGTTTTTTCTATATCTCTTTAGGCTCATTCGTATTATCTTGTATTACTTGTACGGCGAAAAAGATAAGAAAGAAACCATTGAAAAGGAAAAGTGAATCAATTTAAACCTTCAAAAGTGGAATTAATTTGTTATTCGACTGCGTGCAGAATTGCAGATGTTAATATAACATTTTCCTAACAGCTATCTAGTATGTAAATGACAATGACAGACAGCGTCCTACCTACCTGCCGTATTTATCGAACAGCTTTATTTTTACACATTAAAATGTTAATCTCTTTTCAGTCCCAAAACCATTCGAGCCCAGACCCCGATCAGGGAAACCAGCAAGCGAACGGCATCCAACCGAACCACCAGGTGTTACAGCAGCAGTCACAAGAGCAGAATCAATCGATCCAGCAGAATCAGCTGCAACAGATACAGCAGCAGAGTTTGCAGCAGGCATTGCAACACCAACAGCAGAACCAACAGCAGACGCTGCAGCAGATGCTACAGCAGCACCAGCAGCAGCAGTTGCAACAACACCAACAGTTGCAAGCGCAGCAACAGCAGCAGCAACAACAACAACAGCAGCAACAACAGCAGCAGCAGCAACAAGCTTTGCAACAGAGCTTACAACAAACATTGCAAGTGAGCCAGGCTCAGGCACAGGCTATTGTGCAGGCTCAGGCAGCGTTGCAGCAGCAAGTGGCTCACACATTGCAACAACAACAGCAGACGCTGCATGATCATATGCAAGCGGTGCAACAACAGCAAATACAGGCTGCTCTACAACGACAATCTGCTACACTACAGGTATGATACATGTTTTTATTTATCATGTTGTGTCTAGTCTTTTTCATTAACCTTTAACAGCTCATATGCGGCAAGCACTGACTGATCACTGATGCCCGAAACAATTAGAACTATTGTCCATGTCCTTTCACAGCAGATGACAGATTAAACAAAGAACATTTGCTGGACTCAGCCCATTCCCATAAGCATTAGCACAGATATCAATCTGTCAGATCAATCAATCTAAATTATAGTAAAAAAAGTATTTTCCATCATCTTTATGTTTCTTATTTTGCAATCGTAAAATGTACAATGTTGAACATGGGTCTCTTTGTTAGATTTGAAAGTGTATGTTTGTAGGCGAGGTGTCTTTTCAAATGTTTCTATGTGGGAAGAGCATTGTTATGACTGGTAATTAGATAAACTGGTAGATCAACACATAAACCCTGAAGCTGCATAGGTCACTACAGAACACTGGCATCCCTCCTTAGGCTATCAATAATAATCTATATACCTATTATGACTTGTCCTGACTGACTGATTCATCATCGCCGAGCCAAAACCGCTGAAGCTAATTAGATGAAATTTGGACTGTAGGTTTATGAGTGACGTAACCAGCCACTAAAAAAAGGATTTCACGGAAATCATACTCTAAGCGGGTCAAATAGGGGGTTAAAGTCTGTCAGTTTTGAAGTAAAATATATGAAAATTGGTATTTGGCTTTTTGAAATGAAAAAAAGGATGACATGTCTCAGGAATTTTGTTTTTAGTGTAATCAAATTTTTTATAGTTATTAACTATAAAAATGAATAATTAATTTGATATATGTATAGATTTTTCAATAAAATTAAACTAATGAGGTGAAATAAGGGTGGAAAGTTTGTATGTTGTATCTGTCATTCCTTTTTCGGTATTTGGCCTGGTTAGAAATTGTAAAGTGTTTCAGGAGTTTTGGAAAATGATTCCTATGACAATTTGTACAGCAGGTTCCAAAATGGACCAAAATAACTTATACATACTTATCTATACTTATGTAATAGATCACTATTACATTGTTTTGCATTAGAAACATTTTACTAATTCTAGCTCACATGGGTGGGTTTGATAAAAATCTTAATGTTGAAATAACGTGACATGTTACGAATGTCATTTTTACAAGTCATGTAGCCCACATGAGCAAAACCACAAACAAAAGTTAGGACTCAAAAATAAATAATTAGTGTCTTACATTATCACTGGAGTTTTCTAATTCTGAGACAATATAAATGTCCATATGATCTGCCGAATGGTAAGCAGTCACAAGATCCCCTGGATGTTTGTGACACCAAGGGCAACCATTATGTGTGAAATTATGCGTGCAACCCTAAAGTTTCAGTCCTAATTAATTATTATTGATATTTAAAATATACTTTGTTCAAAGCAAACACTGTTTGTACACAGCTATGCTATGCGTGTTCATTGGATCCTAGTACCCTTTAAACCACAATGCAATAATGCAATATTAGTATTATTTGGCGGCAGAAATAGGTAAGGTAGGTTAATTATCTCTTCTTTGGTATTAGATTAGTTACCGGGAATACTACAGTGCTATTTATTGACAGGAACAGGTATTAGGGTGGCTTCCCTCCAGGCAGATTCTGCACAATTAAGCCATCACCATAAATTTAACCACCTTTGTGATTTAGTGGTTAAGATCACCATTCTCAGATCCAGCTGTACCGGGTTGGATTCCTAGTGGCGCGTAAATGTTTGTGTACTCTGTTTGGTTGGTGGTAAGGCTTGTTTATCCACCTGGCTAGCTAGCAGCATCTTATCTAAATATGTCGCCATAACATCAATGTTTATAGCATTGTTGTGTTCCGGCAGCTAAAGATAAGATAATCAGTGCCTCAGTAGTTGAGGATCCCGGGTGAAATGCGCTTCCACCATTGGCCTATCATTACTTAGGGTTAAAAATTGACACGCGGCATCGACAACGGTCGGCGTCTTACTCTAGTATTTCATAAGCGATTAAGTATTCAAGCATACGCGACCGACGACGTGCGCACTGACGGTCGGTCGAGCACGGTTTTAGCCCTTAACATCAGGTGAGATGAAGGCACAGTGCTTACCCAAAAGATATTGAGCTAACAGACTGTACACTTCCTCAGGAGTTGCAACAGCAAGCACAGCAGCAAGCTTTAGCTCAAGGGACCGTCACTAAAGCCAGGATGCCGCGCGCGCGCCCCTATAACAAGCCGCGTGGCCGCATGACGGCATACGCGTTCTTCGTGCAGACCTGCCGTGAGGAGCACAAGAAGAAACATCCTGATGAGAATGTCGTCTTTGCTGCCTTCTCCAAGAAGTGTGCCGAGAGGTGGAATGTAAGTTTAATTGTATCTTTAGATGATAAGCTTTTATGCATTCTTTATAGATACCTGGTGTGAAGAAAACATGAACATACACTCAGATGAAAATGTTATCATTGCTGCGTTCTTCAAGAAGTGTGCCGAGAGGTGGAATGTACCTAAATTTACTTGTATTTTTAGATAAATTAGCTATTCTGCATTCTTAGTTCAGTCCTGCCTTTGCCATCTCTAAGAAGTAAGGAGAGAGGTGGATTGTGAGTTTATTTGTATCTTAAGACAATTAGCTTTTACACATTCTTCAATGCAGACTTGGTCCGCAGAGCTCAATAAAAACATCTGAACGAGAATGATATCTTTGCTGCCTTCTCCAAGAAATGTGCAGAGAGGTGATAATATGTAAGTTTTCTTGTGTCTTACGATGATTAGCTTATATGAACTCCTGGTGTTAGGAGTTCAAGAAGAATAATAATAATACTTTATTGACTAAGAAAATTCATAAATAAGACTTAAAACAATAATAACAATTTTTATAGGACTAAATACAAGATCACTAGCATCAAAACTAGGCCGAGCCTGTGTCATTGATGCTAGTCACTTCCTATGACATTTATCTTATAATGTTGGTAACACACGCATTACATCATTAAATAATAGAAGAAATCACGTCAACACTAAGGGAAAAACATTAATACGTTACTTACAACATAAATTCAATTTACAAATAAATTACGGGTTTTAATTACAACTTGTGCACTATACAAATCTTTATCATAAAGAAACATCAGAATGAGAATGTTTTCTTTGCTGCCTTCTTCAAGAAATGTGCAGAGAGGTGGAATGTAAGTGTACTAGTAGTAGCTTACGATTTTACACATTCTTAGTACAGTCCTGGTGCTTCAGGCTCTTCGCTCTTAAAGACGTTGCCAAACTTATGGCCTCTATCTTTACAGAGGAGGAAGAGTGAAAGGATGGGGTTGCACAAAAGATCCCGATAGGTCGAGGTGTTACTGCGAGAGGGAAACCTCGGCAGGCCCCACTAAGATAAGATAAGATAAGATAAGATAAGTGTACTAGTAGTAGCTTACGATTTTACACATTCTTAGTACAGTCCTGGTGCAAAGAACATAAAGAAACATCCCAATAAGAATGTTATCTTTGCTGCCTTCTCCAAGAAGTGTGCAGAGAGGTGGAATGTAAATTGACTTGTATCATAATATGACGATTAGCTTTTACGAATTCTTAATACAGTCCTGCCGCTAGGAGCTTAAGGAGAAACATCTGAATGAGAATATTATCTTTGCTGCCTTCTCTAAGAAGAGTGGCGAGAGGTGGAATGTCAGTTTAATTGTAACTTTAGATGCATTAGCTGTTCTGCATTCTTAGTACAATCCTATCGCTACTAGGAGCTCAAGGAGAAACATCTGAATGAGAATGATATCTTTGCTGCCTTCTAATGTGAGTTTACTTGTATTTTTCGATAAATTAGCTTTTGCGCATTCTATGTGCAGACCTGTTACTAAGAGGTCAAAAAACATATAAATTAGAATGACATCTTTGCTGCCTTCTCCAAGATGCGTGCCGAAAAAGTGTGTCGAATGGTGATATGTAAGTTTACTCTTTTAAAAGGAATTAGCATGACCAAATAAGGGTGGGAATTACACATTCTATGTGCAAAGAACTCGAGAGGATACACCCAGATGAGTATGTTATCTTTGCAGCTTTTACTATGTATGTCTAGAAATAGATGCATGACACAGACATTTTTTGCATACTTGAGAACACAAAAGGACACACCTATATGTGAAGTTAATTTGATGCCTTCTTCAAGAAGTGTTCACAGAGATTGAAAGTAACTTTTATTTATGTGTTATATCACCAGCGCATTAATGTCCCCACTGCTGGGGCACGACCTTTCCCTATGGATGGCTAGGGAGCTCGGGCCATAAACCACCACGTGGGCCCAGCGCGGATTGGTGGTTGTTAACGACTGCTAATGCCAGCCCGAGATGGTAGAATTTCGATCACCCATCCGATGACCGGCCTTTGCGAGAGTTACTTAACTTCAGCAATCGTAGACCGGGCACGTTAACCACTGCGCCATCAAGCTCCTCCTTATTTATGAGTGTTTTAGATTTATCAAATGATATAGCTACGTGATTAAATTATGGGTCACACATTTTTCATACAAACCTGATGCAGGAACACAAGAAGACATCCCTTTGAGAATATTATCTTTGCAGCCTTCTCTAAGAAGTGCGTGCATAGGTAGGATTTGTACTGTATGTGTTTCATGATTCATTATTTTTGTAGGTCTGTGCAACTCGATACAAAAATGTTTAGCTTCCAGATTGACTCACTGTCTCTTTTCTATATCTATATATATACTAATATTATAAAGAGAAAAGCTTTGTATTTTAGTATTTTTGTATGTTTGCAACGAATAAACTCAAAAACTACTGGACCAATTTAAAAAAATCTTTCACCATTAGAATGCTACATTAGCGCTGAGTAACATAGGCTATATTGAAAAGAAATGTCCACCTTTGCGAAGCAAAGTAGCTCTTGGCTTTTTATCCTACATGGAAGTAACGATAACCTGCAGTGAAGTGCGCTTCCATCTGAAGGTGGAATCCTTTGAGGAACCAGCTATCATCTTTAATTGTTGGAATACAATAATGCTATGAACAGTGATGTTGTGACGACAGAATTAGATAAAAGGGTCGTAGCTAGTTAAGTTGACCGTTGAGCACTACTACCATCTACCCTATACATGAACCCATGCTGGAAATCGAACCTGGTATCTCTGGGGTTAAATTAAAACTGACAGTTTTACGGTCGTCCACAAAGGCGGTTAATAAACATCACCGGTGATATGCAAAAATCGCCCCTGGAGGCTATTTTCAGATTTGTACTTTGGAACTATACACCCAGTGGAAAATAATCTCCTATGTAAAAAGAAACAGCTGAATTTTTAATAATATCGGTTATAGAGTTGTTTCATTTATTTGTACCATACAAATCACAGCATATCATTTGCAGACCATGTCGGAGAAGGAGAAGGAGAGGTTTCACGAGATGGCCGAGCAGGACAAGATGCGGTACGACGTGGAGATGCAGAACTACGTGCCGCCCAAGGATGTGAAGGTCCGCGGGCGCAAGCGGCAGGTCAAGGACCCCAACGCGCCCAAGCGATCCCTGTGAGTTACGGTCTCGGAACTTTACATATTTTTTGTCTAGATTATTTTTTTTCTCTACGGGTAAGGTACGGTTTCTCTCTTGTAAGGAGTATTTATCAAGTTTATTGTCAGACTTTTCTCGATAGAAGACAGCATTCCGAACCGGCGGTAGGCAAAATCATGGTCACTTACATATATTTCTGTTATTTGAACGATATTATAAACAATACAGCAGTGGACTAGTATAGGCTGATGATGATGATGATGCTGATGATGATAAACAACAAATTGTAAAAAAATTACAAAAAATTGCCATCCTATCCCCATATCTCTTATAGTTCATGTCAGTATATAAACCCATTCCTAACAGTATTGGCTTTCGGCTAGGTTAACAAAAGCTATTATTACTAATGTATAACACAGCCAAAATTATACAGCCAAATAATAAATAAAATAGACGCCTCTGTAGTGGTTAGACGGTAGACGGTCTAAGACTCGGAAGTGCCGGGTTCGGTTCTAATCAAGGGGTTTATATTATTCTGTTGGTTACTGGAATTATGATGTTTAAGTTGTTGTGTTAGACACCGTTAAGTATAATGGTTACTGTTTATAAGTCATATTACCTAATAGGTTGGTAGTGACGTGCACTTGAAGAGATAGGCAACTCCAGCAGTCTCCAATAGTCCAGCAGTGTAATAGTTATAAGCTGACGATGATTATGATGTTAGAAAGTTGTTAGGATAAACCTAAAAGCAGTGTATACAAGTCATAAGTTAATTGGTAACATTGTTCGCATTCGTGCACACAGCTCGGCGTTCTTCTGGTTCTGCAACGACGAACGCTCCAAAGTGAAGGCCAGTAACCCGATGTACACGATGGGCGACATCGCTAAGGAGCTCGGCCGGCTGTGGTCGGCCGCCGACCCACAGACCAAGTCTAAGTACGAGGCGCTGTCGGAGCAGGATAAGGCGCGCTACGACAAGGTTATTGCTATTACTAATCTTTCTTTACTTTTATTTCAGTGCTTAGAAAGCGATATTACAGTCGCATAACATCAGAGAGAGAGACACGTTTGCCTAAGCTTCTATAAAAAAATAAATAATAATAAATCATAAATCATAAAATCTTTAGTTGCTTAAAACATGGTAACAATGATGTAATTATTGGAGGATAGCAACATACATGTTTTATCGATCTGTCGATATACAAATATTTTGTCGTCATGCTTTTGAAATTAATTAGGTACTTATTTATAATTCATATAATTTACTAAAAATAAAAATTACAATATTTACTTAGATTAGATGTGACTATGTCAATAACAATTTGTAAAATTATATAATAAAATTAAGATAAAAGTAAATTATATTAAAACATTCATTATTTATTTATTTAGGATCAAAGCCATCGTCACAGAGAAATAATAAGATGTCAACAATATTTCTATTAGTCATGTTTTAATTAATTAATTCTATTCTATTTCATAAAAGCAATTTTTCACAAGGATTCCAAAAACAGTCTTTTTAAAGAGATTAAATGGCATATTTCTGATATCGTAAGATAATCCCAATGTGACAGTTTCTCGTCTTCCTGATAATAGATGGACCATAATATTACAAAGTGAAAAGGACTAGGCGGTATTAGGAAAGTTGGTAGACCCAACAATCGGTGGGCCGATGATATCGCCCAAGTGACAGGCAGGGAATGGCTCGAAGCCGGGAAAGATCGGAAAAAGTGGAAAATGCTGGAGAAGAATATCTAAGTTTTTTACAATACGAGTACTGGTTATTACTAACCGATACTTACATAAATTGTAAATGTAGAAAATTGTATTGGTAGGATATGGAATCAATAAAGACTTTTATACTATTGTTGCCAGTAGTAAACTCCAGAGACAGCTAGACAGAACACACAAATGGCTTCGTAAATCGCGTATACAAGCTAGTAGGCTAGCCAGTCATATAACTTTGGGCTCAGACGCAGAGTGTCACAAAAGGTCCCTTTCGCAAAACGTCCCTTTCTCAGAATGTCCATTTCGCAAAATATCCATTTCGCATAATGTCCCTTTTTCTTCAAACATTCTCTTAGCATATTTACATGTTTGACTGGTACGATTTGTATTGGTATGGGTAAGAAATTTAGAATAAAAGTATAGTACAAGTCACGTTTATTTATTTACATTTAATTAAAGAATGATTAATGTATATAATTTAGGAGCTTTGTCATTTCCAAATCACTTCAAACGGAAAGAAAGATATCTAAGATAAATAGATATATATATATAGAGATATATAGAGATAAAAAGATATTTATTTTATTTTACCGACCGACCCTACGGGTATCCTACCGACTGCGCCAATTAAGCGTGGTCGCAACCGAAGTCCCAAAAAGTCAATTTTTATTGATACATTTTAATAAAGATTACAATTTATTACTTAAAATAATTATAATTAAAGTTAGGTGACACTCAACCGATGCGAGGTTAAAGAATGCTGTTTCCATGTCCGTGGAATCGCGGTGGCGGCGGCGGCAACGAAACCGAAGCTCGTTGCTGCGTCAGCTCCACGTGCGGTCAATGTTCAATATCCGTGTGATTGTGTAAATAAGGGCGATGCTATATCATGGGAATGCATAGAGACGCCTTGAGTAACAACTTGATTGTAGTAAATAAATAAACGTAATTTGTACTATACTTTTATTTTGAACTAGCGGCCCATTTTTTTATATAGCCAATGTTGCTCAGCGCTAATGTAGCATTCTAATGGTGAAAGAATTTTTTAAATCGGTCCAGTAGTTTTTGAGTTTATTCGTTGCAAACGTCTTCTTTGCGTCTTCTGTGCGTCTTTATAATATTAGTATAGATTTCTTACCCAAATCCATACAAATTGTTATTAAATTAAAACTAATGTGTAAAATAAACGCGAGTAGATCCGTAAAAGTTGTTTCATTTCAATGTGTAGTATTCGCGTAAACTTTAGAAAACAATATAAAATATACATATAAAAAACGCGAGGTGAACACTATAAAGTGTTTTTCTTAACAGTAATGTTAAGTGTTTGCTTAAGCTTATAGAAATGTGAAAAAAGTTATCACCGATCATTTGTTTTCCAGGAGATGACAGCATACAAAATGGGTCATCTTGCCCTGGTGAAGCAACAGCAGCAAGAGGAAGAAGAAGCCGACTTCGTGGTGGAGTCTGATTACGAGCCGGAGTCGCAGACGGCTTAGATCGGACGCTAACAAAACAATGACATTTGATTCAATTTAGTATTTAAAACCAAATGGTTCAATTTAGTAAACCAAATGATTCAATCAATAAAACCAAATGGTTCAAACGGTGAGCCAAGTGGTCCAAACGGTGAACTAAATGGTTCGAACAATGAACCGAGTGGTTCATAATTCCATTGTTCAATCTAGCCATATGGTGTTGAGAACTTAAGTCTCGTGGCACTTAGAGGGTTAACTACACAGTACACTTTGCCATAGACTTTTTATACTTATTTCGTAATTTCTACGTGAATAGAAAAGTATCTTATATACTCTCAAAAAGAGTTCATTTATATTGCCCTCACACTATTTAAAGTCTTAAAAGTGCAGTGTGCATTGGCCCTAAAAATCTGTATAGCAATGTTTGCAACCATTTAACTTTAAAAAATAAGAATCGAAAACCAGATAAATCGTTAAGTTAAAAAATACTTTTATATGATTACATTTCTAACGGAATCTGATTAGTCTACTGCTAGTACTCTTCTGCAGATAAATTAGTTTCGAACGTATTTATTAGTACTATTGCGAGTAATATGATAATTAAAATTATTATTTTAAATATTTCATAGGGTATAAAAAAAGAATTTTTTGAATCTTATTAACATCAATATATTTTATAGAAAATTTTATGAAGAAGCGTAAAATTGTCGGTTTAACTTATTCAATATAGAACAAGTCGGTAAGCAAAATTTTTGTTCGAGATTATTATGACGAAAACAAATGACCACTTACACCAAAATCATAATCTAAATTTAGTTTAATCCTGTTTAAAACTTTATTGAGTAGCTATCAAGATTATATCCAACAATCTTAACCTTAGAGGCGCCTACGGGTTTTGCGCTCTCCGATATACTATTTGTCGGACGCCCCGAAGAATCTAGTAACCTCACTAGGAAATTGTCTATGGGTTGGTTGTCTATACCTATATAGATTGAATAGTCATCATCATCAGGGAGAGGCATAGGCCTCTTGCATGCTTCTCTTTGCTTATGCCATAAAATAATGAAAAATAATGAATCCTGTTTAATTAAACAGCTGCCAGCAGAATTCACTAATGTTTTAAGCAGATTTAGAACTAAAAGAGTTTGGTTCAAGATGGTTAAAATATCATCTATCATTTGAAATAAGTAAGTTATTGCACTCTATGTTTTTACCATTTGTTAAATATTTAATTTGTCTTAAAGTAATCTAACAATGTATTCGTTTTGCATTGTTTATATAGTATAATTGGTTAATAATCTGTTTCGTTGGCCATATATTTCTGTTAATATTATGTAAAATAATTCATTGCCTGGTAAATAGATAGATCCAATTCGGGTTTAAAATTAATTACTTTGTGGTTTTTTTACTAGTTAAAAGGTCACATGTGGTTTTAAAACTATAATATAACAGTTTTATTGCGAATATATTTTATTATAGGAAAACTGGTAAATGTTTGTCTATGAGTAGGATTCATACCTACCATTTTTTTGTATGACAACCTCGTTAGACACGGGTTTAATGCTGCTCATGGGATAACATTTGTAACTTTTTCCATATTAAAATGATTATTTACTCGAAATATTTTTATTGGGAATTTTATTTCTAATATGTATTTAATAATAGTTTAATTTTGTTGTTGAATAAATTTTCTTGTGACTATTGAAACTTTACAAAATGGTAATTTTACAGTTTAATAACTATGCCCATTTTTGTTTATATCGTGTTTTTTAATTCTTGATTGATCTGGCGGTGGCAACTCTTAATAAATTATTTGTGGAAATTACTTTCCTCTGTTTTAGCCATGCAAATTGTACCTTAGTTATATACATAAAATTTTTCAGAGTTACCCTTTATGTGAAACTATAACTTAATTTTAGTTGGTAAACTATATTTGATTTACCGTACATTAAAAACAAAAACAGCGTAAGTACAAGTGGAATACGAAAATTACTCCTTGTTTTGACTTTGTTGTATACATAATTAATTTGTTATTTACTTGTTGCGTTATGGACAATCGCTTATCAAATCGAATAATTTCTTTATTTTTGTTTGTTTTTTGTACTAAGTAAATCTTAAAACATAGGATCTTTTTTATGCCAGTTCTCAACTACGCTACTTGGCTGTGCATATATTTAGTGTTACCTAGTTCGTTATTTTATTTTTCTATAAAAAACGAATGTCGCCTTTTCTAAGATATTAAATTGTAATTTTGAAAATGAAAGGTGTGGCCTTATATTAATGTATTTTCAAGTAATACAGCAATACATTAAATTCAGGAACAAATAATACATTGTAGTGTTGCGTGTAAGTATCGAGCGGTAACTAATCGTAAGATATTTGTAGACAAGTGTGCGATGGAAGAGCGTTAGTGCGTTTTGTTATTTTTTGACAAAAAAAATGTAAATATTTAAATTATATTCCTTTATTTTTCCTTAGATATTTTATGTTATAATTTGTTTAATAACATGTTGTTTACTATGAAAAAAAAGAAGAAAAAAATGTGTAGGTACTTACGTGAAAGCATTTCGGAGAAAATTCTATTATTAGATATTGTTAAAATTGTAAATAGAAATGACTGCGAATCGTGATAGTACTTAAAGTTACGAATGTAATCGCCATCTTGAGTAATGCTAGAGTCTCCTGTCTGCTTCATACCTGTTCGATTAGTTTCTGATAACCTGGGAATTTGTCTTTTGTGATCACGTGTCTGTTTAAGTAATTCCACGAAATAACTACTTCCGTTTATTGTAAAACGTTACACTTAGTGGAATCGAATTATTTTAAGGTTACAGCGTGTAATTAGGGCGATATTGTATTGAATTTGTGAATCGCTCACTGTACAAAACAATATAGTGAATCCTTTACACAAGATCTGTATTTTATTTTGTTCATCCTTTGTGTTCTGTTGTTAATTTTATTATTTATTTATTTATTTTTTTTATTTTTTTTTGTATTGTTTTTACGGCTCCGGATGAAATCCATCGAGCCTATTCATTCGTTCTATCTTCATATTAATATGTAATACATAAATAAACAATTTTGATGATGATGAATGATAATGAAATGGGAAGTGAGAAATGATATTACCCCCCAATCCCTCGAGTATCTCAGTAAAGATGTGGGGCTTTACTAAGTCCTCACGCAGACTTCTTGAATTTGAAAAGTGACGTTGCACTGTTTTGTTTCATTTGCCAAGACTCATGCACACTCACGAACACTTAAAGGTTAATAAACCACCATTATTTCACATTAATATTCGACATAACACACATTTCAGAAAATAAAACAAAACCGCAGACACGACTCTTCACTTTCCCGCCAAGAAGTCATTTATTTATTATGACTGACAGTGACATGAACTTGACGTAAGACATAGACAAATAGACATTAACAATATGGCTGCGTCCCACAATCGATATTGATCGAACCATCGATAATTTGATCAATTTTATTAGGATCTTTCTTAACTGAGGATGAAGTAAGAAAAAGTGGATGATAATTATTAAGATATTTATTTCGTATCATAAATGCTTTTCGTTTTTTAATGGATAGTTAAAATATACTGAAATAATGTTGCATTTCGTTTAATCTCTTTGTATCGATTTTTACTAATCGATAAACTAAATATATAATTACGAAAATAAAATCTGTTGGCCACTGCAAACGATGCTGTTATTTACAGATGTTAATCAGGTAAAATATACGATTTTTTTGGTACATGATTTATTTAGCCATAATCAGGCCCAGAACCGGGGACTTCTCGTTTAAATTATATTTGGTAACCATTTGCTGTTGCCCGCCTGTGGCATTCACAGCTAAACCATGTTAGAAAATCTTAATCAAGCTGTAGTGATAGAAGACTCCCTTAGATAAGTGTCATAAAACGCATAAAGAATAGAAATGGAATTGTATTATTATTATCGTATGGATGATACGTTTTTAATAACGTTTGATTGGCCTTTGAATCCCATACGTTTATTTATATATTCCATTTTTATTCTACTAGGTAATGCCCTCCGAAAAATATCTACTTTTATTGTTCTGAGTTTTAGTTATTGTTATGATGAGGTTCTGAGGTTATGCCGTCTATGGTCTACCAGAGGGGGGAATCTTCCATACATTGAATTATTTCAAAAATTTCATTTAGCAAGTTTGATTGCAAACTTCTACCAACCCTCACTGCCACCACTGAGATGTCCTGACGGGACTTAAGCCCACAAGCCGCAGGAGAAGGTCGGTCTCCTTTCCAAACTCTGCAGTTAACTCCCGAATCGATGACTGCAATGCACAGCCACTTTCAATTCCTCACTGTGGCCACACAATGCCCGAGTTTAACATCAGGCAGTGTGATGTCCGTGGGGGCTGCAGTCAATCGATGTCTGGAAAGCTAATGGCCCTGATGGCATCCCATCAATAGTCCTGAAAATGTGTGCAGCAGAGTTGTCCCCCGTGTTAACGCGCATTTACCGTCTCTCGCTCTCTTCTGGTTGTGTTCCGGAATCTTGGAGAGAAGCTAACGTGCAACCAATCCCCAAAAAAGGAGATCGGTCAGACCCATCTAATTACCGCCCCACATAGCCGTTACTTCAGTTTTGTGCAAATCATGGAACGTATTTTAAATAAACAACTTGTCCTCTACCTGGAAGAACACTCCATAATTCACGATCGCCAATACGGGTTTCGGCCGAAACGGTCAACGGGTGCTCTTCTAGCGTACGTTGCACATTTCTGGGGTTAGGCTATTGACAAGCGTGGTGAGACGGTGGCTGTTAGCCTTGACATAGCCAAGGCTTTTGATCGGGTCTGGCACAAAACTCTTCTCTCCAAGCTCCCGGCATGCTGTCTGCCTGCTCAGTTCTGCAACTGGGTCGCTGGCTTCCTGCATAAGCGTAGAATCCGTGTCCTATCTGATGGATGCGCTTCGCGGTTCATGTCAGTGAACGCTGGTGTCCCTCAAGGTTCCGTTCTGTCCCCCACGCTGTTCCTTCTGCACATCAATGATATACTTCCACTTGGAAATATTCATTGCTATGCAGTGCAGATAGCACAGTGCATGGGGGATATAACGGTCACCCAGTGGCAGGGCGGATTGAAACCGGTCAATCGAGTGAATTATGTCATTGAGCTCAATCGGGTATTGGACCTCATATCTAAATGGGGCTCCAATAATTTTGTTGAGTTCAATGCCAAGAAAACACAGCACAGGTGTGTGCGTTCACGGCAAAAGTCACCATTCCTTCCCCTTCCTACTCTTCAGGGTACACCTCTAAGCCTGCAGAGCAGTATCAATATGCTCGGTATGACGATTCGCTGCGATCTGAATCGAAGCCGTGATCAAAACAGCCCCACGAAAACTCGGTATTCTGAACAGGGTGCGGCGATTCTTTACCTGACCTGTTGTGCCTTTTATACCTTCTCGTTGCCTTGGACAGATTGCAGCGTCGCGCTGTACGCATTATCGGCAACGCAGAAGTCGCAAATACTCTTGAATCTCTGCAATTGCGTAGAGATATTGCGTCACTCAGCGTGTTTTACCACTTATTCCATGGCGAGTGTTCTGAAGAGCTCTTTGACCTCATCCCACGTGCTGCTCTTCGGAGCCACCGCTTCACTGTCTCAAATATTCCATCGCGCACTAAGAAATTTGGTGACTCGTTTCTTTGTCGCACCTCCAAAACATGGAATAGTTTGCCAGCACACGTTTTCCCTCCTTCCTATGATATAAGGCGTGAAAAGGCACCTTGTGGGCCAGTAGAGTGAGGGTAACTAAAGCTGCGTTATTTTTACGCTCCACCAATGTTGTCGTCGCATCTGGGTTCCATATTCACTTAACATCATGTGAAATGGAGTAATTGGCCGTGCTACGTATAAAAAAAAATAAAAATTTACAGCAGCGCCGCCATCGTCCGTCGGTGGAACCTCAAGTTATTAACTGGTTATCCATATAATGTTACTAGATGACGGTAGTGTAGATAGCATTTTAAATTAATAAGCAACTATGTCCTAGAATTAGCTAACATTACTTTACCTTACATCTGGCTAACTTTTCCCAATTAACTTTTAAAAATTCAAAATTAATCACAGAATGTATCAGTGCTAAGAGAAATCTTAGAAGCACCATGCAGAAACGGTGTATAAACAAATACAGCGCCATCTATGAACAAGTAGCAGAACTAATAGACATTACGTATACGTTTTATTTTTTATTTTTTAAATGATTACATTTAGTTATTTTCTAGTAACTTTCTTTTATCCATAACTTTCATTAACTCAACAATGTGCTTATTGGTCGAACGACTGCGACGACGCATCGTGTAATAGTAATGATGATATAGAGATATCCTAGGTTCGATCCTTCGGGAATAACTTATAATACCTATATAATTTATGTTTTTAATGTTTATATCAATCTTACAATTAACATTATACACAACAAAAAAAAGTTTACTACTTTTTTTGTATGAATATATATATATATATATATATATATTTAGCGCCATCTATCGGGAAGAAGCGTAAACGCGCACGCAAACGTCTACTAAAGCCATCTATTACGCAGGGAACCTAGTTTTCCATATTTTTTTCTATGAGAGGCACATCTAGTACCCAATATTATACATAGTCTATGATTTACGCAACCGGTTTTTGTCAACTAAATGATGTGTTGCTGGCTTAGAGCTTAGGGTGCTGGCAATTGAAGAACAATAATTATTTATTATATTACCAAAAAAATGGAAACTAAAAATAATAAAGCCAATCTATTACTCAATATAACTCCACGATACGGTCAAGCCAAGCCGAAGTACAAGCCTTTAGAGGTGTCGCTAGGATTTCTCTCAGAACAAAACTAAAGCATTATTGTTATGAGGATTTCTACTCACATCATCGTCAGCCTTTAATATCCCAGAAGGAAGGCGCCAAACAATTAAAATTACATTGTCTGTATTTTTATTATTTTGAATTTTGCATTCACAATGCCATAATAGTTACAAGATAAAATTTTACATTTTTTATAATAGTTACAAGATAAATTGAACTGGTTATGCAATGGTCGTGGGTTCGATTCCCAATCGAGCTTCCTGAGGCTGGTTAATATTTCCTAATAAAATTTTACATTGTCTGTATTTACGGCAGCCGATTCAACCGGGTGGTGACTGGTGAGACGGTGCACGCCATAGACTATGTATAATATTGGGTAGGGACCTCTCAATAAATAACATAAATCTCAGACAGAATAATGCTAGTCGTACTACGACTTCTTGGCGGAAAAGTAAAGAGTCATGTCTGCGGTTTTGTTTTATTTTCAAAAATTTGTGTATGTCGATTATTAAATGTGCTAATCGCACGAAACCATCAACTAAAAGAAACAAAAACTATCTATAGCTTCATTCATGGAATACTGAGTGGAATACAACTTCGCGTTGCAAATCTAAAAACTCTAAGGTGTTGGGTCAAATGAGGTTTTATACCTCTAATTTATATAATAATGTCATTGTTTATCCCTCTAAAAAAACCACACAAAAATATTCTGTAGAAAATTTTACAGGAGAATGTTTTATTCGTTTTTCTATGATATTATTATATACTTTTTCCACTTATGAGATATTAAATTTGGAACGACGATAATGCGTATAAAAAATAAGGTCTCTTGTTTTTACCGAGGGATTCTATTTTTTCTGGTTTTTTCGGGGTGATTTCTAGATTTATTATTTATTTTTAATGATTATTAAATTTAAATTTATGTCATTGATAGTGTTAACATAACATTACTGTAATTAAAAAATCGGGAATTACAGACAAAAGTATGTTTAACTGAATTTATGCGATAAAAATCCACTATGGAAAGTTTCAAATAGCATAAAAACTGTTAATTTTTTAATTGAACACAGTATATCTATAGACATTTGTTTTGTGTTTATACTTAAATATTTTTATTATTTAGAATTTTACATTCACAATAGGTACAAGTACTATATTATAGTTACAAGATCCCCAAGAACCAAACCCGGTCCAATGCTCTGACCGTTGAGCTCTCGGTAGACCCACGTCTAGTAAAATTTTATCTTGTATGTAGGTTAATAAAATTATATGGGATGCCGAAATGTTAAATGGCTTTCGAAGGTTAAAAAAACAAAAGTGTTCTCATTTGAAACATCATTTTATTTTATAAAAATAAACGTTTTGACGACAAATAGTTTATAATATTCGGGGTCCTTACGAATTCATCAACTCTACACAGAGTTACCACCAGGAATGTTTCAAGACAATGTAAAAAATTCAGTTTTTACAAAAGTTACTTTTTTATCTTAAAACATTAACAACATTACATTTTTCACATCTAAATCTAATAACGGTCGATCACTTTCATTTATTTTACAATATAACATTAGCCCTTACGAAAATAATATTTTATTAGTTGTCAATGAGACTTACAGTTACAGCGGAATACTGGTTCTCATATCCAAGGTATTTTTTAAGATTTTCATTATTTTCTCTATAAAATAATAAATAAAATGAACATAAATTGTTTTATAACTCAAAAGTCGATTATGTTTTGGACAATTTAGCACAAACATACAAAGTCAAAATATATTATAATATTTTAGACATTCACATCGTATTTTGACTAAGTGATTTTTAAGGTTTTCGAAACCGTGCCAAATTGAACTTCTTTCTCAATTAAATTCATAATTTTGCCGTTCAAAACAGAACGTCGTGGGGCATCCATTTATGTTAATTACTTCGTAATTATGTTTATTAGTTTATTTAATTTAGGCATATTTAGGTTATTCAGTAGCTCTACCATGAATTTACGAAGACGTCACAGCCGCGTACGAAAATGGAAACAAGTCAATCAATCAAGGCACGACAGGCGGGAATGGACAAATTTTGTAGGGTGCACATGGACAGTGGGTTTGAATCACCACTAAAGGACATATTCAACATTTTTATGCTTACTTGCAAAAAATTTGTCAGCTACTTCTGTTTAAAACATGTGTTGATACAATATTTTAAAAGTAATTGTATCTATATAGAGAATGGTAACGCCTCTTTAATGCTGCATTATTGTGTTACTCACGATTAAGTCAAATAAAAATGGTTTTTAATATTGTTAGGTAAATAGAATTTTATACTAATATTTTGGAATGATGTTGTATGAATATGTCATCTTCGTAAACTCATGGTGCGGTCAACAACGAGTCGCTGAAACATGTCACTTTATAATAATAACTTTCCTAGAAATTGAGCAAAGTTTTTAACGGGTTTTAACTCAATCGGTTAATAGTAGGTAGCTTTTTAACAAAAGTTTTTTAACAAACCAAAAAGTTTTTGTTTTGTTAAAAATACTCTGTATTAAATGGAACGCGAAAGTTCATATATTTTAAGTTATTTTTCCTAGAAGTTGAAAAGCGAAGAGAAATCATTGACATGTTCAGCGACTTCCGTTGCCAACTGTACATGGAGCAGGGACGACGATACGAGGGGATCGCTAACGCTACTCGCAACGCCTAATCGAAGCACGGGTCAACATTACAGCAATGCGATCTCTTTACACCACTATTTAGCAGAAAATAAATACTTTTTCAATTATTACAATATTCAATTACTTATAACATTGTTCGTTCAACGTTTTAATGTAACCGTTCGAATGAGCGTCGCTTTGTGACTAGAATCCGGAGCTTTACATTGTCACTTATTGACACCAGTGTCCGACACAGTAACCAGTGCTCAACACAGTAATCCGTGTTAGATACCAGTTTTCGTCGTCAAAAAATAGCATAGAATTTCATTAAAATTCTAATGGATGACAGTTAAGAAGCAAGGCTGAATTCTAATATTGCTCGAGTCAAAACTCAGCTGCCGACCCTTATATTTAATGATTATAGGAAAAAAGTGTCGATGAATGGTTCCTGTCGAACACCGGTGCCATTGGCATTTCCTTTCAAAAACTCAATGCGCCCACCAAATAATATGTACAATTGTATATACTTTTTACCGTATACCAGGCTAATAATGTTGAAAGCTCGTTCGAACATAGTCTACGTAATACCTATTAATTACAATACAATACACGTTCATGGCATACATAATTTTACAATTACAGTGTAATTAACTAATATCACGAAACGCCGTATGCAAATTATAAGTTCTTCTTTGAGAGATCAATCTAAATTATACATTAAGTTTGGCGCATAAATGCATCGTTACAATAATAAATCACACAATGTTTAACCATAATAAAATAAGATCTAAAATGATTAGGAAATTGTTCAAAATTATATTTTTTAAACTTATTATTTTTTACTATAATATACACTAATCACGTTTTCTTTTACAGCTGGGTAATTAACTATTAGATGAAATGCTTAGGTAGGCATAGAATAAAATTAAAAATAAAAATAATTATAGGCAAATCGTTTGCTCATAATTTGAATGTTGCAAAAGCCTGCTTCAATTGTCTTTGAATCAGGAAAGAAATGTAATTAATAAAACAACACAACATAAGATACCTTTCACTAGCCGATAATCCACAGCTGTATTAAATCGAATGCTGAATAAAAAAAACGCAGTACCCTGATTACTAAAGAGTTAAAAACGTGTTAATAATCGTGGCGTCGATACTGGCATGCGACTTAAACTTCTAAACTCTGACAACCATAAAAGTAGTTTATCCTTTTCTTTCATTAAAAGCACGAAAGAGGTAGCAATATTCTTAAAAACCAGCGCAGACGAGTAATAGTCCTTGTAATTTTGTATCAATTTCACGAGGTATTCTTATTTGCTAGACACACAATGCAAAGGTATATTTTGAAGTCTTAGTAATCGTCACTTACACGATGCAGTTCTCACATCTTTGCTGTCGAATAAAATAAAGAACGCCTAGTAGTCTATGCTTGCTTTAACCAGTTCAATGTTCCTCAGAGGTTTAGACCACATAATAGTATATGGCACAATTACAATTGATTTAACCATTGTTGTACCTATGGCGAACAAAAAAGTATTTACACCAAGGACGGTTTCTCGTCTGCTTTAGCTTTAAAATTGCACCTGTTTCGTGCATATGATGAGAAAGGATGAAAACTACATTCAAACGTGTCATTAATCGGTTCACAGGCCCCAAACCACATATGGCACATAACATACCTATACCTACTCATTTCATAATTTTTATTTGTAGTGGAGACATCTCTGCGCAGATAAAACTCGTAGGTACAGACCAATCACGTCAGATCAGAACCCACATAACAATTTAATTATTGATTGTTTTATTTTTTTGAATTGCGAATGCGTCAAACCTGGTAAAAGTTTAAAAACAAAATCGATCGCCAGCATCGCCGCTGTCCGCCGAATCCTTTGGTGTCCAGTTTACATAGTTCGCTATGACGCGTCAATCTCGTGCGGGTCGGGGGGCTGTTGCGGGATGTAATTCCATCGGGCGCGGACCTCGGCGCCGGGGGGGTCTGGAGCGGGGGAAGCAGGGGAGGGGGTGGTGGCGGCTTGGCGTCTCTGTTTGACCACCGCTAGATGGCGCTGTATGTAGTGCTCGTGGGGCGCGAGGGCGGCGGCGCGGGCGAGGCACTCTTCGGCGACGGCGAGCTTGCCGCGCTCTACGGCGACAACGCATAAGTTGTGGAGTGCTTGCACGTTTTCTGGTTCGAGTTCCAGGATGCGACGGTAGCACTGCGGTGGAGGAAAGACATGTTATTAAACATTTACTATTTTACTACAAAACGACGGCTAAAGTTAGACAACGCTCAAAACATACGCTGTCACTTTTTAGCTCATATTTTTAGTTAGAGACACATTGAAACACGTATTTAGCCATTATTTAACTTTGAATAATGTTTTGTAGTACAAGACTTGTTACAAGTCGTCAATAAGTCAAAGTTACATGGTCTGGATGTTACTGGACTAAGGAATGGCGCGGCTTCCAAAGGTCGTCTCCTATTAGCCAATAGCAGCGCCTGGTGAAACTGCGCCGCCCCGAAGTCTGTCTGGAGATGGAAGGAACAAAGACAAATAAACTTATGTTTTCAGCCGCATCCAAATCCTTAACCGAGTTAATGTAGATATCCCCCAACAGCACTAGTGCCTTCAGATGGTCTGAGTGGTACCACACCAGTTGTTTGAGGAAGGGCGTGGCTGCCAACAGCCGCCTCCTATCAGCCAAAGACAAAAACAAAAAGCACTCACGCTCTCGGCCTCATCCAGATCCTTAACGGAGTTAATGTAGATATCTCCCAACTGTCTGGGTGGCGTCGCACCAGCTGCTTGAGGTAGAGCGCGGCTTCTGAAGGCCGTCTTCTATCAGCCAATAACGGCGCCAACCAGCAGTCTGGCTCGAGATGAAGACAAACAACAAATACTAAAGAACTCACGCTCTCAGCCGCATCCAGATCCTTGACGGAGTTAATGAAGATATCTTCCAACAGCACCAGCGCCTTCACATGGTCCGGGTGGTGCCGCACCAGCTGCTTGAGGAGCGGCGCAGCTCTAAAGGCCGTCTACTATCAGCCAAAGACAAAAACAAAACGCACTTACGCTCTCAGCCGCATCCAGGTCTTTAACGGAGTTAATGTAAATATCCCCCAACAGCACCAGTGCCTTCACATGGTCTGGGTGGTGCCGCACCAGCTGCTTGAGGAATGGTGCGGCTTCCAAAGGCCGTCTTCTATCAGCCAATAGCAGCGCCAGGTTGAACAGCGCCGATCTGAAGTCTGGCTTGAGGTGGACGGCGGCGCGGAACCAGCGCTCGGCGCATTCAGCGTCACCCTCGTCCATGCAGACCATGCCGAGGTTGAAGTGGACGCGTTCGTTGGTCGCTGGAAGCGTATAAAATTGTGATTGGGACCCTCCACTCGTATTCTTCACGCACGCGCGTTTATATATTTCGGTGTCCCATAAAAATATATTTTTATTATTTTAATGCTATTTATGTAGATACAATTACAACAAGATATAATTTTACTAAGCGGTTTATAGTTCAAACCAAAACCAAAAGATGTAATAAGCTCTTAAACGAGTGGATAATACGGAAAACACTCGATTTAAATAAAAAGACGGTTTGCTAGTTTCTAATTTATTATGAGACGACTAAAACCTAAATTTCTGCAAATTGGAATTTTTCGTAGTGCTGTTTTTTGTATACTTATTTTTTAGTTTCCTTTTTTAAGTCGGTTTTTTTTGTTTAACTAAAGTTTTATTATAAAATTGGTTTATTAATTAGAAAAAACTACAAAGGTCATTAAATTTTTACTATGACACTGGCGAATGTGAAAACCGCTCGAAGCCATAAAACAACAAAAAAAGAAATCATCTCACCATCTTTATCGAGCAGCTTCAAAAGCCGCTGCCTGGCAAGGTTCCTCAGGTCGGCCGCCCCTAACTCCTGCAGCAGTATGGCCGAGTTCAGCAGCGCTTGCTCATGCTCAGGTTCCAGCTCTAAAGCCTTGTCCAAGTAGGCAAGCGCTTGGGAGGCTTTGCCCTGCTCTAGCAGAACTACACCCAACTGGAAATGGAGGACAGTTCAAATTACCGCCAACCTCTATCCCCCTGTGTTTGTTCCGTCTGTGGTTCTGTCTACAACCGCCGTATTATAATTACAAATGGTTCATACAAGTTCACGAAACGAAATGAAAGGATCATACAAGTTGTAGTATAAATAAAATCCCTTCGATAACAGACCTCACAATATTTTTTTTTCAAATTGTTATTTACTGACAATTAAGTTTGCGTAAATTATATAAATACTAATTTAAGAAACAAAGAATCAAAGAAACTAATTTAAGTCTACAATTAAATTGGTAGGAACAACCAGCATCATATTGAACTATGCATCTTGTGGTGCATGTGTGGTGTAAATGTGTGGTTGTAAAGTGGTGGTTATATAACAAACCTTATGTGATAAGACTATTTACAAAAATCACTGTCAATATTTATAATTAAAGCAAAAAGAGAATTAAAGCTTAAGCATTCTCAAATATTTTACTCAAATGTGAATAGTGCACGTCTATAATGCTTGATAGTGGCATTTAACCGCCTCTGTGGTCTAGTGGCTAAGACCGGTTTAGACCCAGAGGTGCCGGGTTCGATTCCCAGCGGGGGTACATGTTTGTGTACTCGGTTTGGTTGGTGGTAGGGCTTGTTTGTCCGCCTGGCTAGCAACCACCATCTTATCTAAATATGTCACCATAACATCAATGTTTGTAGCATTGTTGTGTTCCGGCAGCTAGAGATAAGATAGCCAGTAACTCACTAGTTGAGGATCCCGGGTGAAGTGCGTTTCCATCATTTGCCCTATCATCACTTAACATCAGGTGAGATCAAGAAACTGTGCTTACCCATTAATATTTAAAAAAAAAATAACCCAGTGTCAAGTATGCTTGACATAATCTTAGTAAAACAATCCAAGGATTATGAATGGATCGAAGGTGGATAACAAGAAGCCGTATTACTTACATTGTAATATATGTCAGGATTTCCGCTGTCGTAAAGTAGAGCTCTTTCGTAAACCTCTTGCGCCTCCTTAGTTCTGTTCAACTTGATCAATATGTCACCTCTATTAATATAGGCTTGCGTGTAATCAGCGCGCATACTGATAGCTTGCCTATAAAGCATATCCGCTTCCTCCAATCTTGTAGCATTTTTGGATATCAAATTGGCCAAATTCAAGAAAACGTTCAAGTGATTTGGGGCAATTCTCGCTTGGTAAGATTCCCCTGGCTTTGCTTTCGGCAGGAGCGATTTAGCTTTGACGTAGGCGTCTTCAGCTTCCTGATACCGCCCGAGGTGATTGTAAGTTCTCCCCACGTTAATGTGGGCGCCCACATCGTCTGGTTGGACATTGACGGCTGTATTAAAGAATTCAAGTGCTTCTGCGTATTTGCTGTCGGCTTCTAAGGCGTGGCCAACGTTATTGTAAAGTTTTGCATTGTGACGATTCACCTGGAACGGGAGAAGCTGGGTGAATGCTTTGTGGTTGTTAACATTTGTGTGATTTCTATCCTTTAGTTTATCGCTACACAAAGAAAATATTTTGATATTTGCGGTATACCATTACCTTAGTGGGTACACAAATTATTACACAGACCTGCACAACTCACATGAATAGAAGTTTTGAAGTAAATCAGGTCAGAACTGACCACTCTAGTCAAATTTGCTAGCTAGCTGAACATTAACAATAGTCATCTTATAATTTAAGTGTGCAGCAAATACTTCGACGAGGAACTCCAAAAAGTTAGTGGGGTACATCGACAATCTCACCTTCAATCCCGATGCAAAAATGGTGTATTCAGTCTTCCAGTCCCAATTCCTAACGTAGGTTTTCGCACTGAACGCAAGGATGAGGAATATCAGTGCTGAAGCGGCTAGTTTCGCTCTTCGTTTTGCGAGGAGCCGCCAGCCATGAGCCATAAGTAAGCACCACCCCATAGAAGGCATGTAGAGAACGCGTTCGGCCACCACAAAACCCACGGGGAAGAACAGATTTGAAGCTGGTAGGAACGGCAGCACTAATAGTGCTAGCCCCTGAAACACAAACATTAAAACTGTTTAAAGGAAGGAAAATCTAGGAAAGAATTTTCAAGAAGTAAGAAACTATTTAATACACACGTAGTACTTTTTAAAGTATCATGGTTAACATTAGAGTAGGGTAGTGGCACCAGGGGGTCTACCGCCTAACTCTATCGCTATCGCTCTAGCTATCGCAATCTATAGTTAATGGCGTAAATAAAAAAAAAATTGCTTTCACATCGCTTTTGAAATGACAAGATGACGTCATTAACTATAGAGCGCGATAGCGAGAGCAATGGCGATAGTGTTAGACGGTCGGGGGGCAGCTTTGAGCATTAAACCAACTATAATGCTTTAAGGGCTCCAGTGTTCATCATTAGAAATAGGTGTCAGTAACAGATTTTTGACTTTAGCAACAACTGGGTAGGTAATTAACTAATTATCTTAAATTAATTAATGGCTTCGCGTTTAGCATTTAGTCAATTTCAAGTATTTTTTATTATTATTAGTAGTAAGGGCACAATTGTACGGTAGATAGAAATTAAAATGGGGCCTCACAACACTTGTTATTACGAGAAGAACTCGGGTGAAATTCCGGGTAGTTGACTGGTTAGTCAATATAGAAACTTTTTAACAACTGTCAAAACGATTATTTTATTAGAAATATTGTATGGGATTAGCAAACTATGACGTCACTATTTCGTTCCGTCAATTGAGTGTTTAATAATAACTTTTTAGGTTACAGAAATTCATGATTAGGTCAAATAAAAAATTGGTTAAAATTTTAATGAATATTACGTGATTAAATTTATACGTTTATTGTTATGGAATTAATTATCGTTGTTGTCAACTCCCCAATTGCATACATACCACCCGCTGTCTCCTTGCTGTCATCTCGTAAAATTTCCATGTCAATCTATGCTATTTTTTGGCGACGAACAAACCCTAAACCAACGAGCCAAACCCGAGGGGCTTAAACTGGCGAACACTAGTGCTGCTACCCTAGTTATTAATGTGATTTTTGCTAGCGCCAATGTGGCTAGGTTTCTCATTTTCTCTTGCACAATAAATGCGCTTCGAAAAAGTTGTTGTTACAGTCACTTCCACTTACCATAGACAGTGCAGAAGACCTGTTCCTCAGCGCGTGCACTGCAGCATTACTAACGTGGTTGCTGGCGCCAATATGTCTTAGTTTCTCGTTATCTCTGGCACAATCAATATGGTTCTAAAAATAGGCCTATACAGTTCGTCCCACTCACCATAGAGAGTGCTGAAGACCTTGTCCTCAGCGCATGCACTGCAGCGGCTATCAGCGTGGTTGCCAGCGCCAATGTCGCCATATTCCTCGGATCCCGCCATGACCGCAGCAGAGCGACTGTGCCCATCGTCCAGTCGCAGCACAATGCTTCTGGCAATGTCAGCAACCATGCGTTCAAGGCGGGCAAGTAAGCGAACGTCAAGTGCCTGAAACAAAACACGGATTCTGTTAGACTATTTTTATATGCATACGTTTTTACGCAAGGCAATACAAACTTTTTGGTTTATATGCTACGAAGTTTTTCAGTTCTGCTTTCTTTTGTTATTTTCAGTTGTTCCATGAAGGTGAAATAACTTCGATACCATTACACGACAGTGAATTAATCGAGACAACCCAAGTGGTCACAAATATCTGGGTATTGTATTAAAGCAAACTTGACGGTTATGAGAGCGGTGCGTATTTTCAAGACTAATACACTGTCAAAATTCTTAGTAGGGGAAAAATAGACTTAACACTTATTTTACTTAAATATGTCTCCCATCGATTTAACAATTTTAAATGATTTCATGCTGACTGTTCAAATTCCCAAACCCATCATACTAAATACATGAATTTTAAAATAAAACAAACATCGTGACAGTCACCTACTTAGGCCAACCCTTTATAATTATAACTTACCATGAACACACTACCCCACGATTCCAGAAACACGCACGTTAATTATTCACAATGCCTAACAAATTAAATGGGGAATTAATTTCTGTCGCCGCCCAAAGTCAGCGACCTCAAACGCTTCGGGCTTTTACGCAACTTCAACTTCGGCCAAAACTATTGAGGGCAGGAAAATCCCCACCCTCCAACGGCGGCCCTCGTAAAATGAATGTGCCTCTGCCCGGCCGCTTATTAAAGGCGGCCATTATCCCGAATCTCGATTGCTTAGAAAAGATCATCTTCCATAATAAAATCGATAACTTAATCTTATGGAGTGGAAGCTGTAGAAGGACAGGTTTCGTTAATTGAAAGGCGACCCTTTATAGGCTAACCTAGTGTTTGCACTTCGCTATAGATGAGGGTCGACTCGATCCTAGAAATCTGTCGTTAAAACAGATCGTTCCCGTTTCAAGAGTAACGTTATACGATACCTTAGTGAGTTTGAACGCTAATGTCGCGCTACTGAGAATACAAAGCCGTGCGGAAGGTACTGACTTATCCTCACCCTTAGCAAAAGTTCTAAACACACAGGCTTGAGACAAAGATCTCAAGTTACAAAAAACTACTTTTATCGTAGGGATGTCTTGCTGAGTAGTCGAATCTCGTAAAGACTGGTAAATGAACTGCCATGATATGCAATATCGTAACAGACATTTTCCAACACATGACGAAAACGCACCATCAGCAAGAGCCATTTGGTCACAAGGTTCTAAAAAAGACCTGCTGATTTGGTAATTGCAGCAGCAGACCCTGACGACATCTACAGTTTCAAGCTTCTAGAACAGCCGGGTTGGCGAACTTCGCGAAGACTGGCAGCTGTGCCCCCATAACACATCACAGCCAGTAAGGCTAAGGTGGCGCAGTAGACAGTGGCGAAGCGCCTTGCTTTCAAAATATCTCTTGGAGCAATACCAGTCGGGCACCACTACAGGTTCAAAGGTTGCTGGAAAACACTAGCTTTAGTGGATCTTACCTAGCAGGAGGATGAGCCGCACCAGCAGGGTTGTCGAACCTCGTGAAGACTGGCAGCTGTGCCCCCATGACGTGTAGTCTCGCAGCCAGTAAGGCTAAGGTGGCGCAGCAGACGGTGGCGACTCGCCTTGCCGCCTCGCCGCACGCGCAGCCCCAGCCGGAGCCTTTCCCCCAGGCGTCTAGCCACGACCAGCGGCTACCACCATTTGAGCTTCGGCGCTGAAGGAAATGTTAAGTTGCGTTATGATTTACAGTGTTATTAATTAATAGGAGAGAAATGTGCCGGCTAGCCACATGCTGTGGCGATTAAGATTATTCCAAGACATCATAGCAGATAACTAAAAAAGTACATCTAAAAGGAGAAAAATCCAAACGTTTATTTATTGGTAAACGATGGAACTTTCCGTGTCTCTTAAAATATCAGTATTCCCTATACTGACCTATTTGGATTGCTTATTCTATATATTAAACACGTATATTGTTTTGCGCATGTAGATTAGTGGTGCATAAGCTAACAAATTATTAGAGAAATATAGTTTTGGTAAAACCAAACGGCTTCGTGCGTGTTTGCGACAGAATTGGCATGTAGACTAGGCATTATTTTTATTATCTTATGGTACACGCCAATAGAATTCGATTTGGACCTATTTTATTCTTTTGTTTAATTTTGTCCGGTATATGTAATAGATAAGTAACCATGGCCTATATAGTAATAAGAAGTCAAACATTATATAGTAATAAGTACGCCTTGGTGGCTGAGTACTCGTATAAGCCCGCTTTTCGGAGGTCCTGGGTTCAATTCCGTGTTTAGGATTTTACGATCAACCGTGTGATGATTGTGATGTGATCAAATGTAGCGATGACTTGATTGCAGTGATGTTGCCCAGAAATGGGTCAGGATAAGCCTATGTACTCTGTAAGTGTATATGCACTATTAAGTCTTTTATAGGTAGTAATGACATTATTAAAAAACCCAACCGCACACTTTGCCAATATTAAAAAATAATTCGACACGCATAGTAGTATAATCTGTGAAACAATAGTTATGTTAGGTATGTATGCATAAAACGTTGATCTGATGCTCGGCTACCAGTTTCGCTCAAGTGCATGGTAAATACCTCATACGCTTCCATTGTGTAACTTCAGTGTTTTCCTTTGTAGGTGATATTATTGTCGCCGCCATTACGCTTTTAAATATCTATTAAATATGATCTATTAAAAAGGCTATTAAATATCTTAATGCATTTCAGAGCGAGAATACAGTAGGTAGCACAGTAGATATAAAATTTCACAATTGGTTTTTACTACAATGCTACAAATTTAAATTACGTAAATCTAACTATTGAAGCTATATCCTACTAATATTATAAACGCGAAAGTTTGTAAGTATGGATGGATGTTTGTTACTCTTTCACGTAAAAACTACTGAATGGATTTTAATGAAACTTTCCTCATATACAGACCATGACCCAGACCAGCATATAGGATACTTTTTTTTTCTTTTTTCTTTTTTACTGTAGTCTTCGCGAACGAAGTCGCGGGCAAGAACTAGTGAACCATAAAGCTATTGCTATAAGCTTTATACAGAATGTCCCTAGTATCTGGACAAATATTAGCACAACACGTTTACTTATATATTTCTGACCAACATGAGAAGTATTATCCACTTGTCTGTGGCGGCCATCTTGGCCATTATAGGCTCATCTGTCACATTACTGACGTATTACTTCCGGTCTACTTCAGGCTACTCATTAAAATGACGATTTCCATAAAATTTTGAATGGAGACTATATAAAAAGTAACAATCGGTCAAGTGTTTACCATAAAATGTGTGTATCATATAACTTAATGAGTAACTCCACTCATGTAATCATTGTCAATTAATGAAATAGTATGTTACTATTTATTGACGATGACCAAAACTACAGTTATATTAATAAAAAGTTTTTCTACGCGGCCATTAAAAAAAAACTTGACAGCATTTCTGAAGCGTTACACGGGTTTTCAATATTTGTCCAGAGCGTAAGGTCACGTTATATATGTCTTTGGCTGTATGTTTCAAATTATAAAATAATTATGAAATGTAAACAAGGGACTGTTGTTGAAGAAACCGCTTCTGTGGTCTAGTGGTTAAACCACCGATCACAGACCGTAATGCGGTCCGGTAGGACTCCCAGACAAAGGTAAGATAACCAGTAACTCAGTAGTTATTATTATTATTTTTATTCTCTTCGTGTGTTTTAGCGTTTTATTATATTTGTCTATGTGGATTGTGGACACGTCACCGATTTAGGCCCCTCCAGAATACCAGCGTTGCTGCGGCTCTAGGTCTTTGTAGCACGTGCTGAGGCTGGGGCCTAGTTGGTCACACTTTTATCTTTTGTTTTTGTTTTGTATTGTTATTGTGTATATCGTGATATTTTGTATGTATTTCAATTCATTTCATTTAGTTGGGGATACCGGGTACCGGGTGAACTGTGCTTTCACCATCATAGGCCATATAATCACTTTCCATTCGGTGACATGAAGGTTAAACGCACTCCAATAAAAAAAAGAATAAAAAGAAGATTTATTCGTATTTTGTAATTCAGAATTAATCGTATTCTTTATTGACAACTTTCTATGACGATTCGTAAAATGTATCATAAAACGTGATAAAACTATAAAACTGATTTCCAAAAAGTGAAATGTAAAATCACGCTTTGCTAAAAGATTGAATGGGTGGTTTTTTTTTGAGAGATATTGCTGATTGCCTCAGACGGCATTTTCAGCTTTACCGGGCTTGTTTGGGGGCGGCGAGGAACGTAAAGGGTCCCTCAAGCCGTGTGAAACGAATCACCTTCGGAGGTTTTCTAGAGGGAACGGCATCGCGCACTAGTGCGCGTCCCCGTGCCCTACTAGATTCTCCGAAGGGTTCGTATCGGATCGGGAAAATGGGTGGTACCTAGATAAAATACGATATAAAATATAATGAGACGATTAAAAGCGCTTATTTAATAAGTTTACCTAATTAAAGATGAAAACAAAAACAAAATGCTAACGAGGTTTTTTTTAATCAATTCACAACTTATTTCTAGTTGAGTTCCTCAATGAGACCTTTCAGACCTGCTAGATAAAAATTACACTTACATTTCTATTAATATTTAAGTAAAACCAACTGAGATGAAAAACACCGAAAGAAACGCTGAGAGTAGCAGGCTGCTAAAAAGTTATTTCCATTTACAAAGCTTCGAAACTGGGTCGTTGGAATACTGAGTATTGAACTCCGGGAACACAGATAATGTTGCATCGTATTACGATGCGATAAACAGCCTTATCACGTGAGTGTAGAGTTTAAATTAGCCCCATAAGAGGTGGCAACTGGCAATCTTCGTTGAATCTTAGCTAGATCTGCCTTTGCAATAAAAACTGACAACTGCTAGATAACGACATATATGACTGTTTTATGTGTGCGAATGTTTATTTATGTTGTCTTTACATTTCAAATAGGCCAAATATTGAGTTGTAAACGAGAGAATATTGCAAAGGTTGGCGCTATATTAAACTAATGTGAGATGGCAACTTTGGCACGTGTACTGAATACATGTTTGTATAAAATCAAGGGCACAACCAAAAATAAAAGCAATTTTCTTTGACTGCGACACTGAAATTAATTTATGCGAAACAAGCTTTCGCTTGCGGCTTCACCCACGTGTAATTTTGGCTATAGTGATAAGAAATTAGATCTTTACCTCGGGATATTATAACCTATATTATTGAGGTGTAGTGTGGCTTTCTATTGGTAGAAGAATGTTAGGAATCAGTTCAGTAGTTTTAGATATTACCACCTACACACATACAAATGTTACTCCTTACCTTGTGTAAATGTAGAATTATCTTACTGCTAAACACCTAAAAGTTTTCATTACAAAGAGTCTCTGAGCACTTATTGTCTCTAATAATTAGTAATTGGGGACTGTTTTATAATGGAAGTAGGTGCTAAGTAATTATTAATGCAAACTGACGTTTCTGTGGGCTTTCGCTTGCTAAGGGCAAAGGGTACAAGGTTAAGAAAGCCTTGTACCCACGGAATGGAAAATTATCTATTCCGCTCTTTACCCCATCTGACAGAAACGCGCAAGTTGCTATATTTTATTTTTTTAAATTGTTTTAAATACTGTCACCATCTAAAAGTGGCTGACGTCTTGGATCATCATCATAATCATTTCTGCTAAAAGACGTCCACCGCTGGACTAAGGCCTCCCCAAGGATCTCCACAACGACCGGTTTTGTGCTGCTCGCATCCAGCGTCTTTCCACCAGATCGTCGGTCCACCTTGTTGGAGGTCTACCTATACTGCAGTTTCTGGTACGCGGTCGCCACTCAAGGACTGTTCCGCCCCAGCGGCCATCAGTCCTGCGAGCAATGTGCCCTGCCCACTGCCACTTGAGATTAGCAACTCTTCGGGCTATGTCGGTAACCTTTGTTCGTCGGCGGATCTCCTCATTTCTGATTCGATCACGCAGAGAAACCCCGAACATAACCCTCTCCATTGCTTTTTGAGTGACCTTGGGCCTTCTGATAAGGCCCATAGTGAGCGACCACGTCTCAGTCCCGTATGTCGTTCACTGCCAACACCACTGGTCAATGACTTTCGTCTTGAGACACTGCGGTATATCGGTTGGACCTACCTGGCTGGACCGTTTGTCCTAGGTAAACATAATCGTCCACAACTTCAAGGGCAGAGTCCCCAACCTTCAGAGGAGTGGGTACGACACGTGAGTTCGACATAACTTTTGTCTTCTCCATGTTCATTTTAAGACCCACTTAAGAGACTATGTTGAGGTCACCGAACATTGTGCCGAGGTCTCCAGGGTCTCAGCTATGACCACTTTGACGCCTTTGAGGCCTTTGGCGTTGATGCCGAATCCTTTCCAGTCCAGAAGCTTGGAAACATCATAGACGTCTTGGATGCTTGTGTTAAATATAATACTTATTGTACTTTTTCTAGAGAGTCTTTGGTGTAGCGCTAATATAAATATGAAAGCTACAAAACTAATATTTTGCACAGAGGTTCCCTCTGTGTTCCAGACAAGAAATAAGATCTTCCGGATTTTCTGAAATTCACAAGGGGTCACAGGAATCTGGAGTTTGCAGACGATGTCGCGGGCGGTCACTAGTAGTAAGAAAGAAAGAAGTAGTGTTATTAAAAACTTCCAAAAAACATATTTCCTGTCCCTACTTTTTACGAGAAATAATGGCTTATTTACGAAGCGATTTTAAGCAATACAGCATTAATCCTTATCCAATTAAGTACCTTAAATACATTGTGCATTTTATATAGATCAATATGGCTCTTTACAACATGTAATTTAAATGAATATTTTCGAAGATATTACAGATTTAAAATGCAGGGACATAGCGGTTGCGTGTATCAGAATTGCACCCGTGCGAAGCCGGGGCGGGTCGCTAGTATTTTATAGATTCAAGTGTTTATCTACAAACAGTCGACGACAATCTGTTCTTGATGTAAAGTTCTTTAAGAATCAATACGTTAGTACGGCAAGCAGTCTTCGGAATCCTCAGTAGACGTCTCCAGCCCCACATCTCTAGTGAATCGATTTTCCTCCTTTCCTTCAGTCTCAAGGTACACGTCTCTGCTCCGTAAACAAAACAATATATATTATAAAGATGTGAAACTACCTTCTGCGCAACGAACAGCTCGTAGACGACGCAGACGCCGGTGACGGTGATGCCTTGTTCTTTGCACAGCATCGCGACGCCCACGCATGCGGTGCAAGCCGCCACGTACCGCCAGTCTGTGAACAAACAGAGGATATTATAACTCAATAAATCCCATGACCCAAGGGCTGGCTTTTACCTTGGCCAGAGGCTAAGCATTGCCATACAACGTGGCAGTGCCGCCAGTCTCTTGGGTACATTATCAGTCGACAGCGACGCGGAGGAATTTTTTGACACCATATTTTAGTTTCGTAATAGTTTTATATTAATTTATATAATAAATAAATTATTGAATCTTCAAAAAAAAAATAAAAATAAAGAAAGTATAAAAAAAATGTCTTTTACCAGCTGAACTTACACTCGCGTATATTATCAATATGGGCTTTTAAAAATAAAAAAAGTATTTAAGTACAATTAATAACAATCATACATTACAGTCAAAAAAGTATACGAGCATAGGCTAATTGTCCAATTAAAGTATGTACAGTAAGAATAACCAAAATGAAATATCCGAATCTTAGGTTAATACTCGTAGACTTATTCCAAAGTCTAAAATAATTGTTTTAAACTTTGATTGACAGAAATGATAACTTTTGGCGCATGCTATGTTACGTAAAAACTAAAAACTATCAGGCCGCGCGTGGCAGACAGACAAAATTAAAAGGTTGGTTTGAAACGGGGCCAGGGAGTGATCGGAAAATCCGGTACAACATAAAAAATGGCTGACATACCGGACAGTCCGGAATACTATCGGCCGGATTAATCTATTTGTCCATTCGGCACGGTTCATTGTCAGTAACTTTTTACAGGACTGGCGGTATTTGAATACTAGCCAATTTTCTGTATTGATCATAGGTATATACGACGAAGTTCTGTTGGAATAGGAACTGTTGGATAAATGGGTTTTTTCAATGTGCGTACTAACTTGAAAAACAATAACATGTAAAGCGATAGTACAGACGCCTGCACATCAACCTATCCAAAACTGTCAAATTTTATTAATACATTTTCAACAATATGCCTTAGGAATAAAGTTCAAAGTCTATTGAGGAAATTTGACAGTTTGTGGTAGGTTGATGTGCAGGCGTGTGTATATTACTGCAGCGGCCGGCAAAACGAGCATTAGATAAGATACAATTTACTGCTTTATAAAACTTAGCCAAGATTCAACAAGACTTAAGCTATATAATAAATTGTATGGTATACAATTAAATAAATTATGTAATACCTAAGTTAAGCAAAAACATCTTCGACAACGTCTTAGGTACTTGTTTATTACAGTAAGGTTAGCGCTTACTCGGCAATAAAACATTTATACAATAATGGCATACATGGTAATAGAAAATAGAAACTATATTAACAATTCTTAATATACTTATTTAGCATTATTTCTAACAAGGGCATCATATGTTTTTCTTATTTTGAGTTTTACATTCACAATGCGATATGTTGCTATATGAATTATTATTTTTCTAGTAAAGTTTTATCTTGTCATCATATGACTTCTCCGTTAGCCACTCCTGTATTGTTTTTTCATCCTTTATTAATTCTTAAAGCTCTGATGATTTAATTTCAGACAAATCGTGAGAGAAAAAAAACTGATGGTTCGAAACTAGCTCCATTGCTACGTCTTATGCTACACATGGAGCTGTTATTAGCGTTAATGTGCGAATGATTTTAATAAACAGATTGTAATGAAACATCACCATTTCATTATTTTAATTTAAAAAAAAATAATAAAAGGACAACTAACTTTAACTTACATATCTGTTCATGCTTTGGCTTCATAGCTTGGGATCGGGATGTCAAAATTGCTGTTAATTATCGAACATAAAGAAAAAATCCAATTACCTGTGTAACGTCGCCTGTTCGCCGCACGCGCATAACACAGAAGCGCGCCGAGGAAGAACAGTGAAGACAACATCTCCGCCCTGCCCACCACTCCAGTCACCTTAATAACAAAACAAAAATTAGAACACACATTTACTATGAACGTCGTCGGTAGCCGAACGAATAAATGCTCGGCTTCGTCATCATCAGCCTATACACGTCCACAGCAGGTCATAGGCCTCAAGTGCAAGCCACGAGCACGATCCGCGGCAACTCTTGTCAGCCACCTCGCGAACATCGTCGCTCCACCTAGTCTGAGGGTGTCCTACACTACGATTGCCGGTACGCGGTCTCCACTCCAGGACTCGTTTACCCATTGATTATCGGTTCTGCGGGTAATATGAAAAATATAATCATAATACATATACAATATGCTAATGCTAGGCTTGAATGCGAGAAACGTTGTTCAATTCCCATAGCTACGTTAAGGTTGGTGGTAGTGGGTATCCATTATGTTCGTGAACCTCTTGCATGTTTAACCGCCTCTGTGGTCTAGTGGCTAAGACCACCGGTTTAGACCCAGAGGTCCCGGATTCGATTCCCAGCGGGGGGGTACATGTTTGTGTACTCGGTTTCGTTGGTGGTAGAGCTTGTTTGTCCGCCTGGCTAGCTACCACCATCTTATCTAAATATGTCGCCATAATATCAATATTTCTAGCATTGTTGTGTTCCGGCAGCTAGAGATAAGATAGCCAGTACCTCACTAGTTGAGGATCCCGGGTGAAGTGCGCTTAAATCATTGGCCTTATCATCACTTAACATCAGGTGAGATCAAGGCACCGTGCTTACCCGTTAGTATTAAAAAAAAAAATAATAATGTTTGCGAACGTCTGCGAACGCATACATTACCTGCAGCAGTTGCAGGAGCGCGTGCGCAGTTGGTGCGGGAACATAGTGTATATCCACCTTTAGACTGCCGACGGGAACACATACCTAACACAAGCACTATAACGAGTTAACAGGGACTGTTAAAAAAAAATAAAAATTCAGTGCAGTATTTGTTACAGGTTATGCGTTCTATGCAACGATCGAAGTAATTCAGCTACGTTACTCCGCCTGATCACCATAACGAAGAAAAAGATGACTGGATGAAAATTTCTCAAAGTTGGTCCCTCATAGGAAGTTCCCAGTTGTCCTTTTCCAAAGAGGTGGTGTTTATATTATTAGTCTATTCGTCTATAGGAGACAGATTCTTTAGGCTGGTGCGGTATCGTTGTAGTGTCGTTTAAGTTTTTAGTTCTTTCTTTCTTTTTTTTTACTACCAAAGACAAATGCCCCACTCTACCTGACGTTAAGAAGCGAAATCCGATTGTGGATCTTTTCAAGCAAGGTAATTTTTATAACAGGATCAAACTCTTAACATCAAATCGCCTTCCTTCAATAGAAGCTGAGCACAGTTATTGAATGATTAACATCCGCTAGTACAAAACGCATTGTTGTAACATTGTGAGGTCGTTAAAAACGTATACTACTAATTGGAAAACCTTAAACGGTCAAGTTTAAAGATCGCCTAGTTTACACCTGGCACGGCATTAAGCTGAGCACTCCAGTTTATAGAGCTTACGTGGGGTTTAAGCGAACCATTTTATGACATCGGGGAGCGATATTTCAGTGGATCGATGTGAATAAAATAGATAAAATTTAGCACCTATAAAAATGTGCTTTCGCACCTTCGTATGGTCAGCGAAGGAAGCCGTTCAGTGTTCCAACTTTTCATGGTTTTAAGTATTTGCATTGAGTGATTGTATAATCACTACGACATTACCATTATCATAGTTGATATTATTTCATTCTGTCTCTTTCATTTGAAATCTTTATATATATAAATCTTCTGTGGATTTGAGAATGGTTTAGATTTACAATTGGACCCGGTAGGTGGCACTGCTATAGGTGTCCATTATGGGATACGGGTGTTCTTAAGCGGACGAATGATTTGTTTGTTTTGTTGTCATGGAAACTGTCAACGTTTTGATTGTTTTGTTGTCATGGAAACTGTCAAAGCGGTACGAAGTCCGCCGGTCAGCTAGCTTTTTATATAAAAAAAATTAAAATTTCAGGTTTTAATGATGTATAAGAAACAAATAAAAGTATGTTGATTTATAAAAACAAGGACTAACAATGAAGATCTGAATCTTTCAAGTTAAGCAAGCGTCGTAGTGACGGGACACCACCGGATGGGTTACTTAGGTATTAATGTAATATTAACATGTCTGATTAACCCAGTAGCGAATCGTTTACATGCCTCATTACCATCAGATTATCAATAAAAGAAAGTATACGAAATTAATTATTCTCAAATATAAATGAACCTACATTATTGACCTGCAATGGTGTTGCACTTAAAACTTTTTACTCTAAACTTTTACCTTACATTTTCACTTTTCTTACACTATAAATAAAGTAATTCGTTCGTTGGTTACATTCACAATTTCACATGTCTAGCACGACTTGAACTAACTGATTCAATTGTACTCCCTGCAGCAGGAGTTCCGAACGCTCGGTGACTGTCGCCGTAAGGAATTGGGGGTCGTTACAGCCCGCGAATAGTCCAGGCACCGCATTAACTATGGCGCAACACCATCATTAAGTGTGCATACGAAATACATCCTTAGTATACCACTGTAAAGTGAAATTTTGCATGATTTTGAATTATAGTCCACCACGGTAATGTTGGTACTTTATATCTGCTTCAGCAATTTCAGATACGAAGGTGCTTGCTTTGAATAAAGCTTTTACCCTACGTTGACTGTCGCGATTGCAATGCGGTACACTCAATCTGATAGAATGTATGATATAAGTTCAGAACTTCTGTCAGTTACTTATAAAGAAAATTGGACATAAACAGTCGTTATTATTTGTTTAAATTTAATTTTCACATATAATAACAAATACTTAAATAAAACGGCACGATAGCCTAATCGGTATTTAGTATTGACATATATTTTTTTTATACTTACGTTTCGATCCTGCAAAGGGATCGAAACAATCTAAACATAATATTTACAAAACAATTGAGCGTGAATTCGTAAAGAGTAATTCATTCCAATAAAACGTCGTCTACTTTTTTATGTACAAATAGCAATTTCAAATTACAGCAATAAATATCTTTATATACTTTATTCCAACTAACAAATTACGTTTGCAGCCATCTATCGGTATGTTGCTACCAAATTGCTGTCATGATACAAAAGTCTATAATCTATAGGTGATATACGAGCACACGGTACGGTATGTGATGATTAAAACCGGCGATACAGTACTTCTGCGTTGCACCGATGCTTTTAAATGTCGTTTTTAACCACAGTCATTCGTTCGGGCTGAAACAACAGCATTCAAAACAGTATTATAGTGTGGCAGTACTCTCATTTGTATGTTTGGCCGTATATTGTCCGACAATACATACATACATACATACATACATACATACATGTAATTAGTTATGGGCGTAAAATGTGCAACTTTATTTTTATATCGAAATTTTGGGATCTCAGGTTGGTGCCACAATTATTTTGAATTTTGGTTTTGCTATGGCTATGATATGACGTATTGCTGACAAGAATATTAGAAATTATGGAGATATTGACCTATGTGTGAGACTATGAGATCCAGTAAAATAATTGGGCATAGATGCCATAGTAACTAAAGCCACAGCGTCCGTAACAAGAAAGAACAAATAAGGAAAATTATTTAGTTAAAACGTTCTCTTTATTAAGATATTACTATACAGATGTTAAGGAGTACGTTGTTCAACTTCGTATTAGTTAAAGTTATCAAGATCCAACAGTCAAAATAATCAAATGGAAGCTGGACGTGTACTCGTATATAATCTAAGGGAGTTGGCACAAGTGACATCATAGTAATGGCGGAACTTCGCGACTTACCTCCGAGTTAAAGTCTAGAAGTTTGTTTCGTCACAGGCATTTGCAAGTTGGCCACTTGCAGGCGGTCAAAACATGAAAGTTCCTAAGATACTGAGACAAATCTTGGGACGGCGTATTCCACAGCAGCGACCGTAGAACCGCAATTAGAGAATAAGCTTCATTTAATAAAGCATGTATACGTGGTGTATGTATCCTATGGTCTAGCTAAGGTACTTTTCAGGTAACTGAGCCATCATAACAAGCATATACTTGATGCTCACTTGATGAAAAACGGTCAACTCTGTCCACGGACGCTTCAGTTCTTATACTTATTTGCCCTTTAAGTTCACTAGATCTAGTAGGTACCTTTCAAATTAAACATAACAATAACAATAATATTGTTTGGCGGCAAAACAGGTACCCTTACCTACACCTTACTTACAGGTAGGACTACTATGGAATTACGGTTACGGAAATTAGTATGGAATACTGATTTACTATGGAAATGTGTGTGTGCACAACACAATACCACCACCAACCAAACCGAGCACAATGTGTATAGCCGCTGGGAATCGATCCCAAGACCTCTGGGTCTAACACAGTGAGTAAGATTATTTATATCTCGAAACAGAAAAATCTCCTTTTACCGTAATATAAAACTTCTTCATTTAAAACAAACACTGCTAGAAATATAATAACAACTTTAACCAAGGTCACTAAACCTTGCTTAAGTAATTTACGCCTCCAACCCCTAACCCTCTTGTTAAGAAACCCTCCAATAGAAACGGGACATCAAAGTTTGCGCGCGGTATGATTTTACCGGCGAACTTGGCAAAGCTAGTGATAAACAGGAATACTCACAGCCTCCGTGTGTATGGGGTGCACGGCGAACAAAATGGCCGCCACGAAACTTGCGAACTCGGGCAGGAACATGGCGCACACCCTGCAACAGAACGCGGGAAATGGGTCACTGACGAACTGTAAAGGTGATGAGCATTGTGCACCGGTATACATGGTATTATTTTATCTAGGGAAAATGGTATGCATTTTTTTAAAATAATTAATAAAACCTTAAATTTGTTTTTATTTATATAGCTTGGTCCAGTTTGCACATTTGACATACATTATGTACCATGGTAATATTAAACATAGTAATAATACAAACGCAAGTTTACGATCACGTAACGCTTAAAAATCTATCATTTATTTTTAATAAATATTCGGCAAAATACAAAGTTTTTAAAAGAAATTAGTTCTTGCAATCTGCATACCAGAACACAGCGATGAAAATACATTGCTGCTAGGCGGTAAAATAGATACTAGTGGTCGCCCTGTTAATTCAAAGCTAATAGAAAGTAGCGCCAGCCAGTATATTTCTACTGTTGAAAAAACTTAGTTCATATCACCCCGTGGTATGAACGTGGCGTGTTATACAAAAAAACTTTTAAAGTGTAGCGCTCTATAGGGGTTGTGTTCATAAAAGTTTTTCTGACCCACTGAATTTCACATGCTTTGTTTGTTTCAAAACTTTTTTTTAACTAAAGCTGTTGTTTAGACGATGTTTCAAAGCCAAAATAGTAAAAGAGAAAAGGACTAATTAGTCTATATTTTGACTTTTTTATGAGATAAAAGTATGTTTTTACCCAAAACTGACAAAATTATTGGTTTAAGCAAACACAAATAAAACTTATTAACTTGCAAGAAGTTAAAATGTATTTTATGTAAAAGTTTTGTATCCCAACACGTTGACTATAATACCACAATCTCACTCATTTAGGACCATTGAGATGTAGGAGACACCTAGAGATGCTGTGATAAATAACTAAAAGATGATATTGGTTTAAACTATTTATTATAACACGAATAATTGATAACGTGAAATGACACTACTATGCTAAATGATTGATATATGAGCGCGCGTCCGCCGCGATGTGTGTGGTGACGTGAACTAACGTAAAATTATAATTATTTAATTCAATTAACAAATTGATGATTTGGCGAAATGCACGGTTGCACCGTACACTATTTGTTTTTCGTTTTAGTATAAAATAGCGAAGGGTAGTAGCACAAGTGTTTGACAGGAACGTGTGATCAAGATTTTTTTTGCTGATCTCTATTTTTATATTTGGCAACAATTGAATACAGATCAATACTCAATACTCAATAGATTTATTGTCAATCATAGATTATAAGGTGTTACAGGTGGGACCTCCGGTGTTCCGGTAGTGACGTTTGTGAGGTTGTCATGATGGAGGGTTCCATGGCGATGGTAAATAACGACTGCGTCTCTTTATGTGATATTGTATATTTACAGTGCCTACATTGTGACTAACTTATTATCTAAACCTTACAAGACTATTTATACAATATAAACTATGTAGATGTTGGAGGGAGGATGTTGTGTCTTATCTTAATCAGATCTAGACGCGATTAGGAATGCGTTTACAAACTCTTTAACCTTACGTGAGAATAGGAAATTATGTGGCGACCGCAGGCCGCCACAATAAGCTTTTAAAATGTGGTCTGCAAGTATCTGTATCTTTTAAGTTCTTTATTATTCTGATGCATTTTTTCTGTAGTGTAAACAATGAATCAAAGTCTGTATTGTTGCCCCATTAGACAATTCCATAGTTAAGACATGAGTATGCGTATGCATAGTACGCTGTTATTGCCGTTTTTTCATTAGTGGTTCTCTTAAGTTCCCAAAGGGCGTATGTAAACCTAGACAGTTTTAATGCAACTTTACCTACATGAGCTTTCCAATTTATGTTGGTGTCGATTTCGATGCCCAATAAGGTAAAAGTATTTGTGCACTCTATAGTTTTATTATCGTAAGTTAGATTTATAATTAAAGGTGGTTTTTGAAAAATCACCTCCTTCCTAGCTGTCACCTCAATTCAATTTCAATGAAAACCTATGTTATTTTATGGCAACAACAACTGTATCGAATACTGTGCTTAAGTGGAAATACTAAGGTCGACTGAATTGAAAAATGGAAATAATTTATTTGTATTACAAAACAAATATTTGGTCAGCAAATTTATTATTTGGTCAGCAGAATTATACAATCGGTCAGCATAAGAAATCCTTACTGTTGGTTAGGTTGGGTTAATTTTTTTTTCCGAGCGAAGCGCAGCGTTCTGAGGGCCAGTCACGGAAGGGGGGACCTTCTTAAAACTGCTGTTTTGAATGATATAAGTTGCAGACTGATTTAGAAATATTTGCTGACCATAAGTTGCTGCCTAACTAGCTTTTTTGGTGTCCATTGCTCCATGATATCGCGAGACCTCATACAGCACGAGAAACCGTTTTATATGATGATAATTAATATATTTTTTAAATATATTTATTTCTACAATCTTAGCGAAAGTGTTGATACCATGTCGCCTACAACAAAGAGCCCCGTCTAATTGTAACTAGACCCGGTACCGGCTGAGAGGGCCAACTTTTATCGGAATTAAGGCACTCGTTAGCGGGTTTTTGCGAGTCCGACGAAATCTCGAGAACTTCGAAAAAACATTTACTTATGGTAAGTTAGTTGGAGCGTAATTAATCCCCTTGAAATTCTATTGTTCGGCTTACTTTTAGACCTTAAAAATAGGATAAATAATTTGAAAAAAAAAAGTGGGATTATCCAATCGTTATTGAGTAGCATTCTTTATTTAGATGGTTAATCTAAAACGCTTCTAATTTTAAGTCTTCTAATAACTCGGGCCCTTTTTGTTTTAACTGGATAAAAAGCTTTGCGAGTACCACTGCATTCTGGGAAATACACGATTGTGATGTGGAGGCTCCTCACGCCCAGTCGGGATGGGGGAAGGGAAGTATACCTAAAATAAACTACTACTAAAATCTACAGCACTTCCTCTCTCTTGCTACCAGGTCGAACCAGGACCACACTAGGTAATCTACGGACAGATGCCATGCCATAAGCTACCAATAACTATACGATATGGCATCTGGACCAGATTGCCAGAAGGTTCGAGTTTCATAGCTAAACTAAATACTTTAAAAGGGCAATATTTTCATCATACTAATATATTATATTATAATAAAGAGGAAAGCTTTGTATTTTTGTATGTTTGTAACGAATAAACTCAAAAACTACTGGACCAATTTAAAAAAATATTTCACCATTAGAATGCTACATTAGCACTGAGTAACATAGGCTATATTAAAAAAGAAATGTCCACCAGTGCGAAGCCGGGACGGGCCGCTAGTATTTTATAGTTTTAGATAAGTTTAACGGCAGTTAGCCGTACTCAGAGACGTCAATTAAGTTTTAATGACAATTAAATGTCTTTCCTTCTCTATTTAGCACTATACATAAGAAAGTGACAGCAAGTAGCAGACTGCCGCAAATTTTCAAATTTCCTCAATAAACTTTGAACTTAATGTTTTAGGAATATGGTTGAATATTTATCGAAGAAGTTTGACGGTTTTGGATATTTTTTGATTGTTTTGTGCAGGCGTCTGTCTGTACATACACAATGCCTTTTTTATGTATTCTTTTAAAGTTGAATAAAGATAATTCAATCATTCAGTTGCGAACCGAAATTGATATTACATCATAATACAATGTTAATATATACGAGTTATTTGTCAGAAACATATGAAAATAACTTGAATTTTCGAATCGTTTATATAGCAATTACATGGATTGATAAAACAGATCAGGTTTTAAGTAAAATCTGATTTTATTTAAAGCCTTTCCTGTTTCTGTTTCCTAGAATTCAGTTCTGTTTACATTCGTGAAAAACTTAATACTTGTCGATTCGTATAACACTTGAGTATGTAATGGTTGAGCAAACCAAAAGATACAAATAAAATCAATGGCGGACATGACATTGATTTGTCACAGCACATCCAATCTACTTGAAAGCAATTTAATAAACGTGCTTGTTCAAATGTGAGAGATGGAACATTAAATACGATTAATAACCTATTCTACTTGGGTTAGTGTGTTAGGCCCCCGGTGTGTGACGCCCCCGTGGTGGAGGCCCCCGATTTTCAATTTAGTTATAACAGCTGATTTTGTCGTAATAAAAGCCATGTACCAGATACAGTCAGCGACTAAGTGTTTCTGAACTAAATAAGTAATTTAATTTCACCTTATAGGTATTTACTTATAGGTAATAAATAAGTAAAATCAAGAATAATGTGCCACTCATAATGAAGAACTTTATATATTGTTTATATATTATGAATTTGGTATCCTTTTAACTGAGCGTCAAAAGGCAAAGTCTCTCCACAATTACCGCCTAAGGCATAACACCAACTTGAGGCAAGAACGCTAATGTTGAACAAGTTTAGGAGTGTAATAACTCACTCACTTATTACGTGTAAGTTGCAGGCGCAAGGAACGTCGCCATATTGGCAAGTGTTAGATAACAAACTATCTTACACTGCATCTGCCAGTGGTGGATCTCTTTCTATCTCTCTACCGTTTTCGTAGTGCATTTTGTATTACGATAGTGGGGTCTGTCTTTTCATCTTAATAGTTCTAATCTGTTAATTTTATTAGATTTTGTTAGATTTTATTAGACAGACCGTTTTAGGCAGAGTATTGCTTAAGATATCGTTTATAAACATTTTGAGGAAATCTTTTTTTTCTTTTTTTTTTTAATTGAATTTTGAGGAATATGATGAAAAAGAAATCACTGCATAATTTGTTATTTTACTTAGATTTAAGCATAACTTGTGTTTCTACTTCTTCTCGATAGAACCATTCCGAACTAGTATGGAACAATCATAATTATTTAAATTCGTTTCTGAGTGCGAGCTTACTTAGATCAAACATGTTTTAGTGCTGAGTGAGTCAAATCGGTAAAATTAAATACACCATTTTTTATCGACATGCCAAACTAACAAGGCGTGGACAGGTTATTCTCCTCCTGTAAATATACTCAGGTTTAGCACCTCTGATACTAAGTTATATCTTTATTTCCAAAAAATCCAAGTACTGATTTGAGTGCAGCCGCGATCATCACCACTAGTTGCTCTCCATAAAAATTAAAACAACGGTGTTTAATATTGTTTTCTAAAGTTAACGCGAACACTACACATTGAAATGAAACAACTTTTACGGATCTACTCGCGTTTATTTTATACACAAGCTACTAACTAATTATGAGACGACCAACACCTCAGTCTCCCTGCGTAAAAGTTGTTTCATTTCAACGGTGTTTAAACTGTTTTACTATGAAGTGAGGAGCTCGATGGCGCAGTGGTTAACGCGCCCGGTCTGTGAGTGAGGTTAAACAACTTTCGCAAAATCCGGTCATCGGATGGGTGACCAAAAATGTGTCGTCTCGAGCTCCTCCGTGCTTCGGAAGGCACGTAAAGCCGTTGGTCCCGGCTGCACAAGCAGTCGTTAACAACCACCAATCCGCATACTTGGCCCGCGTGGTGGTTTATGGCCCGTTCTCCCTATCCATCCAGCGAAGGCTCGTGCCCCAGCAGAAGGGACATAAAATGTGATGATGATGATGATGATGATGATGATGATGATGATGATGATGATGATGATGATGATGATGTAGTGTCAACTTAACATGGAAGTGGTTTCAGTTCAGCACCAGAACCAGCGTTCGACGCAATTTTCGTCGCCATAAATAACTTGGATTTTTAATGAAATTTTACAGGATGACTGATGATGAGGAGGTAGATAAGATAAAGATAAGATAAATAAACGTTATTGTACACCAAAAATAAAACATTTGACAAAAAAAAAACTATATAAACACAAATTGCAAGAAAGCGAGAGGAAAGATGTTACACTTCAAAAAGTCGATCACTGATGCCACTACCCTATGCTGAAAATAAAATAATTTTAATTCTAAATGAAATTTAAATTGAACTTAAGGTTTTAACAATATGACGTGAAAAGAAAATGGCGCGCGCAAAGCAAATAAAAAAAAGTACACCAAGAAGGTTCCGAGTCTGAGTTTTTAACAAATTAAAAAAGGTTGTATGATAAATTCGGCACCATGGAGGTAGAGGTAAATAGGTTTAATGATGTTTTGAATTCACAAACTTAGTGCACACGATGTTCTTAATTCAATTTACTTTATCCTCTAGCTGATAAAAACGGCTTTTGCACTCAGATATCGAAGAGCAAAAATACTCTTTCCGAGATGGGGGGATGAAAAATATTTTTGATTCGTAAATATCTAAACCATAGTTTATTAACCCTACGAAGATCTTGTACCGAGTAGAAACTATCAGGTAACAAGGCAGGCAGCTAGAAATATTGTGTGAAATAAAAACATCCAACGAGATCCAATCATGATACTTCGATTTTTTCTCCAGTCAGAACGATGTACGAGCACACGCAAACAAGTTCTCAACTTACTACATATAACTTAACTTTACTACTTAACAAGACCAACAACTATTGAATAACTTGAACATGTTCGATGGAAGTTCTAAAAAGAACATGTCTGTGAAAACTTGGCAAGTCGAAGGGATCGACTTATGCGACGAGGCGAGGCATCGTAATATATGTGATGCGCGTCATACAACATAGTTCGTGCATCTGACCCGGCATGTCATGGGCTGCGGGTTCGAATCCCGCTCGTGGATTTTTTTCAACACTTTGTCTTTTTTCAAATATGTCCGTTAATTTACGCTTGCTTACTGCTTGAGCAAGGCTTATTTCGTAATATGAGATTCAATCTATCCGCTACCAACAATCGCTTATTGATAGGTACCTTATTGAACTAGTTTTTGTTCAATGAAGGGCAATCACATGATTAAAATTATATATTATTTGCCCGGTACGCAGTGTCGTGGAGAAGGAATTTTGTTGTTCAGAGTCAGGCCAGAACACATTACGAAAACGAATATTATGTATATCAGAGTTCTTGTGCGAGTTTTATTCACTATTCGAACATGGTAATGAAAACGAATTTGATATAGCAGAACAATTGACGAGCTCAATAGCGCAGTGGTTAACCCGCTTGGTCTACGTTTTCAGAAGTTAAGTAGCATTCGTAAAGTCCGGTTATCGGATGGATGACCAAAAATTTATCCTCCGTGCTTCGAAATAATCCTAGCTGCATTAGCAGTCGTTTGCAACCACCAATCCGCACAGGGCCCGTGTTGAGGCCCTCCCTATCCATCCGTAGGGAAGGCTCATGCCCTAGTAATGGGAACATAAAATAAGCTGAGAAAATAATCCAAACTCACCTCGTTTGCCATTAGGAGGCACTGTTTCAATTCAATACAAACTCGATCGAATGGCAATTAAACAAAATTTAGGCACCGTGGTCGCTACCGCTACCAACGTTAAACTTCCAAAATGCTACAGTTACCACCTCCATAGTTACGATAGCGATAGTAGCCAATGTCAGCCTTTATGTGTACACATAAAGCACACGCAATAACTTCCCAAGTAGCAGCATTACAAGCGATGAACCGTCGGCAGTTCCTAACATTTCACACGCCTTCATGCAGCAACAATTACGAGCGAGTTGCCGATAAAGCGTACACCTATGTTGGGCGGATGTTGTCCGGGCAACATATTGCATGCTCAAGTTATGTACCAAGTCGTATGGCAACAATTTTGGAAGTTCCTACGGGTTGTGAAGTTGAGCGGTTTCATCTCAATCCGCTGATGTAACCCCTTTGATATTATGTCATTTGCCGCATGCCAAGTTGCTTATTAAATACTTGATTTATCGATTCATCGCAAAATTATGTGAGACTTGTGTTTGTGAAGGTGTGTTCCAAGTTTTTGAATACTTGAATCAATGCCTTTAATATATTTCAATAACAATTAGGTACTTAAAGATATTAGAGTGCCATGTTCATATATTTTTTTAAATTAATCAATGGGGTTGGTTAGTTGGTTGCAGGGGACCGGAAGGTGTGCAAAAAGTGTGGGGAGACTTTTGCCCAGGAGTGGAACAGTTGACTGATATAATAATAAAAAAATAATGAGGTTACGCTTGTCTTTCATCATACCTATAACAGTAAGGACGATCAGGCCGGTGGAAACTCACCTCACATGGATCCATAGAATCTGGCTATCTTATCTCTAACTGATGGAACACAACAATGCTACCGACATTGATGTTATGTCGACAGTCTTGTCTACCACCACCACCAGATAAGGTAATGGTGGAGGTTAACAGGGTACAAGCAGTTATCACCGACCAAACAGTACACCAATATATAACGGGAAGCGAACCTGAGATTTTCGGATCAAGACTGACTGAATATTATTAGAGTTAATAAAGTCCAAAACATTTATTTTTTTAATTAAAATAACATATTAAAAACGAAATAATTGCTTTTTATAACGAAAAAACGGGATACACTTGAGGAATCTAAGCATCACAAAAAAGTGCCGAATACTTTTGTAATACGGCATACTATTGCGTGAAACGTGCACTCTCAAAACGGAATGTACTCGTACCGCACTACACCGTCGCTATGGCAACCTCTTAATTTCAGTCAAGAGCATTTTGTAAGGCACAAAATGACAACTGGATTACAAGTCTAGGAGTTCGTTCTACGGACATGTATATAATCAAAGGTATCTTAATCTACGTATTGAATTTGATACTCCAATTATAATTTAATTAAAGTGTACCTTTGCAATAATAATACGGTGTTAATAGAATGTCTACTGAGAGATTTATTTTACAATTCGAATACGTTAACGAAAACAAAAGTTTGTATGGCAAAATTATAATTCTCCTCGTAGGAGGCGTTGCTTTAATGCCATTAATATATTCGCGACATAAGTGAATTAAAAATGAAACTGAGGATATTTTTTATTAATAATGCTTTTTATACAATAAATGAATTTATGACAATAAAGTTAAATGAAGACGATTTTGTATGTGAATAATGTAATGTAATGTAATGTTTTAATTTTTTTTTTCAATTTTTACTTTTTAATTTTAATTTTTAATTAAGTATTAACTTTTGTTTTATTTATATATATTTTTTACTTTTAGCTTTAGATTTTTTTCAATTCTTTAATTTTAAATTAAATTTGTTTACTTAATTTCTGATGTACAATATTATGACTTACCTAGTGTAACGGTACCTGTTACAAGGTTAATAAAGAAATTTGATTTGATTTGATTTCGTTTACGTGATAAAAAACAACTGATACAGAACTTTAATATTCGAAGGTTCAAAAAATTGGCCTTTATTTTTAAACTCTTTATTTTTAAATGTTTTGTTTTAAGTGTCGCAAGAATGTAATATTATTGTTGCTTATATCGATAGTGAGAAAAACACTTATGTAACTGTGTATATAACTCATATTCGATCAAAATGGCGTTTCAGTCGTTTTTCCTTTCCTTTCCACCATCGATAGTATGTTTGACATGTAGGTAATAATAGGGGTTAAAGTATGAAATTGCCGTTTTATTGTATTGGGTACTTCGAATTGACATAGAACCTTCATGGTTTGAGATTTTTGAGTGAAACTTTTTTCACATGGTACCTATGAAGTTCTTCTTTTAAAAAATGTGCAACATTTGATTATCGACTTTCAGTTATTCAGCTTAGACAAGAAAGATGGATACTTCGAAAATTAGAGTTATTTTTGAATACGAGTTCCGACGCGGAACTAACGCGGCAGAAACAGCTCGCAATATCAATGTTGCGTTTGGAGAGGGGACTGCTAATGAACGCACCGTGCGATTTTAGGTTTAAACGCTTTCGTGATGGAAACTTTGATTTGAAGAACGAACCACGTGGAAGACCACCCACACTGGTGAATAACAATGAATTGAAAGAGATGGTGGAAGCCGATCTGAGCCAAACTACCCAGGAATTAGCGGCATGGTTTAACGTTACCTCACCAACAATATTGACTCATTTGCGTCAAATCAATAAAATAAAAAAATATGAGAAATGGGTGCCTCATGATTTGACTGATCTGCAGAAAGAAACGCGTGTTGAAATTTGTGTTGCCTTGTTGAATCGATACAGAAATGAAGGAATATTGGATCGAATTGTGACATGTGATGAAAAGTGGATTCTTTACGATAATAAGCAAGCAATAACGGCAGATGTATACTGTGCCGAACTTCGAACGATGATAGCATATCTAGCAGTGAAACAGCCACGACTCATGAATCGATCTTCACCATTATTGCTCCATGATAACGCGAGACCTCATACAGCACGAGAAACCGTTTTAACTCTACAGGAACTGCAATTAGAAACCATTCGTCACCCTCCGTATTCGCCAGACCTTTCTCCAACGGACTACCATTTTTTTCGTGATTTGGACAATTTTCTACGTGATAAAAAGTTTTCTTCTCAGGAGGCAGTACAAAATGCTTTCACACAGTTTGTCGAATCTAGATCACGAGAGATTTATCGCAAAGGCATAAATGACCTTCCTATTAGATGGCAGCAATGTATCGATAATAACGGTAATTATTTTGATTAAATAAATATGTTAAATTAAAAAAAAACGAATTTCAATTTTTCAGTACAAATCGGCAATTTCATACTTTAACCCCTAATATGTTTGTAGTTATTCTCGTACAATATCGAATGCTATATTAAATGTCAAGCGAACGATTACATTCGTCTTTTTGACAAATAATATCATTATTGTCACATTTTTTCTTACGAAATATTTCGTTTTTTTTGTCTTCGTAATTGGTATTCTCTGTGACTCCACAGAGAATATTAAGTACAAACAGGAAAAACGGGTATATTGCTCTACGCTTAGGGTTCCAAACTCCAATAGGGAAAAAGAGGGATTTGTCAATTGTCTATGCTCCTACAGCATAGATTAAACATGGCCGCCCATGTCTCGACTGACACATTAAAGTTAAAATAGGACTTCCATCAGCCCATTTTGTGTCTCCACTGCTGGGGCACGAGCCTTCCCTGTGGACGGATAGGGAGAACGGGTTATAATCCACCACGCGGGTCCAGTGCTGATTGGTGGTTGTTAATGACTGCTAATGCAGCCGGGACCAACGGCTTTACGTGCCTTCCGAAGCACGGAACACGGAACACTGATTATAGACTATGCTTATCTTAGAAAGTTGTTAACTTTGATTTTTAAAGAACCTCCTTTGTGGTCTACCGGCGCTATACTCAGATGCCACTACGCGACATATAAAATGAAACAAAGAACAAAAAACATGAAAGGGGGAAATTCTTTTTTCTTAACAAAGCGAAAACAGAGCAGGGAACAGTACTAAAACACATTATATGTTTCTCCCCCTTATATAAATTATGTATGACAAATAGGGATGACGAATTTATTTGTTTTAGATCAACTGTTTGTGGTCTTAACATCCGATTAGTATGAAATTCGTTGAGGCACCCTTCATAATTGTGTAACGTTTTTATTTATTTTTATTTTTTTACTTTGATAATAACATATGTGTCCATTGTCGTCCACAATAATGTTTCTTAAAATATTGTTGTGTCCACATAGCTTTCGCGTTGTTAGAAAAAAATCGTCCACCAATGTTATTTTTTACGTAAACTTACTTTATTCAATAACATCATGGAGATAGCCCTTGATGATACATTCAAATCCATTTTATAGATAACACTGATTGGTTAATTTACAAATTGAGTCAAATGTGATATAATAATTACTCTGTACAATTATTATCCCCTACTATACTGTTACGTTTGTATACATATACATATTTAATTAGACTAGCAACCATTATGTGACTTTTTCCACAAAAATAACCGTTTCCCTTATTTACAACCGCATCTGTGGTGTAGTGGTTAATAGCCTTGTATGCCCGATAGTTAGGGATTAGAAAACCAGATCCTCAATAGTGGCGGATTCCTGTGAGTAGCGCTACCATCTTCCATTAGGTGAGTTGTAAAAAGAAACCTTTTTTTTAAAGACTGTATGAAATATTCTATATAGAAGTTATCTGCTAAATGTTAAGTTTTTTGACTTTATTTCTGATATTTGGCGATAGTGACTTATCACATGACCTATCAATCAGTAGGTACTATGTGAAGGTAATATTTCGCTTTATTATACAGATTAATTTTATTATGATTTGATATTAAAAGTAAAAGTAGATATCCATGAGCTTGACTGTTGTGGCTGTGTCCCTAAAAAAAACTAGAACAAATATAGAATCCCTTACTTAAAATAAGTTGATATTTCTCGAAATGCAATCATGAAATTGCTTAAGTTAGTACGTAACAAACCACACCACCTGGCTAGAGCTCGCCCCACGAAATGTTAGGAAAGCTAGCGGTGTCAAGCCAAGTTTTAATTAACAAATGGCTTAATTATTTTGCAACAGCGATACTCCTCCATTATGAGTAAATTAATTACCAAATGTAATTAATTACTCATATGCGAAGATAAGACAAAGGGTCGGCGTAATTAAGGCGGAGTTATGACATCGGAGGCGAGAAGGCTATGAAAAACTAATTTAAACTGCCGCGGTCATGCGGTACCGGCTACTGGACTCAATAACGCAAAAGAACGGCTACAAGCGGATATAAGGTCATAGATAATTTTATACTAGGCGACTTGTTGGTCAAGGAAGTCATCATCACCATCATCATCACCAGCTCATTTTATGTCCCCACTGCTGGGGCACGACCACGAGCATTCCCTATGGTCGGAATCAACGCAGGGAAAACGGACCATAAACCACCACGCGGCTCTAGGATTGGTGCTTGTTAACGATTGCTAATGCCGGTCGAGGGAAAGTTTCTACAAGTAGAAAATCGATTAAAGGGAAAAAGGGAATTCACGTAACGCTTGGAAATAAATACAAATACAAATACTTTATTTGCTATTAAATAGGGTGGTTACAATGTGGATGTTATCAAGACATTATGTAAATTAGCTTAAAACCTATTTAGTCATATATATCATGACATAAAAATTAATGTAACATTATCATTTATTACATTATTATGTTATTATTATTATATTACATTATTATGTTATTATTATTATATTACATTTATTAACATTTTCATTTAAAAAAAAAAACAAATGTTGAAAAAATTTCCACAAGCAGCATTTGAACCTGCACCCTTCTGACATACCGGGTCAGGTGCTCTTCCAATTGAGCTATCGTGGTTCTAACCAGCCGCCGAAATTATTCAACATTATTTACTTTTTTACTTTGAAAGCCAAAGGTCAAGGTATTCAATGTCAACAACTAGCGTCATTAACATTTGTGTTTTTGTAATATTTTCGCAACAAAATTTGCGTTAAAATTATATTAACAAAACAAAAACATTTTCATGTTCGTTCATTAATTACATAAGAAATTAGTGTTTATTAAATTACAATACCTTTTTATTTGTAATATCATTATTGAATTAAATTAAACCAAACTAAGTATAAACTAATAAATAAATAGTAAATCAATAAATAAAAACTAATAAATGCATCGATTTCATTAAAATTATCTATTTTATTAAATGTTAAAAATTCATTAATAGAATAGAATGCTTTTTCAAGTAGCCATCTACGCAATGATTTGTAGAATATGTTGACTGGGAGTTCTTTAATGTCATCTGGTATTTTATTATATATTATTTTACACATAGCATAATTATTTTTTAAAAAACGCTTGGTTTTTGGAACAGCATCTAGGATAAGTTTGTTAGGGTGTCTAAAGACTTCTGGATGACATTTGTTTTGCTTGTAAGAACAAGTGGCCGTTGCTTCTAACAAATTTCCCAATCTCAAGTATATAGATACAAGTAAGGGTCAATATTTTAAGAGGTTTAAAGTAAGGATTACATGAGATATCGGGCGCTATGCCACATAAGGCTCGTATGCATCTTTTTTGAGCAACAAAAACTTTGTGGATGTCCGTGGCATTTCCCCAGATTATCAAACCATATCTGAGTACTGACTCCACATATGCGTAATAAGCAGTTCAAGCAGTGCCTTTATTTGCAACCTTTGTTAATTTGTATAACGCGAATGCGAAACTGTTAATTTTATTACAAACTCTATCTGTATGTTCTTTCCAGTCTTTTCCAGTAATAAAAATATTGATTCCTAAGCTAAAATGCAAAAATGCTATGTAATGTAAAAAAAAACCAAACTTTTTTTCACCAATTCACGAATATGTGGCTTAGCCGTAAAATTAGGAGATATATAAAAAATTAAAACTAATTATTGTATAGAATAGTCCCAACCGCATAGAAAGTTAGGAACGCCGAAGCGATCGGAAACGTGTTAACACCTTAATTAAATAATTGCTGTCGCTACCGCAAAGAGTTCTAAAGAAATCCCTACGGAAGAGTTCAAGGAATTGCAAGTCTTTTTGTGAAAAAGGATTTCACCTTATGGGGGAGATGAGCTTTAAATGATAATAATCTGTCCCCAACAGGACTAAACAGACTGTAAGAAGTGATAACGATTCAGTAATTGATCTTTGACACACTTTTTTTCAGGGTTTGTTTTCGGCAAACCTAGTGTAGGCTGTTCTCAGACAAGGTAGAGCGATGACCTTTGCAATGTGCTTGGCAAGAGCTGGATGAGATGATGAGAGCGTACACTTGGAGAGGTCTGTCTAATATAGGCTATAATATATCAATGTGACTGAAAAAGATGAAGAACTTTGCCGTTCCCTTACTGGCTCAAGCCTGCCTTCAGAGAAATCCCCTCTTATTACGCTATGAGTACATCAAGACTCGTTGTTTCCAAACAAATCCTGTTGTTTGTCTTTCCCGTGCCCGAGGCAAACTCGTTGAGATTCTTATCTCGGCGCCGGATTCAATGAAAATTTGGAAATTTTCCGCCTTAGCTTGCTCGGTTATGATTAATATTTGGTACAGTGCTTTTAGAATTTTGTATTTTCTGAAATATTGACTCTGTAGATGTGCGGTAAAATATACAGTAAAATTAATAGTACTGTCAGTAGTAAATTGAAATAGCATACTGCTAATAGCTAAATGCTGAAGTATATTTTTGCTTGAAACATAATAGTGAGTGTTGTGACTCACATACGAGTATTGTACGATCATGATTAATAATAGAATTGGTTGCATCAATTTATATGATGCTGACTGTACTCTGTTATTCTAACACTTTTAACAAATGGCAGCATCAGGATAGTCCATACTTTTCAGTTCAAAACAAAAATGTGAACTTACATTTAGTGAGAAATGATTCCACAAATTGTGATAATTTATCTGTTTAATTATAAAGCACCTCATCATCATGCATCAGTAGGCATCTAATAAGTCCTAAACTTCTTCCTCGCATCCTGGTGGCATATCCTGATGAAATCGATCATACAAATTGTATTTACCTATCTGTTCAATTCTAAAGCACCCAAAGTCCTATCCTTTTAAGGATACGGTTGTTTACCGAAAACGGTCATCAGCATTAGAAGGCAGCTAATAACTCCTAAACTTCTACCGCATCCTGTCTGTTTATTAATATATAGGAGGTAAAATTTCTGTCATAAAATGCGCCGCTATCAAATGAGCCTCTCCATATGCAGCAGGCAACCATGGATTTAAAAGTAATTCACTTATAAGTTGGGACTTTCCTAAAAATTATGAACTCATACTTAGTGAGAAACGATCCTACCATTGTACTAACCTTTCTGTTCAATTCTAAAGCACCCAAAGTCGTATCTCTAAAACGGTTGTTTGCTGAAAACGGTCATCTGCATCAGTAGGCAGCTAATACGTCCTAAACTTCTATATCGCATCATGTCTGTTTAGTTATATAGAAGGTAAAATTTCCGTCATAAAATGCGCCGCTGTCAAATGAGCCTCTCCGCATGCAGCATGCAACCATGAATTTAAAAGTAATTCCATTATAAGTTGGGACTTTCCTGAAAATTTTGCGAGTTTCAAATAATGCTGGGGCCTAAAAGTTCCGCTTGATACACTAATGTGATTGGAGTGCGCTGGGTAGTGAACACATTACAACTTTTAAGTGACGCAAACAAGTTGCCGGTATTCATATGAGGTGGAGCGATGAAAGAGTTACTATGCAATTGCCAATATAAGATAAGCTACTTACCTTACCTGCGATCGTATCACTGTAAGAAAGTCTTGCTGCTTCTCTTTTGTTATTTCACAATACAGTGCTTGGCCTTCATTTTGCCTGATGTTAAGTGACAGAATGTGAAAGCTCACTTCATCCGGAATCTTCAACAACTAAGGAACTGGATGCCTAGAGCGAGTAATATTTTGAAATTGTTGAGAACGAGAAATTATTTATCAAAATTTTGACTCTCCTCACTCATCAGGACGCGCTGCTTTAATGTCTTAAAGTTTATCCTTGAAAACTCAGAACTAGAGTGTTATGCAGAAATTCCATTCAGCAAACTGTCTTCAACTACTCAAATAAGGTTTCCACATTCACAGAAAGGTCAAGTACCTACTGCTAAGGTTAACACAATCAACGGTACCAGAATTCCCGTCAAAACTATATCCTTTAAATTGTGCCGGTCTCAAATGATAATGAGCGCTCGAAAATCGTTAATGGGATTAAGCTTGGAAATTGGATATTGAGCATAAGCCCGACTAAGTTCGTGGTGGACATAGCAAGTATCTGTAATTAGCAGTAACTAAGAGGATCGGGCCGGCACTGGCCTGATTAAAACTGGCTTAACTGAGAGCTTGGGCTACTTCGCCCGCTCTTAAATGAGGGCCGCCAGTAATAGAAACAAGCTTTCGGTTATTGTGAATTGCTTTCGTAGATAGAATTGCTAATTATAAATAGCTCGGATGTGTTGAGTAATTTTATATTGAAACTGGAGATAGCACTTGAAACTTGACTCAAACTTTCTTTTTACAGGCAATCCTATTCAACTGAGCAACAGGAAAAGTTAATTCACTTAAATTGTTAATAATTAAAGGACTATCTATGGATGGAATTGTAATCAAGGAAATGTAAAATTTTACAAGAAATGCTTAATATATATAATGTTATGTACAATATGTATAGTCTTATATTGTTATGTGTATGTAGATGTAAGTTGGTATTAAAGCGAACATTAGACAAATTAAATAATTAATAAATAATCAAACATACATTGATCGGCAGGACTTGAAACCTAAATTCCACTTGCACAAGTAAGTCAATTGTCTATTCTATTTTACGTGTAGAAATGTCTTGAGGGTGCTCCAGGGCTTACGGAATAAATCCAGGTACAAGCTGGCGAGGGTTAATGGACAGTTGTAATGCTTAATCTAGATTTGAGTCATTTGCTTCAGGCCCACAATTTGCTTTTATGTTCATAATTGAGGGTATTTGTCGTCAGACTACCGATGGCCTTTCATTAATTCAGTTGGATTTTAGTGGACATTCTGTTCTTATGTTTAGCTCCTAAGTATTCCTTACTCGAAGTTTTCTGTTTTGTTTTGTTCAAAACACAATCAGTTTAGTCGAATTGTTTTGAGGTGGATTGTTATGATTAGGTGTTCGTGAAAATACAGTAAAACAATTTTTTAAATCTCTCAAGAAGTCTACGTGATATCTCAGTTAATTCTTCCTATATCTCAAGAATTTCTGGGAAATATCTTTCCTATTCTACATCTATGATAAATTTGTATTGTATAATAATGAATGATGACTCACTTTAATAGATTATTAAACAATTTTTTTATTATTCTGCAGTACATTTTTTTTTCTATTTTCGACTTTAGCTAATGTGTAAACCGCACCATGGCATTTAATGAAGAAACTCCCAGAGGTAGTAACAAAGGAGACTAATATCTACTTCGGGACCTTAAATCGTCCCCAGCTGGACGTAATAAAGTCCGAAATACACGCTAAAACATATACGATTATGACAATATCCCGAAGTTGGAGACCGTGGGCAGGTGTGTAGAATAGCCCATTGTACTAAAACTCCACTTCAACCTGAAGTAAGCTCCTAAGAAGGATATCAAATAAGCAAGGAGAACGAAACATTTAGCTTATTTAAGTTTACACAAACACTAAAAGCTGGACACTTCTTACGTATCTTGTCAGACAGGAGCAGTCTTTACAAGACCATGCAAACGGTTCGAAACGTCTGACTTAAATATTAAATAATTATGTAAAACGTTATGTATAAACGGTTTAAAGTCCCGCAGCCCTATATGGTATAAAGTATAACCAATGTTTTTTATTTATGGACAGCGAACTTGTAAAAGATACTAAAAAAAAAACAAAATAAGATTACCATTGTAACTCTAATGTGTAAGTCTAAGTCACCATGATAGTTTAAAAAGTTAGGCCTTAAGAAGTTTAAAAATTTAGACAGAATTTGATAAACCTTATTCATACTAAGAAGAGAGTGAATGTGACCCCAACGACGCAAAACTGGTAAACAAGACCAAAGAATTTTCCAACCGAATGAAAGATATATACAAACTTTTTATGAGTGATACGAGATATCTGCAGAAAGTTGGAACAACGATTTGGTATCGTTGCGTGAAATGGGGATCAGAATCCCATGTCGAGTTTTAGATGCTTCCAGATGAAGTCACACCAATTTGGGGAGGTCTCGGTTTGAAATTGGGCCACGGCACGGCAACTTCTCAAGTTTCATTCTAAAGGTGGAATGTTATTCTCTAAGGGCAATGTTTGGGGTCATACGTGCCGAATCTTCCTAGATAGAAAGTCTGGAATTAAAGGGACATCTATAAGTTGAGGCTTTTGATTGCCTATTGAGAGTGTAACACGATGTGTAATCTAAAAACTAGATTTGGTACAGTCAGCAACAAGAGTCACTTTCTTGAACACTTTAGTAGTTTGTCGAAGCTAGTAATTGATCGAACAGTCTTGTCAACCCTTAATGATAGAATAACTAAACGATAAAAAAATGTTTTAAACTATCCATAACATTGAAGTGAAATAAGTCGTACAGATATAATGTGAACTTTAAGCCAATTTTTGCCCCAATTAAAAATTATGACAATGCTAGTTTTTCTTTAATGCCAAGGTATTTACGATTACTTTGATCATTTAATACTGATTATACAACATATGTGAAAACATTTATATACCTTTTATTAATGAGTATAATTTCTTATGAAAACAGTAGGTAACTAATAAACAGATAGATGAAACTCTTAAATATTAAATAGTATCACTAAATGGTTTCGTTATTGTTTTCGAACACAGTAGCGAACACCGTTTGTAGTATTGTTCTTAAGCTGTGTTTAATGTACAAACAAAGAACAATAAACCTTATTGTTAGCACTTAGAACGTAGACGAGCTAATCCATTGTTATTACTGAATGGCTGCTATTACTTGCCAGTAAAATACATAGATACTTCAATGTTATTCTTTTGACGGCGTAGGAGAATGTAAGTGTTGGTAAACTGAGATTTGAGGTAGGTATGGAGTTACTTCGAAATGAGGAAAACAGTAGTTAAACACAATAAAACTTTGTAGTAACATTGACATAACCACAATTTTTGGGCCGGCAGGGTGAGGGTGACTGATGTTGCGTTGTTTTCACGCTGCACCAGTTGTCCTCGCGTCTAGACTCCGTTTCTACTTAACATTAGGCGGAGTGGAGTCATTTGCCGAGCCAGGTATTAAAAAAACCAAATGTTTTGATTACACCGAACCAGAGGGCGATCCCTCCTACAACCTACATATTATCCTACGTGTACTTCTATCGAAACAGTTAATAAAACGAAAGAAATGTCTAGGAATACATTAGTGACGTTTGTAAATTGTCAGCTCTAAAAGAAGAGCTAAAGAAGATGAGAAGAAGTCAGCATCATGTGTGCGTGTCCACTCTCCATTACTTACTAGTTTTTACAGGGGGGTGTAAATAAAGGAATACTAGTGGGTTACTCTATGACCTCGGCCACAATCACAGAATGCATCTATCAATGAATAGTTTGTGTAGGGCATGTTTAGAGGAAACAGAGTCAATGCAGCACCTACTGTGTGACTGCGTGCGATTCTCTGGCTAGGAAAAGAATGGGACTCCTGGGGTCGGCCTATCCGAAACCGGAGGACTTCAGGCTCTTCGCTCACATTGCTAAACTTATGGCATTTATCTTTACAGAGGAAGAAGAGTGAAAGGATGGGCTTGCACAAAAGATCCCGATGGGTCGAAGTGTTACTGGGAGAGGGAAACCTCAGCAGGCCCCACTAAGATAAGGTAAGATGGCCTCGGCCACGAGCATGGGCGGCGTGCTACGTGGACAAGTACTTTATAGTTTATTGCGCGATGTCTTCGGAAGTATACTACGGAGGTCTTAGCAACGAATGGTCATTGAAATAACGCAATGAACAGATGCTAAATGTGGTAAAGCGGTAAAAGTCAGGACCAAGGCATGAGTTGATAGTGTCGTATAAACCCAGTTTTTCGTGCTAGACCTTGGTGCTGACTGGCGCCGCGCGGCTTAGTCAGATAGCGAGGTTACAATGTATTTCCGTTCCCGTCGCATTGTTAATCATATAAAATTGTCAATCGACATACAACACTGACATTTAGTCATATCATATTGTATAGTGTATAGTATAATTTATTAGAACCGGCTCCTAAATGGGGAACAAACACGTTCTTGATTTATGATAAAATAGTGTTTGTGTTATAATGTTAGCGACGAGACATATCCAATAACATAATGCTAATATTGTGGTTGTACCTATATGTTTGTTTATTTGTTTTCGTAACTGTACATATATGGCAGTATTTGCTTATAAATTTACTGTGTTAAGCGTTTAGTATATACAGAGTGCATTTTGCGTGGATTGCAAAATCAACTATAAGAAATTTAAATAATAAATTGGTGGTTCTTAACGATTGTTTATGCAGCCAGGACCAACGGCTTTACGAAGCACTAAGGAGCTCGAGATTATTAACTTTTGGTTACCCATCCGACAATCGGCAATGACGAAAGTTGCTTACTTCAGAAACTCGCAGTCCACGCACGTTTACCACTGCACCATCGAGCTCCCCAAAAATATAAATGTAATGTTAATTATTATGTCAATGACATCATTTTAAAACCCTAACCGATGAAAATTGTTTGTAAAACATGAAGTAAATTACACATTTTTCCAATACTAGCACTTTACCTGACGACTTCGCCCGTGTCGATTTAAGATTTTAAAAAAAAACTTTTTTTATCAAAAAATAAATAAATACACTACAATACTATATAATAATATATATGAGACAACATCACATACATTGTTCTGATCCCAAGGTAAATAGCTAAAGCACTCGTTTCATGGAAATCAGAAACAACGACGTTACCACAACCACCCAGACCCGACACAATATCGAAAAGTTCGTTTTCGACATTGACCCGACCGGGAATCGAACCCGGGACCTCAGAGTTAGCGCCGCCCAAAGTCCGGCGTGCAAGCCACTCGGCTACGGAGGTCGTCAAACTATGTTATCCGCAAGATATGTAGAGATTAGCCCTGTCATACTAACAAACAAAGTCACAAACGTTACCTATTTACTAATAGTATAGATGATTCTTAATTTTCTATTTGTGACATGGCTTAGCAAAATAAGAAATTAACCACAAATTTTTCATTTTCATGATTTAGACCCGATATACCTCGGTTCGCACTAAGCTGAAAAATATGATCATAATGAAAATTGATTGTTTTGTTGTTTTATACAATGTGACAACATTTTGTCGACCGCCGCCCAAAAAAAAGGCATGATTGTCCATTACAAATTGGTAATTGCCCTTTAAAGAACTTGCAACAAAAATAAATTGACGCGGCGCCGGTGTTATAAACGCACCGTAAGCCGACGATCGGCATATTGTGTTGAATATTTAAACGGGCACCTTCAAATCACCGGTTTATAGAGTCCTAACAATTAAAAGTTTTCAGATCCAATTAACAATGGAGGGTTAACGAAGCAGCTGCTTTTAATTGGATTTAATCATTGATTAATACTAGAAACTTATGATGTTATGAAAACCTAATTTGATATAATCTATTTATGGTTCTGTTACCGGGAAATATCAATTAAGTCTAAATAAGGTCTGACAAAGGAAAACTTTTTAAAGTATTAGAATTTGACATGGTATAACACAGTCAAGATTATCTATGCATCGGAAGCATAGATTTGGAAAGGTTAGGGTATGTGAACCACACATGTGAACATCTTGCAGTAGCGCAAACCGAACGCTCGAACGAAAAAAAATATCGATAAAAGGGTCCTGTCGGACATTGGTGCCGCTACCCTAGATAGGTATATCGTCGGTGGAATGGGAAAATTGCATGGTAAATGAGTTTTTAAGTTAATAATTAATTTCCCTCCTATCGATTTTTATTTTCCGATTTAGCAGTTTCTTTTCCACCAACGACATAATTAATACTATAAAGAAACATACCAATATTTAACAGCATCAACGATGACAAAACGCAATGTACAGGTTGCCAAGAAAAACTTGGACGCATCGACTTTGTTGAATAATATTATGTTAAAGTTTAAACGCGGACGCACTTTTTTGTCACTAAAATTCATTGACGCGTAACCTACACTCACTCAAGCAGACATTATGTTGGTAGGTGAGAAAAGCAAGAAACAAAACAAAATCTCGTGGATTTTTTTAACACTTCCAAATTGCAAAACAAAAGAGGCTTGACAGTTAGTAGAAAAAATATAAATATTAACAAAAGAGTATTAACACGCGCACTTATTGAAGACCTCCTTGCTGTACACTTTTGAGTGTACCTCAGTCAGCAGATCGGCAGGCAGAACATTTGTCAACCCAAGCCCCAGAACCATTAGAGGTATTCTGCACGAGCTAACACCAATCCAGGAACCAAAGCAAACATATATTTGTATAATTTTAAACACTGAAAAAAAGACGACAACCTCAGGCGGGAATCGAACCACGCACCTTCCGCATTCCGGGCGGCTGCCTTAACCACTTGGCTACCCGGCACTTGGCACTGGGCTTGGCGCCCGGAATGCGGAAGGTGCGTGGTTCGATTCCCGCCTGAGGTTGTCGTCTTTTTTCAGTGTTTAAAATTTTACTTAAGTATATTTAAGCGTTAATAAAACGCTAAAATATATAAAAAACACTTATCCATAACGCAGCTTCATCTTAACCGAATGTTCAAATATTTGTAAAAATATTTCTTTCGGATCTCAGAGGTGAAAACTTCTAAGATTGATGGAGCAATGTTGACTAAAAAACATAAGCATCAAGCACTGAAAAATTTCGACGGGTGAAAGCCAGACCTCGGTAGCCAAGTGGTTAAGGCAGCCGCCCGGAATGCGGAAGGTGCGTGGTTCGATTCCCGCCTGAGGTTGTCGTCTTTTTTCAGTGTTTAAAATTTTACTTAAGTATATTTAAGCGTTAATAAAACGCTAAAATATATAAAAAACACTTATATATTTGTATTGTGGACTAACCCACCTTTTATTTACCACTTATTATTATAATTGTTTTTTACTTTTGTCAAATAATTAAATATAGTAGTTACTTTTGTCGACCAAACTGAACTCAGGTCTCCTGTTATCATTTCGTTCTTGCGTAATTATAATAATTTCAACATTAAATTCACCTAGTTCTTGTTTCTGATACTAAAAGCTTCATTTGTTTGTAATTAGTTTGTATGTAGTTAGTTATGTAATTGGGTGTTGCCCGTGTAACTAATTATAATAAATAAATAAATAGCTATTGTCAGCAATTTAACATTGTTTTCAATTTTGTTATTTCATTGGATTAAAAATACCATATTATTTTAAAGTGTGGAGTGTTTTATTAATGCAATAGTGCAAGTTAATGTAATGGATGTGATATAATTATAGTCTTTTTTTTTTTTCATAAACTGTATTGTAACATTACCGGAGAAAGTCCAACGTAGGGTTTACGAAGTCATAGCTTTGAATTGACGTTAAAAAAACACTTGTTTTGAATATTTTTTTTAAATTATTTTATAGCCTCACCACAGTCGGAGGGAGAATTCAACATTACAAAGTCTTACCTGTAATATAGTAGTGAGACGAGAGCATGCAGCAGAAGGTTCACAAGATGGTAGCCCGCCGGCTGCAGGCCATGCACCGCGTAGTTCCATCTGAAGGTCAGCACCGTGAGGGGCCGGTACGACTTGTGCGACTGCTCCTGTGGACAAACGGAGGGAAAGGTTAATGCCAGCTTTTCATTCAGTTTTTTTAAGGACAAAATTGGTACTAGGTCGTTGTACTTATTTAAAATCAATCGAAAGGATATGTTTAAAGTGTCATAGTCGTCTTAACCATCATCATCAGGCCAGATGTTTCAATATCTAATATTGAATATTGAGCCTCTCAGATCCATGTTTTCCATCCATCCATTTTATTTCAAACTAGAAAAAATGCCAGGCCAATGCCAACGCCATATGGCCATGGACGATCTCGGGTTATGTGGAGCTCTCCTGCTTTTCCCCTGCCCAGCTATTATATACACCAGGGTATCAACTAGAAACAACTTAATAATATGGCAACAAACACTCCATAAAAGGCTCTTAGGTATGGCAGCAATAATACTGTCGATGTTAAACAAACTGTGCTATCATGTAATCAAAACCGACCAATAACCCTTTCGAAATCGCAAATAGGGCTGAAGCAACATTCACGTTCCCGCGACATTTTATCACGTGCCATCCCATATATTAGTCGGCATGATAAAAAAAATAAATCAGTTTTATAGAGCAAGTAGGGGCCCACGCACAAAAATTTCCCTTGCCTCATAAACATGATTCATAGTGGCGCGAAATTAGCCAGCGGAATGGTAATGGCGCCGCTTCTTTAAATGAAATTCCATGTCAGGTGGTACGCAGGCAACTAGTGGGATAATGGGGCACATTTATCACGGGAACAATATGGAGGCTCTAATAAATATCAGTTGTCACAACTTGCGCAGTTATCAGTCATAGCGTGTGCCCTTGATTGTTGATATGAACTTTGAACTATAAAGATGATTGCTGTTTTAGAATGTAGCTATAACCCTTCGATGTTTCAGATATCATTTCAAAGTTATCCATATAATATTATATACATACACTAAAAATGTCGTCACCGCTACCAATTCTACAAAAAATAATATATTATAGTTAACATTTTTTTGGTGACGAAAGTTGTTTCGAAGAATTAACTGGTGTCCTACCTCTACCCTAGGTATATATGAGTGGATAAACATAATTTAAAAAGTTACCGCTAGAGTTAACTATTCTTACAGTTGGAGACGGCTGGGCGACCAAGCGAGTATATATCCGGCTGTTGTTATGTCACGTTAGTGCTAAACTGCTAAGTGCGTTTTTTCACATTTCTCTCAACGAGTTGGTTCACAAATTTGCCAGTAGGTGGCGCGACTTCACTCTGACATAAATTGCAGTTTCCTTTAACTCAATCGAATAACGAAAAAACACGCAGCACTCTGCCGATACGATAAACTAATGACGGCCAGTGCCCAGTATTGAGATGTTTATATACCACCGACAACAAATCTAATTCCACAGCGGCGAGCGTCACGTTAAAGTCCGGTGAAGCTGAAACTCTATCAAAAATAGGCGTAATGATACGCAATTTTTTTCAAACCAAAACACTTGCGAATTTAAAAGGGGTTATAAATGTTTTTTATAAAACAAAAAACACACATCAACCCTATCCTATTACGCTATCCGAGCGTTACATTCAATTAATTCTGATATATAGCGACGTGCACAAAAATTGCAAAACACATTTAACCCCCAAATAGCGAGCGGCACAGTGATCCGCATTCATCGGTGGGCAAAGCGATACAAATTGACGGGTTGTATGATAAATAATAGAGCGCGTTGGAGACGCGTCACTTTTGCCACGGTCATACGTCACTTTTGCCGCGGCCATACGTCACGGTGACGCTTTGACGCGGGCACGCCCTCACAATTTGTCTGCTTATTGGACGGGTGAACTGTTAAAATTTTTTACTTTGAGGTTATTTATTAGTCATTTTGTAAATTGCGAAAGAGAATGTCGTAGCTACGCTTTATGTTCCGTTATTGATAGTAATGGATTGGGCATCTGTTCTTCTTAAATATAATAAACTGTGGCTTATTATAATATAATACTTATATTTTTTTCGCTATTGCAGAAAAGTGTTTCGCATTTTCCCCTGACGCTATTTGCTAGGCGCGAGTTCAAATTCAAAATAATTAATAACATTGCACCAGAGACCCTTCTAAATTGTCATGTTTCAAGAGTCTTATAAATAATTGCCTAAAGTTAAGATACTCATTGCTTTGTATCTCGCGAACTCTCATTCCATATATCTATCACATTCAAGGACCATTTAATCTGTTAAAACAATATGTAAAATAACAGAGCGACATAAATTTACCTCACAATTCCGTCAATTAGCCTCTGAGTAAGTGTAGAGTAAACATTCCGCGATTATTTTAGGTTGCTCGCGTAGTGACAGCCCTGCCAGATGCTAACATTATATTTGTTCAAGCGATTAACGCCTAGGGTTGTCACTGTGTGATAGTACGGCTCTGTTCCTTCACAAGCCGGGCAATCTGGGTAAGATGACGAGTTACCTGTCACATGGCATACTCGTATGTACTTTTTCTTATTTTTGGCGGATATTTTGATGGTTTTGCATTTTATTAGTTTATGCTGTAGTGAAGACGTTTTAAACATTTTGACTAACTTGTTGGTAGCTGCAATGGGCTAGTGTGGTGAGGTCCTAGGTGCGAGATTACATGTGAAACCCAAAAACGGGTTATTCCCTAACTCGATACAAGAGACCGAACCCACGTGTGTGGTGAGTCGGTGAAACTCAAAATTAATATCACTTATTATTTCGTCATCTGAACACGCCAAGATTTTTGCGCGTGTCCACATAGTGAAACTGAATTAAATCACTTTTATGTTTACTCGTACTTGTTGGTGTCTTTTGTGTTATGTTATATTTAAACATGACTTTTAAATCTACATAGTGCCTTTCTCGGGAAGGGAATCTCGTAATTTATTTCGCATAGTGTGAAAATTGTAGTCACCGGTTTTAAACTAGTAGCTATTCCAGAATTCAGCTAGATCGCTCATGATATGTCGCTTTTAGTTTCAACAAGATCATGAAACTTACCCAAAAATTAGTCACCTCAAAATTCACAGAATTCCAATAAGTACAAATCAAAGTAAGGCGCATTCGCATTTGACATCGTTACCCTTTCACATGCAAAACCTTTCCTACCCATCGGTAGATATTAAAACCTTAGCTCTCAATACCGCATTCTATAATACACCTTATACGTTCACTTTTAGAGTTCCTCTCGATACGAATCAAATGTGTTTCGATTTCCGCACTCGTGTGCCTTATTTAATATTTGCTAAGAACTAATAATCGCGACTTTACCAACTCTCCCGGTTCCTATGAAGCCTTATTATTAAGTTGAGACTTCGGATTGGCGGGGGATTGGCAGCTTTGGCTATATACGTATACTTCTTTCATATCAACTGCATGTTTAAAAGAGGTATATCACTGGCTTTTGGTACTCAAGCTTAAAATTCTTTTTTAAAATTGCGCTCAAGCTCAAGGATTTTGTTAATTATGGTTTTTAAACCACCAACAATTCAATAGACAGATGACAGATTTCTCATTTCGTTAAGTTTTTTAAATCTTGTATTACACAAAGAAAATATAACATTGAAATACAGTTATACAGGACAATATACAAAGATGAGCTTATGTCTAGAAGAGATCTCTTCCAGCCAACCCGTACGGGTGTGGTGTTGAAATCAAGTCTGCGGAACTATGTAATTGTCTAGTGCAAATATAGGTACACATTTTAAAGAAGTCCCCTATAAGTAAATAAAAACTCATTGTAAAAAATTGGCCTACATGTTTAAAAGGCATGGTTATCAGAGCTCAGAGCAATGACTAAACACTGCTATTGTGAAAACAATAAAGATTATCGCCAGTTCGCTCAATAAACCACTCAATGTGCCATTATTTTTTCCTAACGCGCCAGAGGTAAAGCGAATAATCTAAAAAAAGCTTTATGGCATCGCCCGGAGGTGAATTTCGATATTTATGACATGATATAACTTATACAAATATTAACCACCTATTTTTCTAAATATAGCAATCATTTAAGTTGAGCAATACACGTATTATAACCCAAAAATAAGAATTAATTTATTAATTCTTATTTTTGGGAAAAGATTAAAAAAGAAACGAAAAACAAAATATAAAAAAAATTACAAAGTTTTAATTAAATTAATTCTTATTAATCTGCCAGATGTTAAATTAAACATCTGGCAGATTAATAAGAACTTACATTGGCCGAGAGCGACTGTTCAAAAACTATGTATATTAAAATCAAAGTAATCTCGAAAGTTGGGTTAATCATTTCGTACTAAGGTTAGAATGGATTAGATTAATTACTATATTTATAGATTAGTTACTATAATTGTTGTATAATAAAATAATCTAGAATTTGTCTAGTTTTATAGCTGCCAGCTTTTTTTGTATTAACAACGAGGGATAATCTTTTTACATAAAAATAAAAAACTTTTAAACAAAAACAACGAGGCACCTTTTTGTTCAGCCAGCGCTTCATTGCGCCCTTCTTCTTGTTGAGTTTTTTATGTTTATATAACAGAGGGCAAGTTCATGCCCACACACTGAAAAAAAGTCTTCGGCTCAACGACGAGTAAATGTCGTCTGGAGCACTACCCTTAGCATTAAGAAAAAAAACAATCCAGTCTGGATGTCTTTAGTAAGTACTACGTTGAAAGTAAAGTCGTCGTTAACGCTGTATCGATTGAAATGGTGAAGCGACGCGAAATTTAAAAGTTAAGTTTAAGGTTAAGGTTATTTACTTAGAAACACCGTTCCGTCAGTTTCTAAAACATACAAACACTAAACAGAAACAGGGCTTTAAAAAGACAATTTGAATGATCGGTGCGTTGTACATTTTGTAAAAAAGAAATTAAAATAAAATCCCCAACTCGGGTTGTGAAATCTGGGGGCACGGCAGTGCACCCGCCAAGTCGAGCAAAAAAGTGGCACGGCCGTACCATCCTTTTCTCGAAACAGTTCAGGCCATTTTCGACCCCTAAAACTTCGTTGTGGATAAAACTAGAAGCCTTTTCAGAAAGAAAATTTAAAGAAAGTTTAAGAATTATAACTAGTCAAAGTTTCTAATTTTGCCACTCACTGACTGAGTGACTGACTGACTGACCGATCATCAAAACTCTAAGGCACTTCTAGCAGACATAGAAGCTTCAAATTTAGAATACAATTAGTGTTTCAATTTCGGTCCAGTTTTTCTAGATACACCAACTGCATAAGTAACTTTGTAATCCTATATAAATGTATAGGATTACATTAGCAGTTGATGAATCAATGTACCTGTATATGTATAATAAAATGGAATAATAGGTGTAGATGAGGTGAGGTGAGAGAGGTACCTGGATGGCACTAAACAATCTAATTTAATATGATATATGTGTTACTTGTGAGATACATTGTGTTTTCATGCGATGGCCAAGTCAATCTATTATTTAAAACATAAAAGATTTTTAATATTGATATGGTCACTATAATTATGATGTTGTTAGGTTAGCTAATTATGTAATAACTAAAGACAGAAGGTCCCTTAAGTAGGGACTGAATAAATTAATCGACTTGGTATTGTAGGGATCTCACAACTTTTTACGGAAGGACGTTGGAGACTTGGTTTTTTTTACAAGTTTGTTTTTCATGGTTAATCCTTTCGGGTAGTGTAAAAGACACAGGTAGAGCATAATTGAACATTTTCGAATTATTTACAATTTGTTTGTTAAGGTGAAAAATTCGCAAAGAGTATGTACCATTTAATTTTTTTAAAACTCAGAATTTTCAGTTATAACATAGTAACAGGTGACTACGAATATGAGTGGGAGGCATTCGCTATTGATATTATCATAGTGTTAGAATTATTGTCACCGGTTCAATAATAGCACCCCTGAAAGGCATACTACATACGCAAGCGTTATCATGTTTCAGTCGGAACATCTATGTTGATCGGGGTATTGTTCGAATAAGCCCAAACCGGATTGGACCAGTTCAATTTGCTCTCGCCCTCATGACATTATAATATCAGAGGTGTCAAAAGGTCCAGTCACGTAACGATGTGTCAGACTCCGCTCCGAGCCGAAGAAAATTGGATTCCTTTATTGATAACAAGGGGAAACGCCAAAGGATTATATATAAGTTCCCTTACTGCAAAACGTCTCAGATGAGTAACCAGATTAAAGCTGTGTCTGGAAGTAAATATAGCTGAAGGAGGACAAGAAACACAATTTTGCGCTGCGCTAGTAATTCAAAGTGTACGTGCGCCCTGTGTCCGGAGAGCGAATGTTTGAGGCCCAATATCTCTAGGTGATTGGATGAGTTTGGTACCGGCCCGTATTGAATATCGAATTGTTACCTATTTCGGTACTACTGACTAGTTAGTACATTTAGTTATTTCTTTTTTGTTTGTCGTTTGTTTCTTGGAATGCGCCGGTAGCGACGACGGACGGTTCGCAGGTGATCTGTCCTATTGACAAAAGAATTGAATTGCGCACTGTTTTAAAATGTTTCCGAGTAATCAGTGTAGAACTTGTTATAAACCTGTCTCGCTAGCTACTACTTTCTCATCTAAGTAGCTACATCAATTTTAATAGCATAGTGGGATCCCAGAGTCAGGGGAAATATTGATAGTTGATCAGTGGTTGAGGATGGTGGGTGTGCTATTATCTTCTGCCATCAAATAAGAAGAGCAAGCACTTTCCTTTTTGAAGGAAAGCAAACCCTTAGCGGGTCTTGCTTTTCTAATTGTTTTTGGTGTTAAGTTCTTTCTCGACACTTCGCGTCGTTCCATAATTAATCTAACTGTAATTGGTACACAACATATTTTTGAGATCCAACAATTTATCACCGTCTCTGCAATGTTGAAATTAAGGAGGACATTTAAATATTTCCCCTGTTTAGGCGATGAAAGCTTTTTTGTGAAACAAGAATAATAATACCGGTTTTCTGAACAGACTTTGATGGATGATACAAATGAATTCAATTTACGTTTACTCAATGGATACTTTACATCACTCATGCTAAGAACGAATGCTTTTATCGAGATTAAGAAAATTATGTATAATAATATTTTGTTCTCTCTAATGTTTACAAGATTACTTTATTACTACTTATAGGTAGGTATAAGTGTATTTTGTTGGATGGTACGAAATGGGTAATCTATTTTAGATAAAAGCACTTTGACATGTCTTTGACTTTACTGCACTGGCTAATCTGGCAAGCACTTAGGTAGGCCGCGCTGCAACAAAAGTTTGTGAGGGTTCATCACGATGAATAGCAGGAATTGGTGCTACGATACAGCCTTCACAGCACGTGACCCATCTGCTTCTTTTGTACTCTAGCTGGGATGGGTAGAAGAAAAATTCAAAATTCAAAATAATTTATTCAGTTTTTTTGGAGAAAGATTGCTGATTGCCTTAGACAGCATTTTCAGTTTCACCGGGCTTGTTAGGGGGCGGCGAGAAACTTAAAGGGTTCCTCGAGCCGTGTGAAACGAATCACCTTCGGAGGTTTTTTCTAGAGGAAACGGTATCACGCACTAGTGCGTGTCCCCGTGCCCTACTAGATCTCCGAAGGGTTCGGATCGGATCGGAATTTATTCAGTTTAGGCTACGAATAGCTCTTATGAATGTCATTATGCCACCATGAAGATTTCATGAAAGCCAAAGAGAAGGCTAGTTTGGAGAAGGAGAAAAAAGAGCATGGCCTGGCCGGTTTCATGGACGGGAATATTTAAAGCCAAATTGTCTTAATGCTAAATGTTTAGTATGAGTCCTGGTTTATCCTAGGCGTACCTTAAGTACCCTACGTTTTAACCCTGATCACGAGCTGATATTTAAAATGGCTTTATAAAAGTTGAAAAAAGACAGCGTTGAAAAAATTCCACGAGCGGGATTCGAACCCGCACCCCATGACATGCCTGGTCAGGTGCACTACCAACTATGCTATCGTGGGTCAATAAAAGTATTTATTAATAGATACACCATTTTGTGTGTTCAATTGCAGCTTGCCAATTCCGCACACTGTCCAACCGTTTAACATGACGTAAATACGCGATTGCATGCTAAAAAAAAAAATGCTGACCGGGTTCCGGCTACTCGTCGCTATGACAGTTCTGATTGATCACCGAAGAATATTTAATTTTAACGATCGACGTGCAACGGCCGCGATTAAATCACAAACAATAAGGGTTGCACCCGGTCCGGACGTCCGGCCGTGTGGAAATTCGCCGAATACCATCGTGATGATACCTTCACATTTTCATCCTTACGACCTTAGACATAAGAGCTGTGTCTGTATCCAAAATTTTCACGAGTCCACCGTTGAACGATTAACTTCATTTTAACAAATGAAGGTGCTTGTTTACATCTGTCACTTATTTCAACATATATCAATTATGCGCTGGTAATACTCGCACGTGCATGACGTAGGGTATAGGGTTCATATAACTCTTTAGGTGTGAGTCTGTAAAATAAAAACAAACTAAGCACATTGATGACGTAACAAAATGAGGTTGTAGGTTTTTGGCGGGAAAGTGAAAAGTAAAGTATGCAGTGTCGTTTTTGTGAAATTTTGTTTTTTTTGGATGATCTAATGATGTGATGTGACCCATTTTAAATGTTGTAGTTAAGGGAGACATGTTTTTTTGACCGAAGGGCGAAGCTAATTTTAAGGATACATTATGTAACACTATCGTTTCACGCATAACATTTAAAAGGCATAATATTCAAAAGGCAATATTCAATATTCATAATATTCATTTGATAAGTGTAAACTAACAAAATCCATATATGCGGCATGCAAGCAGCATAGCAGCATGCAAGCAAGCTTGAAGCATGCAAGCAAGCAGCAGGCAAGCATGCTAGCAGCATGCAAGCAAGCATGAACCATGCAAAGCATGCAACATGCAGCGGGCATGGTTTCTGTCACGGCTCCGGCGCTGCGGGGCTTCGGCGGTCCCACGCAAGCTTATCGTCGCAGATGGTTTTCGCTCTCAACCGCAACTTCGGCTTGCTGGCCGTCTCGCCCCTCCGCGCCTACGCGTTTCTAAATTACACTCTAGGACAGACAAGACTACGTGGAGTCAGATTTGCAGCGATTCGTTTCTGTCACTGACTTTTGTAGCGCAACATTACTAAAAACACAACGTATTAACACGTTGACTGCCTCAAAACCGGACACAATAGAAATTTAATTGTCATCACTCACCCGTGCGGGGTCCGGCATTGAATGGGTTAAGTTTTTAAGACTATATTTTAAATCAAATTAGGGTTAAAATGCTTTTTATATTAAAAAATACATCATTTAACTAAGTAAAATTATAGCAAATGAATAATATACGTAATGTTGTTATAAGAAGTGTATTTAGACCAAGTAAAAATTATATCTAATGAACGTTACATCCTTTGAATTTAGTTCATTTGTAATTGTATGAAATGAAATACACACCTTAAAACAACTTAAGATTATGTCAAAGCAAAATTATGAATGTTAACAGTTATGCATAGTAAAATTATGTGTTTTAAAGTATGCTTAATTAAATTATGTCTAACAATAATATAGATTTTAACGATTATGATTTTTTACATTATGCCTTTCAACAATTCTGCGTTATTATGTTTATGCATAATAAAATATTATACCAAACAATATTATGCTTTCTGATTTTTATACCATATGATGTATGGCAATCGAAATAATGACAATAAACAGTATGCGTTTAAAAGTGTCACCCAAAAAACTAGTAGAATTTTGCGATTTTAAAATGTTTAAAAAATATATATTTGTTAAGTTTGTTTTGTCCAGCAGTGGACGTATTTTGGCTGATGTAATGATGATGAAATGAACCTACGACGCTGAATAATTTTATACGTGGGGCCAGGTTATAACGCCACACTACGACTTACTTAATTATGACTATTTTTTCTTTCAAGAATTATTTGTAATGCCTGTTGACACATCCAGAAAATTAGGTATGGGTCCGCGTAGCCTAATATGGTGATTGAACCACAAATTTATCGCATTCAACCCTAGCTGTCCGTACGGCTATCGAGATGCTCGAAGTACCGTTTGAATTCAGATATTTGTCTGTCACTCTATCAAATTTAACACCTGAATGCTTTTAAGCGTTCGGTTAGTCCTATAACACCTGAACGGATTTGTATGTCACGTACGGAGCTGATTTATGTCTAGAGTGTTCCACATCCACGCTAACGACGTCACCTGCAAGCGGAGTATAAACTGCATTTAGAATTTGGGATGTTGTTTGGATTAACCCTTTTGCCCCGTGCGCATAACAGCGTCAAGCGCGTATGCCGATGACGCATATGTGCGTCGAGCGGAATATTCATGTTGATAAACATAGTCTTGAAAAAAAACCAGGTCAAGAGTACCCTAAACCGAAAAGCATGTATGAAGGGAATAATGAAAGTGGACGAAGCGAAACAAGTATGTAAGGATCGTAGCAAGTGGAAAGAAGTGGTCTCTGCCTACCCCTACGGGAAAGAGGCGTGATTATATGTATGTATGTATAAACATAGTTATTATGTTTATTTGTTTTTTATTAGCTTCAAAGCTCATTTTCGTTCGCGAAATTCGCTCGGTAAATTACATATTTACGATTTGCAGATCATGACGGATTTAAAAAGAACAGATAAGCTTTCGTAAGGCATATCTAAGTAGAATTTACTGTTGCTGGCAACACTGATAGTTTTGTAGGTTGTTATTTTTTATGTTGGTAGTGTTGTATGTACCTGACTCTCCGTTCGTGTATATTTCGTGTCTGTCGAGTGTGTTTATAAACTCGTGTAAATTGTTTACCTTGTGATCAACTACCTAAATACAACTTAAGCAGACCATGGCGGCATGGTCATGGTGACTTAAATATATTATATATTTATTATTATTCTGATGCGTAACTAAATCATCATATTGTTTACTAAAATCATCATCATCATATTCAGCTTGTGTCAGTACTGCCGAACATAGGCATCTCTTGATCCGTCTGCTATGAATACAGACACATAGAATGTTAATTGTTCAGGGCACTGATCAGTGCTTGCCGCATATGTGCGGTTAATGCACGCTACTGAGCCCAATATTCGACTCTTTTCTTACAATAACTATATAAAACATCCAATTTGTTTCTTATTTGTATTTTTAACCAACTCCCGGTAACAATTCTCAAGACTTGAGCCTGCGTCCGGGAATGAAGTGGTAGTTTTCTTTGGATATTAGCATATAAATTAAATAGTCGGCCATTCAGGCCGGCTAAACGGCGCAGCGACCGGTCGAGACCTCGCTTGCGATTAACTTTTTAAGATAGTGGCAAATAGCTTGATAGTATTCACCCGATATGGGTCATAACACAAGCGGTTTGGTGCCTTTTACGTAGGGGTGTAGAGCCTCATTTAGTGTAACACTGCACGAGTGGTATACATGAGCTCGCAATTGACTTATTTAGCCAAATTAGGCGTATTAGTTGCATAAAAATAGGCGTTTATTGAGTAATCGCTTTCGTGCCTACAAATACGGCAGATGCCGAACTCGATAAAGTTAAAAGAGGTTTTAATAATGATAATATCTAAGAACTAGCGGCCCGTTCCGGCTTCGCACGGGTGGACATATCTTTTTTATATAGGCTATGTTACTCGGCGCTTAAGTAGCATTCTAATGGTGAAATAATTTTTAAATCGGAGTTTATTCGTTGCAAACATACAAAAATACAAAGCTGTCCTCTTTTTAATATTAGTATAGATATAGATAAGAAAGTTTGTCACTCTTTGGTGGGAAAGAAAAGAGTCAGGTTCACAGTTTTGTTAAATTAAAAAAAAAAAGTGTTTTGTCGAATACCAAATGTGAAATAATGTGTGGATTACTAACATTTATGTGTTCGTGTACGTGCACGAGTGTTGGCAAAAAAAAACAAAACAGTGTATCGTCACTTTAAATTTTTTTAAGAAGACTTAATTGAGTCTTTAGACGGCCTCCGTAGCCGATTGGCTTGCACGCCGGACTTTGGGCGGCGCTAACTCTGAAGTCCCGGGTTCGATTCCCGGTCGAGTCAATGTCGAATTTTTTGATATTGTGTCGGGTCTAGGTGGTTGTGGTACCGTCGTTATTTCTGATTTCCATGAAACGAGTGCTTTAGCTACTTACCTTGGGATCAAAACAATAACACATTGTGAGAGACAACATTGTGATGTTGTCTCATATTTTTTTTAAGTCTCAAATCTTTTCTGATATTCAATGGGTTTGGGGAGTATATCATTAAACATTTCTTTTATCACTCACTATGAAATAGTGTTAAAAAAAAATATAAGTAGTACAATATCTAATATCTTTAACACTGGCTTAATATGCAAACTGCACGAAACCACTAAGTTCTAGGGACCAAAAAGAAGGCTTGTTTCGACAGTGTTTTGTTTTCTCTGGCTCTTTTTGGTTTCCGGCGACCGAAGCAGCTTCCATGCGGAACTGCGGTTAGATTCAGCAATCGCGTGGAATCTAGCATTGTAGAAAAATGCTACTTGGCGTTAGTAAGCTGGTAGGTATAAAGGCACTCGTCCAGTTGGATTCTCGGTAGACTCCTACCACCGGGAATACTATTTTGAAGTTGTTATATATAATAAACAAATGTACGTAGCATAGGTATATTTTGTAAAGTAACGTATACTTCATATTAATCTTAACTTAATCTGGCTTCCCGGTTCATTGTCATTTAATTTCGGCCATAAAACTGTTAGTGATTGCCAAGTAACCTTTGATGTCGAGGGGAAGTTCGATAAGGAGAGAATATAGACGCCATCAAACTATTAACAATGCTCTGCGTACGGGGACTGAATTTAATTATAGCCAGTAGTAAACAATAAAAGCAGGAATTAAGCTGTAAGTGAAAGTCAGCGTTGCGAAATTTTTTTGCTAAAGCACCGTTTGAAGCATACCGATATGTAGGAATATAAATATAAAAAAATAAATATTTTTTTATTATTTTGAATTTTGCATTTAGGTACAATGCTATCCTATAGTTACAAAATAAAATTTTACTAGGAAAAAGTCAAGCAAGCTCAGGAACTCGAGCTGTCTGAGACATGTTGAGTTTTTAGTAAAATTTTATTTTGGTCTAGCTGCCCACACGCGACTTCGTCCGCTTGAGCGAACAACTCGATTGCAGCGCCACCTACCGGGTTCAATTGTGAATCTAAACCATTCTCGAAACCACTTGAACACACACCAAAAATTTCATCAAATTCGGTCCAACCGTTTAGGAGGAGTTCAGCGATACACTCGCACAGAAGAATTATATATATAAAGATCTCACTCACTCACCCTTTTTATATTCGCCTCTGCTTGACTTGATGTTAGGCAGGAATGGAGTCCAGATACACCTTGTAGAGCAAAATTGAGCCTCCCTAGCCGTCCAGCAAGTTGCTTGTTCACTCTTTTTTTAGAAAAAACATACTTTATTTATATTTATTATTTCGAATTTTGCATTTACAATTCTATATATAGTTACAAGATAAAATTTTACTGCTGAGCTGAGCTGTCCGGGGCCTCGGTAGCTCAGCGGTCAGAGCATTGGACCGGTTATCCAAAGGTCGTGGGTTCGATTCCCACTCGAGCTTCCTAAGACAGGTTGATTTTTTATAGTAAAATTTTATCTTTTAAGCATATCTTAACTCCTGTTCTCCTTAAATTTATTAATAAATAAAGCATTCATGGTAAAGCAAAAAGTGGTGGAGTAATTGAAAAACATATAATAATCTAAAACGGCCGGCTCCCTCGTCGCCCGAGGCCTTGTATCATATATCGAACTAGAACGAGGGTCTGGGGCACCGCGAGATAGCGTAGATCATTGGCTGGAAATTATTGTTTTATTGCCCCGAGGGATACAGTACATTTTATTTTATTACCAAACTGCTGCCGAACAAAATGGTTACATTGCCGAGCGTTTTCATTGATAGTGTAATGTCTGTATAAAACATTGACATTGAAAATAGTCAAATATCTATAAAATTTAGTATAATTAAATAAGGGAGATCCTTGGGGAAGGCCTTTGTCCAGCAGTAGGCGTCTTTTGGCTGAGATGATGATCGATGATATATATAATACTTTATTGACTAAGGAAATACATATATAAAACTTAAAACAATGATAACAATTTTTATAGGACTAAATACAAGATCACTAGCATCAAAACTAGGCCGAGCCTGTGTCATTGATGCTAGTCACTTCATCTTATAATGTAGGTAACACACGCATTACATCATTAAATAATAGAAGAAGTCACGTCAACACTAAGGGAAAAACATTAATACATTACTTACAACATAAATTCAATTTACAAATAACGGGTAGGTATATATATTTTACGTCACAATTTGTGCACTATACAAATCATACGCGTCGGTCATTAAGCGGTTGCAAACATCGGACCACAGACCAAATGTTGATATAGGCCTGTGCATCGGACTGAGGACAGAGTGAATAGTGAAGTGAGAACGAACTATGCGATAGGTGAGACTACAAAAACTGGAATCTAAAGAAATTAGAACTTAATTTGACATTTTAGATTTTTTAAAATTAGTATTATAAATACAAGTGAGGAATTTAGATTACCTCATGGTTTACAGTGAAGTGAATACGTGCGTTCCTATAAATAATATTTTATAAATATAGGTATTTTAAATGTGAGTATATTTAATTTATCAGAATGGTAAAAATTTAAAAATAGGAATAAAATAAAAAGATTTATAAATATACTTCCATAATTAAATATACAAATATACATACATTTATACATAAATATACAGATATAAGACTAATGGAAAATTATCTTTTCGTAAAGTAAACGTATTTTTTAAAATATATTTATTTCAATGAAGTTAAATATTTTTTCTGTTTCATCATAATTAAGTGAAATAACCCATTTTGCTACTTTTTCTTTACAACTGTATTTATTAAAAGAGTATATGTTAAGGTTTTTATTGAGCTTATTGTGAATAAGAGGGCCTAGGTAAATTTGAATTTTGTTTATATAGGATGTTCAAAATTTTTTTGTAATGCAAACTTTGTCACTTCTGCGACGACCTAAATAGTCGATATGAATGATACGAATATGCCGAAAATATGTTTCCTTTCAAATCACTCAGTCGTCTGAGTCTCAGTTAATTAGTACACGTTTACACAGCTGGTTAACTGAACACTATTGTTTATATAATTGTAGAGCATACGTCTACTTATTAACTTTAATTATAGATGTAATTTGTCTGTAAATCTTCCTAAAAATAAATAAATCAAAACAGCAACGTCTGAACATAATTTGTAGGGCCTTAAAATGGCGTAGGCTCTTTTTAGCCCGCGAAAACCTCAATTCACGACTGACTGAACTTCACGCTGGCGTAGCGGTCAGCGGAAGCGAGTGTGTATAACTGTTTATACAGTTATTTCTGTACTAGTACCATTGAAGCTACCGTTAGTGAAAATTAAGCGCTTTATTTGGTTGTACCTACTAACTTTTATCAATATGAGTACATAAGTTTTGTTGGGAACAAGTTACGATTCGGAAATATTTATGGCGAAAAACACACATACGTATTTTTATTTTTAATGCGCATGGTATTTTTATGTACACACGCCTGCACATCAACCTAACACTAAACGTGAAAAATCCTCAATAGTCTTTGAAATTTATGTCTAAGGCGTATGGTTGACAATGTATTAAAGAAATTTGACAGTTCTGGATAGGTGAATGTGCAATGTGCAGGCGTGTGTACGTTAAAAAAGCAAATTACTATTTGATTTTGAGACGATCAACGCTTGTCTTCTTGTGTCCTCGGACCTGGTAGTTACGACAAAATAATATGTAAAACAAATGCGAGTAGAATGTATCATTTTCAATGTTAACTGTTCACTACCGTTATTCTACAACCTGTGATGTACATTCCAAGTATACCAAGGTACCTCGTTGCACATCGATCAAAGACCATATAATTGTATAAAGGCGCATCTAACTGGGTCGTTTGCCAAAGCATTCCCGTGTCCTTGTCTGATCGCTTTGTTTCTCCCGAATGCCTTGAGAGGGGACATACGGCCACACAATATTACGGGCGGGAATGCCGCAGTTTGTCATTAAATGGGTACTACTGTCCAAGAGGTAAGCCTGTAAATCGAAAGTTTGATCATCGAATAGGCGACTGTCATCTGCATACATGTCGACGTAGACAAGTTATTAATTTTGTAATTATATGAGCGCGTTATTACGTAATTACTGAAAATCGCTTTGCTTATATGTAATAGAGCTAATAAATTTAAATATAGATGTCTTAAATTATTTTTAAGTTAAGTATGAAAAGTGGTCTCCAAATCGCAACTCTCTTACTGATGAAAAGTGGACTCCGTAGCTTATACTTAAAATACCATGACATTTTAGATAGCATATGAGACAGATAAGATAAGGGTAAGGGGAGTATTTTTTAGAAACTTCTTTTAAATAATTGTAAATAGCAATAACATACTTTTTATGAAAAAAAAATCATGACAGCCCTAAAAAGGAGCGCTGCAATGTTTTCAAGGTTCCTCCTACCTAGTAAGGACCCGAATCCCTAAAACATAGTCATCATCATCATCATCATCAGCTCCTTTTTATGTCCCCACTGCTGGTGCACGAACCTTATACCTATGGATGGATAGGGAGAACGGGTCATACACCTTTGCGAAAGTTGCTAACCTCAGCACTCGCAGACCGGACGCGTCATCCACTGCGCACAACGCTAAGACATAGTAAAGTCTATAAATATAACGAGGTTGAATACGTTTACACATTTTTAAACAATAGGAAATTGTTTCAGGTTTAGTTGCGTGCATGCTCAACTCTGTTATTACGCAACAGTTTCAATTTGTTTAGTTTTCAATTAACTGTCCGAGCATATATACAAGCGCTGTGCTACCGACCTCCATGTTTTTCTTTGTGTCAATACACTTAGGTCTTTTTAAACAAGCTAACGCAAAGAGTTTTTTACACAATAGGGTATTTGACTACAATGAAAATATAGATCAAACTGTTAACTTAACAGTAAACATTTTTTTAAACCAATTTAGCCAGCACATAATTTTAAAATAAGTATGTTTTTTATAAAAAATCATTAATAAAAGAATTATTTTTTTATGATTGACCACATGATCTCACGATCGATCACGTGATTTGGCCAGCTCACTCTGATTTGGCTGAATCTGGAGTGACGTCACCTGCTTGTTTACAGTATATGTCACTCGAAGTTTTGTACCATGAAGCTGAAGCTAAACTTCATGTTTTGTACGGTGTGATTTGACAGCTAAAAGTTTGTTTACAAGCAGGTGACGTCACGACATCACGTGACGCCTTCAGCGTTCTGGCGGCTATTTTATTAATTTGAATTTTAACGGCGATTTTCATTAAAAAATAAAGAAATTGACAACGAATTAATCAAATTGCAAATATATTATGCTATAATGAACCATTAGACATATTTTTCTAAAACCTGTCCAATACCCTATTATCAAACTTTTTAAAGTATTAGATTTAAAAAAAAACTAAGAAACTTACGTTAAAGTTAATAAGTAGATTTCAAAAATACAATCCTTATGTCCATTTTCACCATTGATCCCTAAGTTTTAGGTGAACCCTAAGCCATTTTAGGTGACGATTTTGCTCCAACCTACATGGCTTAGGGGTCACCTAAAACTTAGGGGTCAATGGTGAAATCAGGCATAATACTTCTAACCAGTCGTGCACTAATAACTAATATTCCAAACATCGCTAAGAAAGGTCACTCCACCCATTTTATTTTATATCCCAACGGTAATCACTTGATGTTAAATAGTTAATAAGGTCGAAGGTGGAAGCGCACTTCACCCGTAATTCCCAGCTACTGAAGCATATTGTCTTTTGCAACGTCATGTATCAAGGTCGCCCTGCCATCTTCGGCTCGGTTTACCTGATTGCCTTTTCGCATTATGTATTTTTTTTCTGCGGTGAGAAACTTAAAGGGCTCAAGTCGCGTGAAACTAAACACCATCAGAGTTTTTCTAGAGGGAATGGAATTACGCATTAGTGCGTGTCCTCGTTACTAGATTCTCCGAGGGGTTCGGATCGGGTTAGGAACAACAACCCGAGAGCGCATCTAAAGGCTAACCTCGGCTCGGATTGACCGGGTCGTGGGGAGAAGCGCCCAGTTGCAAATTTGTACCTGGTATAGAGCGCGTATGAACCTATCGTCGTACCCTTGTTCTACGAGTACGGTGTCTTGAGCCTAAGCGAGTGTGCATGTCAAGTGTATTCTTTAAATGTGTAGTGGCATTATAAGGATCGGGTGGGGGCAGTATGTGGCGGTACACTCAGAGATCCTCGCCCAAATTCCGTTCATGGCATGTCCAAATGTCCACGTGCATTTGTCTTATTTTAGCTTGGCGGATTTAAAAGTGATGTCAGATATTTGTGGGTAAGAACGCAGTTTGGTGTTTCAAATTATCATACTCGGTTAATATAATTACGTATACTACTGCGGCACTTATGTCTAGCCTAAAAAATAAAGTTATTTTTAAATAAACTGTGAGGTCAATAACGCGGGTGAAATGCCGTGTGTCGCGTTTGCGTCATCGCAATAGCCAGCACACGCTGATTAGAAGGTACCCCGTTTCTTGGCATTTTAAAAAGAAATTCAATAAACATTTTAGTTCTGCTCCTAGTTACCATCGACAAAGTTAATCTATTAATCAAAAGCCCAGAGTAGACTTACGAACCGATGGCATAATGACGTTCATAAGAGCTATTTGTAGCCTAAACTGAATAAATGAAATTATTTAATTATACTACTTTTGAATCGTCCAATGTCTACTACTCATTCAAGACGACTTTTAGCGGTGGAGAAACGATTTCATGTAAATTTTCGTTTTCGTTGATACTGGCTGGTTGATTAATAGTTGAATAAAACTCGCAATAGTCATTTTAAACGCGCTAGAGATCATCAGGCTACGAGTACACCCCCGTATTCCCCCGTACTCTGAATCATTAGATAATGTTTTCATACATGTAATATTCTCAAAGAAAAATAATTACACAGTTACAAAACCTCGTAGTACAGACCAAACAACAAAGCTGCTACGTGAACCAGAACTTTGCTACGGAAGTGTAGCATTACGCCGGCGTAGCACTTTTCGTAGCACTGACGTATAAACCAAAAGCCAAGCTTGTGTAAAGTTCCTTCCCTAAAAGCGCTACACTATAATTAAAATTAATTAAAACTAATCAGGGGTGAAACAAGAAACCACACAATAAGGTTGTTATAGTAAAATGTATTAAACGGAAAGTTAAATCAAATGGTTGATTAAATATTCATGAAAGGTAAACGTTACGAAAAACGATTACAGAAAATTAACGCTTCAAATCTGGCAAATGTTTCGGAGCGATATAATGTGCAATTATTTATATAGTTACAGGATTCAAACGAGAATAGTTGCTCACAAATAACAAATTTCAAAACAAAACATTAGTGAAAGTTTCCGTTGTTCCAACCTTCGTAAACTCAAAACAACGGACATTCTCTGTTTACCAAATTAGTGTAGCTTTGTTGGTTACCTTGTTGACGTAATTTTTGCTCTGTTGCTTCAACATAATTTATAGCTCGTTGTTCCATCAGAATTGGAGTTAACGAAAGCACCCCCAAAAAGGTTGAATTTTCAATGATGTTATCATATGAAGTTAGAAATTTTCTGTTCAGATGTAGGTATTAAGCGGTAAAACCGTTTGATTTAGCCAATAATTCAGTATGATTACTTTAAAATTATCTGTTTTTGGAATGAAAATTTATTGGATGGAAAAGGGAGTAATTGAGGACCTAATATAAGTACCCTGTGCGACACTTTTGGTGGTGTTCAACGGAATATACTAAGGCGACGCTCAAGTATGCATTTTGTTTATGGTTCACGTCTTTTAAGCAATATATCTAAAAGAAAAACGATCCGTCGTACATTAGATATTCACTGCGCTGTACACTGAAGTGGGATTACATATCCCGATATCCTGCCTCCGTTAAAGCCATTAAGCATTTGGCAAGCAAACGGGGAGCGCGTTTGTTTGGACGGAAAATCCTCATTTATCACATGGGTATGTTGTTAAATCACATTTTCGGAGCAATTTATTGTCATTTTCAATGTGTATGGAGTCGTTGCTGCGTCGCATTAAGACTGAATACTGAGTATTTGATCGTTATCGATAATTCTCACTCGTTTATTGCTTGTTACGTATCGTGACGCTGCGGAATTGGACGGCGTAGGATTAAACTGACTTAATAATAGGCAACGCAAATTGGCTCAGTTGTTTACTGAAATAAAAACCTCGATATTTTATCTACGTTTTTCTGTTGAAACTTGTCGGTACAAATTAATGGTTCCAGATCAACAAAGTCAGATCAAAAAAAGTCTTTATTAAATAAAAAAGATCGAGCTTTCAAGAAAATGGTTAATTATTACTCCAATATTGAATTTTATCTAACTACACTATACAATTAAAGAATATTACGATACAAAAATTTTCATAAAATGAACAATTATGTCATAAAATTATTACTTTCATATCTAATTCTTATTTTATCTCTTGTCACAATTATTATTCTATTAATTTAATTTAATTTTAATTTGATTTTAATTTTATGTAATTCGACATTCACATGCCCTGCGTTTGGCAAAACAGACGTTCAAAATCATAATATTAACCACCAGCTAAAATTTACTTTGTTTTGCGTGAATAAATAATAAATAAATAAATAAATAAATAAAAATAAATAAACTGTAATAGGTCAATCTGTCAGACATTACATATCTTTATATATGTAAATCTTCTGTGCGTGTGTATGTCACTGAACTCCTTCTAAACAACTGGACCGATTTGGATGAATTTTTTTGTGTGTGTTCAAGTGGATTCGAGAATGGTTTAGATTTACAATTGGACCCGGTAGGTGGCGCTGCTATATAGGGGTCTATAGGTATCATGGGATACGGGTGTTCTGCGGACGAATGATTTGTTTGTTTTGTTGTCATGGAAACTGTGAAAGCGGTACGAAGTCCACCGGTCAGCTAGAAAGTCAATATAGGGAAAATATAGAAAACATATAAATAAAAAGGGATTAAATAATGTACTAGATCAGCAAAGATGGATTCTGCGGCGAGCGCTGATCAGTGCCCTAAACAAGTGAAATTCTAGTGTATCTCTATTCACTGTAGACGACAGGTTAAAGAGATATAAAATAATTATTAATTTATATAAATAAGTGATTCGTCATCATCATCATCAGCAGCTCATTTTATGTCTCCAATGCTGGGGGGCAAGAGCCTTCCATATGGATGGATAGGGAGAACGGGCCATAAACCACCACGCGGCTCAGTGTGGATTAGTGGTTGTTTACTACTGTTAATGCAGCTGGGACCAATGGCTTTACGTGCCTTCTGAAGCACGGAGAATCTCGAGATGATAAAGTTTTGGTCATCCATCCGATGAACGGCCTTTGAGAAAGTTGCTTAACCTCAACAGCCGTAGACCGGACGCGTTAACCACTGCTCCATGGAGCATCTCTATGTGAAAAGTGATTGTACAAGCACATTATGGATAAGAAAGGAAAATAAAGATTATGTTAAATTCACAAACGATAGTCGAAAAGATAAAAGTTTGGGTTGAATGCGAAAGATCGTGGTTCAATCCATAGCTAAGCTTATGCATAAGCTCCATTAAACTACTGACTCGAAAATATTCCAAAGTTTTCTGGAGGAGTTAATAGAAAAAAACATTAAGAAGAGATGACTCTTTAAAAATCATGTTTTTGCAAAAACTTAAGTTCACGCGAACGGAGTCACAGGCACAGCTAGTTTTTTGATATAAACCAGTTATAATAACAAATGAAGTTGGTATAAAGGTCAAGGTAATGTTTAATTAAGACTTTGTTATTCTTTTGGTATTAGCTTTATTTTTGGTTTTATCGTTACAATGTTGGTACTTGGTAAGTACTAAGTCAACATCAGAAAAGTTTTATGGCTACACAAAACTCAATATTGAACATAGAAGGGTGATTACTAGATTCAATAGATGCTTGAATAATAACTTAGATCTGACTGACATAAAATAATTCGTAGTAGTAATAGGTGTAAACACAACTAGTTTAGTCATATCTCCAAATGTATCGAAACATGAGACCGAACCAATTTGTGTGAAACCCTAAAAGCATACTCTGCGTCGGGAACCGATGCCGCTCTAGTACAGTGTATTATGAACTTTTTGGCAATGAAAGAGGGTTTCTAATGGTATGCGCGGTATTACAGAGGGTAACTAGGGAATGAGGACTGGGGTGCTTAGGAATAATGTCTCCCCGGAGGCGACATGAACAACTGTGGATAACTTTATCGAGATACGCATTTGAGTGCAGAGACGGGAGACGTTTGGAGATTGTTGGGTCTGTGGGAACGGGAGAGTACGTTAAAAGCCGCCCGCTTGCCTAAGGCAAGTGAGACTGCTAAAGGATATTTTGTTTTACATCAAACCGAGGGTGTATTAGGAATTTTACAAGCTTCATAATATATTTTCTTTCACATAGGAAAGTGCTTCGCATTAACTTCCTCCGATGATAAAAAAATAGGGAGAAAATGGATGCGCAAAAAACTGACTACCTCTCTCTATAACGGAACACAGCAAGGCTGTTAAACATTATTGCCATGACAACAGACTTGGTATATAATTGTTGCTATATAATTGGTATTTAGTTATATAATATTTTACCTATTTAATTTATTACGATTAAAAAGAGATTTAGAACTACCCTTTACCATCATATTTTAGAATAAATTTATAGTATTTAATTCAATAAATTAACGTGTTACTTAATTAGGCATGAGCGAACAATTCTCTTGCTGAATAACCATATAAATGACCTTTATTCATCTGCAATATAGCTAAAATGAAGCCGTCGATTGGCATTGTTTAATATCCGCTTTACATAAATTCTGTGTGCTCCAAGAGACAAGAGTGCCCGCGGCGAGGGGTCTACAGCGTCAAGAGTTTCTTCAAAAACTCCTAGGGCATGGTAATTTCAAATTGTTCGGTTTTAATGACCCCATTGTTCAACTTGTACATCATATTTTGGTCTCGCCACCAGCGTTATTCCGTAGCAGTAAGATACATAATTGCGTTGTGCCTTCGTTCGCTGTCGACCATCCAATGGCGAAGTATTTTTTGCTGCTACAGCGTTCTCTTATTTATACGATTCACATTAATTCCGAGAATCACAAGTTGTGTTAAGAGCTCCAGGCAAATGCTCATAATTGTTATGTCTTAGTGGATTCATTGTTCGACTTGTATAATGAGACGTTGTATTTTAATGGTATGAAAACTCTTTTTGTTCTAATTACGGGTGCATAAAGATTCAGTGTTATCTTTTTCTACGACCCTTTTGATCTCAGAACAAAAACTGATAGTATTATATATTGTTCTGAGCATTGTGGAATAGTAAATGAATTTTTGAGGGCGGCATGGTAACACTCTAATTATGTCTTGCCAAGAATAAGCAACCATTTGGACAATAAAAAATAACATATTTGTTAAAAAAAGTAAAATTATTTTGACGTCTTCTAAATCGCTCGTTCAGCCTTTTGCACGCTCCCATAATTTACATGAAGCTTCGGTATGCAAAGACCGCTTTGCTCTAGCAGAAGCCAGCAAATAATAATTGATGTGAATTAAAAACTTCTGAGACTATTCCAATGGACAAAATGAACGATTCCGTTGATGAAGATGACAAAGTTTTAAGCGATTATACACACCCATTGACATTCTTCATTATCATTTAAATTGAGTATTTACATATTTTTTTAATTAACACATTTCATTATTTAAATTGTTATATTACATCAGATGTTCATAGTGAGAGTGACCCCACTTTGATCTTTACACAAGCTTTTTATTGTCCATACTAAACGTAAAATAAGATGGGCCATCAGCTTGAAGTTAATTAAGACCGTGTTAAAATTAAGAAGCTATTTTATGATGGCGGACCCGTCATTTTGGTTCGAGTGGCGCAGTGGAGTTTTGGGGACCGTTCTGACGGAATTTATTTTAGCATACCGAAATTTGTAAACTTCTTGTTGAAAATGTTTTACTTATTGTTTGTGATAAATGCTAGCGAAGCTATAAATACACAAGTCAATTTGTTGCAGGCTTTGCCAAATAGCTTTTGTTTTTTTTAACCATTTTTATTTTCGTTTGCCTTGCTCGTTAGGGATCCGCACAGCAAAGGGATCTAGCCCATACAACCTTATGTTCAGTCTTTGATTGATAATGGATGTCAACGAGTAATGATAGATGTTGAATGATAAATGATAATCCCTGAACCCCTTGAGCTATATGAGAATAAGATGCGGGAAATAATTCACGCGACGTTTTGGGAAGTGACTTTACACTGTTTTGTATAATTTGTTAACATTAATGCACGTTCATGAACACTTAACGTATAATAACCCATCATTATTTTACATGGGAAATAATTTATTTGTATTACAAAATAAATATTTGGTCAGCAGAATTATACAATCGGTCAGCGTAAGAAATCCTTACAGTTGGTTAGGTTAAGTAATTTCTTTTTTTCCTGAGCGAAGCGCAGCTTAGCGAGGGCCAGTCACGGAAGGGGGGAGCGACATAAGGCTGCTGTTCAGAATGATATAAATTGCAGACTGATTTAGTATTATTTGCTGACCATATGTTGCTGCCCAACTAGCTTTTTTGCAGCCCAACTAACATTTTTTTGCTAACAAAAATACGAATACTTTGCTAACCGTTTAAACAACACCCATTTTACATTAATATTCAGGGATACATAAACTATGGAAAGCAAAAAGCGACTGCAGAAATGACTTTATACTTAAACCGAAAAGTCTTTAAACAACAAACAATATTTTCGTCATTGACTGTAGAACCACAGACCAGTGTAGATCTGTGTGTAGAACTGACCAACCGCTCGGGGGCGTCACTACAAATGGCTGAAAATTCGATAAAAAACTCTACTTTGACGATACTACAAGTCTTTTAAAACCCAATACATAGAGAAAGTCTCTTAAACGGTAACCACTCTCATTATCGCGCGAACTGCTACTAGTGCAAACGTCATAACAGCATAATATAATTTTGCATGAAACGGAACGTACCCGGTAACAAATTGTTAGCTGTACCAAGTTACAAATTCATTCTCCCAATTAACCTCAGTCTCCCACTGACCACGGACTCAGCAAAGGGATTGAAACGTCTGGATAAAATAACATGTAAATTTGATGATAGTAGATAGGATTTATTGTTTCATTTCAATGTTTAGTGCTCGCGTTAACCTTAGCAACCAATATAGGTAGTTTAATTTCTACTAAAGTTAACAAATTACTAAAAGCATATTTAATAAAAATATATGATTTTTGTTGTATACCACAAGCGCTTCATTAGTGATGATAGCCTTTTGTACGACTCCTAAAACTATTGACCTTATTTTAGCATGTTTGTATTATTTGTTGGGTACAATAAAATACTTATTCTATTCTATTTTGTTCCTAAGTATTGATTCAGGGTATGCTTCACCTGTTTTAATACGGGAGATATTCAGCCAACCGTGTAACTCAGCCAAAGCATTGGGTACTTAAAAAGGAATGCCCGTTAAACACGTTATTTACAATGGAACACAACACTTTAAAAGTGTGTAAACAAATAAATTGCCATACTTTCGTACCTATAAACGTTATACGTAGGACCAGTATCTAGGTATAGATATCCAAAACCGTTTCATGCGTGGTGCCACGTGTTGCCCGAGGTACTATAGCAATGTAGACCTCCACCGTGATCTTGATCTTCCCACTATCAAAGATTCATCAAGGACGTTTCCAGACGTTACTTTGATAACGCCCCCCACCACCCAACCCGCTTGTTGTGGCGGCCGCCAACTATAATGTTGGAAGCCTTCCACCAACAAGACGGTTCACATCTAGGCGTCCTAAACACGTCCTGGACGACCCCGACGATCCCATAACTGTTGCGAACGCCCCCCCCCCCCCCCCGATCCTCTAAATGCACACACACTAGTTTAGGCCCAAGACACCGTACTCGTAGAACAAGGGTACGAAGAACCAGTTCACACGCGTTCTACACCAGGTACAGACATGTACCTGGGTGCTTGTCTCCTCCTCCACGGCCCGGTCAACCCGATCCGAGGTCCAAGCCTTTAGAGGCGCCCTCGGGTTGTTCCACTCCCCGATCCGATCCGAACCCTTCGGAGAATCTAGTAGGGCACGGGGACGCGCACTAGTGCGCGATGCCGTTCCTTCTGAAAAACCTCCGAAGGTGATTCGTTTCACACGGCTTGAGGGACCCTTTACATTCCTCGCCGCCCCCAAACAAGCCCGGTAAAGCTGAAAATGCATCAGAGGCAATCAGCAATCTGTCTCAAAAAAAAAAGGTATAGATATAGAATCGTTAACTGGCACTATTAACCAGAGTTAGGAGTAAGAAGTGCAATTTTGCGGGATTTCATGACGATATTTTAATGGCTTCATATAAGTGATGTTAATACTGACATATAAAAAAAAGGAAAGAATAAATGCTCGGGTTGAATACAAGAAAACGTGGTTCCATCTCTATAGCTCCGTTAAACTACTGACGTGAAACCATGACTTTCACAGGCATGTTAACTTTCTTCCATCTACCAATCATCTAGGAACCTGGTGTTCTGATGTACATGCATTTCTTGCTTAGCTTAGACACCATTCTCCTACAGAGTTGTTAACTTGCACCTATATTTTTTACAAACTGTAACTAGCAATAACACTATGCTTTGTGGAGAGAAATAATTGTTTGTATTTATTATTTATTTGTATTTACCAACACACTGTAGGTGGGGGAGAGGGTGGTTTTGGCCCACTGGTCGATTTGGAGACCTAATAATACTCTTTAAAAAAAAGAATAAAATTTGCCACATAACTATTGTAACTTAAACAATAATTACTTAATTATTAGTAATTAGTTAAAATCAGACAAAAAATTTAGAAATTTCGATTCGACTTTTATATATATTATAGAACAATCCCGGGATCCCGAAAGCGTATCCATATTAATATAACGTTTCAGGTCATTGACCTTAAATTGCACCACCTATTCCTTTCTCTGCTAATTAATAACCCACAAACTGATAAAAACCGAGCAGTTGAGGGTTAATGAAGGTTGTATTCAAGGGGTGGTTTAATTCCGCCCGCTTATTTTCGTGCTTCCCGGCTTGACAATGACGCTGTTGGATTGGTTCCAGGGACAATGCGTGCAGGCGCATCTCACTGCAGATGAGATTCAGCATTCTACTTGCACAAATGAAAACAAAAAGTATGACGACTACATTTTATATATGTATGATACAACACTTTTACGAGTACGTATGTATGGAGACCCAAATGTTATATACAATGCTAGTGTTATATAATGTTCATTTTCTTTTTAGTTTGAATCTGTTGTTTCTTTAATTTGATCATTCCTAATTTAATAATAATTGTATCGACGTAGGCTTTTATTTCATTGAAAGCACTCATTACAAACCTCATATTGGTTTTCGAAGTGCTTTTCGAATTTGTAATTTTCTTTGCATGTGTTTAAGATTGGTTAATAAATGAAAAAAAATAAAAATAATACGACCTTATATTGTTAGTTCAGACACTTCCATATTACAGTTAGAAAGATGAAAAAATTAAAGCGTGACCTAGTTATTTTTCTATCGCTGAATATTGTAAGGTTTCTCGCTTGGAAAAATAGGGAATCTAAGAAATGGGAAGTTCGAGCACTTAGTACTTGAACCGCGGGGAGAATTTAATAAAATTAATTATTTATTCAATAGAACCTTGGTAATGTCGATATCAAATTACATCTGAAATAGAGTTGGCGGTATATGGTATTTTTATATAATCTTTTATAGTTTTTAATAACGGACTGGGTGTTTTTATTGATAATGTGTTTATTTCATTGTTGAGGCTCTTATTTTAAAATGAAAATGTATTTTTTTTAGATTTTAATTTGTTTTAACATAAAATAATTTCGTTGTAACAATGACAAAACCCTTTTTTGCTTTTAAAAAAGAAGATGGTATCCTACCAAAAAGTATATAGGTATAATACACTTGAAAGTTAATATCTCACAAATCTCACCGTTCCAGAGATAAGAAAAGTTGCCTTAAGGGAGGGCTTTAAGTTGTTTTAATTACCAAAGCAATTTAGGAATTGGACGAATAATAGCGCTTAATATTTCAGGAAACTAAAAGCAAAACGTTCGGGCCCCTTGTCGCAATTTGCAAACTTTCGGGGCGATCATTTGTCGGAAATTCCGGTACACATCCCTGATCCATGTTCCCCAGGGATTATATCTCAATGTCGCGTCCCTGCATAAGTGGATTAGTTCAGTGGATATATTCCTTTTTAACCTTCCCGTTTATATTGGTTTTAAATCTGATTGGAATAAAATACTCTACCGAACTCGAAATCCAAAGGGAAACGTTCTTAACACCCTTCAACCGTATGCCGAGTTTCATTATGCTAAGTTTCACATTAAAACGGCAACTTTAAAAGAAAATGAAATTTCCCGACAGAAATGGCATTAAGAGTAGCGCCTCAAAATCCACTTACATCTGTCTTCAAAGAAAAGCTGACTCACTAATCCTGCCCAGGAAATCTTTGTGTACAAAATCCCTAACAAAATAGCTGACTATACTCCGCAGCTATGTAGGCGATAGCGGAGAAAATGGACATGCCTTTTTTGAGGGCCAAAAGCAGACTTAGCGACGCTACAGGGCGTTAAATTAATCTCGCGCTGCGAAAATTCATAGAAACACGGCGTACAACCGGAGACGACTGCAAACAGTATACGTTGAGGCGGGACTAACTCTAACCCGCGTAAGCGCGAAAAATTGTTAGCCCGGAACGGCGAAGAGCGTTTTACATTATAGACATACTCGTAGCGCTGAAGGGTTGAAACATCGACGGGTCGGATTCGCAAACAGTACATAAAGATCCGGCGATCTCACGGTTTTTCTGAATTAAGCCGTGAAGGAGCGCCGTGACCCTTCCCTTGTGAATTTAGCTGCTTCCGTGACAGCCGGACGGGTCGACGACCGCCGCATTATTAAGCGGTTCCGCCAAAACAAATCCTGTGGAATTACTTTAAAAATTCTTCTCGGAACATTTTATTTTTATTTTGACCTCTAAGGTGATGTAATCTTCTTCAATTTGGTTTTTACATAAGCAATGAGGTTGCCGCGAATAGAGTATAATAGAAATGGATCTTCTGAAGATTATCTTATTAATTGGTTGCGGTCTTAACTCTAAATATCTCACCCAGAAGAACTTTCGTTGTTCGGCATGATAAGTATTAGGAATCTGTTCTCGAAATGACATCTACACTAGTTGGCGATTTTAGTTCTCATACAAAAAACTAGATGGCGTTCGTTGTCTCCCTCATCATCGCGCTCATCGCGCTTTCGTTATTTACGTTTATGTATAGATCACACTCATATTATTAGCAATAAAGCTTATACCTTTTTTTTTGGTTTTTTTCTTGTATGTAGTTGTTTAATTTAAAGATACATTTTTACTGATAAGGTTTGTGATAATTTTCACTAATACAATGAACGAACAAAAATCCTTCACAAATTAACAAGAATACAATATATATGACCCTGTATATTTATTACACCTAAGTCATAAAACAGTCGAACCATCAATATAACTAAATATTTATAAAATTTTTATTTATAAAATTTATAAAATACAGTGAAAAAATTAAACGCCCACCCGACCCAGCCAGGAGTCGAATCTGGGTCTTCCGCAATCCGGGCGGCTGCACTAACTGCTATGCTACTACTACTACTGTATTTTATAAATTTTATAAATATTTAATTTAGCTTCAGTGCAGCAATTAGCACTTGAAAATAAAAAGTGAAATTCATAAATATAACGTTTAAAACAGCGGCAACGAGGAAAAATGTTAATACCAAAAAATAATTAAACCGTAAACGAGAATAAATGAAGAAAAAATTGCTTTCCTAAGTTGAATGAACCAGTGATGAGTGAAGATTGTGTACTCATAAAATATGAAAATTGACGTTCAAGAAAGGATTTGGGGAGAAAGGAAATATGCGAGTGCCCCTCGGATTGTTCAAATTATAGAAGCAGGAAAAACCCATTTGACGATGGTTAAAGTCTCAAATTTGCTGACGCCTCAAGAGCTAGGGCTGGCCGACGGATCGGATCCGTGTTTTTTTTTTGTTACTTCAATCAAATTAGCAGTATCCCGTTTCGGCCTGTAAATCTGTTTGAGTATTACTTTCAATCCTGCCGCGGAATTTAGGAGGAAAATAACCAATGATAAAAAATAAAAATGTTCATTGATTTTACAGTTTCCTTTGAGGTAATCCAATTTATGTTCCTTTAAAGAGATTTGTTATTCACTATAGAACTGTTATTTGTAGTCCTTCTTGTTTATAAATTATATCTCACGGTGCTTTATATATATAACTTGCGATCTTTGACATAGAATATCATCAATTTTCTTATTAAATTAGTGAGACTATTTTCTCAATACTTTTTTTTCTGTCTTACTAGATATTGTTTCTTATATTCCAGATAACCTCGCTTCTAAGAGCCGTCCGTCCTTCAATATGTTACTATATAAAACGAATAACTATAAATTAAGTAACGCTCGTTGGTATTACTTACTGTCCGTTGTCTCAAATAGACTATGTGACCATAGAGTCTGCCTGATAATGACTTGCCATCAAAGGTTTTTGCATTAACCTGCGACATGCATGGGTACTTCAAAAGGTTTTTCTCAGGTCGGCAAAACAAAAGCAACACTTCTAAAATTACTTATGCCCATGGGAGGCGGTGACCGCTCACCATCAGTCGGCCCGCCTGCTCGTTCGCAGACTTTTGATTTAAAGAAGTCTACGGCCACAGGGAGTAAATAGATGTTTCCTTGATATATAAAGGAGTTTCATTACAAAAATTGTTGGCACCACCAATTACCACGTACACAGGTACTTAACGTCGCGCGATCGCTCCAATTTTTAATTTACCGCGAAAGGGTCATAAGTTCCCGTCACCCCGTCTACGTCTCGGGTAAGTCTCACCCAATTACATGAGGATCAAAACTTATTTTTCCCTAATTTAGAATTTGGCAGTGCCACCCTTCAGGCTTCGGGGGCCCTGACACCGCCTGATTGCGAACTTCCCACCGACTGACGACGACAAAGATTTTTTAATGAATATTAATTCCGTTCAAGTAAAACAAAGTTTACTCTCAGCACGGATCGGTAATTGCCATTTTAACTTCCCGGCTCGGCTGTTAGAAATTATCGGTGTGTTCAATAGCTAGCGTGTTTCTTTGTACCTTTTGCGGAATAATTAATAAAATTAACTTACGGTGGTTTTATTTTATCGTAATCAACGATTCTTTGTTGCCATTTCGATAACATTTGTGCTGTAAAGTGGTACCTAGTGATTAATTAGATACGCTTCCAACTCACCTGGAATGTAACTTTCGAAACACGACAATGCTACTAAGCTCTACTGCTGGTACCAAGTCGAGAACAACCTTTAGCCCCCACTGGGAATCAAACCCAGCGTTCGAGCGGTTGTCTAATCAAAGAAGTGTTTAAGTGAAATACTTTTTTTGTTAACATACTCCTTACATACGTCTATTTATGTCACAGAGTTATAACATTTTAGAAAAGAACTGTGAGATACATTATATTTCTGGTCTCTTTCTTGTAGACTATATAGATTGCTATACTTTAATTTATTTTGACAGCATTTACATTTATTTTTATTTTTTCATTCGATATGTTTTTTATTTACTTAATAACTCAGGTAATTAACACAAATGAGTCATAACGATTAAAATCAATAAATTGAATTGAGAACGAATTGAATTAAAGGTTGCTATACTTTTAGAGCGTCCATTCCATTACACTCGTACAACTCAATCTAAATTGCAGTTTCCCGTACACAAAATTGCTTTTTAGCACGACAAGGCAGAGTTTAAGACTTTTAAAGTCTCACAAAACTCTTTAATTTTCTCCATTCTCGCCTTCCCAGCCGGCGACTTGCGGATTTAAAAATACCTCCCAACTCCGTCGAAGTTAAAGCAGATTGGATGGAAATCTTGTAATCGACAAAGTATATAAATACCCCCCCACCCTTGTACGGAACGATCTCAGCCGCCGAACGTTGTTAAGAGGTCTCTTGTCCCTTTCTAGCTCTATAGAAACAAAGTGAAAACCCGCGAAAAAACAAACCGAAGAAAGTTCTCTATTTTTGGTTCGATTACTTGTTTAAAAGGTTTTGAGAAATGAAATCAGTTACCTGGCTGCCTTTTATTAATATGTAACGTTTGTGCTAGTTTTGCATAAATTTAAATGCGGGACGCTACAAATATTGCTTGCTCAAATAATTTTAGAAATCTAATGAGAAATACGAAGGAGGTCTTGCTATTTATTTTGAGATACACTCAAAAATGTTTTTATTGCAAAAAGCTATAAGCTAAGCTAAGTAAAGCTATGATTCGGAGCCATAGCCATAGTACATAGTAAACTCGCATAGTTTTCTATATACTCGTAAATGTTATCTAAAGTCACTATGAATAGTGTAACAAGTGTTGCAGATGTTGCACTGTACCAAATTACGCGATGACTAAGTTCGTTGAACTTCTCTCAACGCTAACCCACAGAAATTTGATCTCGCAAACGTGACACCCCTCCCCAAATTCACCAATTATTTTTAGGTTGCAAGAATCGTTTGTAAGAAATTAATCAAATCTGACAAAAATATGAAGGGAACCCCCACGATATATTTTGGCAACCTTAACGGGGAAACTTGTCACCCCTAATAGTATAATTTCCCTTCGTTAAAGACTTTAAGAGGAAAAATATTGCATATATTTCCCGGAGCTCTTTGTCGATACTTATTGCAATTTAATTGAAATGAGTAAAACGGTCTTATTTAAAATGTGCTTTTAAAAAGATTCCATTCAGGAATAAAAATGAATAGGTCGGTAAAACGCATTGAAAAGTGCAGTACTGAAAATATGGTTGGCTGTTGCATTTGAACGAGTTCTCAGTGGCTTTTTAAAAGTAAAAGACGCAAAAGAACCTGAGGGTTAACTCAGCTACTGGTTCTTGTTCTTAATTGGGTACTTAGTACTGCCGACAATGACGTCATAATTGACTTTTCTTGTTTTGTTGATTTTACGTGATTTATTTGATGTTTCACTTGGGTTCTTTTACCTACTAATCTGGCTGGATGAATAAGCAATTTATTTTTATGAGATCATGAATATACTATTTTTCTTTTTCATTTGACTAAAACATACTTACATCAAGAAGTCTGTTTGCAAAATATTTATCAAATTAACCATGCTCAAAAAAGGTTAAACGAATTACAGAAAATAAAACCAAATTTTTGTGGTTCAATTCAAAGTTAATATACAAAATGTAAAGTGCAATTCAAAGATTCTAATAAGAAAACGGCAAAGCAAAACGCCGAGCCACAACCCGATCCTGAATCTCATTATAAAACGTGGTCGCATAGAGCTGCGATATCATTGTGTCGAGTTGAAAGCTCGGCAGTCGCCGTGGTCACAATAGCCAGCTTTTTATGCACAATGCCATTCCACATCTCCCATCTCTGAAAACAACGGATTCCAACACTTTTATTGTGCATTAAATTGGAACAGGTAGGAATGGAGGCATTCATAATGAACTTCGCAACTGGTTTGCGCTTGCTTATTGTTTCGATTTGGTCTGCGTTTTGTGGAACCTTATCTATATATAGGCCTTCTGTATCCTGTTGGGTTGAATAGACATGTTTGTTTCGTTCAACGATGTGAATGGTGACTGTGAGTACTGTAACACACTCACCACACAATAATACTGTTTGTTACAATATTTTCATTATCTCATATCTACATCTATACTATCTACGAGTAATACTATATAGAGAAAGGTTTGTATTTTGTCTTTTGGTATGTTTGCAACGAATAAACTCAATAACTAATAGACCTATTTACAAAATTCTTTCACCATTAGAATGCTACATTAGCGCTGAGTAACATAGGCTATATCTAAAAAGAAATGTCCACCCGTGCGAAGCCGGGGCGGGCCGCTAGTTTAAAATAAGTTTCAGAATAAAAACGTTTATTGCCACATATAGGTATAGCAGAATTGAACAAAAATTACAGATGCAATTTACAGATTTTATCTCCGTCGTCTACTTTTACCATTATGTATTTCAATTATATTTTAATTATGAGTATCTATGAATTTATAACTACTCATGTTGACTTCCAATGAGAGTTGCCACCTTTAATAAAACGCTCATTTGATTTTATAGGATACGGATAAACAATATGGAGGCATATTTCGTTTTTGTGGCTGCTCGTAATACGCCTTTGATGACAAAAGCCATTCAGACTTTTTTTTGCTAATCCCACAAAGAGGAATAAACATGAAAGACATGAGTTATACTTCTTGCTTTATGCAGCATGTCCCTTTTCATAGCTGTTTCCACTCTATATGATGGATTTTGATATATATACTTACATACTGAGGAGCTCGATGGCGCAGTGGTTAACCCTATACTTGGCAGAGTTTTTTTTTTGTCGAATTATATACACATATATTTTTTTTATAAAAAGTGTTCTTTTTTTACTAATCGTTTTTTTTTGTACGTTAAGTGTCTCAAATAATCCACTATGCCAAGAATAGGGTTAACATGCCCGGTCTGCGATTTCTAAGCTTAAGCAACTTTCGCAAAGGCCGGTCATTGGACGGGTGACCAAGATTTATCATCTCGAGCTCCTCCGTGCTTCGGAAGGCACGTAAAGCTGTTGGTCCCGGCAGCAGTCGTTAACTGGGCCTGCGTGGTGGTTAATGGCCCGTTCTCTCTAGCCATCCATAGTGAAGGCTCATGCCCCAGCAGTAAGGGACATAAAATGAGCTGATGATGATGATGATGATCACTGGTCACTGAGTGTGTACACAGAGCAGGGTTTTTTCTTTTGTTTTTAACCTATTTTCATTTTCGAAAGTGTTGTAATGCTTATTTCTATAAATTTTCCCTGATATTATGAAGTCGTATTTATCTATTATCTGCTTTTGTATATTGCTGGTACTTCAACTCTTTTATATCTAGTACATTTTTCTTTTTAACCCTTTTTTATCTTCTAACTTCATCAGGGTCTTTAATAACCAGTTTCAGCATTAGGAGTCCCTGATTCGATTTCCAGCTTAAGTATACATATTGCGCTTGTAACGGTTGGTATCGAGGTATATAATACATTGAGAATATAATATTTCAGAAAATACCTCCATTTTTATATGATATACCCTATTATATTTAGGCGAATATGATAGGTTGCCCAAACCTTTATTTATATAGAGAAATGTATGCAGTCCAAGTATTGTAAAAGTTTAATATTGTTTAATATTTGGAAACGCATGAGATTCTAAAATTGTTATGTCCGCAACAACGATTTTCACTTCCATTCCAGTTCAGTAATTATTATTGACAGCGCGAGCGACATCGCGACTTTTATTTATTCAAATTCCATTTATAGGAAACCGGTCGATTGATGAACGGGTGGCAGAGTTCGACGATTACTACCATAATCTCCTGATTCGGACGCAGTACAGTCACAAGCATTAATATGTAAACAGTGTAACTCTTAATACAGTGGAGTAAGAGTCAATACAAGTCAAAAGAGTTTACATGTTAATGCTCGTGACTGTGTACGCTGATGAAAAACATTATTATTTTAGCTAGTAACAACAACAACGGGGACTTCTTGGCGGGAAAGTGAAGAGACATGTCTGCGGTTTTGTTTTATTTTCTAAAATTTGTGTTATGTCAAATATTAATGTGAAATAATGGTGGATTATTAACCGTTAAGTGTTCGTGAGTGTGCATGAGTGTTGGTAAATAAAACAAAACAGTGCAACGTCACTTTTCAAATTCTCTCAAGAAGTTCGCCCGAGGACTTAGTAAAGCCCCACATCTTTACTGAGATATTCGAGGGGTTGGGGGTATATCATTTCTCACTTCTCATTTCTATTATCATTCATCATCATCATACAGGAAGGAAATATTGTTTATTTATGTATGGGTGTTATAAAGTATTCATATTTTTGCTAGCAAATAAATGCTAGTTGGGCAGCAACTTATGGTCAGCAAATATTTATAAATCAATCTACTACTTATATAATTCTGAACAGCAGTCTTGCAGTCTATGCCGCTTCCCCCGTTCCGTGACTGGTCCACGCTACGCTGCGCTTCGCTCGGGGAAAATAAAAACTTAACCTAACCAACAGTAAAGATTTCTTATGCTGACCGATTGTATAATTTTGCTGACCTAATATTCATTTTGTAATACAAATAAATTATTTCCTTTATGTATCACTAGCTAGCTAGCAAAAATGTGCTTATCCCACGAGCCATCAACTAAAGGAAAACAACAACAACAGATATAAACTCACTTATCACCAGCTCATCTTATCTTTCCACAGCTGGTGCAAGCGCCTTTTCAATGAATAGGTTTCGGTTTCACCACAAATATCACCACGTGGCCCGGTGTGACGCAAGGGACGCAAGCGTGTGTATGCTGCCAACCTCTCTAGAAACCCTCTAAGGAGGTTCGATCATTACGGCTTGTGGAACCTTTAGTTTTTCGCTGTCCCTAAAATGCCTAGTAACGCTGTGAAGGTCATAAGCGGTCTACAACAAACTCTTTACAAAAACAAAACCTTCTTAGCATTACTCTGATCTACGCCATGTTCTAAATATTTCTTTATTATGAACGAATTCGTTCACAGTCAAAGCTGTTGCGGCGAATTGCAAAAGGTCATAACTCCAACAATTGACGATCAGCCATCATGAAATCTTCATTTTGCTTGCCCGCTATACTGGAACGTAAAAAATGTCAGCTGGCCGAATACAATTCGTCGCCTGCCATACAGGTACGGTGTTTCGAAAAAAGAAAAGTGGAAAAAAAAGTGCGACGCGTCTGTCGCCGGCAGTCCGGCACCGGCTCATAAAACTTGCAGTCACTGGCCGCGATCACCCGCTGGAAATGGCCGAAGCTGGTGGACCTTAAGCTGCTTTGTTTCGAGACAGCGTCGGAGCGTTATACGAATGAAAATTTAAAAAGGTTTTTTTTTGAGAGAATTTGTTGATGGCATCATACGGCCTTATTGGCTTTGGAATTTAAAAAGTATTTGACCAAACTGAACTCGTAACTTAAAATCTGTATTCCGGAAAGGTAGTCGGAGACCGGTACAAATGAACTAAGAGTAGGTAAACCTTTTGTTTTCAAGTGCGTCAACGCCACCACGTGATAGTAAACTTTTAGAGAAACGGATTTTTTAAGACAAGAGTCATAATCACAAACCATAAAAAGACAGTTAATAAACTCTCGTCATTTAAACGCAGTGTAAACCATCCGCTATATATTTATTTGTACTTAATCCAGTCTTACATAGACAATTTCAAGGTTTTTGACCTCAGGACGTTGAGGCATTTAGTACGCTAGAACACATCTTTACGATTAACAATTAAAGCTAGCTAGGGAGCTCTGGACCCAGGCAGGATCGCAAAATAAGTATCTGCATGAACGATCAGAGGAGTGAACTCTAACATGGCTAAAATTAGACTTTTAAATGACAATGACAGACAAAGACAATGACATTGCATTCAAAAGAAATTTGTATAAATGGTTAAACGACAATAATTTTTATAATATTCAAGAAATTATTTTATTTTAAACATATATTGTGAAATTCGGAAGTATATATGTAAAGTTCATAGTTTAAGTTCCTAACTAATGTTTTGCATGCTATATTTTAGATTAGCTTAACATGTGGTTCACCCATGTATTTTGTAACATCTTTATACCATGTTAAAAAGCAAATAAATGATTTATTTATTTAAAGAAAATTGCTGTTTGAGCTATAAATTCGTCAGGGACAAATTGTCAAAACTAAAGTTTGAGAGGCCTATGTAGACTAGTATAGGCTGACGATGATGACGACAATGAAGTTTAAATTACACAATTTTATCCTGAATGACGTTTCGAACATTTTTGCAGGTTCCAAAGTAATGATTTCTATCATTACTTTACACAAGACCAGGGGTCACCAATTAGTTTTGCTCGGGGTCCGTTTTAAGAAATCAAATGATCATCGCAGTCCGCACAACATTTTATAGAAAAAAAATATTTATTAAGCATATGTAATTACGGAAATAACAAAGGTATTTTTTTTGCATATCAATGAGTAAAATGTAATTTTTTGTTGCGGACTATCTGTCTGAAGTTTGAAGTATAATTGTGCAAGCAAGCTATTACATATTTATTAAATTACGTAGGTACTCTATAGTGCAAGTTGCTGTGTTCTCGCGGTCCGCACAAAATGGGTCGGCGCCGGGCGGCGCGGCGGTCCGCCATTTGGCGACCCCTGCACTAGACTATTAGTTATTCTGTGCTTGTACATAAGGTATTGTCACCAGTGTTTGACACTTTAAGACAAGTGTCCGACACATATTTGTTCGCTAAAAAATAATATTGGTAATTAATGAAATTTTACGGGAAGGAAACAGGTGGTCGGTATTAAATGGTATCTATAGGTGCTCGCTCGGTGGCGCAGTGGTTAATACGCCCGGTCTGCGAGTGCTGGGGTTAAGCAACTTTCGCAAAGGCCGGTCATCGGATGGGTCACCAAAAGTGTATCATCTCGAGCTCGTGCTTCGGAAGGCACGTAGAGCCGTTGGTCCCGATTGCATTAGCAGTCGGTAACAACCACCAATCCGCACTGGGCCCGCGTGGTGGTTTAAAAGGCTCTCCCAATCGATCCATAGGGAAGGCTCGTGCCCCAGCAGTGGGGACATAAAATGAGCTGATGATGATGATGATGATGAAATGGTATATAAAGACTAAAATCAGTAGCTGACCCCTATATTTAATGATTAAAGGAAAAAAATTGTGGATCACTTATGCCACAAAATCATTGCTAAGACCTTACCTACCTACTTTTAATTCTGTGTAATTGTGTTAAATATCCAAACTGTTTCTGTTCACTATGTTAGTTGTTTTATAATGTTATTTTCTTTTTTTATTTTCATCTTTTTAGGGTTTCGTACTCAAAGAGTAAAACGGGAACCCTATTACTAAGGCTCCGCTGTCCGTCCGTCCGTCCGTCTGTCCGTCTGTCACTAGGCTGTATCTCATGAACCGCGATAGACAGTTGCAATTTTCGCAGATGATGTATTTCTGTTGCCGCTATAACAAAAAATACTAAAAAACAGAAAAAAAATAATATTTAAAGGGGCTCCCATTCAACAGACATGATTCTTTTGCCGTTTTTATAGATAGTACGGAACCCTTCGTCCGACTCGCACTTGGCCGGTTTTTGTATTTGAATTTGGTACTTTTCTATAAATGTTACTTATTCTTAGTTTATTACTGGGTCCTGTCGAAGGTGGTACTACCCTACCTACACATTGCGATTACAGAACCAATATCGGCTACAATGGGCGTAAGCATAAATTCTCATTTCCCTCCGAACTCAAGAATAACTTGTGATTACGGCATTCTTTCGACGCTTTCTGCTAATGATTATGAATGGGGGTGCCAAATCCAAAGATTGGTCGGGGAAACTAGGCCAAGTATTTCCCATTGTTTCTGATCGAACCCTGTAAAGACTGGCCAGAAATACGAATAAATAAATAATTGACATGTAATGAGATGTTAACTACGATAAATTAGTATGGTGCTATTGGACCTATGGTATATGTTAGTATATTAATTATTTATAATACTAATTCATTCATTTATTCATCGATTCACGGGTTAGAATCATCAATCTGATAAAATGTTTTTGTTTTGTTTATATAAACAAATTATATAAACAAAACAAAAACATTTTATAAATAGCTTGCCTACTTCTTAACTGATCTTTAGTATTTGTAAAAATATTATGATCGGATGTTAACGACGGTAGTTGTTGACATTGAATGGGCGCCTTAGGCTTTCAAAGTAAAAAAGTAAATAGTGTTGAATAATTTCGGCGGGCTGGTTAGAACCACGATAGCTCAATTGGGAGAGCACCTGACCCGGTATGTCAGAAGGGTGCAGGTTAAAATCCTGCTCGTGGATTTTTTTTCAACATTTGTGTTTTTGTACCCGTGAATGGACTAGCTATATTTAAACTTAATAATAAGTGTACTTACTTCTTTTTGGTTTTCAGGCTAAGCTTCCAATAGATATTAAAGCAAAAACCGTTCTTCACGTTTAGGTACGTTTATATTTGAGCTTTTAAGTATTTTTTGCAGAAATGTCTTATAAATATAATTGCGTATCACAATATCTTTGTCCAAATATCCCAACTTTGTAACATTTAAAAAATCAATTTGACTTCTTTAAGATACAACTTTTTGTTAACTTAAACAGTCAATTGAAGGAACATAATAGTGACTTCATAATTTGTCTCAAACTATTTTTATGGCAAATCGAAGTGGCAAATCTCTTGGTCCGATACCCGAAGGTCCTGGGTTTAATCCTTAGGTCGGGCAAAGTGTGTTTCGGATTTTTCTAGCATAGCCCGGGTTTGCGATCACCAGCCCGCATTTGGCAAACAATTGTAGCGATCACTTGATTTCAATGATAGAGGCTTTTGCCTAGCATTGGAACAGTATATAGGCATGTAGTTGTCGCCCGCGTCTTCGTTCGCGAAGACTACACTATCCCACAGGAATCTGTTACCGGGATAAAAACTATCCTATGTGTTAATCCAGATTATAAACTATCTGTATGCCGAGTTTCATCCAAATCCATCTATCCTTTTTTTTGGAGAGAGATTGCTGATTGTCTCAGACGGCATTTTCAGCTTCACCGGGCTTGTTTGGGGGCGGCGAGGAACGTAAAGGGTCCCTCAAGCCGTGTGAAACGAATCACCTTCGGAGGTTTTCTAGAGGGAACGGCATCGCGCACTAGTGCGCGTCCCCGTGCCTTACTAGATTCTCCGAAGGGTTCGGATCGGATCGGGTAGCGTTACAACCCGAGGGCGCCTCTATAGGCTCGGACCTCGGCCCGGGTTGACAGGGCCGTGGTGGAGGAGAGAAGCGCCCAAGTACATGTCTGTACCTGGTGTAGAGCGCGTGTGAACCGGTTCTTCGTACCCTTGTTCTACGAGTACGGTGTCTTGACCCCGATCCGATCCGAACCCTTCGGAGAATCTAGTAGGGCACGGGGACGCGCACTTGTGCGCGATGCCGTTCCCTCTAGATAACCTCTGAAGGTGATTCGTTTCACACGGCTTGAGGGACCCTTTACGTTCCTCGCCGCCCCCAAAAAGCCCGGTGAAGCTGAAAATGCCGCAGCGGCAATCAGCAATCTCTCTCCAAAAAAAAAAAAAACGGTGTCTTGAGCCTAAACTGGTGTGCATGTTTAGTGTATTCTGTAAATGTGTAGTGGCATTATAGAGGATCGGCTGGCATCCGTTGCAGCGTGAAGAAGCAACAAATATACACACATACACACAAACTTTCGCATTTATTATATTAGTGTATTTTACTGGTCCTAAAAAGTTTATCGACTTAACTGTTGGCAATATAATAAAATATTAAAGAAACTAAGCACACTAAACCTCGGAGCCTGCTGTTATTATATTTGCAACGCACTCGGGACGAAGAGGTGTATAACCAGAGGTCACCAGCAGACTGTTGCTTAAGCACGTCCCGTAATGCTTGAAAGAAATCACAAACAAATAGGTATCAGTAGCGTAGCAAGATCGCGGCCGGGATTAATGTGTATCCTTGCGATATCGAAGGGTTTCGGGCTCTGCACAGATTTACAACGCCAAGGGTCGTTATGTCCGTAATTATTTTTGTTGCTGGCTCTCGGCCTACCTAATTGTGCAATCACTAGCTCTATCAGTGTTGTAAAGAATAGGCAGTCGGCTGTATATTTTGACGATAATAATCATTGGTGAATAAATAATGGTAAAAATAACTATATTATTTACGTTGACGGCTTAGTAACCTAAAAATAGTTGCAAGTGCTGAGCCATTTAAAAATAAAATTTCCGATTACAATTTTTTTTTTGTTTTAATGTAGAGGGCAATTTCTGATACTAGATACTATGAAAGGTATAAAAAAATTGTTTAAAAGAATACCACACTGTCCGTTAGTAAATTAGGTTATAATTCGAGACGTGACGCTTTTAAAAAGAAAGTCCGTATGCTCTTTTTTGATAAATCCTTGGCAGAATCATCTCAGTAACGTACTATTTATAAATTATGTACTCAACGTTTATTTTTGTAGTATATTTGTAAAAGTAGTTTATGAGTGTTTTTTATATATTTTAGCGTTTTTATTAACGCTTAAATATACTTAAGTAAAATTTAAACACTGAAAAAAGACGACAACCTCAGGCGGGAATCGAACCACGCACCTTCCGCATTCCGGGCGGCTGCCTTAACCACTTGGCTACCGAGGTCTGGCTTTCACCCGTCGAAATTTTTCAGTGCTTGATGCTTATGTTTTTTAGTCAACATTGCTTCATCAATCTTAGAAGTTTTCACCTCTGAGATCCGAAAGAAATATTTTTACAAATATTTGAACATTCGGTTAAGATGAAGCTGCGTTATAGATGAGTGTTTTTTATATATTTTAGCGTTTTTATTAACGCTTAAATATACTTAAGTAAAATTTAAACACTGAAAAAAGACGACAACCTCAGGCGGGAATCGAACCACGCACCTTCCGCATTCCTTTCGTCCATCCATTCCATTCCATTCATTCCGCAAGCAATGTTGACTAAAAAACATAAGCATCAAGCACTGAAAAATTTCGACGGGTGAAAGCCAGACCTCGGTAGCCAAGTGGTTAAGGCAGCCGCCCGGAATGCGGAAGGTGCGTGGTTCGATTCCCGCCTGAGGTTGTCGTCTTTTTTTTTTTCAGTGTTTAAATTTTACTTAAGTATATTTAAGCGTTAATAAAAACGCTAAAATATATAAAAAACACTCATCTATAACGCAGCTTCATCTTAACCGAATGTTCAAATATTTGTAAAAATATTTCTTTCGGATCTCAGAGGTGAAAACTTCTAAGATTGATGAAGCAATGTTGACTAAAAAACATAAGCATCAAGCACTGAAAAATTTCGACGGGTGAAAGCCAGACCTCGGTAGCCAAGTGGTTAAGGCAGCCGCCCGGAATGCGGAAGGTGCGTGGTTCGATTCCCGCCTGAGGTTGTCGTCTTTTTTCAGTGTTTAAATTTTACTAAAGTAGTTTATGTAATAATATAATACATTATATTTGTTTATATATATATATACATATATAGTATACATATATAGTATAGTACATATATAGTAGTATATTATATATATATATATGTTGGTATATGTTGTGCGTTTTAGAATATATTAATTTTATTTCTAAAATTGTTGTCTTCACCCAATTGCACCTACCATGTTATATCTGCACCACCCTATGGTTGACTGGTACACCCTCTGGCATTAAGTCCGCCATGTACTGTATGTTGCAAAAGTTTTAAATAAATAAATAAATAATTTATGATGATAACTTATATTATAAAGAGGTACAATTTTTTTGAATGTAGGTATCAGGTATTTTTTTTAACTTACGGCTAAGCGTTTGGCCTTCATCTCACCTGATGTTAAGTGATGATAAGGCCGAAATTTTAAGCGCACTTCACCCGGAATCCTCAACTACTGAGGCACTGGCTATCTTATCTCTAGCTGCCGGAACACAACAATGCTACAAACATTGATGTCACGACGAATTAAACTACGAAAGTACTGAACCGATTCTTAAAATTGTAACTAGTTGAAAACTCTATCCCTGCGTAATATAGGCTGTGAAACAGTTAACCGGTTAATCATAGGACGCAACTCGCATTGTAACATAAAAATCTAAATGTCATAATTCAGTAAACGATCGAAAGCCAGCGAGTGAGCCATACAAAAAGCAACTGAATGTGTGGTAATTACCAAAAGAATGGAGCTCATAATCACCCGTTCGAAGGCTTCAAGCAGCCATTCCGAGCTATACCAAGCCACCAAGCACGTCACCGGATTAATAATGGCGTCATAAACTTTATTACCTACTCCGTAATTAAGTTAAATGGATAAAATTTACCTAAGCGGCTGGGATGATAAATAATTTCTACACAGCCAACTTTTACGGTTGAACCGTTTGCCTTTTAACCTACGACGGCAGATGCGCTATTTTAGTATCTTATAACCACAGAACAATAGCTAAAGCTGTGGTTTTGAGCAATAATGGCTGACTTGCCGCGCTTAGAAACACAGAGAGTATTTTAACATTATCTTTAAAAAAATTAGGGTTTGTAAAATCCATTTAAACTTTAGTTCATATTTTTAAATATTAATAATATGATTAGAGATTGTAATGTAAAAAATAGATTTCGTGTTATTTAAATTAATAACAAAAAATAAACATGACATCGAATTATGTGAGTGATATGACTTTTTTTTTAACTTAAACATATTGTTTTAAAAAAGGTACTTATAAAGCATATTACAGCTTGTCGTTTTATAAAAAAATTGTAGATGCTAAGTAACCGTTAACTTAAATTATGTCAATTATATTAATCGTAAAATGTTTTTTATTTGTTTATATAATTTTAACGCAAATTTTGTTGCGAAACAAATTACAAAAACACAATGTTGAAAAAAATTCCACGAGCAGGATTTGAACCTGCACCCTTCTGACATACCGGGTCAGGTACTCTTCCAATTGAGCTATCGTGGTTCTAACCAGCCCGTCGAAATTATTCAACACTATTTACTTTTTTTACTTTGAAAGCCAAAGGCGCCAATTCAATGTCAACAACTACCGTCATTAACATCTGATCATAATATTTTTACAAATACTAAAGATCAGTTAAGAAGTGGGCTAGCTATTTATAAAATGTTTTTGTTTTGTTTGTATAATTTTAACCCAAATTTTGTTGCGAAACAAATTACAAAAACACAATGTTGTTTTTTTTTTATATTAATCGTATGTTTTATCATTACCGTCATCAGCATATAAAGGTCAACCGCCTTCAGAGGTTAATATAGTTTATGGAAATAATAATTATAAAATAATATACATTATTTTCATTTACATCGTTAACAACCACCAATCCGCACTGGGCCCGCGTGGTGGTTTATGGCCTGTTCTCCCTATCCATCCATATGGAAGGCTCGTGCCCCAGCAGTGAGGACACAAAATGAGCTGATGATGATGATAAATTATGTTCCGTTTAGGAGGAGACGTGTTTCCTCAATTTAGTATTGAAGACAAATATAACTTTATTCCTTTTTAGGCCTGCAGTAAAATGATGTTACGTTATATTCATGGTATGGTCTTACAGAAAATAATCATCGTTTTTGCAGATATCAGCTGGCCACGTCGTTTGTTACTTGAAGTATTAAGTGAAGTTGTGGTTATTACCTGTAACAAAAACATTTATGTTTATTTATTGTGTCAATAGCTGTATATATTTATGGCACAAATACAATCAAAGATATTATAGCTATGTCGATTACTAATAGCTTTATTAGAGTTATTAGTTATGAGAATTATTAGAGTACTGTAGTGGTACTGTATGTCATTGTGGAAATTGAAACTTTTACCTGAGGTAAATTTGTTAATTTAGATTTTTAATTTTGTTTTTTTACATGTGGTTGTCTTCTATATTTTTTTGTGTTTATTTGTGATGGAAAGTGTCCTGCTATGCTAGGGCATTTTCCAATATTTTTGACGCTGTAAGGGAGAAAAAAGCTGGACACTTGCTGAGTTTCTTGCCGGTTCTTCTCAGTACAAGATCTCCCGCCCAGAGTAGACTTACGAACCGATGGCATAGTGAATTAGTGACATTCACAAGAGCTACTTGTAGCATAAATTGAATAAACGATTTTTGAATTAAATTTGAGCTATAAACATCGCTGCTGGGTCCTGCCTTCCTTATATGATCTAGCACAAAGGGTCATTGGTCCACTACTGGCTGGTCCAATGTGAGTTGGTGGATTTTAATGACAGCCATCCTTCGACAACAACAGGACCAATGTCAACTAATAAGTGACAGGTTAGGAACACAACAATATGCTGCTATTATTGTCATGGAGTGAAAAGTGTTTCACTATAATGAGAAATAAAATAAGTGGTAGCCAGTCAGGCGGACTTACAGCGAGACTAGAGACCATACCGAGTACATATATATGTATGTGCCAATGGCGGAACCCGACCCGGTCCCACACTCTAGACCACGTCGATTTGTAATCCCACATAAAACGTTTCGATGTTTCATAAGGAGTCGTTCTACTGGCTCACCTCACACCAAAAATATAGCTGTGAAAAGACCCAAGGTCTCATATTATAGTAACCATGTTCTATAATATCCTTTATGCACCTACTACTGGTAGTAACCATGTACTAATAAAATAAAACTGTTATATGTATTGTTGGTCTTGAGCTCGTATATTAAAAACATTGGGCTGCTTATATTAGTACGCGTTAAGGCTTTTTTAACCACGAATTCCATTAATTATAGCAGCTATAACTCAGCAAGCGAAGTATTAGTCAGCCCCACTTTAGGTGCGTGCCTTTCGTTCATAGATTTAGTAACGCGCCCAAAAATAATTGGATCGCGACCAAAAAATAAATGGGGACCGGCTCCCCCTAGATTTAGCGCTGAAACTACTAACGATTTGTTATTGACAATCTCGAAACTACAAGGAAGGCTCCAGTTAATCTTAACTTCGTGTTAGAACACGAACGTTCATTTTGATTCAGTTTGCCGACGTTTATTAATGGAGTTACGTGATAAAATCTCGTTCTTGGGTGGGAGGCTTTATGTTATATACCTACGCATTTGTTTACGCAACCAAACATGATAGAATTACGCCGCGTCTGGATTTCTATTACGCGGCTTATGATTACTATGGCTGGCCGGACAAAGTATATTCGAATTTTTAGAGTCGGAGTTGTGATCACCCACCCGCATTTGGCAAGCGTGGTGATTAAGTCATTACCCATCAATTGTAGCGATGACTTGATTTCAATTGTGAAGGCCTTTGTTCAGCAGGGGTATAGTTTATAGGCTATACTACTAACAAAGTTATCAGTAACGTTATCGATTGAATATAAGATTAATTGTCTCTTACTGCGGCAGTATAGGTCCACCACGTTCCTCACTCTCATGCTCACGAAGATTCAGACTCAACAAGCATAAGCATTGTCACCGCACCCAAAATCGTCACGGATGACGTCATTACCATCATATAAGAATTCGTCTGATGTTTACGGTCAGGGTTTCTAAACCGGGGGTTGGACCCTCGTGGAAGCCCCAAGAGGCCGCACACAAGGGGAGTTAGCTCGTCATTTATTGGAGTAATCTTTCAGCTATCGAGTTAGTTTATTGCTTAAATTACCCTCCCTGTGCCCCCCTTCTGTATTTCATTAAATCGTTTGAGTCGGTAGTTTTATAAATTACAATATATAAAACTCTGAAGGAGCTGGATGGCGCAGAACCGAGAATAGCGCGTTGGCTTGGGGTAATTGGTTATTGGTTTTTTGTTGGTTGGTTGGCGAGCGATTGCAATTTTACAAGTTTAGCAAAGCCTGGACTCTGGATCAAAAATAAAAAAATTCGAGTTTTTTTCGTTCAGAAGGCACGTTTAGCTGTTGAACCCCGATTTTTGTGAGGGGTAAAAGTGTGTTTATGAGGGTATCACTAGTCTATCTCTCTTTGTCTATGCTCGTTAACTCTTAGCTATAGTCGGTGCCGCGTGTGGTGAAAAGTTAGACTTCGTATAACACAATTAGCCCTTAAATTATTATTTTAATTTTACACTTACATTTAAAGACAATCAACTGAAACATCCACATTGAAATACAGCGATTTAAAAGATTTAATGAAGATCACACAACCTTAAACGGAATATCGTCCCTTTCCTAAAACCTAACACTCTAACTTTATGGTAATTACTGGTATGGTTTTCAACACTTTGTTTTTTTTTATGGTAATCGTTTGCGTGTAAAACCTGAAAAACTGGTGTTTTCAACTAAAAAAATTTAAGTAGATAACAAGCTAACCACTTGAGCGTATGCATAATATTGCAATTACTCTGTACTGTACATCAGATTCACTACCTCAGCTCAATCCCATTTAGTTAAAAGCAAATACGGGGTGGAAGGGCGCAGTTTTGCTTTAGCTAACATAATTCCGTATCTGTAGTTGTTTACTGGTTAGACCCCTAACTCAATCTGGCTTGCCCTCTCTGCTTTTTCCCCAATAAATTGCAATTTCAACTAAAAGCGTGCCGGTGTTCAAACGTCCGTCAACTATTTCTCTGATGGATTTCCTATTTTGTTTTATCTGTGCAGTATCACTGAACTACGAACTTTTTCAATAAATCTTTTTTATATTTCGTATTGTTTATTTTTTTGTATCTTGTTAGTGTTCTCGTATTTTATCATCTTATCTTATTTATTATTATCATTTAATCTATATTAGTCCACTGCTGGACATAGGCTTTTCCAAAACAAAATCCGCGGCTACTCACATACAGCAGTTGTAAGCCATTGCGAATATGCTCTACCTAAGTAGACTAGGTACTTAGTTACTACTTAGTTACTATTTTTATACATATTTTTTGCTAATACTGATAATTACACTGACATCCGTTAATATATAATACTTTATTAGATGGTTCCGATGGTAAGTTGTTATCAGATAAAAGATAAGAAATTAACTCTTAATTAAGTTTAACAAGCAAAAGTTGGTACAAACATGTTTTTTTGTATGAAGTAATTAAGCATTTTATAATTTAACCTGATGTTAATGAAGATTTTTTTTTTTACAATACATAATAATCTATGAATAATGCTGTACAATAGTGAAAACATTAATGATAAAATTGAATCTCATAAGCTATTTCTTAAAAAAAATATAATTTAATAACTATCTAAAATATATTATTAAAAGGAGTCCCTTTAGGCAAGGTTCCGAAGATACTGGCAGCGTTCCCGCTTTGAATAGCTAGACTAATATATTATATGTTCGAGTCCGCTCCCGATCCGATCCGAACCCCTCGTAAAATCTAGTAGGGAACAGGTATACGTACTAGTGCGTAATGCCATTCCCTCTAGAAAACCTCTGACGGTGTTTCGATCACACGATTGGAGGAGCTCTTTAAGTTTCTCGCCGCTGACAAAAAAGTCTGGTGACACTGAAAAAGCTATATGAGGCAACAAGAATCTGTCACAAAAAAATGCACGTATATACATATTGTTTTGGCGGTAATACTCCAGCCGCGGATCGTGCTCAGTGGTGTGCACTTGGAGGCCTATATACACAATAGTGGACTAGTATAAGCTGATGATGAATTGGTACATTTATAGCAAGAATTTCATTTGGTTTTAAATTAATGTTGTCACTCTTTAAATATATATAATGTCAGAAGAGTCCTGAATCAATAATAACCCCCAGGCCAAACCGTACGGACCTAGAAAACTGAATTTTTTGCACAGTGATATGTACATTTATGATGTTCGTAACCCCCACGAAATCACATGATACGAGTTCTTAAACGGTGCGGACAAAGACGTGGGGTATACGCCAAAAAGAAAACAAAAATATAATGATACCGATTTCAACAGATATGACGTCACACCGCTAAACACACGTTCCATTAGGTACCGTACAGAAACACAGCGGCATGATTTATAAATGCGTCAGTAACTTTCAGTGATTTGTCTGAGATCTTAACAGAACGAGACGAGGAAATGTTGCCGCAACACTATGTCGTGGTAAATATTTTATGCGCGAGGTGGTCTCACAAATTCAGCGCTGCGACTTCGGAATTTTAAAAAACGTCGTAAGTTTATATGTGGCTTCTTTTGCACCCACAACACAGTGATATTTCAATCAAACGACCACTGGAAGTAATAATATATCATATTATTAAGTAAGGAATAGTGATTAGTCTATTTACAGTCACCATCTGGGCATGGGTCTCCATCATTGACATCAAGTTATCACCTCAATTTATGGGTACGTAATGGATTAATCACAACGCTTGTTAGATGCGGGTTCGTAATTAGTCACAAACATTTAGCATTTTGCATGCTTTAAAAAAAACGGAACACTTTTTCCTCCTGGGAATTGAATCCAGGACACAAGCATATCGGGCTAACGGAGTTTCAAAGAATCCTTGTCATCATGCAAAGATACAGTTAATTGTCATCGCCATGTTCTTATTACGATGTACTTGGGCCGTCTGAGGCCTCCCTAAGGGAGTTTTATGGATCATATGAAGGAAATTTATTACACCGTCATTCGACTAAATTCCTTCCACAATGTTGCTGACTAAAGGAAATGAGGGTCGGCAGATGTTACTCGATACATAAAAAAAACTTGAGTATATAGTTGTAAAGATGACAGTTATTAAATCTATTGTCGGTGATATAACCTTGGCCGTAAAAGAAATGAAAGACGCGACCGTACCTATATTATTATATCGAATGATATTTGTACGATGCTGTAAAAGTCTTTTGAGGTTGCAACCTTCATATGTTCTACTGCTAATCGCTATCATCATCAGACTGCATAATTGCAGCATTACAATGAATAATGTGTATTATGACGAATCAAGGTATACGGAAAAACTTGAATTAGTTTATGATGTAGCTTTTTATTTTGTTTAACATATGTTATGTTTTGTTTAAAAAAAACCCTCGTTAGATGTTAGTTGGTGTTAACGACTACCTTATGGCAACAGACCTAATCAACAGAAGGTCCTACGAAGGACGGAGAAGCTTAACTTAACAAAATATTGTCACCTATCCGGAATCCTGGTGTTAAAATGTTTTAAAAAATTGCTAAGTTTTGACGATAGCTAAACTAATCTGAAATCTGACTTAACCCTCCCAAGTTTGCGACAAGAAAATATAATCTATGTAGATACTACTTAGGATTATGTAGGTGTACTTTAGATATTATTATCAAACTTTGACTCAAAAAATGTTGTTAAAAGTATATGAATTGAATGTCTGCCCGTGACATTGTACCTGTCAAATGGATGAACCAATTCCAATATGACTTTTTTCATTTTGTATTGCGTGTTTCTAATCTAGGGTTAATAAGTGTTGAATTAGGAAATGAAAGAAGTAGTTCTAAAGATATTCAGATCTGAACTCTACTTTCAAAAGGCTTGATTAAAGCCAGGAAGATGCAATTCCGACACGAGTCTCATGATGACTAACTTTGACGTTCTACGGACTTTCTAAAAACGTTCAAATTGAACCTTTATTTACAAAAGGGAAGAACAAATTTGTTAGAGCTTTTAAAATTCAATAGCGTCGAGCGACGTTCGTCATATTTTTAGACATTGTACCGAATTTACTTCAGTATCAAGAAGTGTATTTACTTTGAACGGAATCGTATAAAAAAGAATGTGATCAGAATCGGAACAAGGCAGAATGTGCGTTGCACTATAAAAAGGATTTTTGGAACAAAATAAGTCAGTTTCCTTTAAGTCCGCGTGTGTCAAGTGAGGGCCGGGCGTTGAAATTAAGTTGGACATATATGTGACGTCGTGACAAGGGTCGAGCCGTGGGAGTTCCACTATATTTGTATATGTGACGTGATATCTGTATAGGACATGTTCATACCTGCGTTTGAGAATCGATGCGATTGTGCTTCCTATTCGGTTAAAGATGCCATTGTCTATTTTTCTGCCTGTCTACCTACAAAGTTTTCGAAGGCACTCGATATTGTTTCTAGTGGCCGAAGCTTTAATTAATCAGTGTGATTATTCACACGTTCAATTACATGAATTGTGCCTGTCTGTATCATTATGGTGTTCAGTTTGGGTCTTCTAGACACTATCATTAATATGATTATTCTACTCATACCAACTTATTTCCAAACGTGGACTGAGGTTTGAAACTGATGCAGCCCCAATTTTATTAATAAATGCAGTAGAGACAGTATCCAGGTAAAATTTAGTCCACGTTTTGTAATAACCTAGACAGTTTAACAAGTATGATCGCTCATAAAGCTCTATTATTAGCTAAACATGCTCTAACAAAGGTTAAGCGCTTATCCCTCGTCCCAAGCTATAAAGTATCGAGTATAAAGTCGCAGGTAAAAGTGCGCTCTTCCTGGAATCTTCTACTAATGACGACAAAGAAAAAGTCACTTTTAGTACTGTCACAGTAAAAATTACTTCAACAAATGAATCCGTGCTAATGTCAAATAAGACTAGAACTAGCTTTAAAGGAACTTGCAACTGAAGGCAACCAGAAACGTGTAAAGACAAACCGTGTGGCCAAGGTATTTGCAGAGAAGCCGTTGGAGAAACAACAAAAGTTAGCGGCTTCATTTAGAGTGACTTCCTTCACCGAAATTCTACGTGTGATACGTAACACTTCATTCTTAAAAAGAAACTACACTTTTAAAACCACTATTATCGTTGTTATAGTTATAAATAATAATTACTTAATGTGAATAGACTATAATACCTATTCTTGTAACAATTTTTTTACAAGAATAGGTATTATAACGAGTTTGAATTCAAGTACCCACTGATTATTAGGAATTTCGTTTGAGATTGGGTACAACGAATACCTTGATTGGAACTATGAATTGACATAATACTATTAGATATTTTAAGTTGTCACCATCTTATGTATGCTGTGGAAGATTCACAAAGCCCATTTTTGTGTCAAAATAGTAAGCAGATAGAGCAAGAGTGTAATAAAAAGGAAATTTCAAGTTCACAAACGATAAAGTGTGCGACATTATACGCGCGAGCGGCTGAGTCGCGCGATTTAGATGAAAAATGGGTAATACGCCGCGGCGCAAACCGCGCGCGCCGCGAGAGGGTTAGTGTTTTCGTCACTGAAGTAGAATGTTGCGGTGACTTTATCTGTATCTGTATACATAAGCTGAACGCCAATTATTCACTCAATCTCCAGGACTATACGACATACGCAATAGTGGAAATATTTTTGAGATGCCTCTAAATATTTCATTTTTAAATTTTATCTGTTAACCTCGAGTAATGAATTGAAATAATAATTGTCCATGGCTGCTAACATGCTAACATCCTGCTAACATCCATGGGAAATAAAAAATAAGAAGTATAAGGGTTATCGGAACTTTTTAAATAAATGAAAAGAAAGTCAAGGATGTAAAAATTTTAGTACTTACTTTTTGTACTAACTTGTAAGTACTTAACACTCTTAAAAAAGTTTTGTATTTTTAAAGAGTGTTAAAGTGTATATTCCATTTGAAGATATTCTCCTATATCACATGTCACGCTGTACGTAGTCAGCAATTTAGCTACGAGAACATCTTTCCATTGACTTGAGATAATGTATGACGTCACATATCCAGGGACCAGCCTACGCGAATGCTGTTTCACTATCCTTAACTAGACGTCCTTAGAAAGGTGGGATCAAAGTTTGCCAAGTAATGCGCAAACATTCACCACACCATTTGGGTAATACATTTGCTTTGGCATTCCTGCTTTATTAGGCGGGCAAATTTTTGGCCGCTTATTATTCATGAAGACCATTTGTTAGACTACATATACATGGTAAAGAGTGGGCAGGGAGGGAGACCATGTACGGACAGTAAATATATCAGCCTGACAAGGGCATTCATCTTAACGATGGAGAACGCCCAACCTTTAAACGATTTACGAGGGGCGATGGAGACTGGTAAACACCGGATCAAGTTACGGACCTATAAATTACTCAATTTTTCAACGTAACTAACTATAAGTCTACTATGCTGTACCTTCCAAGGACAATTCATTATGCAAAACTCCTTGTTTAAGCGAATCATCTAACAGAGTTTTATGTTCATTATCCAAATTTACACAGATATCAAGACATCAAAACTAATATTTTTGAAACACGTGTAATTAATTTCTAATGAAAAAGAAAAAGGATTTCCAAACGGTTTAAGACATTTATTCTCATTAAGAATTATACATTAATTCACTTACATGAGAACAATACAATTAACAAAAAAAAAATACATATTTTAGAGATACGTACTTTTGGACGGTAGTTTTAAAAACATTGTCACAACAAATACACGAGCTCTCAGGCAACGGGCGCATTGATAGCAAAACATTGATGTATAAACAAACTACGCTCAGCGCCCCGCTAGATGTGGCTTGCATACAATAATTTATTATGACTTTAAGACTAATTAATTTTTCTTTTTGTATTGTTTAAATTAGATTTTGATAGTTAAGGTAAATAAGGGCTTTATTTTAAGGGTTAAAACCTTTTACTTATTTTGTTTTAATTAGGTACTACTTAATATATTTTTTTATTATTATTTTAAATTAATTGCAGACAAAAACGCATAAATAAATACAAATGATGGTTAGTTTATTTATTAAAACTTTTTAACCGACTTCAAATAAAGAAAGTAGGAGGTTATACCTATTTATTATTATAAATTTATTTATTTGAACTTATTTAATGTTTTAAAAGTTTTTTGAATGTGATCATAGATTGGGTTTCTTTAATGTCCTTGGGAAGTTTGTTATAAATTTGTGCACCTTCAAATAAAATATTTCTTTTGCCATAATTTGTGCTCCAAGGACTATTTTATTATGTACCTATACAAAAATTTTTTTCATTTGCAAAATCAATATCAACCTTAAATCAACATTCCGAACACGTAGGTACATTTTCAAAGTCCAGCAACACCGAGCTCAAAGCATGCTATACCGGGCGCTCCCGTACGACCTTGTTTTCTAATCTCGACCGAAACGTTGCATAATTTTGAACGCTCAATTTGTGAATACATGCAACACACGCGTACCGAAAATGCAAATTGTTGGAACGGCGAGCATCACTTTGAAAATTTAAATTGAATGGTCAAACTCCGCGAAGATTCATGAATTAAGCATCCCTTAAAACTCGCATTTAAGAGTTTACGCGAGTAGGATCGTCGGATGTTCCAATTTAATTTGCAATCTGGGAGGACCTTTGTTGTGAACTGACAAACGGATAACGACATTCGGCCTGTCCCGTGGGCTTACGAGGCTTCTTTGTTTAAGCATCGTTAATTAGACGTTATTAATGAAAGTGCCGAAAGGATTCCCATGTCGTTTCGTATTGTTGTAACAATAAATATTTGGGGAATATTTGCGGCGACTACCTATATAATCGGGGATGGACGAATAACATTTGGAGTTTATCCCCTAAGGTCTATGTGATAGAGATTGATATATTTATGTGATGAAAGAATCGTTACGACTACATCGTCTTTATCCTTTATGTAACCTTGTAATTGTTACTTCAGTATTGATTAGTTATTCGATGTAATATTGAATATCAGTTTCAGTACAATAGTGGTCATTGTTATCTAAATGAGAAATGAGTGAAGTCGCCATGGTAGCATTGTCTGGCTGGACAAAGCCGTCGCCTCCCCGTCGGATAACTTGTTCTGAGATACAAAATTCATTTTCTATGATTTTGATTTGGCCCTGAACGCTTTGTCGTCCGCGGCCTTTATGCGACCCAGGTTGGATTCCAGTCAATAGAATAGCGATATTGTGCAGCATTTGTACGAAATGACTATCACATCTGCAGTGCTCGCACCGGGGGTGAAATATAAAGGGAATTTGTTTAGAAGTTCGCAATATCGCGAACTATCCTTTTGTGTTGATGCAGTATTAAGTTTCAACAATGCTCTCGCCGATGATAGCCTAACGTTCGCGGTTCACTGAGATCTAGGGAATTCAATTGTCGGTATCAATATACAATATTCTGTTTGTAATGGTTTTGTACGCAGCGCAGATAGCTTTCACTAGGATCCGATTAAAATATTTTTTTGCTTTACTTGCAGATCTTATTGAATATTTTGAGGTCTTTAAGAGCATTACAAAGGGATACCTAAAACAAGTTAAAATTAGTTATGACTTTACTTTTGTTTTTTTTTAATATTTAACCCTGTGTGACACTTAAATGGCAGTGGCACCAGACAACTTATTTATTCACTTGTTATGTAGTTTCAGTATACAATATAATCGTGTAAAGTTTAGAGCATAAAGAAAATCTTTTATTCATTGTTTCATTAACAACTCATGCCATTTATCCGGTACGTTTTTACGCGGCCGTATTCAATTAGCATTCCATAAAGCGGTTGGGTCTGATTAGCACATTTTATCCTAATTTACAATCAACACAGGATCCTGTGGATGTTTGTCGGTCGCCTATACGTAGACTTTCACGTCTACACACCGAATATGGTATAGGTATAGCATTTTCTTCCCCAGCTTACTTCATGTCCCCACAGCACTGTTGGGGCACGAGCCTTCCCCATGAATAGAGACACCTCACTATAGGAACAAGCCATAAAACATCACGCGGTCCCAGCGCTGATCAGTGGTTGCTAACAACTGCCAATGCTCCAACCAACATCTTTTAATGCCTTCTGAAGCACAGCGCAGTGTGCGCAGTGTGGTCCAACAAGGTGGACCGACGATCTGGTGAATGTCGCGGGAAGCCGCTGGATGCGAGCATCACAAAATCGGTCGTTGTAGAGATCCTTGGGGGATGCCGTATTCAGTATACAATATAATCGTGTAAAGTTTAGAGCATAAAGAAAATCTTTTATTCATTGTTTCATTAACAACTCATGCCATTTATCCGGTACGTTTTTACGCGGCCGTATTCAATTAGCATTCCATAAAGCGGTTGGGTCTGATTAGCACATTTTATCCTAATTTACAATCAACACAGGATCCTGTGGATGTTTGTCGGTCGCCTATACGTAGACTTTCACGTCTACACACCGAATATGGTATAGGTATAGCATTTTCTTCCCCAGCTTACTTCATGTCCCCACAGCACTGTTGGGGCACGAGCCTTCCCCATGAATAGAGACACCTCACTATAGGAACAAGCCATAAAACATCACGCGGTCCCAGCGCTGATCAGTGGTTGCTAACAACTGCCAATGCTCCAACCAACATCTTTTAATGCCTTCTGAAGCACAGCGCAGTGTGCGCAGTGTGGTCCAACAAGGTGGACCGACGATCTGGTGAATGTCGCGGGAAGCCGCTGGATGCGAGCATCACAAAATCGGTCGTTGTAGAGATCCTTGGGGGATGCCTTAGTCCAGCAGTGGACGTCTTTTGGCCGAGATGATGATGATGATGATGAACCACAGAGCAAAATTGGTCACACATCCGATGACCGGCTTTTGCGAAACTTGGTTAACTTAAACAATCACAGGCTGAGGGCGTTTACCGCTGCGCCAAACAGCATCTTTAACGAAGCGAAACATCCAAAAGGGAGCACACAATGGTTTGAATAATTAAAGGTTGTTTATTGTTTCGATGTACAATAACTCCGGACCAGCATTGTCCACTAGCTACATTAGCAGATGGATTATTTTTTATTCCTAATAAGGATAGTGACTGCTTTGTTTACGTTCGCGGTTATTAAAAATATAATAACGTACTTACTGATCGTGTTTTCTTCTGTCTGCGATTTTGTATTTTTTTTTTGATATTGAATATAAAATTGGTCAAGTGAGAGTCGCAGTCGCGGAGTAAGGTTTCCGTATATGGTTTTGAGAGTTTATCTTATCTTTTGAGGTAAGTAAATATTTGTAGAATTTTAATTAGTATTGTTAATTTATATTTTTTATTGAAACTTAAGATACTGGCTGTTATAAAAAAATAATAGAACTGTGTAAAGATATACAAGTAAAAAATACTACAACTTGTAGTTTTTTCAAACTTATATCAAATAAATTACGTAAAAAACACCACACTGTAGGTAAGGTATTCTAAATATGATTATCATGAATATGACATAAAAAAAGTTTCTGGTTAAATAGAGAACTCTTAAAAGCTAAGTGTATTGTTGTTAGAGCGCTTTAGGTTCCAATGAAACGCAAATCTACTATAGAGTTTTCTATAACACTCCTACGCAACAAAACCTCCATATAACAAGAGCATTAAACTCGTTGCTCTTACCGATAATTATAATAGTTCAGTAAACAAATCACATTAATTGTAATCATAAGCATATGAAAAGCGAGCTGCATCTAGACTCTGGGTAACCATAAACTCTTGTATTAGAAGTATTAGTTGTGGTTATGAAAACGAGATACGCGTAGAGGCGTCTATACACGCATATCGGTATCGTTATTACTCTCATGCTAAGGTCTTTCCACATAAATAAGGCATTGGGAGATCGGGTCATGCTGGCGATATGCGACAACATCATCATCATCATCATTAGCCTATACACGTCCACTGCTGAACATAGGCCTCTTCAAGTGCACGTCACTGAGCACGATCCGCGGCTACTCTCATCTAGCTCTTGTCAGCCTCCGACAATGCGACAACAAACGAGATCAACAACATAACGTTTCTAAAGCACTAACCACTACCGTACTAACCATGTACGAAGAAGGGTTGAAAAACAAAAGAGTAACTAGTAAACATGCGTTTTTCAACTTTTTTTTTCAAACTATTTCCAAATATAGGAACACCTATTAATGATAGAAACTAAAAATAATTGGGTATTGCCAATTTGAGGACATGTTACAATTAAGAAAGTAGGTAGTTTAAAAAAAAATTGAAGCACATTCTGACAGCTTTCTAGTGTCTCAACAAAAAACCTGAATAGTAATATCAAAATATCATTCAGAATCGAAAAGCCAATACCATTATAGATGATCAATATTTGCGATTATCTACGAGGCAGACACAAATCATACACACAAACTATGTACATAATAATATATACACCACCATAGATAATATTTCAGAACGCCAGTCCCGTTTTCCTTTGTCACAAGAGAATAATATTTCAAAACAGCATACTCGTATGTGAATTTTATGCCGTTCTACTGAATCAGAAGTAGCCTCTGCTATATCCTGTGGAGGCAATTCTATTTATCCATTCAAAGTCAGTGGAGTCGTTTAAAGTCCTCCCGAATGCAACGAATCGAATTCAAGTTGACATAGGATTGGGTGCATAGAATTTATTGCGCGGCTAAAAGTTACTGTTGAGTACGAAATTGTAGTTGCACAGAGAAAAATCTATTTTAACTTGGAATAATGACTTGGACGGTTGTAACGTTCCGTTTTACTATTGTTCTTTGGTATGTTCATTCGTTTGTTCTTATAGGTTTCTTTTTTGTGACATCGAATGTAAAGCGGTTGGGAGTTTCCGTATTTTTAATAAGTACCTATATCGATAAAGAAAGTAACTGTACTTTGATCCTGCCATTTTAAAATGTCCACAATCGACTCTCATTTACCATATTTTGATAATTGGACTAATGGGAAAAAGGTCTTAATTATGTCAGCTAACGTTTAATGATGTAACAAAAACAAACTTTTATTCAATTTATCTCAGGAAACGTGCACATTATTTACAAAAGTAAAATAGTGACAATACTTTTGTCCTTTTCAACTCATTTCACGGTTCAACAATGGGACAAATCAGGAAAAAGTTAGTATAGGGTAAGTTTGGGTCAGGGGAGGAAGTGCGATACTTTGAACCCGGAAAACCCAAATATCGGTCACTAGTTTGTAATTATTTTTAGGATCGGTATCGTTTTTTTTTCAATTTGGTTTATCACAAAAATATAAAATGAAATTGGAATAGAAAAAAGCTATAGCATTCTAAATTATTACTTTTTGTATGTGGATGAAAAACAAAACAGAAAGGTAATAAAAATGACAAACTCTTAAATTTATTTGCATCGACATATCAAAAGGTATAAGAGTACATTATTAAACCCTCTCTTATTTGTAAATGATATTGATTATAATACCGGTGTAATAACAGAATTAAGTTAGCATGTGACAAGAGAAACCCTGAGCCTGCCGTAATGTGTGTATATAGGTTTGTAAACCTCACAACACGGATCAGGTGCTCCCCAGACATTATGGAATGTTCGCGATACGGCGATTTACATTTCAAATTGCTCTTGTAATCTTGGACTATGTAAATTGTTGGCAACTCCCGACTTTTCCCGTGAGAGTAATCCTGGTGATGTATCACAGCATACGCGTATCGGACCTATCGATGTTGCTATAAAGCTATAAGTTTGATAAACGTCATTAACACTATTTAGTTATTCTCTTATGACAGTATTGTTTGTTGACAGTAAAAAAAATTTAATGTCTTCAGATATACTCTGCCCGATTTCTGGCATGTAGACTGCCATCGGAAATGAAAACACAGTAACTTCTCTCTTATCTTAAGTATTTTTTTAGAATTTTCGGTTTTCGCAATTTAACATAAACGAATAAACATTTTGATTTTGTTGTTAATGCAAGTCCATTCAAAATAGATAGATATTTAAAAAATATTATAAAAACAGTCTAAACTGCCACGTACCTACAAAGAAATAAACATATACGGATGAAGGACATCTCAAATATTTCATAGACGACGGAAGCAGGGCTCTCCAATTTGCGACGCCTTTGTTATTCAGCTTTCGGAGTTCAGACTGCGCGATCATTAGGTGGACCCGAAAAATTCTTGCTACGACCGACGGACGCTAGCCAACAGCAATGCGCGACGCGAGTTTAGTAAGTATACTCATTTAATTTGTGTAGAAAACCCAAAAGGGTGGATTGCGCCCCGTAAATGTTTTCCACGGCCCAACCTATTTACAAGTCGCTATTTACCGGGGGTTTAAACGAGATTTTGCGCTATTCGGATTCAATTTACCGTCAAAATGGACGTTCGGGCTCATTTATTCCAATTCCCTGAACGGATGTTCTTGGACAGTCTGTCCAGTCGCCTGTTTGTTAGCTGCAAACGACATGTGCCATTTTGTGATCCTATTCAAACGTTGTTGTCAAATCTTGTTGAAGCTTGTTCGATGCAGATATTACTTTTAGTGCACGGGCATTATCCATTTTGAGCTCATTCACTTGTTTTTGTACAATCTGCTTTTTTTTATTAAAGTGATTTTCTTTTGATGTAAGTAGACGTCACTTAAATATAGTGAGTAATATTTAAGTTGTAATACACCTTTCTTGAAAACTCCAATATCTCAAAGTATTCTAATAAAGCATTCAATAAGAGTATTGCATATCCAATAGCGCTTAGTTCGTTGCTCTGGTATTAAATGCATTTCCCGGCATGCAAAGACTTTATTGGGAATATTGAGATGAAATAGTGTTTTGTAATAATCTCAAGCATTGTGTACCTTTAGATTCATAAAAATAACAAAAAAAAAATATATATATATAAACAATTAATGTATTTGTTGTATAATGTATAATAATGTACTTAGTTGTTTTTTATTAACTTATGTTAAGTTTCAATGTTACTAACACTTATGGATTGTATATTCGAAATATTTTTATTATTATTATTTTCTCTCTCTCTCTTTGGTGATATCAACCAGTATTGCCCGGCGCTGGGATCGGTCGACCCCCACTATATCAGGCTAAAGAGGTCACCGAAACGTAGACAGTTCACCGAGGCAGGCAAATCTACATCAGGCTCAGTTAGAGCCCGATAGTAGAGCCCGTGTAGCACCATTACTCGTCCATAAGTCCTTACGATCGAGAGTGCTTAGCACAAATGATTTGCGCCAGTTTTCTGTTACCAAGGAGAGCGGCGTAAAGTGTCTATCAAATGCCATGACATCCAAATGCTTCCTGCACTCACTGTTAAGTAAATAATCCCGGAGACTGCACACCTCACGGTTATGAAGGTCATTGGTATTTAAAAAGCCACGATCCCCACATCTCCACGGGATGTACAGCCTCATAACAGATGAGCGCGGGTGTAGCATTCTGGAAGTCGTGAGCATTTGACGGACTCTTCTATCCAAGGCGTCCAATTCGGTCTGAGTCCATTTTAGTATGCCAAAGGAGTATGTGAGCAGAAGCATAACCCAGCCATTAAAGGTACGCGTCTTATTGCCACCCGATAAAAGACTGTTAAGTACTTTTTTCAGGCGGCAAAAGAATCCCCGTCATCAACACCCAAAGACTGTGACATACCAAGAAATTTATATGTTTCAACTTCAGAGAAAGATCTGAAGTTTATCGTATCGTAGAGTTGTAAATTGGTTGAATTTACTACTTTCCCACGCTGTACATGCATAACCGCACACTTATCCACCCTAAACTCCATCTTGATGGCACTGCTGAAAGTCTCAGTAATTTTCAGCAGTTTCATCAAGTCTTGGCGGTTTGGTGCGAATAACTTGAAGTCATCCATGTACAACAAATGCGACATAACTTCACCCCGCCTCTCCGCAGTCGACAGCCTTACCTTGAATTTCTCAACAAATAAATAAGAAAATATAGGTTTTACAAACACAGAAAATTACTGAGACTTTCAGCAGTCTCATCAAGTCTTGGCGGTTTGGTGCGAATAACTTGAAGTCATCCATGTACAACAAATGCGATATAACTTCACCCCGCCTCTCCGCAGTCGACAGCCTAACCTAGAATTTCACAACAAATAAATAAGAAAATATAGGTTTTACAAACACAGCTTGTGATTCAAGATAAAATAGATGAATTACCTTAAACTTTAAACTTTAATCCTACTAATATTAAATATAAATATATATAAACGCGAAAGTTTGTAAGTTTGGATGGATGTTTGTTACTCTTTCACGTAAAAACTACTGAATGGATTTTAATGAAACTTTCCTCATATACAGACCATGACCCAAACCAGCATATAGGATACTTTTTTTTTTTACTTTTTTTTTTACTGTAGTCTTCGCGAACGAAGTCGCGGGCAACAACAAGTATCCAATAAATACATTGGATATTCTTACTATTTCGTACAGTTTGGAACCTATTACGATTTATCCTTAAATTTTGTACGGCTGTGCATGTTGTAAAATAAAAAAAGATTTGTTGAACACGCAACTCTGTCTTGAGTATTCTATTATGTTTGGATGAACAGTTCCAATATGTCGGGGTTGAGCAACGGATTCAAGCCTTCAGGGAAATCTGAATTTGCCTGAGACCTCGCAACGATTTTAATCATGAGGAAAATTGCTAAACTTTATTTGCTACCTTGGAAAAGAAGATGACGCGGATATTGCTAGATTAAACTATAGGCTGACAAATACTGTGAGTATTTGTTGTAAGGTGCCTTACGTAGAATTATACAAGAGAATCATGGACTAATAAATAATAATAATGGAGTAACAACATTTTAATTTTTGTATAAAAGAAAAGTTTTAAGATACGTAATGCATAATCATAATGCATAGTGATTGTAAAATGATTGTATTTTATTCTCGAAGTGCCCTACAAATAAACAAAGAATAGTCATCAATATTTAGTGATTCATATGATCTTAAACTTATGGACTATTTTTTAACATTGCAATATTAACAGAAACACTGACTAAACCTATTCACACGTACAGAAATAAAGTTAATCAACCAATAAAATCCATCTATCTATTGCTGCGATTGCCGGACCCGTTAATCCTATTGGATAATTGCCCTGAAGGTAGCTCGAATGTTTTATTTGCTGCCTTAAAGCTGCCCACTGATAACCAGCCAGTCACTATCAGGCTGATACCATCGGCTCGGTCACGCAACGCCTAACTAGGGCACCTAGCTTCTTTAAGGCTATAACTCACTAGGACACTGCAGCGATGGTGAAGAGATTTCGTGCTCTCGGTAATCAGATGTTGTCTGTCCCTATTTTGGTTCTAGCTAGCTGTAGCATTGAACTCCGTTTTGACGATAATGCTATTATTTATTTTACTCTTTTATAGCGAACAAATCATAATTCACATATTGCACGCGAACGTGCGTAATTTGGGTTAGGTTGGGCCATATATTTTATTATTTTTTAATTTTTTAGTAATGTTTTTCTTGCTCTAAAGGGATTACTGTTGTGCTTTGGCCTCCGAGTGAAACAAGGCTGCCAGCTGTCGTGCGGCTGTGTGAAAATATAAGCACAAACCGCGCACAAGTCTCATACATATTAATGTTTATCTACATTACTTAACACATCTGACGCTTGCATTAATGTCTTTGCGGCAGTTTCGTTTTACCTTCCCAAACATATATTTAAGTTTGTCAAAGAATATATATTAAGAAACCTTTTAAGTGACTACGAATTCCGCTAAGCCTTTTGAACAAAAAAAAAAACGCTGTGTGATTAAGATTACTACAAGCAATTTCTCTTAAATTACTCACTTTGAGAGTTTTTAGTTAATTTTTACAACGGGGCAATGCTTGGCCTACTTCTTATCTGATGGTAAGTGTTGATAAAGCCAAAGGTAGCACCCGAAATACTCAATCACTTAGGACACTTTCATAATGGTGCCATAAATCCAATTAGATACCGAATTAAATAAGATAACATAATATTATACTAGCTGATTACTATTTCATAGTGTTTTATTATTCTATATGTAATTTAGTTTTAATTGGCCCGGCTGAATAGAATAGAATAGAATAGAATAGAAAAGTTTTTATTAACTACACACTTAATTATAATACAACATAAATATAATAAATAATACATCAATACGAGAAAAAAAAATTGGTTGCCTGTAAAGTCGATATACGGGCGAAAGTTTTACGTGACAACGACTTTGAGTGGTAAAATAATTTTAATGTGAATATTCATTCGTATAGTAGGAAGAAGGATGAAATAATAGTAACAAATTAAAACATTTATTTATACAAAGAATTATATTTAAAACATTAATTTATACAAAGAATCTCGCACTGAATTTCATATTAACAAAATTTTATTTTTACCTTTACACATACATACGTATTTACCTTTCACTTTTTATGTCTGTCTCTCTCGCTCTTAGGCGGGCTAACCATGCCCGAGTGGAAGGGACGCGTGCCTCTCACTCGCTCTCATTGTGAGCGCATAACGTGAGCGGAGCGTAACGCAGTTTCTTGAAGTGTCACCCGGCAAACCAATTTATAAGACGTTGTCACGTCAAAAAAAAAAAAAAAAATTAGAACACGCAGTGTGAAGTTAAAGGGCCCTGTCTCAGCATAAGCTGCTGTGTCATTCATGAATGTTCAGAATGACACAGTAGCGCTGTTCTTCTGACAGGGCTGCATTAGCACTCGCTAGAAACTACTGGCAACTACCAATTCGCACTGGGTCCGCGCGTCGTTATGGTCCGTTCTTCCTGTGGTGTGTGTGTTCTATCTATAGAGAAGGTTCGTGCCGCAGCAGTAGGGACATTTAAATGAGCTTATCATTGTGAGTTTAAAGCCCAAACCTGCTTGTATTACTTAAATATCAGTTGAAAAAGTTTAGCTCAATTAAAAATGTTAGCCACGTAGTCCGCCATATTGCTCATTCTTCCTTTATTCGGAAGGGCCTAAAGGCGCGATTTTTCAATCCTTAGATAAGTTTTACCTAACGAATCATTGTCATTGTGACATATTTTCTAAAGAGAGTCTGTCATTATGTTAAAATAAAAAAAAAAAACAACTGTAGAACTCTAGATCAACATAGACGCCGCCGTTTGTAAGTTTTTTTAAGACTTTAATTTGGGAAAATTTTGGTTTTCGTATTCCGACATTGCGATAAAACATTAGGTTAGTTAGTCTATTGTTTTTATAAATTTTAGTAATATAATCATGTAACTTCATAAACGTAGAATAATTATAAACATTCATATCATTATTCTAGGGTTAACATAAACATTGTTCTTATGTTTGTGTTTCATTATGTTCTAAAGTAATAATGAACATCCAATATTATTATAATACCAAAGTTTGGATGTCTGTTACACAATCAAACAGAAACGGCATGAAACGGATGGTTTTGTATGAAGTTCTACAAACAATAATTTAGCTTAACAAAGGGAAAATAGACATATAGAAAATATCACTTCTTTTTATTACATTCATTGGTTTAACAATTTCGTTACTAGATAGCGCTGTATCCTATACGTTTTAGAGCTTTACATTCCTCGTTCGAATTGTAAAAACAAACCACGCAGTTGAAGGCATTTCCATATATTTTATGCAGCCAATGTACAGTTAAGATCAAACACAAGTAATCAAACATGGCGCCTGAGATAGCCTACGCGGTCGGCTTGAAAGCGTTGGATTTACGGTTTACAGTTAAACCATGTTTTTAAGGCTACAAATTTGGCGAATTAGTTATCCTATTTTCAGAATAGAAAGAAAAAGTAAGTAATTCCATTGTTTTCATATAAAACAAATTAGTTTAAACAACTGAAAAGAACTTGGTTACAATAGTTCGTCACTAAGTGACGCAGCGCCGCTTCCCATAAAAAATGTAATTATACAAAACCTAGAGGCTTATTGTCTAATTTCAACCTCTATCAAGTTACCTCCCAAAGGTATTTACGCTTGTCATATTGCATAGACGATTCCAAATAAATTAGTTCATTCAACGTCATTCAAAAACGCGTCGCGATCGCAATCACTGACATTTGTTAATTAGTTTGAAGTTCTTGAGTTTTCAAATGTTAAATTGAAAGGTATTATGATAGGTATTAGAGTTAGATACTAAGGGCGTTCTAATTGTAAAAACACTACGTATTAGGCACACGAAAGCGTTTTTATATATGCAGCCAAAGTACAGTTAAGATCAAACACAAGAAGGCGCCGCGCCAGCAAACATTGTCGACAAATATCCAACATAGCGCCTGAGATAGCCTAAGCGGTCTGCTTGAAAGCGTTGGATTTACGGTTTTCAGATAGACCATGTTTTTAAGGTTACAACTTTGGGAAATTAGTAATCCTATTTTCTGAATAAAAAGAAACAGTAAGTTGCCCAATTGTTATTCTTCTTGTTGTTTTAAAGAAATGCTAGCACTGGGCACGGCTCTGTAATGGAGTTCAAAATTATGTTCTTGATTAATTATGATTGCCTGCTTTGCAAATGCATAAATAGAGTTTTACGCTATCAGCTATTGACTGATAGGTAGCTGTTAAATTATAAATATTCAAGTATACATTTAACACCCCAAAATAAATATTAAAATAACATAATAATCGGTTAAGATGAAAAACTATTCGTCTTGGTATTTCAGTTCTTAATAATATATGCCAAGCGCTCGGCCCGATATCCGAAGGTCTCAGGTTCAATTCCCAGGTCGGGCATCGCAGCAGATGCATTCATCATCATTATCATTATTTCAGCGAAAAGACGTCCACTGCTGGACACACAACGACTGGTTTTGAGCTGCTCGCAGATGCATTATTAATATCTAATATACTTATTATTATAAACGGGGTTTGTGTTTACCAACTCGCATGTGGCAAGCGTGGTGATTACCTAAGTCATTAATTTTAGTGATGACTTGATTTCAATGATTGAGGCCTTTGGCCAGCAGTGCTATTTGCTATACTTTTTTACTTATTCTATCCTTAAACTTAACACGAAAATAGCTTTACAAATAAAGGCTTGAATTTGAGAAATCTGTTAACTGCTATATAACTAGGATTTAGCCAAGCGGATAAACTAACATATTGTACAATCAAGTGATCAGGTCACACGAGCAGGCGCTGCGCCAGCAAACATATAATCCAATATGGTGCATATGATAACACCCTGGTTTGGAGGCTTGAAAGCGATGAAAAAGGGTTAATCTGTTGAGAATTTCAACAGCAAGGGTTACTTAAATGTCGTCGCTTTACTTTGCAATTTAAAATGGACAACTTTTCAGGAGAAAAAATAGGTTACCGTTGTTTTCTTAGCGTCAGTGTACATATAGTTGACGAAATGAAGCGTCGCCGATGGCTTTATGAAGAATATATTAGAATTTATCATCTTATGAAGTATTATTATACATCAATTTAAAAGTTCACCTGTTCCGTGGCAGGAAACGATAACATATTTCAGAAGTTTCGTTAAACCCGGTTTTGGGAATAATTGAAAAACTTTTTAGTCCTTGTGTTTCTACATAGTATACCTACTATACAAGATTTTGATTACAAATTGCGTATCTGTACGAAAACTCTCTAGTGCGAACATTATCAGATGTGTTTTCAATCCCCTGTAACGACATATCCTTCTGATGAAGTATTACCCAATCACTGAAAGTACAAAAAATTTCACAATTTCTGTTTAACACGACATAGGGACTAATTGAAAAATCGACACTCAATGTGCATAATTACTCTCCAAGGTCTATTTATACCTATAATCTATCTGCTGTTAAGGTAGGTTTTAACTAAAACTATCTCATTGTACCAGGACTGTATGAAGTAGACGGAGGTCGTCACGCACATGCCCTGTCAGTTTCGGGTCCCCGTCAGAGGCGGACAGAGGCGGACGGCGTGACGACCCGCGTCTGAAGTTTGTGATGCATTCAGCAAAGGGTTTTCCTCCACCTTTACGGTCAACAGACCCACGTCAGAAAAAGCGATTTTTAAATGTGGAACAAGTATTAATAGTAAAATATTGTGAACGCTTGACGTTAAAATGAAAACATGGACACTGAAACTTGACTTGAGCATTATTTGAAGTTTTTTTTATATATTACTCAATACCTACGCCTATGTGGTTCAGAGGTTAACCTTTTGGTCTCGGAACAAGTGATCCCTGGTTCGATTGCCAGCAGAGGAATTCCGCCTTCCACATCAACGTTACCACTAAGTTACCACATAATGAGATGAAAGACAAGCCCTTTCTATTTCTAGAATATAAAAGGATAGTCGTAGTAAGTTTCTGACGAGTAATCTTTAATCATGAATGGATATCATTATAAAGAAAATTATACAGACAAACTCTAAATTAAGTACCATTCAAAACAATCTGCAGATAGCCATTGAATTTACAAGAGTACATGTCGATTTGATTCCATTACACCCCTTAATAAATGATCACAATGCGCTCGCAGATAATGTATGCACCAATCAAACGTCGCCCACAGACTGTCAATTCATTTGCGGGGTCCAAAACGGTGGGCTAAATACACACCTGGTTCCGAAAGGGTTAGTTGCTATTGTAACTAATTGTATTATGTGTAGTTCTGAGCAATTAAAACATACACATATTGGTAGCCTGTGTGATCTTTACAATATAACGAAACAAAATGGAGAGAGATGGTGTAGCGGCTAGCGCTTTTAAAGTTGTGAGTGGGAGTCTTCTTTTCGAAAACGACAATTTGTATGGTACTTATATTGAATTTGTATTGCAATTTTGCCATACAAATTCTGGTTTTCGTTAACATCATCGAATCATGAATTATGATGTGACTCTATAGCTAAAATAAAATTTAGTAAAAGATTTATTGTAAAGATAAACACTTTAATAGTTGACATTACAAGTAAATAATAATAGAATTCACAATAATATAATAACCTAAAGTAACTAAAACTATTACGAAACTAAAATATGGCGTCAAAAAATTCCTTCGCGTCGCTGTCGACTGATAATGTACCCAAGAGACTGGCGGCATTGCCACGTTGCTTACTTACTTCCTGCATTTATTTTGTTTTAAAACAAATAACTGCCCCCTGGGTTTATTACGTAGGTACTTGTGTTGTGACCATATTATTAAAATGACTTAGTATTTGAGTAAGAGGACCAATTAAAGTTTTAAAACTTTTCTACAGCTATAATGATTAAAGCTTTGTTAATTATTAATAGTTGCGTACAGATAAAATATTCACGAGGGTTTTACTTTCAACTACTGCGTAGGATAGGCTTTCAATTAATAACTTGGAAATGTGTATAAATGGATAATTGTCTTTCTTCTAGCTAACGCTTACATCCGAACAATTGTATTATTAGGTATATATTCTACTTAATGGATTCCAAATGATTTGTGTATGATTAAAACATTAGGAGCACATTTTTTTTAAATTTTTATGTGGTGGTATTGGTAAGTTTTGTATAATATTGAGCCTTGTAACTATTTTGGTAGAAATACAAAGGAAATTTGCATATTCGAACTTAACGTAGCATACGTTAAGAATATATCAAATATGTGAAACGAATCAGTTTAGATTAGCCTATAAAAATTTGGATGCGTCTTTTAATAAGCAGAGTGCGAGTGCGATTTTTATTTTTCATTTGATTACGTTAACCAAAACGAGAATTTGTATGGCACTGAAGCAGTGCTCCTGGTGATAAAAACCGAACAATAGGATTACAGAATCCTAATATTGTTAGAATATGTACCTACTTCCTTTTCGTTACAGTGTAATATTGGATAACACTTTTGGTGAATTTTAAACCTCGCGCAGTGTTTAGCTATCTCTCATAGCTCTGGTGGAAAACCAGCCTGAGCTTTGGCAGCTCATTCAATTCAACGATCGTTACCAAAACGCGTGAGCCACAATACTAAGCTTCTAAATTAAATTAATAACGAATAACAAAAACCAGTGGCAATTAACAAAAAATCCTCCATTTTCTAATGAGCCTCGCATTGGCGTGTAATCAATTGGTCCATTAAAGCAATTTGATTAAAGATTTCGGAACACAGTAGGTATCCAAACATTAATTCCGACACTGAAGCTGTTGATTCTGAATCACAGTGGAGTGGGGTGGTATAATAATGAGATAATAATATAACAGTCTCCCTGTGACCGCGGACCCTGCAAAGGGTTCGAAACGTCAGGATAAACATTAATTAAAACTAATGTGTAAAATAAACGCGAGTAGATCCGTAAAAGTTGTTTCATTCCAATGTGTAGTGTTCGCGTAAACTTTAGAAAGCTATATAATAACATACTCCTATCAGTATTGACCGGATCAGATTCGGTGAATTTTGTAAAGTAAAATGAAAAATTAATTTAGTCAAGATCTGTATGTTATATACTGAGATAAGCATGGGGGGCGATTTTTGAATCGGTGACTAATTCTCACGCTATGATATAAGGTAAGAAGTGCTCCTTTTTCTCTTATTCAAAGCAGTATATATCATAATAATGAAATAGTAAATAGCTCAAAAAATATTATATTTCATGTCACTTTTAACTTCTAGATCAAAGTCGAAGTTAAATAATTTATTCAATATAAGTCTTCACAGGCTTCAATTATTGACTTCAAAACTTAAAGTCCAAATCACATCATCATCATCATCATCGGCCTATCTTAGCCCACTGCTGGACATAGGCCTCCCCTAATGAGCACCATAGCGCCCTGTCCTCAGCTTGACGCATCCAGCATCTGCCTGCAGTATTTCGCAGGTCATCATCCCACCTGGCCGGAGGGTGTCCTACACTACGTTTACCAAGTCGTGGTATCCACTCAAGAACACGTTTACCCCAGCGGTTGTCGGTTCTTCGCCAGATATGGCCGGCCCACTGCCACTTCAACTTGCTAATTCTTAGAGCTATGCTTTGGTTCTCTGTCGGATGTATTCGTTACGAATCCTATCCTTCAGAGAAAATCCGAGCATAGCTCTTTCCATAGCTCGCTGAGCGACTTTAAACTGGTGGACCAGCCCTACCGTGAGTGTCCACGTCTCAGCTCCGTAGGTCATAACGGGTAGGACGCACTGATTAAAAACTTTCGTTTTCAAGCATTGCGGTATGGATGACGAGAAGACTCGACGTTGTTTCCCAAACGCTGCCCAACCCAGCTGGATCCTAAAAAACTAAAAAAAAATTGTTAGGCTAAACTTATTATGGGCAACAGTCTGAAATAAATAGATTTTTATTTTTTTACCAGTTTAGATTTTGGGAGATCCTTCGACCGAGCAGAGCTTGCAAGAAACTCAGGAGGCTTATTTGGCAATGAATTCGATAGTTGCTTCTATAAATAAATCAATATAAAACTTCTACCCTATGACATCGTCGAATGTCAATATCCTATTTTTGTGAATTGTGGCTAACCATTTGAACCAAGTATTAAATCGATCACAGCTTCATTCTTAAAGTTGTTATCTTCTCACTGTAAGATTTTGTTCTACTCGTACTATAATCTACAAGTATCTACTTGATCTAAATACATAGGCATAAAAGGAATGCCTAAGCCCTCCTCAGTAGAAGCCGCAAGAAACTCGGCAGAGACCATTTCTTTCACCAGTTTTATTTTGTAAACAAGGTACAATTATAGTAATATCTCACATACTATTGTATATGTAAAGCTTTAAGTACACATCACATTATTCCTATTTTTAATAACTTAGAAAGGTTTTTCTGACGTGTGCCTAGGTACTTTTTATAAGCATTTCAACAACTTTTTATTCTGTTGGGTACACGTATTGCGGAAAAATTATCATTTGTACTTCTCTGATGTTATGCGCAGTTGACAGATTAAAACCTTTTTAATTTGTTAGGGGCGACGAATAATTTTCATTTCACGAATCAGCCCAATGTTGAGGGTGGCCCCAAGGGCATCGGGTGTACCAAACACGTTAACGGAAGGCCCCGATTTACCGAAACCACAAGGCGGGGCCGAGTTAATAGCGTTTTATTCTCTTGGCGTCAAAAGTATGGTTAAGTGACGTCATACATAGCACAACTACTCGTTCATGAAAATATTAAACGTAGGTCAATATATGCCATATTACGTATTATGAACCAAATTTTTTTTATGGCCACGTGTTGTGATTCAGCTAAAATGAGTCAAAAAAAAAAAAGTTTTTGAGAATTTTGATAATATGAAGAAACAACTTACTTACTTACTTACTTAGTTCACCCATTCGGAAACGAAGCTTTGCGTAAGTTGCTTAACTTGTACGACTGCAATGCATGTTTAGAACTGACTACCGGGACGCGCAAACAAGTTTATCGGAAAACAGAAACAGAGCTTTTAATTTTTGTGATTATAAATTAAAACTCGTAGAACATCTACATTAAAACTGCGTTTGCTGTATTATTAAAAAGGCACAATACAACAACTTAGCCTTTAACAAAATTCGCCCTTTATAAATGAAAATAACACCACTTTAAAAAGTCTGCTCCCAAAGCGATTCGGAGCAGGCGATAAGTTTCAAACTCTGTGGGTGTACGCAGCCATTCGCCCAAGTCGCTAAAGCCGCTACACAAGATGTCTTTTGACAAAATAATGGATGTTCAATCACGCAGGCTTAACCAAATAAAGCGCCGTCGAGGAAACGTCTTCAAAACTTTATGACACCTGAAGATTATTATTTTAATGCTGCTACTTCGAACACTCAAATGAGTAGTTTGAATTCAATAAAAGCTCCCTGGGTAACACTTTAAGTCCTTAGAGGCTAAAAGTAGGAGTAAGTTCATATACGACGCAAGGTTGCCCAATCTTTCAGCATTTTATCGGATACACTTCGGGGAGTGTGCGATGGAATTACACGAACTGATATCACCTTCTCCTTTTCATCTTCGGGGAACTAGACGCGGACTGAGATCACACCTTTATGCTGTAAACACAAAGCGTCATCATTTTTGATGAGGACAGCTAAGGAGTGGAACTCCCTTTCTGCGGATCTGTTTCCTGACACGTACAACCTGGACCATTTCAAGGCAAGGGTAAACAGGTATTATCTAAGCAAGTATGCTACATCCTAGGCCGCATCATCGCTTACCACCAGGCAAGATCGCGGGTTAATACTTGCCTCCAAAGAATTAAATAAATACGAAGACAAGGCCTGTCACCTGATTAACTTTCGGTACTTTGATAGGGCACTATGCGTCATAACAAATGCTAATTAAAATGCAACAACTAACGAACAGTTTGATAAGGGTATGTGGAGAGAAAACTGGGTCAGTGCAGCATTTACTGTGCGACTGTGACTCTCTGGCTACGAAAAACTGGGATTCCTGAGATCGGCCATCCGAAACCAAAAGACTTCAAGCTCTTCGCCTTCAAAGTTATTGCCAAGCTTCTTCATCTTCATTGCGAAAGAGTGAAAGGATGGGGTTGCACAAAAGATCCCTATGGGTGCTTTTATGAAAGGGGGTCCATTAAGATAAAAAAAGTCAATAGAAAAAACAGCCCAAAGAAAATAAATTGTGTCACAATGCTATGCTACCAAGTTATAAGACTGATAAAGTTCCACGGAGCAGACGCTGCAAATTAAAATATTTTAAGATCTGAAACTTAGCCAGCCACACTGCTAAAAGTCTCACAGTTTAATATTATAACTTTGTGCAAAGTTATGGTCAATTTGTGAAGTCGCATTTCTTCCCCGTTTTTATATTGTGAAGTTAAATGAATCTGAAGTAGTTCAAAATGAGGTTCCTTAAGTATATCATGCTTAATGGAATTAAGACTCTAGTCCTTTGTTGAACTATTGCAAGTTGGGGTTGAATAGTGCTCGGATTACGCGTCGGAGACGTTGAGACTATATAGCTAGGTATATTGACGTTTACTATAAGTTGCCATTTTCTCTCAACCAAGTGTCTCAAAAAGTGTAGATTTAAGTATTGTCCTTCACAATTCAAGTGTCACTTCTGTTCGCTTACGATTAGGTCATGTTTTCGTCTAAATGTAGTAGAATTATAAATATTTTCTAAAACTGACTTCAATTTAGTTGTTTGGATATTTCTTTTCAAAAATTTCAGTCACAATTCATTACGCAGACCAAATTGTCGTAAAATGCAAAGGATTCGCGCTAACAACTTAATCCAAAGTAAGGTAAAGATCAACAGTGTAAAGTTGTGATGTCTTCATTTAATATTCGCACCGTTCACACGCACACGCTTCCTATTAAACCCCAAACTCGTTCTACTGTAAAAGTGAATTCACGAGGAAACGACCACTCAACATAAACGCCTAACATTTTTCTTACCAAACGCCGGCCGCTTAAGAATAATGATTAAAGGGTATGAGCAATACTAACATTAATGAAGGTACGCCTGCCCTAAGGAGTTGCGTAGACGATAATGGTGACATAAAATCTAATAGGGACCTAACAGAGGCACGTTTCGTATCAGAAGGCCTTAGGTTAAACAGTAACATATGGAGCATAACGCAATATAATGGCTGAGAAGTTTGCGCCATGTTTGATAATTTACATACGTGTCAATTTCACATAACAATGTATAGTTGGTATAAATGGATAGCTTGTGTAAGGCTCACATGTACATTTTGTTGTAATAACTGAAAACAAAAACGAAACACCACTCACTGATGGGAGTATTTTCGAAATTTTAGGCTAGTTAAGTCAATACAGAAATTTCCGTGCAACAAAAGTTTTTTTGTAGATATAAAAGCACCAACGTAGGTGTGTTTAGCTGTAGCATTTGATGAATACTAATTAGTTACTCTCGTTACTATCGATGGGAAATAATACACAGAACTTAAAGTTTTGATTGAAGCATTAATTGAAATCAAAATTTGAAATGACTTGGAATCACCAAAATATAGAGATCGTGTCTACACAACTTGAGGGTTATGTGTATTCCTATCCTTACGTATATTTGAATAGGTGTATTTCCATTAACAGCCTGACTTCGGAACTTTCCCAAGTTATTGCGTTGAATGTTAACCCTTTCATTAAGAGTAATAACTTAAATTAACTCTTCTTGGCCCCTTGCGCACTGGGGGATTGTTGGAAAGAATGTAATCTTTTCATTTAATTTATTTATTTCGTATTAAGTTTCTTAGCGGAATTTCGAAATGTTACGAGGACAGACGATGTAAACGTTTAAGATTTACCGTTATAAGAGTTTATGTGCTAGGTAATATCAGAAGGTTGGGTTTGAGGTCTCTGCGTGTTCGGGGTTAACCCGGGGAGATTAATCAAACGTAACTTCGGGTAAAGAATTTATTAACAAAGACTGTACACAAGCGTACAGGAACACGACTGTAGGAGGACTGGGGTGGCTCGCGCAGGAGCCGTAATCCCACCTCTGGGTATGACGCAATACCCATACAATGTTAGATACAATGTGTCGCTACAGTACTTCCCTTCTTATTTTTTAAAATTGAGATACAACAATAAAACTAAAACTAAATAGCCATAACATAGCTTATCTATGTAGTTGGTTAAAAAGAACTACTGTTCAACCCTAATACTACTTAAACATAACATTAACACATTAACATTTTTAATTCCATAGACTTGAAAAAAAAATAGTACCACTAGATTATCATATTATACCAAACCTGTGCAAAATCATAGCTTTAGTCCACGTTTGTGTTAAAAGGCACTGGAACAGCAAAACTAATTTCCCCAACGATTTTACGTATGTCCCCTGTCTAAAGTTTAAATATCAAAAGCACTCGACAGAAACTTGTACCGGTGAAGAATTCCATAAAACTTGTTAGCTCAACAAAAGTAGAACAAAGCATCGGATACTCCACAAAGTGTAGGGAGCCATTTCTGGAGCTAAAAACACATGTCAGTGAAAAGTAAATCGAATTAAACGGCTTAGAAAGCTGACCCGCTTATTGTCGGCAGCTCCTGTTAGGAAACTTTAATGGGAGCCGCGTCCAGGGATCGAGTTCCACTGAGGATGAGCGAGCGACTTTTAGTTTTGTATGTAGAAAATGAAGAATGATCTCTCAACAAAAACTTTGGTGCAGATATCGCGTTTCGGCCTTGTACAGTTAAGTTTAAAGTAGGATCACCAGTTCCTCAGTAATTGAGCATTCCGGGTAAAGTGCACTTTTACTTCTGCTACAAATAAAACGATCAAATTTTTGGATTATGTAGTTACTGGTTTAATAAATAAACTTAATATTTTGAAATATTAACGAGCTTTCCCTCATATTTCCACGGAGTTTAGTGCTGACTGCAATGTCATTATTTTATATCTTGAATCAGTTATCAGAATAACTTAGTATTAAGCTCTCGAGGAAGTGTGTATGGCTTGCAAGCGCGCTAGAAGCTAATGTTTCAACAAATATGTAGTTTCATAACAAACCTCATTGCAGTATTTGGTGATACTGATACAATATACGTTAAACGTTTTCATATATATGTACGATTTGTGTTGCCACACTCGTCACATCGATAATTATATATTGAAATGACGGACTTATATGAATTTATTCTCGTTTATATTTCATATTGGTATATCTGACGTTTCGAATCCTTTACAGAGTCCGTAGCACAGGGAGAGAGGGTTTCCCTGTGACTGTGTTCAATAACATGTAAAAAACGAGAGTAAAGTCATCACTAGTAGTAGAAAACAATATACCAGCAAAAAATATTTTTTAGACATATTATTTGATGAGATGAAATGAGATTATTTGCCAAGAGGATGTCGACGGCGCAGTGGTAAATGCGCCCGGTCTGCGAATGCTAAGGTTTAGTTACTTTCGGAAATGCAATCATCAAATGGGTGACCAAACATTTATCATCTCGAGCTCCTCCGTGCTTCGGAACGTACGTAAAGCAACCAACAATTCGCACTGGGCCCGCGTGGTGGTTTATGGCCCATTCTCCCTATCTATGGATTCTTTTTCTTACTAATCTGATTTTCTTCCCTATGGATATAGGGAAGACTCGTGCCTCAGCAGTGGAGACATAAATGAGCTGATGATGATGATTATTTGATGAGATGAATGTTTGACCAAAGCAGTTCGCGCGGAATCTTTTTGTTAAAAGAAAGACAAATAAGGGGTTAAAGTTAAACCGAGAAAGACTCAAATTCTGCAGCTCAGTTTCTAAATAGTAGGGTCGTATTATACAAAATTAAAACCAGATCTAAGGGAGGAAAGGTACACTGATATCATTATCTTTTAAGGTAGCGACAATATGAGACGAGCTTATGATTATTTCTACAGTATTTAAGATTTGTGATGTTATTAGAGCTTTAAGTTTTTGAATTTGTTTGAATTTGTTAAATAGGTTTTGATATTTCATTTGCATCTTCATGAGTACTTTCGTGGCTATTTGTCGGTTCCTCTTTAAAAATGAAACACTTTAGACGTATCTACTCGCGCTTCTGTTAAATATTATTTTATTCAGATGTGTGTCCTTTTAAGGCTCCGTGGTCACAACGAAAATGAGGTGTTCGTTATTCTAAATTTTATTTACTCCTATCACTGATCTTATCTATTCCGCCTCGGAAACCTACTTTGATTATGCTAAATGTGGCATCGAGGTCACAAACGGCGAGTTTACCCAAAATTGGTGACTTTGATGCTCTGTATATTGTTTTAGCACTCCAGCGCACTTTTGTTTTAATTTTTAACAAAATAGAACAATACTTTGCTTTGGATAGCTCCTCTAGTACGTAGTACTTTATAACTCAATGTTCGCAACAATATTTGCGTAAAATTATATGTAAATAATCATGAGTACTTAAGTTAGGAGGGAAAACATGCGAAATATTTTTTACCCGACATCTCGCCTCGCTATCTTTTCTCCGCTTTAGTGGATACCGCCCCTAGACGAACAGAATACAGCACTCGTTTAATCTAATTACTAGAGCAGCTGGTGTTCACACATTTCTTTAGCTTTATTTTACTTTACTAAAATACTTATGTATGTAAAGAAAAATAATAATAATATATCAGTCGTATTTATATTTAGAAGCAGCGCCTCTTGGTGACAAACATGGCCAATTTGCAGTTTAGCGATGCAGTTTCTTGTGTCTGATATCTCCATTTAGTTTAAACCAAATATCATTGCTAATCAAAATGTATACCTTATAGATAAGAAGAGAATCATTACTTTGCTGTACCCCAGTTCCATACTAGCACGGAAAGTAAAGTCATCTTTTTATTTAAACCCTTTTTTAAATTAATCGAACATATTTGAAGTTAAAAACTGTATTTTTAGTAGTTCTCGTTTTTGTAAAGTGATTGAATGGTCACTAAAACTCGCATAAGTCTCTCTACTAAAAATAAAGTTCCGCCCGAGATAGAGTTTTTGAAATTGTTTTTTCAACTCCTACATAATAAGAGAAATAATAATGTAATTTATTCGTGGCACAGACACAACAGAAAAAGATGTCGCCAATTCTCCGCATCGCATCGTTTTCAATAATTCATTCATTTAAAATTCTTTGTGCACTGTCGGGACGCCTTTTGCGGTCCCACTTTTTACTTTCCACTTTCATATTTTGGCGCAGTAATCCGTAGCGACAGGATATTTTCCGAAAAAAATGATTAATTTGGAGTTATATTAACATTTTCATAAATATCTATATTTCAATTAAACGACTGTAAAGCATGGCCGCCTTAACAAAAGACAATCGAAAATGGAGCGCGTTTCCAAACTCAAGTTTTTGTTGAGGCACCCTTTGTTTAATATTCGCACCAAATACTAAGTAAATAATACGCCCTAAAGTTACGAACTAATAAAGTAGTTAAATTATCTCTAATCTGCGCATGTGTCATGAACTCATGAACTCACGACTGTAACGCCAACTGTACAGAGTATAAGTGTATACTATATAGTATATTTCACCAATTGGACAAGTTGTCCTCATAATATATGGTTTCGCTTCAAGTTGTCACATAATATGTTGACGATATATAATTACAAAAACACAAATGTTGAAAAAATTTTCACGAGCAGGATTTGAACCTGCACCCTTCTGACATACCGGGTCAGGTGCTCTTCCAATTGAGCTATCGTGGTTCCAACCAGCCCGCCGAAATTATTCAACACTATTTACTTTTTACTTTGAAAGCCAATTTACAAATACTAAAGATCAGTTAAGAAGTAGGCAAGCTATTTATAAAATGTTTTTGTTTTGTTTATATAATTTTAACGCAAATTTTGTTGCGAAACAAATTTCAACATTTGTGTTTTTGAAATTTGTTTCGCAACAAAATTTGCGTTAAAATTATATAAATAAATACAAAAACATTTGATATATAATTATATAATTAATATTATATGTTAATGTTTAATATTATATAATTTTCGCTGGGATCGTGTAAAAATAAATTTTATAAAATACTTTTCTAATGCAGCTATTGTTGTCGATTTCTCAATACTCTATAGTGATATACCCACACTCGAGTCTGTACGTACCTATGTAAATGACACTTCAATATATATCGGAAAATGTAGCCAGAACATATGCAGTATCACAGTTTCCAAACACAACTAGATAAATAGTTTGCAAACGGCCACGCCCCGTCTGTTTACCATACAAATCAGATATAATCTCGTTAGTTTTGAACAGTACTAGCGGATTTTGCGGTGTCGGTCAGTGATCGCGGCCTTAATATTATGATGGAATGAAACAACAATAAATTTTAACACCAATTGTGTTGTTTTATATCGTCTATTTGTGTCTGCGGTTTAATATATTAATTTAATTGTATTCTCTTCAAACAAAGGCAACTCTGTGGTCTGTATCTTCAAATGTTTGACATGGACAATGTTAGTTTTTTATATTTTACGCTAATTTCGTTGCGAACAAATAACAATATGAAAAAAGACAACCACGATATCATACAGGTAGTGCACCTGACCTTATATGTCATGGGTTGCGAAATTCCAAACTATTTAAAGCTGTTTCAACTTTTCTGAACTTAGCCCATAAACTTAAGAAAATTCTTCTTCTGTTTTGGAAATGGTTTCTCTATATATTTTTGAATTATTCAAATGAAAAAACACAAATGTTAAAAAAAATCCACGAGCAGGATTCGAACCTGCACCCTTCTGACATACCGGGTCAGGTGCTCCCTCAATTGAGCTATCGTGGTTCTTACCAGCCCGCCGAAATTATTCGGGACGGGCCGCTAGTATTAAATAACACAATTAGTTAAAACCTAATTCATGATTTTAAATAAAACAGTTGAAACCCACCTAAAGCTTGTCAAGGACACAAGAGGCAAATAAGGCCTTCTTATATTTGAACTTGCAATATATAGTTGCAATAATAAAACATTTAAGTATAAGGCGGACGCTGCAGACGATTATGCCGGGAGGAATTGTCGCAATAAATTCACAAAGTCACTAATAGAAAAAGTTTACCAAAAGATGGGATGCTGCCAACTCGGTCCTTGTACGATTCTTGATGTGATTAAAGAAACATGATATTTTTGAAGTCTATCACTTTTTGGTTAACGTTAATCGTGTTTTGCTTAAAGAGTTAATTACTTATATGGGCGTTGTTCATACAAGTCATTAACCTTTTAAGTTGGCAACAACATAGACATAATTATAAAAACTGCAAAGTTTTCATAATTATGTCTATGTTGTATTTTATGATATAACCTTGGTACATTGTACGAAACATTATAAGCATCAAAATATTTTATGAGGTATAATATACATAAATATAGTATAATTTTAACTTACTTCTGAACTATAATAATATAAGTTTACATTAGAAAAAATATATTTTATATTTAGGAAAGTACAAAAATTATAATGCGTTAAAGGAATAATTATTTTAAAGAAAAAAACAACAACACTTAAACTAAACTCCATTGTCCATATTCTCGCTATAAGGTACTAGGTTAGTTTTTGTTAGTTAGACATTGATCTAAAAAAATCTGCAATAAATAGGTTGAAAGCAGTTGAAAAACATTTTCTTTTACTCTGCTGTCAGAATCTCTAATTTAAAATGATGCAATAAAAGTCTGTTAATAATAATACTTAAGTATAGACAATATTATTTTTATTACATATACTAAATTGATAATAAATAGTTCAGAAATAACTTTGACTGTAAATATATTTCTCTACTATCTACTATATTTATCTACTGTGTTTTGCAAACTACTCAAACAATGCTTTTTAAACTATTTATCGATCTTGAAATGTTTCCAGTGGTTAAGTAGACACTACATTGCATTATCATCTTTATGACTGAATATATAAATGTTAAAGTACCAATTTCATTGGAGAACTAACTTAAAAGTTCGCGTGTCGCTAATAAATCGTGCAATAAAATAGGCAGTTACCATCAAATTGTCGCAGAAGCATCCGTTAATAGGTAAACTTTTTGCGCAATGCCGACACATAGCATTTATTGTACACTTTCATGACACTTTGTAACATTGTAAGTAAGTAAGTAAATGTTTATAACTGATCCACTGCTGGGCAAAGGTCGCCATCATCGAAATCAAGTCATCACTACAATTGATGGGTAATTGCTTAGTCACCACGCTTGTCTATTGCGGGTTAGTGATCAAAAACTCAGACTATGCACCGAAAAGTCTAAAACACACTTTGCCCGACCTGGGAATTGAACCGGGACCTTCGAGTATCGGCCCGAGCGCTTTACAACTCGGCCCCCGAGGCGTTGATAGAAGATTTTGTAGACAGAAGTACCAAGTAAACGGAGGAGCTAAATATATTTTAGTTTGCAATGTCGGGTTACCGGAAGGGTATCTGACATTGCAAACGTAGATTCAAATGCAACATCACAAACAAGTTGCCCACTATGTCAATGAGTTCGTATTAACAATGGGCCTTCCGTGTTTATTTCAGGAATTAGGGCTTGACACGTGTTCTTTAGGTTTGACGTCATGTGGCCAAAGGTCGCTATGTCCCAAGGGATGCTGCTACGTGCGTGTTGTTACTCCCTTTAGGGCCATTTCAAGGTGGAAACATGAACATTTAGACGCGAGCTTCCTCGTAAAGGTCACCCGCAGCTAACGGGAGACCTACAATATTTTAGTAAGTTTCATGGTAGCAATGCAAATACTTTTTAACCGACTTAAAAAAAGGAGGTTCTCAATTTCGTCTGTACATATATGTATTTTTATGTATGTTTGTTCATTATCCGACATCTATGCACCGATTTCTATTGTTATTTTTTAATCGAAAGAATTTTCTTAACCGTTCAGATGCGGTATATGTAGTGTAGGTAGTATCAGTGCCCTAAACACAAAAATTCTGTTGTATCTGTTTTCACAGTAGACGACGGATTAAGAGATGGTAGGACCTTCTTCTTTTATTTTTATTGAAAAAGTAATTAAAAAATTGTACTGCTAAGGTATTTGGTTGCTACACATCACAGTACGATTTGTTCCGGATTCGTCGTATTCCTGATTCGTCGTATTCCAGATTCGTCGTAATACTGTCCACCTTAGTACCTACCTATCATATTTGTTATAAAATATAAAACCAAATACAAATTGTTATAACAAATATAAGTAATGGAACAAAAAAACAAAAAACAGTTTGTTACTAACTTACTATCATTAAATGCATAAAATGAAACAATTAAACTCACAATTCACAAAGTCTAGAAAGGCACTCAATAACTGTGGATTTATTATTTATGAGATCATTAATGATGTTCTTCTCTTTTTTTAATTTAATGAAATCTTTGGGCCGTCTTCGTTGTATTTGTATTTGGAGTGCAAAAGATACTTTTTTTTATTCTTATTTCCTGATAGTTTGCTTCACATCTCAATTTCTTGATGAATAAATACAGTGAACCTTTTTTTGGCAATCTGTGGTGGATTCGGTTGTTCGAACCTTCTACGGCGTTGTTTATACGATGATGATCTTCATTAACACAAAATAAAGAAGTAGTTATCTTGTTCATCCAGAAATTGACAAAATAGTTATGAAATAGCTTGATTTCTTCAGAACTCGAGGTGGAATTCGAAATCTCCAAATATGCTTCCGGTATGTATTCTTTGAGAAGCTCGATGGCGCAGGCTGCGCCAGCGCTGTTGGTTAAGGCGCCAGATCTGCGATTGCTAACGTTAAGCAACTTTCGCAAAAGCCGGTCATCGGATGGGTGACCAAAAATTTATTATCTTGAGCTCCTTCGTGCTTCGGAAGGCACGTAAAGCCGTTGGTCCCGGCTGTTAACAACCACCAATCTGCACTGGGCCCACGTGGTGGTTTATGGCCCGTTCTCCCTATTCATCCATAGGGACGGCTCGTGCCCCAGCAGTGGGGACATAATGAGCTGGTGATGATGATGATGTATTCTTTAGGCATTAATGCTAACTTATAATACAATTTAGTATACAGTCTACCTTCTTCTGTATCAAATGTTCCTAGATCTTTCGACTTTTTCCATAATGCCTATAAAAAAATTAAAGTAGCAACCTGTTATCTTTGCCTCAGGAAAAACTGCTACCACACCATTGACGATAGCTATTTCAAATCGCATTTTTACCTATATGTTTTAAACTTTGTGAAAAGATACCTACTCGACTGTACGTATTACGACGAATCTGGAATACGACGAATCAGGAACACGACGAATCCGGAACAAATCCACAATACACTTGTTATCTGTGTATTTGTTTGTTTTGATATCAAATGTAATCTTGAAAGACATTAGGAACTAAAAAGAAATTGCACAAACATAGAGAGAGTTGTGATAAACACAGTATTGTCTTACGGAAAACAAACACATTTCGCTTATACAGTTTCGGCAAGTTCGTAGATAGCGACTAGAAGAGAACATAAAAAAAAAGTAATTTGCATCGTTAGCAAACTTTTTGGAACTGTTAAAAAGATTCTTCTTTGGGGGACCCAAAGTTTTGTTGGTGAAGATATAACGCAACGGAACAGTCCCAGGAACTCGCGATAACCGAAAGTGTTCCATTTAAAGCGGTACAATGCGCGACACCTCGCGAATTATAAAAGAGGTTGACACTTTACACTCTTTTGTCATTTTGAATTTTGCCCAGTTTTTTGCCGCAATACAGGAAGCCTATTCCGCAAATCGAACTTAGCTGTCTTCAATTTCTTAGTAAATGATCGCTATTCAGCCAGTGTCTAGTTTTTATCTTTCTTCGTTAATGTAATGGCAAGGTCTTAACCACCAGACCACAGAGGAACCAAATCCTCCCCGATTCGTCATTTGGTAGCCAAATGGGGATTAGACAAACCACCTTAAGCGGCATCAACTTATCTCCATCACCAGCTCTTTTTATGTGGGGACCCACAGCTGGGGCACCAGTCTTCCCAATGGATGAATAGGGAGAACAGGCCATAAGCCACCACGCGGCCCCAGTGCGAATTGATACTTGAAATGAAATAAAATGAAAATACTCTTTATTGTACACCATACAAAATACTTAGAGAGGACAATACAAGAAGAAGTACAAATGGCGGCCTTATCGCTAAAAAGCTTTTTCTTCCAGGCAACCATGTGTTGAACTGGACAAAAAAAAAGTTAAAAAATGAGCGGTAAATGGTGTTCTCCGAAATTTTAATTGCCTTGTTAACAACTGCTAATGCAGCCGGGACCAATGACTGCGTGCCTTCTGAAGCACGGAGGAGCTCGAGATGATACAGTTTTGTTCACCTATCCAATTACCAGCCATTGCGAAAGTTGCTTAACCGAGCGCGTTAACCACTGCGTCATTGAGTTCCTTCTTATCTCCATAATTCTTGGTTAATGTTGTTAAAATGTGAAAGAATCGTTAGTGTAAGAAGCTCTGTCTCTCGAGGAAAGGGCTCGTCGCGAAACATCAGGACATCAATCAAATCGGAACAAAGCCGAGATGCAGGGTGCCGTCATTAGTCTTGTACGAGTTCGACGGTAACTTCTTTGCCGATAGTTCTACTTAAGTGGGTAGGCACTGCTATTTCGTAATTTTAACCGAACATCAAATAGCTGACAACAAAAGAAATTTTAAAAATCACGTGTCATTATTTGACCACAGCATACGTCTTATCGTGAATATGTTCCGGGCGTCAACTAGCAATGACAAAGTGAGCCGAGGCGAGAGTTGCACTCTGTCGAGATATCGCTTTTTATTTACAGCTATCCTTGACTGTTTCTTAAAACAAATTGAAACAAATGAAAATATATAAAAGAGCAGACATTAAAATCAAAAATCACAGTGGCTTTATTTGAGTATAGTATACGTACTTCTCGTGATTATGTGCTGGGCGTCAACTAGCAATGACAAAGTGAGCCGAGGCGAGAGTTGCACTTTAATAGACCAACACATTTTGTTAAATCGTTGGCAGTTTCTTAAAAGCAAATAAAAAAGAGCTGACAATAAAAATGATATCAAAAATCAGTGGCTTTATTTGAGCACAGCATACGTACTTATCGTGAATATGTGCCGGGCGTCAACTAGCAATAACAAAGTGAGCAGGGGCGAGAGTTGCACTTTAATAGACCAACACATTTTGTTAAATCGTTGGCAGTTTCTTAAAAGCAAATAAAAAAGAGCTGACAATAAAAATGATATCAAAAATCAGTGGCTTTATTTGAGCACAGCATACGTACTTATCGTGAATATGTGCCGGGCGTCAACTAGCAATGACAAAGTGAGCAGGGGCGAGAGTTGCGCGCCCTGTCGGCCCACTGTTTTTGTCTCGCGATGATTGATGGCTTGTCGCCGGCAACATTGACGCGCTCCCAGATTTTTCGCTCGACGTATCGTGTATCGAATCGATTTGCGAAAATGTGCTTTGAGCTCGCGCTTTTTACGTATACATGATTCGATTTAAGTCTACATTTGTAATTCATTAAACTTATAGTCAGCATCAGTTTACTATTTTGATGGTGCAAGTAACAGCCACTGATCCATTGAAAGCTATTAAAACACTTTTCTTGAACTTTTCTATTGTTATCTTTTTATTTGTTTTTAATTAGTTTTTATAACTTTGCTATCTCAAGTTAACACGAACACTACGCGTTGAAATAAACACAGACCAAGAAAAGAAAAACACTTTATACGAATGTGGTCACGTTTCTTTATATATTTTGGCTTTACATTTCGGACCTTTTTTTTTAGGTTTAGGGGTAGCCATCCAGCGTTTCAGGTTCCAATGATCTTTTGATCACTCTTTTGTAGTAGATGATCGTGAAATTCACGACAAGAGGTAGCGGATAGGAGAAGAAAGGAAACATCACAGCTGTTACATGTTAAAACGTCTTTCTCTTACATTTTCCTTTTTTTTAGTAATAATTAGGTACTGCTGGCGCCCGTTGAAATTTTGTAAACGTTTACTTGACCGCCACAGGACAGGCAGTGCCTAGTGTGGGGTCAAAGGAAAAGTTAATGCCATTTTCATAGGCATGCAGATTCTGTTGCTTTTAACTTAGTACTTATTAAAAATTGATTTTATTTTGTATGGGCAAAGCTAAATAATGGCTAGATGTCAACAAAGACTATACTGTAGTTAGTACTTATTTATTTGTTTAAGTGATGCCTGCACATCAACTTATACAAAAGTGTCAAATTTCTTCAATACATTTTCAACTATTAGTTTAAGGCATAGAGTTCAAAGTCTATTGAAGAAATTTCACAGTTTATGGTTGGTTGATGTGCAGACGGGTGTACATTATCATCACACATATAAGTACCTACTACAACAACAAAAAATCTTTTCACATTGAGATAGTCACTTCAAACCGTCTAAGAATAGTATTAGAAGTAGACATTTTTTTTATCTGAAAATGGGATATCATTTAGCGGATGATGTTAATACGGTGTTTGGTAAATAACGTTAGAACATTCAAGAAACGATTGATAGGAACGTAGTTGTGGAAGTGGTATCAAGGAACAGATAGTCTTTCATCGAATGTATTTATTATCATATATAAAATACATAAATACAACAAACATGGGCGTGCTTATGATAATTAAATTTATTATTATAAGCACACTCGTGTCACTCCTTTTATTTAGCATTAAGGATATCTTAATGTTATGTTAATAAAAGTAGAGAAACAACATTTCAACAGAAAGTAGGAAAGGTAACAAATAAATCGTCTAAATTTAAAAAAATATTTATAAATATTTGGACTTTTTATAAGTTTTTACATACTGTTTTCATAATTTACGCTTAAGATTCTAAGATTAAACATTTAAAATTGACTTTAATTTAGATTTAAAGGAGGCTTCAGATTGATGTATACATTTTTACGCAGATTCCGTTGCGGCCAGATTGCAATTTTTGTTTCTTCAACACTTTTCCAAGCTTTTGCTTTGCACTGTTGTTTTAACCAACAACTTGTTGTATTTGTACAAGTCAGCAGTAACTTTAAATACTTATTATATATTTTGTTTATATATGTAACATAAAAAGGTGTGTTTCGTAAATAAGAAAAAAGAAAAACCAATTTTATTATGGTCTTATCACAATTTGTGGCCAGAATAATGAGACATTGTAATCAGGTTTTTTACAATGTGGCAGCTTTCTCAAACACTTTACTTACAGCATCTTTCAAAGAATGAAGACGTTGGACATTTGATTTAGACGACGACGTCGGAACAATGTTGTAACATAGTTATATTTTATAAGTGCTCTGTTACGCTGGAAACACTTTAAACTTTAATAATATTGTAGCGACACTCTCGTTGCTGCATTGGGTTTATGCGATCATATCAACGCAGACGACCCTTACAGTGTAGCTAAAGGCTGTATGCATAACCATAATCGCAAAGGAAGACGAGGTTATGACTTGTATGCATATGATATAGTCAAGACCTTTACGTGAGGGAAATATGAGGCGCCAAATTATCCTTCAAATGTCTTAAAAATAGGTTGCTAAGGCGCTGACAAGTAAGAAACAGCGCTCACTCTCGATCTGCATACAAGCAAAAGGTATGCAAATAGTGCGTGGTCCACTGGATTCAAGTCAGGTAATTAGAAAAACGCTATTTATTTTAAATCTAGATGTATTATTACAAATAAAACAAAAGCGTGTTTCTAATAATTAATACAAATGTATACTTATTTAACTTCATTGACGTACATACGCCTGCAGATCAACCTATCCAAAACTGTCAATTTTCTTCAATACATTGTCAACCATATATATTAGGCATAAAGTTCAAAGTCTATTGAGGAAATTCGACAGTTTGTGGTAGGTTGACGTGCAGGCGTCTGTACTTTTAGGAAAAGAAAAAGAAAATCAAGTAAATATATACTGTTAGGACTTCTTGGCGGGAAAGTGAAGAGTCATGTCTGCGGTTTTGTTTTATTTTCTAAAATTTGTGTTATGTCGAATATTAATGTGAAATATTGGTGGAATATTAACCGTTAAGTGTTCGTGAGTGTGCATAAGTGTTGGTAAATTTAAAAAAAACAGTGCAACGTCACTTTTCAAATTCTCTCAAGAAGTCTGCGTGAGGACTTAGTAAAGCCCCATCTTTACTGAGATACTCGAGGTGTTGGGGGTATATAATTTCTCACTTTTCATTTCTATTATCATTCATCATTATCATATTGTATATTTATGTATTACTTGTAAGAAAAATTACTTTGACACTGGCTAAATGTGCTAATCGCACGAAGCCATCAACTAAAAGAAAGAAAAAGATACTGTTATGGGTGACATTGTTTTTTTTCTATTAAGGATATTTCATGATTCTGCATTTTAGAAACAATTACATTGTTGCAAATTTAGTCTGTTATAACGAATATTTTGCTTGGCGTTGTATGTTGTATACTTTTTATAAAAACCATGCATACGTGAAGCGCATTTCATGGTTCAGCGCCTTTAAATTTTTTGGTTCAAGCTAAGGATGTCAGGCTTTTTATTTCTCTATTCCTTCATAGTTGTCAGCGCCTTAAAATTGGTTTATACTCTAAGTTAAGGGTGCAAGGATTTTATTTTGCTATTCCACATCGGGCTCTTAGACTAATGGTCACCAAATGGTGCTAATGGTGAGTGACGATGCCAGGCGGACTTAACAATCCTTAATTCTAACCAAACCGAGTACGATAATTTAACCCCCGCTGGGAATCGTATCCGGATATTAGTTTACTTGTTTGCTACGAGAAGTTCATACAATGTTTATTATTTAAATAATTCTTGATAATTAACAATGAATAGCTGAAATAGTTTTATAGAATCGTAGTTAAATGTTTGTTAAGTGAATATTGATGTATGAAATAGAATTATCATAAGTAAAATTAGAGCATTTGCACAGTTTATCGATAGTATTTGCACTTAACATTACACACCCACTTGCACAACCAAGTGAATAGCGCGAGCGTTGGTAACCTTGAAGTTTCAGTTCTATGACTTGTAAATTCACTGTTATTGTTTTAAGGGAAATGGTGCATTCTACATTTAAAATAGTAAAAAGTAATATACCTAGTTCTTTTCTTACACGCAAATACAAATGCGGCACATTAAAAACATGTACATCATAAAACCATTTAGTCCGTATTTTCATTGTTGGAATAAGCTGTCCGATGATAAATTCTCCATTGCCAAGCATGCACTGGGGAGAGGAGATATTTGATCATATCGGTGCAAGGGTATGGCTACCCGGAATTTCATCTCCTTGAAAGGTTCCAACTATGCGCCATTTATTATAGTTTGTTCGATTTCTTATGGTCGGGAAATTGACTTTGAGAACCGGTCGTTCTGCCCGGAATGTGGAATTGGGATAACTTTAGAATAAATTATCGGATAGTATGATAGAAGTTATGTAATAAAAAATTGTGAGATAATTTTGAAATTGGAATTGCGTTTTTGAGCGAATGAAGATTTTGAGCAAATAACCTTTTTTCCTCCAAAGATCGAATTTAATCATCACCAGCTCTTCCCTGATGCAGAGAGCACGTTAATTTAACTCAGTTGTGAATGTAACTAGGCAATACTTTACCGGATTAGAGGCCATTGCAATGGATTAGATGTCTAATAGTTTATTTTTGGAGATTATTGCAAAAAAATATAAAAAAAACTAAGACAAGTTTATCATCGACTGGAGCCTCCGATCTATGAAGTTAGTCGGCTGGTATAATCGTCATTAGCCTACAAACCTTTCGAACCAAACTCAGGCCTTTTTACATTTAAATATGAGGAGACCGGGCCATTCATGCCCCACCACGCTGGCTGGTGGGTTGACATGGCACCTTTAACTACTGACTGGCTCAACTACTGAGCTGGAGATATTTTTTTTGTAGCAATGTTAGTCTTGATTCAAAGCTCACACGATTTCTCGGTATTTACTTACAGTTTCTTATCCACCTCGCTTATGTTTACCTGAAAAAGAAAATATACAATAAGAAATATGTTATACAACGTGCATTGTTTCTTTTAAGGTTTCAAAAGCCAGTCAATTATGTGGCGTTGAAAGCGAAACTTCGGCTAGACTAATATTTACAAGGGTACAAACATCTCAGAGATAATGAGCTCAAGAAAAAGGTTGCAATTAGACCATGATATTCGTGTTTTACGATAAAGGAGACACGGACGTGCTAGCCAGCTGATAAATCTTAATTTAGACCTTTATGAAAAGGAAGAGCACCTGACCCGGTATGTCAGAAGGGTGCAGGTTCAAATCCTGCTCGTGGAGATTTTTTCAACATTTGGTTTTTTTAGTACTTAAATATTTTGAAATTTTGTTTGTTTTATCATTGTTTACAACTTAAGACAATATACAGTTTACAATTAATAATAATAATAATAAAACAAAAATAAATAAAAACAACCACTGCTCAATCAAATAACCCTCCTCGTGTCATTCCAGGTGCAAAGGTGCCCAACACACTTGTCACGTTTCCACGTTGAACAGCGATAGACAACCTTTGCATCAGGAATGACTCGGAGCGAGGGTCAAGACCCCTCTCTTTATAAAATGTATAGTATAAAATATTATTCTTAGCTTTGTTTGCAAATGTTTTCTTTCATCATCATCATCTTCATCAGCCTGCACTAGTCCACTGCTAGACATAGGTCCACCTTTCCAAGTGCACATCACTGAGCTGTATGTGTTTTTTTTTATTTACTACATCATCGAGGCGAGATACGAGAGAGAAATACTTGCCTATAAAGAATTAAAAATATATATATATATAAATTTTAAATTTTGAACATTGACTAATATTTTGAGTAAGTATTGTTCAATACTTACTTTTGTAATAAATAGACTTGCACGTATCTTTAAATTGCGATATCATAATAAATAGATTTATTGAAAATTGGTTGTTACATTTTACAATAAAAAGCGATGTTATCCGCTTAAGTTGTAAAGTCTACGATGTCTACTTGAAAAGCTCAAATTGTGTAGGTACCTATTATTGTTCTTTAAAAAAAAAGTAGATGTAGATTAAAAGTTCAATGTTTTGGAACCGAAAAATAGTATTCCTCTATGTTAAAGCCCGTATCTCACGCGAACCAGGTCAGCGCATTTACGATTTGATTTGCACAAATTGCAAACACGCGGCGAAATGTTTCCAGTATTTGTTTTCAACGTTGCAAGCAAAGCACTTTTCTGCCGCAACTGCTTCACAATTTCAAAGCTTATGAGCCTCTTTTCATACTCTGTAAGCCAATAAGCCAATTTTAATGAAACTTTCTACGCTTAAGAAAAATACAAGGAAGTTGACAAATAATACATGCGATTTGAAGTCCACTACGGAAAGCATAAAATCAGTATAACAAATAGTTTTTTTTATATTTATTATCAATAATAAATATAGCCGTTAAAATATAGCTCAAACGACGTCATTACATAAAGGCAAATTCAAATTATCTCATAGGAAGTGATGTACTGAAACAAGAGATTTGATTTAGCCGAGGTTTATTCAAGACGTTAAATTAGAGAATTACGACGTCCTAAGCAATCCCGGAGCAACGGCAATGACTTGTGCAAACGGTAACCATCAGATTTGCTATGAGAGCTCGTAATCTGAGGGTATTAAGTTGATTGGGTAACTGCACTAACAAACCAGCTACCTATTTAGATATATTTGAAATAGGTCATAAAAAAATATTATATTGCTATTCTAAAGTTTACGCGAACACTACACATTGAAATGAAACAACTTTAACAGATCTACTTGCGTTTAATTTAAACGTTAGTTTTATTTACTGATTATCACTGACTTTTCGAACCCTTTGCAGGGTCCGTAGTCACAGCGAGACTGAGGTGTTGGTCGTCTCATAATTAGTTGGTACCTTGTAATTAAAACTAATGTATAAAATAAACGCGAGTAGATCCGTAAAAGTTGTTTCATACAATATGTTGTTTTAGTATCCGTTATTTATAAGCACTTGCTAAACTAATTTCAATTTATGGTACTGTAAGTATTTTTGTATGCACTGGCCTCATGTTCATAATTGTTTGTTACCTAGAGAAATAAATTATTATATTTTTTTTGTTTTTATTATTTGTAAACATTTGAAACCGGGTATAAAATCACGAACAATCAATGCAAAGTCATTAAACTTAGGCTTATTTCTTAGTAAAGTGTTGTGTACAGTATAGTTCTTAATAGTTATAGTTCTTAATAGTTATAGTTCTTAATCCTGTTATTGTCTTGTTTAAAATTCTTGGGAAAACTATTTTTCCACAAACCACCTAAGAGACACACATCATCATCATCATCAGCTCATTTTTATGTCCCCACTTTTGGGGCACGAGTTTTCCCTATGGATGGATAGGGAGGGAGAACGGGCCATAAACCACCACGCGGGCCCAGTGCGGATTGGTAGTTGTTAACAACTGCTAATGCATCGGGGACCAACGGTTTAACGTGCCTTCCGAAGCACGGAGAAGCTCGAGATGAAAAGTTTTTAGTCATCCATCTGAAGACCGACCTTTGCAAAAGTTGACTTAACTTAACTTTAGCAATCGTAGACCTGGCGCGTTAACAAATGCGCCATCGAGCTTCCGTATATCTATTGGAAAAAGTAAATTAATGTGTTGTAGCTGTATTGTTTCATCAGCACAAATCAAATCATCAGACGCCTGCACATCAACCTATCCAAAACTGTCAAATTTCTTCAATACATTTTCAACCATAAACTTCAAAGGAAAATACTAAGGTCGACTGATTATATGAAAAGTAGACGAAGTCAACGTTTCGTAGTCCCCTGATTCCTCATCCAAAAATGGACGGATTTAATTATTAATTTTACTTTTTATTTTCAAGTGCTAATTGCTGCACTGAAGCTAAATTAAATATTTATAAATTTTATAAAATACAGTGAAAAAATTAAACGCCCACCCGACCCAGCCAGGAATCGAACCTGGATCTTCCGCAATCCGGGCGGCTGCACTGACCGATATGCTACCGGGAAGGCTGACGTAAGCGTAAGGTCAGTGCAGCCGCCCGGATTGCGGAAGACCCAGGTTCGATTCCTGGCTGGGCTGGCTTAAAAAACATTTGAACCTTTAAAAACCTTAAAAATTGGCTAGATTTTCGCTGTGTCCAGACATCCAGCAAACAAATTTGACGAAATTATATAAAAAAATACAAAACATAGGGACACAGCCAAAGCTAATTCTTTAATTTTTAATGAAAAAGTAATTAAATCGGTCCAGTTTTGGAGGAGGAATTAGGAGACTACGAAACGTTGATTTTGTCTATATACTTTTCATATAATCAGTCGACCTTAGTATTTCCTCTTATGGCATAAAGTTACAAAGTCTATTGAAGAAATTCGTCAATTTGTGGTAGATTGACGTGCAGGCGTGTGTACAAAACGCTTATAACTCGGGTGATTATCTAGCTAGTTGCAGGGCAGTTAGTTCTCGTAATCCGACGGGTTACGGTCGCGAGCTGCGGCGTAATCTCCGTAATGCAACGTTTGTTTGACAGATCCGATAATGTGCGCGGCCATTTTGGACAGTTTTGCCAAATTCTGGATAATGTTGACGATTTGTTTGTTCACAATGCTACGGATTACGGTTTCGCGCTGCACCGTGATCTCTAATGCATCGTGCCTTTAATGGATCCGATAATGTTAACGCCAACGGATATTTTCGATAGCTATGCCGATGATTTGTTTGTTAGTACCGCGATGTAGAGTCTCTTTAATAGATCCGATAATGTGGACCACCATTTTAGATAGTTTTGCCAAATTATGGATAACGTTGACGATTTGTTTGTTCACAATGCTACGGATTACGGCTGCGCGCTGCACCGTGATCTCTTAATGCATCGTGTCTTTAATGGATAATGTTAACACCAACGGATATGCCGATGATTTGTTTCTTAGTACCGCGATGTAGTCTCTTTAATGCAACGTTTGTTTGATAGATCCAATAAGTGGGCCGCCATTTTGGACAGTTTTGCCAAATTATGGATTACGATGACGATTTGTTTATTGTTAATGTTTCGGATTACAGTCGCATGCTGCACCGTGATCTCTTAATGCCTCGTGCCTTTAATGGATGCGATAAAGTTAACGCCAAATGCCGATGATTCGTTGATAGTACCTTGATGTAGTAATGTAATTTAGTCCAACGTTTGTTTGATAGATCCGATATTGTGCGCGGCCATTTTGAACAGCTTTGCCAAATTCTGGACAATTTTGACGATTTGTTTGTTCGCAATGCTACGGATTACGCTTGCCCCACCGTGATCTCCTAATGCATCTAGCCTTTAATGGATCCGATAATGAATATTTTCGATAGCTATGCCGATGATTTGTTTGTTAGTACAGCGATGTAGTCTCTTTAATACAACGTTTGTTTTAAAGATCCGATAATGTGGACCGCCATTTTGGATAGTATTGCCAAATTAAGGATTACTAGCGGTCCGTCCGGGCTTCGCACGGGTGGACATTTTTTATAATATAGCCTATGTTACTCAGCGCTAATGTAGCATTCTAATGATGAAATATTTTTTTTAAATCGGTCCAGTAGTTTTTGAGATTATTAGTTACAAACAAAAATACAAAAATACAAAGCTTTCCTCTTTATAATATTAGTATGATGACGATTTGTTTATTGTTAATGCTTCGGATTACTGTCGCATACTGCACTGTGATCTCTTAATGCATCGTGCCTTTAATGGATCCGCTATAGTTAACGCCAAATGCCGATGATTCGTTAATAGTACCTTGATGTAGTCTCTGTAATGCAACGTTTGTTTGATAGATCCGATAATGTGCGCGGCCGCTTTGGACAGTTTTGCCAAATTCTGATGATGATGATTTGTACATTCGTACTACATTGTAATCTTTGTAATGTAACGTTTATTTGATAGATTCGATGATGTAAATAAATGAATATCTTTGGTAGTTACAGTTACGGTCCAATTATGTTACCAGATATTTAAAAAAAAATACGAAATAAAGGCCTGTACTGCGGGACGACAACGAATCGTATGACGATGGTGAGTGGGACATTGCATCAAGGAGATGCACATACTGGCTGTGCTTTGTTACTCTTGAGAAATTTCCTTAGAACAACGCCTATTTTGGAGTTTTAAACTACTGTTTTGTCACATACAAGCAAGCATACTGTACTACAAGCAGCTTTTTGCTGTGAAACTAAACACAGTTGGTATATTGAATGTGTTATGAAATTCCCGGTAATCCGACAGCACCACATCTCGGAACGAGTACTATTAATCTGGTACAGTTTTTGCTACGACGCGCGTCGCGACTCTGCGCGGTGCATAACGACGGGTGTTCTTTGTTGCTCGAATAAATTTACATTTTAACAAATGCCAACCGCCGAGCGTTTTTGCTTACACGTGCCCTTAATAAGTCCATAATCGGCGAATGTAACTTTAAAACAACTTCAAAGTAAATTGGCGAAGGCTCTTAAGCGGGTTATTTAATAATTGAGTTGACTTTAAAACTAAATGTTTGGACGTCTTTTGTTGAATTTGGAAATTTGTAATTGACCGGCGTGCTATCGGTAGCGAACGACTTTGTTCGAAAGTGTAATGTTTGGCTTAGAGCCGAACGGGGAACTATCTCCATCGCTAGGAAAACGGCTAGTTAGTGTTAGGGCCAATTCACATGATTAGAGCTCCATTCGATGCTGAAGACTTTACTTGTTTGCTTGAAGAAGTAGCAAATGCAAGAAGAACTGGATACATACTAAAATCTTTTTGTTGTGGTACTTACTAATCCAACAGACAGAATAATTTAAAATATTTTAAAATAGATTGTTGTTTATAAACATAGGTTAGGGAAATAAATAGTTAACCGTCGAGTCCGGGCGGTGGAGAGGTGGCGAAGGTAGGCAATTAACGAACCACGGCGTATACTGCAGACCTGTAAAATCTGTAGAATTTGAAAAGATCTTAGATGAAATTATTCAGGATAACCAAGGACAATTTATAGAGCCTAGAGCCTCAACAAGTCAGGAAAAACCTCTGGAACCTCTGGAACAACAAGCGGAACTCAAACCGTAGAATAAATTACGAACACTATAGGCGAAATTTGTTAAATTCCTTGGTATCTGTGGGTGGCATTATTAAAAAAATTATAGACGGAATTGGTAAATAGGTGGCATTTATTGTATTAAATGTATGAATTATGTATTATGCGTCAATGTATTATAAAAAGAAATGAATAATTGTATTATGCGTTAATATATTATGAAAAGTAATGAATAATTGTATTATGCGTCAATGTATTAAGAAAAGAAATGAATAATTGTATAATGCGTCAATGTGTTATAAAAAAAGAAATGAAGAATTGTATTACGCGTCACTTATGTACCTACCTGAAATACGTACATAAGGAAATGTTAACGTTTCAACTAGAATGTTGTAATTAATATTATATCTTTGCCTTACGCGTCATATGTAATTGAAATATGTACAAAAATGTTAACGTTTCAACTAAAATGTTGTAATTAATAAATTATTATGTACACTTTTATAACAAAATAAAAGCACTGTTAACGTTTTGACCAGTGTTGTAACTAATACAACAAAAGCATTGTTAATGTTTCAACAAAAGAGTTGTAATTAACTTACAAAAATTGCTATTATTTATTGAAATAAGATTTTAATTGTATAATTGATTTATTAATCTAGTGGTGGAATACGGGTTATTAATTTCATAATTAAGTATGATACAATTAACTATAGAAAATATTTCCTATAGTTAATTATATCATCATATTCAGTTCATATTTCAATTACATTAACGCGTAAGACAATGATATATTGTTAATTACAACATACTAGTTGAAACGTTAACATTTCCTTTTGTACGTACTTCAAGTACATAAATGACACGTAATACAATTATTAATTTCTTTTTTTATAACACATTGACGCATAATACAATTATTAATTTATTTTTTATAACACATTGACGCATAATACAATTAATAATTTCTTTTTCATAATACATTGACGCATAATATAATTATTCATTTCTTTTTATCATACATTGACGCATATTCCAATTATTCCATTCTTTTCATAATAATAGGTTGGGAAAAGTTTCTTCGCATTTTTTAAGAAAATTCAAAACATTTTTAATTTAGTTTATTTACATTTAACTAAAGTATGTAGGTGCCATTTTGTTCGATAACTTTTTGCCATCTTGTAGGTAGGGACATGATCCCATTGCTATACAAATTTTGGGGCCTCTGATCATAATACCGCGACAAGTGGTTTTGGCAGTCCTCTGTGATGTTAACCTAAAGAATTCTGAAGAGACCGAAACAGATGGAAATCGGAAGGTGCAAGGTCAGGACTATACGGCGGATGCATTAACATCTCCCAGCCAAACTCTCTTAATTTTTGCTGAGTGGCTAAAGATGTGTGAGGTCTAGCGTTATTATGATGAAAAACCACACCCCCTTCTGTTGATTAATTTCGGCCGCTTTAATCTCATCAGTTGTTTGCAGTACAGTTCAGAATCGATGGCCCTGCCTGGTGGTAACAACTCATAATGAATAATGCACTTCCAATCCCACCACACACACAGCATTACCTTGTTGCGAGTGAACCTGGGTTTCGGCACAGTCTGTGAAGCCTGACCGGCCTTTGACCATGAACTTTTTCGCACGTTCTTGTCGTACGTGATCCACTTTTCATCACCAGTTATAAGTTTCTTCAAAAATGGTTCGGTTTTATTACGTCGTAATAAAGAATCACAAATGAGTACACGGTTCGGTCAGAGTAGGTTTCTTTCAGTAAGCTCGTGAGGTACTAAAATATCGAGCTTTTTTGTGTACCCAGTTTTTTCAAATGCGCCATTTTATCCGTAATAGACCAGACCAGACCGACCAGAGTGACGTGCATCTTTGACATCAAAATTTCCGAATTGAAAACGCTTAAACCAAATTTGTGCTACTTTCACAGACACTACACTAAGTCCATATAAATAGCAAATTTTTTTCGCGGCTTGCGTTGCATTTTTACCTTTTTTGTAGCAAAATTTTAAAATGTATTGAAATTCTCCATTAGATTCTCTCATCAGTAAGAAAAACAAATGAAAATCACACATTTTCATTTTCAATCATAATATGAATTTAGAATTATCTTTTTAAAATTTGAATTTAAACTACCAAAACCAGCCAGAACCAATAGCCAAAGAGATTTTATTACAAGTTCATAAATACTATATGCGAAAAGACTTTCTGCCCAACCACATACAATACATTGACGCATAATACAATAATTCGATGGCGTCCGTAGCCGAGAGGCTTGCACGCCGGACTTTGGGCGGCGCTAACTCCTGAGGTCCCGGGTTCGATTCCCGGTCGGGTCAATGTCGAAAACGAACTTTTCTATATTGTGTCGGGTGTGTGTGGTTGTGGTACCGTCGTTGTTTCTGATTTCCATGAAACAAGTGCTTTAGCTACTTACCTTGGGACCAGAACAATGTATGTGAAGTTGTCTCGTATTTATTTTATTTATATTTAATAATTCATTTCTTTTCTTAATGCATTGACGCATAATACAATTATTCATTAATTTAAAACATTAAATGCCACCCTTGGATATTAAGGAATTTACCAATTCCGTCTATAATTTTTTTAATAATGCCACCCACGGATACCAAGGAATTTACCAATTTCGCCTACAGTGTTCGTAATTTGTTCTACGGTTTGAGTTCCGCTAGTGGAAGGTTGTGGTTCCGGAGGTTTTACCTGAGTTGTTGAGGCTGTATTAGTTTTATTTAAGATTAACTTATTACAATTACAACTAGCCTTAAGTGTAACGTACAAGTTACTCGGAGAAAGGGCGCTGGTAGAATGGGCTTGGTGTTCTGCCTTTAAAATTTATATACTTTTCAGGGCCGTCTCTTGGTAATTTACCCATGAGGATTGAACATAATCCGACACGCTGTAAAATTACTGAAGGTGGCCCTAAATATTGCATACATACTGTTAAAATCAGTATTATACTGTTTTTCACAACATTATAATTTTTACAAGTCAAGCTGAGGACAGGGCGCTATGGCGCTCATTAGGGGAGGCCTATGTCCAGCCGTGGACTAAGATAGGCCGATGATGATGATGATACTTTTTACTGTTGAACAATAGGAGTACACGTGCTACTCTCCGGTGTCACCGCTTCACTGTCTCACATATCCCATCGCGCACAAAGAAATTTGGTGACTCGTTTCTTTGTCGCACCTCTAAAAGATGGAATAGTCTACCAGCACATGTTTTCCCTCTTTCCTATGATATGGGGTCCTTCAAACGAGGCGTGAAGAAGCACCTTGTGGGCCGGCAGAGTGAAGTTGACTGATGCTGCGTTGTTTTCACGCTGCACCAGTTGTCTTCGCGTCTGGACTCCATTTCCACTTAACATCAGGTGGTGTGGAGTCATTTGCCGTGCTAAGTATAAAAAAAAAACAATAAAGTATACAAAATAATGTTTTCAGCATCAAAATGCTTAACACTATAAGTGTTAGACTTAGGCGCTCACACATATTTTTTTATTTAGTCAGAGATACTATAAGAATTGTATATATCACACTTTGATCGTGTGTCGGTATTTTCGTAGGATAATTCGAAACCTCATTGTATGGCCGAGCTGTTTACGGAACACATTTAGATAATATACCAGGACGCTTATTTTGGGAGATGAGCAAAATTGTGCAAAGTAAATCGGTTAGGCTGGCATAGTGTTCCTTATTTCAAGGAAAATATATTTCGTGAGAATAAATTCATTTGTTTCTATTATTTTTTTGCCGAAAGTGCCTCGTATATCAATATTATATTATGGCAGGCGCACCCCAGACTTTATGGCTAGCTTAAATTGGTTTTTTTAGCCCAAGGAAGAAAATAAGATTATAATATTCCGCGTTGTGTTTTAAGAAAGACGTAGTCAGCATATGACTAGCATACAATAATAGGTAGGTATTATTTGCATATTTATGAGCATGATATAAATTATTATATTTTGTCAGTTATTTCCTAGAGACTAGTGCCTGCCCTGATTTATAAAGGTATAGTGTACTCAACAGAACTTCGTGCCCCTTTTACACCCCCCCCCCCCCTCCCCCTGATCCTCTAAATGCCACTACACATTAACAGAATACACTAAACATGCATACTATTTTAAGCCCAAGACACCGTATTCGTAGAACAAAGGTACGACGGCGCTTCTCCTCACCCCCACGAACCGGTCAACCCAAGCCGAGGCATAACAATAAACAATAACACAGTAGAACGGAAACTCCCGCTCCGGGCAGGCTCAAGGTCACGATATGAGAGTACCTTGTTAAACAGTATGCCAGTCGGGCTGTCACGACCGGAGTCACCGCTAGCGCGTTTGCCTGTTTGTGCGTTCCGTACGATTTTGGAACGGCGCGCGCCGAGCGAGCCGCGGAGGCACCCGACAGACGACGAGCGACAGAGACACGACATCAGCTATCAATTGACGTAAAATCGAAATTGACCCCTAAACTATAATTTAGTTCAGTCACATTTTTCTTTGATATGTTTTTTTATTCTTTTCAACTTGTCATTTATTTAATAATTTTGGATGCACTCGATTGTATTGGGCCCTGGAAGCTTGGCAGGCCGTTGGTGTGGGATGCAACCTGTGCTGACATTGTGGCTCCCTCGCATGTTCACGCCACTTCACTTCATGTGGGGGCTGCTGCGTTAGGCGCTGAAAATCGCATACGGCACAAATACGCAAACCTATAGGTCGAAAATATTTGCGGTGGAAGCAATGGGTCTATTGGGGCCGGAGGCAAAGCAGCTTGTTAAAGAGTTAAGTGCTCGTCTTATTGAGGCCTCCGGTGACAAGAAGGCTGGCAGCTACCTCTGCCAGCGTATTAGTTTGGCAATCCAAAGGGGCAATGTTGCCAGCATTTTTGGGACCGTTCCCATGAGCTCACAGTTGGAAGACATTTTTTATTTATAGGTTAATAGTTTTTAATTTTCTAATTATTTTTCTTTTTTTTTTTTCAAGTTAAGTTAAGTAATGTTTCCCTTTATGTTATAGTATTTAGTTCAAGTATATTATGTACTATATACATAATGAATAATATTTTTCAATCTTACTGACATAATAATACAAAAAATAAAACAATACAATGCAATAAAATAATCATCTGGACTCGAACCGGGGTCATGTGGTTTCGGGACCGCCTGACTTCCCACCTGAGCTATTATAACCTTGTAGATGGTGGCGAAATTTACCTTCGTATTCTAATGTTCTAATAGTTTTTCATTGCCTAAAAACACGGATAAAACGACGTTTTCTAAAAATGCAACCTAGCTAGAACGATTTATCGCCCCCGAAAACCCCCGCGTACTAAATACTTATACTTCTTATTCCTATTATACAAGAATTGCTCGTTCAAAGGTATTAGATTATCGTTTACCTACTATTGTGACTGAAAATATAATGGACTTAATAAACATCGACGAAACCATAAAACCGCTCTTAGTCCAATAATATTATTATTTACACAGCAACTAAGGAATATTAAAGACCATTTATTTGAAACATTAATAATATATAATTATATCTCACTACCAACGCTGTGCGGTTCTTGATATTCTGTTTTGTTACTGTGATAATTATTGTAACAAGCGAACTGTGTGCTCAAAATTTTGATACAACAATAACCTACAGTTAAAAATTCAAATATACAATTATATAAATATATAATTACACTTTTATTTTAGTTAATATTTTTTTGTTTAAGTAATTGTAATCGTAAATCTTGCTGCAAAATAATCTAATCGAGGTAAAAAACTCTTTTTTAGCAAGAAGCTTTTTAGAGAAGACATTTCGATTTTAACTTTAATTAAGAAAGCTCACCTCGATTACAGAAGCGTATACCCAATAAATACAATTTCCGTTATCAGTTAAGGTAGTTAGAGCATTTGTCACACAAAACCTAATGAAGGAATAGTTAGACGACGTACACTTGTGTATTAACTATGCCAATTGTATAACGCGCACCCAAGTTTCAGCACTCAGGACTCACGATGTTATACTCGTACATCAAACAGAGACGAACTTGATATGAGAAGTGAATTACCCTCTCAAAATAAATAGTCGTGCCTTGTGTATGTACAAATGATACGTTCCTGGAATAACAATAGAGTTTATTTTTAAATGACGCTTTCAAAGCCACCGCTATAAATGTGTTTTGAGGTGATAAAGTATTTGAAACTTTTTACTTTAAAGTTTAAGGATATACTAAGGATTACTGAGGGTTGATATGACAGCTGCAGTCTAACAAGATCGCAAAATTTCAACCTTATTGTTGATTTGTTATTTGGTATAAAAATATAAGAAATATATCAAATAGATCAATAACAGATGTTGCATCCTGACTAGACACCCCGTGAAACAAGAACACTTGTAAGTAAATCCTCCTATAGTCTATACTAGTGAACTTCCGCGACTTCGTCCGCGTCAAAGGCCATAATCGCGTGAGACCGATGAAGTTTCGGAAAATCGCGTCTTTTCCTTTTCCGTACGTCGTTAAAGGGACCTGCCAGCAAAAATTCAGCGTTCTAGGTCCAGCGGCTTGGACTTTGCAATGTTGATAGTTTATCTTTAGTACGGATTTCAAACGGATTTAGAGCAAAAAAGACACATATTATCTCGAATTTAGATCTAGGACATTCCAAAGCGCATAAATTTCGTTGCAAATAAAATTCTCAGTGGGAGCAACACAAAAATTGCTAAGTAATTCAAGTGTGTCACATATTTCTTTATGTTGCTTGCTGGTTGGTACACTACATAAAGCTGTTTTAGCGACGCCAGCTATATTATTGTTCCATTTAACCCCATTCGTATTTTTGCCCTACTTCCCAGTTCTCCCAATGCAAAGCGAATTCGTCTTGATTTAACTTGTTTGCTACTCCGGTAGTTTGCTCACAATTTGGGTATTATTTAGTCGAAAAGATTAATTTGACGAAAAGTCCGCGAATGGAATTTTGACACAACAAGCCGTCGAGTATTGTCTTTGGAGCGTAAAAAGTAGGCCGACTCATAAATATTCATGTCAATTTGAGGCCCGAAAAGTCACCGTTAAGTCTATTTCCGATAAAGCGAAGGGGCTTCGTCGACCTCTAATGGTGATTTCATTTCAGCCCACCTTCCTCCTTGACGTCAAATATTTTTAAACTAGCTTTTTTGTATGGAAAGCTTTGTTATTATCGCTTTTAGAAGTGATATTTACACCGTTTCTTAATGAAAATATAATTTTGAATATGCGCTAAATTATGTCTTGAGTTATTTTTTCTATAAGGTAGTTAAGAAAGTGGTTAATAAAATGAAAAGCTTCTCGGATTTCATTATTTTAAAACTTTAAATAGATGTTGTTAAATAACAACCATTATTGAGTGAGTAATTACTCACTCAATAATAAGAAATCTGCAGCAGTCGAACACTAAGGACACTGTCAGGTCTTCGGCGGATGAGATATTTTTATCGGTGAGTGTCTAGGGACTAGATTCTAGATCAAGTGGAAGGGAATATCTTTACCAGCCAGCTTGAATAACGCCTTCTCAAAATTCCTAAAAGCTTACCTTCTCTATGCTATTAAACTATTTGGAACATTTCAATACTTTCCAATGTAAGTAAGTTAATATATCAAACAGAAATTAAGCGGTAAATAAGTCAATATAATCAATGATATCGGAAAAGATAGATATTAGGTAGGTATGTAAAAAGCGGCAGAATATTAATCGCTTCACAGTTGGCGTGTCACACGAATAAGAGCTTTAATCAAACGCCGATTAGGATTGAATTGGAACATTAATGAGACGAGTTCCGTGATCTGAGAGTTTTGGTTAGGTTGTTGACAGGGTTGTCACTTGCAGGTGCTTTGGGGATTATTCGAACATGAGTAGGGACTATCCGAACTTTTCAATATTTTTGGTTATTGTTTGATATTTATTTAAAGCTACGAGCTACGTATAGCATGATAGTCAGTTACTTTATTTTTTAAGTATAATTAGAGAACAATTATTTGCACAATATAATTGTATTACCAAAATGTTGTATGACTTATGACTTGCATTGAAGGTCCCTCTATCTTACTTTCCCAGTGGTTGCTATTTTAGTAGACATGAGCATCATGAAACTCGATTTGAAGGTTTTCAAAACTTAAATAACACTAATCTGAAATCTTAATAAAAAAAACAAGACTAATATTCAATCTTAATAAAAAACAGACTTCATTAACTACATTCGTTTACAATAGAGTCATTTGCAAAACGAACTTTATCAATTCACCAGAAAAAATACACTCACATTCACCAGCGTTGAAACATCATAACTCTCTTTATTTCATTTCATTGCCATTGAAGGTGAACTAAACGATGCGTGGCAACCCTACGAGGAAACACGCCGCTGTATGTAGGTCAACAGCCGAAGGGTGCGCTTTCAGTAATTGGAACCTTCATGAAAACCTTCGATTACCGTCCGTAGCATTACTTAAATCAATAGATGAGATCCTGCCTCGGTTTGCTTTCGCACAAAAAATCTAGTGAGTGGCTTCTCGACCTTAACTGGAATAGGTTTCTGCTTTATAGTTATCCTTTCTCCTTTTCCTTAATGTTTTAGGGTGCTGTCGTAGTTAAAGGTACACTAGTAACACCGTAGACGATTATATTTTAGATAAACAAACAGACAACTCTTTTGCAGCAAAAAAAGGTATAAGTCTTAAAGTTTTCAGATATCAATAATATCAGTCTAGTTGTGAATGAATGAATGAATGAATGAATGAATATCACTTATTGGTAATACACGACACATACACATAGTCACATTTAAAAAAAATACAGGAACTAAAAATAGCAATTAAAAAATACAACCTTAGTGTAACATGTAGTATATGCCGAGTCAACCAAAGGGCTCCGACTTATTTTTTTTTGTTGCAACCAAGGTCACAACACTTGTATTCTGCCGAAACCCGTGGAGAAAATGCGCCATGTGGCTCGTGCAACGTTGTCAAGTTGATTAATTGTAATTGAATAAAAATAATGTTAGTTTTTCAATTCATACATAATAAGTAATAACACAACACACTGGCAATGTCTGCATTAGTCGCATGCTGTAATTTTTATATTTTTTTTTTCGTTTTATTTTTAATATTTTCTGTTTGTTTATATTTAGGTTAGTTTTTTACTAACCTCTAAGATACATTACAAAAACACAATGTTGAAAAAATTTCCACGAGCAGGATTTGAACCGGCACCCTTCTGACATACCGGGTCAGGTGCTCTTCCAATTGAACTATCGTAAAAACCGTTAAAAATCGTTAAAATTATATAAACAAAACAAAAACATTTTATAAATAGCTTGCCTACTTCTTAACTGATATTAAGTATTTGTAAAAATATTATGATCGGGTGTTAATGACGGTAGTTGTTGACATTGAATGGGTGCCTTTGGCTTTCAAAGTAAAAAATAAATAGTGTTGAATAATTTCGGCGGGCTGGTTAGAACCACGATAGCTCAATTGGAAGAGCATGTCATGTCACCCGGTATGTCAGAAGGGTGCAGGTTCAAATCCTGCTCGTGGAAATTTTTTCAACATTGTGTTTTTGTAATCTATCTTTACTTTCACTATTAAAGAACAATGCCAAAGGATGTATCTTAAAGTATTTACAAAAAATGTCAACTAAAGGTTATAATAAGTATGTAGGTATGTTACTTTCGATCAGATAGTAAAAAAAACTTTGTATTCTTTATACTACCTTTTTTATGACTACCCAAAGCTCCACGAACAATATTGTTATTTTTTATTTTGGCTCATCCATATTCTGTTTTCTGTGAACATTTGTGATGCAAGTAATTACGTAAAATTGTCCTACCTACTCACTGGTAATTGTAAAGACTCAATAAATATACATATCCAACGTAATAGAATAGTACCCAGTAGGGCAGACTTAGAAAAGCACGCTTCTCGTAATAACGTTCGATCTTTTAAATCCAATATTATACATATTTAGCCAGAATCTGTGTTTAGTTGAGCTGCCGCCGGAGCCCCATGTTAATATTTATCAAAGGGATTTTTCCTTTGTCGAGCAGCTAAGAAAATTAATCAATTCTTTTGTGAGCTTTCTTTTACTTATGTTTGAAAACTGTACATTTTTGGGTTCGCCAATGAAGGGAAGTTTTTAACGAGAACGAGCAGCGATTTCTTGAAATTCACTTAATTAGGTTGCTGTTACTTTTTTCTGCGAAATATCGTTTATTAAATAAATTGAATGTTATAAGTGGAAATTTTTGTGCATACTGTACTGCTTTTTATGTAATAATGTAATGTATTTGCTTTATACAGGTATTTGCTAAGTAAAGTCCTAAAACAAATGTTTATGCCTGATTATATTCTAGAGAAGGCCTTCGTACAGTAATCTTTTACATGATGATGATGATGATTAATGGGAGTAGATGAAATGACAAAGATGTATGTTAGAACCATAGCAAGTGGCAAGAAGTTGTCTCTCGCAGGGAGATAGGCGTGACTGTATGTATGTATGTATGTGTATATATATTAAGGAATAACCAAATCACTCCCATTGAATACGGCCATATTTAATAGTTTAGTAATAATCATGTCTTTCGAGTTTGTCACTTTATCTCTAATATTTGCAATCGTGGTTTTTTACCACGCATAATAGCACCACAAACGGTAAGCACCAAGATCCCCCAATCCCAGTCACAACCTTTTATTCCCTAGTTAAAATGCTTAGCGCATACACCGGGGCACAGAAGAGATATACCAGAGCTAGGGGAGACTGGTTAAGTGGAAATCTCCTCCTTTTTTTCATCGGACTATATAAATTTTGACGAGGGTAGGGGTATACCCACTTAAAACCTAGTATTATTCCTTCATTGCCACGGCATAGCAAGTTGGGAAGTCGGGATCACGAACGGCAAACATCGAGTTCCTCCCAGATTTCCAGCCACCCTGTAGGTATTGTAATAACACATTTTGCATAAACCGATAATAATATGTGAGGTGCACAGGCCAATGTATTTGCAACATTGGAAGCGTACAAAACTCAATTATGCTCAGTTAATAGCCGAGTAAGTTAATGTTGCCACAACATGCAAATAGCATTAAAATATCGGTGGGATGCCAATTAAAGTCGTAAACTTCCATTGATATTCATGGAGCGGTAATGGAAAGTGTGGCTTAAAATTTCACGAGAACCTCCACTGTGGAAGTGTGGGCCGGCTAATTGTGTTGGCTTAAGCAGATGAATTATTTGAGGAGACCGATTTGGATCGCCGTCTGTTTCTTTTTTTGGCACGAGTTATCTACAAGTTACAAGTTAAAGTTAGCCTTTATACAAAATATCCAATGCAAAATTTTTTTTTTCAATCTAATGAGCCAGTTTTTATAAAACTTTCAATGCTTTAGAAAAATACAGAGATAGAGAGTTGGTGCAAAACATAAAAAAAAACGTTAAGTCGAATGAATTTATGCGCTTTGAAACTTTCCATCATAGACTTTAAGGGCCTGTTTCACAATGTCTGATTAGGAGATACTTGGCAGATAAAGTGACAGTTTTGTAAGGACTATCTGTCAAGTAAGCGCTATTGGGAACTTACTTGTAGATCGTGAAACAGGCCCTAAATCGCATAAATTCAAACAAGGTCTTATACGTAACGGAGAGTATCGGTAACTACTAAGTATAGCCATCATAGACATACCATTTATACCTGACGTTTCGACTGAGTTGCACTGGTCGCGGCAACGAGCTGTTTTCATTCATAAATCGTTTATGTAAAAAGTATTTAATGCATATACTAGGCAAAAGTAAGGTAAAATAAAAAAGTTCATTTGGGTGTTTCAGTACGCGCAATTACACACACTCTGTACCACAGAACAAGCTATTCCATGCTCTGTACAACCCGCAGTGATCACAACTTGGACAACACACTTTAAACACAGTGTGATGTCCAGGATAATAATTTAAAACAAGCATTAATATCATCCATAAACAAGGAAACGTGCCATTTGTCTTATTGAAAACATACCACCTCGCTACACCGAACGCGGATTAATGTGTGGTTTATAATTATTGGCGGTTAATCTAAACGCGCACGCGATTCGGGCTTGACGCAAATTGCCCGCCCTCCCCGTTAATTGATGTTTCTGAACAAAATTAAGCCAATTTCACTTCATCACACTGCCATTGTATTTCACTATTCATTAATATTGCATTTTGCGGTCGATGATGGATCGGGTGCATACAACAAACTTAAATGGCTACTGAGTGTCCATAACAATAGAAATTATATAAAAATATTTATGCTGCACAAAATGCAGGCCGACAATAATTTTATTAACACGGATACACCTATTGTATTTGTAGGTCATTTAAATTTTATATTGGTGACATTGTATATTTGTTGTCCAAGTAAAAAACTATTATTTATACATACATCACATAAAAAAAAAACATTTGTCATTTAATAATGTCCAGGTAGAATTAATCATATTGTCATGTACCCAATTTAAAATATCGTAAGTATTGTTTGGATTGATATAACCATTTGATACTTAGATTTGATACAATATAATAACTTGCAAGATCGCAACCTTAATGTGCAAGTTATTTTTTATTCTTTAAGTAGTATCTTTAGGAGGAGCTCGATGGCGCATTGGTTAACATGCCAGTCTGCAAGTGCTGATGTTAAGCAACTTCCGCAAAGGCCGATCATCGGATGGGTGACCAAAAATTTATTATCTCGAGCTCCTCCGTGCTTCGGAACGCACGTAAAGCCGTTGGTTCCGGCTGCATAGCAGTCGTTAACAACCACCAAACCGCACTGGGCTGGCGTTGTGGTTTTTGGCCCGTTCCCCCTATCCATCTATAAGGAAGGCTTGTGCTCCAGCAGTGGGGACATTAATAGCTGATTATGATGATGGCGATGAAGTAGTATCTTTATATTAATATGTAACTTTGTGCCCACTTTTAAGCATATTGCGGGCACGGAGGAGTGTTAGATTTAGTACAATTAAACATGGGGAAGGAAACAAAAACTTTACTTTTTGGTACAAATTTTTTTATGATATTTGTTCCAATTATTTATAATGAAACAGTCGATTGTTGGCTACTGGGCAACCTCTTGTTGCTATTATTTTGACAATGTTACTGCGACAGATACGAGAGCAAGATACAATGTTCAGTGACAGCTACGTTCTCCGAAAATTTTGGCAACAAAACAGTCGATAGAGGTAAAACGTGAATAATTACCCCTCGACCTCGGTCCCCGGCGGAACCTTACTATCAATAAAGCCTCCGCTGTAGCCATCTCCGCTGAATAGTCTATCTGGATTACGTCATATTGCATTCTTGTGGCATTAAGATTTACCGTCTGATTTCCAGCGAAAACGTTCGCGACATCCATTAAATGGTGTAAAGCTATAAGGGTCTACAAAATGGTGTTTACCATTAAGTTTTTTATGTATTTTATTTACGCAAGAGAGTGACATCTATTCGAATGTATTTTTAGTCATGCTGCATTTTACCACAATCTCACCTGAAGTTAATGATCTAGAAATAGATAGAGTGGTTTACTCTTCATGTCCATTTCGGAAGGCCTGAGCTCCGTAGTGAAACATTTATAGACTCATGATGAATAAAAAATACCTACAAGTTTTAAAACTTTTATGTTCAATAGTGAAATCCGCAAATAAAAGGTTTCCTAAATATATAAAATTTAAACTCTAACTCTAACCACATATATTCTCAAACGTGAAGTTCATTTGGTAGGAACCTTAAAGAATGAAAGAAAGAAATAGAAGAAATCCCTCCGACATTAGACAGTGAAGCGCTGCTAAGAGTTCTTCATTATTTTCAAACGTAATTAGAGGACGCTCGCCCGGAAGACTCCAGAATGGAATACGCAGTCGCTATGAAAAGCTAATTAACGATATCTATTCAAAGCATTAAGAGAGTCTACACTAAAGGAAGTTTATGAATAATTCTCCGGACTAGTTTCAACTCTAGCTATCTTTAAAGAACTCGGATGTAATTGTTCTTAAAACTGTAAATTCAGTGTTTGAATCAGTCACTATTATTCCTAGACTGTTATTTTGCGTTAACTTTGTTTTTTCATGCTGAAACTGAAAAAGAGGAATAGCCTCAGGCGGGACTCCATGAAACCACGACCTATGCAATCCAGGCGATTGTTTTTCAAACTGAACAATGTTCGAATGATATAGCAAAGGTTTAATTCCACAATGGGGAAGAGCATATTCGAGCCTATGTATTTTTTTTTTAATTTTACGTGTAAGCACAGTGCCTTGATCTCACCTGATGTTAAGTGATGATAAGGCCAATGATGGAAGTGCATTTCACCCGGGATCCTCAACTAGTGAGGCACTTCTTAATTTCTGTTAGTAATCGTGACGTCAGCCGAAGCTCAGTCCCCTAGATTCTCGAATAAAACCTCCGGTGGTGAGCCGAGCACTCCATCTCAGGATTACAGCTCGCCGTAGATGTCCAACTAACCTAACCTGAGTTTGTCTTAACATAATAAAAATGTCAAAAATCACACTAATCACAATCGAGCCCCAACCATGCTGGTTTTCCAAATTTGTATCAGTAATCAGCGTGACGTGAGTAATTATGGCCGAAGCTTAGTCCCTAGATTCTCGCTATCAAAGAAGCCTCCAGTGATTGGCCTCCGCGGAGCATCGCTGCAGATGTCTCACCTAACCCGACTTTGACTTTCCACAATCAAAATGTCAAAAAATCCAGTGGCACATTCGAGCCCCAACCATTTCTTACATAGTTTAGTGGAGCTTGAGCCCCAACCATATACTGGTTTTCCAAATTTGTATCAGTAATCAGCGTGACGTGAGCAATTATGGTCGAAGCTCAGTCCCTAGATTCTCGCTATCAATAAAGCCTCCAGCGGTTGGGCTCCCGCCGAGCACTCCATCTCGGGATTACAGCGCGACGCGGATGCTTGCGGCGCGGTGCGACGTCAGCTTTAGATTCCGATCTTTACCGTAATCGCTCGCCTCCGTCTCATTAATCTGGGATTTGGGAACTAACGTGAGCGCGTGGAATGGATATTGATTGTTTTACAAGAAACTTTGGGTAAGGAAATCCGTACGAGTAGGGGTCAGATCTGTCAAAACGAAGTCTGAACTTTTTTGAAAGCAATTTTGAGAAGTTTTAAGGCTATTAATGGGTTCGATCTTGTCATCGATTTTTGTGCATGTGATCCATGTCTAACTGTGAAGAAAATATGTATACTGGTATATTTAAAAAATAAGAACCTAATAATGACGTAGCTCGTCTAAATCAAAAACTGGGACATTAGGTCGAACCAGGGAGAAAAATATTGTAGAAATGACACTCGCATATCTACAATATATACAAGAAAATATTTACCTACCTATTATATTGGTTCTGCCGGGCAGCGACAGATTTTTGCTTCTCAATATCGGTATTCGGGTGGTTAAACAAACCACCGTCAGTTCTAGCATAAGCCATTATAGAATACCTTATAGTATTGTAGCTAGGCATTAAAATTTACATACAAAAACAGGTTGTTTGCCAAATGCGGGTTAGTGACCGCAAATCTTTATTTGAGCTAAGGTTCGAATAATCCGAACGTAGGACTTTTTGGCGGGAAAGTGAAGAGTCATGTCTGCGGTTTTGTTTTATTTTCAAAAATTTGTGTTATGTCGAATATTAATGTGAAGTAATGGTGGATTATTAACCGTCAAGTGTTCGTGAGTATGCATGAGTGTTGGCAAATGAAACAAAACAATGCAACGGCACTTTTAAAATTCTCTTAAGAAGTCTGCGTGAGGACTTAGTAAAGCCCCACATCTTTACTGAGATACTCGAGGGGTTGGGGGTATATCATTTCTTACTTCTCATTTCTATTATCATCGTCATTATACAGGAAGTTAATATTGTTTATTTATGTATTACTTGTAAGAAAAATTACTTTGACACTGGATAAATGTGCTAATCGCACGAAGCCATCAAATAAAGGAAAAAAAAATCCGAACGGAAAGTGACGTAAAGGCCGAATGTGAATCTACCAGAATCTTTAAATACTGAGGACCTGGATGACTAAGCTAAAGTAAAATAAATGAAATGCGAAGAAAAAACTACGTTGTCAAATCGTGTGAAGTCTAAGCTCACTATGTTGTAAGTGCACGACAGAAAAGTAAATTGTCAAGTCAATTGTCAAAAGTCAATTGTCATTGTACTGTGAGGCTTACGGCCTCTGTTGGGACCAAAAATTTTATAGTTTGTGATTCCTGTAACGAAGGGCACATACTTAATTATTATAGTGTGCCTTTGGTAATCCACGGATTACTGCGCGTACTTACCGTGGGAGCCATCAATATGGTAGCGGATTTAAACTTAGGATCAGCCATTCTAAATGAAGACGCTCACAATATTTGTCAGAGAAATAAATAACGTTTATACGTTGAATCGGGGTTACTTAGAAATCTTAGAAACAAGGGAAACATTGACAACAGCTTTTGATCCTTTAACTCGACTTCAATATTACTGACTAAGGACGCCTATATCGCTAGGGACGTTTTAATAGCAGCTACTTAAGAATCTGGAGCTGCTGACGATGTAACCCTTAATTTTCAAGTAACCCTGATTTACCAACCACTTAGAGAAAAATAGATTTCGAAAAATTCGAGTTGGTAACGGTAATTAGTAAAATCACCGCAATAATTTAAAAAAAAAATGCAAGCTGAACAGGTGTATGGTTGTTCATATTAGTAGCCCCAGGACTGACAAACGTTTCTCGGGCAGACCGCGAACACCGAGACTCAGCAAAGATAGCGAAGGCGACACTCAGGCTAGTTGGAACCATTGCTCCAGCCAGAGTATATGCTATAAATTTACTTATTTCTTACATAATAATATTATACGCAGTGGTTGGCAGCAGTTGAGTACGTTCAACCGATGATCAAGCTCGTAATTATTAGTCGTTATTATGAACCGAAATAGCTGTTTTCTTATGCTTAGATTTGTACCAACATTAATTAATAACTTACTAATTAATGTTAACGCCTACTACGGAAACCCCTAGGTGCGTTGGTTAATCTTAACTCAGGGTCAGGCGTTTATATTAAATGAAGTTATAACATTTAAGCAGCGGCGCTTTATGTAGGCGTTGTAAAGGCATTATAATAAGACTCGAGGGCATAAAGGTCCCTGTCTTCTTTTGCATCAAAATCTATTTATCGGTTAATACAAGGCTTTGCTCATTATTTTGTAGCCCCAATGTAGTATTTGGAAGTAGTCTGCCCAGGATTGGAGAATTAGAGGTGTGCGTTCTGAATTTTATATTATCAAAAAATACACTATAAAATATTATCGTTGTATTCTAATATTTGTATTATTTAACCTTTGCTTAAATAGCTGCCACTGAAACGCTGGGGTGTTAGTCACCGCCAGTTTCAGAAATGATATGAAATAAAAGTTGTAAATCTCGCAAACATCCAAATTTATTACTCAGGGATGGGTGTCATCGGAACGCTATGTTGCTCGGTGCTGTCGCGCGATTTAGTAAGAGGACTTAGCTTCTTGACGCGTGCAGAATGTTTCAAGTGTACAAATAGTTACCTGTGACTTTGAACTCATAATTGACATTATAGTGTAAGATTATCTTCACCAGTTCTGAAATAGCATCTCGGGTGTAGATAACGAGAATAACAATATTTTAATGATTACCACGCCTCAAAGTCTTAACGGATGAAAAGCACAGTACTTAATTAGACATAATTACTTTTCTATTACGAAAACACAATTAAAATCCTATGCTAACTGTTATCAACATTGGTATGCTTGATCCAATATTTTAGAATTTCATTTGGCTATAACTTTACAATGCCCCCAATGTACATCCAGATACGTATTAGGCACTTTTGGAACTACACCAAGAAAATGTACAGCAATCGCAACATCGAAATCGCATTTCGCGTCGACACACACAACATGAAGTACAACTTTGAAGTTTGCAACGGTTGATTTATGTACGGTGCGAGTTCGTTCCGGGACCACAACAAACACGCTTAGAGGATACCGTTCGGCGATAAACTTTGTTGACAATGACTGATTCCGCTAGTGGCCAGCTTCGTGCCGCCTGCGCTAAATGTGCAATTTTCGAACGTGCCTCTGAAAAGGACCGCTCCCTACCCATATTGTAACTCAATTTTGAGGCTGACACAATGCGCCACGCGACCCACTTTAACTTCGCCCGTACATTCCGACGTAAAACACTTCGCGCTACATTTGAAGAAAAGGCGCACTCTTGCTTCCCCCTTTCACATATAAAGCTGCTACTTCTAGTAATGGTAGGTCTGTCGCAATTTGCTTTTTCATTATCATCAAAAGTAACTATCATTTTTTTTTGTAGAAATTTATAATAGTACTAGCTTTTTATAGGACACACGTCTTGATATATATCGAAGTTACTTCTTGTACGACTGTCTTCAATTACCCGGCCACAAATCTCAAGAGGGTTAGGATTGATTTTCTGAAATCCCTTTTGTGATCGATGAAACGTTTCATCACGTGGACGAAGTCACGGGCGGTCGCTTGACAACGATAAAGACATACCTAATTATGCGCAAGTATCCGCCACTGTCACTATATTCGTGACGTCCGAGTCGTCCGACACAGTTCAGAAATTCCATTAGCATGAAGGCTCGTCGGTGAGGCGCACAGATTAATTACCACAGTATAATACTACGTTGATGTCTATTACCAAGATTGATAGGAAGGCTGCGTGTGGGTGGACAATCCATTACCTGGAACAAATAGAACAAGGATTAACTATCAGTATTTTTACTTATAACCTCTATTGTTATTAAAAAGGTCCTACTGGATGCCTGGCATATTATTATATAAATGGACGAAATTGTGTTGTAGAGACATCTAAGAAAGTAAACAAAAAGGCCTTAGAGGAATATATGCCAGACTACCAGCTTTTTTGGGATAACAGAAACTGTCGACCATTCATGTGGCTAATGGTTGATATTAATTAGAAATGAATGGTTATGTCCTTCTAATAATGGTAATATAGGCTTTTGGATTATTTACTAAACAAAGAGAAAGTGCTTGGTCTTCATCTAACCTAATGGTAAGTGACGAGACGCGCAAAGATGAAGATCATTCAGAATCAAATACTGGCTATCTTATCTCTATCTATCCCAAACAATATTACTATGGCAAAAGACATAAATAAGACGATGGTAGCTATCCAGGCGGTCTAGGAACTGGCTGTACCACAAACTGAACAGTACAATAATAATAACTATGTAATACTAGTTGTTGGCCGCGACTTCGTTCGCGAAGACTACAGTAAAAAAATATATATATCCTGGTCTGGGTCATGGTCTGTATGTGACGAAAGTTTCATTAAAATCCATTCAGTAGTTTTTACGTGAAAGAGTAACAAACATCCATCCATACTTAAAAACTTTCGCGTTTATAATATTAGTAGGACTAATTCTGAGACCGGTGGTTTAATTAACCATTAGCTTCAAGATATGGTTAAAGTAATGTTCAAACGCCACACGTTAGTATTTTAAATATAGTTGTTTGATCCAGCGTTGAAAGCGAGGATCAAGTTGCAAGTTGACTCAGCCGCGTTCACTGACTCGGATTTGTGTCAGAAAAACGAGAAGTCTAAACTGTCTGCTTGCTCTATTACTGAGCGGTAAGGAACGAGCTCACACACACACATGCTAGATCATTTGAAGATATTAAGGACGTGCACTGAGGTACAGAAGTACTGAAGTACTCGTTCTTATTGTATAATTTTATCAAAAACTCGTTCCGTCCCTATTAGTTAATAGTTTTAATAGCAGTATTAATACGCAGTCGATTGCTATTATTTTCTTAAGTAATCAAATTTTTGCATACGAAAATGAAATTGTAAGATATATCTCAGTATTATTTAAAACAAATGCAATAAAAAAATATATATATTATAATATGTTTTTGTTTACAAAAACACAATGTTGAAAAAATTTCCACGAGCAGGATTTGAACCTGCACCCTTCTGACATACCGGGTCAGGTGCTCTTCTAATTGAGCTATCGTAGTTCTAACCAGCCCGCCGAAATTATTCAACACTATTTACTTTTTTACTTTGAAAGCCAAAAGGTATAGGTAAAGGGAAATGCTCGTGGAAATTTTTTCAACATTTGTGCTTTTGTAATATATTATAAATATTATAATAGTTGTAAAAATATAATATATTTGATATTATTTCTACCAGCTTATACCACGTTTGTTAATAAGAACTAAACTGAACAGACCTATCTTAAACCATACAGCATACAGCATAGCCAATCGAAAGAGCCGTACTTTTTTTAATTAGAGCTTACTCCATGTACCATCCTACATCATAACACGTTTGTTAATGAGAATTAAACTGAACAGAACTTTCTTAAACCATACAGCATACGCAATCGAAAGAGCCGTACCTTTTTGTATCAGAACTAATGCCATACCATATAGATTTAAATATTAGACAACATCACATACGTTGTTTTGATCCCAAGGTAAGTAGCTAAAGCACTCGTTTTACTAAAATCAGAAACAACGACGGTACCACAAACACCCAGACCCGAAACAATATCGTAAAGTACGTTTTCGACATTGACCCGACCGGGAATCGAACCCGGGACCTCGGAGTTAGCGCCGCCCAAAGTCCGGCGTGCAAGCCACTAGGCTAAGGAGGTCGTCAAACCATCCCGAAACCATACAGCATATTGTAAAAGCCGTATCTTTTTTGCGGGAGAGGTTGGCGTTGCGGATCCCGACCGACTCCCGAGCAAAACTTGCTTGGCACCACGCCTTGGCTCGGCTACCTATTTTATTGTGATCCGGCGCCAACAACCGGGAGATTTACCCCGTCTGTGTTTTAATGGCTCACCCTGTATATTAATAGCTACGAATGTTGTGGCTGGATAATGTTTTCGGTGGTTAACGAGCGGATCGTGATGTAGATAAATCTAGACTTTTCTGTTTTGTTCGGTAATGTTTGCTCGTCCATTGTCCGGGTATGGTACTATGACGTATTATTCATAATAGGTACTCGTACATCCTTTACAACTTAAGAAAGCAGTAGAATATGAGGGCATGTTGCAATGATACTTTAGTGTATTTCTTTTACGAGTATAAAAGTGGTCTGTCAAACAAGCATACCGACTTATGTGGGACGATAAATTTTGGACTAAGGTTTTGTTAAAGACCGCCTATGGCTTTTACTGATTAACCGGATTTATTTATTTATTTATATTAACAAAAATTAGAATTATTCTTAATTTATCTAAGAATCTTATGGTTCCTCAAGCCGTAGTGATCGCATAATCGTCGGAAGCTTTCTAGAAGGGATGTAATCACGGCATAGGGTCTCCGCTAAAATGAAATGCCTAAACACATTAATTGGCAACACATAAATTTAAGTAAAATTTAAACACTGAAAAAAGACGACAACCTCAGGCGGGAATCGAACCACGCACCTTCCGCATTCCGGGCGGCTGCCTTAACCACTTGGCTACCGAGGTCTGGCTTTCACCCGTCGAAATTTTTCAGTGCTTGATGCTTATGTTTTTTAGTCAACATTGCTTCATCAATCTTAGAAGTTTTCACCTCTGAGATCCGATAGAAATATTTTTACAAATATTTGAACATTCGGTTAAGATGAAGCTGCGTTATAGATAAGTGTTTTTTATATATTTTAGCGTTTTATTAACGCTTAAATATACTTAAGTAAAATTTAAACACTGAAAAAAGACGACAACCTCAGGCGGGAATCGAACCACGCACCTTCCGCATTCCGGGCGGCTGCCTTAACCACTTGGCTACCGAGGTCTGGCTTTCACCCGTCGAAATTTTTCAGTGCTTGATGCTTATAGATCTTCAGAGGTGAAAACTTCTAAGATTGATGAAGCAATGTTGACTAAAAAACATAACATCCCGCCTGAGGTTGTCGTCTTTTTTCAGTGTTTAAATTTTACTTAAGTATATTTAAGCGTTAATAAAACGCTAAAATATATAAAAAACACTTATCTATAACGCAGCTTCATCTTAACTGAATGTTCAAATATTTGTAAAAATATTTCTTTCGGATCTCAGAGGTGAAAACTTCTAAGATTGATGAAGCAATGTTGACTAAAAAACATAAGCATCAAGCACTGAAAAATTTCGACGGGTGAAAGCCAGACCTCGGTAGCCAAGTGGTTAAGGCAGCCGCCCGGAATGCGGAAGGTGCGTGGTTCGATTCCCGCCTGAGGTTGTCGTCTTTTTTCAGTGTTTAAATTTTACTAAAGTAACATAAAATGAATACGTGCGATTGCACGTTTTTGATTAAATACATACATACATACATACATACATACATACATACATACATACATACATACATACATACATACATACATACATACATACATACATACATACATACATACATACATACATACATACATACATACATACATACATACATACATACATACATACATACATACATACATACATACATACATACATACATACATACATACATACATACATACATACATACATACATACATACATATATACATACATACATACATACATACATACATACATACATACATACATAAATATACAGGAGCTCGATGGCGCTGTGGTTAAAGTGCCCGGTCTGCGAGTGCTGACGTTAAGCAACTTTCACAAAGGCCGGTCATCGGATGGGTGACCAAATTTTTTTTATCTCGAGCTCCTCCGTGCTTCGGAAGGCACGTAAAGCCGTTGATCCCGGCTGCATTGCCGTTGTAAATGACCTCCAATCCGCACTGGGCCCGCGTGGTTGTTTATGGCCCGTTCTCCCTATCCATCCATAGGGAAGGCTCGTGCCCCAGCAGTGTGGACACAAAATTAGCTGATGATACATACATCATCATCATTGTCCCCGTGTGGTGCCGAGATAAAGAATTGCACCACCCCATCTCTTCCCGTGGGTGTCGTAGAAGGCGACTATGGGACCATTCCAGAGGATTGGCAGCAGCGTCTCTCTGTGATTATTCTTACCTTACTGCGATCGCCAACCCACCTGCCAAGCGTGGCGATTATGGCAAATTCCCCTCAAAATGATTTTATCCTTGAGGGAGGCCTTTGTCCAGCAGTGGACGTCTTTTTGGCTGAGATGAGATGATGATGACATACACCAATAATCACTAAAAAGCAATTATCACCAAGAGGAAAACAATAAATCAATGAATTATACATTGTACAGTATGTTTTTAATCCACTCGCTCGGCTGCGCTGCTCGCTTAAAGTTATTTCCTTTCATAGAAAACAGAAAACCATAAATTGGGAACATACGCCCCGGGCTGCAACAACTACGAATGAAGTTAGAGTGTACACAGTGCTGCCAACAATGCAATAATCCAGCTGTTTCAAATCATTATTCGTACTACTTCACCTGCATCACGAAGGTTCACATATATAGCATCTCCTTCTCATACTGGTTCCACAGAATGTCAAGGGCCTTGGCACTTCAATGTCATGGCATGAGCTGAGTGGTGATCATTTAGGTTGTATAGAAAAAAATAGTAAAATGTCTAAGTGCCTTACAAATAAACAAAGAATAAGGTCGGAATAGTTATTCCGTGTTTTGTTCCAGTCATGTAAACGTCATTTCAAATTGGAGTAAAGGAGACCAAAGACGGAATAACTTTTCGAAGCTTATTCTTTGTTTATTTGTAAGACGCTAGATGTCTATTAGGTATGTTAAGTTAGCCATAGATGCTCGTTATAAATATGTTTCATAATATTTCATTTAATTTCACATTGTTTGTTATATGGGTTGATCATCACCATCACCATCATCAGCCTACTAATAGACGAAAAGTGGGTACATCTGAGCAGTATGTAGTGCCTGTAATCACTTATGACATATATATAGTGATGCATAGTACCATGACACTCACAAAAAGTCGGTCGAGAACTTCAGGATCGCGCTGAGGGGAATAGAGAGAGCTACGCAAGGTATAACCACAACCTAAGAAGACTGCAGAAGATAACCTTCGTACAATCGCGCTCGAGCAATGCACACATAGACAACCTCTCATCATCATCATCATCATCATCATCATAATCATCATCATCATCATCATCATCATCATCATCATCATCATCATCATCATCTTCCCATTTTATGTCCCCACTGCTGGGATGGAGAACGGAAAATTTCCATAAACCACCACGCGGGCCCAGTGCGGATTGGTGGTTATTAACGACTGCTAATGCAGCCGTGACCAACGGCTTTACGTGCCTTCCGAAGCACGGAGGAGCTCACGGAGGAGCACGGAGGAGCACGGAGGATGATAAATTTTTGGTCACCCATCCGATGACCGGCCGATGGCAGACCGGGAGCGTTAATATTTTTTTTTATTGGAGAGTTTGCTGATTGCCTCAGACGGCATTTTCAGCTTCACCGGGCTTTTTTGGGGGCGGCGAGGAACGTGAAGGGTCCCTCAAGCCGTGTGAAACGAATCACCTTCGGAGGTTTTCTAGAGGGAACGGCATCGCGTACTAGTGCGTCCCCGTGCCCTAATAGATTCTCCGAAGGGTTCGGATTGGATCAAGGGCGCGTTAACCACTGCGCCATCGAGCTCCTCACAACCTCTCACGGACACGGAAACTCGCAACAGCTACGCTCGGACTGGTCTGAGATGGTACGAGATTCCGTTCCGTTTCTGACCGCTATTGAGTAATAAATGTCAATGTTTTGATAAATTTTAGTGTCATTATTTTTAATAATTGTAAGGACCTGTAATGACCTCTTGTGTGTTGATTCTTTGTTTTTTTTTTATTTTCTATTCGCTTGCCATATAGTCGATCATTAAAACAACACAAGAGAAACGGGTTGAACCGAAGTATTATATTGAATAGAAGATAATAATATTATTAAAGTAGTACTAATGTTTATTCTGTTGTACTAACTAACATCGTTCGGGATTCGTCGCGAAACATATTTACCAAAGATAAATCACGATAAATTCATAAGCCCGCATAATAAGGACTTACAGTTATTCTGCTTGCTCCATAGAGTGGCAATCTAGGGGACGTCCATTAGGCGAATTTGTTTACTTCCCGTAAAGTTGTCGGGAAAATTTTTAGAGAACAAAAGGAAACTTTATGAGCGAAGCATCTAAGTAGGTCCCAGCTTTGGCCTTGTCTTACACGAAGTTGGCACTTCTAGAGCCGCTCGGTATCTTTTGTAGCAGTGTCATGTTTAAAGATTATGTTTCAATAAAGCTTAAGTCTGACTACTTGGCGGGTAAGTGAAGAGGAATGATTGCAGTTTTGTTATAATACATACAATTTGAGGCCTTCTCCTACTTACTTCTAAAGCCAGGAAAGCTGGAGGTTTTTTAATTTAATCACCCATTTGGTTGGCTAGCCTGCAACGAGAAACTTGTGATCGTAGCTTGTGGTCTCTGCCTACCCCTACGGGAAAGAGGCGTGATTATATGTATGTATGTATGTAGCTTGAAACGCGCAAACCGCTGCGCTGTCGATCTCCTCAACATAACAGGATCACATCGGATTATCTATAACTCGATAATATTACATCATAAAGTATTTTGGAGGAAGTTAATATTTAGTATGTATAATCTATAGTAGGAAAACGGATATATTACTTACTATAAATATTAATTGTTATTGTGTTTTCTTATTGTATTATTTATTGTATTATTATTATTAGTTATTGTGTTTTCTTATTGTATTATTAGAATGGATGAAGAACGATTGACGAAAAAAGTGTATAAGGCGAGTGTGAATGAAAGTGTTGGTAGGGGTAGACCTAGGCGGACGTTTCGAGATCAAATCAGGGACGTCTTGAAAAAAGGCCAGGTCAAGAGTACCCTAAACCGAAGAGCATGTATGAAGGGAATAATGAAAGTGGACGAAGCGAAACAAGTATGTAAGGATCGTAGCAAGTGGAAAGAAGTGGTCTCTGCCTACCCCTACGGGAAAGAGGCGTGATTATATGTATGTATGTATGTATTATTTTGTGACTGTGTTGGTTCTTCTCTTTTACTCTTTTTATTGTTTTATAATTTTATTCAGTTTCGTCTTGACCTGTTAGGTCCGGCCAGAATACCAGCGTTGCAGCGGCTATTGCTGAGGCTGGGGCCTAGTAGTTGGCCACACTATTTAAATAGGTATGAAGTTTATAATGTGAATCGTGTCTAAATAATGTTAAATGTTTTTTTCTAAAATTGGAATTCTTTCTTTCTTTCTTTCCTTTCTTAAGTTTCCGCGAACATTTTACATACTTACTCAACCATGGCTCCGTGGTCACAAGATTGACGCTCGTAAACACCACCTATTCAATAAACGCGACTCGATCCGTTATTGGTTCCTTAAATCGATGTTGTACCACGGTCCTAACACCGTTAATTGCTATTATCATATTTCACAAAAGTTCTTCCGTGCAACTCAGCTATCTATCTGCATAGAAGTTGTAGAACTTTTTCCCCGGAACAAACACATTAAAGGAGCCTTGCATCAGCCCCCGAAGACGCGATAAACTTGGTGACGTTGATTTATGTGCCCATGTCCCCGCTTGTTCCGGCACAACCGTCCTCCAACTCATCTCGGAACGTTGGCCGAGATAACTGCTAATGCAGATTACAAATTACGCCTCCCAATGCTACGATACAATAGCTTTATATGAATGTATGTTTTGTTACGTGATTATGTAAAGTGCCTTGTTTTGATACTGCAAGAATAGATACTATTTGATGTGGTTTTTGGAGCTATTGGACGATCCACGCGGCCGATTGAAAGCTATTAATTAGCTAGATGCTATTTTGTAGTTCAAAAAGAGCTAAACTGCAAATTGATCTACAAGGTTAGAAAGAAATGGCATGCCTTAGTACAGCCACGAGCATTAACATGTAAACACGCGAAGACTACACTATCCCATAGGAACCTGTTACCGGGATAAAAAGTATCCAATGTCCTAGTCCGGGTCATGGTCTGTCTATGTGCAAAGTTTGCATAAAAATCCGTTCAGCCATTTTAACGTGATGCGCGGTCAAATAAACGGACAAACAGATAAACAGACAAAAATTCTAAAAATCTAAAAATCCGATTAAGTTGAAATTTTGACTTACACCTTTAGTTCTGGTGACAATACAATGTAAATACTCAGTATTGTAATAATTTCAATATGGCCGCCGATCCAAGATGGCAGATTGCAATTTTTTTCTCAACCCCAATAATATGGGTATCAAATGAAAGGGCTTGAAGAGTAGAAAACGATAAAGGTAGTAACATTACACTAAATTCAATATAACTGCCGCTCTAAGATGGCGGATTAATTATTTTTTTCTCTCTTCCCAGTCTAGTCTTTTCCGCTGAAGCTTGAGGCACTGATGTACGCTATCCGTTATACACTCACACTACACACACTCACATAATAATATCAGTGCCTCCAGCGTTTAAACCTTATATACTATAGATTACATTTGGAAAATATCTATATTTAATTAAAAAAGTCCCTAGAATCTACCTATCATAAAATTGTATGTATATTGGGAAAGTCGTCCAACATACATTGTTCAGGGTGATGTAGGTATAGAGAATGTGGGCGAAGGGATAAAAACGTTCAACGTTATACCCTGTGTATGAAAAATGTCACTAAAATTTATTTTTTCTTTTTTAGTTCGCGTTTTTTTTTCATTTTCATGTTTAATTTTTATTTAAATCCTTTTTGGGTTACGTTTTTTTTTATCACGCAAAAAATTTCAACTACTTTATTGTGGCGGAATAGTCGACACGATCTCATAAATTACTCATGTTCAAATGAATTTCTTAAAAAGGTCGTAGAAATTACAAGTTCTCGTGAGCAGACGTCACGCGAGCCAGAACCCTTGGTACCCCTACGTGTTAAGCGCGTGTAGGAATGGTTATTGTTTAAATATCCTTTATAGCATGCAAGGAGTTGAATAACAATAACATAAAGCTTTACTGGAATTTGTATCCAGACTACGTCAATCAATGCTTCGGAAGTCACATTAAAAAATTAATAAGATATCTAAATAGTAAATAGCCTATAACTGATCCACTACTGGGACAAGGCCTCCATAATTGAAATCAAGTCATCAGTAGGTACAATTGACGGGTATTTACTTAATCACCATGCTTGCCAAATGCGGGTTGGATACCACAAACCCGGGCTATTCACCGAATAAATCCGAAACACACTTCGCCCGACCTGCAGTGGGAATTGAACCGGGACCTTCGGGTATTGGCCCGAGCACTTTGTCACTCGGCCATCGAGGCGTTATAGAATGATGATGAGTAATCTTGACTGGGAACTCAATTGAAACTTTTACCTGATGTAAATTTGTTAACTTAAATTATTATTTATTTATTTTTTATTTTTTTTACATGTTGTGGTTGTCTTCTATATTTTTTGTGTTTATTTGTAATGGAAAGTGTCCTGCTATGATAGGGCATTTTACAATATTTTTGACGCTGCACGGGAGAAAAGAGCTGGACACCTGCTGAGTTTCTTGCCGGTTCTTCTCAGTACAAGATCTCCCGCTCAGAGTAGACTTACGAACCAATGGCATATATAGTAGCTCTTGTGACATTCACAAGAGCTATTTGTAGCCTAAACTGAATAAATGATTTTGAATTTTGAATTTTCAAGGGAATAATTAACTAGTTGCTTTCCATGCTGCCATGTAATCTGATCTACACAATCATATATTTTTATTTACCAACATGATTGGGTTGTTTGTAAATAAAAATGGGTTGGGATTAGGTAACTAATTAATAATATCTGAAATACTTGCCTAGATACATAATACTATATAAGATAAGTATTTATAACTGACTAAATTGAGTCCTTTGATACATAAAATAAAAATGTTATTGTACGGAATTGAATAAGTATAAAATATTGACGACAAGTGATAAAGTAATTATCGGCAGATCGGTGAAAACACATCATTGTCATTTAGTGCTTTGATGATCTATTTTAGATCAAATAATGGATGTGTAAATAAAAAATGAGTGTTTCCACATAGAATCGAAAATCAATGTTTCCGAACGGGTATCCAAATTGCCATGTTAGAAATAGTAATAGGAGTGAATCAAACAGGTGTTTGTAGCAAGAACAAAGTGATTGAGATATTTCGTTGTACTACTTGCTATTTCGTAATTTTTCTCTATATCTTACAGTTAAGCACATCAGTGCCTTCATTTCACCTGATGTTAAGTGAAGATAAAGTTAAAGGTGGTATAGGTAAAAAACTTAACTAAGTCACCTGTTGTATGTGTGAGTAATGTGTGCGAATAGACATTCTATTTTTCAAATTTGAAAAATATGGTATGGTTTGCAAACTCATTATTTGCATAACTTTCAAGTTTGATTATTCCTATCCACTTATGATTACATTGTCACGATAAGATATAAATAGTTGTCAATGTCAAGTAATTGTCTTCGTATTTTTGCATCGTTCATGAATAAACAATACAGTTTACCACAGGAGCAAATTGTAAAACCTCGATTTTGAATTCAGCTTGGCAAATTAATATGGCACCATTTCCTGAAATTGGTAGAAGACAACCACTGTATGTTCAAACGAAAAGAGTTTTCTGTAATATGTACAAACATTTTAAGGAGGTTTGCGATAAAGACTTAAGTTGTTTATCAACACCAAAACAATTGGTCATTAAAATATCTGGTGTACCGAAAAAACTGGTTCTCAACACATTAAAAGAATTTGAAAGTATGCATTTAAATCAAAAATTTAAAAGACCCATAAAGAAATCAAACCGAAAATCACGCATTGCTGTTGACGAATTAAGGAGGGATTCATTCCAAACGCATTATTAATATATGAAGCCCATAAAAAAACCGGTGACTATCGTATTTAATATTAAATTATATATTATATATTATTATTATATTTATTATTATTTAGCTTGTATTAAATATTTATATAATTTATTATGCTTATGCGTTTTTTTGCAAACTGTACACAACTACATACAACAGGTGACTTAGTTAAGCGCACTTCAGCCGAGATGCTCAACTACTGAGGCACTGGCTATCTTATCTCTAGCTGCCGGAACACAACAATGCTATAAATATTGATGTTGTGGCGACTAATTTCGATAAGATGGTGGTAGCTAGCCACCACCATTTTATGTAAATATGGCAGTTAAGATCACCGGTTTAGATCCAGAGGTCCCGGGTTCGATTCCCAGCGGGGGTACATGTTTGCGTACTCGGTTTTGTTGGTGGTAGGACTTGTTTGTCCACCTGGCTAGCTACCACCGTCTTATCTAATCATATCTGCGTCAGTTGAGGATCCCGGGTGAAGTGCGCTTCCACCATTGGCCTTTATCATCACCTGACATCAGGTGCGATGAAGGCACTGTGCTTACCCGTATGATATTTAAAAAAAATGTAGGATATAATTTATTATGTATCTGATTTTAAATTTTTATTTATTATTGTTGGTCGCTCCCATATTATCAAAGCACATACCTCTGTAAAAATAACATTGACTTTAATCTAACTATCAAAAGTACGAGTGATAATAAAATTGTTTACCATACAAACTATTTCCGAGTTGATTTCTTTAAAAATTCAATACCATTATTGACGAAAACGAACACGTGGACGTGGCAGCTCGCGGTGCCTATGTACCAACCAGGTAGGGTTGCCAACCGAAGTTACAATATTATAACACTGCACTGTATTTCCGGTCTCTGTACACCATAAATAAACTGTCGAAAGAATATATGCAGTATGTAGTAAGCAAATATACTATATTAGTCATAGTCATAGTCATAACTATTTATACTATATTTCGAACGGGTAGATCGGTCTTCTTTTTTACATACAAACTTGTACTACATATTTTATTAATAAAACTTTATTGGAACGCTTATTTTTTTATTTATAAATGTGTAAATAAATATACTTGTTAATTAATGTAATAGGTATACATTTATGTAATGTAATGTAATGTAAATACTCTTTATTGTACACCATACAAAACACTTAGAGATTTATCTTTTTTGTCTCTATAAAATAAATATTTTTTTCGATGTACAGATATTTAAAGCTTTTACTTTAAAAAAATCCAGCAAAATCTGTTGACAACCCTACAACCAGGTCACGACATGTATTTTTAAACATCGTATTTAGTAGCCCTAACACGCGCGCTTACAGGGCTGTCCTTGTAATTTGTAGCAAATGTCGTTGCGTTACTGAACGGAAAGAAAAGCTTAAAATGAACCTTTGAAGATGTTATTGAACACATACTCAATCCCTATCACATCCGAACCCCTCGGAGTATCTAGTAGGGCACGGGGACACGCACTAGTAGGCATGTGATGCTGTTCCCTCTAGAAAATGTCTAACGGTGCTCCGTTTCACACGGCTTGAGGAATCCTTTAAGTTTCTCGCCGTCCCCAAAAATGCCCGGAGAAGCTGTAAATGCCGTCAAAGTCAAAGTCTGGATCTGTCCAACAGTCGTTGCAACCAATGGCCATGCAGATTCACCTTTGCTTTTTTGATATATTTGCTTTGATGATATAATTGTGTTGACACACAGTTATATCATCAGGCATTTTATTATAAAATCGAATTGAGTTACTTATAAAGGATTTACTACTCTTGCTGAGTCTGAGCTTCGGTGCACATAATTTATTCTGATTTCTTGTATTAAATCCGTGAATCTCGTTTTTCTTGGTATAAAGGTGTCGGTAGTCGTTGTAAGTGTGGTTACCCAATCAATTAATACCTACCAAATCCTATGCGTATGTACAAAAAAAGGATAGAAGCTCAGGGTTTCAATGGTGGCGTGTCGAGTTAGATACAAAACCGAGTAAGTAATAAAAGGATGCAATTAGGTACCCCCAAAAACACTGATACCCAAATGGGCCGCCCACAATTCCGTTCTTTTACATCGTTACTGTTATAAGTAATTGTATCTTTGTGTAATTTAGTCAACGGTCCTTGAAATATTTATAGGCCAATCATTTGTCACTTTCTGTGGCGTGTTTTTTTTTTCCTGGAATTGTTTGGGGTCCGGTTCTGTTTTGATTTGATTAAAACTTTACTGATGAAGACTTTAAAAATACCTAAGGCAGTGTGTAATTAAGTTCCAAAATATGAAGAAAGATTATTAGCATAACACATGTTAAGAGTAATTTTACATTTCGGTATCCCCATAAATCTTCAAACCAATAAGCCAATTTCAATGGAACTTATAAAATACAAAAACCTAAACAGTTAAGAAATTTAACTGATTTTAATCAAATATAAGGTTTTTTAAAATTTTATCGCAAATAAATTACAATTTGAAAAATGTTAAAAAAACTCCACGAGCGGGATTAAATTGATTTTATGCGATTAAAATCCCGCCACTAAAAATTCCACTACGGAAAAATTCATATAGAGAGCTTAACTTCAGATATGCTTTTTTTACTGTTTTTATTTCCGTTATGCATAGAAAGTTTCCCTAAAAATAGTTTTACTTTGAATTTCGAGTATGCCGGAATATTAAATAGCTCTTAAGAATAACGGAATAACGCACAACATAATAGGGACACACAGCTAACACACTTACAAAGGGAAAGGATAATTGTCAATGGTAGTACTGCAGCGCGCGATGGCACGTGACGTCATAAATGATTCGGGCCCAAATGAATATCTTGAAAAGGCCGTGGAGATTACAACGAGCTACGAGTAACGGGAGTCGCACGTCAACGTCACTCGCACGTCGAAGCCCGCTGAATTATTTACCGCGTGTTTAATGAAATAGGGTGTAGCTATATGGGTATACACTGTATACTATACAGCTTTCGGCACCTGACGCACAAAACAAGAAAGCTGCAGAAAGTAAGCTACATACAAACGCTCTCGAGCAACGCAACAGACACCTTTTTTTTTTGGAGAGAGATTGCCGATTGCCTTAGATGGCATTTTCAGCTTCACCGTACTTGTTTGGGCGTGGCGAGAAACGTAAAGCCGTGTGAAACGAATCACCTTCGGAGGTTTTCTAAAGGGAACGGCATTGCGCACTAGTGCGCGTCCCCGTGCCCTACTAGATCCTCCGAGGGGTTCGGATCGGATCGGATTCGGATCGGATCTCACGGACACGGGATCTCGCAACACCAGTTGCGCTCGGGCTGTTCGGTGAGAACCCGGGACCCGGAACCCTATGTATTAGTGTAAATGTTACACATTATAATTATGAGACTACTGTAAGGCTCGCTCGTTTTTGATGAGTAACATCTTTCCGCTCGCTTTCTGTATATACAATTTGTAGGAGTGATTTCGTGAAATGTGACGGAAGTAGGTGTAACAGCGGTATGTAGGTTTTAAGCTTACCTTCTGTAAGCTTCGGTAAGCTTTCCTTCTGGGTCTCCTTATTTTGTGCCTGAATGTCTAGTGAGTTATTTTTGACATTCGACGACGTTAAAAAAATACATTACCTTTCGGCTTTCAACTTTTTTGGCTCAATAGTAATCCTTTGCGAAAATCTCTACAAAATCATTAATGCTATAAAATTACAATGAAATTACTTAATCTATATGTTTTGAAATCACTCAAATATATTTCTAAAATCAATATTCGTAATTTTGTTGCTGCATATTTTAATAACTAAAACCAGTAAGTTTAGATTCTGCTGTCTTTGCGGTCTCAATTGTCGCAGGCGCTACGTATAACAGAATCATGAAATTATCTACCTATATGAAAATTTCAGATTCGTTGGTTTTGTCATACTCTTACACCTTTGGAAAGTTGATGTGTTTTTTTCAAGTGTCGCCTTAACGAAAACGAGAATTAGTAAGGCATTGAAGCAGCATACGAGAAGTTAAAATTTTGACATACAAATTTTCGTTTTTGTTAACGTAATCGAATGAATACTGATAGTTCTCACACTAGGCACTCGGTAGTATGAGTACAAGTTGCACACCCGATCCGATCCGAATCCCGATCCGATCCGAACCCTTCGGAGAATCTAGTAGGGCACGGGGACGCGCACTAGTGTGCGATGCCGTTCCCTCTAGATAACCTCCGAAGGTGATTCGTTTCACACGGCTTGAGGGTCCCTTTACGTTCCTCGTCGCCCCCAAAAAAGCCCAGTGAAGCTGAAAATGCCATAGAGGCAATCAGCAATCTCTCTCAAAAAAAAAAAAACAAGTTGCACGTAACGCAAGTAAAGGAGCTCGATGGCACAGTGGTCAACGCGCTCGGTATGCGTCTGCGACTGCTGAAGTTGAGCAACTTTCGCATCCAACTTTCAAGGCCGGTCATCGGATAGGTGACCAAAGTTTATCATTTTAAACTCCATAGCTCTCACGTTTGTCAGCTTAATTAACTCTGAAACAACTGTTAAACGGTAACTGGCATTTATTTATTTATGATAACACTTTTTGTAGGCACGAGTATACGTTCTTCAGAAGGCACGTAAAAGCGTTAGGTCCCGGCTGCATTAGCTGTCGTTAACAACTACCAATCCGCACTGGGCCCACGTGGTGGTTTACAATAGCACATTCTGCCCGTGGTATTTTTATATATATAGGGAATGCTCGTGCAAAAGGCGCTGAAAGTTGAAAGATCAGATGTACATCACCAGTACGCGACTTCGGATCCTTTACTTCTGAATAATAATTGTTTTTTTTTTTAATATTTTTGGTTGTTTATAGCTTTATATAACGCAACAAATAAAAAAATAAAAAATAATAGGTAAGTTTACATCTGTACACACCCTCACACACACGCAGACACAGTTTTAATTGTAATTAATTAGCCAAAGATAAAATAGTTTTTTTTTACAACTGTACGTTTACTTTTTGTATCTTAAACCTAGTTATTGTATCTTGGGAAGAGCAGAACCTCCCACTACAAGCTTGGTCACATGTTTCCGGGGTTGGTTCTGGCCATTGCATATATTTAGTATGTAATGTTAATGAAATAAACAATTTTTATCATTATTTATTATTATCTGTATCTGTGGCTCAGGCAAGCGAGGGTAATAGGGTTATTCTTTCGCCAGTTAAAGCACCTTAGACATATCCTTTCCACGAAATATTATACACGTTTCAGTTTATAAGCAGAGGTTTCCTTTCATTTCAAGCATTCTGCGTTTCCACGACGATGGGCAGGAACCAGAACTTTATAAATAGAATGGTGGCTAACTACGACGCCATATTATTTATTAGGAACGAGTTTCAGAGTGGGTTGAAGACTGGCTTTTTTAGCGCCAACTAAGATTGCTATTATAAAATCACTAGATACAATATAGGTATCTTTTTATTATTATTTTTAATATTTTCATGTTTACAATGTAACCGCATACACGAATGTATTTTAAGGACGAGCGAATCCTCTTGGTACAGTTGCTTAGACAAGTGCACTATACACTTAATAGGAGGAGTCAATCACTGCCTCTTGTATAACTTTTGGTACAGAAATAAATGCTTTATTTTATTTTTTATTTAGCTGTTTAGACTACCTACAACTACCGTCATTAATTAATAATTAATAATTGACATTAAAGTAAATAGTGTTGAATAATTTCGGCGGGCTGGTTAGAACCACGATAGCTCATTTGGAAGAGCACCTGATCCGGTATGTCAGATGGGTGCAGGTTCAAATCTTGCTCGTGGAAATTTTTTCAACATTTGTGTTTTTGTAATTTGTTTCACAACAAAATTTGCGTTAAAATTATATAAACAAAACAAAAACATTTTACTATACTACCTGCTCGATATTTTAAATTGCAGCGCATTAAAACCTAGAAATCAAATTATAATGTGGGTAGTTTATGATATAGGACTTTTTATTATTTCTTATGTTTTTATTAGTGACGTTGACGCGCAAATGAAAAGGACATAAAATGTAAAGCCTTGCGTAGGTGAAGCCACAAAGAACACTTCGTAAACAGAAAGCATAATTAAGCAAAATATTTTGACTAACTCACAAACGTAAAAAATAATTAGGCATGTTGAGAGCCGTATGTTTACGTGATTGCATAACATTATTTCAGGACTACCTCATATTGGCTAATGAGTTAAGAACACAATAACAACAACAACAAAAAAGTAACTGCTATCCACCTCATAAGTTGAAAATCGATATAAATAATAATTTAATCGAGCAACAGACACGGCGCGAGCCTACAGATCTCTGATTTTTCATGCATAGCAATATGATATACATTGTAGGCAGGTGAATAATTTATTCTCGATTCGCGCCCGATTCTCTGCGAACTGTGTTCGGCAGGTGTTCAATGGAACAATTACATCGGTTTTTGTGTCATTTTGCGGGTTGCCGTTCGTTCTGTAAAGAATTGTGTGCTATATTAAATTTTATTCTGCTTTTGGAAATGATATTTCAATGAGTATTCGTATAAAAAATATTTATATTAACAGGTTCGCTGTCCAAGAATTATGACAATTGGTTTTCAATTGCTATGTATCATATGTGATTCATGGGACAGGGAAGGGGTTAAAGATATTGATTTGTAATTTTTCATTTTCTCTATTTTTTTAAGGTAGTTGTTGTCAACCGCCTCTATGGGGCCGGTTCGATTCCCAGCTGGGGGACTTATTTGTGCTCAGTGGCGTGCAATTGGAGAGGCCTATGTCCAGCAGTAGACGTGTATAGGCTGACAATGAAGATGATGATGATGATGTACTTGTTTGTGTGTTTGGTTAGTGGTATGGCTTGTTTGTCTGCCTGGCTAGCTACCGCCATTTTTTCTATGTCGCCATAACATCAATTCTCATAGTATTGTTGTGTTTTGTCCAGCAGCTAAAGATAAGGTAGCCAGTAGTTCCTCAGTACTTTTTTTTATGTCGTATGTGTAAGCACTTGGCCTTCATCTCACCTGATGTTAAGTGATGATAAGGCCGAAGGTGGAAGCGCACTTCACCCGGAATCCTCAAGTGAGGCACTTAGTACCTATAGTGCCTCAGTAGTTAAAATTCCGGGTGTAGTGTTTCCACCTATGGCTTAACATCACTTCACATCAGGTGAGAATGATGAAGGCCAACCCATAAAAAAAACTTTAAAAAAAGTTTATTACTGAGAACAATACACGAAAACACCTTTTGTACACCCCACAAATGAAACGTCCTATAACTTGACATCATATATTAAAAGTATGTGTGAAAGGCGCCGTAACGCTATAGGAGGTAACACCGCGCGATGATAAATTGAATGGACCCCTCTAAGACGGAAATTGTGCTATTTTTAGACCCGAAAACACGCTATTGATGTGATAATGATATTGTTAGTGAGTACAACAATAAGATAATGACTTTGAATTGTGTCATAATAGAGGTACTAAATGTACTATGTTAACATGAGTGTTAAGTTGTACTGTACATAAATTACAATAGATTTGTATATTTTTAGTTATTTTGTTGTTTTAATGCAATCGTTATTATGATTATTGTGCAGACTTTTAAAATGTGTTTGTGTTAATAACAAAATGGAATGTCTTATGGATCCTATAACTTCTATACAGCATAATAAGTAATAAAAGAAAAAAACTAAAGACCATAAAAAAATATCTTGTCCATTTAAAGTTGGGTCTTTTGTAATAATAAAGTAAATTGTCTTATCTTATAACGTATATAGAGCCTAGAAAGTTATTTATTGAAAATCAGAAGAAAGTTCAAAATTTCCTCAAGTGTAAAAGATCAAACTCCTGAACAACAATCACTCTACAGGCGATCACCGCGCCGATCGAACTCAACGAAGCCAATATTTAAAGTGACACCGAACGAAAGTTTGTAAACGAAACAGGGAGCCAACACTTCAACAAAACCTTAAGAAAAACCCCCGTTGACGTTGATGGATGCGAACAGCCAGCCAACGACCATTTTGCAAGCCAAAGGTAAACTCTAGACTAAGTACTACTTAGCGGAAACTGGAATTAAAACTGAATGATTAATATGCCTTTTTAAAGCTCCAACGTTCGAATGGCGATACTGGTTAGCTACGATTCGTTCTGTCTCTTATAGCTGACTACTGACGTGATGTTTGCTCTATGTTTGGCTGCCGCATTCAGAGACGTCAAATCACATTGACAATAACTAAGCACCTAGGACATCGACTAGGTAGTTATTAATTCCAAAAAAAGATAATCAATGGAATTAGGCGTTACTTTGCAGAATGGTACACGAAATGGTACACAAAAATGTAATTGAAATAATATGTAGAAATTAATGATTTAGCGGAATTAGTACGATTCATATTACATATTACTTCAATTTAGTTTTTGTGTCTAATAAAGAGCTTACGACGCTACCATTAGATGTTTATTGAAATAAAAAAATTATAGATGACAGTTAGCCATTAATGCAAGTCATTGAATGCGGCATTTAGTGAAGTTTAAAACATATGAAAGTAGCAGGGCAACAACTATGCTGGTACTGTCTACTATTCCATCACGTTAAAGGCATGCGCAGACGAGGGACCAACATAAGCGTATTTATGTCCGTCTCAAGAAATCACACACCTTAAACGCCATTTGACCGACAAACAATTGAATTTCTATTGTGTCTGGGTCCGACGGCGGTCAACCTGTTAAAAGTAGACGCGGAGTTTTAGTTCGTTGACTGCGTTACGCACTTCTAAGTGATAATAATTAATAAAAACACAAATGTTAAAAAAAAACCACGAGCAGGATTTGAACCTGCATTCTTCTGACATACCGGGTCAGGTGCTCTATCAATTGAGCTATCGTGGTTCTAACCAGCCCGCCGAAATTATTCAACACTATTTACTTTGAAAGCAAAAGGCGCCTATTCAATGTCAACAACTACCGTCAATAACATCTGATCATAATATTTTTACAGATACTAAAGATCAGTTAAGAAGTAGGCAAGCTATTTATAAAATATATTTTTTTTAAATTTTAACGCAAATTTTGTTGCGAAACAAATTACAAAAACACAAATGTTGAAAAAATTCATTTTTTTATATAAACAAAAGAAAAACAATTAATAAATTAATAATTAATAATTATTATTTTTTACTGATAGAAAAGTACGCTGAGGACTGTCCCTCGTCTGCGCAGGCTTTAAAGAAAACGAGAAGTTCTATAATGAAGCAGCGCCTCCTGAAACTCGTACTTAGCACTCATCAAAAGCTCTTTTTGTGGGGCATGAGCCTTCCCTATGAACGGATGGGGAGAACGGGCCATAAAGCACCACGCGGTTCCAGTGCGGTGTTTGCAACGACTGTTAATGCAGCCTAGACCAACGGCTTTATGTGCCCTCCGAAGCACGGAGGAGGTAGAGATTGTATTGTTCATTTTTGGACCCATCCAATGACCGGCTTTTGCGAAAGTTGCTAAACAGCAGCAATCGCAAACCGGGCGCGTAACCACTGCGCCATCGAGCTCCTCTGCCAACGAGCTTCTCCCGCACTCAGCTCCATACAAATATCAATGCATTTAACGCCGCGCCACTCGCTGTCGCTGCCGCTACCGCTCATATCCAGTTAACAGCCTTAGCTACGTAACAAGCTCTTTTCAGACTACGCTATACTATTGTGCTATATAAATATAGTATAGCAGAGCAAGACTTTACCATACAAACTAATAATATATATTATAGCTAAGTGTGAACATGTTGTGCTATATATGCTATAATATTATAGCGTAGTCTGAAATGAGCTTTAACGGCGCGTCGGGGCACTCACCGACTTTTTGCATTTTAAAAGTAAGGGAGAGCATTTCTCATTATTTCCTCATTCAGGAATGTTGCAGTACGGTTTTCGTGAAAATTCAGAATTCAAAATGTAATTCGCCTTCCAAGTTCAAACGTGTCCTCGTTACTCCTATAAAACAGATAAGTGAGTTATTCCCGTTCTCATCTATCCTCCACAAATTAAATATTAAGTACGAATACCTATGTCAATCACCGACTCGCATTTTTCCTGGCTTTATTAATGTAACGGCATTGATCGAAAAAAATGTGAATTCAATATCACAACTAATTAAAGATGTATTACAAGCATGTATATTTTAAATAAGTAAATTTTATATTATTCATGCTTGAACCATTATTTTCACAACAGTTTAAACTTCGGGGAAATATAATTCACACACAACATTATTATTCGGTGACAAACGCTTACTGAGAAAACAACTTTTTCTTTGAAAAGTTTCATACTATTCAAAATAATGGTTTTATTTAAATATTTAACGCAAATTTTGTTTTGAACAAATTACAAGTTGAAAAAAGATAAAACGTTGAAAAATTCCACGAGCGGGATTCGAACCCACACCCCAAAACATGCCGGGTCAGGTGGTCACCTGCTAGCGGAATTTTTTCAACACTTTGTCTTTTTCAAATAATGAATTTAGTACATTAAAAAATATACAAAAATAACCCATACAAAGTCGTATTGTTAAAACCGGCTAACTGTTAGTCGAACTTATTATAATTTTAGCAATGATTTTAAAAATAGGTAGATACCAAAATAATTTCTTTAAATTATTTATTTATCTTGTTACGACTAAAACTTCCAAATCTTTATTTTTAATTTTTAACCACAGTGCCAATATGTAAAGGCATACACGACTCCACACTAAAGATTTCGTTTTGTTTAGCCATAGACGTTTATAAATAAACGCGTTGTTGCATTCTGATGTCTTATTTGCATTCTGGATAGACCGGTAGTCAGAGCATTCGGATAAGCTGACATGTGAAATGGCGGTAAGCTCTTATTTAAATGCTGTGCGATCCTGTCGACCCCATGCTTTGTGATTGTGTGCGTTCCAAGGATTTATTTGCCCCCTGGCAACACGACTGATTCAATATTGAGATATGTTAATTCCTTACATTTATTTATGTAGTACAGTAATAATTACGTACTAGTACGGTCAGTAACCGAACATTGGTGTTTAAATTCTATTGTTACCTAAGTAACCTAAATTATTATTGCTTTATAAGAAATTTTGAGTACGCGGACTCACGTAGGCTAATGCGAACTAGTTGTCATCTAACCCCCAACACTTCGATCAATTATAGATTCTCGAAGATAGATAGATTCATACTTGTCTTGTCTTATAAACGTCATTTCAAATTAGAGTAAAGGAGACAAAACGCGGAATAACTATTCGGACCTTATTCTTTGTTTATTTGTAAAGACAGGAAATAAAAAAGTATAACCCGTACTTTAGTTTATTCCTGTCTTTTACATACATATAACTCAACTCATCTCGTACAAGTTGGAACAAAAATTATAGTGCCTGTATCCATTGTAAATCCAATTATTTGTTTGGATTTGTTAATTTTTAAGGTTTTTAGTCTGTTTTACACTGGATGCAATTGTGATGATATAGGTTCTTTCTTTATTGCAAATCTTTATTGTCTATTTGTTTGGAAGCTGGTAATAAATGCATAGGTCGATAGTGTGTGCGATTTTGAAAGTAAAGCAACTTTCGCAATGATGGGTCGCCGGATATGTGACACAATAAAAATATCAGGTGAAGGATCCCTCCTCCTGGATAGACCTGGATAGACCATTAGAAAATTTAAGGTAAGTACTAAGTAGTACAAATTGTAATATGTGCGTAACGAAATTTGCATTAAATTGAAATATTTATAACTATAGAATTGTTATAATATTATTAAAGGTAATTCTGGCAGGCAATTAGAAGATCTGATAGTGGTCTTATTTGATGTCTGTTCTTAAACTGGTTGGTTGACACTTTGTGATGTTTTAGTCAAATTAGTATGCATTAAAAATTTATTTTGTCTTTTATTTTGAACAGCTAAATTAATCGAGATAGATCAGAAGTTAAGTCACTTACGCAATGTTTGTTCACCGGATAGGTTACGAAATTGAAATAACACCAGCATTTCGTGATTTGGAAGACTCGTTAAGCCGTCGTTGGTCCCGGCAATTGGCGTAAATGGCAGTCGTTAAAATCCACCAATTTGCATTGGACCAGGCAGATTTTGGCGTCATCAGTCAATGTGATATTGTTTTTATGGGAGGCATGAGCCCAGCCGTGGGATGTTTAATGGCTAATGATAATGATAAACATAGTGGTTTTGTTGATATCCTCATTGACTCACTAGGCTCCTAAAAAGGTTTGGAAGGTTGGTTAGCTACTTATTTATAAAATTTTAAACACTGAAAAAAGACGACAACCTCAGGCGGGAATCGAACCACGCACCTTCCGCATTCCGGGCGGCTGCCTTAACCACTTGGCTACCGAGGTCTGGCTTTCAACCGTCGAAATTTTTCAGTGCTTGATGCTTATGTTTTTTAGTCAACATTCAGTCAATTCAGTCATGTTATTTTCCTATTTCTTTTTTTCTATTTCGGGAATATTTACTTCAGTATGGTGTTAAACATTAACGATGGTAAAACTAATCTATCTATATAAATAAAAATTAATTGCTGTTCGTTAGTATCGCAAAAACTTAAAAAGCTTGACCAATTTGAATAAGTTTTATTTTGAAATGAAACAACTTTTACGGATCTACTCGCGTTTATTTTACACATTAAATTTAATTAATGTTTGTCCTGACGATTCGAACCCTATAAAAATAAACGCGAGTAGTTCCGTAAAAGTTGTTTCATTTCAATGTGTAGTGTTCGCGTAAACTTTAGAAAACAATAAGTTTTATTTGGTTTTGTTCGCATTGTATTAGGATACAAGGATGGTTTAGAAAAAAAAACTATGAACCTCTATGAAATTGTTGCGGCGCGCAGCGACCGCAGACCGCAACACCAGTTGTGTAGCGAATCGCAAAGAGTTAAGACGTACAATGCGTACAAGCACAAGGTACGGGATTGACTAAGGCATTGTTCCATGGATTGTGCAGCCGCAACATGTGGCCACGTTTGGAATAGAGGCGACCGCGACGCAGTGCCGCAATGTCGCCTGCGGTTGCAGTCTGCGGTCCGCCTCGGACTTGTACCTTAAGTCTTTTCTTAGACGACGCTACTCAAAGCGAACTACTCGAAGTTACTTAGATACTGTAATTATCAGTGATCGGAATGAAGGTGGCTTATTTACCTAAAGTTGCTGACAAGAATAACTAAGAGTGGCTAAAACCACATTTTTATATTGAATCCCGGATCCCGAATATAGTGGTTCTTTTTAGTAGTCTGTACTAGTGTGTACTAACATGAAATTACTCGTACTGCTGTATTTTATAGCAATTGCAACGTCCTCATTTAAAAAAATATGTTTTTGCATTGAAAACGTAAATCAGCATAATAAAGTCTTAGTTAGTTTTATATCATATTTTTTAATTTGCGGACGTTGGAATTGCTATTAAATATAGCAAAACGAGTAACATGTACACTAAGTCTATTTAAAGAAGGAAAACTATTCCCGGGATCAGGGATCCGGGATCCAATTTAAAAAAAAATGTGAATTTAACTACTCTCAATCTTATCTTGTCTTGGCAACTTTATGTAAATTAGCCCCCTTCGTTCCGATCACTGGTAATTAACTGGTAACTAATGAGTATCTAAAAATTACACAGTACAAATATTTCAAAGGCAGCCGAATACGGGCTGCCTTTGAAATATTTGTCAACCCGCAATCTATAAACTGGTTTGTAAACAGTTTGTTTCTAGTAGAGTCGTGAAAGAAGGGACTTACACGCAGGTAGATTTAAAAAATCAATTCCCTGTTTATCCGAAATAACAGCTTTTCCGCGCACGCGAATCCCTTACCATTCCTTTTCTTAATCTGCAGGATTGGGTCCCGACAGGCATGTTATCTGAATAATCACACCGCCGACCGGATCCGGGAAAACAATTGGGAGAAAAAAAACTCTTTCGCTCAAACTCCACCCCGAAATAAGTAGTCTGTTTACGAGGCAGAAGTTCCCATTTCGTAGATTTGATTGTTTACGCAGGGCCACTGACGGAATTGAAACTCGGAATCTTTTCGAAAACACCTGCTTGCTGTTAACGAAATTTCTAAGTGAAAAGTTTCGTCGCCAAATTTTGAAACGATGGTACGGCCACGCCTAAGGTATCCTCTACAAGTTGGCGATAAATATTTAAATATACAGTCTGGGTCTATATATAAATACGCAAATTATATTGCGTACATTACAATTAGGATGAGTGTTACAAACTTTCTACAGCGTGATTTGATTCTTCACCCTCTTAAATACCGGGATTTGGCTAACAGAGTGTAGATTAATAGATAAATTTGCAACGGTCGGAAAAACATTCACAATATAATGAAAATGGTTAATATAGTTTTACGCAAATTTTGTAGCGAATAAATTACAATTTGAATAGAGTGTTGAAAAAATTTCCACGTGCGGGATTGAACCCGCACCTCATGAGATCAGACCGGGTCAAGTGCACTACCTTTATGCTATTGTGGTACTAAACATAATTTGAACTGCACCTAACCAAGGTATGACAGAGGGTACTAATATTTATTCTGTGACAGAGGGTACGAGTTCAAATTCCGTCCGCGGAGACTTTTCCACGCTTTTCCGATTTACAGTCATGTCTTAAGAATATAGTAAACTCAAAACTTTTTATTACACACCTACACGACGGCATTTGATAACAACCACACAACTCTATTATGTGTACCGACTTTTCAACTTAACCAATTATGCCAGCTTATTACGGTATATTAAATTTTGTTGTAACCAACTCCACATTGATTTGTTCAAGTACTTTATATCAGTTTGTAGCTACAAATGAAAGTTATTTGTTGGAGAGTTAGACGACGGTGTTTGGGTAGAAACCAATTTGTTATGCTTAACTATTTTTGCTTATATGGAAGAATTGAAGGGAAGGCGAACATTGTATCTTTTAAAGAAGTAAAAGAGCTTGGGATAGAGAAGAATAGAAAAGGCTACCCGCCACGAAGTTATTCAGTCACATTTATATAGAACTGTGACGAGTTTATTTATTCGTTTTTACGCGGCTAATTTACTTTGTAGCGAGTTTACAAGTCAAAGTCAAGGTCACGGACTGCAAAAAGTACGTTTGACTCTGTCTTTATAGTTTTCATCCGCACTGGGCTTGGTGGTTTATGGCCCATTCTCCCTGTGGCGTTTCGATCTACAGAGAAGGCTTGTGCCCTAGCAGTAGGAATATAAAATGAGCTGATGATAGTGGAAGTTCCAAAGAACCTGAGCACGACTTTTTAAAGTAACACTATGCTACTACTTCTACATAGTTCGTTATGTTCGTATTCTGTACATACATATTTTGCAGTGTTCCTTTAAATATTGCATTATTTCATGGTTTTGAAGTGCCGCCCGGTCCAACGTTCTGGTTTAGAGTGCACTTAACTTGATAACTTTAGTGTGTAGCATTATGGCTCTTTGCAATTTTCTTCGACCATTTTGCAAGGGTAATTACGTTTTATGGATGTTAAGCGAAATTGAGTTGGAGTCATACTAGAAGTGTAGCTTTTTTAAAACAATGGGTGTTATTTAAACGGTTAGCAAAGTATTCGCATTTTTGTTAGCAAAAAAATGCTAGTTGGGCAGCAAAAAAGCTAGTTGGGCAGCAACTTTTCTAAATCAGTCTGCAACTTCTGAACAGCAGTCTTATGCCGCGGTTCCACTATTCCGTGACTGGCCCTCGCTACGCTGCGCTCCGCTCGGGAAAAAAAATTAACTTAACCTAACCAACAAAGGATTTCTTATGCTGACCGATTGTATAATTCTGCTGACCAAATAATATTTTTGCTGGCCAAATATTTATTTTGTAATACAAATAAATTATTTCCCTAAAACAATTCTGAAGCCCTTAAATTTATTAATTTTCCAAAAGTTTACGCGAGCACCTTACATTTGTATGGAAAAAAAATCTGTTTAGACCCTAGATTCTGTTATTTTATAACTTCAACAATTGTATCTAAGCAGACAGAATGAGGCCACTGAGGCACGACTGTGCACTAATTAGTAGAATAGAGCCCTGATGTCTGTCTTATGATGAGCGCTATTCCTCAACCTACTCTAAAGTTGTTTTGTTACTATGCTACTTTTAATATAAATAAAAAAGGTTATATTATAATTATTATTATTTAACGAGAAAGAAAGGAACATTATATTTTTTTGCATTTTCGGTCTCCCCCTAGCCACGAGCCTTGTAAACTCAGAAAGTCAGGATAAAATAAAAGCGAGTTGATCCGTATAATAAGTTTCTATAGTGACGCGTCTGGTGGTAGAGTGGCTAAGAGTGCTCGGCTCGATACCCGGAGGTACTGAGTTCAACTCTCTGGTATGTTTCGGATTTTCGATGCAGCCAAAGTTGGTGATCACCAACCCCCATTTGGCAAGATGATGATGAAACTAATACCTAATACATCTGTATTGTAGGGATGACTTGATTTCAATGATGAATAAATAAATAAAATGAATAAAAGATTATTTTTATAATATAACTAGAGGCCCGCTCGCGACTTCGTCCGCTTGAAAACACCCGTACCCCATGGACGACTACCTACCGGGTTCAATTGTAAATCTAAACCATTCTTGAATCCACTTGAACACACAGAAAATTTCATCCATATGGTCTAGCCGTTTAGAAGTTCAGTGACATACACACGCAAAGAACATTAATATATATATATAAAGATAATATATTGTAAGCAAGTATGTGACGAACAATAATTGTGTTCCACAAAGAAGTTCACCCTCTCCTGTAGAATTTAATCTTTCCTCCCGACAATGTAATCACGAACTTGACTCATTCAACGGCCAAATGAAGTCGAGGATATTTGTATAAGCACAAAGATATTAAAATACATAATGCCCCGACAATTTATCATATGCCATCCGTTGAAAGCTATTATAGTACAAAAAAGGGAAAGATGTGCGAGTTAATATTTTTGTGCGGGGGAATTCCAGGTACAAATTTTGCACATAACACAAGCTAAGCCAGGCGACTCGTTTTGAACCCCGCTCTCGCACATTTAGCATTTCAGAGAATACATTTGAATAAGAAAAGGAGCGATTACTTTGATTATGCCTTCCGTTACAATGGGTCGGCCAGAGTGCCTCCGCATTGTGTTCTTGTGTTATGTCAAAATCGTTAAAGGATCTAATAGGATGAGATTTTTGTCACACGTCAACAGGTTTTTTGGTAGGTTTTAATTACTTTTAGTTGGTAGTTATACACGATAGATTAACCGCTTGGCTAGCAGGTTGACCGTAGACCCAGAGGTCAAAGGTTTAATTCCCAGCGATGGGTGCTTGTTATTGTAAATAGTTTGGTTGGCGGTAAACCTTTTTCTTAGGTCTTCATTTCGCTTATCTAAGTCGGTGATTATAATTCAACATCATTAATGGTATTGATGGTAGCACAGTTCTTCAGTAGTTTAGTATTCCGGGAGCAATGGGCTTCCATCTTCGGTTTTATCATCGCCTAACTTCAGTGGAGATAAGAGCCAAGCGCTTCTCACTTTTATTATAACTTTACTAATCAAAAGAGCCAATAAAAATAAATATAAACAAGCACGGAGTAGAAAGTGTCGAAACTTAACTATGAAAATTAAAACAGTATAATGTCATCATATTTTACAGTTCGAGTATTACCTAGAAAGGTAGTAAATTCAGGCGAGTCGAGTAGGTAATGCACGCAGCTAAAATATTCATGATGATTACAACCATACATTTACCAGTTACTGACACGTAAACGGTTGATTTACGGCGACTGCACTGATGTAATAACTCTCTTGTTACTGATTCTGTTTTTATATTCAATTTGTTACATTTTTAACTCAAAAATGTATGTGTAAAAATGTATATGTAATCGCGTTACTTATTGGACTTTATTATTGATACTGACGCTTATAATTTTATATTTATTTTTTTAATTAAGTACATAGATTCGTAAAGACATTCCTAAATTTAAAAAAATATTCAAAATGTCTCTGTCTCTATTCCATGATACCTAGCCATACAAACTTAAACTTTTTTTTATTTCACAAATGGGAAGTGCTTAATCTTCGTCCCATCTAATCATCTAATAATTAGTAAGCAAGTAATAATAAGAAATTTCATCGAAATTCTTAACCTAATTACCTACCTACCTAGATATCTTGCTTAGAAACTGAAGGAAAACAGAATTAGATAAAGCAAAGACATTTAACTAGTATATTAAATCTCTTTGAACAAAAGAAGGTTGCCTGTCAGACTTAAACCAAATACTACCCAAAACACCAACAACTCACTAGGTAGGTATTTTACGTAGATTCATTTTGTGGTGCAGTAAAAATTATTTGTTGAAATAAAATATCAAAGACTTGTTCAATTACCTATGGATAAAGCATTTACATAATTTGATCAGTTTTTAACAAAGACAAGCCATTTTCTTCTTTTCTTTCTTGACTTTCCTGTTTTTAACTTCCATAAGAGCTTTTCCCAATTACATAGATCCCAGATGTGTCCCTCTTCATTTCGCACAAATATAAACCGGGATTTAACTAAAGCGTCCCACTAAGACAAGAATGATATAACTATGTTATACATAGGAGTATATTAAATATCGTGTTTTCGACATCCGTATTAGGAGACGTCTCTTATAAGAAATAAACGAGAATGGATGGGGAAAACGTCACATGCAGAGAAATCTATTATTTCTGTGAAGGAAATATTCGGTACAGCTACAATAACATTGTGATTGGAACAAGACACGGACTTATAAACTTTTTATAAGTATGGATATTATTTGAGAGATTTAAAATTTGTTTACGATGGTAAGAATTGTTTATCGACATTTTTAATAATTAAAATTGGTACTAACTTTTGTTAGAACGTATAAAATCTAATGAATCATGAGTACTTAATGATAACACGTTCACATACTAAAAAATCCTTAATAGGTAATACCTCAGTACTTGTAGTCTTAAAACTTCATATTATGAGACATTAAGGTGAACGTCGTCGTTTGATTTTACAGTAATTACCTATATGTACTAACCTACTCTAAACGATTATTTGAAGCCTAAAAAAAGTTTTGCGTTTAAAAATACATCGCAAAACAAACAAAAAGCTTGAGCACAAGGATTTAATCTTCACCTTATGTATAGGAGTTCCCCAAAAGTCGTTGAGGAAGATATTAGAGATAGGCGTCTGCGGTCTTAGATCTCTGTTTTCTTTTATAGCGCTGATATCGTCGAACACGAAGCCACAGTACAAGCAGTTGTGGTAGACGACGATGCACGCGAGCACCAGCACCGCGCCGAGACCGCGCCTCGGAGCCTCGGGGGAGTCTTCGGGGCTCTGACTGTGGCCCCCGATGCGGCGTCTGCTCCGACCTGTTCTAGTCCGAACCGCCGACACCACTCCGCCGAATCTACACACGCCACTCACGCGGTCCATAGTGACTTAAACCGGCATACTCATTACTGTTGAAAATATTCACTTAACACTGTTAGCTATTATTATCAATTCGCTAATCCCATAGTCACTGAGGATACTGACACGAGTTCACCTGAAATGTTTTATGGGCTAGCGAAAACACGACCACGAGCCACGAACTGACTGAACTGGGGACTATAAATTTCGCTACAAAATATCAAGAGCAAAATGGGACAATACACGCGAATGCTAACACGGAACACTAAAACGGAACGACACAACCAATGTTTAGGTTGCTACTAAGCACATGTCACTATTTTTTTCGAAATTATCTCATTTGACATTTATGTTGGTATTTCGTTCCGACGCGTACAGGCACACCCGCTCACTAGGCAGATTCGCCGACGACTGCCGATGTGCGACGAGCGAATGCCGCGTCGAGTCACGTGACCAGTCGTTTTACTGCGGGTCGTTTTGGGAAGGCGCATGCGTGTGGAGATAGACGGCTGGCGGCAAAATATTTTGCCACACAAATTATATTACAAATATTATAATAATGAGCGTTTCATAAAAATTTGGAAGTATTTGTTATAAATTTCGTTTTCTTTGTAACTTAAATATTTTTAATTCGTTTCGTATTGATCTCAACTTTCGAATAATTAATACGAACAGCTGTTTTGATTCAAAAATAATAAACTATTATAAAGTAAGTTACACATGCGATGTCTTGCTGTCAACATGTTTCAATCATAGACACTTTGAGTAGGTACCTACCGGCATATTATCGCAATTTGATTACGCTCGCCGTATCCTACGGGGCTACGGGCGCATGCCCAGAGCGGGAAGGGTGCGGGGCGGGGGAGCAGGAGTAAATTTTGATGACGACATTCGGTTGGGTTGGGACCCGCTGAGTTCAGGGGAGACGAGACGGCCGGCAGCAACCGGGCTCTGGAATCATCTGCTCCGACTACTTTTCAGTTGTTTTGATGTCATTACCTATGTTTAGAATTACGAATTGTTAAATATTTTTTATGTACTTAGTAACGTATATAAATTGCAGATTTATTGTTAGGTTAATTCCAAGTTAACGCGATCACTGAATGCACTTTATACATACCTATTCATCTTTATTTAACTTAATTAATTTTGTATCCTGACCATTCGGATGTGATTTGCAAGATCTGTGGTCATAGAATAAAACAATTAAAAGTATTATTACCTACCTAGATTCGTATCTATAAAGTATTTCATTTTAGTATTGTAGGTTTTACTTGAGGTCTGAGTGCAGAACGAGATAGGGGCGAACAATCTCAAGGGCGTCAAGGGGCTTTAGCTCGGCCCATAGAGCAGGAATATGGGCCCATTGTTTCGTTAGTAAATACATTACAAAGCTATTCAAAGCTCCCGCTTCAATAGAGCTCACCAGATGTACTTCAAAATCTTCGAGCACCTATATTTTTTGTAGATCTATTTTTTATGCAATAGCTAAATAAATTGATCGCCTCTGTCTAGGTGTGAGGAACACCAGTCCCAGAATTGAGAAGTTCCCGGGTTCTATTCCCAGCGGGGTTTGTACTCTGGTTGGTGGTAGGGCTTGTTAGAGTTAGACTTAAACTCTAACAAGCCCTAACTGTTAGAGGTAAGATAGTCAGTTCTTTCATAGTTGAGGGTTCCGGGTGAAGTGCGCTTCCACTTGCGGCCTAATCATTACTTAACATCAGGTGAGATGATTGCCAAGAATTTAGACGTAAGGAATTTAAAAAAAGGATGAAATCCGATAAAAGGGTTTCGGTGTCACCGGCCAGTTGTTTCGCCTTTTAAACGCAAAGTTATAAGTTTCGTGACGTTCAACGGAAAGTTTGATCCGTTCTTGTAGGTAAGTCGCCGTCGTCGGCTCGTATTAAAACTGTTGAAATATAAAACATCGACGAAGAGTTAATATTTAATTATTACGTCCGAAGTACTTTGCAATAAGGGCCCTTATTTGCATATCGCATTGGCAACTGAACGGTGAAACAATTTAATTATGTTTTTTGCGTTTTTATATTGGTTTTGTTATCTTGAACCATGTAGTTTATTTCGGTTTAATTTACAATAATAATTTATTGTGTCGTGTCGAACCCTTTGCAGTCACTGTGGACACAGGGTAAAACAATGGCGGTAGGGTTTGTTTGTCCGTCTGGCTATCTCTGCTTGAATGCCATACAAAAGCTGGGTTTCGTTGACGTGATCATACATACAAAACTCGCATTAGGTACCCCGATTACTTAATTAACTGTTTTTGTGTAAGAAAACCTGAGCATACCAGTAGGTCGCTTATAAACTACTACTAGGTACTTATAAACCACAAATTACCGTAAAATACCGCAAATTTTGTGTTATTACATTAAATATGCTAGCGGGCTATTCGAGCAATTTATAACCAAAAGGCTGGTAAGTAATTCTCTCTTAGAGAGATTTTAAGATATTATAATTATAATATTATAATTATAATATTATAATTATTTAAAGATATAATGACAGTTGCATCACAATATATTTAAGAAAACGTAATTGTATGTTTATAAAAACATTGAAACTTTTTCTAAAAACATGTGATATTGTAAGTGTAGTTGTGTGTGTGTGTGTGTATTGTAAGTGATATTCACAATGTAAACACTAGAAATAAAAACAAACTTGCAGTACCATATATTATGCTCCACAACGTCAATAATTCATTTAGAGGCGTGTGTGTACGTTTTTACAATAAAGCTCCAAGTAATATTCAAAAACTTGATATAATCGGCGTAGAACGAAAAGTCACCAAATAGGTCTAAAGCGTGTTTAAGTTATGACGGTTTAAAATTTTATATAACAAAAAAAAAATCATAACTTAGTTTTGGTACGAGATAATTCTAAAGGTATGGTTCCATATCTTAAAGAACAGATAAGCACATAAGGTAACATTATTACTTTCAATTTATTACGATGAATTACTGAGGTAATGACAAAAACATAGTTAGTAATTATTATTTATTGTGTAATAGGGAGAAATAACCAACCCGACTTAACTACAGATTGGCAATGCTACCTCATAAAGAAAAAGTATTTAACGAACTTGATTCGTTTTCGACTGCCAATGAGTAGTGCAAATGTAAAGTTAATGTGTTTTTGCACTATGTAAAACAAAAACTATGACACTTATAGAAATGTCAACAAGGTTGAAATTGTACAGAAAAATTTGGAGTATTTGATTATGTTTCCAACCAAAGACATTAAACTACTTATTATTAAATCTCTTTGTTTCTAACTCAATTTTGGCTAAATATCGACTTAGTGACTTTTCGCTATACGGCGACGTTTAATAAATTTAAAAACACCCTTAAAGACAAGCTTTATAAAAAAAGCTCATTCTAAAGTAAAAATTTACTATAGCGTTGTGTTATCAAATTTGTGGTATTTCATCTGCAATGATGAATCTGCATGGCCATCGGTTGCAACGACCGTTGGATAGATGGCGCTCAGTGCCGCTAAAAAGCACTCAAAAAACATTAAAATAGCAGTGACAAAATTCAGCGCTTACGTCAGCCTTCCCGGTAGCATAGCGGTCATTACAGCCGCCCGGATTGCGGAAGACCCAGGTTCGATCCTGGCTGGGTCGGGTGGGCGTTGAATTTTTCACTGTACTTTATAAAATTTTATAAATATTTATTATAAAGGTATCTGATTACATTGAAGACAAAACAGCATTGGTTTAAAATGCTCCAATCACTCCAACAGGTTTTTCTAATTTAAAATATTGTTAAGTTATTTTAACCTTGTTTAACTTGGTTACGGCATATTATTTTGTAAATGTCGTTACATAAAATAAAGCTGTGGTTTTCCTTGCGCCCATTCTTCTCCACAGCTAAAAAATAGACATCCTAAATGGGTAATAGGTAACAAAATGCTTGGACTGTTAAAAAGCTTTTTCATAAAGTTTATTTGTTTAAAAAATATTTGACTCTGACTTCAATAAAATAACAAATTTTGAATACACACTGGCTGGAGTGATATTGATGATGAGTTCATATTTAATAAAACAAAATGACAAAGGTATCCACTCCACTCAGCATTATTCAAGAAACCAAGGGCACAGAAAGGTGTCACCCCATCAAGTTGGTTACATATTGCTATCAGGATGGTGTTGGATACTCCCGCGCACTGCAGAGTGCGGCTGCCTTCTTCCTCATACAGGCGGCGAATTTAATCACTGTAACATTTATATTTCAAATTAATTACGATTTCAATTTAATTCTTATTTAACCCGGACTTTCCACTTGACATACGATCTTTTTTTTAGTACGTTAACAAAAAGCAATTTTCACCAGTTATTAAGGTCTTTTGTCGAGCCTTCACCAACGGTTAGTTGAAGAGTTTCATTGAATCGTTGTTAATTATTTCCTTCGCGGGGTGAAAAGAGTCTCTCGCCGAATTCCTTTGCAGGTAGTACCTGCGTATTGTTAGAGGCACTCTTTTGATATAACAAAATGGTGGACCTTGGTATTTAGGAAGACGAAAAGAAAATTTACGGCCATTTAAACTTCATCAGCCTAAATAGAATCCAATTCGTTAGGAGAAATCACTTAGGATACGCCAAATAATATTGTGCCATAAAACGTGCCTGTGCAAATTGAAGGAAATATTAATTGCTTAGGTCTTTTGTGTTTCATTGCTTTCTTAGTAATGTACTTACGATATGATTTGGATAGCTGATATTATCAAAGATACAAAGCGATAAGAATTCAATATGTCTGCCTTCAAAAGTTTTTAGGTACCTATTATACATCTTTATAACATAAAAGTGTTTAAGAAGGTTTTTCTAATTAAAAAAAATATACATCCAAAGGTGTATATACTTTAAATAAACTTACTAGTAAACCAATCAACTAAATCAAAAAAAAATTATTAAAGGATTATAATATTTTTTATAAATTAAATACCGAAGGAAGATGTCTGCTTATTATTATACAATCCTTCAATGAACAAAGTAATAGTAACTAACAAACATATACTCGTAATACAACGACACATTCCATACGCTAATATAGATTGACACTCCACAATATTAACACCAAGTACTGTAATTAGTTTCGAAAACGCCACACTATCACGCACAAAAGTGTTTAAAGTTTTATCACTTCCAAATAACAACGTTAGGACAATTACAGATTAGCGTTTTATAAGCGTTTTAAAGTTCGTTTTTGCACTCGCGTACACGCGCATCTGTCTTTTGTTTCACGCGTATTTCGTACGCGAGCTTAGACACGCTTATCTTAGAAGCTCGTATGCATTATAACGCTTAAACACCCGATTATTTCACGGAATTAGAACTTTCTAATAAATTAACATTAAAATCTCCACAAATAACTATCTTTTTTTATATATATTCCATATATTCCAATATGATAACAAAAACGAGAAATTGTATAGCATTGAAGCATCGAGCATCGATTCGAACTGAAATTTTGCTATCCTACTAATCGTCGTTTTCGTTAACGCGATCGTTTGGATTCGAATACTAAATAAAGCTGACACTAGGCACTAGGTTTGTTAAAGTGCGAAATGTATCGCACGTGAAGGGCGTTTGACGAAATGTGCGTAAACCGCGCAGAAAAAAACGCTAATTTGTAACCGCCCTTACGAACGCAATATTAAGCTATTGCGTGCGTTATTAAAACATAAAAGACAAATTAAAGGGCACACCCGAAGGTAGGTAATTAATTTCATTCCCCTTTATAAGAGATGAACTTTTGTATTAAAAGGGTAATGTTTTGATAATGTCGCCGTGCTTCCGGCGAGGTTGACCCTAAATAAGTTCGTTTCGTTCGTACGGAGTTGTTTACCCCCATTGATGTTTCCTGTGTGTGCATGAAACATATTTTGTATGTGTAATAGGGATTGTATTTGTCCGGTTTCAAACGGCGACAGTAACAGTTAAATACGTAAAAGAGAACTGAAAATTTTCCCCGAAACGAGCTAATTTTGTTCTTTTCGTATAATGGTTTTTATTTTATTGTAAACCAGTTTATAGGGAAATTTGTGGATTTGGATTCCTTGTATTGCACATCATTATTCTTTTTATTACACCTGTTTAGCATGACCAGCCAGTGTTTCCAACATAAAAACTTCTTTATTATCATGTTTGCAAATGTTTTGTATCATCTAAGAACAATTAATCATTATTATGAAACAATATACATATAGGCACCTACTACCTACCTCGATAAAAATATTTGTAATAAAATTCTAAAAACTTTTGCACATAATACTCGTATTTACACGTTTTCATAATTATTATTATTTATTATTATGAGCCCTCACTGTCCCACAGCTGGGTAAAGGCCTCCCTCCATTTGTTGCATTCTTTATTTCTTTTATAACTTCATATAATTTCCTTCGTAAACATGTTTGCGTGGAATATAGGTACACCAATGATCAATAGCACTACGCCGAGTTGATTAATTACTTTCATAATTAAGAGGTTAATAATAAACTAACTCCCTCGTTTATACTACGCTTGTCGGATGTGCTTTTGTCTGTTTTACAAGACATTTCAAGTTGTAGGTACAAAATTAAAAACAGAATTAAAATTAATTTAAAACGGATTATGTATCTAATCAAGACTAGCCTAGCCTAGCTAGAATTAATGTGAATATGTTTTCTTTGTATTTTTCCCTAGTTTTTTTTCTGTGTATTTCTTCCAGTCAAGAAAGACTATAAAGCTTAGCCATGCACTACAGCCCAATCTCAGCCTAATGAAGACTAAGTTAAGATACCTCAAGCTCTAACTTGCTTCGGAAGAGACGTAAACTCCTGGTTGTTCTACGACAACAGTAGCTGAAACCTAACAACCTGTAGGTATTCTGTTCATGTGGAAGGGCCAGAGCCAAGCAGTGGGATGTTTTAAAGCTGATGTCATCATAATCGTGGCTTAAATTTAAGCTCATCATAGTTAGAGGTAATAGGAAGCGTTAAAACTACATTCTTTACAACAGTAGTGTCGAAAACGTAACATAAATGAGGGTAATTCCTTCAGTCCAGCTACGATGTCACCACACGAGCCCTCCAAGCATAACGACTTAATTTTTCACAGACCTTTATACACTAAAAACCGACAAAACATGCTAATTCCACCCAAGGGAAATGGATGTCATACGCGAGTTTTTTGGACGGTGTCTGTCAGGGGACGTCCGATGCAAGGGTCCTGTGGGAGCGATGGCCGAAAAACTGGGGTCCCGTGATTGATGGGGAACCGGGAATAAGCACCGAATAAACATACCCTCACGTCCCTAGCAGTGACCCTCAGGTGTTCCGATTTTTTTGTTTTGAATTTGCAATGGTCGCCCGGCCGGTTCTCTTTGAAGTCCTTTTCTTTGGTTGTGTGTAGTTTAGAAGCTCAGTTTAAAAAGTATGGCGTAGTTTCCAGTAGATTAACTTATTATTAACTACAGTGTCTCCCAGGTGTGGTATTGGCATAAACTAAACATATATATTTATAGTCTACCATAAAATAATGTATTTCATATTTAAAATATAAAGACATTCTACGTCTACATTGCGGTATAACTCAATTTTCATCCATAATACGCTGTTTGTATTCACGCTCCGGCAACTAATCACAAACAAACAAACAATATATTATCTCGTTAGTCAATAAATACCGTCTGCAAGCACGTAGCATTAATTTAAAAAACGACAAAGATTCGCCGCATTGAAGCTTTATTCCCTGCCAAGCAGGTAGGTATGCTAACGCAATTAGGGGCACGCGCAATAATTCCTTATGTCCAGTCCAGTGGAGCGAGATTACAGCAGCGGTTAGGATAATGAGCGCTAAGTCCCTAGGCGAGGAATGAAACGTGTTATTGAATGTAAAAGCATAAGTTAATATCTTGATTTAATGTTTCGCGATTGAATACCGTTATGCATTTGTTTTTTTGGAAATCGTCGTTCGGTGAGAGATAACTTGCGATTGTATGTGTGTTTTTTTTTTAAAAAACTATTTCCATTTGATACTGCCATTCATCTTCGTTCTTTAATTGACACCATTTTCATTAGCAGCGTATACACGTCATATACCTTCTCATAAATGAATAATAGTATATGGGGAGTTCGGGGTATAGGTACTATACGTACAACTCTGGGCTTACTATCACATTAACTAAGATCTTATTATTTTGTTGTATACATGATTGGCATAGCGTTGCTTTGCTTTTACGTGTAAATCAGAGTATTATACAAAATGCTTGTGTCGGAAATCCCGCGTAAACCTCTGGAGTAGAGTGTAGTAACCACAGAGACCGGTAGTCATTGGTCATAGGTATGCATCGTTTTCCTGCTCAATAAAATAAAGTCAAGACTAAACCCAAGTCCCAACGAAAGCTCACTCCCCAATTATCGCGCGGGAGTTGTTCGAGCGAATATTTAATTTGATTAAAAGTATTAGAGTAATTGTGGCCGTGATCCGGGGGCGGCGATAAATCAAAACTTTCCAATTAGAGGACGCGCGGCCGCGACACGTTCGCCGGGGACTCAGCTAGCTTTGACTCAGTACCTTAGATTCTGGATATTTTCTTAACCCAAAAAAGTGGGAAACAATGTTTTCTCAAAATATTACTTAGAAATTTTAGTTCATTTAGAAAGATAAATATGTAATTATATATTATTTTATATTTTACTGACCTATACAGGCTTATCTGAGCTTATGTCGCCATAGAAAACATTTTGTTTTAAGTGACACGCAAGGTATTGTATACTAAATACTTATATTAGTGAAGTCATGCGCGTCAGGCGCGCATAATTAAACAGCAGTGATCATAAATGTCTGTACACAGAGGTTACTAAACCACTAGGGCTGTGACTTGTTTATTTTGATTGTGACATCACAATTGAAATATTTAATTAAAAATTGCATAATAAATTAAAGTTAATTAATTATGTCTTAGTAACTCTGCATACAAGATCTAGATCGGATACACTTTGGATCTTTTTATTTTGACCACACCTTTCTGTTACACGTTGTATAAACCCGACGTTCCGATCTACTTAAACCCCTTAGTTTTTTTTAATGGATTGCAAAAGTTGAAAGTTGTATGATATTTTTACTCATACAATTATACAACATGTAAATTAGTAAACGCTCCCTATAAAAAGTTTTAATCGACTAGTGAATCAAATTAGCCAATTTTTGTATACCTAAGTTGTTCTTTAATAGTAGCGTTGCTATAGCAACGGGGTGCAGAAATTAATAGTACAACATTTCAACATTTATGTGTGCACAATCAAGTGTGAACTCCTCCAAAAGCGTTCAATAATACAGCCAGTTCACTGTGAGTTACTGCGTTCTATTTACGCCACCTTAGGATAAACTATCCCAACTCCACTTCTTCGACCAACTTTATTGTCTTGAAAGTTTTATGACTTGACTCTAACCAACCCTTGCTTCACCTATTTACGGACAAAGATATATTTGTTTCATATCTCTGCCTTTTGAACTTTAATAGGTTTTTATGTGTTCCCTTTTATAGTCTGGTCTGCGCATGAAGTTAGCAGCGATCATGAAATAGCCATAGGTGAGAGAGCTGAGCAGTGATTCTCAAACGCGTTTGGAGAAGAAGGTTAAAAATTTTGTGTTATTGGTCACAGTCATTTTGTTTTGTATTATAGAAAAAGAAAAAGGTAAGCGCTTGGAAAAGCCGCTATCTAAGTAGATCGAATTTTTGCTATTGAGATATATTGAAACAAATAGACAAATGTAACAGCAGGATTTGAACCTGCACCCTTCTGACATATCGGGTCAGGTGCTCTTCCAATTGAGCTATCGTGGTTCTAACCACGGTTAATGACGGTAGTTGATGATATTGAATTGGCGCCTTTGGCTTTCAAAGTAAAAAAGTAAATAGTGTTGAATAATTTCGGCGGGCTGGTTAGAACCACGATAGCTCAATTGGAAGAGCACCTGACCCGGTATGTCAGAAGGGTGCAGGTTCAAATCCTGCTCGTGGAAATTTTTTCAACATTGTGTTTTTGTAATTTGTATCGCAACTAAATTTGCGTTAAAATTATATAAGCAAAACAAAAACATTTTATAAATGTAACAGCGTAAGAAACAAGCATTTAAAAATATCAAAAAAAGCGGTAGCTTATCACAGATTCTGCATCGGTCAACCCGTGCTGAGGTCCTAGCCTTTGAAGGTGTCCTCCGGTTATTCCACTCCCGATTTGATCCAAACCCTTCGGAAAATCTGGTTGGGAAAGAGAACGTGCTTTCGTAATGCCATTCCCTTTAAAAACTCTCTGAAAGTGTTTCGATCACACGTTTTGAAGAACCCTTTAAGTTTTTAGCCGCCCTACAAGTCTGGTGACGCTGTAAAATTCATCTGCGGTCTTAAACCAACAGCAAACGCTTTCCAAAAGAAACACATCCTGCAAATTGTTCAAGACACCAATATTGAATAATACATAAAATAAACGCGACTAGATAGATACATATGATATGCTTCAAAAACAGTCTTTCAGAGAAAACTATATTTCAAAAGTGTTTGAAAATAGGGTCTGGAAAGCAGTAAGTATAGAAAATAGCGCACAAGAATTAATGGCCGCCCAGATAAACTATGTTCGGATCTAACGTCCGATTGTAGATCTTGTAAAAATCAACTTTAAATAGCACGGTCAGAAACGAGAGAAGACGTAGAGATATGACTAAGATTTATAAAACAACTCGAAATACCCTAGAACAGTTTGGGGATATATTGATATAATCTAATTTATATTTTTAGTTGTCATGAACGGCTTATCAAGTTCGAGTTTTAAGGGTTAATGTTTGCAGGTATAAGATAAGGTTTTGCAATCAATATTGAATTGATTGCAAAACCTTAATGACCTTATGTGATGTTAAGTTTTTTAAGTGATGTTAAGTGTTTAAAACAAGTTTAAGTTTGATATATTTATTAGTAGTTGTTAAGCTAAGATTAAAATATGTATTGTGAGAGATACTAACATTCGAATATGACTGAGTGGGGTTGAAGGACTTTTCCCTTCTTTATCAGTTATAAGATTTCTTCTCAGGTGGATTCCATAAATCCTCACAGACAGAGCCGCTTGCAACATCTATCCACCATCCATACGAGTGCTTCATGAATAACTAAGTGCCAAATTAACAATTGTAACTCCAACTACTAACTCCAACAGCGGGTTTAATTCGTGCGACTTATATACGTTCACATGAAACAAGTGTCTGAAATTGCTTCAAGTTTGATGTATTTGCACTCGCTCCTCTAGAGATAAATTTGTTCGGAAACTTGCTCAATGTGAAAAGTTTGAAGCTCACTTCAATCCATTACAAGAGTGAAATATTTCTTTGTTTTCTGGCTGCGCTGCGGTACCTTACAAATCACAAGTTTTCCATGAGACGGGGGCTTTGCTTGTAACGCCTGTATCTACATACATAGAGTGTCAGACGACGCCGGAATACTAAGGTGGAATTAAACGAGAACGAGGCATGATTTGTTAAATTATTTGATATTTGATGGCAGGGGTTTTCACTGAAATTAAAATACTATAGTTGAGTGCCAAAGCGCTCGGCCTGGTTATCGGATGTTTTGGCTTCCCAGGACAACCGGTTACCAACAATGTGTTTTGAATTTTTCGATACATATTCCGGTTTCGTGATTACCAACTCGCATTTGGCAAGCATCGTGAAAAGTTATCCCCAAATACCCATCAATAGTAGCGAAGACTTGAATGTCAATGATGAGGCTTAAGTGGTATTTAGTCTAAAGATCAGGTAATTTATTTTAAAATGTTGCTTGTTAACGTTATTTTAAACGTTAACACTTGTCTTCATAAAACATAATTTTTGATCTTTAATTAAACTAGACTGATGAGCTTTATACATATTTATGTCAGCATGATTCCGCAAACGATGTATCACGAAATGATACCATAGACATATTCACAACAGATCAAAGTCTACATTCATGAATACATATCAATCAATCTCGTGTATGATAGGGACCGATATATTTGAAATGTAATATCGGGGCGGCTTATTTAATATATAGTCCATCAATCACGCCAGGACACCCGTCTTGAATGTTGGAGACAGATCGGCAAGCAACATGTGATGTAAGTAGAACTATGTGCATATGTTGATGGTGAGCTTTGGAATGGGGTTCGAAACAATTGATAAACTCGCGATATTACTTTTAAACGTGTGTCTGGTCTAGTAGTATACCACTGATCTTAAACTCAAATATTTCAGGTACCATAATCAAGGGTCGTAAATTTATTTAACTTGTTTTGATAGATAGTAAAGCTGGTTCTAAATCTACTATGCTAGTTGTAGTTTAATGTGTTTTGACAGTTACAAGGTAAGAAAGCGGTTCCTCAGTGGTTCAGGAATCCGAGTAAAGTGAGCTATCATCAGATGCGACGAAGAACAAGAAATATATACTTTGTTCCAAAATGTTTTTAGTTTGATGAGCACTAATCACCACAGACATGACTGTCTTTTATACTCGGTACCTAAATAGGATAAACAAAAGTGAAATCTTTACCCAGGCTAATTACACTTAACTAATCGCTAGAAGAAACACGCACGTATTAGAACTTTGCCGGCAGCCGGTCTGCTATCTGCGGAAGAGATTATTACATGGCATTCACTATGAGAAAAGTTATCTTTAATTTATCTGTCAACTCTATTTCTTTATAGTTGACAGCAGTAAAAATTGAGTTTCTTGACGGACCATCTTCTAATAGCTGTGCCGTCTTTCACCAGGCAGGCAGAAATTATGAGAATCTCATCATGAGCATCATTCGAATTAATGAAAGTTTATAAAATGTTTTGTAGATGTAACTTTGCCACATTTAATACAAATAGTGTAATGCTATTAACGGTAATTTGACATACCGCTTTACGCGACCAATTGCCTAAAAGCTTTTGGCAGCTGCGAAATGCACTCGTGACATATTATGTTTGATTTATAATATATCTAGGGATAATTCGGCGGCAAACGTTGCGCTTAATGAGGCACGGCCACAGAGGGAGGTCCGCCCTAGATTCTCAAACACATTCCGATAGAGTTGTCGATAATGTTACACCTGTCACTGTCACATATTCGGATTTGGAAAAGGAGAGAGCACGTTTCCTATAATATAAGTATTTCGACAACGCTTGAGAATACACGAGCTCGACACAACTGTTAATTGACAAAGGGACCGCTAATGCGCGTGACGTTTATTGATAGCCCGTCAGTGGCAAACTTCATATTGTGTATTATTTTTTTCGAATTTAATTTGTATTGCGTTATAGTCAATTAACGTGTGTAGCAATTTGTGATTCGTATCGTAGAAAAAAAATACTTTTATTGTTACTTTGTCTCAATTATTATGTTTTTGTACCGCTGCTGTCAAATCTTGGTAATGCAATGTCAACGATTGTACAAACGGCAGCAGATCAACCTACCACAAAATGTCAAATTTCTTTAATAAATTTTGAACTTTAGTGTTTGGGTATAAAGATCAATATCAATTAGAGAAATTTGACAGTTTTGGATAGGTTGATGTGCAGGCGTGTGTACGATTGATCACAAGTTTTCGATTCACAGAAAATCTTTTCCATCATAATAATATGGTGTTTCAGTACTGTAACTCTAGACAGAGAATAACTTCTTAGAACGACAGCAGAAATAGGAGATACACCTGCAATAGCCACTACATAAATAGAAATAATTATCTATTACCGTTCCGGCTGAACGACAATCAAATTAATAACCCCAAAACTCGAACGTCCTATTCCGCTTACAAAGCAAAACTTCTGGAATCAAAACAAGCCCTCACCTCTGCGGTTCTAGAGAGGACAATCCGGTCGATCCTCGTATTCAGTGGAACAAGTCGGGAACCAGCCCGGGAAAGTTTTGATTTAGTGCCCATGACTGTACCAGTCGGCGAGAGCCTCTTTAAACTTTTAGCTTTGTAATAGAATAAAACTGTTCGAACAATCCTCTTACTCCATTCATAACCGTTTAAGTAATATATGGAGTTATTGCTGAGCTTGCACAAAATCTAATGTTGCCATCCAATGAATATTCTAAACTTAGTGCTTCGTTCCTGCAATGTTTCTGATCAGCTATTTGAATTACAGATGCATTTCTTGGTACGTTCCAGTTGCTGGTTTCAATGTTATCGCAATATTGTAGATTATCACTTGACTTGGCATTAGTAATTATTTATTTATTGATAAAATGAAACATAAGATATGGAAATATCAGAATCAACTAGTGCTTGTTTACAATACTATTCATTTTACTTAGAGAAAAAGTTCGTAACAAACATGATGGTAGAAGAAACAGCGAAACATATATCAATAACATATAGCAAATCAAATACATATAGCAATGACAGCTGATATATGAAAAACTAGTCATAATCTATAAAAAAAAACATCTGAAAAACTGCCTGAAAAAGCTTTCAGATAGTCCTCAAGTATTAATGTAATTGAAAATCGTTAAAGCTGGTTGGTTACTGGAATTTTCGAAGAACATGTGTGCAGATTTCAAAAAAGATTATTTTATAATAGTGTTAACTGGTAGAAATAATACAAATCCTGTGAAATTTGCGTCGTTTTTGTATTACTACTTAACACTTAGTCATATTATTTTATGTGAACATTGAATAATAGATATATATAAACGTTAATTATACGTTGAAATTTTATAGTACTCTGCTGCTACATGTCAAATATGTAGATTTAAAATATTCATATATAGGTAGACCATATAACGTTCCAGTGCATATAGCAAAAAATGTTTTGCGTGAAATATTGTCAGTTGAGTACTCTATAAAGTTTCTGAATTGGAGCAATAAAAATAATAAGTCGGTTGTTCATGTTGACGGAAAGAAAATGGTCTCTACATACACTCAAACTGACAATAAGAATGATGGCATATCCTTTCGTTATTCCTGATATGATAAGTGGTCAAACAAAACTATACTTCCCTAACTCTGCTTGCTACTCTGACGATAATGCACTTTCCATTGACCACTTTCAACCTTTAATTATTGACATGAGTAAAGTTACTATCTTTTATCAAAATAAAGCCGGCCATTACAACAAACTACAATGACTGGAAATGACTTTCTTAGAATTGCAAATCCCACACAAACATTGACATTGTCTGTTTTAGTGAAACTTTTATATAAAAAGGTGCAGAGGATAACATTTAATTAAATAAGTACAAGATGGCGGCTTCGTTTTGTCGTGATAAAAGTATAGGGGGGACATGTATAATGATATTAAAATCAATGGATACAGAACCAATAAATAATATATTACCTTCATTTGCAGCTACGTCTTACTTTGAGTGTTGTGGTATAGAAGTTATAGGGCTTAACCTCGTAATGATAGCTATTTATAGAATACCAGATAAATCACAAGCGTATAAGGGTGTTTTTTACACAAGCCGGGTAGGCTTTTACATGAGATTACAAATAAGTACAGACGCCTGCTCATCAACCTATCCAAAACTGTCAAATTTCTTCAATACAATGTCAACCATACTACTTAGAAATAAAGTTCAAAGTCTATTGAGGAAATTTGACAGTTTGTGGTAGGTTGATGTCCAAAAAAAAATGTTGTTTGCGGAGATTGGAATATTATTATTTTAAATAATAGCTCTGTCACTAGGGAACTTCTCAGTACTTTGAAGCATTATAACGTTAACGTACATATTAAATCTCCTACAAGAATGCACGCTTGCATTTATCAAATTGTCAGCAATCAATCAAATGTAAAAACAGAGTTGCATCGTCTTGCTCTTTCCGATCTTGATACGGCGCAAATGATAACCCTAAGCATCAAAAAGCTTAAAGCCTTTTTAACATGGTTTGAATTTAAGAGAGACTATTGTAGAGATAATATAAAGAAATTTATAAGTTGTGTTTCGGCTCTGTCTTTTGCAGATGAACTTAGTTGCGAATGCTGTTTAAAAGTTTTTAAACTTTTTCATGAGAACCTGAAACTATTTTACGACTTATTTTTTCCAATAATAAAAATAAAAAGGCATAATTGGACATTAAAACTGAATTAGCTTACAAAAGGGCTAAAAAGTCATGTTCAGTCAAACGCAGACTGCAGAATTTCCGCCTCAATTGTAAATAATAATCATAAATGAGATTCATTCAATTAATTCTAATAATTTTAATTTTAATGAACCTGAGAAAATTTGTGAGATTTTTAATTCCTTTTTTATACAAATGAATACAACTGGACAGAAAAAAACAGATAGATTTAACATGATATTTGACAATAACCCAAAAACAATTTACTTAGAGCCGGTTGATGAAGATGACATTTTTTAAATTATCATATCTTTAAAAACAGCAATTCCTGCGGTTATGATGATTTCACAACACAAGTTATCAAAAAATGTGCATATTTTTTGTGCCAACCAATAAATGACTAATGCACATTATAAAACTATCGTTTCTTCAAGGTATTTTTCCAGATACATTAAAAGTCTCGGTTATAAAGCCTTTGTTTAAAAAGGGAGATAGACTTGATGTTAATAACTTTAGGCCCATAACTTTAGTTTCGATCATCTTTTTACCAAATTGTAATTTATTACATCCAAATCAGTTTGGTTTTCGCAAAGGCAGCAGTACAATTTTAGCATGCTTCGACTTAATTAAATATATCGCAGATAGTATTAACGAAGGCAATCTGGTGACTGGTATTTTCCTGGATATGACCAAAGCGTTTGATTTTGTAAATCATACAAAGCTTCTCAGAAAGTTAGAATGTTATGGCATTAGAGGAAATGCTTATCAGTGGTTAAGTAGTAATTTGATTGACATGAAGCAATGTAACGAAATCACGAAGATAACTGCAAGTAAAAATTAGTTGTTGAAACTTAGTTTTAGATCTCAATTTAGAATAAAAAACATTGGTGTTCCACAAGGTGGTGTTATTGCACCCTTACTTTTTTTAATTTACCTCAACGACCTTTCCAACGCCGTATCTTGTAAAACTGTGCAGTTCGCTGATGACACGACAAGAAGTGTGACAGTAAGAATTCATTTCAAGATGACATAAATAGAGTCATGAGAGAAGTAATAGACTACCTCGATGCAAATGATCTACATATAAACCTAGTTAAGTCAAAATTGTTAACATTTAGATCTTATAATACTAATCCAATTCATCTCAATATTGATTTTAATGGTGTTCAATTACAAGAGGTTGACAATATAACATTTTTAGGCATTACCTTAGACAATCATTTAAATTGGAAGGAACACATATGTGAAATTCGTATAAAACTAGATCGTTTTGTTCATGCGCTGAGGCGGCTAAGACAGACAGTTTCATTTGAAGCTGCTCTCACAGCTTACCACGGGTACGTGTCTTCTGTCTTAAGATATGGGTTGATTTTATGGGGAAACTACAGAATTTGACTGGACTTTTAGACTGCAGAAAAAGTGTAATCGTGCCGTTTGTAATGCAGAATATCTGGAAAGCTATAAACCACTGTTTATCAAGTTAAACATACTGCCTTTATACATCCGTGAGGCGTGCTGTTTTGTAAAACAATACCCGCATTATTTTAAACGCTATTCGGAAGCTACTAATAGAAAAATAAGAGCCCAATACAAAAAATTACTACATCATCCTCCCTGCCGTAAATATAGAACCGATTCACTGTTGTAGATATTGTTATTCCAATCAGATCCATTGCCTATATATTTAAGAAAAACTTATTTAAAATGTGTATACAAATCAAGTCGATAATAATAGGTTTAAAGGCAAGTTGACAAGATGGTTGATTGACATGTACTTTTATAGTGTATATGGAGAAGAAAGAATATATGGAGTTTGAACATTAATAGTCTTGTTATTTTGATGTACAGACGCCAGCACATCAACCTATTCAAAACTGTCAAATTTCTTCAATAAATATTCAACCTTATGCCATAAACGTAAAGATCAAAGTCTATTGAGGAAATTTGACAGTTTGTAGTAGTCTGATGTGGAGGCATGTGTACGTGTAGCTTTTACGACATACTATTGAGACTAGTACTATAATTTTATCTTTTAAATTTTATATTTAATGATTATTTTTTGACATGTATTTATGTAATTAATTTTGCACGCCTGCAAGCAGGCTGAATACATTGAATTTATTTTACTGTTTAGATCCTTTGTATAAATTATATATTCATGCAAATAAAGATTCGATTTGATGTGATTTGAATAAAAGTTGATATTGAAACCAATTGTCGGAAAGCCGATAGCATTGACCAAATTAAAGACTTGAATGGTGAAGATAGAAAAAAAAGTACTTTATGCCGTATGATTGTTTAAGAGGGACTTCCTTAAATAAAGGTAAAATGTTTTTATTCTGCACATAAAAATGGACGTTACTTGTCCCTCGTCGGTCCAAATTACGGCCGTAAACTGTTCGGGATAAGATAAAACATCGTCGTTAGCTTTATTCGCCAAAGATTGAGATCTGCCATTGTTGCTTCATTGTTTTGCCCTGACGGCAACTTTGTACTTTGCCCGTTAAGTACGACTGTGAGTGTAGGCTTTTATTCCTTATTACACATCGCAAGTTCCTTGATGGTATTCACTTTTGTGTGCTCTGTTTTGCTTCATTACTGCAAGTATTACCGATTTAAAATCTTTGTCAATGCGTGACTCAGATATCATATGTAGTATAGCGTGCTTACTGCTTACATAGACACTTTTTTTATGTACCACCAGAATACGGCTTGTATTTTTTTTTTTAATATTTACGGGTAAGCACAGTGCCTTGATCTCACCTGATGTTAAGTGATGATAAGGCCAATGATGGAAGCGCACTTCACCCGGGATCCTCAACTAGTGAGGTACTGGCTATCTTATCCTTAGCTACCGGAACACAACAATGCTACAAACATTGATGTTATGGCGACATATTTAGATAAGATGGTGGTAGCTAGCTAGGCGGACAAACAAGCCCTACCACCAACTAAACCGAGTACACAAACATGTACCCCCGCTGGGAATCGAACCCGGGACCTCTGGGCCTAAACCGGTGGTCTTAGCCACTAGACCACAGAGGCGGTTGAAATAGGGACGTATCACTTATAATACTTTTGGTGTTGTGTGTAACGGTAGTGGGCAGACGGTAGCGGGTAGGCGTATCGCCATGGCAGACGCCTGCACATCAACCTACCACGAACTGTCCAATTTCCTCAATAGACTTTGAACTTTATGCCTTCATTATATGGTTGAAAATGTATTGAAGAAGTTTGACAGTTTTGGATAGGTTGATGTGCTGGCGTCTGTACTTAAAAAGGTACATATAAATTACCAGTACTTAGCAGTAAGAAATATTAATGTGTTTTCATGCCGATGGTGTGTATAATAGCCAATTCTACTTCTTAATTGTTTTTAGTTTTATACAATTGTTGCTAACTCCCACAACGCGGTCGACCCGAGCTGAAGTCCTAGCTTTCAGAAGCGCCCCTCGGGCTTTACGCTCTCGTCATCTGGCTCGAACGCCTCTGTGAATCTAGTAAAGGGTCACGCTTGCTTAATACCGCCACTACGAAACCTCCGGGGATTATTCCATCACTAAGGGTTGAGGAGCTCGATGGCGCAGTGGTTAACGCGCCCGGTCTGCGAGTGCTGAGGTTAAGTAACTTTTGCAAAGGCCGGTCATCGGATAGATGACCAAAGAGGTATCATCTCGAGCTCCTCCGTGCTTTGGGAGGCACGTAATGACGTTGGTTCGGCTGCATTTGCAGTCGGTAACAACCACCAATGGCACGCACTGGGCCCGCGTGGTGGTTCATGGCCCGTTCTCCCAATCCATCCACAAGGAAGACTCGTGCCCCAGCAATGAGGACATAAAATGAGCTGACGATGATGATGATGGCGGCTTGAGAAGCCATAAGTTTCTCGATGCCTATAAACCCGATTACGCTGTAAAAGCCAAAGGAGGCCAAATTAACTTCTTTCTAGAAAAGAAAATGTGATCATGTGATCATTCATTTAGGTGTATACTCGTATTAATCTTGTATTTGCTATGGCCGAAGTTATAAGTGAACATTTCAATAATTGATTCATTAATCACTTAGTTTATAATTATGTTACGTATTGTGTTGTTTATTGTGTTGTTAAACTATTTCTATCTATTAAAATGTCGTTAATAACTTGGCAGAGCGTGTTTCATTGAATTTATTTACATCGATGCAAAAAATTTCATTTACCGGTAAAATACAAAGAATGATGATAACTGAATTAATAAGACGCACTTCTATGGATTTTGTTAACTAAATATTGAACCGATAAATATTTATTGAATATTATTGGTAACATTGTTGTAGATCATATTTAATTTTTCAATGCAGCGAAGCAAAATCTTTGGACAGAGTTTTACTTAATTTCGAGTACACAAACATGTACCCCCCGCTGGGAATCGAACCCGGGACCTCTGGGTCTACACCGGTGGTAAGCCACTAGACCACAGAGACGGTTGACACAGATGATATTATATTTTTGTAATTTTTTTTTGTAATTACGTTCAAAAGCTGTTATCGAAGTTTCTGATTATCAAATTAGAAATTTCGATTACAACTTTACGTTTTAAATTATGATAATATTGTAGTGTAAATATCACTGAACACGATAATTTTATGCAATGCTTTATTCGTTGATCGAAACCAAAACGGTAATTCGGACAACCATTTACAACAATCAAATCCGCAAACGGTCTATAGTACCTTACTCCTATCCTAACTGTCTAAACCTTTCTACTCGTAGGTACATTTAGACCAAACATATAAAAATCTTTTTCTTTTATAATAATACATTTATGTCAATTATTCTATATTGACCTTTTATGTACTGTTTATCTAATTAGACTGAAAAGCGATTGTAAGACTGAATATACCTCTACACTGACATATTAAAAAAAACTTCAACCATAAATATTTTGAACCTCTCTCTAAAAACCAACCAAAGATTTCAGAAGAGCAGCAACAAACTCTTTGGTGAGCTTGTTAAAAAAAAAAAGTATTTCAACTCTTTTGCGTGGAGAATTTTCATTTGCTCGGGGCTAAACGTGCCTGGGTACAATAAACATTTAGACAGCAAAGTGTAGGTAGAACTATTTTAGTTAGCGTTAGTACTGAGAAACATCGTTGTAGGTGATCCTGGCCGCAATTAATGCTTACTATCAGTCGTGTGTGCAATTGTGGTGTGCAGATAAGGAGAGTACCAACTTTTTATGGGATAACTTAGCTGTCTAATCCAAGTAGTAAGCAGTGGGTGTAATTTCTTCATAATGATTCTAAGGTCTTTGCATATATTTAACACTTTTAGGTTTTAACCGCCTCTGTAGTCTAGTGGTTAAGACCACCAGCCTCAGATCCAGAGATACCCGGTTCGATCCCCAGTAGGGGGTACATGTTTGTGAACTCGGTTTGGTTGGTGGTAGGGCTTGATTGGGCAGAGGGTAGGGCCGTCTGGCTAGCTATTACCATCTTAACTCAATATGTGGCCATAACATCAATGTTTGTAGCATTGTTGTGTTCCGGCAGCTAGAGATATAAGATAGCCAGTGCCTCAGTAGTCGAGGATGAGGTGGAGTGCGCTTCCACCATTGACCTTATCACTCAACATCAGGTGTAATTAAGGCACTATGCTTACCCGTACCATATTAAAAAAACGTGCATAAGTACTCATTGTTTTAGTTTAAGTTTAACTCCCTGTACCCAACGTTGGCATAGATTTAATGTGATAAGTTTTGACGACCTCCGTCGATTCCCGGTCGGGTCAATGTCGAAAACGAACTTTTTTATATTGTGTCGGGTCTGGTTGTGGTACCGTCGATGTTTCTTATTTCCATGAAACGAGTGCTATAGCTACTTACCTTGGGATCAGAACAATGTGTGTGATGTTTTCTAATCCTACTAATATTATAAACGCGAAAGTTTGTAAGTATGGATGGATGTTTGTTACTCTTTCACGTAAAAACTACTGAATGGATTTTAATGAAACTTTCCTCATATACAGACCATGACCCAGACCAGCATATAGGATACTTTTCTTTTTACTGTAGTCTTCGCGAACGAAGTCGCGGGCAACAACTAGCATAAATATAATAATATAAGTGTTTTATGTTCAATGAATTATTCTGTTTGTTCGTACACCGTGCACCAACAGGCCTCGCCAGAGTACCAGCGTCGTTGCGACATGCCTCGTTCGCAACACAAGCTGATGCGGGGTCCTGATTGACAATTACTTTTTTTTCTTTTAGTTCATGGCTTCGTGCCGTTAGCACATTTATCCAGTGTCAAAGTAATTTTCTTACAAGTTATTATAAACAGATAATCATCCTTTGTTATTATATGATGATAATTAATGGTAATGAGAAGTGAGAAACGATATACCTCCCAACTCCTTGAGTATCTTAGTAAATATGTGGGGCTTTAATAAGACCTTACGCGGACTTCTTGAGAGAATTTGAAAAGTGACGTTGCACTGTTTTGTTTCATTTGCTAACACTCATGCACGCTCACGAACACTTAACGTTTAATAATCCACTATTATTTCACATTATTATTCAACATAACACAATTAAGAAAATAAAACAAAACCGCAGACATGACTATTTACTTTCCCACCAAGAAGTCCTGACAATAATTGTATTTTTTATTTTTATTTGTATGTCAATAAATGTTTCTCTCTCTTTTTCTCTATTATTTTGAAAAAGCTTGGTTATTTTTTAATTTAAGTGTTCCATATCGAATCGCGTCATGAGTTAAGCGTGTCAATTTATGACGAATGATTTATACAATCATTCATCAACTATTCAATGAAATTGTTTCAATGTAAATTATTATTATAAAATCTGTATTTTATCAGCCCGATACCCAAAGGTCCCGGGTTTAATTCCCGGACAGGGCAAAGTGTTTCGGATTTTTCGACGCATAGCCCGGCTTTTTTGTTTTGTGATCACCAACTCGCATTTGGCAAGCATGGTGATTAAGCCATTACCCATCAATTGTAGTGACGACTTGATTCACTTTTTTTATTCAAATTATTTTACAATTTCTTTTTATTATCAATTAATTATAAAATAAGGTAAGATAAGATAGTGGCACGAGTTATATACACTAAGTTACTGTGCCAAGATACGAAAGTCTCATAATACTCGTACATCATTGTATACTATGATTAGATTGTAGGTGTGTAAACTTGTGTAGTGGCCTGCGGTTGACAAGGCTTTAGGCTATTGTGTTTAAGCCAGGAAGACGAGTTCCTATTGAAGCCTACATTGAATGGAAATCAATCAGAATAGCCCTTTACCAAGGCGTCGGTAGTCGATCGGGGAGTGCTTGGGATTAATTAGAAAAGTCGTTGTTCATCCTTTATTTGTTTTACACTTAACAATGGACGTGCACCTTGTAAGCTGGTCTCCAACAAGGTGGACCGACGACCTGGTGATGGTCGCGGGTAGTCGCTGGATGCGAGCAGCAATAGCCTTTTGATATAGGCTTTTGTTAAGCAGTAGATGGCTGAGATGATGATGATTTGGCTATTACTATGTGTGAACAGCATAATATGTTGTTAGGTGAGTTTAACAAATTAAGGCTTGATGGCGACTTTTAAAACAAAACAAAAGAAATAGGTTAAGATTAAATAGTTTTATTTAATAATTCTTCACATTTTTGATTAGTATTCTTTACATGGCTTTACCATTAAAAGCTTACCATTTTTTCTATTTGTATTGTAATTTTGTAAGTTCTTTCACGTCACATACTGCTTAAAAATGGCATGAAAAAAAGAATTACGATTTAAATAATTGACATTAATTAAATTTGAACTAATTCAGAGTAAATAGCTTGTTTCCAACCGCGATTCAGATTAAACGAAACTTTTGAATGACCAGCTAAAGTTGTAGCGCCGACGACATTAGCCCGGGAGATCAGTGTAATCATTTAATTACCTACTAGGCCACTGCGAGGGTTCCTTTTTTCTTTTTTTTTTTGAGAGAGATTGCTGATTGCTGCTGCGGCATTTTCAGCTTCACCGGGCTTACGAGACTTCCTGTGTACGAACCTCTATTTTAATTGGACAGCTGATCTAAGGCTTTTAACAAATATATTGCCTTGCCTCGAACTGTGCGTACACTATCAGGTTGGCACGAGCGAATTTGAATTGTCGTTCGAATTCGTTCGTTCACGTTATCGAAAACGAAATGAGAAGCAGCGCTTTTCAGTGACAGTATGCAGAGTTAATTTTTTTGCCATAAATCTTTCGTTTTCGTAAACACGTTTGAATGGCAAAACCTCGTTTTCGTTGACGTGATCGAATGGCATGGTTTTTTTTCGTTGGCAATGAATTCGAATGGCAAATGAAACTCGACTAGGCACCCTGTTCTATAATTTTTTATCGAGCATAACATACATAACCCTATTTGTCGCCTCGCCTTGTGACTGCTTCGGACAAGCCCATAAACGTAACGCTTTTACAAGTTATTTTGTCTGTATACAGTTTCATTTTAAGGATTGACTACACTACAGTAAATAAATGTCTGCCCAAACGTCCTTTGGATACGTAACGTATTTTTGACATTGACGTCAAAGTGCTTGTTGTGTAGCCGCCACAGTGTGACGTGTTGTCAGAGGTTGAAAAGATGGACGACGATATTTTATTTTTAAACGAAAATTCTTACCTAAAGTGGAGATGTTAAAAATTAGAATGGGTGTGTGTGGCGGCGTCACCTACCGCATACGCCGCACATTAATCGACACGAAGCAAACACCTTCTCAACCGTGTCAACAGTTGGCGCCACAAACGCATACCAACGACGTCGCCATACTACGACGATAAATAGTATGGGAAGCCTGCATCGCGGTAGCGAAGTTTCACCATCTCCTTCGCTATATATAGCACCTCCAACTAACATCCTCGGACCTCGGTCCCCGAGCTATACCACCCAGCTTGGAGGAAGACCTTCCCTTTATCTTTCCTCAATGTGGCATACTCCTCCCTACCACCACCACCTAGGCATCCTACATGTGCACCAAAATTAATAAGTAATAATTTCTACCCTGAACAGCACTAAAAACTCCTCTGTATTGAATGACATGATAAAAACATGCTATCGGTTCTAGCGACAAGTTCAAACTGGTTGAACTTACCTGGCGTCGCGAGTGAATCGCGCGCTCCGCCGCTTGTTCGACGTGAACACACACAAACGTCTCACGCGTTTGATACAGCCGCGATTGCGTGCCGCGCGCGCCAATCGCTAGTTTGCCCGCTATAATTGATATTTCGTGACCGCGCCCGCGAGTCAACGTGAACAAGCACTACACCATAAAAATAAACTTTTATTGAAACTAAAGTAGTGAATCTACCACCAGTAAGGATCTTGGGAGAGCCTTCAACCGAGAAGAGGTGGTAAGAAACTTAGGAGGCTATTATCTTTTTCTCCATCTTTTATACCTTCCGACTTAAAATTATGTGATATACAATTTTAGTACAATACTGTACTCATATAAATATAATTTTTAAGCCTTATTTACACACCCGTTTGTTTGCAAATCATTAACCTTATTTAACCTTAACCTTACCTTTTAATAACTTACAGGTATAAGCCCAGTTCCTTCATCTCACCTGATGTTAAGTGATGATAAGGCCAATGATATAAGCTTACTTCATCCGGAATCCTCATCTACCGAGGCACTGACTATCTTATCTCTATCTGCCGGAACACAACAATGCTATAAACTTGATGTTATGGTGACATATTTTTAGATAAGATGTTGGTAACTAGCCAGCCAGAACGGACAAACATATGTAAGCCCTACCACCAACCAAACTGAGGACATCAACATGTATCCCGCGGGGAATCGGACCCCGGATCTCTGGGTCTAAGACCGGTGGTCTTAAATACTTAGACCATAAAGGCGGTTTACTTATTAATATTTGTTTAATTCTAAATTTACTCTTCATATTCCGCTTGTTTATAGCCTTGGTATTAAAGCCACAGTGGCACCGTTTTGTAAGGAATTGATAGTTGTCGGAAGAGGGGAGTGGGGGGGAGGGGCGGGACGCACGGGTAGGGGGAATTAATACAGATTAGTCGAGATACTCGGCTCTTCGAAGCCAAGCTAATGCTTGTGACATGACGCAAAGAACTCGGTTTTGTAACACAGCGGTTGTGTATCGATCCGATCCGAACCCTTCCGAACCTCTAGAAAACCTTGCCGAAACGACTATCGGTACAATAATGGTTGAATGCACATCCCACATGACGGTAACCTCGTGAGTCAAGTCAAGGTACTTACTGAGCTTGTCCTTCTCGGCTTTCACGAGGTTCTTATCATGAGGTATGGTGATATCAACCAGTATTGCCCGGCCACCACGATATCAGGCTTATTGGTGACAATAGTTCTGTCTGTAATGATAGAGCGATCCCAATAGAGCGTTGCATGACCATTTTCAAGTACTGGCGCAGGTGCGTACTTATAGTACGGCATATGCAAGAGCCATATGCAAGAGCAAGTTACTGGTGAATTATACTTGGTTGTGTCTGTGCAAATACTCTCCGTTAGCAAAATGAGAACAACCAGAAATAATATGTCGGAGTGATTCTCCTGGACGGCGGCATGACCGACAGATGTCGACCATACCGTCCCTCATATTATATTTCCGGTAGTTATTCGTCTTGATAACTTCATCTTCAATGGCACAGACAAAACCTTCGGTTTCCCCAAAGAGGTCACCGAAACGTAGCCAGTTCACCGAGGCAGGCAAATCTACATCAGGCCCAGTTAGAGCCCGATAGTAGCGTCCGTGTAGCACCTTGCTCTTCTATATGTCCTTGCGATCGAGAGTGCTTAGCACAACTGGTATGCGCCAGTTTTCTGTGGCCAAGGAGAGCGGCGTAAAGTGTCTATCAACTGCCACGACATCCAAATGCATCCCGCACTCACTGTAAAGTAAATAATCCCTGAGACTGCACCTCACGGTTATGTAGGTCCTTGGCATTTAAAAAGCCACGACCCCCACATCTCCGCGGGATGTACAGCCTCGTAACAGATGAGCGCGGGTGTAGCATTCTGGAAGTCGTGAGCATTTGACGGACTCTTCTATCCAAGGCGTCCAATTCGAGTCTGAGTCCGAGTCCATCTTAGTATGCCAAAGGAGTATGCGAGCAGAGGCATAACCCAGCCATTAAAGGCACGCGTCTTATTGCCACTCGATAAAAGACTGTTAAGTACTTTTTTCAGGCGGCAAAAGAATCGCTCCCGTAATGACTGTTTTATGTTCCCGTCATCAACACCCAAAGACTGTGACATACATATGTTTTAACTTCAGAGAGAGATCTGAATTTTATCGTATCGGAGAGTTGTAAATTGGTTGAATTTACTACTTTCCCACGCTGTACATGCATAACCGCACACTTATCCACCCCAAACTCCATCTTGATGGCACTGCTGAAAGTCTCAGTAATTTTCAGTAGTTTTATCAAGTCTTGGCGGTTTGGTGCGAATAACTTGAGGTCATCCATGTACAACAAATACGACATAACTTCACCCCCTCTCCGCAGTCGACAGCCTAACCTTGAATTTCTTAACAAAGTACTGAGAGAATTCAAAGCTAGACAAAACCATAAAGGACTCAGAATGCCGCCTTGGAATATGGCACGCTCTATCCTTATAAAATCCTGCGTGGCAGAAACACTATCTCGACATTCTGGTTGACACAAGACCGTGGTCCACTGCCGCTATATAACTCTAAAATCCTTATCAACCATGAATGCGGCACCGATTCATAGGCCTTCTTATAGTCAATCCAGGCTGTGGAGAGAGTCTCTCTGCCACGCCGAATCTTCTGGCATATGGTCATGTCAATGAGGAGAAGCTCCTTAGTACCACGGGACCCAACCCTACATCTACTATTATTATTATTATTATAATCCGTTCATTCTTATGTGCTATCGTTTATGTGGAAATCTCCGAAAGCTTTGAGGCTTACTATGATGAGTTTAACACACCCATATTTCACTAAAACATCCACAGACCATTATAGATACAGAAGCTATACTTTTTTTTTCCCGAACACGGTACGAAATCTTCCAGGCACATCTAACGTGACATATCTTTTATATGACCTACGTCAAAATGACAGCGATAATTCAAAACAAAAGCCAACACCAACCGAGGATAGAAAACCTAGAGGCCGATAAATAATATAACTTACAGTCAGCTCACGTACTCAAGCTATCCCCCCTCCTTCTCGTGTCATCCTGCTGTCAAATTATTGAATCTTTGTGACAAACACACACCTGGCCACGTGACGTTACGTGGTACAAAGCCGCTATGATATGAGAGAAAGATAAAAATACTTTATTCAATACACTACAAATATATTTTTTTGACAAAGAAACACCAGACGGTACATAGACCTACAAAAAGCGCGGGCGGTCGTATCACGAAATTATCTATTCCAGACAACGTTTGAAAGTAAACGCCTGATTTAGCTGTTGTAGAAAAGATAATATCAACATACTCGTGTTCTATCTTTTATTGTTATACAACGGAAAACGCTTGGCCTTTTTTATCAAGTAGAGTAGTGTCAGCAGAGAAGAACCAGTGATCGTATTTTTTTTTCATTAATCATTAAAATTGGGATCAGAAGTTGATTTTGACTAAAGCTAAAATTGAATCTGTCTACCTGCTTTTATCCAGAAAAATTGCTTGTACGTAAAATTTAAAAAAAGACAAAGTGTTGGAAAATTCCACAAGCGGGATTCGCAACTGACCCGTCTTGTCATGGGGTGCGGGTTCGAAAATATTGTTGCGAACAAATTACTTTTTTCAAATTGTAATTTGTTCGCAACAATATTTGCGTAAAATTATATGTAAATAACCATATATATATATCCTACTAATATTATAAACGCGAAAGTTTGTAGGTATGGATGGATGTTTGTTCTTCTTGACATGCTTAGATAAAACAGCTAAGGTAGTAGCTAACCACACGGACTTAAAACAATTTTTACCACAAATTAACCGAACATTATGGCGGTTTTTTAATATTTAAAAAGAAATTTCGATAGCAAAAGTGTTACGTATTACCAAAAATGTCACAACACATTCTCCGCTTAGCTCTAGCATGTGTGGCTTCCCACCAGAGTTGTGCTTACACAGCTACCTTGGTAGTTGAGTGGTGCTCGAAAATCACCAATAAGATTACTTCCTTTACTTTGCGGTGTCAAATGGATTAATCCTATTGGTGGATATTTCATCGGACACCGATTAGCTACCTCGTTTAGTACTAGTGAAAAGTCACCCTGCTTAGCGGGAATTTACCACGACACATATCGAAATTCAATTGGCGTTTAACATTTTACTTAGACCATACATGCCTTTGCTTACCTTCCTGGTCAAAACATACACACCTCCCCCCCAAGATAAACTATCACCTACACTTACTGCCGTACTCAGAGACGTCAATTAAGTTTAATGCCAATTAAATGTCTTTCCTTCTCTATTTAGCACTATACATAAGAAAGTGACAGCAAGAGACTTAATTGTCATTAAAACTTAATTGACGTCTCTGAGTACGGTAGTTAATCCTTTAACTTTTACACTCTTCACACACCAACATACAATACTCACATGCACACAAACACACACCCTTACTTACACATTTTACCGTCTACAAGGATTTTAGTTTCTATTATTGTTTTACTAGCTGTACTAAATGACTAGTGTGAGAAATTCACTCTTCAAATTCGAACACCTAATGCAGTTTGATCTGTCGTCATCGTGTTTACCATAATTGGGTGTCCACGAAACAGTTTTTCCTAGTTTATGATCCATAGTCAATGTATCTTGTATTGTTACGATATTCTGGAATAACCTGACTTTATTGGTTACACACCTATGTATTTTAAGATCCTTTGTAACACAGCTTTGGTAATAAAGTACATTTGTATTTGCGTTGGTATATTTTGTCGATATAACCATTGACATTTCTATCATGATCGAATGTTTGATCGAATAGACGTTTGGTCAAATAAACGTTTGGTAAGAAGAACTGTAAGCTTTTCTATCGCTTGTCGACTACATCTAAAAATGGTTAACTGAAAAACATACTGTTACAGTATAAAGGCCAAATATTTTGTCGACCTTATGTTGAACGGCGAAATAAATTTCGATGTGGCGTGGTAAACTCGATAAGCGGACATAAACATATAAAACTTGGCATAGCGGCATAGCATTTATTTTTGTTTGTCTCAGACTTTGTACCTGCCTAATTAATTCTATTATATGTGCATTTACTGAGCGTCGTGTTATGTTATTAAATTGTTTTCTTCCCTTTATTTTCTTTCTATATAGTAAAGTTTTTTTCGTTGCTACAAAACATGTTTAGCTTATATGTAACATTGAAATAAAGGTACAAAATAAACATGGCCAGATGTCGTTCCCTTTGTTTACCGGTAATGAGGAAAGTAGGTTTTGCTGACTTATCCAGATGTGTGTTCACATTCAAACAAATCTTTCTTACGTTGAATCTTTATTAACCTTTTAAAAATGTCAGAATAACTAATAAATATGGCTTGTCTGTTTTTAACCGATCCTCGATATTAGTTATTGTTAACTTTGAATAAGGCTTACTTTGGTTTAACCAGTAAAGTAAGTAATTAGTGTTTACTAAATTTGTACGGATTGGATAAGTATACTTGAAGCAACGATAGCCTAATTGGTTTGAAAAGTCACACACGAAAGGTGTGGTCAAAAAATGAAAAGATCCAAAGCGTATCCGATCTGGATCTTGTATGCAGAGTAACTAAGTCATGACTATTAACTTTTATGTGTTATGCATTTATTAATTCAATATTTCTATCGTGACGTCACATCAAAATAAACAATTCTCAGCCCTAGTGGTATAGTAACCTCTGTGTACTTACATTTATGATCACTGCTGTTTGCTGATGCGAACCTGACACGCATCACTTCATAAATATAAATATTTCATTAACAAATTAAAGTTGATAATTATTTCTTAATAACAACACATACAAGTTCTAGATCGGATACACTTTGGATCTTTCCATTTTGACCACACCTTTCTGTTGCACGTTGTATTTGTACTAAAAAAAAAGTTATAAAACTATAGCATGACACGCAGAAGCTTACCGCCATACATCACAGTCAAAGGTCATGGGTTCGTTATTCACAGTAAAGTAAAGGCAAAAAAAAAATAAGGAGACCCAGAAGGTTAGCTTTATACACCCACGGACACAGAATCTCAGAACAGCTCAGAACAGTCCAAGCGCAGCTGTTGCTAGATTCCGTGTGCTTGAAGATGCATGAAGCTTACCCTCTGCAGTCTCCTTATTTTGTGGTTATAGGCAAAACAGAGGTCAAAAGATATAAAATACCACATAACACAGTTTAAGATAAGAAAGCAACCTTGGGACATGCCATCACTGACCATCAGGAGTACCTAGAAATTGAAATAAAATAACAGCAACATTAAAACAACCCATCTGTTCAAACTCTCGAACAATACAAGCCTTTCTTCACGTAACAACGATCATTACGCTTAATTTAATAAATACAATTTAACACATCCTATTTTTATCTTTTAGTAATTTTGGTAGATGCTCTGTAGAAATAATAACGTGTAATAAAACTCTTTGGGTTATGTAAAATTTTAAACACTGAAAAAAGACGACAACCTCAGGCGGGAATCGAACCACGCACCTTCCGCATTCCGGGCGGCTGCCTTAACCACTTGGCTACCGAGGTCTGGCTTTCACCCGTCGAAATTTTTCAGTGGTTGATGCTTATGTTTTTTAGTCAACATTGCTTCATCAATCTTAGAAGTTTTCACCTCTGAGATCCGAAAGAAATATTTTTACAAATATTTGAACATTCGGTTAAGATGAAGCTGCGTTATAGATAAGTGTTTTTTATATATTTTAGCGTTTTATTAACGCTTAAATATACTTAAGTAAAATTTTAAACACTGAAAAAAGACGACAACCTCAGGCGGGAATCGAACCACGCACCTTCCGCATTCCGGGCGGCTGCCTTAACCACTTGGCTACCGAGGTCTGGCTTTCACCCGTCGAAATTTTTCAGTGGTTGATGCTTATGTTTTTTAGTCAACATTGCTTCATCAATCTTAGAAGTTTTCACCTCTGAGATCCGAAAGAAATATTTTTACAAATATTTGAACATTCGGTTAAGATGAAGCTGCGTTATAGATAAGTGTTTTTTATATATTTTAGCGTTTTATTAACGCTTAAATATACTTAAGTAAAATTTTAAACACTGAAAAAAGACGACAACCTCAGGCGGGAATCGAACCACGCACCTTCCGCATTCCGGGCGGCTGCCTTAACCACTTGGCTACCGAGGTCTGGCTTTCACCCGTCGAAATTTTTCAGTGGTTGATGCTTATGTTTTTTAGTCAACATTGCATTGAAAATATTTCTTTCGGATCTCAGAGGTGAAAACTTCTAAGATTGATGAAGCAATGTTGACTAAAAAACATAAGCATCAACCACTGAAAAATTTCGACGGGTGAAAGCCAGACCTCGGTAGCCAAGTGGTTAAGGCAGCCGCCCGGAATGCGGAAGGTGCGTGGTTCGATTCCCGCCTGAGGTTGTCGTCTTTTTTTCAGTGTTTAAAATTTTACTTAAGTATATTTAAGCGTTAATAAAACGCTAAAATATATAAAAAACACTTATCTATAACGCAGCTTCATCTTAACCGAATGTTCAAATATTTGTAAAAATATTTCTTTCGGATCTCAGAGGTGAAAACTTCTAAGATTGATGAAGCAATGTTGACTAAAAAACATAAGCATCAACCACTGAAAAATTTCGACGGGTGAAAGCCAGACCTCGGTAGCCAAGTGGTTAAGGCAGCCGCCCGGAATGCGGAAGGTGCGTGGTTCGATTCCCGCCTGAGGTTGTCGTCTTTTTTCAGTGTTTAAAATTTTACTTAAGTATATTTAAGCGTTAATAAAACGCTAAAATATATAAAAAACACTTATCTATAACGCAGCTTCATCTTAACCGAATGTTCAAATATTTGTAAAAATATTTCTTTCGGATCTCAGAGGTGAAAACTTCTAAGATTGATGAAGCAATGTTGACTAAAAAACATAAGCATCAACCACTGAAAAATTTCGACGGGTGAAAGCCAGACCTCGGTAGCCAAGTGGTTAAGGCAGCCGCCCGGAATGCGGAAGGTGCGTGGTTCGATTCCCGCCTGAGGTTGTCGTCTTTTTTCAGTGTTTAAAATTTTACTTAAGTATATTTAAGCGTTAATAAAACGCTAAAATATATAAAAAACACTTATCTTTGGGTTATGTAACCACGTGAGGGCGGCTCGCAAAGGGCCCGTGGCTTAATTAAATACAACGCCGAACATTTCACCGGGCATTTTAATGTTATTAAATTGTTCGACGGATACTTAACCCCCAATTTTACGATGTACTCAAATACCGATGAGATTTAATTTACCTGAACTGAATTAATACAAAGAATATGAATTTTGATCGAGTGGTTACCTACCTGTGTTATTGTGTTTTCATTTGTTTTGTTAATGAAATTAGTACTGGACCAACCAAAAAATATTTTTTTTCCGATCCGATCCGAAGCCTTCGGAGAATCTAGTAGGGCACGGGGACGCGCACTAGTGCGCGATGCCGTTCCCTCTAGATAACCTCCGAAGGTGATTCGTTTCACACGGCTTGAGGGACCCTTTACGTTCCTCGCCGCCCCCAAAAAAGCCCGGTGAAGCTGAAAATGCCGTAGAGGCAATAAGCAAACTCACTCAAAAAAAAAAATTCTGATTGTATTTAAATTTGTTTTTTTTTTAATCTCATTAATGGTTTCGATAATAGACGAGAACAAAATATTAGTTAGTCCATGAGGCTGCGAGGCAGGATCAGGCGCGCTCGCTTATACTCCTAATGACATAGTAAACATATTAAGACTATCATGATGCGCAACGACACTGCTACAGTGCTGCTATAAGAGCCCGTGGTAAAAATCATGGGTTCAAATCGGCGAGATTTGAAACTTTTTGATTGGAACATTTTTCAACACTTTTCCAAAAAAGTGCGTGAAATTATATAAACCTGCAATTATAAAAGAAACCCAGTCAATCCTCGGTTTTGAAATTGGTGAGTAATCCTCACGCTATGGTATTAATTACGAGTGCTCCTTTTTCTCTTATTCAGTCACTGGTAACTTATTTTTGACATCGAAAACTCTTAAACGGTATGTATCTTAATAATCAAATTGTGAATAGAGCTTATGTCACTTTTTAATTTTGTAATTAAAAAAAACCGCCTCTTTGTACCTAAATTGGTTAGGTTTTGAACATAGCTCACCCTCCCTTTACACACAAATATTGAAGTCTGCCCTGAGGACTAGCTGTAATTGCATTCCCAGCCACGCGCCTGTTAGCAAGCTGTTACTACCGGCACTCTGTAACGACCATGTTTAACTTGAGGAAATGTGGTTACGTGGTAGACTGTTGCCAACACTATTTACCTTCATATTGTTTTTGTAAGTTACCGTTTAGGAAGCTCTCGTTTGCATATTTACCTAATGTTGCGAGTTTGCGAGAACTAGTAGACTGTCACTAGTAGAGTTTTGGAATGTTTTTGTAATTAAACCTTTTCCCTAATTCCAACATGTAGAGACCTGCCATAAAACTGACAAAGTTTTTGTGCCTTCAGAGCCGATAAAATAAAGGCACTTTATTGGTTATTTTCACACAGCTCAGCTCCGTACTGCTCTGCTTCGCGCCAGCGCTGCCCTGCACAGTTCAGCTTTACCTAGCTCCGCTCCACCTTACTGGAGTTTATTTGTTTATTAAATAAAAACTTTTGCAACATAAACTAAATGGCGGATTAAAAGCCCGAGGAGTTTAGATGCGGATAAAGTGACTTCGCCCAGCACTGCTCAGCTCAGCTCCGTGTCAATTGAGTTGAACTTTAGAAAACAATAGACGAACGTATTCAACTTCTTTTGATCATCCTTCTAGAAAAAGGTGGAAATTTCCATGAAACACTTAACATTATCCCTTCGAACAACATTGTACGAGTAATCCTTCATTGAATCACACAATGATTACACCAGCTGTAAAATTATTGCCTAAGAGCAAAATTGTAAGGCAAAGGTGGAAATTTGTACATCATCAAACATACATACATACATACTCTCAAGTCCTTTTCCTAAAACGGAGTGTACTCTATTTTAGGAAAAGGATGGGAAGGAAAATGGGGGATTTCGATACTTTATCTATAAAGTTTTTTTTTTTTTTTTGAGAGAGATTGCTGATTGCCGCTGCGGCATTTTCAGCTTCACCGGGCTTTGAACTATAAAGTATTGAAATCCCCCATTTTGAGTATACTTGTTACTAGATACTCGACACGACATTTAACATAAACAAAGTAGGGTTTCTAGATGGAATAGATAACATCAGAGATGGGATGCTAGCCGATCGCCTGATGTGCGAGTATTCTCAAAACCTTGTTCCTTAATCGGCTCTTACGATATGCAACAAAAAGTTAAACAGTTGATATACTATTTTCATTCCCCATAACCATAACCATCACCATGGGTTCACCATAAAACACTTAACATTATCCCACCGAACAACATTGTACGAGTAATCCTTCATTGAATTACACAATGATTACAGCAGCTGTAAGCTGATGATTGCCTAAGAACAAAAGTATATTCGGCGAGTCTATTTATTTTGGAATCGGTCTTGTCTCTAATTGTTTATCTTTCGTTGGGATTGTTTCTGCTGTTTGTCTTGCGAGGGATTCTTGAATTTGAATAATCAGAGAGCTTCCCTCCGGGACATCAAGGGTTTTCATTGATTATAGCGTATTCTCAAGAATATATATCCCGCCGGCTCTGCGTTAATCCGGCGTTCGTACCGGTTTTGTATTCGACGGACTTATTGTATTGGTAAAACAACCGAATAATACATATTTTGTTCTTGATTTATGGTTTTAATGTCATTGTACAGTATTGTTTTATTAATTGGCTATCTTTTATAAGTTTGTAAATGATAGGTGATAAAACAACGTCGTTTTAAAGGACGTTCATCATATCGATACTTATAATGTCCTTTTAGCCCTTTGACATTTTTTTTAGGTATCGAGATGTATTTCTGGTCTATATTATTGTGCTCCGGTTCAGAAGCTAAAATCCAGTCGATATGGTATTACGTTTGACCTCCTGGCTGGTAACGAGTAATTTGTGCAAATAGTTTGACAGATATAGATTACTACAGATGCGGGCTGTGGTGATCGCTTACCATCAATGATTATGCGGGGAGGTGTTTGTAAGTAAGACGGTCGAGGAAACTCAGATTCATCGATAACACAGTGTATCTTGGATCTTCAAAATAAAAACGCAGTCGTATCCCTTACAGTCACTTTAATGTTGTTTTAACATCACAATTAAATTATTAAGAAACAGTTGCCCGATGCAAATGGATTTTAGAAACGAAGTGAGTTCTGCACGTGCGTACTCTCCGACCGCTCCCGTTTTAATGTGTCCAGTCCGTTGTCGCGCCAACTGACGTTGACGTTTCACGTACCATAGAGCATAGAAAGCACAGACCACACTCAAGTATGGACTATACTTGTCGTTTCTAAGCGATGTTAGCGCCATGTCTCCGGCATATATTTTTTTACACAAATTTTGTTGCGAACAAATAATTAAAATTTGAAAAAAAGTGTTGAAAATATTTCCAGTACCGGGATTCCAACCCGCACCCCATAAAATACCGGCTTACCATCAAATCAAAATATATATAAATTAAAAAAATGTATCATCTGTTGTGCAATGGTCGAAACCAATTGTTTAGCGTATTCTAACAAACACTAGGAATATTCTACAGGGATAGGGCTATCCCTATGGATACATTGTCCCGATAGTTCAGACGGATCGCGAAAGGTTGAGGTCTAAGTCCCACCTAATGCAGGCAATTTCAAGCGCTAATTACAGCTACCACATTGGTCGCCATCCAGTCAGATTCCGGGCACAATCCACCTACCGATCTAACCAGCTGAGCATACTTCCAAAGTTAAACCCACAACGCCTATCACTGACGCCTTATTTGATTTAGCTAATTGATCTTCACTTACGGAACTGGCTGAGCGACTCCCCGGCGATTTTCCATTAAACGATCAAGGGAAACTTCACCGTTAGCTCATGAGATTGGTAGAAGGTAGCCATGTGGAAGTTTATTTTCATATTTGTTCAGCATTTATTGGCGGTTAGCAAAATGAAGTGGGTTTGTTGGGATTGTAGGCAGATTTGGAAGTTATATTTTGAAATTAGTTTTGCTCTCTCAATATACCTACCTACCTGGTGTTTGGAACATGGGGTGACACTTTTTCTGGAGTGATGATTCTAGTGTTTACCCATATTTTTTTATCTAAGCGGGTTTTAAATAGCATTGTTCTTTGAGCAACCCCATTCTTTCACTCTTCTTCTTCTAAAAAGATGGATGCAGTAAGTTGGCATCTTCTTTTGGCAGTGAAGAGCCTGAAGTTTTTCTGATTTGCCGTGTGTATACTCATAAACCCTATATACTTAATGGCACAGTAACATTTACATATAAAACAATATTTTTATTGTAACTAACCATTAGGTGGGATGAAGGCTAAACGCTTCTCCATAGTGTTGTGAGAATAATTATGTCAGACAATGCGAGTTGAAATCCTGCTCGTAGAAAAAGTTGTTCTTAAAATAAATGAGGAGTTTTATTTTATTTTGACACACCAACAGAACAGATATTACACAATGCCAAGCAAAACATTATACAAACTTAGCTGATACCTGCGCCGATAACAGGTGCATACATAATTTACAAAAGGCACGGTTAAAAACTAAAAATAGCAACAACCTAGCTTCTTAACAAGCATGCAAAGCAAGCAAACTTCAAACCATAAAAAATCTACAATAAATTATCAATAAAAACAAATTCAGCAATATTTATATTATAATTTATATATATAATTAAATAATTTATTACTTAAGTCTTTAATCGCCGTGGTGGTCACCGGTGACCGACAAACAATAAATTTTCTATTGTGTCTAGTTTTGCGGCAGTCAACGTGTTAATTAATATTTGTACAAAATGTATAAATAACCAAATATACAACCTAAATTAAAACAAATAATAACAAAATAAAAAATTATAAAAAAAATTTTGCTTACTCATTAAGTTTCATAAAAATTAAACAATTAAAAACAAATAATTCATAAAAAAAGATAAGAAAAATATAGCATTTCAACAATATGAAACGTGATAACATAAAGTCTTATATTTAAAGTTTTCTATTTGGAGAATAATTTCGTATGTAACAGGAAGATGTATTCGTCGGTTACTTGAAACAAGTCATCCCCGTTGTTTTAATCAACATCTCACCGCAAATGAAAATCGAGCCTTTATAGTAGTATTTATTGAGTACATTCGCACTGCCTGTATTGCGATACGGTCCATACAACTTCATTAGTTTGAAAGGCAAGGTGATAAATCTCAATTGGAGCCGGTCGCTTCAATAAGGCGCTACATTAGGGTGCCGTCTGCTTTAAACTTATCTAGCGAGCGAGTGGTTATATTGTGTACTATGTATCTGTTTGCCTTTATGTACAGACGGCAGCAGATCAACCTACCACAAAATGTCAAATTTCTTTAATAAATTTTGAACCTTAGTGTTTGGGTATAAAGATCAATATCGATTAGAGAAATTTGACCGTTTTGGATAGGTTGATGTGCAGGCGTGTGTACAGCCTGAACTGGAAAGGACAACATGCAAATGAAAAGGCCTTCTCGCTGCAGTCGATGATTATAGGCTAATGTCAAAAGTAGGATAATAAGGAAAGATGAGGAGCTCGATGGCGCAGTGGTTAACGCGCCTGGTCTGTGAGTCCTGGTTAAGCAACTGTCGGAAAGGCTGGTCATCGGATGGTTAACCAATTACGTATTCGTAAGGCACGTAGAACCGTTGGTCCCGGCTGTATTCTTCTTCTTTTTCCTGGACGACCATCACCGTCATACATATTTCTGCAAATCTTCTTCAAAATAACCGTCATAGGGCAAACAAACTGATTATTGACTGATTACAAACTGATTAAACGGGTTATTAGATCGAAAAGCCCATTTTTTGACCCGCAAACTATCTGAAAAAAAGAAACGGTCAAATCTATGGCATTTAAATCTTGGAGTCCCGCCATGATGTGAATTTTTCATTCCTTTGTGGAAAGTGGCCATCTTGAAAAAGGACTATTGGCCGAAAGGTGTCATGTTCCGGCGGTGCTGCGATCGACTACCTAACACCACGTAGTATATTGAGGGTGACGTGTGGTGCAGACATCACCCTCAATACGTGCTAAATTAATAGTATTTCTGTAATTCTAAAATAGAAATAGAAAAAAAAAATATTTGCTACAATATATCACACATAAATTAAAAACACAGCCATTGGCCATTGGTATTGGCCATCAATCAATCAATAATCTTGGCTATCGCATGAAAACACAATGTATCTCACAAGTAATACATCCTACTAATATCATAAACGCGAAAGTTTGTAAGTATGGATGGATGTTTGTTACTCTTTCACGTAAAAACTACTGAATGGATTTTAATGAAACCTTCCTCATATACAGACCAGGACCCAGACCAGCATATACTTTTTTTTTTTTACTTTTTTTTTGCTGTAGTCTTCGCGAACGAAGTCGCGGGCAACAACTAGTATAATATATTAAATTAGATTGTCTAGATCTATTTATTTAAAACATAAATAATAACTTAAGACAGAAGGTCCCTTACGTAGGGACTGAATAAATTAACCGACTTGACTTATTACATGGATCTCACAACTTTTTACGGTAGAAAAACATTACTGAGTTGCGAAACTTGGTTTTTTTACAAGTTGATGGCATCTCATTTCTTTTTGTAGATAGTCCTACTTTTTTTTCTTTCCGGTACCATCTAGGTACCTATCTACACCTATTATTCTATTAAATTATACATATACAGTTAGAAATGTATTTTGTAATCCTATATATTTATATGGGATTACAAAGTTATTTATACAGTTGGTGTATCTAGAAAACTGGACCGAAATTGCAAAATATTTTAGTTTTTCCTGGATTTATACACTAAACACTAATTGTATTCTAAATTTGAAGCTTCTATGTCTGCTAGAAGTGCCTTAGAGTTTAGATGATCGGTCAGTCAGTGAGTGAGTGAGTGAGTGACAAAATTAAAAAACTTTGACTAGTTATAATTCTTAAACTACTTGTTCAAATTGAATGAAATTTGAAATACACCGTGTTTATACAATGCCTGCTTGATTACTAAAAATTCAACGTAAGATAGATAGGGGGTCGAAAATGACCTGAACTGTGTTGAGAAAAGATGGTACGGCCTTGCCGCTTTTTTGCTCGCCGTGCCCCCGATTAGATTATTTGGACTTCTTATATAGTTATTAACCATCCTCTACATTTTTTGTTGCTTGAAATAAATAAATAACAATACCATGGGCCTCATTACAGGCAAGATACGAGTAAAACCACCACTTTTGTGAGCCAAATTAAAAGGAAACCCTTGGTAGCTCCATAGGGAGCTCCTAAATAACTGGTCATGAAATTAATCCTAAAATGTAATGTAAAGTCGACAATAACCCACTACTATCCCTCTGTCTGAGTTATGGCCCTCGGAGGCCCACCAAAAGTTTCGGTGACAAATTTCAGAAGTTCATCAAGGAATGTTTTCATTTGTCAGCAGCGGTAATTAAAAATGCGGTTTCATTAATAATAATTAAGTTGCTCCTAAGAAAACGGTTTCTTCTTATTTATTACTGTATTGTTACGTGGGACTTTAATTAATTTCAGGGTAGAACAGACGCCTGCACATCAACCTATCCTAAACTGTCAAATTTCTTCAATACATTTTCCGCCGTATACCTTAGTAATAAAATTCAAAGTCTATTGAGGAAATTTGACAGTTTGTGGTAGGTTGATGTGCAGGCGTGTATACCTACCTACTAATAATAGTATCATATAATTAGGATCCCGTAAGTCTTATAAACGCCTCTGTGGTCTAGAGGTAGAGGAGGACGACCACAGGTTTAGACCCGGAGGTCCCGGATTCGATTCTCAGCGGGGGGTACATGTTTGTGTACTTGGTTTAGTTGGTGGTAGGGCTTGTTTGTCCGCCTGGCTAGCTACCACCGTCTTATCTAAATATGTCACCATAACATCAATGTTTGCAGCATTGTTGTATTCCGGCAGCTAGAGATAATAAATAGCCAGTGTCTCAGTTAAATGAGGATTCCTGGTGAAGTGCGCTTCCACCATTGGCCTTATTACCACTTAACATCAGGTGAGATGAAGGCACTGTGCTTACCCGTAAAATATGTTAAAAAAAAACGTCCTACATAGGATAATGTTATGGTATAGTTCCTGTATATAAAATGTATTCCTTTCCCTGGAATGGTAATAGGTACCTATTGCTAGGAATACTGTAGATTTTATATCAAGCGTTTTGATCAATTTTTTTAAAACGATTTGTTACGGTCATTTGTTAATTCAAACACTGTGTCTGATTGTACTTAAAAAGGTTAAGGGCCTGTTTCACAATGTCTGATTAGGAGATACTTGGCAGATAAAGTGACAGTTTTGTATGGACTATCTGTCAAGTAAGCGCTATTGGGAACTTACTTGTAGATCGTGAAACAGGCCCTAAGACGGGTTATTGTAAACTCACAAGGGCCAGTCGCTTTAAAACGTGCAGAATAAGACTTTAAACTCGACAGAGCAAAAATGCATCTTTTATTCACTTAGTTAGGACATAATATTAGCTTAGTAGCAAATAAGAAAACTAATCTAACCAACATCCGTGTATAAGCATATTACTAGGGAGCTTAATACTGTGGCCAGGCAACAGTTAAGCGGGGCACAATAAAGTTGTAATTGTTGTAAACTTCAGAATTAGGTCGCGTGACTACTGCAGACTTCGAATAAGCATGCATTCTCTAGGCTATTGCTTAGCTCCATATTAGTTTGAGACTTTAAACGTCAGAATTATTTATTTATTTGTTTTAGGATAGCTTATAAATGTAAAAATAACAACAAAAAATATAACTATAAACTGCTACTGTTAACTGACAAGCTACTACATAAAATACTTTCAGTTTTAGTAAATCTTATTTCTACAACGGTAAGCGCAACGGTTTATATAACATACTATTATGTTCGTTTCCGGGAACTGTTTTTTAGGTCGGTGTTCTTCTGATCTTGATCACGTGGTGGTTATAACCCGTTGATTTTCATTCAACAGCGTTAATAAAATTTTTAACGACTCGTTTCAAATTGTTCCGCTCCTGATCCGATCCGAACCTCTTGGAGAATCAAGTATGGAACGGGGAGACGCACTAGTTCGTGCTGACATTCCCTATAAAAACATCTGACGGGGTTTCGTTTCACACGGTTCGAGGAACCCTTTAGGTTTCTCGCCGCCACCGAAAAATGCCACCTGAGGCAATCAGCAAACTCTCAAAAAAACGTCAATTAATAATAATAATGAAAAATGTTTATTTTCTCTTCACAATAAGGAGTTACAAAAGGCTTAAAATATACTATTAAGATACATATCATCTTATCATTTAGAAAGTTTTTAGAGAATTTAGTAAAGAAAGCTAGTCAAAAGTTTACCATTATCTTATATGAATACTAGTTGTTGCCCGCGACTTCGCTCGCAAAGACCACAGCAAATAAAAAAGTAAAAAATAAGTATGTGTCCTAAATGCTGGTCTGGGTCATGATCTGTATATGAGGAAAGTTTCATTAAAATACATTCAGTAGTTTTTACGTGAAAGAGTAACAAACATCCATCCACACTTACAAACTTTCGCGTTTATAATATTAGTAGGATGTCGTCATACACTAATGTTAGTAGCTTGGTGTTCCCAAAAATAGAGATAGGATAGCCAGTTCCTTACTAGTTGAGGACAACGGGTGAAACTGCTGCCTTACCGTAATTTACTAGTAACGAGATACCTACTTGTTTTCCCTAAAAATATATCTATTTAAAAACAGTCAGTCTGCAACAAAAGTCGGTAAACACTACAGTGCATTGTCAAAGCAACTATAGAATCTTACAGGTGCATGCCAACTACTAGCAGAGTTATTAAGACGTGTATCGACTTTCGTTGCTGACCTTACTCAGTGTTAGGCAACAATTAACCGTGAAACTGTATAGAGCGCGAACCAACGTTGCGAACGCAATTAAAACAAAGGAAGCGTAATGGCCCAAGCAATTGACCACTGAAATTTACGCCCCCCATTCATTGTACGACGCGCGACGTTGCAAGTGCATTTGACCCGGCATACCGGCGCAGTTGAGGAATGTATTGCCTTGGTTATTACTTATTGTGAAGCTCGTTGATCACGTTAATTGCTAAGCTTTTTGTGTATAAATATCATCATTCTCATCATCAACAAATGTATGTGAATAAAAGAGCGCTCTGTCTGAAATCTGGAGGTAAGCAAACAAAAATTTGTACGCTATGACGCGCGACGTTGCAAGTGCATTTGACCCGGCATACCGGCGCAGTTGCAAAATGTATTGCTTTGGTTATTCATATCGTGAAGTTATCACGCATTATACGTTTTTGCAATAGTTTTATTAAACCTAGGGCTTTTATTTATTATAACAGTTTATTGGCTTGTTCTAATGACGGTTCTGCTCTGTACAGGGTCTGGTAGTTTTACGAATCTTTTTTTCTCATTCTCCGAATAAACACACAATAACGAATAAATACATAGAGCCTTGAACCTCCAGTACGAAAACGAATTGAACTCGATACTCACCTAAATTGAAGATACACTTTAGAATAGCATTGCCATGTCATGTAATATAACCGTTCTTCAAATGGTACTATAGACATAGTTCAAAAAATAAGTTTGAAGCAATGTTACATTCCTGCGAATGTTCGGCGCTGTGTTCGACAGTGCACAGATCACTTATACTATATACCATTCATTTACAATCTTCTTCATAGCATGATATCACCTGCACTGGTGGCTTTGCTCGAAGAACTGCTACATAAATTCGATAGTAGCTTAAAATAAAGTTGTAACTTTTGGTCGCCCACACAATGAGCTCAACACTCAACCTTTTGCTCAACCTTTTGGTTGACAGTCGTGTTCATAAAGGGTGACACATTAAAGCGGCACAATGTTCTGTTTTGTTACAAGCATTTGCTCCAGTATATCTCCACCTTAACGTAACCGAGCGGTGATTAACGTACACGGTCTGTGTACAGTCGTAAAATTAAAGCAATTACGTGTTGTGCTAAGGAAATTGTTCAATATCCTGTGTGCGCCTCTGTAGCGGCCGCGGGGAGCATTGGTGACAGAAATTCGCTTCAATACACATTGCTTGTCTATGCTGTTTGTGTAATTTGTCCTTTAGGCGACGTGTAATTTAATAGTTAATGTTGTTACGTTTTCTTGTTATCAATTAACTTAGAATTACATAGTTTTTAGAAAATAAACTGCCTTATCAACATAATAGTTACTACATATTTACGAAGTATATAAACTACTAAAACTAAACTCTTAAAAACTATTTAATACAATCTATCTAATCTATGAATAAAAAAATTGCCGATTCATTGATCATCCCCAAAACAATAGATATAGATTTAAAGCCACTAAACATCACTATGACTATGGAGAACTTTGACCATAAAACACACTGACCAATTGATGTTGGGATGACCATTTATTGGCACTAATATTACTTATTCTTGGCCACTTAGAATGCTTTGATTATTTTGTGGTTGACTGTACAATAGACAACTATGGGTAATAATAGCCTAGCTAACGTAGAAACACTTGACCGCAGGAGATGCAAAATTTACCTAAAAGAGATTCAAGACAATAGTACAATCGAACTATGTAACATAGCAACTAAAAATTAGATCAGTAGAACGATAGGTAGATAATTTGAAAAACGACAAAGTGTTGGAAAAAAACCACTAGAGAGTTTCGAACCCGTACCCCATGACATGCCGGGTCATTACCAACTATGTAAGTTGGTAGTGCACCTGACTGCAAATTGTAATTTGTTCGCAACAAAATTTGCGTAGTAAATAATGATAGATAGATAGATAGATAGATAAATGCTTTATTCTCTCACTCACTGAAAGAAAAATGTAGTTACAGATTAACTTATAAATAAAACTAAATCATATAAGCAATATCAAGGATTTCAATATTATTATAATTAGTGTTGCATTAAAATCTGATTACAGACAATTTAAGGTAAAAACATTCCAGTGCATGTACTTCTCATTTTGAATGTAATTTTGTAAACTCACTTTTTCAACTCACTAACTTTATTTTCTCTAAACTGTTGGCAATCCCTTAATATAGAAATAAATTTAAATATTATTTGAAGCAAATCTAGACACTAAAGTTTGCGTTAAAAATAGGTATGGTTAAGGTAGAAACGTGTTTCGTAGTCAGTCGCCCGTGCGTACAATGTACAGTAATTACAGCAGAATGTGCGCCTAGAAATACCTCAGCTTACATCTGCAGTGTATGCTGCTATTATTGGTTTATAATGGGTCGATTTATCTAGTCTCGGGGGGGGCGAGTAAACGATCCTTAATATAATCTCGTATCTCGTAACGCGCGCACGGTTGATAGGGTTGTATGTAATTAATGTGTATAGGCTGAGCTAAACGATTTTTCCCGGGAGAAAGTTTTCTCGCAAGATTTCTTGAGCGTTGATACGATAAATTTATTATTATGAAATATCGTTTTTTTCTACGCTATGAAATATGATCGGTTAAAGGATGAACTCAGTGTTAATTGAGGAAATTCTGTTGGTCGTTGCTTTTAAGTTTTCACAAGTAAACGTTGGTTGATACCAGTTGTTCGTTAGCTTGACCAGATTTAATACTGATAACAATGTAATATTTTGTAAAATGTTAATCTTGTTTCACTGTCACATGGCAAAATGTGATTTTAATAAAAATACCTATATATTTAAAAAAAATACGTAAACACATTGAAATAGTAGAACACTTTTTAAGAATTTCCTTACATCACCCAATCTTATCCGAACCCCTTGGACAATCTAGTAGGGAACGGGGACAAGCTGGCGTCACAGTTAGCTTATATATATACTGTGCTTGCGTGATGGCATTCCCTCTAGAAACCCTCTGCAGGGCTGTCGATCACACGTATTAAGGAGCCTTTAAAGTTTCTTACTGTAAAAGCCGTTTGAGATCAACAGCAAAATCTTGGTAAAAATAATTTAAAAAGGTCTGTGATTACAGGGAAGGTTTCACTCAAGACGCGACTACATTCATAATATAAAAATGTATCGGTCCATGCGCCAACCACAAAGTACACAATAGAGACAGACATTTTGCCATATAGGTGTTTAAATATATTTAGCAAATTACAGATTTAAAAGTCCCAAAGGCACACTCGGACGCAGCCAATCAGCGGCCGTATTTACTCTGCTAAGTGGCACTCCAATTGGCACGCATTACATCATCCAGGGCCGGATATTGCCAGTGCTCTCCTCCGGAGGCTTCTCGGCTAATTGGATAAGAGCCTTCTGTCCACTTCGATTGAATATCTCTCACTTGTTTTTCTAGAATCTTCAAGTTGGAACGGAGAAATGCCTTGATGTTAATTTGACGTTAACTTCAGATATATCGATTTTAAATTAATGAGTGTTTTTATTATTGCAAGCATACAAGATAGAAATAGAGGAAAATATTCAAGTGGATGTTATTGGAACATAAATTTTACTTCTTTTTTTTTTCACGTCAGCTTTCCCGGTTACATAATGGTCAGTGCAGCCGCCCGGATTGCGGAAGACCCAGGTTTGACTCCTAGCTGGGTCGGGTAGGCATTTAATTTTTTCACTGTATTACATTCTCTGATGTTCCCTAGATGCGTTGTACCCATGTGTTTTTTTCTCAAATAGATATTTTATAACTGAAACTACCTTTTTTACTGGCCAACTTCCACCAACTCTTTTAAATTTGTTTTTACATTCAGAAAGAAGCACAAATACTTGATAGTTTATTTTAATTTAGGTAGGTATATTATGTACCACAATCCAATGATAACGTAGAAAGTTGCGATTAGCCCAACAAGTAGTTTATTTTATCGGATGCTGCGTAAGACGAACATGTTCGCTCTCCATCGTACGTATGTAGTTGCTGTGACAGACAGAATATTATCTCAAATGAGAAATCAACTGTCGTATTTCCGCTGAGTGTAAGCAATTTACTTGGCGCGAGAATACACCATGTTCTATCTTGGAACATGATTGCATGGAGGAGCTACTTGCCTAGTATCTTAATAATGAAAGAATAATAATGAAATAATGAAATAATTTATTGCCTCAAGAAATTACAATAAAAAAAATACATAAAAGAGTAACACAAGGTCAGAGGCAAAATGTAATGGCTCAGCTTTCACTGAAATTTTCTCACCGCTGGTTATCAGCCGTTCCCCCTTTCCCTGAGATGATGAGCGGGAACTATTGTACAGGAGGAGAACATTATTTTAAAAACTCTGTGAGGGTGTGTGTGTGTGTATGTGATTATGTGGTGTGTGTGTGTGTGTGTCTAGTTATGAGTCTTTTTATTCTGAGTTTTTTTATTCTGCTTTTACGCTAGAACATACAAAATATTCTAACAAAGCGATTTGTTATTGTATTATCTATTTTGAACTAGTTAATGCATATATTGTATTAGGTATGTATTATTTTTGAAGTGTATTCTTTTGACCTCTTTTCATTATAATATTAAAAGGTTTTACGGAGTTAAATTTTCTTGTAAAAATAAGTGAACTAGGAGTTAGCTGGTTTCCTTGAAAGATTAATTTGAAGGAAAACTTAGTTAGTTTTTCTAAAACATAACGGTATAAATGTTGTTCTCATTCTCTCTCTTAACTCTTTTATGATGAATAAACAAAATATGTCGAGCTACTCCATGCTTTACGTACCTTTCGAAGTTAGGCTTTGGTCGGGACCGTTATCGTTACATGACAGTTGTTAAAACTCGACTCGTTTTCAGCCACTTTAGTGGCTTATGGTCATATACTCCACGTCTTTTGTGCACGTGGAAAAAGATGATGTTTCTTGGATTAGGAGTCTATAATTCATTTTAAAACGTTTGACTTCGAATAACTTCATTATCATCATCATCATCATCTCCGCCAAAAGACGTCCACTGCTGAACAAAAGCATCCCCCAAGGATCTGCACAATGACCAGTTGTGTTCGCGCATCTAGCGTCTTCCCGCGACTTAATTAAATAATTACTTACCTACGGCTTATATATTTTGTTCATCTTAACCCACCCGATGTCTGCATTGGGAATCGTATTTGCGCAGTAAGTGGCATTCCTCCCGACACGCATTACACATCATTCAGGACCGGATATTGCCGCCGGCTGCACCAGGGCGTGGCAATTGGATGGATAGGGTTATACACTGATCTCTTCATATAGCACTTTCATTCAATGCAGCTATAGGACTATAGAAATATATACCTATATGTAATGTAAAACGCCCTCAGACTAGGTGGAGCGACGATCATCGCAAGGTGGCTTGCAAGAGCTGGATGAAAGTAGCTGCTGATCGGGCTGTGGCCTAATGTAGGAAACTATTAACAATGCGCAAATATGTAGATATGTTGCGGTTTTTGTAAATTGGGCATAAAATTACTTGTTTACTAGAGACGAGCTTGATGGTGCAGCGGCTTGCACGTTTTCGTTGCTGCCATGCAAGTGAGGAACTTACACAATGCTAGGTAATCGGATGGGTGACCAAAATATCTCGAGCTCCGGCTCGCTTAACTTTTCGAGCCTTTTTGTTATCGTTAGAGGGCAGACGTTAAAATTCGACTTCTAATGAGCCAGTTTTGTGGCTCTATATCCCAGGTGCGTTTGCGCATGTGGCCAAGCGTGTGCCCTACAGTGGGATGCTGATAAGATAATTATGATGTTTTTTGAATTTGGAGTCTCTAATTCGTTGGACTTCTAATTACTTAAGATCATAGTCTTTTGGTTCATCTTAACCCACCCGATGTCTGCATGCATTGGGAATCGTATTTGCGGAGTAGCACTCCTCCCGACACGCATTACACATCGTTAAGGGCCGTATATTGCCGCCGTCTGACCAGCGCCGGCCAATTGGATGGATAGAGTTATACACTGACCATTTCATATAGCACTTTGATTCAATGCCGCGATATTAAATTATTGGACGTGCGCAAATCGATACCGAGGTCACGAAAATGTATTATTTTATTTACAAATATATTTATATGAAAAGTAATATTGAGGAGCTCGATGCTGCAGTGGTTAACGCGCCCGGTCTGCGAGCGCTGAGGATAAGCAATCTCGCAAAGGCCGGTCATCAGATGGGTGACCAAAAATGTATCATCACGAGCTTCACCGTGCTTCGGAAGGCACGTAAAGCTGTTGGTACCGTCTCCGCTGCAATAGCAGTCGTTAACAACCACCAATTCGCACTGGGCCCGCATGGTGGTTTATGGCCCGTTCTCCCTACCCATCCATAGGGAAGGCTCGGGCCTCGGGACATAAAAAAGAGCTGATGATGATTGAGGACGATGACAGACACTTTTGATTAATGGTATGGCAGACTTCACGCTGGTTTAGATTGTAATAAATAATAGCTTTAAATGTTATGAATTAAAATATTTATAGATTTACTTAGAGTTTTGTTGCAAACAAATTACGATTTCGTAAAAGTGTTTTGTTTTGAAATTACCATGAGCTGGTTCGGAATACGACCTGTCCTGTACGACCTGACATGACCCGTACCGTCAGAAGGTTGCGGGCGTGTACGAGTTCAAACCTCTGTAGTACCTACTTTCTCTCGAATTTCAAATACTACACAAAACTTCAACTTCTTCAAACGTATTTTTACTGCCTCTGTGGTCCGCTGGTTATATGTTAATAAGGTGTAGCTTCCTTCCTTAATTTAGTACCTATGTTGTAATTTAGTTTCCTATTCTGTGGTTGAAGTGCAAACAACGGCAGAGACAGATGACATTAGCGTATGTATACTAGGCCGATGTGACTTCTTGGCGGGAAAGTGAAGAGTCATGTCTGCGGTTTTGTTTTATTTTCTAAAATTTGTGTTATGTCGAATATTAATGTGAAATAATGGTGGATTATTAACCGTTAAGTGTTCGTGAGTGTGCATGAGTGTTGGCAAATGAAACAAAACAGTGCAACGTCACTTTTCAAATTCTCTCAAGAAGTCTGCCCGAGGACTTCGTAAAGCCCCACATCTTTACTGAGATACTCGAGGGGTTGGGGGGCTAACATTTCTCACTTCTCATTTCTATTATCATTCATCATCATCATCATCATCATCATCATCATCATCATCATCAGGAAGGAAATATTGTTTATAACTAATGACATGGCAGCATGGTCTATGACCTTAGCCGGTTCCTAAGGGAACGAACAAACAAACAACTAGGCCGATGTTGCATAGTAGTGTAATTAGTGTATAATTAAATAAGAATGTATCAGCTGTTTAACTTCCCGTGCCTGTCATAAAAGCCGACTATGGGACAAGGGTTCCAAGAGGCTCTCACATCAGGTGATATATGCTAAATTTGGCGTCAGGTCACTAAAATGCCGAGTGTGCTCAAAATTGGTAATTTCGATGCTCGGTGAACCCTTTTTTAGGAGAATGACGTGAGAGTATGTATGTTTGTATTTGACCTATAGCCAAGTCAACTTATTAATTGGTAGTGACTCGCCAGTGACATTGACCGTGAGTCATCACAAGTCAGTAGTTATAAGTATTATTCTCGTAGTAGACGAGTAGACGGTAGACTAATTCCAGATAATTACGAGTACATTTACCTATTACCAAGTCAACTTATAAATTGATTGTAAAAAATCACAAATCATAAATTAAAAATTCAAATTACCTACTTTTAAGTTAAAACTGACGTTACATTCGTTTTAACTATACTTATAAAAGAATATCGTACGAATATGCATTATGAATGTGATGAATTTAGTGTACGAATAAACCTTTCTTGTATCTGTTACACTATTTAGATTAAGTAAAACATGTATTTTAAAATAAGCTGCTCATGTCTGATTACTAAAATGTAAGCGTTGAAATTAATTGGAATGTGTGATAACTCAATGAAATATAGCATGTATCAGAGACAGTGTAGCTACATTTATGTTTGCAAATTGATTTTTTGAATCGCCTAACTAGTTTCCAGACGTTACACCGTACATAAAAGCTTGACCATAAATAGTACTCATTAGTGTTGAACAATAAGTTGAAAATATTTTTTTAATAGGCCTACACGAAATAAGCGCTGATAATTTAACATTCGCCTTCGATTCAATACTCAAATGGAAATACGAAAAATATATCCCATTCTCCCTTGTAAGCTCCACTGATTCTGCTTCCTAATGCATGAGTAACGAGGGTGGCTCACTTTCCTCTATACACAAAAATACCATAAAAGAACCACAGACCGAAATGTAATCTGTTCAATTGCAATATCAAAATTTTAATGGGAGTGCGGGCCGATGTAGCATCGAGATCTATGATGTTTTTTTATTTTTCGAAATTTGTAAATTCCCTCGTAATACGAATCCGATGGGCCACAATAAAATCTTCGGATCAATTTGCGATTCAAGAGTTTGCGGTCGACGTAATTTATCCGACAATATTCGCCTTCCCCGCTTTTTGGCAGGCACCATTTTATTTTTAACGAATACCATTTCTAAGCTTAATTTGTTGCCCTTTTGTGATGTAGTACCTTGGGACCTTTTACTGCCTCCTTTGTCGTTCTGGTTGTCGTTAATAATTGAATCAAGTACTTACCTTTCGCAAAAGCTACTAACATGATATGTTAGTACCGCCTCTGTGACCAAATAGTTTGGCAACTAGACCCAAAGGTAATTTATTCATCCTAATTATATTCTTGGAAACAATGACTGGTACATGTAAAGATTGTAAGAGGTTAATATTGTACCCGGTTCGGTTGATGGCAGGTCTTGGTATAAGTCCAATTGGCTAGCCAGCTGGACTACTAATACCCACTATCACTAAGTCTGTCGGCTTAACAGCAATGTTCGCATGTAGCATTATAAAGTTCCTACGGTTATCGATGGCCAGTTCCTCACTGGTTGAGAATGGGTGAATTGCACTTCTACCATTGGGCTTATCATCACTTAGCACCAATTGAGATGGAAGCCAACCGCTACCCAGATGTGAAATAAATACACATATAATAGTAACAATAGTATCACAAGGCTATAACAAAAGGTAAAGAGGTTCGATAATTGTTTTCATTCTAACGATTCGATCTTTTGAATACGATTCCTGCTATTTATGTAGGTACCCACTGTTAATTCCAATAATCCCTACTACTGTAGATGTGAGTTTGTTTGTTTGAGAAACTGCTCAACCGATCATCATGAAACTTTGTACACATATTCTCAAAGGTATTGGGAAGGATATAAGAAACGTTTTATTTAAAAAAAATGTATATTAAATACTAAAAACGACAATTCAAATTTCCAATACAAAATGATTTGTTTGTTTTGTTGTCATGGAAACTGTTAAAGCGGTACGAAGTCCGCTGGGTCAGCTTTTAGACCTATATAAGCGCATATGTACCATGTCAAAGTTACTTCTGGCAGCTTTGTATTCCATTGCAACCATTAATACATTAAAGTGACATCCTAAACTGTTGAGTTTGACTCGTTTGTGTCATCGCTTCAGTGCTACCAACAAAACATTTATACATCGGACACTTCAATAAGTATAATTCAATAAACTGACGGTAATCAATATAGCAATCAATAATGCAATTTCCCAAAAAGCATACTGACCAACACTTTTGCTTAACGATAATTCAGGCTAACCGAATAACGCCTATAATTCAGGTGAGCAAACAGGACAATTTGATTAACGCACAACGCAGATTAGTGGCAAATTATATCGGGCCATTTGTAATAAAGTTGGTGGGCAAACAATTAGCCGAAGTAAGTTAGACCGGGAGCCGGTGCTGTTTGCTTTAAGTCGTTGTTTGTTGGCCATAAACATTCCTCACCGGATATTAACCGTTCACCGGATGTGTGAAAGAGTGTACGGCTTTATTGTATCTACCGTTAGTTGTGTGCGAGCTATATGTCTGTTTATATGTCGAACTGTGTGCGCAGATTGTGGAGATATATAACAGTTTGTGTTGGTATGGCTGCTGGTTTGTATACCGGGCGATATGTTTGACTAAGTTTGAGTGATACAACAGATATTGTTACTCCTGTTACGTAATACATCTATTTTACCTACATATTATAATCAACTATAATGGCGTATAAAATTGAAAAAAAAAATGTCATCAAAAATATTCTAAGAGTGAGATTTGAACTCTTACTTTCTGGTTTTTACCATACTCCACTATGGTGTTCTGGTTTGTGCGAATTTCGCCGCTATTTGTGAGTCAACGTGAGCCAATGTCATCAACTACGTCATCAACATCCGATATTAGGTTAGAAGGTCAAATATCTTGCCCTAAAGTTTAGAGTCATCCAACTCTCAGTAAATTCACAGCCGCAAATCTTTTGTATTGGCTCCAAGTGAATAATTAACATTACTCGAGCTCTTTCGGAAAGCGCTTCGGCGGCTTTGGGAATGGTCGTATTCGTCAATCAATTGCAACAATTTATTCACGGTTTGACTTGCACGAGATAGGGACTAGCCTATGGGCGAAACTCAACAAGCGATTCGTAAGTAAAAACAAATGCCACTGGACTGTACTTATAATCTCTTTTTTATATAAATAAGCATATTACAACTACATATTTTTTATAACTTTAATCCTAAATAGTTAATAAGTCCAAAAAACTTTATTAACCATAGTACAGTCAAACTCTCAAATGATATGAGTAAGGCAGACCTACACTTAGCGGCCGGAACTGGCGGCCTTCCAATATATAATAATAGAATAAACTTATAATGACCTCATACTACACAGTTCATATTAATAGTAAACCAATTCAGTATATACGAAAATATCCTGTAACTCAATATAATCCTATAATCAACGATCATGAAGAGTCTGACAATGCCAAATAAAATAATTTCATATATTTAATAGATCTTACTGCAGATTATTGTCACAGCTATTCAATCTAAAAATACAGACGATTCACTTTTATTGTATTCATAGAAAACGAACGTCGACATCGAGCCGTTCTAATTTCCTCCAATAAGTAATCTATCAAGCGTCGACGGATCACAACTTATTACGGAATAAATGAAACGATAACAGAGCGGATTTACGTTCCTAGTATCCCGGACCACATCCTTTGAGCTATCAATGGCTGGAGCGACGCCCTTTGGCGGTGTAGTTTAGTAGCTGGTGGGAGGCGCGGGGCAGGCCTACCTATTACGGTCACGCGCACGTGGTAAAGTTCATACAAAGCAGTGGCAGACGCTCCTTCCTCCGCCCGTTGTTATGTCAAGGAAATGGACCCGAGCCCCGAACGGAAAAGTCAATGTGAAGACGCGCCGTTAGTGTTGTTTTCATTATGGCGGTTGTGTAAACAACATACATAAAGACAGATTACCGTTGGAAAACAGATTTATTTGTATAGCTATGGGGGGAAATAGAATTGGCGCTGACCGTGGACAAGAAAGGTTATTTTTATCAATGGAGCTCTGAACGTCGAATAGAAATCTATCCTATTACAAAATAAAGTATCTACCTTAACGGAACATTACCTAACCATGCTTGGAATCAGCTTTTGACTGATACTAGGTTTCGATAAAAAAAATATCATTTATTCTGGCATCAAACAGTCGTTTATAGTTGTACCGACAAATGCAAATATTTATTAAATTGAACATTACAAAATGACCAAAGTTTAATAATAATAATATTATTTTTTTATGATGGTAAATAATAATATTTCAGATCATCGATCGTGGTATAACAATTACAATTAACTTAAAAGTGATCAAAAGAAACATCAAATTTTAATATAAGAAAAATTAAATCGATGGTCCCTGTTTGTTTTCAATGTAAAATAAGCTAAATCATATTTTACATTTTACTTAACGCCAGCTTCAAAGAAACAAATAAAATAATTCAGGAGCCAACATCAAAAGAGGGCTATTTTTTATTAAATTATTTAATTTTCATTTTACATACATTACAGAAATGAGTGTTTAAGGCAAAATTAAGTAATTAAGTACTCAGATTGAAAGGAAAGAAAATTAAAAATTAAAAAATTACATTATAAAATCTTATCTAAATATGTCGCCATAACATCAATGTTTGTAGCGTTGTTGTGTTCCGGCAGCTAGAGATAAGATAGCCAGTGCCTCAGTAGTTGCAGATTCCGGGCGAAGTGCGCTTCCACCACCACACTTAACATCAGGTGAGATAAGGGCACTATGCTAACCCGTCATAAAAAAAAAATCACTTCGCATGCTCTCAAATATTTATTCATAATTATAATTTTATACAAATAATTTCAACTATTGAAGTTGGAGTATAAAAGTGCATAACGGAAACACAGAGGGACACATAAACATAGTAGGGCACAATAGCACAGAAGGGAACAGAACAGAGGTGCAATCCAAACGCACGATTAGTGTCTTTCTGTTTTAACTGCATTATATCAACATTAATATACTTACATCTTTAATAATTCCTTAAAATATGTATAATTAATAATAGTTATACATATTTCACTTACTGTCGTTGCCGACTGTACCATTTTCGCCAATTGATCGAGTCACAAGATTTGTTTAGGGAAATGGACAAAACGGAGTTGTCATGCAACGTCTTTGTGATTTGATGAAATACCTCAGGGATTTGATAAATACTATGTTTCATTAGATTTTAAGCTACCTATATCTTTTATTAAATACCTAAATATAAATAGGTATTTCATAATAATCAGCCATGCGCCACCGCGGTTAAACTAGATGGCTAGTCACCGCTTATCTATGCTTGTTGTTAGAACAATAATTGCTTATTACTATTAATAGCATTGTTGTATTTTAATAGCTGAAGTTTTTTTTATAAAGTGATTATAAGGCCAAGGTGGAAACGCACTCACCCGGGATCATCATGAATTATGTTGGAATGAAATCCCACCCCCAAGATCATACTGACATACTAAAAGATACGGCAATCTCTTTCTGCGTGAAACGGAACGCACCCAGTTAAATTAAAATGAGGGCTTGCATGAGTATGCAAGTTACTAATGAATTGTATGATACGACCAACACCTCAGTCTCTCTGTGACCACGGGTCCAGCAAACGGTTCAAAACGTCAGGATAAAATAATTTAAATGAATCTATAAAATAAAATAAACGTGATTAGATCCGTAAAAGTTTTATTTATTTAGTAAAATAGCCAGTTCCTCAGTAGTAAGTATTCCAGTCGAGTGCGATTCCACCATAAGGGTAAAAATAAAAAAATGAAATCCATTTATTTCGACCATTTATTTGACAACCTCGTAGCCGGGTGGCTTGCACGCCGGACATTGGGCGGCGCTAACTTTGAGGTCCCGGGTTCGATTCCCGGTCGGGTCAATGTCGAAAACGATCATTTCGATGTTGTGTCGGGTCTGGGTGGTTGTGGTACCGTCGTTGTTTCTGATTTCCATGAAACGAGTGCTTTAGCTACTTACCTTGGGATCAGAACAATGTATGTGATGTTGTGTGATTGTTGTTGATATTTATCCTAGAATTTATCATCACACTTACCACCGGTCAGATAAACGCTAGGCACTTCCATTTTGTGAGTTGTAGTTCAAAATTAAATAGATAAATCTTATAATAAAATGCAGCATGGTTTGTGTTTAACTTTTATTTCCTAAATTATGAATACTTAAATTACAAACGGTGGTAAATAAAAATAGATACATACAAATACATGTCATAGATTATTATAGAAACACTACAAAACAGTACCAGGCTTTAATATTATTATCTATATTATTCTTGATCTGATTATTAAACATTCATCATCACTATATAAACTAAGATCAACCAGGTAATTCTAAACTGTAAGTATTATGAGAAAAAGGACGAAGAAGAAGAAGGAAGAAGAAGAAGAAGGATGAAGAAGAAAAAGGATAAAGAAGAAGAAGGAGGAAGAAGAAGGAAGACAATTGTAAATATTATCAGCAAAAGGAATATAAAAAAATGTAAAAAGCTTCCTCGATAGTGGGCGTAGATATTAATTAAAGTAATTAACCGAAATTAACTAGGTAATCTAGGTATTTCCATAGAGCATAAAAATAATGGGTTTTTCACTGACCTCCAAAGTTCTCTTAAAAAATAAAATGTAATACATAAGTACCGCGACTTCCACGATCATTTAAAATGAACATATAAAATTTGTTTTTGTTTCCTATATCAGGGATTAAAGTCTTGGAGGTTTGGAAACGACTCACACTAATATAATAGATGTATTTCTTTTAAACGTAATACAAACGTATTACCTGCTTAATTAGTCATGTCAAATTACTTTTTTATTAAGGACTTATGCTGTACTTTTACCACTAACATAGCTATGTGCTGACGTAGCTGTTATAGGTTTCTGAATAATGCAATATTTTCAATTAATTACTTGTGCTTAGAATTACCCTGCTTGATTATACAATGATAAAACAATACAAAATCTCAAACTGTCGCGAACACTTCTATTAGACTATATTAAATTACAAGCTATTCACTTCTCTTATGCTTATTTGTAGGCTATCGCTTCATCCTCTTCTTTCTTCACTGCGTGAATAAGAATAATAGATATTACAGCATTGATTACCTGAAACAATTCAATAACATTTAAATATATATCTTAGTGAGGCCTGCTAAGGTTTCTTCTTCAAGTAGCACTTCGACACATCAGGACATATAATAACAAAATAAAATTAAAATTTATTATTTTATTATTATTATTGTTTATGTATGTATGATGTTTAAGTTATATTTATAATTGATCACTCTTTTCTAAGAAACATAATTGTAAATAATAATATGTCAAAAATATTTCGGTACGTTATTATTTTTATGCTAATAACACAACACAGAGGAAAACTTTGTGGCGTTTTTCTCACAGAACAATTAATCTATTCCGTAGTTTTTCTTAAGCAACCGTTCAATACTGTTTTTCTGAAAGACAAACAAGTATTTGCGATTTACCACTAACCGAAGTGACCGAAGGTAATAAACAGCCTCCAACAGTGTCTATTTACCAGTATTTATACGTCCCAAGACGGACGTTCAGATCCTCTAATTATAAGACAAGATTGGGATACCAACTCTAAGTATATCCGTTAACTTAATACGCGATGTTGACGTAAATTTATGTTTACGTTTCTTGACCAAGGAGGTTTCTATTAGCTTTTAATGTTTGTTATGTTTATTTAGGACTTTTTGGATCGTACGCCGTTATTATTATAGAGTTAAACCAGAATTCGAAAAGTTCGAAGTAAATGTATGCAAAGATACTGGTAGTATCTATTATATTGTGATGTCGTTATGCGGTTTTTGATATGATTATAAAGGTTCAATAACTTTGGCGATGATGATGTCGTTGTGGCGTGCTTTAATGTGATATCGCTAGTAGTTGTATGAAACCGCATGTACTCGTAGAAGCACACAAGGGTGACGCTTTAACGCGTGTCAATGCGGCATGTATCCGTCAGTACAGCAACGTCGCATTGTAGGGGCATGTGAGTAGCAGTGACACGCTTTTTGTGAGAAACCTCCTTCAGGTTGCGGCCATACACAACTGGGATTTAAAAGTTGCTCTGATACAGCCACTAGTCGCTCCGAAATCCGTCCTCGTGTGTGAATCGCCTTTGAACGACTTCGTCATCATGAGACGATTATTCATTAACTCTCCATGACCGTTAAAGTTCACACTACGAAATACAGCAAAGACCAAGAGAGCTCATTGTCACAACCATGGAATTACGTGCTACCGGTGACTAAATCTCTGCACTTCGATGGGAAACAATAAAGGAATAACTTACAGCAATCATGCAGGACGCCAGGACAATGCCAGCCAGCCACCCACTCTTGCTCTCCAAGTACCAAGTGAGCTCGTCGACACAACCATGGAAGTATGCGTTGCCGGTGACTGAGTCCCTGCACTCTGATGGGAAGGGTTTGTTCAGGTTGATGTAGTCCATTGGCCCGTCGGCACCGCAGCAACCGATCTGTAATGGGACGACACGTCAGATATATAAATATATGGAAAACACTATAAGTGGTACCTATAAGAGGAGTGGTTTGCAAAATATGGAAGTATAAATAAATATTTTATTAACCCTATCTTGCACACCAAGTTCATATTCAACCTAATATTTTAACGATTACCAACGTATGATAACGACCAACCAACGGCTTAACGTGCCTTCTTAAACAAGGAGGATATTTGGACACTTTTCAAGTGACCTGACAATGCGATGATGCTTGATTTGCAAGATCGAAACCCGTTTGAGTGAGAATCGGTGAAGTCGTTCGTTCTAATCCTCGTGCTCTAGACCAGTTGAATGGAATGTTTACAAAATCCCTAAGCTTTCATGTTCGTACAACGGTTCACTCTGAAACGCGTCTCACTATTTGCTTCGTTAGAAGTGGGAGCATGTTGCTTTTTTTTCAGCGCGGTTTGACGAGCGAAATGTTCGGCATCGCACGGCCTAATATTGTTAGGTTATTCCTAGGCTTTTCCGAAAAATATATTTTGTACCAGTAAACTATTAGTTTGGATATGAAAATTCTGTTATAAAAAACTACTTAGTTATGTTATATACGAATGTTAACTTTCACAGATTTTCTGTTGAAGTCAAGGATTACATCATTGTCAATTGTCAATTGTCTGTTCCTAAATGTAACCTCTAACATAGGTAGATAGATAAACTAAAGTTTTACTTACACCTTCCTGGACCATCCTCAGTATCTGCCGGCTGCCTTCATGCTGAGGATTGTTCATCAGATTCACGATAGAGTTCCTGATGAGTGGCTGGATGCTGGAGTCGTATGTCGAGAAGTCTAGTAGAACGCACGCTCCGATCAGACCAAACACGAATATGCCTATTTGGCTGGCTATGTACTGGATGAGAAAGAACAGGAAATATAAATTAGCAGAAATTCTTATTTTTATAATAAACTCATCAAACTCATTTTTATAATTATTTCATGTCGCCCACTGCTGGGGCATGAGCATTTTCTATGGGTGGACCTACCACAGGTAGAGCGGGCCATCAGACTTGGCAATCGCACTAAACAATCTAATTTAATATAATGTAAATATATTGTGAGATACATTGTTTTTTCATGCGATGGCCAAGTCAATCTATTTATTTAAAACATAAAAGATTTTTAATATTGATATGGTCACTATAGATGAGATTTGGTTTTTTTTACAAGTTTGTTTTTGATAATATCTATCTTTTCTTAGTCTTCCGCTGTCATTTAATACATTCTGCAATATTTTCAGATTGTATTATATTTGCATGCAAATAAATGAATTATGGATTAAGTTAATTGAAATTAAAATAAATATATTTCGACGTTGACTTTGTAGTTGAAGCAAATATTGAACTTACAGCGTATAGCAGTAGAACGTTCTCCATGAGCGCGGAACCGCATCCGAGGAAGGCCACCACCATGATGCCCAGTGACGCGATGAGGATGATGTAGATGCCTATGAAGTACTTCCTCAGCTCCAGGATGGTCATCCACTCGTTGAAGCCGGGCTCGATGCAGATCCATAGGCACAGGGCGAATATGGACACGCCGAACAACTAGAAGAAAAGAGATCTTAAATATAAAATGTGTGTTGCGATCGATCTAGTTAAGCAACTTTCGGAATGGCAGGTTAAAGGATGGGTGACCAAATTCAATAGCACACTGTTTGGAAGCCACGCTAAGCCATTGGACACGGTTGCTGCGCTTTTGTAATGTTTGGGTATGTCAATAAAAATAATATTAGTGAAACGTTTTTATGCTAACATAACATTTCATACTTGTCACAATTCATAAACGTTCACTTTTAATAGTTCCTACTTATAAAACGAACAGTAGTTGAAGGTATTGATAGATCGACCTACAATCTGCTGAATCCTAAAAGTTGCAAAACTACTTTCGTGATGAAAACAAAAAGTTTTTATATTATTATTAATGGTCAGGGTGTTCCGTAGTTCCATTGAAAGGCGAAATGAGATATCCCAGCTCCTCATAATAGCTTTGTTTTTGCCTTCCAAATAGCTAGAGATAAAGACAGTTGCCTTGGCGATGTATAACAAGGTAATATGTTTACTCACAGGATGTTTGGTTAACGTTCTCATATTATTATATAATATAATACACGTAGCTTTTGAATAAAAAAATTGGTAAGTATATGATTGAGATTAAAAAAATTGTTTTTTTTAATCTTATTACAAAGTGTAAGGTTTCTTTTTTTTATTAATACGATTTGATAATTTGTAGATTTTATTTTTTAAAAAAGTCAAACCACCCGGCCACTTTCTGTCTGTTCGTCTGTTCGGCTCAAGTCCGGGGGCTCCAGAACGCACGGAATATTGGCAGTTCCCAATGCCCGCCGAATGATGTCGTTCAGAGCGTGAGTTCTCGGGAACCTGCTAGCGCATCCACAGCAGCTCAAGCCATGGTGCCCATTGGCCTCAACCCGAGCTCCGCATATACAACGATGTGGTTCACAAATGTTGCAACCAAGCCTCAACGCAACTGTAGTTCTGTTTATATTATATTCTGTTTATGATGATGACGATAATTATTGTCGTCATTTAAAAGTAGCAAATATATTTCTTATCCAAAATTCTATTTCCCATTACTATTCCGCTCACCCTGTGCGTGTAACAAATTATAGGGCATCTATTCAGGGGAAACTTCAGTTTCTTATTCAAACTTTAACAATATTTAACCTTTCATGGCAGTTTTTGTTTGAAATAGACTTTTTGTTTGTTTGCCCCGGGGATTGCATGGAATGTGTCCAGCGGGAATTGTAGCACCAATTACTTATGCAGCTGTGTATTTCTAAAGTGAATTGAAACATTACATCAACAATTTGATAGTGGCAATAATTTGAAATCTTTTGACAAAGGCAGCTATATTGCTTTAATTTTTTATTTGGTTTTTATTTTGGTTACACTTTTCTCTGTTGTTTATTATTTAATGGAAGCTTCAGCATTTTTCAAATAAATTAGTTTCCATGTTAAATAGTCTAGAACTATTGGGCAATTCCTCTTTGCGTGCACAACAGAACTACAAATATATATAGAAACTAAAATTAAATATATTTTGTAAAACTGGTTACAATAGAGGTGAAAATAGAAAGCATTTCAATTCTTAATATGATTCTTATTAAATTTTTAGTTAAATTAGAAAAAGACGTGAAAAAATACCATACAGATGGACAATATTAGATGGTATTTTTTCACTAAACTACCAATGTGTGACCATTGAACTTAATCAACGTAGAAGAATATTCGGAGATTTCGCACAAAAGTAACAAATACTTATTATATTGGTTCTGTTCTATAGCAATTCCAAATAGCAAGCAGAATCTAAGTAATATGTCAGATTAGACGCCAAATAGTCTACAAGAAAATCCTTTGTCCTTACATCGATATGAATTATTCCTATGACAATTGGAGCATATCTGGCGTTGTTATGTGTTGTAAAAACATTCGAGACAACAACACCGTAATCCATTAGTGTTTCGCCAAATGACGCGGAAAGTTTACTTGTACGGTCAAAGCTTGGAGCTGGAGCTTGAGCTAAATTCGACTCTGCTGTTATAACGATAAGAGCTGTAAAACACACAGGTTGGTTGGAAAAATCATATACCGCTCATTCTGTGCCGTTGTGGTCAGCCATTAATGGTTGGCTACACACTGGAACACGGTTTTCTGATGATGAATGGGTGCTCTGCGGCCAAAGTTGACTAACTGAGAACTCACAGATACATTGTCCGTGTCAAACCACAGGTTGGTTTGTTATGGAAGCTTAGCTTTGCAGTGGTTAACGTTAATTGCGAAGAAAACCTTTTTAGGAAATGAAAACGGGAGTGGCTGCGGTAGAATCGTACTTACACTATTCTAAACTCAAAACAAGTACCACTTGCTTTAGCCGCGCACTGCTTTAGTAAGCACTTTAGCTGGTAATGTTATGTTACAAATAATAACCTTATTAATCCTTAATGTACATACAAATTATATCTTGATACACACGTTACATATACAAAGGTAAGTTTATTTCTAAAAGAGATCTCTTCTAGCTAACTCAAGCTGTAGTGTGGGAAGAAAGCCACCTTAGTCGAATCGTTAAATTCCTTAATGAGAAAAAGACATAATATTTTGTGTATTTATATTTCTTAAAAGCTTAGTTATTTATATTATTTTTTTCTCTCATGTAGGCAGCCTGAGACCATATCATATCATATCATATTTCAAGTAATTTTACCTTACGTTAAATTTAAAAAAATAAATTTTACTTTACCTTAATTTTACCTTGTTTTTTCTAGAAAAGATTTGCATTTGTAAGTTTTATTTCTAATTAAGTAGACTAATCCTTTCATGTACTTGATATCAAAAGCTAAGTTATTATTTATTTCTTGAATTTCTCTTTAATTGAATTAAAACACAAACTCGGTAAAAGGCTATGCTGTATTCGCCAAGTGTCTTGATTGTTCTATTTGAAAATTAGTTTGTCCAAGTTACAATTGAAATCTCAACTAGACGAATAAATTGCAGGTTTCACAAACAAACTTTTGATATTGTATTATTTGTAAGACAGAGTTGAACAATTGTTTTCTGAGACTCAGTTGTCAATCGCATTCGTTAATTTATTAGAATTAAAATTTGTAGTATTCATCTACAAGTTTACAAACACTTTTGAGTTACTTTTTAACTATATTTCGGATTTTGTTATTGCATTGTCATCAAGATTTAAGTCGTTAAATTATTACATCTAAATAGCGTGAAGTATCCGCAATACACTAAGTGAATATTATGAAAACGCACAAGTACCATATAATTGCATAAACAATTTAATTAATCGTTTTTAGGCCCAGAGGTCCCGGGTTTGATTCCCAGCTACCACTATCTTATCTAAATATATCGCCATAATAGCAATGTTTGTAGCATTGTTGTGTTCTGGCAGCTAGAGATAAGATAGCCAGTGCCTCACACGTTGAGGATTCCGAGATAAATCTTATATATAAAATTCTCGTGTCACAGTGTTAGTTGCCATACTCCTCCGAAACGCCTCCATCGATTTTTATGAAATTTTATATATATATTCGGTAGGTCTGAGAATTGGTCGTGATCTTTTTTTGGTGGTAATTTTCCAATATAAAATGTTCCTAGCTGTGAAACGTACGATTTGTTTGTTTTGTTGTCATAGAAACAATTTGATTGTGTTGTTGTTTAAGAAACTGTCAAAGTCCGCTGGGTCAGAATAACAAGAAAAAAAAAATACTGAGTAACAATATACTTATTATTTAAAAGGTTCTCAACACCAGCGAAAACTACTTCAATTCGAGAACACTTAAAATCAGGTGTAGGCAAAAGTAGAAACTGTGAACTTTAATTGCACGTAATGTGAAATTCGTTCAGAACGACGCCGCCGTCGCCGGGTGCTGTCATTCAAGAAGAGACGCAAAAATTTTGGCCATGTTAAAAATTTACTGTGCCGTAAAAACTGCCGTTCGTACCGCGAGCGTCGTCGTCATCTAGATACGAATATAACACCCGTTGATACTCTAAGAATAAAAGGTATTTTCAGTTGGTACAGTCAGTAACAAAACTATTATAAATTGTCATCAGGACATGTTTTGGACTCATTACAAGGTTGAACATGTTTGAATATTTTATTGCTTTACAATTTGGCTGAGATAAGTCTTATTAAGTTCAAACGATGGGAATATACATCTAACTGCCTTAAAAGTAACCTCGAGGATGGACAAATAATACTCCTCGGCGTATATGTACTGGTATATTTATTATTTGAATGGAACTTTTTTATTTCACTGAGTCTCTTAAAAACGTATAGCCAGAAATCCTGTAGTCGTTTGTAATATTGACCTTGTTACTTACCCAAAGGCTTAGTAAACAAGAATTGTTGTTTAGTAATTGAACTGGATCTAAACAATTTAACCGCCTCTGTGGTATAGTGGCTAAGACCACCGGTTTAGACCCAGAGGTCCCGGGTTCGATTCCCAGCGGGGGGTACATGTTTGTGTACTCGGTTTTGTTGGTGGTAGGGCTTGTTTGTCCAATATATAATAATAGAATAAACTTATAATGACCTCATACTACACAGTTCATATTAATAGTAAACCAATTCAGTATATACGAAAATATCCTGTAACTCAATATAATCCTATAATCAACGATCATGAAGAGTCTGACAATGCCAAATAAAATAATTTCGTATATTTAATAGATCTTACTGCAGATTATTGTCACAGCTATTCAGTCTAAAAATACAGACGATTCACTTTTATTGTACTCATAGAAAACGAACGTCGACATCGAGCCGTTCTAATTTCCTCCAATAAGTAATCTATCAAGCGTCGACGGATCACAACTTATTACGGAATAAATGAAACGATAACAGAGCGGATTTACGTTCCTAGTATCCCGGACCACATCCTTTGAGCTATCAATGGCTGGAGCGACGCCCTTTGGCGGTGTAGTTTAGTAGCTGGTGGGAGGCGCGGGGCAGGCCTACCTATTACGGTCACGCGCACGTGGTAAAGTTCATACAAAGCAGTGGCAGACGCTCCTTCCTCCGCCCGTTGTTATGTCAAGGAAATGGACCCGAGCCCCGAACGGAAAAGTCAATGTGAAGACGCGCCGTTAGTGTTGTTTTCATTATGGCGGTTGTGTAAACAACATACATAAAGACAGATTACCGTTGGAAAACAGATTTATTTGTATAGCTATGGGGGGAAATAGAATTGGCGCTGACCGTGGACAAGAAAGGTTATTTTTATCAATGGAGCTCTGAACGTCGAATAGAAATCTATCCTATTACAAAATAAAGTATCTACCTTAACGGAACATTACCTAACCATGCTTGGAATCAGCTTTTGACTGATACTAGGTTTCGATAAAAAAAATATCATTTATTCTGGCATCAAACAGTCGTTTATAGTTGTACCGACAAATGCAAATATTTATTAAATTGAACATTACAAAATGACCAAAGTTTAATAATAATAATATTATTTTTTTATGATGGTAAATAATAATATTTCAGATCATCGATCGTGGTATAACAATTACAATTAACTTAAAAGTGATCAAAAGAAACATCAAATTTTAATATAAGAAAAATTAAATCGATGGTCCCTGTTTGTTTTCAATGTAAAATAAGCTAAATCATATTTTACATTTTACTTAACGCCAGCTTCAAAGAAACAAATAAAATAATTCAGGAGCCAACATCAAAAGAGGGCTATTTTTTATTAAATTATTTAATTTTCATTTTACATACATTACAGAAATGAGTGTTTAAGGCAAAATTAAGTAATTAAGTACTCAGATTGAAAGGAAAGAAAATTAAAAATTAAAAAATTACATTATAAAATCTTATCTAAATATGTCGCCATAACATCAATGTTTGTAGCGTTGTTGTGTTCCGGCAGCTAGAGATAAGATAGCCAGTGCCTCAGTAGTTGCAGATTCCGGGCGAAGTGCGCTTCCACCACCACACTTAACATCAGGTGAGATAAGGGCACTATGCTAACCCGTCATAAAAAAAAAATCACTTCGCATGCTCTCAAATATTTATTCATAATTATAATTTTATACAAATAATTTCAACTATTGAAGTTGGAGTATAAAAGTGCATAACGGAAACACAGAGGGACACATAAACATAGTAGGGCACAATAGCACAGAAGGGAACAGAACAGAGGTGCAATCCAAATGCACGATTAGTGTCTTTCTGTTTTAACTGCATTATATCAACATTAATATACTTACATCTTTAATAATTCCTTAAAATATGTATAATTAATAATAGTTATACATATTTCACTTACTGTCGTTGCCGACTGTACCATTTTCGCCAATTGATCGAGTCACAAGATTTGTTTAGGGAAATGGACAAAACGGAGTTGTCATGCAACGTCTTTGTGATTTGATGAAATACCTCAGGGATTTGATAAATACTATGTTTCATTAGATTTTAAGCTACCTATATCTTTTATTAAATACCTAAATATAAATAGGTATTTCATAATAATCAGCCATGCGCCACCGCGGTTAAACTAGATGGCTAGTCACCGCTTATCTATGCTTGTTGTTAGAACAATAATTGCTTATTACTATTAATAGCATTGTTGTATTTTAATAGCTGAAGTTTTTTTTATAAAGTGATTATAAGGCCAAGGTGGAAACGCACTCACCCGGGATCATCATGAATTATGTTGGAATGAAATCCCACCCCCAAGATCATACTGACATACTAAAAGATACGGCAATCTCTTTCTGCGTGAAACGGAACGCACCCAGTTAAATTAAAATGAGGGCTTGCATGAGTATGCAAGTTACTAATGAATTGTATGATACGACCAACACCTCAGTCTCTCTGTGACCACGGGTCCAGCAAACGGTTCAAAACGTCAGGATAAAATAATTTAAATGAATCTATAAAATAAAATAAACGTGATTAGATCCGTAAAAGTTTTATTTATTTAGTAAAATAGCCAGTTCCTCAGTAGTAAGTATTCCAGTCGAGTGCGATTCCACCATAAGGGTAAAAATAAAAAAATGAAATCCATTTATTTCGACCATTTATTTGACAACCTCGTAGCCGGGTGGCTTGCACGCCGGACATTGGGCGGCGCTAACTTTGAGGTCCCGGGTTCGATTCCCGGTCGGGTCAATGTCGAAAACGATCATTTCGATGTTGTGTCGGGTCTGGGTGGTTGTGGTACCGTCGTTGTTTCTGATTTCCATGAAACGAGTGCTTTAGCTACTTACCTTGGGATCAGAACAATGTATGTGATGTTGTGTGATTGTTGTTGATATTTATCCTAGAATTTATCATCACACTTACCACCGGTCAGATAAACGCTAGGCACTTCCATTTTGTGAGTTGTAGTTCAAAATTAAATAGATAAATCTTATAATAAAATGCAGCATGGTTTGTGTTTAACTTTTATTTCCTAAATTATGAATACTTAAATTACAAACGGTGGTAAATAAAAATAGATACATACAAATACATGTCATAGATTATTATAGAAACACTACAAAACAGTACCAGGCTTTAATATTATTATCTATATTATTCTTGATCTGATTATTAAACATTCATCATCACTATATAAACTAAGATCAACCAGGTAATTCTAAACTGTAAGTATTATGAGAAAAAGGACGAAGAAGAAGAAGGAAGAAGAAGAAGAAGGATGAAGAAGAAAAAGGATAAAGAAGAAGAAGGAGGAAGAAGAAGGAAGACAATTGTAAATATTATCAGCAAAAGGAATATAAAAAAATGTAAAAAGCTTCCTCGATAGTGGGCGTAGATATTAATTAAAGTAATTAACCGAAATTAACTAGGTAATCTAGGTATTTCCATAGAGCATAAAAATAATGGGTTTTTCACTGACCTCCAAAGTTCTCTTAAAAAATAAAATGTAATACATAAGTACCGCGACTTCCACGATCATTTAAAATGAACATATAAAATTTGTTTTTGTTTCCTATATCAGGGATTAAAGTCTTGGAGGTTTGGAAACGACTCACACTAATATAATAGATGTATTTCTTTTAAACGTAATACAAACGTATTACCTGCTTAATTAGTCATGTCAAATTACTTTTTTATTAAGGACTTATGCTGTACTTTTACCACTAACATAGCTATGTGCTGACGTAGCTGTTATAGGTTTCTGAATAATGCAATATTTTCAATTAATTACTTGTGCTTAGAATTACCCTGCTTGATTATACAATGATAAAACAATACAAAATCTCAAACTGTCGCGAACACTTCTATTAGACTATATTAAATTACAAGCTATTCACTTCTCTTATGCTTATTTGTAGGCTATCGCTTCATCCTCTTCTTTCTTCACTGCGTGAATAAGAATAATAGATATTACAGCATTGATTACCTGAAACAATTCAATAACATTTAAATATATATCTTAGTGAGGCCTGCTAAGGTTTCTTCTTCAAGTAGCACTTCGACACATCAGGACATATAATAACAAAATAAAATTAAAATTTATTATTTTATTATTATTATTGTTTATGTATGTATGATGTTTAAGTTATATTTATAATTGATCACTCTTTTCTAAGAAACATAATTGTAAATAATAATATGTCAAAAATATTTCGGTACGTTATTATTTTTATGCTAATAACACAACACAGAGGAAAACTTTGTGGCGTTTTTCTCACAGAACAATTAATCTATTCCGTAGTTTTTCTTAAGCAACCGTTCAATACTGTTTTTCTGAAAGACAAACAAGTATTTGCGATTTACCACTAACCGAAGTGACCGAAGGTAATAAACAGCCTCCAACAGTGTCTATTTACCAGTATTTATACGTCCCAAGACGGACGTTCAGATCCTCTAATTATAAGACAAGATTGGGATACCAACTCTAAGTATATCCGTTAACTTAATACGCGATGTTGACGTAAATTTATGTTTACGTTTCTTGACCAAGGAGGTTTCTATTAGCTTTTAATGTTTGTTATGTTTATTTAGGACTTTTTGGATCGTACGCCGTTATTATTATAGAGTTAAACCAGAATTCGAAAAGTTCGAAGTAAATGTATGCAAAGATACTGGTAGTATCTATTATATTGTGATGTCGTTATGCGGTTTTTGATATGATTATAAAGGTTCAATAACTTTGGCGATGATGATGTCGTTGTGGCGTGCTTTAATGTGATATCGCTAGTAGTTGTATGAAACCGCATGTACTCGTAGAAGCACACAAGGGTGACGCTTTAACGCGTGTCAATGCGGCATGTATCCGTCAGTACAGCAACGTCGCATTGTAGGGGCATGTGAGTAGCAGTGACACGCTTTTTGTGAGAAACCTCCTTCAGGTTGCGGCCATACACAACTGGGATTTAAAAGTTGCTCTGATACAGCCACTAGTCGCTCCGAAATCCGTCCTCGTGTGTGAATCGCCTTTGAACGACTTCGTCATCATGAGACGATTATTCATTAACTCTCCATGACCGTTAAAGTTCACACTACGAAATACAGCAAAGACCAAGAGAGCTCATTGTCACAACCATGGAATTACGTGCTACCGGTGACTAAATCTCTGCACTTCGATGGGAAACAATAAAGGAATAACTTACAGCAATCATGCAGGACGCCAGGACAATGCCAGCCAGCCACCCACTCTTGCTCTCCAAGTACCAAGTGAGCTCGTCGACACAACCATGGAAGTATGCGTTGCCGGTGACTGAGTCCCTGCACTCTGATGGGAAGGGTTTGTTCAGGTTGATGTAGTCCATTGGCCCGTCGGCACCGCAGCAACCGATCTGTAATGGGACGACACGTCAGATATATAAATATATGGAAAACACTATAAGTGGTACCTATAAGAGGAGTGGTTTGCAAAATATGGAAGTATAAATAAATATTTTATTAACCCTATCTTGCACACCAAGTTCATATTCAACCTAATATTTTAACGATTACCAACGTATGATAACGACCAACCAACGGCTTAACGTGCCTTCTTAAACAAGGAGGATATTTGGACACTTTTCAAGTGACCTGACAATGCGATGATGCTTGATTTGCAAGATCGAAACCCGTTTGAGTGAGAATCGGTGAAGTCGTTCGTTCTAATCCTCGTGCTCTAGACCAGTTGAATGGAATGTTTACAAAATCCCTAAGCTTTCATGTTCGTACAACGGTTCACTCTGAAACGCGTCTCACTATTTGCTTCGTTAGAAGTGGGAGCATGTTGCTTTTTTTTCAGCGCGGTTTGACGAGCGAAATGTTCGGCATCGCACGGCCTAATATTGTTAGGTTATTCCTAGGCTTTTCCGAAAAATATATTTTGTACCAGTAAACTATTAGTTTGGATATGAAAATTCTGTTATAAAAAACTACTTAGTTATGTTATATACGAATGTTAACTTTCACAGATTTTCTGTTGAAGTCAAGGATTACATCATTGTCAATTGTCAATTGTCTGTTCCTAAATGTAACCTCTAACATAGGTAGATAGATAAACTAAAGTTTTACTTACACCTTCCTGGACCATCCTCAGTATCTGCCGGCTGCCTTCATGCTGAGGATTGTTCATCAGATTCACGATAGAGTTCCTGATGAGTGGCTGGATGCTGGAGTCGTATGTCGAGAAGTCTAGTAGAACGCACGCTCCGATCAGACCAAACACGAATATGCCTATTTGGCTGGCTATGTACTGGATGAGAAAGAACAGGAAATATAAATTAGCAGAAATTCTTATTTTTATAATAAACTCATCAAACTCATTTTTATAATTATTTCATGTCGCCCACTGCTGGGGCATGAGCATTTTCTATGGGTGGACCTACCACAGGTAGAGCGGGCCATCAGACTTGGCAATCGCACTAAACAATCTAATTTAATATAATGTAATGTATTGTGAGATACATTGTTTTTTCATGCGATGGCCAAGTCAATCTATTTATTTAAAACATAAAAGATTTTTAATATTGATATGGTCACTATAGATGAGACTTGGTTTTTTTTACAAGTTTGTTTTTGATAATATCTATCTTTTCTTAGTCTTCCGCTGTCATTTAATACATTCTGCAATATTTTCAGATTGTATTATATTTGCATGCAAATAAATGAATTATGGATTAAGTTAATTGAAATTAAAATAAATATATTTCGACGTTGACTTTGTAGTTGAAGCAAATATTAAACTTACAGCGTATAGCAGTAGAACGTTCTCCATGAGCGCGGAACCGCATCCGAGAAAGGCCACCACCATGATGCCCAGTGACGCGATGAGGATGATGTAGATGCCTATGAAGTACTTCCTCAGCTCCAGGATGGTCATCCACTCGTTGAAGCCGGGCTCGATGCAGATCCATAGGCACAGGGCGAATATGGACACGCCGAACAACTAGAAGAAAAGAGATCTTAAATATAAAATGTGTGTTGCGATCGATCTAGTTAAGCAACTTTCGGAATGGCAGGTTAAAGGATGGGTGACCAAATTCAATAGCACACTGTTTGGAAGCCACGCTAAGCCATTGGACACGGTCGCTGCGCTTTTGTAATGTTTGGGTATGTCAATAAAAATAATATTAGTGAAACGTTTTTATGCTAACATAACATTTCATACTTGTCACAATTCATAAACGTTCACTTTTAATAGTTCCTACTTATAAAACGAACAGTAGTTGAATGTATTGATAGATCGACCTACAATCTGCTGAATCCTAAAAGTTGCAAAACTACTTTCGTGATGAAAACAAAAAGTTTTTATATTATTATTAATGGTCAGGGTGTTCCGTAGTTCCATTGAAAGGCGAAATGAGATATCCCAGCTCCTCATAATAGCTTTGTTTTTGCCTTCCAAATAGCTAGAGATAAAGACAGTTGCCTTGGCGATGTATAACAAGGTAATATGTTTACTCACAGGATGTTTGGTTAACGTTCTCATATTATTATATAATATAATACACGTAGCTTTTGAAAAAAAAAATGGTAAGTATATGATTGAGATTAAAAAAATTGTTTTTTTTAAATCTTATTACAAAGTGTAAGGTTTCTTTTTTTTATTAATACGATTTGATAATTTGTAGATTTTATTTTTTAAAAAAGTCAAACCACCCGGCCACTTTCTGTCTGTTCGTCTGTTCGGCTCAAGTCCGGGGGCTCCAGAACGCACGGAATATTGGCAGTTCCCAATGCCCGCCGAATGATGTCGTTCAGAGCGTGAGTTCTCGGAAACCTGCTAGCGCATCCGCAGCAGCTCAAGCCATGGTGCCCATTGGCCTCAACCCGAGCTCCGCATATACAACGATGTGGTTCACAAATGTTGCAACCAAGCCTCAACGCAACTGTAGTTCTGTTTATATTATAAAGAAAAGAAAGAAAGAAATTATTTATTGACTATCACACAGACATAACAGAAAAAAAAAACAAAGAATATGAGAACATTACAAAAAATAACATTAAGACTAATACAAAAATAATAATTATATAACAAAGAGTGTGTGTGAAAGCCAACTAGGACCCTGCCTCAGCTTTGTGTCGTTGCGGTGCTGAGAAACAAACACCACCACAACGACGCTGGTATTCTGACAGGGCCTATGGTGAGTGTTGTGGTATTGTGTGTGTGCGTGTACATATAAAGATGATATAATATAAAACATAGTTACATACATATATAATATAAATGTTTATAAAAAAAATAAATATTATATTCTGTTTATGATGATGACGATAATTATTGTCGTCATTTTTAAAGTAGCAAATATATTTCTTATCCAAAATTCTATTTCCCATTACTATTCCGCTCACCCTGTGCGTGTAACAAATTATAGGGCATCTATTCAGGGGAAACTTCAGTTTCTTATTCAAACTTTAACAATATTTAACCTTTCATGGCAGTTTTTGTTTGAAATAGACTTTTTGTTTGTTTGCCCCGGGGATTGCATGGAATGTGTCCAGCGGGAATTGTAGCACCAATTACTTATGCAGCTGTGTATTTCTAAAGTGAATTGAAACATTACATCAACAATTTGATAGTGGCAATAATTTGAAATCTTTTGACAAAGGCAGCTATATTGCTTTAATTTTTTATTTGGTTTTTATTTTGGTTACACTTTTCTCTGTTGTTTATTATTTAATGGAAGCTTCAGCATTTTTCAAATAAATTAGTTCCCATGTTAAATAGTCTAGAACTATTGGGCAATTCCTCTTTGCGTGCACAACAGAACTACAAATATATATAGAAACTAAAATTAAATATATTTTGTAAAACTGGTTACAATAGAAGTGAAAATAGAAAGCATTTCAATTCTTAATATGATTCTTATTAAATTTTTAGTTAAATTAGAAAAAGACGTGAAAAAATACCATACAGATGGACAATATTAGATGGTATTTTTTCACTAAACTACCAATGTGTGACCATTGAAATTAATCAACGTAGAAGAATATTCGGAGATTTCGCACAAAAGTAACAAATACTTATTATATTGGTTCTGTTCTATAGCAATTCCAAATAGCAAGCAGAATCTAAGTAATATGTCAGATTAGACGCCAAATAGTCTACAAGAAAATCCTTTGTCCTTACATCGATATGAATTATTCCTATGACAATTGGAGCATATCTGGCGTTGTTATGTGTTGTAAAAACATTCGAGACAACAACACCGTAATCCATTAGTGTTTCGCCAAATGACGCGGAAAGTTAACTTGTACGGTCAAAGCTTGGAGCTGGAGCTTGAGCTAAATTCGACTCTGCTGTTATAACGATAAGAGCTGTAAAACACACAGGTTGGTTGGAAAAATCATATACCGCTCATTCTGTGCCGTTGTGGTCAGCCATTAATGGTTGGCTACACACTGGTACACGGTTTTCTGATGATGAATGGGTGCTCTGCGGCCAAAGTTGACTAACTGAGAACTCACAGATACATTGTCCGTGTCAAACCACAGGTTGGTTTGTTATGGAAGCTTAGCTTTGCAGTGGTTAACGTTAATTGCGAAGAAAACCTTTTTAGGAAATGAAAACGGGAGTGGCTGCGGTAGAATCGTACTTACACTATTCTAAACTCAAAACAAGTACCACTTGTTTTAGCCGCGCACTGCTTTAGTAAGCACTTTAGTCGGTAATGTTATGTTACAAATAATAACCTTATTAATCCTTAATGTACATACAAATTATATCTTGATACACACGTTACATATACAAAGGTAAGTTTATTTCTAAAAGAGATCTCTTCTAGCTAACTCAAGCTGTAGTGTGGGAAGAAAGCCACCTTAGTCGAATCGTTAAATTCCTTAATGTGAAAAAGACATAATATTTTGTGTATTTATATTTCTTAAAAGCTTAGTTATTTATATTATTTTTTTCTCTCATGTAGGCAGCCTGAGACCATATCATATCATATCATATTTCAAGTAATTTTACCTTACGTTAAATTTAAAAAAATAAATTTTACTTTACCTTAATTTTACCTTGTTTTTTCTAGAAAAGATTTGCATTTGTAAGTTTTATTTCTAATTAATTAGACGAATCCTTTCATGTGCTTGATATCAAAAGCTAAGTTATTATTTATTTCTTGAATTTCTCTTTAATTGAATTAAAACACAAACTCGGTAAAAGGCTATGCTGTATTCGCCAAGTGTCTTGATTGTTCTATTTGAAAATTAGTTTGTCCAAGTTACAATTGAAATCTCAACTAGACGAATAAATTGCAGGTTTCACAAACAAACTTTTGATATTGTATTATTTGTAAGACAGAGTTGAACAATTGTTTTCTGAGATTCAGTTTTCAATCGCATTCGTTAATTTATTAGAATTAAAATTTGTAGTATTCATCTACAAGTTTACAAACACTTTTGAGTTACTTTTTAACTATATTTCGGATTTTGTTATTGCATTGTCATCAAGATTTAAGTCGTTAAATTATTACATCTAAATAGCGTGAAGTATCCGCAATACACTAAGTGAATATTATGAAAACGCACAAGTACCATATAATTGCATAAACAATTTAATTAATCGTTTTTAGGCCCAGAGGTCCCGGGTTTGATTCCCAGCTACCACTATCTTATCTAAATATATCGCCATAATAGCAATGTTTGTAGCATTGTTGTGTTCTGGCAGCTAGAGATAAGATAGCCAGTGCCTCACACGTTGAGGATTCCGAGATAAATCTTATATATAAAATTCTCGTGTCACAGTGTTAGTTGCCATACTCCTCCGAAACGCCTCCATCGATTTTTATGAAATTTTATATATATATTCGGTAGGTCTGAGAATCGGTCGTGATCTTTTTTTGGTGGTAATTTTCCAATATAAAATGTTCCTAGCTGTGAAACGTACGATTTGTTTGTTTTGTTGTCATAGAAACAATTTGATTGTGTTGTTGTTTAAGAAACTGTCAAAGTCCGCTGGGTCAGAATAACAAGAAAAAAAAAATACTGAGTAACAATATACTTATTATTTAAAAGGTTCTCAACACCAGAGAAAACTACTTCAATTCGAGAACACTTAAAATCAGGTGTAGGCAAAAGTAGAAACTGTGAACTTTAATTGCACGTAATGTGAAATTCGTTCAGAACGACGCCGCCGTCGCCGGGTGCTGTCATTCAAGAAGAGACGCAAAAATTTTGGCCATGTTAAAAATTTACTGTGCCGTAAAAACTGCCGTTCGTACCGCGAGCGTCGTCGTCATCTAGATACGAATATAACACCCGTTGATACTCTAAGAATAAAAGGTATTTTCAGTTGGTACAGTCAGTAACAAAACTATTATAAATTGTCATCAGGACATGTTTTGGACTCATTACAAGGTTGAACATGTTTGAATATTTTATTGCTTTACAATTTGGCTGAGATAAGTCTTATTAAGTTCAAACGATGGGAATATACATCTAACTGCCTTAAAAGTAACCTCGAGGATGGACAAATAATATTCCTCGGCGTAAATGTACTGGTATATTTATTATTTGAATGGAACTTTTTTATTTCACTGAGTCTCTTAAAAAAGTATAGCCAGAAATCCTGTGGTCGTTTGTAATATTGACCTTGTTACTTACCCAAAGGCTTAGTAAACAAGAATTGTTGTTTAGTAATTGAACTGGATCTAAACAATTTAACCGCCTCTGTGGTCTAGTGGCTAAGACCACCGGTTTAGACCCAGAGGTCCCGGGTTCGATTCCCAGCGGGGGGTACATGTTTGTGTACTCGGTTTTGTTGGTGGTAGGGCTTGTTTGTCTGCCTGGCTAGCTACCACCATCTTATCTAAATATGTCGCCATAACATCAATGTTTGTAGCATTGTTGTGTTCCGGCAGCTAGAGATAAGATAGCCAGTACCTTACTAGTTGAGGATCCCGGGTGAAGTGCGCTTCCATCATTGGCCTTATCATCGCTTAACATCAGATGAGATCAAGGCACTGTTCTTACCCGTAAATATATATATATATATAAAAAAAAAAAATTTAACCAAAATTAAGTAATAATGATTACTGCTCAACGGCAGAATTAGATGTAAAAGTGGGATGTGATAGCCATCCGAATGCTTTCTTAGCAGACACTATTGCAGAAGCTTTTTCTTGTCTTATATATTTTTCAGATCTTCGTTTAGCAGCAAAATCGATAGTCACAAAAATTACAGTGTCTTAGATTTTGCAAAGTCGCTACAATCAATTTACGACAAACGTTCTAAAAGTGTAGCTAATGATATTAGTAAAATTCAATGTCTAATAGTTCTAGATTCTAAAACAGAAACAGTAGTAAGAAAAACGGCGAATTCTAAAGAATCCGCTTTAGGCCTAGATCATCCTCTTAAAAATTTTAACGTCTGCTAAAAGGGGGAAGAAAACTATTATTTCAACGCCCGCCTCACCGCGTTGGCAGCCGTCAAGCCGCCATTGTATCTCCCGAGACACCTGAAGCTGGAATAATAAAGAGTTTTACAACGTTTCAAAATGGGACTTTTTCTCGCAATTCAACCGCAACCTGCACTTAAGGGATTTGAATATCTTATATGGAAGGTTTTATCTATTCCACGCAACTCTCGGCAATTCGGATTCGCGCCGTATTTTAAGTTCTGAAACAATTCCCTTAATCGGCAACGTTTGAGCGTAAGGTGATTGACGGTGTTATGGCGTTGTTTTGTTTATTTAAAACGATTTATCACTTCTTCTATTGAATGTACTTAAGCTTCTGACAGAAGCATTTTATTCACGTTTTTGTTACTTTGCAGTGCCTTTTGTTTAGAATATAAATACAAATGTCGGGATACTCCAAGTTTGTAATAAATAAAGTAGTGGTAGAAAACATTTTTTATAAGCAGCCAGAAACCTTTTCCTTTGAAGGAAAAGGAGGGGACCGTCATTTAATATAACTGAGACTTTTCATGATATTGCAATAAAGACTACTAGACCGTTCTGCATGAATTTTTCCTTTGAAAATCCAGTAAAATGTTTGATCGTCATATAAAATCAATGAGTGTAATCCAGCGTTTCTTATTACAAATTTAAGTCGAGCTAATGCGATTCGAGTGGAAAATCGGCGTGATGGCAATTCCAAACGCAGATATTAAATCCGAAGTGAACTCGATCGCGTCTAAGTATTTTGAATTTCCTGCAGTTGAAAACATAATTTAATGTCGTCGAGGTATTTCAATTTCTTATAAATCGCAATCATATGTAGGAGCGAGTTTTTTACGGATACGCCCCACGACTTAGCCCCGCCGTTTACCGTGAAGATTGCGGAAAAATAAATTTCGTAAATGGAATGAAGCGGCCGACTCGGCGAATAAACGGGAATCCGAGTCTTCCAGCCTTGTTTCAACGCAGAATTTTTTCCTTTGATGTCACTCCCCGTGCATGTAGCCTCCATACATATTTATGACTATACAAAACGTGACTTCGGTAATTACTTTTTTGATTGTCCCATTCGAAAAATAATATATTTCCTTTATTACCTACCTACTTCAACTGAACCGCATAATTAATGAAACTAAATTGCACCCAAGGAGGTTCTATACTCTTTTTTTTGTGTCTCGCACGTTGAGTTGCAAGTTCAAAGAAAAAGTTTTAATTTTCGTCTCCCGTTCCGTTGATAGGTTTTAATTTGTCTATTTTTTTGTGGTTGCTACGGAAAGGTTATTTTTTTACCGACACTTAATTAAAAATCTTTTTAAGGCAGAGGCTCTTATAATTGTAAAGTTCCTTTAATTCTTTTGATGCAGTTTTACATCTTCGTCTACGTTATAAGTGTGAGTCGTCTTTTAGCGAATCTCTTGAAATCTAAAGCTTTTGTTTGTCGCTTGAATCTTTCTATGAAAAACTGTGTGTGTGTTTAGTTAAATGTAAATATTCAACATTTTAACTTATGTGTACTGTCTCGGTGGTTCAAATTCCAGGTTTTTTGTTGGTTTTGATTTACCAAACCGCATTTGGTTAGCGTGGTGACTGGTGATTATGTCAATACCTATGAATTGTAGCGATCACTTGATATCATTGACGGAGGTCTATTCCTAGCAGCGAGACAGTATACAGACTAATTATAGTTATTTAGGGAGTTATTTTAGTTATTTTATATCCCCAGCTCTTGAGGCTTTGAAGCTTTTCGACCTGGACAGGGATTTGGGAGAAAAAAGAAAGGCTATATTATTCATATACATATGGTATTTATAAAATACAATTAAAAAATTAAACGCCCACCCGACCCAGCCAGGAATTGAACCTGGGTCTTCCACAATCCGGGCGGCTGCACTGACCGCTATGCTACCGGGAAGGCTGACGTAAGCGCTGAATTTTGTCACTGCTTTTTAATTTTTGAGTGCTAATAGCGGCACAGTGCCATCTATCCAACGGTCGTTGCAACCGATGGCCATGCAGATTCGGCTTTGCTGATGAAAATTAGCAATTAGCACTTGAAAATAAAAAGTAAAAAATACATATGGTACTCAACCTAATTTCTTCTACTAATAATATCAACGTTCTATTTACGGAGTGGAGCTCCACAGTTCCGTAAAAGGTTGTAATGGACAATTAGCGTGATCAGCACATATACTAGACTTTTGGGACAAACTACGGTAGCTTAGAGCAAACTTAAATTTGTTTCTGGATCGTTCGATTGAGTTTCTAACTAAGCGTCCTATTAAATTGAACTTCATTTAGCAGAAAGTTACGGCGTTACCTGCGCAGTTACTGTAGAGTTTGGAAAAGGAGCAAGGAGTAGTTTGGAAAAGAACTATCATAGGAAATAATAATATGAAAAACTATATCACCTTCAGCTTTTAAACGCCTTACTGCTTAAATCAGGACTTCCCATAAGAACAAAAACACAGGAGGCTTAATAGAGATTCGTTGTAGCAATACAGTAAGCCTACAAGGTATGTTTAAGTCCCAAGTCTCAACGTGATTAGATTACAAGCTGAGAAAAACAATTATTTTAATGATTTTTTAAAACCGCAGCATCTTAATTAAAAAATCACTTTACTGCCGTCATATTAATGGAACGACTAACAAGGAAGCTCATAGCACATTCCAACGAGTTTTTATTCCACAACGAATCCACAATGAGTCCGAGGTTGCAGGTCGCCGCTGCCCCTTAATGGCGCTGGCTTAAATCCAAAAGTCAATTATTGGGCCTGCCTGGTGCTCTGACAATTACTCCCCATTTGTGATGTGGTCTTACCACGAGTTTACTTGGCTGTTTTTGGGGGCAATAATTTATGTTCGACCTTTTTGACACTTCTTAAACATACTTTTTCTTAATTTAGGACAAAATGCATTACGCAGGTGGTGGATGAGGGATCTTCATCAACATCCTGCATGGTTTTGTGCATTCCGTTCTATATTTAAATATTATAAATGAATATTTTCTTTTCTGTCAACGTTTCACAAGTATTTTGCACAAGTTCCTCGCCATCCATAAAACCTCGGTCAGGTGTAACTGATGGTCATCAGAGGTTGAGACTTGAGACTGACGCTAGCGAGTGCTACGTAAACTCATGGTAGGAACGAGGACCTTAACGACTCAGGTGTTGAACGGTACTTGACGTGGCGTTTTTGGCGTCGCCTAGCCTCTCCAATTTGTACAGCTCCTCAGCTTTTCGACGCTTGTTAAGCTTCGGAATAAGCGGGCCGTAATTATTGGTTGAATAATGCAAGATGTCAAGTGACGCTCTGGATCACCAACGCTATCCAGTTTCAATCAACGGAGTTTATAATGAACGCATTATGTGTCTGAAGCTTAATGGTTAGTGCTTCGAAGTGGTGTTGGTTAATTAAAAGTTTTGATAGTTCATCTCAGATAGTTATGGAGCGGTGAGAGCAAAAAGTTTATCCCTGTCTCATACGTATGATGTTTTTATAGTAACTGATTTTGAGATCTTTAAGGGAGTAGAATAAGCAATGCAACACGATATTTAATTTTGAAAAGCACGAGACAAGTTTAAGAGTAACATGTAAAGTTTAGTGGAATACAGCCTGATGTCACTATGTGAGAAGGCCTGAACACAAAAAAGCTTTGTTTATAGACGGGGGACGATGGAAACAAAATGTTTTCGCAAAATTATTATTTCATCAAAACCTTTGCGACAATCTTTGGGTACGAATTCGGCCGTGCAGCATTCGGCCCTCCGCCCACCGTACACGCTTTGCAAAACTCCTACTCATCAGAAACTTTGAAGAACTTATCAAACACTTGAATTACCATGAGAGGATGGAATAAGCAGCAACATTATGCTACACAAGGAAACAGATTTGGATAGGATGACAATATGTAAAATTTTGATAAGCAATAGACGAGTTCAAATGGAAGCCCGCCATTGATCACGGCCGAAGTCGCCGTCATGGCGGGCGGGTATTAGGAGCACGCAGCACCCACCGTACACGCTTTAGGTCAGCGTGGTGGATTAAGACCTAATGTCACTATATTATGATAAGGCCTCAGCACAAAAAAGCTTCGTCCATTGTCGTGGATGTATAGACGATACCTTTTCGCAAAATTCATACTTCATCAAAAACTTTGGGAAGCTCTTTGTCAAACAGTAGGACTTAAGCAGTCCAACAAGGGAACAGATTTGAATAGGATCACAATATGTAATTTTGATAAGCAAAAAGCAAGTTTAGAAGTAAACCCGCCATTGATCACGGCCGAAGTCGCCGTCAAGGTGGGCTGGTATTAGGAGCACGCGGCACCCACCGTACACGCTTTAGGTCACTATATTATGATAAGGCCTCAGCACAAAAAAGCTTCGTCCATTGACGTGGACGTATAGACGATACCTATTCGCAAAATTAATACTTCATCAAAAACTTTGGTAAGCTCTTTGTCAAACAGTAGGACTTAAGCAGTCCAACAAGGGTACAGATTTGAATAGGATCACAATATGTAATTTTGATAAGCAATAGGCAAGTTTAGAAGTAAACCCGCAATTGATCACGGCCGAAGTCGCCATCAAGGCGGGCGGGTATTAGGAGCACGCGGCACCCACCGTACACGCTTTAGGTCAGCGTGGTGGATTAAGACCTAATGTCACTATATTATGATAAGGCCTCAGCACAAAAAAGCTTCGTCCATTGACGTGGACGTATAGACGATACCTATTCGCAAAATTAATACTTCATCAAAAACTTTGGGAAGCTCTTTGTCAAACAGTAGGACTTAAGCAGTCCAACAAGGGTACAGATTTGAATAGGATCACAATATGTCATTTTAATAAGCTATAGGCAAGTTTAGAAGTAAACCCGCAATTGATCACGGCCGAAGTCGCCATCAAGGCGGGCGGGTATTAGGAGCACGCGGCACCCACCGTACACGCTTTAGGTCAGCGTGGTGGATTAAGACCTAATGTCACTATATTATGATAAGGCCTCAGCACAAAAAAGCTTCGTCCATTGACGTGGACGTATAGACGATACCTATTCGCAAAATTAATACTTCATCAAAAACTTTGGTAAGCTCTTTGTCAAACAGTAGGACTTAAGCAGTCCAACAAGGGTACAGATTTGAATAGGATCACAATATGTAATTTTGATAAGCAATAGGCAAGTTTAGAAGTAAACCCGCAATTGATCACGGCCGAAGTCGCCATCAAGGCGGGCGGGTATTAGGAGCACGCGGCACCCACCGTACACGCTTTAGGTCAGCGTGGTGGATTAAGACCTAATGTCACTATATTATGATAAGGCCTCAGCACAAAAAAGCTTCGTCCATTGACGTGGACGTATAGACGATACCTATTCGCAAAATTAATACTTCATCAAAAACTTTGGTAAGCTCTTTGTCAAACAGTAGGACTTAAGCAGTCCAACAAGGGAACAGATTTGAATAGGATCACAATATGTAATTTTGATAAGCAAAAAGCAAGTTTAGAAGTAAACCCGCCATTGATCACGGCCGAAGTCGCCGTCAAGGTGGGCTGGTATTAGGAGCACGCGGCACCCACCGTACACGCTTTAGGTCACTATATTATGATAAGGCCTCAGCACAAAAAAGCTTCGTCCATTGACGTGGACTTATAGACGATACCTATTCGCAAAATTAATACTTCATCAAAAACTTTGGTAAGCTCTTTGTCAAACAGTAGGACTTAAGCAGTCCAACAAGGGTACAGATTTGAATAGGATTACAATATGTAATTTTGATCAGCAATAGGCAAGTTTAGAAGTAAACCCGCCATTGATCACGGCCGAAGTCGCCGTCAAGGCGGGCAGGCATTAGGAGCACGTGGCGGCGGCAGTAAATCCGGAGGCGGCCCACCGTGCGACAAGTTAATGTGTTATTAAACGCTGAGCGAAATGTGCTTTACATTGTGTTACGTTGATGACCTGTTGGGTGGAGCTGCAGGCACGACATTCCTGGAAGGTGTAGTAGTTATAATGAGGCTGTTTCTTTCAAATGTTTTTAATAACTAAGTTTTGACCTCTCGTCTGCTGTGAATACAGACACAATTGAATTGTAATTGTTTAGGGCACTGATCAGTGCTCGCCACAGTTTAGAGGTTAAACGAGGTTTAATCCAAACTTTTAAGCATAGGCACAAAATTAGGAAATCCCAGAAGGTAGGGTTAATATAAACATCTGCGCTCGCATTGTTCCGAGCTGTTGCGAGATTCCGTGTCCGTGAGAGGTTGTCTGTGTGAGCGGTCCTCGTTTACATAAAGCTTACCTTCTGCAGTCTCCTTATGTTGTGGTATGTACAGGTATCTTAAGCAAAGGGACTGACTGGCCCGCAAACCGCGGTGATTACGGCCGGTGCAACTCGGTCGAAACGGCGGGTATGACAAATGTATGCCTTAGATATCAGTGTATATACCTAGTAGTGTACGTTAACCCACGTTTAAAATGTATGCGAAAGTTTAAGTGTTTATAATACTTATCTACCAATAAATACTACCTACAAACATACATCTAAAAAGTATATTGAACCAATTAACTCTTGCTTGGCAGAAGCATGAAAAAACATAATTGCAAGAACACAATGTTGAAAAAATTATCCACGAGCAGGATTTGAACCTGCACCCTTCTGACATACCGGGTCAGGTGTTGAATAATTTCGGCGAGCTGGTTAGAACCCCGATAGCTCAATTGGAAGAGCCTACTTCTTAACTGATCTTTAGTATTTGTAAAAATATTATGATCAGATGTTAATGACGGTAGTTGTTGACATTGAATTGGCGCCTTTGGCTTTCAAAGTAAAAAGTAAATAGTGTTGAATAATTTCGGCGGGCTGGTTAGAACCAATTGGAAGAGCACCTGACCCGGTATGTCAGAAGGGTGCAGGTTCAAATCCGGCTCGTGGAAAATGTTTTTCAACATTGTGTTTTTGTAATTTGTATCGCAACAAAATTTGCGTTTAAATTATATAAACAAAACAAAACCATTTTAAAACATAATTGGCTTTTTTCATTAAGTTCATCAAGTTGTCATAATAAGTATAATTTAAATTGTAATAAATAATTAATTAATACTATGTAATAATAATAATATGGATCTAGTAAATTTAAATTTTAATATAAGTACACTAATTTTCGTATTAGATATTGTATAATCATTGCTGTAATTTTAAAATAACTAGGTTTATAATATTTGCACGCCTGCGTGCAGGCTGAATACATTATCTTGCATTCAATTTTAAGAACTTTAATCTATGTATGTATTCTAGCAAAGAAACAATTGATTTGATTTGATTTGATTTAAGGGAACTAGTACTTTGCTTAGAGTCTAAGCTATAAAATGTGTTAGTGTATGTATCTAATTAATACGTTATTGTGCTCTATTAACTGACCTCAAAAGCAGTTTCATTAGAATCAGCTTTATGGTTATAAATTATTATATCAAAATTTGAAGTTTTTATATGATACCGAAATTTATAAAGGCACTCGATGTACACAATCAAAATGAAGTAACTTCGAAACTTACCAATTCCATAGATCACAGCAGAAAGTTCCCGTCAAACCCGAGACATTAGTTACATTTGGTGACAATAATAAATTTGGCCTTGTCAGCTTCCTTTGTAACAATGTATATTGGCTTCTAAGCAAAGTGTAATGAATCACTCGAGGAGACGAATTACAACCAATGCTAATAAATACGTAAGATCAATTGGAATTAATTTCATATACTTACTTACTGTGACTCTCTGGTTAATTCTATACATTTAAATGTTTGTAACATAAAATTTTAATGTCTTTTTTTATATCTTACAGGCACAGTATCTTCATCTCACCTGATGTTAAGTGATAATGGTGGAAGCACTTCACCCGGGATCCTCAACTACTGAGGTACTGGATATCTTATCTCTAGCTGCCGGAATACAACAATGCTACAAACAGCAAACTACCTTTAACCGGTCTACCGTAATAGAGCGTTGCCATAAAGTTTATTATTCTAATGAATCACTGTAATTTTCTTTAGCACTGACATTAAATATAATTTCTGACTTAAAGAGGTTCCAGTAATTGAGCACGTCCATGTGAATCACTGTTTGATTACACCTTACTCAGAAAACAGGTCACCGTTATCAGTACCAGTACCTAGCAGATAAGGCGTTCTTTGTGCTTCGCCTTTTTTGTTTGAGGTTACTTTTCAGCGATCACAATTAGTGTTTTGTCTATTAAAGAAACTTTTTTTGAATTTATTCATTTGTTTTAGTTTCGAACACTCCTACTCTTCAAATGTTCAATGGAAGATAACAAAACACTATCAATGCGTAAAACAGTCAATGTTTCGCTTATTGTTTAGTGACATGAACAGTCATGGGCAGGGTATACATTACTTGAAATAAAACGTTTTTTACTTTCACACATGGAGGTTTTACGATCAAAGACCTTAAAGAAATAATCTTATTATGTATTTAAAAAAAAAATTCTGACTAACCGAAGTACAAACAACATTGCTAAGCCCTAACCACTAAATCTAGGAGGTAAAACGCTGAAATTTTGCAGGCTCTTTCATGACGTCGTCAAGTGATAATACGGTTTTTTTAATTCCCGAGAAATTATGGAATTCGGGTGTTTACGAGGATAAAGTTGCGGTAGGTCGCTATCATATAAAATAAACACAATAAAAAGAGTTTTATTGCAATTAGATGTTAGTAGGTACAGACGCCTACACATAAACTTATCCAAAACTGACAAATTTCAACAATAAACATAAGGCATAAAGTTCAAAGTCTATTGAAAAAATTTGACAGTTTGTGGTAGGTTGACGTGCAGGCGTGTGTACATTAACTTTGGAAAACAAAACCGTTACTCATGATCATGACTCATTACAGTTATTATTGTGGAATTTAATTCAAAACCAATACTTATGATCAACATTACTTATGATCAAACTAATATTTTTATTTTGTTAAACAAAAAAGTAGAATTTATTACTTTGCATACATAAATTAACATGCATAGTTTGACACAGCCCTATTGCGAAAGGCTAAGTGATGATATAATTTGGAATGCGAGTACTTACCCATAGTACAACGTTGAAGCAGAACAGTGTGTATTTTATGCAATATATTTGGGATTCCAGTTTGCCCACCGCCTGGCCTTGCCCCTTCCCACGTCCAGCACCAGCCATCACTAACAGAAAGCACTAAAACACTTCACAAATTGATAAGCCTACAATAGGGTTGTGCACTCGCGCTCTCGATCGAATCGTGACTGGAAGTTTATCTATAGATAAACGGTACTGAGTATGTTATCAGTGTTTGTCCAGATAAAGACGCACAAAAAGATACGGGCAAATGAATTGCCACACCTGTTTTTTTTAAAATGATTATTTATAATATGAATTTAACACATTTTTGATAGATGCGTTTATCTATACCATAAGTAGCTAAGCTAATAAAAATAATTATTAACGCGTTAACAATTAATACAAGTTATAATAATTATGTAATTTTGGTTTTAAAATTATTTTTTTACGGATGGAGAGATTTGGAGATATTCTTCTTTTCCCCAAATCTCTCCATACATCTCCTACTTCTTTATAAGAATGGTGGGAGACCATTCAAATAAGAAAACTGTGTAATTTAAAAATATAAGAAAATATATGTAATATTACAAACCCAGCCAGCTAGTTAGATTAGTGTTGTCTAGCTAGACTTAATAATACCACATACATCACCATAATATAATTTCTTATAAAATATAAACCAAAACATATTTCAAATTCATTTTGCGTAAAACGGAACTCACCCAATTAAAAATATTTGACGTAGCAAGTTACAAATTAATTTTAGATAGCCAACACCTCAGTCTCCCCGTGTCCACTGGAGCTTGCAAAGGGTTTAAAACATTAGGATAAAATAATAAGCCAATAAAGGCGAATAGATACGGATAAAGTGTTCAATTTCAATGCTTTTGCGTGTACTTTATAGCGAAAATATGTAAATAATTAAAATATATAAATACATAAATAAATTTTATTTAATGGTTTTATTTTGTCTTTAGTTATCCTAATTTTTTTTTCTTTAATGTAGTTAGTTATGTTATGTTTTTTAAGTAATAATTGTAGTTTATTAAGTTTTAAAATGGTGTATTTTCTCGTCTCCAATATACTTACAGAAAATAATTGTAATTTGTTCACAATAAAATTTCCACAAAACTAAAAAAAATAAAAAAAATAACTATATATAAATCAAAAATGCGTAATAAGATACAGTTAATATAGACAACTTGAAAGTCGAGAATATAAAAGCATAAACATGTTTCTACTTTTAAGGCTGACAATCAAACATATACTATTTTGTAATTTAAATATAGAAGGTATTGAATATTATTTTATAAAATACAGTGAAAAAATTAAATGCCTACCCGACCCAGCCAGGAATCGAACCTGGGTGCTACCGGGAAGGCTGACGTAAGCACTGAATTCTTTCACTGTTTTGATTTTTGAATGCTTTTTTAGCGGCATCAGTGCCATCTATCCAACGGTCATTGCAACCGATAGCTATGCAGATTCATCTTTGCAGATGAAATATCACAAATAGTATTTATGATTGGTCCCAGCACAGCGTAAACAATTGATTGAAATAAGTAATATTACAGTCCTACCGTCATATCAGACTTAGTGTATGCTCTAGGTAATCCCATCCTATCAGAATCCAATGTCTGTCGTAAATCTTTAGGGTACACGACATTTTATTAATTCTCTGAAAGACTCTCTCTCTCTCGACCATGAAATCATTTATCTCCGATAAATTGGAATGTAGCCTTCATTCTACTAGCTCGTATTGAGTTCTTTGAAACACAATTTATTGAATTGTTGCAACAGGAATAAAACAAGGATGCCTACTGAGGTTTTACGACTTCATTTTGCTTTGTGCTGAATTTGATTAAGCCCCCTAGCTGAAACAGTTTTGTCTTGATTAGAAGAGCTTAGAAGCGGTTTTTAATTAAATCGTACTTGCGTTGAGTTGCTTTGTACCTACTGCTAATTCATGTCTTTTGATTAGTTGATATTGTCATTGAATTCGGCTTTGTAGAAACTCCTTGCTCAAGTACTCACGGTATTCAAGAGTCAGATATGTTGCGAAATAGTCTGCGTCTATATGGTCGGGTTCAAATTCAAGGGTACTAAAGATCGACATACCTATGATATATCTACAAAACCCACTTAAAAGCTTTCTAAATGTCATTTTCATTTAAGAGTCTTTTTTTGAATATTTATTTACTTAAATATTCAATATTTTCAAAGCATTAGTAAATAGCCTATAATTGCCCCACTGCTGAGCAAAGGCCTCCATCATTGAAATCAAGTCACCACTACAATTGATGAGTAATAATAATAATACCTTACTGCGTATCGTGTTCGACTGCTGTCTTTCTTTCAGACCCTTGAACCGACCATCGACGTGTCTGCCCAACGATTGTCGGATCAAGTGCGGGTGATCCAGCGTAACAACTTGCTGGATCAGTCAATACTTGATCGGCTACGCCTGGAGTCACTACGTATTTGTGCGGCTTCTTCTTCGGTGCAGGATCGCCCTGCCCCACAATTAACGGCGGTGACGCCGGTCTTGGTGGTGCGAGTAGATTCGATACCCGAGGATGAAGATTTCACAAATACGAATGTAAGTACACAGGTGAATGAGCAAATGAGGAGCGCTTTGAACGATGCCATTCTACAGTATCGTGACACGCGTAACTCTAGGCCGCGTATACCTTGTTTGCCCACGAATAGGCATAATTTGGCGTTAATGAGTGCCTTGAACGATTTACTGGTTCCTTATCTTGGGACCAGTGAAAATTTAATTGATACCCACTCGATCCTTTATTGTGGGGCCATCGCGGTGTGTCGCGTTGCTCGTGTCAAATTCCAGGATTCTGGCCGAGTACCGCGGCAAACCGGGACTGCCCCTGCTTGGCACTTGAGGATCGAGGGGCGTATTGTTAGGTTCAGGACACTCATTGCCAAACTAATTTGTTTCAGAAATGGTAATAATCGGCCTCGCGTCATGCGATTCGTCACACAAGCCTTTGTTGGGACTGATGTTCGTCCGGAAAACTATATGGCTTGTGTGACGGAACGTATTGACTTTCTGAAACAAAAAGTCTATGCGTGGGCAAACCGTATACGTCGCTACAGAGTGCGTGTGAACCGATACCAACAAAATCGCCTCTTTCAAAGTGACCAAAGAAAAGTATACAGACGTTGGGAAGGAGCTGATCAACGTGTAAGCGACGGGCAGCTACCAGATGTTGATGCCATGACTAATTTCTGGCGCAGCATTTGGTCGGTGCCCGTCGAGCACACGGAAGATGACTGGATGAGTGTTGTCAATATAAATTTTTGGACATGAAATGAGCTACCGGTGGTCAGGGCTGCAGAGTGAGGAACCTCCTGACAATACGTGCCGTGTCAAGGAATACTGCTTTCTGAATCTGACCCTTGATCCAACCATCAAGCGAGAGCCTCTTAAGATGTTGGTCGAGACTCTTCGCTATCAGACCGTTCGCTGAAACGACTATCGGGACAATAATGGTTGAATCAACATCCCACATGGCGGTCACCTCGTGAGCTAAGTCAAGGTACTTATTGAGCTTGTCCTTCTCGGCTTTCACGAGGTTCTCATCATGAGGTATGGTGATATCAACCAGTATTGCCAGGCGCTGGGATCGGTCAACCACCACGATATCAGGCTTATTGGCGACAATAGTCCTGTCCGTAATGATAGAGCGATCCCAGTAGAGCGTTGCATGACCATTTTCGAGTACTGGCGCAGGTGAATATTTATAGTACGGCACCTCCGATTCAACAAGGCCATATCCAAGAGCAAGTTGCTGGTGAATTATTCTGGCTACTTGGTTGTGTCTGTGCAAATACTCTCCGTTAGCAAGATGATATCAACCAGAAATAATATGTCAGAGTGATTCTCCTGGACGGCGGCATGCCCGAATTATTTTATGTATTTTGATGTATTTTGATCCTGTTGATTGAAATAAACGCATTTTGTTTTTTTTTTATTTTTTATTATTTAATAAAATTGTAATAACTTAATCACCAAGCTTGCCAAATGCGGGTTGGTGATCACAAACCCTGGCTATGCATCTAAAAATCCGGAACACACTTTGCCCGACCTGGGAATTGAACCGGGACCTGCAGGTAACGGGCCGAGCGCTTTGCTACTCGGCCACCGAGGTGTTACCACCAAAGCATTAAGCCAAGTCTAATAAAATATTCTATACAGAGATACAGTTAGTAAGTCGTTGTAGTTAAACAACATAAGAAAGAAACGTTTAAACAAATGTCAGAGCGTGTTTTGTTTCTAAGCGCCATTCACAAACCATTTTCTGTCTCACTCTCTGTATTTTAACACAAGTTGGTAGAGCGTGTTCTATTGCTAAGCCTAAATGTTTATTCAGTAACGCATAAAAAAGACAAGGATAGACTAGGCAGCAAGCCATTTTATGGAAACATTTTAAGTTTTAATTTGGGTATAAATAATATAGCTCTAGTCATGCACAAATCGATGAGGTCACAAGTTATAAGAGCGTGTTCCATTTCTAAGCTTATGTGTTTATTCAGTAACCTTTAAAAAAGACAAGGATATACTAGACAGCTAGTTTAAGGACGCATTTAAGGTTTTATGGTCACAGTTAGGCTATAAATATAGCTCGAGTCATGCACCAATCGATAAGGACACAAGTTGTAAGAGCGTGTTCCATTTCTAAGCTCCCGTGTTTATTCAGTGAGCTTATCGAACATTATGTTGCGTCCTCATTTTTTGCGGTATGATTCCAATTCTTCTGGCGCGCATTAATTTTGTAAGGGTAGCCAACCACGCTTATAATATATCAAGTCCAACGATATGGGATTCAACCGAAACGTGTTCGAAATCCGATAAACGGATTCAAACTATATAGGAAATGGATGCGGCCGGTATAAGCTGTAAACATAAATAAGGAAGATGTACGACGTTTTAGAAAATCCCCACGCACGGAGCGTCCGCCGTAAATCTAACACTTGCAACGGTATACATTTTAGCATTCGTAACATAGTGTCTGGGAGTCTGCAAAACTTTAATACCTCAAGCACTGATATCACAGAAACTGTGAAAGTTCGTCACACGTATTAGATCAATGGCATGGAAGTTATACTGTCTCTATCTCTTTATCTATGTAATTTTCCAATATCTTTTTCTACGTTATAAAATGCCTTATCAGATTCATCTACTTTCTCAACTTTAACGAAGTACCCAATTATACTTTTAATTGTCTCTTTAAACTGCATTGTTTACTTAGAAATTAGCACTTCTTAAGTGAGTGCCAGTGAGTGCCAGCGGTCTAGAGATGTTTAAGCTTTTTCTCCAAATTATACTGACAACCTGTACTTTTGTACAGTTGTAGTAGTTGTAGTAGTTGTAGTTATAGTAGTAGTTTGACCATACAGTATTTAATCAGATATAATTTATTTTCAAAATTGGGACCAATTAGAAATAAATGAATGTTATGAAAAAAGATTTTTTATAATATTTTTCTGAAAATGCACAAGTACAGTGTCTTTTATCTTTTGATAAATTCGTGTACTAGTTTATCCAATGTCATCTGATTTGTTTATTTATAAATACGCATACAACTATACCTATTTGGTTTACGATACCCTAGAAACGTCTTAGGCACAAACTGTCCTAATATAAATGCTTTATGAGTCAGGGTATTTTAAAAGGAGTACGGTATGTCCGCAAATCGTAAAAAAGATCACATCTATAAATAATTTAGGAGCAAACTAAAGCAAGGAGCAATTTATTGGCATTGAGGTACAAATAAAGTCACAACTATTCCGGGTACAAGCCACAACAGACCTTTTATGTAAAGTTACGATTTGCAAATATTCTTTTGCCTTAAGAACCAACACATTACATTATTAGGTTGCTTTCTGCTTAGTTCTTTGTGACTCGTTTATTCGGTTTGCAGAAAAGTCAGAATGTTTTTTTTTTAATATCATTCGCTTCAATGGATTATATTCACACGACTTTTGTGGCTGCTACCTTACGGCTAAGTCATTCTAACTAGTGATCCGCTGGCAACTCAGGCAATAACACAGAAAGGTATAAAACTCGTCTCGTCACCTATATCTAGACCTTTCTTGGTGTCTTTATTGGAGGCGTCAGTATTTTCATTTCCATTATTGAAAAACTGAGATATATTTTTACTACATTCAAATCAACTTCAAAAAAGAAGGTTTCATTTCGGCGCGTTGTTTTTAAATGATCCTTTTTTATGTAAGAGGGTATACCTCCTACCTACGGTGATTTCATTCAAAATTCAAAATTCAAAGTCATTTATTCAGTTTAGGCTACAAATAGCTCTTATGAATGTCATTATGCCATCGGTTCGTAAGTCTACTCTGGGCGGGAGATCTTGTACTGAGAGAGCATTGAGCATTGAGGTCAATGTCAAGGTGTAAGTCCATCCATTTTTTCATAATGTTATATTATCAAATTAAACCAAAAGAAATTGACCAAATGTTGCTCTTTTGTGCATTTGACATTATATTGAAGAAATTTGACAGTTTTGGATAGGTTGATGTGCAGGCGTCTGTACACAATGATCAAAAGTAACTGGTTATTTTTTTTTTATATTAACGGGTAAGCTCAGTGTCTTGATCTCACCTGATGTTAAGTGATGATAAGGCCAATGATGGAAGCGCACTTCACCCGAGATCCTCAACTAGTGAGGTACTGGCTATCTTATCTCTAGCTGCCGGAACACAAAAATGCTACAAACATTGATGTTATGGCGACATATTTAGATAAGATGGTGGTAGCTAGCCAGGCGGACAAACAAGCCCTACCACCAACCAAACCGAGTACACAAACATGTAGCCCCGCTGGGAATCGAACCCGAATCGAATTCTTTACATCCATCGAATAAGTTATATAAAATATGTAATATTGCTGAAATACGTAGACCTAAATAGGTACAAATATTTTTACTATACCAAATATCCTATTATTATTGGATTCCATTTATAATTTCCATTTATAATTTGGTTGTAGTACGGTCAGCAACGAAAGTGTCTGAACACATTAGTTACAACAACAATGACAATCTTCTGTTACCTTCTTTAGTAGCTTTGACAAAGTACAGTCGCCTGCACATCAACCTATCCAAAACTGTCAAATTTCTTCAATAAATGTTCAATCATATACCGAACATATAAAGTTCAAAGTCTATTGAGTAAATTTGACAGTTTGTTGTATTCTGATGTGCTGGCGGGCGTATTTTTTTATTTATTTATTTTAGGGATTACAAACAAAATGTGTATATAAATTGGCGTAACAATAGACTTATATAAATGGTAACACATCCCACCACGTAATTCACGTGTAGGTGTATCTAATATAAAAGCTACTACTACACTGCTGCTGAAGTAATCAGCTACTTTTGTTGCTGACTGTACCTAATTAGAGATATAAAAAATCACAAAATCACAAAAGCCTCACATTTTTCCACGGGTAGGAAAGCTCTCAGCATTCATCTCACCTGATGTTTAGGGATAATATATGGCCGAAAGTGGAAGCGCATTTCATCCAAAATCCTCAATTACAGAGGAACATCATACATTTAAATTTTATATTTCAAGCTATTTTTAAGACGAATAATTTGAGCAATGTTTTTACAAAATAAAATTTTCTAGAAACAAGAAATGTATAACCACTGCTGTAGTCAATGTGGTCAAACGGTTAGAAAACCGGTCCTAGTCTCATTGGATACCTAAAGTCGACTACGAAATTGCTTAACCACCATAAAAAAAATTATGTTGTTTGCATAACATATAACAACACGGTATTTTTTTGCTTACAGGACCAAGTGACGGATACGTTGTCATCATTGACAAAATTTTATTGCAATGGATTTTTTTTTCAAAATTGATAACGCGAATTCATGGTCATATAATACTTAGCTTTTACAAAAATTACAAAATTGTTGTCGTTTAGTTACATACTGTCAGTGCTTATTCTAAGTCCGTCAGGCTACTTGTATCCATCGGTTTGTAATTCTGCCGCCATAACACCTATATTAGTAGCATTGTTTCGTTCAAAGGTAGGATTCCTTTGTTTTTGCTTATGAAGTGGAACGACAGGACCGTTGAAGGGCTTTTGTGAAGGGAAAGCCTAGCGGGTTATGGTGTAACCTGGTGTAACCCACCCTATGTCTTTCGTCCCCACTTCCGAGGGGGACCCTCTCTAAGGAGAATATGATTACTGGAACAAACCTTAGATTAACAGACTCCATTACGAAGACTGTCGCACGGCAAATGATTTTTATATTATTTTTTAATTTTTATAAAGGATCGCCAATAGGCATGGTAAGGATCCGCGGATTGCGGTCAGTGGCGCGCACTTGGAGAAACATATCTCCAGCAGTGGACTTATATAGGCTGATGATAATGATGGTATGGTGACTTACAGTGACCTACACATAAGATACAAACAAATACAAAGATTACTTTGTATTTATTTGTATTTTTTTAACTACAGCTTACACTGAACAAGAACATTGTGTGAAAACTAAAGCTAAATAAAATAAAATTAAAGCATAGATATTTAAAAAAAAAAATAGAGAGATAGAGATAAGAATATTAAACATTATATTAATCCATTTTGAAATTACCACTTTTTGTATTTGTTTATGTAGGTAATTAGAAAACTTTTCTAATCATCATCACAGAATCAAATATAATTGTTATAGGTATCTGTCTGTATACAGGACGTAAGGAATCTCACTATCGAAACTCTATTCGGCGACAAATATTTGCTGAGATATACAAAGCTTTTAGGTCAGTCGGCGATCGATCGCCATCCTATTTACAATAAACTCCAAGGCGTAACTCCCGACTGGATCTTCGACGGGATTCCAAGGGAATGCAAATCTATGGAGCTAAATAGAAACGTGTTGTTTGAAAATAGTTAGGAATTAAATAAATAAATTTAAGTTACATTTTCGATAGATAGTTAATCCCGGGTTTGTGATCACCAACCCGCATTTGGCCAGCGTTGTAATGACTTGATTTTAATGATGGAGGCAAGGAGGCCTCTGCCTTGCAGTGGGGCACTATTGGTAGACTATTACTTTTATTTTACTTATTTCTTTTATACCATTTATTTTTCTATTTACCATTTCTAATACTGTTTTTTTCAGCAAAGAGAAATTGACAAATAAGAATATTAGTTATGATTCGTTTCGTTAATAGGACATCTACATCTTTATACATATTACAATTCTTTAAAAAACAAACTGTAGAATACTTAAAAAACTACTATAAAGCTTAAGTTCCTTGTACAACTTCGCATTGACGACATATTTAAAAGTTCCCGAGCAACACGCGGAACTGTTCTCAATACCGGCCGCGATGCACTCTCACTTGAAATTAATCTGCAAGAAGCCATAGCGGTGACTATTTACAAACGTCCCCGAGCTCCCCCTTGGCTTCTCATTCTGCTTGTGAAATGTTTTAGGGTTGCTTAGTAAAATTTTTATAACATTAAAAAATAGGACTCATTTTTTTTTAATTCAATTATTTATGTGCCTAATCGTAATGTTACATAGTTAATAAAATCATAGACCGACGGCCCTGTCGACAATTTACATACAATTTGAATTTTAATGATAGTCCTCTTATGTCTCTGGGGTTAACCCCAGATCATTTAGTTCGTGGTGATAAGCCATCCCTGACCATATTTACCTAAGAAGCTGGTAGGGGGTAGGGGAGGAGAGTCTCACACAACCTTTGGGTCGCCCCTGGCCAGTAAGACAGCATTTTGCCTACAACGCAAGCGCTATCAAAATAATATATCCTCGCAGTGGAGTCAGTTCCTAGTACCAACTCAAAAAAAGTCCATGAACACATATCACTAACTGTCTATTTCCCCCTGTTTTTAGATAGCTAACTACAGCTGTCTTGCTCTCTCGTTGCATGGAATGCACAACACTCAGATATACCACTTGTTCCAGTAGTAGGAAGAGTTATGGTTTGGTATTATTAAGGTCGCAATGAAACTAATCTGCAAGTAGCCGACGCGGTGCTTATTTTCCAAGCGACCCTGAGCAGTCCCATCATTCTGCTGCTGAAATGTTTCCAGGGTTGGCCGCCCCCTTTTTTGTCTAGTTCCATTTTCTTTTGTTAAGATTATAATACTCTGTTTAAAGTCTCTGATTTACTGAACGAACGGAAGTTCTAATGTTTCCTTTAATGTGAAACATGACATTCGAAAAAAGCAAGTAAGCTCTTGGTAAACATGATACTGTCAGGATCTTGTAAAGGTATATTTAAAGAAGGTTTTTCATCTAAAACGCCTTTCTTATGTGACTAATGATCTTCTTCTCATAGCAGCTATCTTCAACGAACTTTAAATCTGCAACTTATAACAAAGCCGTCAGTAGCAGCCCTGCCTGTATTTCTTACGAGACCCGCAGACATGAGTAAATAATTTTCCTGATTACCGTGCGCCGTCTTCGCGGAGCGAGTTGTCGACGACCCCGACAAAAATATTAAAGGCAGTATTCAGATGTTCGCTATCGTGTTCCGTACTCTGGAAAGTTTTGCCTGTATATGACTGAAGGAGACGCTTCGCATGTTTGGCGTCGAAAACATCCTTGTGCCGATGAGAATAAGGTTTATTCGGGAAATTAAGAAGCTGCATGTTGACGTTAACGAGTTACAGACATTGTGCAAACATCACAATTTATATTTTTACGTCGATGATCACGACGTGTAGCTGAGTGCAATGCACGTTAACGTTTGAAATATTGTCTGGAACTTCTGAAGGTTTTTATTGTATGATTATTTTGAATTGTCTCATAAAGAATTCTGCTTTTAATTTCTCCTTCGCATTGGTATTCTTAAAAATATTATTGCTTTGCTTAATCATCCATTTTACTTTACTATTGTCATTGTGTTTGTTATTGTCTAGACTCTAGATTGTTACCATCAAAGTTTGTCTCACTGACATGAATCTTTTCATGAAGTCATAACAAAAACAATTCTCCGGAGACCTAACTATTATCATTATCGGAAAAAGCTTTGTCAATGAAGTGTGAGTAAACCATTGTACGAAAAATAGCAAAAAATTGGCTGTTTCTAAAACTCAGAGCAACCTCTTTTAAAACTAATAATTTACTTAGATGCATTCATTATATATATAATATTGTTATGAAGTTATAAACATATCTAAACAGTAGGTATAGTTTTATAAAAAAACCGGAGAAGTGCGGGTCGGACTCGCCCATCGAGGGTTCCGTACAAATTTATGGGTACATATATTACATAGTTCAGGAATCGAGTCTCTAACTTTTCCCGACTGTTAGGCACTACATACACCAAAGTTATAAGGTACCTATACATATAAAAGAGAGAAAAGCAATTTCTTTTTTCATTCTTCGTCATAAATCGAATACTATGCATCATAAAAATAATTAAAAATCTGTTTAAGCTTGTGCAAATGAAGCCCTTTCATACGATAACCCACTACTAACTTACTTCAAAATTTGGACCCCGTTCCTTGTATAAAGACCCTGTTTTTTTGTGATTTAATTAAATACCTCTACCTCCAAGCGTTCCCGAGATGAAGGGTCTTGACAGCCACAGCCAGACAGACAGACGGACAACAAAGTTATCAACAAATATGTATGGTTTCCAGATTTTTCCTGTACTTGTAGTATAGGACGATATTACTTGCCAAACTTCATAGTTCTAGGTCAACGACAAGTACCTACACTATGAATTTTGATTCCCTTGAGAGTGTCGAAATGCGTTTTTTGTGACATAAACGGCCGTATCTTTTTTTTTTTGTTAACTTAGAAGTTTGATTTTTTCACAGATTCAAGGGACTGCAAACTTGAGTATATGGTTTAAATTTCAACTTGATACCTCCAAGCGTTCCCGAGATGAAGGGTCTTGACAGCCAGACAGCCAGACAGACAGACGGACAACAAAGTTATCAACAAATATGTATGGTTTTCAGATTTTTCCTGTACTTGTAGTATAAGACGATATTACTTGCCAAACTTCATAGTTCTAGGTCAACGGCAAGTACCTACACTATGAATTTTGATTCCCTTGAGAGTGTCGAAATGCGTGTTTTGCGACATAAACGGCCGTATCTTTTTTTTTTAGTTAACTTAGAAGTTTGATTTTTTTACAAATTCAAGGGACTGCAAACTTGAGTATATGGTTTAAATTTCAACTTGATACATCCAAGCGTTCCCGAGATGAAGGGTCTTGACAGCCAGACAGCCAGACAGACAGAAAGACGGTGATCAAACAACAAAATGATCCTATAAGGGTTCCGTTTTTTTCCTTTTGAGGTACGGAACCCTAAAAAAGACTAAAATATTTTCATCATCAGCTCATTTTATGTCCCCAGTGTAGGGGCACGAGCCTCCCTATGAATGGATAGGGAGAACGGGCCATAAACCGCAGCACGGGCCCAGTGTGGATTGGTGGTTGTTACTGCTAATGCAGTCTGCTAACGCGGCCGGGAACAATGGTTTTACGTGCTTTCCGAAGCACAGAGGTGTTTGAGATGATACATTTTTGGTCACCTATACGATGACTGGCCTCTGCGAAAGTTGTTTAACGACAGCACTCGCAGACCAGGCGCGTTAACCACTGCGCCATCAAGCTCCTCACTCCTCAAATATGTTTTTTTTAAATGGCGAATTTGTCTGTCTAGACATTTTGGCTAATTCATTTTATGTTTATATTTGGCAATATTTAAAACTAAACTCACATTTACCTAAATAAATTGAAATGTTTTCAAAAATTTGCGGGGTTGCTTAGGTATTATAAAGTCTCTGTAAGAAATATGCTTACAGTAGAATTCTAGTCTATGGCGATTACCAATGTAGCATTAGACTACATGTTGTATTAACATTATTTAACGGAATAACATATCTGATTTAGCGACACTGACAACGTTGAGCAATTGGCGCGTTCAAGTAATACTGGCGCAAATTGATTTCCAGTTACGTAACAGTTCCGAGATGCATTTCATTTCATTGTGAGTGTTCAGGTGAGCTTCCTGGAGGAAATGCAATTCAGATTCGTTGGAATAATATTTGTGATACACGACTGATATTTAGTTTGGTTGTAATATTTCGGTTCGGAAATTGTGGTCTGCATTGAAATGCAGTACAGAAATATTGTAACTAGCTTTGTAACTGAGTAGATTTCTATATAAAAACGGTTTATATCAAAGATGAAGTCAGATTCAAACCATACTCATATTAATTTTATACTTCACCTCTTTATGATAAACCAATATTAAGTGTTCACTAACTGGCGTGAAACTCGTGAGGCTTTCTTTTTCTCCATCTTTTCAACCGAACTACAATTGTTGCAAGTTACAAAGCTCCCATTAAAAGCTTGATACAATCAACAGCACAGTTTCTGTAACCAGGGACCTAGCAACTAAGCTATACCGATCAGCTGAGAAAAGTATATTTTCTCATATAACATTGAAATTAATAATTTCTCCATCAAGCATTTAGCATTCAGAACTAAAAAATAAAATATTGACAATACTGAAAGCAGCTACAAGTGTTATTTGCTCAACTTTAATTTGTTATTAATTTATGTTTTGTACTCGTTGTAAAGCAAAACTAACTCGGACTGAAATGAATTTTAAACATGGACTTGTTGTTGATTTACAAAGCTCTGTTAAAGCAAACGGACAATACAAAATGTAATTAAACGAAAAGTCGGAGTTGATTCTGGACGTAGCCGCTGTTGTGTTTAATAAAGATCTAAGCTGAGTGACTCTTTGTAATGAGTCGAGTTAAAATGAGATTATAACTTTCTATTCGAATATTTTTCGTTTCGACTCTGTTCCAGATGTTTGCAGGAGTTGTTTGGGTAATTATTTAAAGCAACACACATAGGACATCAACAATGAATTCCAAGACCTTACTAGTAAACCGAGTGTAAGCTTGGAACCTATTCCATGTTTTGTTCCTATCATGTAAACACGGAATTACTTATACGCTTATACTCGTACTCTGTTTATTAGTACGGGAGGTTTCTACGCATTTTGTAAGCGATGTTATTCGTTACATTTCAAATAACATCGCTTACACAAGCGTCAAAAAACATCATGCCTTTTTTTACATGCATGAATTCGGTAACTTAAATCGTTCGTTATTTCCATACAATTTTAATGAACACCGATATGACATTTCGTTCAAATGTTTCTAACAATTACTTACTAAGTACTTACTTGACGGTAGATTTCTTCAACTACATTACTATCCATTAGTCCGTATTTAGATTATGTGAGGCGTTTGAGTGCTAGGCCAGTTAAGACTGACTTTAAAAAAATAATACTTTTCGGGACTGCTCTTTGAATTAGGCTATCTCATAGTTTATATAAATATTTTTGTCATAAAGACTCATTCAATTAGAATTGCAAGTAGCATTGCGAATGCTTTTGGCTGTAAGCCACTAAACATAAGGTTCATTCTTTCGTTGATTTAAATTTTATTATTACTTTTATTAGCAAGTGTACTTTCAATGATTCTATTTTATGTAGAAATAGCTGACCCGGCGGACTTTGTGCCACTTAGTGGTACCAGTTTCCATAACAACAAAACAAACAAATCATTTTGTAATGGATAATTAAATTGTCGTTTTTAGTATTTTCCGTTACTTATTATTTATGTTTCTCACCGTTTACACATTCCCTGAACTTCCACAAATATTTCGAAATCAAAAATAGCCAAATCGGTCCAGTCATCCTCGAGTTTTAGCGAGACAAACGAACAGAAATTTATTTATATATTATTATATAGATAGATTTACTATCTTCAAAAACAAAAGGGCTAGATAGGAGGTATTGACATAGTGCAGTCACATTCATAATATGCACCTTCACCGTAATTGTAACATTCCCAAAACATTCTGCAAGCAAACCATAACAAAGATCATCATGCATCACTTGCTCATTTTATGTCCCCACTGCTGGAGCTCAAGCCTTCCTTATGGATGGGTAAGGAGAATGGGCCATAAAACATGAACGGGTCCATTGCGGGTGGGTGGTTGCTAACGACTGCTGACGCAGCCGGGACCAAAGGCACGAATGCACGGAGGAGCTCGAGATGATACATTTTTGGTCACCCATTCGATGACCAGCCTTTACAAAGTTTGCTTTACCTTAGTAATTGCAGAACGGGTCCATTAACTACTGCGCCATCGAGCTCCTAAAATAAGATATTAGCCAACCTTTAAAACTCATCTTAGCAAAGCCTTATGCAAACGGGCGTTAATCGGGCGCTCCCAGCACAGCCCAGGGCCCGTCGCTAAATATTTGGGCGAGGCAAGTCGTTTATTACATTTCCTCGGACGGCAACCCCTGCACAATTTAATTGTGCTCGCCACCTGTGCACGAATTCCCTTATACATACAAAGCGACGTCTCCGCAACGTTCACCACTATTTCTCTTAATAGCCACAGCGCATTGCTCCTTTGTTTTATTTCATTACCAACATTTATAATTGTGTAACGCCACGGGTAACGGTACGGTGTGGTGAACTCAAATCGCTGGCGCTGGATCGTGCCGTATTCTTGTGGAGAGATTTTTAGCGAATTCGTGTGTAATTTTACGAAGTGACAGTTATTAAATAAATAAATAAACATTGCTAAGGTACACACGCCTGCACATCAGTTTTGGATGGGTTGATACACGGCTGTCTGTACATATACAAAGTAAAATTGTGTCCGAAAAGGGACTTCACTCAGCATTGCGGTAAGTTAATTATCACAATGCTGAATTTCGTGGAGACCTGAGGGGTAACCAAGAGCTCTTATAGCAGTATTATTGCAGTTGTGAAAACGAGACGCGTGTAGCAGCGATTATACATGCGTCTCTTTTCCACAACTGCAATAATACTTCTATAAGAGCTCATAGTCAGGGGGCTGAGGTTTGTGTGTATGACACCGCGCTGTGCTATTATCATGTATAACTTAAAAATATGATTATTTATTAATAAAACAAAGATCCCATTTCTTGGCTAAGGCCTTTTTTTAAAAATCCGATGATAGCTTATGGCGGTCTCAGAGCACCCTAGCGGCACATGAGGTGAGGTACAGGAGTTGTTAATCAGTGTATTGATGTTCCTGCGGTCGATAATTAACCCCCCGAAAGGGTGATAGGCGTCAGTCAGTATTCTCATAAAAAAATAAAGAGAAAAAAAAATATATATACTATGAAAGAAGTATCGTGACAGGACTGTGAGCCTATGAAGCACGGCCTGGCTAAGGCGAAGGAAATCGAAATGATTACTGTAATTGTGTATGTAGTATATATGAATTTATATTGTAACACGTCAGGATAAACATTAAATAAGTAATGTGTAAAATAAACGCTAGTAGATCCGTACAAGTTGTTTTATTTCAATTGTAACATCTTCACACCATGTCGGAATGCTAATAAATAATTATCTGGTCTTATCCTATCTTAAGTATTTCGTATTTCCGAGTCGAATGCGCTTCCGTAGATGATGTTTCATGTGAACAATTTTTATTTAAGCGCAGTTCGAAAATGGTAAAACGGCGGCCATCAAAACCTAGCTTTACTCAATCAAATCGTGTCGGTTGACAGCCTGAATCGCATCTGGATAATGGTGTGAGCGAAATGATCTTAACTTTTCATCCCTGAAAAATGCACAGTTCCATAGAATGACGTGAACAAAGTGACGGGCGCAGTGTCGTGATTAATCGTACCATTCGTACACTATTCGTGGTGTAACATGCGAGAGAATATAAGGTGAAAAATGAATTTTGTGGCTTTGCAAAAAAGTTTCAAACTGAATCTGATGGATGTTGTATGCTACAGCCGAATCCTATTTTGGTCTAAACTAGTTTTGGCTATGCATAATTTTATATGGTGACTGGTTAGTCAATAGAGAAACTTTTAAACAACTGTCAAAACGATTTTTCGTAATAGAAATTAAAATTGTGTTCCGTCAATTGAGTATTTATCAAACACTTTTTACAGAAACTCATCCTTAGGCCAAATAAAAAATTGGTTTTTTATTTGATTGGTTTAAAAGAACCGTTACGTGATGTCGTATAAACGTTTCATATTCAGAGTTGCTTACTATCCGAATTCATTAAATTACGTTTAATAACACTAAAATTTGTATGGCATTGAAGCAGTGCCTTCTGGCGACACATGTGCGAAGAGTTAAAATTTTGGCATACAAATTCTCGTTTTCGTTAACGTGATCGAATGTCAAAAATAACTCCCTCCACAACTCTAAATAAAACTAAAAATAACTTGCCCTCTGGAATTAATTATTTTTGTTGTCACCCTATTGTTAAAGCAAAGTTTTTTCGGAAAGAAATTTTAACCTCTAAAGTTTAGACCTCGGTTCGAAATGATCGTTGTTAGAGTGAACACTTTCTCTCATTGTTCTACGAGTACAAGATTTAGAACTTAAACTACTGTTTTAAAAAAATGTAAAGAAAATTTTTCACAAGCGGAATTTGAATCCGCACCCCATGACATACCGGGTGAGGTGCACTACCTTTATGCTATCGTGGTTCTGACCAATACGCCGAACTTATCTCTCTTCTGTGGCCGAACTACTACCAAACTACTGGCCATGTATAGTGTAGGAGTATGTAGGTAAAAAGGAGAAGAGCCGCCACATCGCCGTGTTTCCTTTCTGGTAGCCGGTATCCATAAGTAAGATTTCCTGGGTCGAAAAAAAAACGGATCAAATCAAAAATCTTTTAAAAAACAGTTTCGCGATATAATTTCTGCTTTTAATGCTTTTGAGTTCAATTTAGTTGTTATCAACATTCCTAGTATCCTAAACAATCATCCTTCACACCTACTTACGAGTATTAAAACCATACAGAATGGTCTCAAACATTCCCGCGTGGAGAGAGGTAATGGAATTATACAAAACAATTTTTGTTATTTGCGTTCCCATCGCTATACTTTTCCACTGTCCATTTGCGCGTGGCTGACCACACTATAGTAACATAGTAACATATTCACACCCTCACCCGCCCGACCCTGATTCTATTATCACAACAATTTCTCCAATCTCATACTATTGTCTTATTTCGGGTCGCACATTCCAGTTTATATAAAGGCTCGGTTGAGTTAATTAATTTATTCATGTCAGCTTCCATTATTTAGTACACCGGTCATTCTGTGTGAACAAAATATGATATTCATTTTCGTATTTGCGTGTACTGGTTTCATATGTTATTTAAATAACAAAGAGGGAAGAGTTACCTTGAATAAACAGAATGAACGGCTGTTACGGATACAGCAATAAATGTTGTTATGTGAAAATAAGGGTGATAAACAATTGAAAAGCTGAGCTTCTATATTCAAATATTATGAGATTTTTTCTACTCGTGGCCAATACAAGATGGAGGCGTCGCGTCCGTCGGTAGCCGAACGGTATGCTCGAGTGCAATCCCCATAGCTCCGTTAGATTTTGACTTGAACCTATTCTTATTCACAAGCGTAACTTTCTGGATGGGTTTACGCCTCGGTGGCCGAGTGGCAAAGCGCTCGGCCCGTTACCCGAAGGTCCCGGTTCAATTCCCAGGTCGGGCAGTGTTTTTCAGAATTTTTCGATGCATAGCCCGGGTTTGTTATTACAAACCGCATTTGACAAGCGTGGTGATTAAGCCATTACCCATCAATTGTAGTGATGGCTTGATTTCAAAGATGGAGGCATTTGCCCAGCGGTGGGATAGTTATAGGCTATTTACTAATAAGACTAATAGACGGGATAGATAAATTAGCATTTAAACTGTCCCATTGATGGGTAAAGGCCATTATAATCAAGTGTCGATAAATAATGGGTATTGGCTAATCACTATGCTTGTCAAATTTATTGCATAAAACCATGTCGAAACGTACTAAAATGTATGCCTCTTTGTTTGCGTTAATCCTTGTAAATAATATTTAATTCAAAACAGTAGCATAATTATGTGTACCTTATAAAATTACTATCAACAATTTAAACACTGTAGTTAAGACTAACGAACGCGCTGAATCACCTCATTATGTCAATAGAACTGTACCGACATGCTATTACTCGCGGAATATCATTAGCGTCGAAATTTAATTTAGCTTCGCTAAGCAACAAGCTTCTAATTATGAGTTCGAGCAAACATAGCATGGTTAAATCATATCGTTAAAGTTCATAAATGTAGGCAATCACGGATCCCGCTGTCTCCGGGGAGAGGGCTACGGATCGACAAAGAGCCGGTGCCGCGCGTGATTCGAATTTCACAACGATAACGCCCATCGAATAAGATTTGAATATGAAGAGAATATTAATGAAAAACTTGCGTACGCCGCGGGGCGTCAATCTATTTCCACTATACTGAGTTTTGGTGAGTTAAACCGACACTTATGTTGGAAATTATACGGAGCTCATTGGTGTATTGGCGCGGCGGCGGGTGGTCCCAGTGGCCGCCGGATAGTGACCCTGTTTCCCTTCGTGTTTCAAAGGGAAAATTGGGTCCGGTTTGTAGAGGAACGTCTGTGCTGGACGCCAAATGTCTGAAACAATGTTTATTTATTAATTTAATGTATTTTTTATACATAATTAAAAAAAAAATAGCATTCTGCACTCCTTCTCTATATAAACTGTAAGTGTGCGAAATTTCATACTCCTCCGTCCGCGCAATTTTCGTAAAAAGGAGTACAAAGTTTTTGCTTCACGTATTAATGTATAGATTATATGCAAACTCCTTTAAATTTTCAATGCAAAGGTCAGAGTTATTTCATTCATCTTACCAGAATCCCGATCTAGATGGGAAAGCCTAATTTCACATTTCTTTGTAGCGAAAATTCTCAAATTTACATTTTGATTAAATAAACGCTTTCGGTATCGCTGTAACGTTCCTAGGCTAAGCCTCGGCGTTTGAAATTAATCCGATTAATCCGAACACTTCATTTCAGGCAAAAAACGGTCTCTAAAAGAAATATAATGTTAAATTTCAAGAAAGTACATAAGTAGTCTGATATTCTTTTGTACTTTGGCTAAGTGATGAAACACGATGGCAGGATTTGTATAATCAGTTTTCGTGTTTTGCTTTTAAGTTTTGCCTTGGCTGAGTGGTAGCTGATTTTGGTGACATTTTGAATAAACTTCATTGTGAATAATGTAGTAAATATAAAGCAATTTTATTGAAATTATTCTTGTAATATATAAATATGTATAAATTATTTAAATCCAAATGTACAGTTAGAATTAGATTTAACGTAAGTTTTTCGTTGCCTTCCTTCTTACAGAAAATGAAAACCGTCTTTATATGGTGGTGGGTGCTGCGGTATAAATTTTTAAAAAGTCGACCGCCCGACATTGAGCAATTGCCATACTTTATGCTGAGCCCCGTTTTTAATTACTACTGAGCACTTTTAAGCTTCTGGCTGTGCTTCAGTAGCGTAAGATTTTTCAAGTTTCGAATTTATTCTAAAGCTTTTTTCGTTTGTCAACAAACTGCCTTAGTTTGTTGAGGCTGCATAAATGTCAAGGTTGCTAGTAATAGTTTTATGTACCATTCGATCACGTTGACGAGAACGAGACTTTGTATGACAATATTTAAACTGCCTTGGTTTGTTACCAGGAGACACTGCCATATATTTTATTTGTTTTCCCATGATTTATGAATTAAACTCACGCCAGCCAGAAAGCGTACTAAGCATACATATTTTATTTTAAATCAATTTAAATGGCTATGGTGTTGAATTCGATATACACAAACCATAATACTTTACTTACATAACATATAATCGTTTTAGGATCGTTTAGGATCGTTCAATGATTAAAGAAATATAATATAACAAAAGTATGTAACAAAAGTTTGATTCATTAGTATCTAATGGTATGGTTTGATTATGAAGTTTCGCTGTTGATTGTATCTCGATGCCTCGTACAGAGGAATTGATACATTTTGAAACTTAAATAATTAGTACCTACAAAATTTACATATTATTATTTGGTCTACCAACAATAGCGAATTTCAACGTAAAAAAATTTATTATATAAAATGCTTTACTAAATGCATGCATATTTACACATAAAAAAACGATTAACCATACAATAACAACAAGGCCAACGGCGACCGTAAAAGAAACCTTCATCCAACTTAATAATAAAACCTCACAGTTTGAATAAACATGAAAACCATAAATGTTTATGGCGGGAACACCATCGCCGCTTTTATGATTTAACGGAATCGATGAGTTGCGAATTATAGCGCAAACGTAAAGATAAATCGCATTTTTATTTGCACAACGGCGGTAAATGGACAGGAGAGTGACAACTGCTTTTTATCGCTGTGAAATTATGTAAGGGAGCCTCTGACGTTTAAACTTTTGTTTTTTTTCTCTTGTTTTTATTTTTTTTTGTACACTATTAGGCTTGTGCCAGCCAGCTTTGTCGTGCTAGTATTTAAAGCGCTTCGCTCACAAAGCCACTTTTGTTGAAGTAACTATCAACTTTTTTAAAGTTTCCGTAATGGTTGCAAGTTGCAGCAATACCTAGGTTTTGGCTGCCGCAATTCCATAATCAACAGATTTTTTTGAGATAGTTTGCTGATTTAAGTTTCACCGGGCTTTTTTGGGGGCGGCGGGAAACTCAAAGGGTTCCTCAAGCAGTGTGAACGAAGCACCTTCAGAGGTTTTCTAGAGGGAACGGCATCATGCACTAGTGCGTGTCCCCGTGCCTTACTAGATTCTCCGAGGGGTTCGGATCGGATCGGGTAAACAGTGTTTGCCAAATGGGGAAACTGGTAACTTCACACAACTACCTAGAACAAATTTAACAACTGCTAGTTGCAAAACTGTTAGTGTATCGGCTGCCGGGAAGGCAGTTGATACAGCGACGTGGGAGTTCAGGAAAGGACTTACCGGAAATGGGACGGTGAGTCGGGCGGTGTTGTGGTGTCTCGCTGGCGGTCCTGGTTTGAACTGCTGGAACTGATGGAGAGCACGGTTTGACGCACTATGCCAATATGGCGGTTTGGTTGAATCGGGGTGTGTCGTTTCCCGTGTGCGCGCGCGCGTTTATATTCGTACCGGCTGTTAGTAGCAGACTCAGTGCGCGCGCCGAAAATGCACACCGAACGTCCTTGGAGCCGAGTGAAGGACGCGCGGTCCAATCAACACACTAGCGCCGCCGTCGACTTGTACGGCGTATCTTTTAGTTAATGAATGACCGTCGCGTTTCTGGCGCGAACAGTTAGCGATCATCGAAACTCACAACTGTTTCTTTAAATTGTATATAAACAGCGAGTTGCGAGTTGCGAGTTGCCTGTTGTCACAACAAGGATATCAAAGTTGCTCTGTCCGCGGAGTGCCTTACAGTGATACATTTAATACTATCAGGGAGGGTATATCCTAATTATGGGCACCAAATATTTGCGTGTTACGGATTATCATTTTAATTTTGATGAAAGAAAGTTAGAAGATAAGGAGAGAAGGATATTTTTATTTACTGTCCCACTGCTGGGCAAATGACTCCTTCTTTGAAATCAAGCCATCACTACAATTGGTGGGTAATGGCTTTATCACCACGCTTGCTAAATGCGGAGTGGTGATCACAATTCCGGGCAGCGAAAAATCCGAAACATACTTTACCCGACCTGGGGCCCGACCGCCTAACCGATCGCTTTGGCTACGTGTATAGTTTATGACGTCATCTTGTCATCTAGCTAATAGGTATAGTCATATATCGAATGCTATAGCCTATAGCTATAGATATTGCTTTCATAGGCGGTATGAAATGACAAGATGACGTCATAAACTATACACGTAGCCAAAGCAATCGGTTAGGCGGTCGGGGGGCTGGGATTGGAACACACCGAGGCGTTAACATAATAGCATTGAAAAAAAAATATAATTATTATATCAGTCCCGTTTCGGGTAATAATATTATAATAATATTTCCATAACGTTCATTTAGCGTCTCATCAACGGCTGTTTACCGAGTTTCTCTTCACTGCCACCGCCATCCATCATTCAAGTTAAGTCTCGTTATTGATGTTTACAACGCGCGAACAAACAGACATAATCCCAAGGGCTGTATGTATTAAGCGCTATGTGATTGTTTACAGAATTGGAGCCATGAGCCGCGCCGCTGTGTACACTAACACTCCGGAGATGTAGCGCGACGCCGAATATCAATGAGAACAAACAACATTGACACAAGCCTTTTTGTAAACAACGGACAAGTAACAAATAATATTTCGAAGGGCATCCGATTTTCGAAGTAGGGAACATAATATTTAGAATGAATTAAGTTAGAATTTCATTTCATCGCCGGCTCATTTTATGTTCTTACTGCTGGGGCGCCATCATAAGAGCAAATTTTTGTAGCCTAAACTGAATTAATTATATTGAATGTCTATTTGAATGTGTTTGATATGGGATAACGTGAGCTTAACAATGCAACCTTTATCTGATGGAAGGTATTCATCGCTGATTGTGGACATCAGCAGCATCCTAAGGGAGCTGTTTATGAGTTGCTGACTTTGAAACTCCATCTTGAAGAAGAACCTCTTGTTATAATGTACGAGAATCACCTCTGAAAGAGCTTATTTCACACTTTATTGCTTATTTCACTCATTTCACCTTGCTATTTTTTTTTGTAATGTGACTGAATGTATAGTATAGACTGAAATGTAGTCTAAGCAGTTTATAATACTGGTAGATTATTACTTGATTCTAATGACCTGATCGTGATGCTTACCGTATACTATATACTACTACATAGGTACTACAATATTTAAGTTATTAATACATAATTACAAAACTTATTTCAAATATATTGTTGGTTATGAAACGCCATTTTCGCCCGAGCACGGAAAATGGAAAAAGTTCGGAACCTCAGCAAAAGTATACGCGAGTACATAGAAGACAGAAGTGTTCGAAATTCAAAATTCATTTTTTCCCGCCACTTCAAAAGGGTGTTCAAAATATGACGGTGTAACCAGAGTGAACGAGAGTGCGGCAACTTCACACAAGCGCTCCGAAACGCACGCACACAATCTTGTAGTTCACCTACATTAGCACACAGAAAAAAGCACGGGAAAAGAGTACGCGATGACGCGGGCTGTCCTCGCATAGGTGGATCGGGCAGCGTATGTTGCTGTAGTAACGGAGAATAACAAGTATGTCATTGAGCGCTGCCGATCAGTATACACCACGGCCGGTAGTCTACGAATAAAATATTTCAACCGAGTGTCTATGGTTCCCATGTGCGACATGACAAATTTCTCTCCCCCCCGCACCCTTCTTACTACAACTTTTGTTGCTTAGCAACGCCTAACTGTCATATATTATTATATCAATAAATTCGAATTCAAATATTTTAAGTAATTTTTATTGTTGATTAATTTTCGTAACATATCCTCTCAATTTTTTAAAGCTATGAAAATTGTACAGTAACTCCATTGTTATAAGTTGTGCTAGTAGGCGAAAGGATTTCAACTTATGTAGGTTTATTTCCTAAAAGTGGAAATGTTTCGAAAAGTAGTTGAAGTGCAATGAAGTGCAACAACTGTTTAACCAACCTACGGAAAATAAGTTTTGTTTCCACATATTTCCTAAATGGTAAGTTCTTAAATGGTATTTTAAACTTATTCTTAGTTAGTAATTTATATTTGCTTAAACTATTATTCATTTAATGCATAAAATGTTATAGCTTACCCTAGAATAATTGAATAAATAAATGAGGTCTATGTAGAGCAACGGGTCCAGAAAGGCTGATGACGACTATTATATTAATCATTAGGTAGTTATGTAAAATACATAGCACTACCACAGTACTACCTACTACTAGTATACACAGTACAAAATACATAATACAGTCCCTATACAAAATGGTATTAAGAAGAACAGTTCTCGTTTGCCAACATTTCTATAATATTTATTGTATATATACTTTCACCTATAAATCTATCAAAATTAGATTTTTCTATTTTTAATGTAATTTCTTTTTTTCTAGGAAGTCAGCAGCGTAACTATGTATACCTACTTTACCCTATACAGCAGCGCGAAGACCATACATTCTGTAAAATGAGGTTGATGAAACAATAAAGGTGCTAAGCTGGTAGGATTATATATATGCCAACAATTTAGTTTTACTGTTTAAAATAAGTATTATCTTGGCTTTGATAAGAATCATAATTTCTTTTAACGATTTATAACAATCTGTTTCTACAGGATGCTATTTTTAATTCAACCTTCCGTGAGCAACCTTTACAATTTGATAAATTAGTCGATATAGGCGCCATAAATTATAAGAAAACTATGTATAAATGAGGCTGCTTAAAATTTTATTAATGTTGTTTTTATTTCAGGTTCGATAATTATTTCATTCATATCTATCCATAGTGAAGCAGCCTAAAATTGTCTTAGACCTGCATAAAATACGGATGTTGATGAAAATGAAATGACTTGTAGCGACTTCCTTTTGTACAATTTAGCAAAGTCCGAATTGTTTTCGATTTCTGCTTAAAGCACAAATTATTATTATTTACTAATACCTACCAGGCAAACCAGAAATAAAAAGAATCTTGATAATTCTGTGTTTCATTTATCATTAAACCTAAATTGATTTTGCATTTAAATTAGAATAAGGGGCAAAGCTTTATTATATTATTTAAAATGCTGTGGTCCAAGGCCATAAAGTTTAATTACTCTCTTTTAAAAACAAACTTCTATCATATGCGGACTTCTATACGGCAAGTTTTGGTTTATGGAAGTGACCCATCTGATGTAATCTCTATTATGTCTGTGGTATACACGTAATGTCTTGGTTTGGGTGTCGCGTTTGCGAGTTTTGATATAGGCCTGTTGTGTATGAGGATGTCTCAACACACAACCATAATCCCAGTTTGTCGTTTTTTACTTTGCCGACAGATATAACGTGGTAAGTTTACAATATAAAAGACACCCAAATTCACACAATAATAAATTAACTATGTGTGCCGGCAGGTACAGCTCGGTACGTGGATTCAAGGTCACGGCATGTTGCCGCACTCTCGTTCACTCTGGTGTAACGTTGTAAAGTAAAATCGATCGTCAAAATCGAGATGGGCAAACAAACGGGCACAATCGGGAACAATAGCCCGAGCTTTAAGCGATTGTGCACTTTCAGATGGAATAATTGCACTAGATAGTTCTTTACTATCACAAAATTTCAATCTAAAACTAGGAATATGGATTGGCTTCTATACTCTACTATCGTGCTATCGATTATGTGCTAACAACGAAAAACGAAAAATTCGATCCGAAAGGGAATTCGTTACGCATATCTATTAAAAACTGTTACTATAATTTTTTCGATCAATTAATATGCAAATAGGTTAATCTCAATCTCAACTACCCAAACTGGTAAAAAGGTAAATGTTTTGATGAAAACACTGTATGACTTACCGAATCCCATATTGACTTCCTTGAAATCCTTTCCTTGAAACATATATATGTACATTTCAAGATATAAATGAGTTAATAATGTGCTAAGATCTTAGCAGGTTCTTAGAAGTAAAAGGTTAACAAAAGACTTGGTGATTTTTAAATAGATGCTTGTTAATTAGCATAATCTCTGGTACAGATCGGGCACGTCGGATACTAGCTTGTTGGAAATAAAGGAAGCTTAACTCAAAAAGTTTAATTTCTTATTTTAATTATTATATTATTATACCTACATTAACATTATTCTTATTTATAGTTAACAGGCCTTTCTCCAGCAGTAGGAGTCTTGTAACTGAGTTGATGATGATGATGATGATAGTTCAGTATGTATATAACACTATTATTATATTCCCAACATTATCGATGAAATCGAAACGTCTCGAACTCGTACAGAATTCGGTGTTCGTCAATCATTCATTGCTTTTTCGTGTCTTCCATCCCTAAGCACTATAAATGGCGGGCTGAACTCGACAGTCGTCCGACACGGCCCTACCGGATAAGCCCATACATTTTACATTAACAACCGAAACAAATCCTTATTTGTAACATGAAAGTGGGTCATCTTCGTTTTGTACTTATATAAAAACTATCACGTCTTTACGATATCATACTTGTGCCAATCTTTAGTGGATAGCCCGGGTCGTCGTGAGGTGTGCGAGCGGAATATCAAGCGTTCTAAATCGAGTGACATTTTGAATTCTTGTGACTACACCTTCGGGAGTGGCGTGACGGTGTCTAAAACGGTTTATGGCGATTCCATTTACAGAAATATCGTGAACTCGTGAACGTTCAGAGTAAGTTTGAGCTAGAATCACGTTACTGGTAATGCTTGCTTTTATTATGGCTTTGTTACTGGCTGCCAGTAGCTTTGAGGTATTTTCCAAATCGTCTATAGCGATAAGTTCGTTATCGTTTTAATGTATGAATATGCATGCATTTACTTGAGCATTTTATACAATAACATAGCAAGAATGTTGCAATTGTTGGTAAACTAAATAAATAAAAAAACAAATAATGTAATTTATGTAAATTAATCAAATGTAAGTATCTGATTATATTATGTACAAATATTAAGAAGAATTTGTAGTCTTTGCGATATTTGACAAAAAATATATAATATTATTTTTAAATGTAACCGGTCACTTACTTTTAGGAACATACCTACAATGAGACAATTATGTTATAAACTTTTATTTCATTAGTGAAATATTCTGGTTTTGTTCATCGACTTTTGCTGTAAACTGTATCAGCTTCCATCTTCGATTTGTTAATTAAATTTAGTACAATTCAAACGGCTACAATGAATGTAATAGTGCTCAGTTGCTTCACCGTTGGTTAACTCGCAATTCTGTGCTAACTTAGTGAGCTAGTCTATATAAACTGAATGATACGCCGCTGACGACACCTGGCAGTAAACCGTTTAATTTGTAACTAAGGGTTTATGCATACTATGCTTTACGAACGCGAAGCGAATTCGTCGCCTTTCTGCAGAAAGCGCGAACGTGTGTCGACATAAAACGTACTTAAAAGAGCTATGGTCTACATTATTTCAAGCAAAAACCCTATATTGCATAGTTATTACTAGTTATTACATGATTAGGTTTATAGTAAAAACATAACATAGACTAAGTAGTAAGTTATTTTAAATAATGTCTGGAAAATCTGGTTCCGAGTTAAGAAAACTCGTACAAACGTACACGGCGTAACTCGTAGTTACACTGATAATATTTGTGATCCTAATCTAATAATATGTTTAGCATGAGCATGTTGATGGGCTTGTTAGACTGCGATCTTATGGCATCAACCACTCCCCTCTCCTTCTATCTCAGCGGTTTTACGTACTTCCCGAAACACAGAGGAACTTAAGATGTTTCAAGGTCACCTCATTACCTTGCAAGTTCGCAACGTTTTGCCATCACGTTGCCTGCACATGACTACCAGTAACAGTCAAATTTCCTCAATAGATTTATAACTTTATGGATAAGGTTACAAATATTATTTTTTATGTAAATGGCTTATGGTTGAAAATTTTTTTGCTGTTGGCCTAAAATGGTCTCAATATTGTCACCACATTTTTTGGGGGCGGCGAGTAACTTAGAGGGTTCTTCCTCCGAATGGTTGGGAACTTCAAGCTTCTCCTTGTAGTTTTAAGTAAGTGTTTATAGGATATTAAGAGTTTTCATTTGCGTCTACAAATAACGTTGTCTTGTGTGGAGAGACCTTAAGTCATCCAAACAGTAGACTGCTTTGCCAGGCGCATACAGAATGAAGCTTTTATTTATACTACATGCCTTTGATGTTTCAATTTATTAGAAGACTCGTGAGTAGGGAAATCCGTATTTATTTTTATGCATATTGTATTAGTTTTATTTTTTTTGTGACAGGCTTTGTGCAAATTTTTTGCTTTTAGCCTGTTTTAAAATTGTTTTCGAATATCTACCAAAAATTTAATGTGTTTATTATATGAGATTTTTATATAAACAGTGTAGGTAGGTACATAAGTCGATGGTTATTGTCGTGGGTGCTTCTAAATACCTTCAGCTTGGGTTTACCATGTCGAAAGGGATGGGAAATACATCCTGGTACAGTAAATTATGTATGTGTTGGTGAAGCGCGTGTCTGAGGCCACTCTACTCACACATGCGCTTTACAGTGACATTAAATAATAAATATAGACTATTTGCTGAGTTATAATTATGTTCAGTATTTATACGTTTGGTCGTGGTCAAAGATATGCCAGTAACAAATGAATATTAAAAAGTTTAATAACAGAAGAAATCGAATAAACTTTTTTTCTTTCCTCTTCTTTACCAAGAACGACATCCTTTGACTATAAAAACAGGCGAACCTAAAGTGATATTAAAAAATCCTCTTTCAAAATGATTTTATTTTCTCCTATATCTTTTTACGATCCTTACCTCAGCCAAGTCGAATATAAATCTTCATAGCTGGCCAACTCCGACCTATTAAAATCGAGGCGGGATAATTTTAAGCGCGCGACGCGGTAACGACACTCGATACTTTGCGACTCTCTATGAGTAGTTGTTAGTGTTTCACTAATAGCTTTCAGGTTTGCAAAGGCAAGTGTATTTTTGTATATACCCACGAACAGCTTCCACCCGTTTACTGTTAGTGTTTATTTTTATATTGCAACACTAGAAAAAATATTTAAATGGCCGATTTATAGAAAACTTCGAAATTAATTTAATTTAGAACTGTCGTTTGTTAGTCAGTCAGTCAACTACAAGTTGAATAAGTTGAAATATGTATTTTGTAGTGAATTATCATGGGATTGTATATTACCTATTTGATAGATTGAGTTATTAAGGTTACCGACATAGCCCGAAAAGTTGCTAAGCAGATACAGGCAGGACACAAGCACGACGCTGGTATAACTGATGCCCGCTGGGGCGGAACAGTTTTCGAGTGGCGACCGCGTACCAGAAAGCGCAGTGCGGGCAGACCTCCAACAAGGTGGACCGACGATCTGGTAAAGGTCGCGGGTTGCTATTGGATATAAGCAGCACAAAGCCGGCCGTCGTAAAGATTCTCGGGGAGACATTTGTCATTTGTCATTTGTCATTTGTCATTTGTCATTTGACATTTGACATTTGTCCAGCAATAGACGTCTTTTGGCTGAGAGGATGAGGATGATGACTGTAATACAAAAAATATAAAACCAATTACTTCAACAATGTATTGTAAGGTAATATAATCAATACAATGAGATGGATACAATTATTATAATTTGATTTCCATCATATATAATAGACAAAGCTACAAATAAACAAAGATTCCTTTGTGAACTACCTAAATAAGATAGCTATCTATTGACTAGTAATATGTAATCTGAATAGGTATCTAATTCAAGTATTCTTCATCAAACGAGAATTTTTAGGGCACATTTTATTTGTATAGAGAAGAAGCGTCGCCTGGTAACAAACGAGGGTAGTTGCAATTTTGCTATACCATTCCTTTACGTCATAATCATCCCCATCTCACTCATTTTTATTTCATGTCCCCACTGCTGGGGCATAGCCGTCCCTATGAATGGAATCAAAACAGTGAGAATGGGCCATAAGCCCACTCCACATTGTGGCTTAGTGGTTCCCGATCATGATTCGATCCGAACCTCTTGGAGAATCTAGCAGTAAAAAAGGACAAGCTTGCGTGATTTTTAAATTTTTAGATAGACTAGTGGTCGCCCAGTGGTCGAAATTCGACCGTAATTTTTATAATCCGATTCCATTTTTGAAACAATATTTTGTATCCTATCCTATCCGGTTGTATCCTAAGCAATGAAAAATTAAAAAAGACAGAATGTGAGTTTCGATTAGCATTGACAGATTTCGGCCGTTCCTTTTCCAATTTTTGAAAACTCTCTGAAACAATGTTTATTTAATTTAATGTTTTTTATAAGCATAATTTAAAAAAATATATTAGCATTCTGCACTCCATCTCTATATAAACTACAAGTGTGCGAAATTTCATACTCCTCCGTCCGCGCAATTTCCGTAAAAAGGGGTACAAAGTTTTTGCTTCACGTATTAATATATATACCTCCGACGTTGTTTCGATCACACGGCTTTATAGCCCTTTAAATTTCTCGCTGCTCCCAAACAAGGCCGGTAACGCTGTAAAGGCTGATTAAGGGCAATAGATAACTTACTCAAAAAAAAAATTGGCATTCCGTAAAAGCGGAGTCGTGTCGTCACATGGAAAAAGGATCAGTGTTTTAGCTACTGAGTTCAACGCCGGTCTCCTTCATAATTGGGCGGGCAGGGCGGGCGGGGCGGCCGGGCGACACTGGCTGTCGCCATAAAATATTTTATGACCACTCAAATCGAACATTATCGCGTGGCCGAAACTCCCGGGAGTAAGTTACCTTTAACGAAAATTGTTCGTGTTGTTTTCACCTGTTTTGTAATGATTTTTTTACGGAGCTGCGTCTGGTAAAGCTCACTCTGTTATTGACATAAATTAAAGACAAGTTTAGGTGAATCCGCATGGCCATCGGTTGCAACGACCGTTGGATAGATGACGCTGTGCTGCTATAAAAGCACTCTAAAAACATTGAAAAACATTGACAAAATTCAGCGCTTACGTCAGCCTTCCCGGTAGCATAGCGGTCAGTGCAGCCACCCGGATTGCGGAAGACCCAGGTTCGATTCCTGGCTGGGTCGGGTGGGCGTTTAATTTTTTCACTGTATTTTATAAAATTTTATAAATATTTAAGTTTAGGTAAATTATCATTATCATCCCATACTAGGCTACTGCTGGACATAGGCCTCTCCAATTTCACGCTACTGAGCACGAGTCGCGGATAATCAAAGTCAAAATTTTTATTTTTAAATAAAAAGATTTTTAAACACTTTTAAATCAAAGTACTTGCCTTATGTTTTAAAGCATTTTAAGGTAAGATAGGCTTTGTTTTAATTAACAGTTTACAAAGGTGTCAATGCTGGTTCAGGTCTTCTCACGTAGACAATATAATGTATAGAGAGATTGGGCCATAACCTACCACGCTATTTGGATACGGGTTAGCGGTTTATGGTCTTTCAAAATAAAACAATTCAACAAACATTTAGATTTTTAACATCACCATCTTTTATCATTTGAGTGATTAAATTTAAAACATAAAAATATAAAAAAAAACATAGTTACTTTAGGGTCGATAACTGACACTTAGCATGCAGTATATCATACTAAATCCTATTTCCCATAAAAAAAATAGTCGTTTGTCACGCGAACCTCCTAGTGTCGTAATCATCGCGTCGGCTTACACATATCGCGAACGGCAGACGTTAAACATGAAATATTCGAGCAATATATTTGTATGCGCGTCGTGCGGCCTAAGCGCTCGTTTATCAATATGCCCTTCGGCAGATCTCGACTAAAGCATACGAAAACATCTGAGAAATAACAATGGCATGTTTGCGGGAACGAAATGAAATCGCGACAGGCTCACTACGGATTTCGTGTGGGATGGAATGGGATCGCGATAACTTCACTCCGCAGTCCGGACGTCGCGTTTCGGCGTTTGGTGTGGTGGCACGTCAAAATGATGTAGTGCTCTCATTCGAATTTCGAAATTAAGCGTGCTGTAACGGGTGGGACTGCTGTCAATTAGTTCTATAGTACTAAAGGTTAACTTCAAAGGACTGTCAATCTCCATGCAACGTTAATAGTTTTTGCATCATTAGTTAGTTGAGGTTTCCAACTTCGGGTCTTATCGTCACTTACCATCAGATGAGGTGAAGATCAAGCGCTTCACCAATGTAAATTTCTTACTCAAAGTCACTTTTATTAAATACCCACATCGACAAGAAAAAATCAATTGTAAACACTGTACTGACAGTAATTTTGTTTACATAACTTTGCCTACACCAAAATTGCGGTCATGGCAAACATTTTTTTGGCGCGGAATCGTACACTATAGTACAAAATATCTGTTTTATTATTAGGTATTAGGTTAAAAACTCCTTTGAAACTCTAACTTTCTCTGTACATGAACCTATATTCAACAACAACCCCTTAGAAAAGTTTCTATACAAAATAATGAAATCTTTTTACAGTTTTGGCCGTATAAAGTTCTCATTAATGTCACTACGTCATCAGTTTGCAAGTGTACGATAAAAAATATTGTATCAAATAACAAGAGCCGGCATGGAACTCGACAAGAGCCTTTCTTTCCCCTTTCCTTTGCCATAAACATTATGTATGAGGCATCCATCGCTTTGCTCATATAATATTTGATGTAACAATTCTAAAGACCCGTGCTTTTTGCACTTTTTCCACTTTTTGACTTAAGTCCAAAAAGTATTTAATATGCAAGCGTAATCAAAAATACTTTGTATATTATGACTACGAATAATTAATGAAATTTCCACTTTGACATCTTCACGCTGGAAATGGTTCCAAAACAAAATCAACTTTGACTGGCATAGTTCGTAAGAGCCCTAATACATCCGTTTTGACACAATCAGTCCCCTTTTAATGAAATCAAGTAACCTTTGAGGTTACCAGCACATCCCACCCTTTTTGGGTCGCCCCGTCCTTTAAAACTGGCATCGTTCTTAATGGAGAAGACGTTATTATCTATTCCCGAGGCCACTCTCGCTAAGTTTTGGGTGACAATGGGCTTCGCCCGACCTGGAATTATTAAGTTTGGGGTGTACTTTTACCTTCTTAGGTAAGTGAAGTCACACTGAAACGTACGGTATGAAAAGGATTTAAGAAAGGGAACGATAATTAATGTAATAATTATATATATTTTTTTACTTTTCATAAAAAATACCTAAGTACACAGCCTGCACATCAACCTACCACAAACTGTCAAATTTCCACAATAGACTTTTAACTTTATGCCCAAAGCATATGGTTGACAATGTATTGATGAAATTTGACAGTTTTGGATGGGTTGATGTGCAGGCGTCTGTACAACCTGTGGTGCAACTGAAATGAGTGGAGTGGAGAATATAGAGGCTTGAGTAAATACTCACATTACCAAAACCGTATAATTCATTAAATTCAAAGAATACGCTGACTAAGATCTCCCTGTCCATACAAATTAAAGAAACTAGAGCGCAACAACATCCAGTTTTCATTAATGACGTAAGCAAAATGCTGCCGTTATTCCGACGTAAAAACCTCTATGCGTCTTAACACAGTACAATTGCGAGTTTGCACTTGCAGCGAGCATTTTTCTATTTTAAGAAACCTTCTTTCGACATAACCGTATCTCTTCAAGCATTGTACAGTTTTATCTCCGCTCGCAACGTAATAGTGGCGTAGAATGGAACGTTTTCAACATGCAAACTGAAGAGTGTTGAGTTGCGAGGCGTTGCGCTTTGTGTATTGTCTATTTGATATTGCCAGCGCCTGTGTACGACTAATAGCGTCTTTTGTAATGTTGCTAGCTCTAAAATGATATCCGTTTACACTAACGTTGCAGCGGGCACACAACTACCGGGAAAAAAAGAAGGAAGGAATAAGTATATATCCAAGAATGGATCACAAAAGTTTGTGGCTTATTGATGGTATTAATGTTCAGCCACGAGCATATTATAATATTCTGGACAATTTAACAACCATATCTATTCAACATGCAACTAACGTTGTAGCGGGCACAAGAGAGAAGAAGGAAATTGACTTAGATCCAAGGATGGATCACGAAGAGGCCCCGTGATGATGATAGTAACGTACAGACAGGAGCATAAATGTGTTATATTTATTGGACAAATGGACAACAAAATCATATTTGTTCAACATGCAAACTGAAGAGTGTTGAGTCGCGAGGCGTTGCGCTTTGTGTATTGTCTATTTGATGTTGCCAGCGCCTGTGTACGACTAATAATAATAATAATGAGAGTTCTTTCTCTGCAGCCTTAATCGCCGATAGCTTGAGTCCTGCTCCGCTGCTGGCGGCGTTCTAGGTTTAGGTTTTTGATAAAAGTTGTATTTTTGTGTGATATTTTGTTATATTTTACTTTTTGTATAAATTTTATAAAAAATACATAATAAAACTAAGATTTAAAATAAATAAAAAATATAATAATATTTTTATTTTCAGTCCATTGTTAGTAAAGTTAAAAGCTATGTTAGTAGAGAGAACACATAAAACAAAAAATCTTAATTTAATCATTTTTGGATCCACGCATATGCATTTGGACCCAATGTTTGATTATGCCAGTCAGGCCTATCCTTCACAACCATCAGGATGCCATTGGCACTCACCCTCACTCTAATCGGAGTTGGAACTATACGCTTTCTTTAAATGCCGTGGAAGTCATCAACTCCTGCTTCCGCGAACATAGCGGATGCACTGTAGTATCTGGGGAGTCCCATCAGCATCCTAAATGCATTATTGTTCTGTACGCGGAGCGCATTGACAGTCTTCTGCGTATAGCCACACAGGCTGCAGGTAAAAATAGTCTGACAGAACGCCATAAATATGGTAATAATAATAATAGCGACTTTTGTAATGTTGCCAGCTCTAAATTGATATTCGTATAACGACTTTTGTAATATTGCTAAAGCTACAATGATATTCGTATACTTATGTTGTAGCGGGCACGAGGTAGAAGAATGCTTTGATCCAAGAATGGATCACGAAGGGGCTTCATGATGATGTACCTACTAAAGTACAGGCACGAGCGTGAATATTACTATGGCGTTACTATGGACAAATAAATGGGCAACAATGGCTGCACTCTTCAATTCTTAATTTAATACTACTTAATTTTATGTTCTGTTATATTTAGAACGCCTCGGTGGTCAAGTGGCAACGCGCTCGGTCTAAAAGGTCCCGGGTTCAATTCCCAGGTCGGGTGAAGTGTGTTTCAGGTTTATTCAGTGCATAGCCAGGGTTCGTGTTCACCAACCCGCATAAGGCAAGCGTGGTGATTAAGCCAATACCCATCAATTGTAGTGATGACTTGATTTCAATGATGGAACCTTTGCCATGACTGGTCTAAACTGAGACGGAGTTTCCTTTTAGCGATTGCAAAAGGGCAACGGTTACCTACATTAACTAACACACAAAGATATCTGTAAACAATTTTCTGTAGGTACTTTATTTTCTGAAAGTGCATCACATTATTTCTTTGAGTAATTTTATTGTTGACAAAATGTCAAAACACTTTCCTTCATCATTTATCCGAATCGAGATCACATACTGTATTCATATATTTTGTGTATGTTTTATGATAATTTAATTAATAACGTAATGGTGGTGAATTTAGTATGCTATAAAAAATATGACAGCCAGAAGGAAATACATTGGATAGAAACTTCCTTAAAAAGGTTTATTTCAATTTTAATTACGGTTTTTAAATAGTTCGATACTTTAAATTAAATTAAATTAAATTAAATATCATTTATTTTAAATTTTTCATCCATATGGGTTAGTAAGACTAAAAGATATTGTTAGTATTAGTCCTTTAGCCTATTTATCCACATTTACAATTATTTAGCCTATATATCCACATTTACAAAAACTAGAAATAAGTTTTCATGTTGTCGTAACAATCGTGTATTCTCCAAATCTGGAAAATATTGTTGAATTTCCATAATGTCATTGCTATTATTTCGACACAAAAATACGATAATTCAACAATTCAACGGAACTCACTCCTATTCCGTTTGGTTTGTCCGACAATGAAAAACGTCACTCATATCCCGGGCGGCGATAAGGGTTAGTCTGCAAGTCAGGTAAGGTGTACCTATTTGTATGCTGCCTGATAAGACAAAAGTTTCACTAAATAATAGAATTATATAACACGGAGCAAAATGTGTTATAAACTATTCAGTGCTGTTTCAGCTACTCACGTGCCAGTTACGGTTTGCCGTTGTTGTCACCCCCGTTCGCGGCATAAAAGGCTCTATTTCCAGTCAGTTTAGGGCGAGGCTCGAATGGGTTTATTTGCGTTCCGCAATCAGGTGATAGACGAGGGTCGAAGGACCCGAGCCATCTCAACAATTCGAGTTGTTGACTGATTTTGCGAACGTGGGAGAAAAATGTATTCGTGTGAGCCGTGGTTACTCACAATCTCTTTGCATTCTGTAACTGGGGAAGAGGTAGGTACAATTTTCAAGTTGAAAGTGATGTGACGGCCATTTAAGGCAGTGATCTAGTCTACATTACATGGATACGTCTTCCTCTTAAGACGTATCATTATCGCTGTTTACGGTTTTAGTACATTTGCTAAAGCGATTGGGTATTTTAGAGTACTACAGAAATAGTTTCATAAGCAGTATTTACTACTCGTTTTGAGTTAAAAGGAGTAGGATAGGTATTCCTACTTTTGCCTGGTGGAGCTGTATTTACTCTGATATCATCATATCATCATTATTCACTTCTCTTCTAAACATCCATATATGTGTCTAGTGTGCACGCTTTGCTTTGAGTCTTCTGACTTTGCTATATCGCCAACTTGAAACTTTATTCCAAAATTTATTTTTTATAATACTTTTGCTTGTTCACACATAAATTGAGACTTTTTAATAATTGACTGTCCCAGTGAATCAAAAAGCGAACGCAAATTATAAGGCCGTTGTTGGCTTAGCGTATTTGCTTTACAACAATAAAAACGTGGACAATAAAAACGCAAATACAGTATAGTAACATATACACGAAATTATCCCTTGTCGGTTTTTGACAGTGATACAGTAAGCGTGAGTAGGTAAGTACATTGTGTGTGTACACATTGGGTGTGTACACATACCACTACAGAGTGTGTACAGTGGGTGTGCTTACACTTGTCTTTGCTGAGTTTCTTGCCGGTCTTCTCAGTAAAAGGTCTCCCACCCTGTGTATACTTACGAACCGATGGCATAATGACATTAGCATAAGATCAATTTCTAGCCTAAACTATTTTGAATTTTAAATTTTGACTATTTTTGAACAACTCGCATAGTACTATAGTTAATTTAGGTTGCTATTTGAGTTGCCTCTCTGTAGTGTCGTCTCAGTCTTTGTTGAGCGGCATGTCGGTGGTAACAGCGTTACACCCACAATCATCATCACCAGTTCACTTTATGTCCCCACTCCTGGAGAATGAACCTTTCCTATGGATGGATAGGGTGGACAGGCCATAAACCACGCGGGCCCAGTGCGGATTGGTGGTTGTTAACGACTGCTAATGCAGCCGGGACCAACGGCTTTACGTGCCTTCCGCAGCAATCAACTATAGCACGGAGGCGCTCGAGATAATAAATCTTTGGTCACCCATCCGATGGCTAGCCTTCGCGAAAGTTGCTTAACCTCAGCACTCGCAGACCGGGTGCGTTAAACACTGCGCCATCGAGCTCCTCTCCTCCCAGAATCATACGAGGCGAGAAAAAGCCTGTTTCGTAAAAAGTTTTACCAATAATACGCTTCGCCCAGCGACCCCATACCAGCCATAGTACCTACCTACTAATGAGTTTTGAAATGTTGCATACAAGTTGTATCATACAGTATTCCAGTCAAACCGATTCGTATACACAAACCACATCTTAATTTAGTTGGCACGGACCGAATTGCATTTGAATTCGGAGGGAGCTCGCTTTGCATTGAGCCAACTTGTTTTGCTAAAACTATTTTCGGATGGCTGGGTTATATTATAAATTTGAGTTAATACATTATGTGATATTATAGGGCGTTCATTTCAAATTTAATTTGAACTCCGTCTGCAGTTCCTTTAGCTGTGATAAAATATTTTGACAGAACAGCAGATCATTATGAAGAAATATTATTGCAACTTCGTTTGAGAAACTATAGGTACCTGTAGGACGTATCAAGAACACATAGGTATTTGAACAATCAAACAAACTTACCAAGTGTAGTTCGGTTGAAATTGTGCACCTTGTTGTCTCGTCCGAAGATGATGAGGATTACTAGCTTATATCATAAATGCAAGAATGGAGAATTCAGTCAGCGTAGGAGATACACATTAAATCTACTGGACGTTTAAACTGCCTCTGTGGTCTAATTAGTCTAGTAGTCTAAAGTTAGACCACCGGTCTCATACCCAGAGGTACCGAGTCGATTCCTAGTGGGGGTGTACATGTTTGCGTACTCGGTTTGGTTGGTGGTAGGACTTCCTTTGTCCTCATGGCTAGCTACCACCATCTTATCTCGATATGTAGTCATAATATCAATATTAATTATCATTTATTTTGACAGCTTGTCCACTTCATTTTGATCGTGCATGTTAGTTTGCAAAATCAAATGGATTAAACAACAAAGCTAGGGCTTCCCTTCAATTTAGCAATTAACACGACGAAGCACTTTAAACTCGTGCAGTTCAAATATAAGTTTGGCATAATCTCCGATTTTGAATGCGACATTTGCACCATAGCCCAAATGTGACTTAAAAGGTACGTCAGCCTAATCCGATAATGTACGGCCGGCGGCGGGCGTCCGCGAAACATTTTAAACTTTCACATTTGAGGTCGACCCTAAGTCAGCTCCGCCCTAATTTGTGACGGTCACAACAATTGAAAGTGTTCGGAGTACTTTGCGAAACGTGGCATGTGAAAACTAGTTTTTTGTTTCATTAGAAATAAATGAACCAATTATCATTACTGACATAATATTTTATTAACCTAGGTTATTTTTGAATACGTTGTCATTTGACAATAGTTTTTGGCTTTTTAATTTAAATTTTACATGTTAGTCAAAGGCAAGAATTAGGGTATACGCCTATAAAAAGGCCAGCGTTAAAAGCTGTTAACGGTATTAATAAAGCCTTATTACGGTTGTGTAGTGAACTAGGAACTCGAACTCTGTATGTCTCTGTTGTACACGCAAACTATGAAGGTCAGAAAACTAAGTCTCAACCTCTGATACATATATTTATAATGCCAACATAAATTTTGTTTCTTACAAGTTTAGTAGGGTACTTTTTATGTTTTATTGCAATTAAAATTTTCAACTGGCAACCCTTTAAGGTATACCTGTTCCTTTGTCATTCTACTTTCATCTAACCTCTTAACTTTCAAAATTACCTAGGCATACATTTTCAATTCTTGTAACAACATATTGTTTCAGACCACAGCGGCAGTTGTCTCTAAGCAACGAAAATGGCTAAGATAAAAAATATATTACTCATTTGCACAATCCTCAGTAAAAACAGCATACTTACTTATTACCACATAAATTCTCCACTCCAAGGAGACAAAAGGCTCGGACAGAAGTAGAGAGTCTAAAAACAACTCGCTGATTCCGCTTACAAAGAAATTCCGTGAATGAAGCGATCCGCTGAATGCGAAAAGGAAATGATTGATGAAAACACGTTTTTCGGATTTCGGAGAGCTGGCATAGGACATTTTGTTTTACGATTGCTGAAGAGAACCTAACTGTTAACTTCTAGAATAAATGGTGCCTATCATACTAAGAGCAGTGTTTTAGTAATATGAAATAGAACTATAAGCAAGCTTAAAGTGTGAGAATAGATAGTGTTCATAAATTTGCACGGGCACCTAGCATGTGCACCTGAACCTGTCTGTCAGAGGGTGCAAATCCAGATTCCGGTCGTTGAAATTTTATCAATCTCATCATCACCACCTCATCACGTTACCTGCTTATTTTATTCCCCACTGCTGGAGCACGAGCTTTCCCTGTGGATGAAAACGCGACACAAGGAGAATTTTTTCAACTTTTGCTTTTATAAATTACTACCTATTGGTTCTTAGCAGTTTCTTAATGTGAGTGTTAGGATACTTGTTATTGCTGCCAGTTGTGGGACATTTCGTAGGCTGATGATGCTGATTAAGAACGTCTTTAAATATTATAACGACCCGCACATAGCTTCATAGATTCATGGAGCTGTGAAGTTAATATATGTGTGCAAAAAAATATAGTTCTATGTAAACATAATATAATACTTGTAAAGTAAGTAACAAATACACTCGGCTACCACGTCAAAGTCGTTATTGAATTCGTCAGAAATAAGCGGATCCTTTAAATATTTATAGGTTCTTGACATCAAAGTCATTGGTAGGCTCAAAGGGATTTCTTACCGATATAGTCAATAAATTTGACATAATTATTTCACATCGATGACTTCATATATTGCTTTCGAGTAGGAGAGACGTGTCAATTCAATTATTCATTTTTTGGCCTACAAAAAGCACATATAGGTTTTGATACTTAAATCTAGATGGCGTAGGGCACGTTTGGGCTGCGGTTTTGCGAGTTAAACATCTCTAGCAATTGCAGGTAACCAGATAGGGTAACTGAATTGAAATATCTGGAGCTCCTCCGTTCTTCGGAAGAGATGCTAAGCCGTTACTCCTAGTTCTTATTGTATGAACAGACGTTGACACAAACCAACCCCAATTGGGCAAGCGTTGTGGGTTCTAGCCCGAACTTTTGATCATCCTCTACAACATTCTTTCACTGAAAGAATTATATAGTCCTTGCACAAGCAACATAAGCTATAATATTTTATTTTGAGAAAAACACGAAATCAACGCGGATGACAACGTCACGGCCAAAGTGCTAGTTGCATATAAAAATATTTTTGAACATCCTCAAAATACTATCTATCTACTATATATATATCTAGAAACAACTGTTCACAAACTAATAAGTCCCGCCACATCCTGTTAAGCTTGTTTTTCTCCGATTACTCGGCCGCCATCAACGAGATTGTCGATTCATTTTCCCACACGTTAGTAATTAAACTAATTAATTATCTAAGTCGTTTAGCCTCGTTGTCAGTTGTCCGCAGGATCGTATCCAATCACATTATGGTGTTGCAGGAACAATACTCTCCTACGTTGACAATACTCGTAGATACGCCGCGAATTTCTTTTGTTATTCTTATAAGATGGGTAGGTACGAATGTCGCAAATTGTTTTTCTATCCGTTATATTTGTGTTGATGAGAATATATTTCGTGTAAGTATTGTTATCTGTGAGGGGCTTGATGAAGGAGGCTAGTGGTTTGAGTTGCGATATTTTAAGTTAAGTATCTTTCGGAATGCCAAATTACAAGATCGGTGACCAAATTATATGTTTCTGAGTTTGAGAAGAAGTGAAGAAAGTGAAGCCGTTGGTGGTTATTGACGAAAGATGGCGGTTGTAGCAACCCATATATGTGGCAAAGCACTCAGCCCGATACTTGAAGGTTCCGGGTTCCATTCGCAGGTCGGGCAAAATGTGTTTCGTTTTTTTTCTTTTTTCGATGCCATAGCCCGTGTTTTGATCACCAACCCGCATTCAGCAAGTGTGGTGATTAAGCCAATACCCAACAATTGTAGTGATGACTTGATTACAAAGATGGAGGGCTTTGCCCAGCGGTGGGACAGTTATCGGTTATTTACTTTTTTAACCAGAGACCTTCGTGTATCGGGCTGAGTGCTTTGCCACTCACTCGGCCACCGAGGCGTTTCGCACGCTAAGTGTAGATACAATATTTACATATGTACTACACTTGGGGTTATTGATTACTTAGTAGACTCAAGAACCGATGGATGGATGACGACATTCATAAGAGCTATTTGTAGCTTTAATGGAAATAATTATTTTAAGTTTTGAATTTTCAAAATTTAAAAATAAAAAATGTTTTTTGCATAATGTCAAAGCAAAGTCATCTTTTTTGTCTAAGACGAGTTAACGTGTACAGCTTTTCTCTTTTGCTTAAAGAGTCGCCATAACAGTGGAACTAAACTTTTTTGTTCCTCGCTCGTAAGTCAGCAAACGTGGAACGGCAAAAATATCGGTGGCGACCGTCAACTATATCGCGAGCAAATAATAATTTCACGTTCAGGCGAACAGAACAGTGTGCCGTTTATCAAAATCACATCCGAGGCGAGCAGGCAACGGAAATAATTCCAAAAACACGATAGCGAAACACCGTTCGGCTCGATATTCCGTTAAAGTCAACGTCGCCGCGAGATTTGTGTGCAGAGTGGATTGAAGTCGCCCTGATCCGCTGACTGGGAACTTAGGCTCTGTTCACATTCAACTCTTTTTTCAAACGTCTCTTGGCTGTGAACTGACGTTCAATAAATGCACACGTACAGTCACGAGCATTATCATGTAAACAATGTAATCTCTTTGTGCAATGCAATAAGATTCGAAACTATTCAAAAGTGTATACATGTAAATGCGTGACTGTACATACACGTACATAACTATGACACGACACACATCTTGAGGGGTGACACCGCCCGCGTCACTTGTCAGTTAAGCGTTGAGGTGAGCGGATGTGATCACACCACACGCCTATCCAGCAAGCTATTGGTGTTTCATTATAAACCCCTAAGTAAGGACACAACATTTTCGACAAAGTGATTTATGTAAGTTTATAAATCAAAAGTTAAACAGAAAATTGCAAACAAATAGGAAATACTGACCTATGAAAGTGGAATGAACACTTTATCTTGCATGATGATGAGTGATAAAGCACTTTACACGGAATCCTTACTATGGAGGAACTGGGTATCTATCATTGTTTTATGTTTCTGAGACAAGCGACCGTCGCAGCTTAGGGGCTATGGGGATTGTCATTTTACGACAACAACTGGTCCAACGGTTTAACGAGTCTTTTGAAGCACGAGGAGGTTAGTTAGTTTAATTTGATCACCGATCATCCGGTGGTCAAAACGTAACTTGCTTACCTTTTAGATCGCAAACCATACACACAAACCGCTACGCCATGCAAAGCATTAAAAATAGTCTTAGTATGTACGTAAATAAATGTAAGTTTATTACCAATACAAGAAATATTTCAATATCAGTGTTTAAGGAAATAATAAAAAAAAAAACAATTATTACTAATAATAAACGTTTTTTTGCTATATCTGAATTATAGTTTATCCACATAGACAGACACACAGAACATACAAATTTTGACTTTGACGCAATAATGCTGATTTTGGTATTGACGACATTCTCCTTAACTTATCAGGCCTTATAGTTATTCTTAATACATTTAACGACGCTTTTATAATATAAGTATTATATTTTGTCTAGCTACTCACAAATTAGTTCCATTATGCGTGTCGCCTTACCCCACAATACCAGTCCGTGGATCTGCAGGCATTTGCCGAATGCCGAATGCCCCATCACTAAGCTGACCGTGATAAACAACCAATCCTACCGAACTCGATTTTTACGCCAGCCTGCTGTAGTTAGCGTTTCTTTTAGTTCCGTTTTCTCTGGCATTCAGCTTTTTTTTGCTGCTTGGTTTTGTTCTGTTCATAGTTTTTATTTCTTTGCATTCAACCTTCAATGTGCTTTGGTATCCAATTTGTAGAAATGAGAAAATGTTAACAGTAATAATGGTTTAATTTTGAAAACTGTCACCGGTGGCTAATATTTTGATACTGATTATTAACAAATATAAGAAAGAAAAATTTATTAACCTGCATAGCACATATCAATAACAAATACAAAAATAATGCTGTAACCCTTTAGGACACATATTTCAATTGTTTTTTTTTCTATATAAGATTGTACACACGCCTGCACATCAAAGAAATTTGACAGTTTTGGATAGGTTGAAGTGCAGGCGTCTGTACAACTGTGTGTTGTAATAAATATATTTCATTTCATTTCAAAAAAACTATGTAGTAACAAAACCAAGGACACCAACAGTGTGAAATTAATAACACAAAAAGTAATTATCATCATCATCAGCCCATGGATAGTCTATCTATAGGGATAGACTATCCATCCACAGGGAAGGGAAGGAGAACGGGCCAAAAACCACCATCCGGGCTCAGTGAGGATTGGTGGTTGTTAACAACTGCTAATGCAGCCGAGACCAACGGCTTACGTGCTTTCCGAAGCACGGAGGAGCTCGAGATGATGCATTTTTGGTCACCCATCCGATGACCAGCCTCTGCGAAAGTTGCTTAACCTCAGCACTCGCAGACCGAACGCGTTATCCACTGCGCCATCGAGCTCTTCATAGTGTATAAGTATAGTGTCAGCTTAATACTTTTTTTAACACATAAAGGGATTTCATAAATAGTATGAATACATATACACAATTAACATAAAAGAGCTAAGCAAAGTTAGTTATAGCATTTATCAGTAGTCATCAGCAGTAATCAGCAAATTAATCATATAAATAAAGTTTAGATTACAGGCCGATAGAGTTAGGGCCTGTTTCACAATGTCTGATTAAGAGATGCTTGGCAGTTAAAGTGACAGTTTTGTATGGACTATCTGTCAAGTTAACGCTAATGGGAACTTACTTGTAAATGGTGAAAGAGGCCCTAAATTAGTTAAGAGGTGTAGTCAAATCATCGTCGGACGAGTATTTATGCAAACTAAGTCAAGTGTCAAGTGGATCGATACTGAAATATTACTAGACTTACTCAGGCCTCGGTCAGAAGTAGAAGCGACTTGCCACGGGGCAAGCGAATGTCTAGTTCATTGCGCTTTATACTACGGCGGTCTTAGACAACAGTCATGAAATAACGCAATGAACAGAGAAATCGCACGTCGCACCGCAAACTGCCAGAAGCACAGACCATAAAGTCCAGAAGGCTTGGCGGAGCGTCACTAGTCGATCTTCTTTTTTTTCCCCCTATAATTTTGACAGATTAACATTATTAGTTTATCATTATCTGTAGTTTATCAAGTATCGGTCTTCTTCTTGGTGGGGAACTTACTTCTTGGCTGGAAAGAGAAGAGACATGTCTGTGATTTTGTTTTATTTTCAAAAAATTGTGTTATGTCAAATATTAATGTGATATAATGGTGGGTTATTAACTGTTAGGTGTTCGTGAGTATGCATGAGTGTTGGGAAATAAAACAAAACAGTGCAACGTCCCTTTTCAAATTCTCTCAAAAAATCCGCGTGAGATCTCAGTAAATCACCACATTTTTAATAATACTCAATGGGTTGGAGGAATATAATTTATCACTACTCATTTCTATTATCATTAATTGTCATCTAAACATTTCAAAACTTTAAGACTTATTTTTTATTTTGGCTAAATATGCTGATTGCACGAAGCCTATTAATTTGTAATAATTAAAAAAAAGTTGTTGTCGCCAATATCGGAAACTTTCAACAAAGCGAGCTCAACCCAATACCATCAGATAGCATAATCTTAATCGATAGATGCGTTCATACGAAAAATGCACGCGAGGCGGGTTCAAAAAACTCACTCAGAGAAAGTTTCGTACGTAAAGAGATAATAGCCTTAATGGAATTGGTTCCTCCTCTGCTTTAGGTATGTATGTGGGGTGGGCACGCTCAGCGGATCAAGTCATAACTGTGAATGTGCGTCGTGTCGGTTCTGTGACCGAATTCGATCATCGAAAAACGGTAGCTTAGTGCTTTTACTTAGAATGCCTATTTGGAATATATTTAAGTAAGAAGCTGAAGTTTACGTGGAAATAAAAAAAAACTTTACAATGATGACTTGCCTCAGATGGGACGCAAACCCCCATTGAACATTGACTAAATGTTACATTTGACAAATCGTAAATGTCGCCTTCATTGCTTTGGTTTGAAGATAGTTCAAGATGTCTTCAATTAGTGGTCGAAGCAATTGAAACAATAGAAAATAAAAACATTTCAACAAAGGATATAGAATTTAGAACCAGTATATATAGAACCAGTAGTAAATATAATTTTACATTTAATTTCCTCCATAATAAATCAGCTTTAAAAATAAATTCATGATCGCACGCTTCCCACTATCCGCCTTTCGCTTCAACCATTTTATATTACGTATGAACTGGAACAAACTTATAACATCGCTCTCACAAATATTTGCTCAATCATCGATATAACACAAACAACAAGAAAACAATCTTGGCAGTCTAGTGTTGGTGTTTCAACGTAAGCGTCTGGCCCAGACATATTTGCTACAATCCCAGCCACATTGTCCACGAGATACGATCAGGACGGAGTCAACAGCACATAACCACAAAACAGGGAGGATCAGAAGGCAAGCTTAATCCATACAGTGCTCGAGTAACTCACACGTAGACCCCTTGCACGGGCACAGATCTCGGAACGGTCTGAGCGCAGCTGTTGTGAGATTCCGCGTCCATGAGATGGTTGTCCAGTGCGTTGCTCGAGCGCGTTTGTATGAAACTTAACTTCTGTATTATCCGTATTTTGTGACACAAGTTAGGCAACATATAACAGCAACCGTACAGAATTTTCATGGAGATGTCATGCCGAACAATGGGTCTGTTTACCCCCATTGTTTTCTCTCGGCAGCTTATTGAGAATAAATTCGCCGGTGTATTCGTCACATTGTCAGCCATCTTTATTTTTTGTGATGTAGAATGGCTTTTCAGCCTTTGTTATGCGATGCTCAATGTGTGAAACATTTTTTTTACATTGTTTAATAGGAGTATTGGACACTAGGTATCATCTGGTTGTTTGTATTCGATTTGTTTTTTCCGATCTAATGATCGGAAACAACAAATACAAATCGATATTGAACACATATTAAATTTTCATTGTTTTGAGTTGTTAGTAAATATCGTTTTTGTGTATCTGAAATTTCGAGAAAGTTGCTATAATCAAGGATGCGCATTGAAGGCCCATGCAACTGTGTTGAAATCTCTCTGCTTCTATTCGCCTTTGATATTATTTAATAATAATAATAATAATAGTTTATCGCGGATAAACAATCCATTATTTGACGATAAATTTATTCACTTAAGTCATCGCACTTAATTGCACTTACCAATGTAATCTCTGCACCACCCTATGGTTGAGTGATAGAGAATGCCTTAGGCATAAAGTCCGCCATGTAATTGTAAATGTTATTGCAAAAGTTGATTTAAATTAATCGAGACCACCTAGACGGTAAAAAAATCATTCAAAGTAGTTTACTTATCTAGCTAACTAAGTCTTTAAAAGTAATTTTTGAATATTTTTTCTTCCTTTTACGTGATGTTATTGTAAAACTAGAATTCATCGTTTGTCTGTGGCCGGCAAAGATATATCGGTGCAGAGGTGGTAGAGAGTTTATCGAAGTGTCAAATATTATGACTCATTTGTTTTGCCGGAGTTGAATTTAGAATAAAGTGGTTTTAATAAGTACCCTTTGGGTGTGTAGGCGTCTTTTCGAGGAGAGCCCCATCAATTCCGTTGGCTTCAATAAAGCGTGTTCTTATTCACTGAGTTTCGTTATATAGCCTCTATTAATTATCAATAGCAGTCGTATTGGGGTAAAAGGCTCAGTTGAAATTGATTAATTGCAATCAGCAACGAGTCGGTGTCGTTTCTGTACATTTTGGGTGGAGAGATGAAAAAATCATACAATTAGAGTGCGTTGTAGTATGCTCACGCCTTAATTTAATTTATTGATATTGCCTTTAGGGTTCCGTATGCTACTGTACAATTAGTCCGGTCAACAAGTTGAAAAACGTGAAAAATAGCGAAAAAGCTCTAAAAATATAAGCAATAGCTCATTCGATTCGGAATGACATCTAGAAAAATGCTTTGTGAAGATTTTACTGCACGAAAAAAATTGCAATTGTTATTAACTAAATAAGTTTAAAAATAAGATATTTAGTTTTTTGTTAATAACTCAAAAACTTTTAATAATTAAGATATTTTAAAAAAAGATCCTTAAAGAGGAGGAAATTTCCCAACAAATTGTTAAAGCTTCCAGAACTCTACCTCTATTATTAATAATATTAATTTAACACAAAAACACAAATGTTGAAAAAAAAAATTTCATACCGGGTTAGGTGCTCTTCCAATTGAGGAGTATTAACTAAAACGTCCAATAATACAGTGCTTGAATGTAATTATACACCTGTTTTAACTTCTTAACAGCATATACCCACATTTCGGTATCCCATACAAACGTCTACGTGTTATTTTTCAAGCCAAAATAATAATCCAATTATAATGTTACTTTTTAAAGCTTGAAAAAATAATAAGATCTTGTTAATAGATTCGAAGAGATAATTAGACAACGTTTTTCCAAACGAAAAAAGTTTTTTTTATACATTTAAATACACACGCCTGCACATCAAACTACAACAAACTGACAGATTTCCTCAATAGACGCTGAACTTTATGCCTTTATCATATGGTTGAAAATGTATTGAAGATTTTTGACAGTTTTGGATAGATTGATGAGCAGGCGTCTGTACATAAAACAATCGCTTTCAAATTCGTTACAAAGAGAAGGTCTATTCTCCACTTTAAAAACCACTTTGTCACAACTATAAATCACAATAATAAACAACAAATAAGTCTGGAGTACCTTGTTTACGCCCCGCGCATACAGCGGCGTTGTCGTTTTTCCAATAGATTTGCACTAACAAGACAAATAAATACGATCTCGGAGGTTGCCGCTTGATCATATTTCGTCCGTCCAGTCCAAAGAATAAACAGGAAATTCGGACTGTGGAGACTATCCCTCTTTGTAGGAAAGATTTGACAATTCAATTCTTGTTTGTGATTGATCAAGTTGCTGTCTACATGATAGATAGATAGATAATTTTTTTATTGGAGTACTTATTTATTACATTCTTCTTCACAGTTTGGACCACAAAAGCACTTTATTTAAGTTTATTTGAATAATAAAAAAATAATAAATTATTTGACTTTGATTTTGCAACAAAACAAAAATTAACAATATTATTAGTTAAGTTTTATGAAAGCTTTGTGTGTACATAACAACAAAATCCGTTATAAAACTTGCTTGGAAATTGGATCATTATTTTGACAATCTTCTTGGAGATAAATAAAAAAAAATGTTTCCAAATCAATGTAGCTATTCAGTTTAGAATAAATTATTATTGATAAAAAAATATGACATACCGCTTCAAGCAATCAGCAAACTATATAAAAGGAAATGGTACTCACTAATCTTCAAAGCCATGCTAAGTGTAGGTACACACGCCTGCACATCAACCTACCACAAACTCATCAATTTCCTCAATAGACTTTGAACTTTATTTCTATGTTATATGATTGAAAATGTATTGAAGAAATTTGACAGTTTTGGATTGGTTGATGCGCAGGCGTCTGTACGTAGTGTATTTTATAAGATTCAGATTCCTCTAAACTCATTGTATTTATACTAAAGGTAAGGATTGTCCCATAAATCGTAACTGTATTATGGCCAGATGTCTTCCCGCTAGTGATGTTATATATGTGATAGTTTATAATGTGGTAAAGCTTAAATACATGAGCGAGACATATTCTCCATTGGATCACGTTAAGGGTGCGCCGTCCGTAAGTGACAAGTGTCATAAATTTTATTTGAAATTTCTTCGTCCATATTTGTTTGATGCCGCGCGGCCATACTAATTTTGTATGGGGAATTTAACGTGTTAATTTGAAAAAAATAATAATTTAAATAACCGCTTGATAAATCGAAAATGTGAGACAGACGATTTGTAGTTTAGACATTGGTGATTGTTTAGACAAAATCAGAGGCACTATAATTTAGATAAACTATAAGAGATCAACTAAACGCCGTTACTCGTTTTTATGATTTTTGCCCAAATTTAAATGATATTGTAGAATAAAACTACAGTGTGTTATGAATTTAAGGGTCGGTCTAATTGTAAACACGTTCCTTTTGGTACTAAATATATATTCTGTTTTGTATGTAATACGATAGTTTTTTCATCATATATCAACTTACCCGTGACTACACTTTTGGCTTTTTTTGGTCGGCGCACCCCTAACATCAGCTGAGAAAAAGACGAGAATTGTATTTGCAAAATAAAACTTGCTTCGTTTGCCACCAAAAGGTGTTGTTTCACTGCACACTGAGAGCGCTGAGCTCGGAATTAGAACAAATACACAGTAACAAATTCAAATGCAACTAGCTAATATAACTAATATAACTAGTTCAAATAGATCGAATAGCGGTTCAAACAGAATTTAGTTTTCCCATCTCACTCTGACCATACTTGTTTTACCGAAACGCGCTTGTCGAACACAGCGTAAAACGATACAGAATGTTATTACCCAACCCTTTATAGTTGGTCAGTGGACAATTAACGAGCACTTGATATCACTTTGCACTCAAGGGGACGTGTTTTCATCAGATTTTGCATTAAAATTTTGCTGTCACTTTGTGTCTACACGCCTTGTTAATATTCATAATTACTGTAGCGCTTCTACGATTAAAAATGGTGGAGGACAATTTTTTAACGTTGCATTATTTTAGGGTATAAATCATAAATTTTCGTGTTTTTGGTAAATTGAAAACCTTTAAAAGCAATTTATATAATTTAACAAATAAACATTGAAAAAAGGTGATGTTTATTGATTTTTAATGTGAAATCTATTCACACCTAAACTTAGATAATAATGCATATGACTATTATACTTAGTAGGTATACTAATAGTGCATAAATTAAACTAGTAAATTGAAGTCAAAAGGTCAGACTGAAGTCGAAAAATAATATTTTTAAATTCAATTTTACTGAAACCAGAAAACGTACAAGACTTAAATGGAAACAAACACTTTTTTCCGCTGTTTCCAGAAAACTTGCTAGTATTTAACTCTAATGAATTTCTATTCCAAACGTTGCTGAAACTAGATTTGTTGCCTTTAAAACGTTATACAAAGAATGCTCTTGACATTTCAATTAAGGTTTATCTTTTAAGTTGCTGTTATCGCGAAGGCTTTGAACGTCGAACGCGAAAGCGAACCGGGTGATGCGGATGTTCGTATATTATTTTTACCTGGAGTTTCAAAGGAAAAATTCAGTGGGAATACTTTTAATTAGCTTCACTGATCAACGGCGTTTGTTTCTTTTATGGTAGAATACAAACCAGTTATAATTATGGTTATATATTATTTTACGTTGAATTTGTTGCGAAAAAGTTATTTTATTTAGTAGTCATAATTTTAAAGACAGTGTCCTGCACGGCGAACTTGTCGCTGTGTATGTCAAACGGAACCGACACTCCCCTTGTTTCGAGAGTCAAACGGTCAGCCCGGCTCAGTCCAGGCTGGGTTGAGCCGGGCTGACCGTTTGACTGGGGGACAAGAGTGCGTTGTTCCTGCCTCGGTCTCCAAGCGGCGAGACTGGTTTCACTGTGTTTTTAGCGGGTAAACCTTCCTCATACCACCTCGACAGGTGGAAGTCCTACCTCAGAGGCAATCAGCGAACTCACTCCAAAAAAGTAACTACCTGGTAGATCTTAGATAGTTCTTAGAGGACAGTGGTCAGTCTGGCGTTCCAATACCGCTGAAAGGATTCGGTCAAAATGAACCTGCTGGAGCACCTGGAAACCTGCGACTGGTTATCAGGTCAGGCGCCATCTCTTGTAGGAGTCCAAGACTCATGTCTACTGCCCACTGTTGGGAAAAGGCCTCGTTAAAATCAAGTCATTGCTACAATTTGATTGGTATTGGTTCAATCACCACGCTTGTCAAATGCGGGTTAGTGATCATAAATTGGACTAATTAAGACCGGGTCTCAGTAGCTCAGCGGTCAGAGCATTGGACCAATCCAAGGGTCTTGGTTTCGATTCCCACTCTAACTTCCTGACACTGTAATATCTACATATTATTATAGTATTGTGAATGCAAAAATTAAAATAATTAAGTATGTAAAGGAATGGCAATACATCATTTTTTATATTAATAAAAAAAAATAAAAAAAATCCTCGGTCCGTCTCCATTGTTTACGCATACTCTGTGCGATTTGCACGTCAATCCGAATTAGGAAAAAGGTTTTTGTGGTATGTATGTATGTATTAGGAAAAGGGTCAACTAAAATCAAACATATTTTGGGAGAGCATACGGTTTTAATGTCGCTTGATATTGAACCCATGTTTTATATCGAAATAAAAAAAAATGTAGCGAAAAAGACTTGTATGGACTGGAAAGAAGATTGAATTTTAGCATAGTCTTTCTTTTAGTTTCTGTTAGTTGAAGTTGAAATAGGCTGTGGGGGAAGAAGGGATATATTGTGGTTTGATAATTTAAACCCAGGTGGCCGAGTGGCAATGCACTCGGCCCGATACCCGGAGGTCTCGGGATCTATTCCCAGGTCAGGCAAAGACTGTTTCAGATTTTTCGACGCATAGCCCGGGCTTATGATCACCTACCCGTATTTCGCGAGAGTGGTGATTAAACCACTACCCATCAATTGTAGTGATGACTTGACACAACTAACTTTCCTTCATTTTTAAATAAATTGATGTTGGTAAAACCAGAAACCAATAAATTTACACAAATTGAAAACAAGCAAATCTTCACTCGAATTTAAGACTAACAGTACAATAAGGCAAACCTAAAAGTCGGCTACCAAATAAAAAAATAAAAGAAACCGTTGGAAATGAAAAAATATTACTAATCTATTCACTTAGATTGTTTATATATTATTTAGTGTTCGCGTTAACTTTGAATAAAGTAATAAGAATCGCGCATCATCTAACTGCAATACCAACGGCATTCAACAAAAAAAGTAGGTATACTACACAACATTGAACAATTTTTTAATCAAAAAGAAATCTCTGACTTGGTGAAACATGGAAGTGTTCGGTGTAAACGACCTGAAACTGATATCTCTTCCGACGTCTACAACAACCTTGACACTACCGCTTGAGACTTGCCTAACAGCGAACGATACTAGCTATATAAAATCTTAGCTGCAAGCAGTAGTATCAGTTACCAAAGCACATCCAACCATGAGATGCCTACTGGTGTTTGGTGTGGTTGCTTTGGCAGCATTCGCCTCAGCTAAAGTCATCCGGGAGAAGCGAGATGCCGACTTAGAGTCAGCTGCTTCTCATCACGGCCATCACTGGGACAAGGGCGGTGGTCACGAGCATCACGGTCACCATCACCATGACCACGGTCACCATGACCACAAAGGACATAAAGGACATCACGGTCATCATCACGGCAAACATGGCCACCATCATCATGAAGGCCACAAAGGCCACCACGGCGAACACGGCGGTCACAAGAAGCATCACCACCACGACGACGGATACCACCATCACGATCATCACGGTGAAAAGGGCGAACACGGTCATGGCCACGAAGAGCATGGTCATTTTCATAAAGGGCACGATACTAAGGGACACCACGAAGTCGACAAACACGACGAGTTCAAGAAACACAAGCACTTCCATCATCACCACGGCGAGAAAGGGCACCACGATCACCACGGAGGCCATCACCACGAAGGCGGTCACAAGAAGGGCGGTCATCATCACCACGGACACAAGCACGGTGGTCACCACGAACATCATCACGGCAAGAAAGGTCATCATCATCACGGAGGACATCACCATCACCACAAAGGTCATCATGGAGAAGACGGCCACCACGACCATCATCATCATCATCATCACCACGACAAGAAGGGAGGTCATGAGCACCATAAGCACTGGGACCACAAGAAAGGTCACTAAGAGGTTAACAAATAATTTGTTTCTTGGTGATTTGTTGCAAATAAGTTTTATATTTTGTTACGTTTATAACCAATTTGTTGAGTGTATGTTTCAAAACGAAAGTGTGAATTACCGACCTCTCATAAGATATGTATCAACATCCGTCTTTTTGGATCTCCTAGGACTACCTTATTGTGTTTTCTCTTTTAATATCAAAAGACTGAATGTTAGTTACAAAATGGCTTTTCAAAATTAGTTATGTGGTTTCGATATACAAACTTAACTGATTTTAATATGCTCCATTTTATAGTACAACTGTGATTTTAAACTAAACGGTAAGTATTTCTTTTAATACTTGCATGTCTGTTATGAAAATAAATATTAAAAAAAATATTTATGTTCTCTTTATTTATATCCTACTATTGTAAGCAATAATGGTGAACACTCTTGACTTTTTACCATACTAATAATATAGACCATTTCTTCTTTTATACTAAGTGTGTTATAACAAAAGAAAAGTAGCTAGTGAGCTATATAAAATAACTATATAATATAAAAATAACAATACAAATACATAACATAGCATTAACAATATAATAATAATAAAAAAAAACAAAAACATTTTAATGTATACAATTTGACTAAATTAGACAATTATGAGATTAAATAAAGAAAAAAAAAAAATTTTATATACAATTATACTTTACATTACGATAAATTATAATTATTGATTATTTTTCAAGCTAAAGTAAGACACTTAATAATCATATAACTACACTGCACCAAATCCAATTTAAAACTATGGCGGAGACATTCAAACTTATTTCAAATATAACCTCTTTATGACCATGAACCCTTCTTAGTTGATAACTTTTTTGTTCAATCTTTAAATTCGATTTTACTTCAACGAAGGTCAGACAAACGATGACAGACAGTGATAGTGATCAACAGAACGGAACTAGTTGTTGAAACGAGATTTCTTTTATCGCGACATGCGACACTGGCAATGAATAGTAACAAAAAAATAATAAGAAGCTCGTTAACAGTGAGCGCGTTCGGGTTACGAACGACTTTAGGCTCCTCGGATGGGTGACCAAATCTTTATAAATTGTAAAAATACACAAAAGTTTTAAAAATACGTTTCATGGACTTCTTATTTAATCCGTCGCCTGCCATACTAAAAGACACAAAATAGTTTTAATTGTTTGGCGTCGCTAATCAGGGCTTGCGCATATCAAAGGTTAATTGTGTGAAATCACGGGTGGAACTTAAGTAAATATTAGAAAGCTCTAATTTAACTAGATGTATCATCATCTCAGTCAAATGACGTCCACTGCTGGACAAAGCCCGCTGGACCTGCTTTCAGCTTGGGCCGACCAGCTTCACCAGATCGTCGGTCAAAGGTAGACTGACAAAATACAAAGTACAAATGTAAAATAAAAAAGATTCACCGACATGTATGTTCTTCTTAAATATTGTTTTATATTATTGTATATTTATAATTATACATTGTTAATTAAATGCCTACCCGACCCAGCCAGGAATCAAACCTGGGTCTTTCGCAATCCGGGCGGCTGCACTGACCATTAGGCTATCGGGAAGGCTGACGTAAGCACTGAATTATTTCACTGCTTTTTGATTATTGACTGCTTTTTAGCGGTTATTGCAACCGATGGCTATGCAGATTCATCTTTAATGAAATACCACAAATTTTATATCACAACGCTATAGAAAATTTCACTTTTTATTTTTTAAGTGCTAATTGCTGCACTGAAGCTGAATTAAATATTTATAAAATACAGTGAAAAAATTCAGTTCATACTCTTTAATTTAGTTTTTCTTAAGATATTATTTTTTTCTAAGAAGATTTTTTAACCGACCCTTTTTCTTTGCGGTCCAGTGTATATTTTAACTTCATAATCCGCTGACATGGCATTGCGAAAGTTGCTTCAGTTGCAAGATCGCTATCCTTTATTAGTTATTTGATGTAATAAAAATATAAAGGCCACTGTAATACAATTCAATGAAGTGGTTCAAATTATCCATGATAAAATTTTATTTACCTACGACCCAGAGGCAAATGAATGCGCCCATAAAACTGAATAGGCACATATGGATTCAGTACTTTTCACGCCGAATATGTTCCGACTACGCAGCGCAATAGGTTATCAGGACGTTCTATACTTACTATGCACTCTCATATACGTTAGGTAATTGGAAAAGTAAACTTAACGTATCTTTACTTCTTAAGGTGAGTCCACTTTAAGTAACACATTACATAAGTATACTTGATTATTTACATACAATTTTACGCAAATATTATTGCGAATAAATTACAATTTAATAAAAGACATGACATGCCAGGTCAGGTGCACTGCCAATTATGCTATCGTGGCTCAATTATCGCGACAGTGCACCTGACCCGACAAGAGGATAGGAAAATCTATTTTTTCTCTTACTCCTTCTCCGTGCATGCTGTCAGGTTGTGGAACGCGCTGCCGCCTAACATTCAAGACTCTCCTAACATCAGCCTTTTTAAAAAGCGTCTGAGGGAACACTACCTGTCCAGTTGATTCTGTCGTCCTTTGTATATTGATTTCTTTCACCTTTTATTTTTGTTTTGTATTTTAAATTTCCTTTGTTTATGCAATTATTAGTATGTATGTGTATTATGAATATTTAAGTAAGTTTATTTTAGTTTTTGCAGGAGGTACACATTCATTCTACCTCTATTTATAATGTTTCCCTTTGCGGGCCTGCTGGAAGATTTTTCAGTACTGAAATAAGCAGCGCCCTTGTACTACATTCACCCGTATAGCGTATTTTGTTACCCTCTTATGTGTGTACATAAACTTGTAAATAAATAAATAGTCTCGATGATCCATAGTTTTGACAATAGATGCTGTGTTGGTTTGACCCTTTCACCTCTAGTCATGTCCTACCAATCATCCGACAACCACAAATAAGCTGGGTGTATGGGCACACTAGTAAAGGATCTTGAACACGTGAAACGTCACTTTAATTTTGTATAGTAGCATGAAATATGATCAAAGCTAAAGGTAGACGAAACACACATAACCACAAGTGCGTATTGACAATACATTCGAGCGGTGTCACGTTTCCAAACCCATCGATCACGTTCAGCTATCGAGATCGTTTCATGGAGTATGCTATTGCTAGTGTCAGTTACAAGTTTAACATTGACGCGTTCTTGATTTCCGTCGTTACTCTTGGTAGAGTGGTTGTGGTCGTCATTTCAGTTGCTTGACTAGCCGTCGCCATTGCCCTCTGACGGTGCCATCATCATAGGGGCTATATACGGTACTTTAATTTGGTCCGTTGATGACTGTCCGTTGGCGCATGATGCGCGACCTACCACGCGCTGGGGTGCCTTGAACCTTGACCTGAACCATAAAGCGTTGCAATATCACGCCGAAATATGTACTTAAAGAATTTTAGTGATCTTGAACAATTGGTCGATCGATACCAAATTCTTGGTGTATGGAGAATTTGTACGAAACTCAGTCCACGGTACCCCCAACACCATATTTCAAGGGCGTCTTTGTTATCTCTTTTGCTGTTTCGTAGCGGCATACTGCTACTACTACTGCTCCTAGCCGATTTCGGCTACGGCGACTGTCTTACATTCCTCAGTTGTTGGCGTTCGTGCGCCCTTAGGTGGCTTATATAGCCTATTTTCTTTAAGAAGGTGCGTGCGCATAGACAACTGGTCAAGACACCGTACTCAAAATTATAACTGATATCCGCCGGTGGTCGGGCCTTCAGTTCATCGCGCTTGGCATCTAACTCAGAACGCCGCAGTGACTCAAAATCAACCTTGTCTCCGACTAGGGATCTCCACTCCGGGCGCTCCGATGCCAGGTGTTCCCATCGCGCGGGATCAATGTCACATTGCTTCATATGGCGTTTCAACACATCCCTGTGACGGAGAAGTTGTCCACCAAGCTTGGGCTTTCCCTCCTTGAGCTCTGAATAAAAAATGCGCTTTGCCACTCCCTTCTCCGCCATTCGCGACACGTGACCGCACCACCGAAGCCGTCGCCGCATAAGGTAGGCTTCAATGCCACCAACATTAGCTATTCGCAGCACTTCAGTGTTTCGAACACAATCGGGCCATTTGATGTTTAATATCGACGGTGGAAAGGAAAAACAAATGAAACGCCACTTTGGTGGAAAATTACTTTTATATACAGTTTTGGATTCTCTATTGATCTGTCTCGGTTAGAAGCCAATCGGAAGCACTTTTTGGCGTTTCATTTAAAGTATTAAATGGGGTATTTTAAAAATACACTTCCGTTAAACGACAGTTTTATGATATATTTTTTGAACAATGTCATATAAATTAATTAAAAATATTATAAGTGCCTCTTAAGTTGTTGATCAATCTTATTTTTCTACGAAGATGGCACATCATGCAATTTACCCTTCCTATTAAATTTTTATTTGGCCTTTTCAATACTTTTTCCCTAAAAAGTTATGTCTACACGTTTTGTTCCTCGAAAGTAAAGTACAAGTCGTGGCGTTACAGTTGTTATTCCCATCCTACTTTAAAAAAAACAGGTCGTATCGGTTACTTTTACGGGCATAAATAATTTTGCCAGTAGCAATAAAATTATTTTTCGTTTATTAGGTGTATATTTAAAACGTTACTCCATTGTTGTGTGATAAAAGGTTAGGAATATAAATACTTTAAACCTATCAGTCACTAATTACTATTACGATAAGAGTTTTTTTGTTGATTTTTTTTATAAAGCATAAAGTCATTCTTTTAGTTATTAATTTACTATATAAATATCATCATTATTTAGGTAGTGATTTAAATAATTAAATTAAACGTCATATTAATGTTCACTGTGACATAAATGTAAAATTTTTTAACTTTAATTAATATACTATTACCATTTTTTCATGACGATTAATGGTTTTGTTATAATTAACTTGTATAATTTTAATAATAGGGGTTTTATTGTATTAGGTACTTCGAATTGACATAGAACCTTCATGGTTTGAGATTTTTGAGTGAAACTTTTTTCACATGGTACACCTATGAAGTTTTATCTTTTAAAAAATGTGCAACATTCGATTATCGACTTTCAGTTGTTTTTTTATTCAGCTTAGACAAGAAAGATGGATACTTCGAAAATTTGTGTTATTTTTGAATACGAGTTCCGACGCGGAACTAACGCGGCAGAAACAGCTCGCAATATCAATGTTGCGTTTGGAGAGGGGACTGCTAATGAACGCACCGTGCAATTTTGGTTTAAACGCTTTCGTGATGGAAACTTTGATTTGAAGAACGAACCACGTGGAAGACCGCCCACACAGGTGAATAACAATGAATTGAAAGAGATGGTGGAAGCCGATCCGAGCCAAACTACCCAGGATATAGCGGCATGGTTTAACGTTACCTTACCAACAATATTGACTCATTTGCGTCAAATCGATAAAATAAAAAATATGAGAAATGGGTGCCTCATAATTTGACTGATCTGCAGAAAGAAACGCGTGTTGAAACTTGTGTTGCCTTGTTGAATCGATACAGAAATGAAGGAATACTGAATCGAATTGTGACATGTGATGAAAAGTGGATTCTTTACGATAACCGTAAGCGAAAAATGCAACAGGTCAAACGCCGCAACAGTGTCCTAAAGCAAATATTACCAATAAAAAGGTAATGGTAACTGTTTGGTGGTCTCAGCATGGTGTTATTCACTATAGCTTTGTCCGATGTGGTCAAGCAATAACGGCAGATGTCTACTGTGCCGAACTTCGAACAATGATAGCAAAACTAGCAGTGAAACAGCCCCAACTCATGAATCGATCTTCACCATCATTGCTCCATGATAACGCGAGACCTCTTACAGCACGAGAAATCGTTTTAACTCTACAGGAACTGCAATTAGAAACCATTCGTCACTAAATAAATTATTTTACCAATCTAAAAAATTAACAGCCATCGTTCATAAAAGCTTCTCCTATATTGATTTTTTTTTATCGAAGTGTTATGAAGTATTTTTCCTCTTATGTTTTTAATTTCTATTGGTATTTAAAATAATTTTCCCCTTGAATTTTTACGGAGATTTGGCGAATGAATTAATTTACCCTTTTAAAATGTTTTTGTTTTGTTTATATAATTTTAACGCAAATTATGTTGCGAAACAAATTACAAAAACACAATTTTTTTACCCTTTTAAGTTTTTTTTCTCGATGGCCTATGAAGTGTTTTTCCCTGCTTACTCAAAAGGCCATTTCAATGAAAAGCCACTTTTTTCTTTAATTATTGACTTTAATTCATTTATATTCAATAAAAATTTAAACTTTATACAGCTCTGCTTAACAGTTGGCCAAATGGCGTTACATTTGTTTTTCCTTTCCACCGTCGATGTTTTCCTAAGACATCTCAGGTGGAAGCGGTCCAGCTCACGAATGTGCCGGCGACACACAGGCCAGCCGAGTAAAGAATATGAGGCAACACAATCAATAAATAAATTAAAAAATAATAATAAATAGATATTTTTGTGGCCAGTTTCAAATCATGCGAGCTGATGACCCTTGCATCTAATTTTCCGAAAGTTGCGGCAGCTGCTCCAATACGGCTATTAATTTCAGCATCAAGAAAACACTTAGGTGTGATAATGCTCCCCAAATAGCGAAACTTATCAACCTGCTTCAGCACGTCCTCACCGAGTTTGATGTTTAGTGAATGCTGACCATTAGTGTCTGAAGACATTACTTCCGTCTTCTTTACACTGATTTTAAAGCCGAATTTACGGCAAGTCTCGTGAAGAGCGGACATTTGCTGTTGCAGGCCGCCAGGGGACTCAGCAGTAGCGGCATAGAGATATATGGAAAGCACAAGTTCTCTGATTTGACATTGTGATTCCACATATATCTTACATTTGCATTTATGCTTACAAACGCATTAGTAAAGTTCGTCACTGGTGTTGGCTCTGCAAACTGTGTGTTTATTCGTCCTACACTCTAATGCTAGTCTTAATTTTGTGTGTTCCGAAATGTTAAACTTTAGTCTAAAAGGGTACCAAGCAGATGTTCACGATTGGCGTTTGCATTTTATTTCGTACCCTTTTTAATAGGCACTTTTATGGAGACTTGCTTTAGAATAATTTGAATTTACCCTTTTTCTCTCGTTCATAAAATGTTCTCGTAATTTAGATGTAAAATAGACACCGTTACATCTTTTTTAGTATCCCATACCAATACTCGTATAGCACAAAAAAATATTAGGGAATGAACTATGAAACACAATAGCTAGTTAGTTGCGATCTACTTCTCGTTTCCTATCACCAAATTTTAAGTCGATTAGTAACTCATTAAGCGCTTTAAACCTTCACGCAATCCGGTTCAGATGGTCATCCATGGTTGGCTGTTGTGACTGCACCCGACTCGTATCAACTTACCTAACACTATCTTCAAATATATGAATCACCCCAAACATTTTTTTATTATTATTTAAATTCATATATTTCGGTTATCCAAAGGTCGTGGGTTCGATTCTCACTCGAGCTTCCAGAGCCTGGTGGTTTTTGACGTGACAACGTCTTATAAATTGGTTTGCCGAGTGACACTTCAAGAAACTGCGTTACGCTCCGCTCACGTTATGCGCTCACAATGAGAGCGAGTGAGAGGCACGCGTCCCTTCCACTCGGGCATGGTTAGCCCGCCTAAGAGCGAGAGAGACAGACATAAAAAGTGAAAGGTAAATACGTATGTATGTGTAAAGGTAAAAATAAAATTTTGTTAATATGAAATTCAGTGCGAGATTCTTTGTATAAATTAATGTTTTAAATATAATTCTTTGTATAAATAAATGTTTTAATTTGTTACTATTATTTCATCCTTCTTCCTACTATACGAATGAATATTCACATTAAAATTATTTTACCACTCAAAGTCGTTGTCACGTAAAACTTTCGCCCGTATATCGACTTTACAGGCAACCAATTTTTTTGGAGTAAAATTTTGTCTGGTAGCCATATATTTTTTTTGCATTGTTAATGCAAAATTCAGAAATAACATAAATATGTATTTTAACCCATTTTTCGGTTAAGCTAGATTGTTATCTATTTCATTAATCAATGATTATGATTATGTTAACAAAACTTAGTTTTATGATATTATTAATATTACAGCTACTTACTCGTACTTACTAGCAGTTATCCCGATATGCGAAAGGTGTACAGTTCCACATATCCCAAAAGTAAAAGGAAGTAATTTAAAAGAGAATAAATTAAAACGCCCAAAATTTACGCGTTACGCCATTCATTCGGTAATGTAAGTAACTCTCAGGATCCATTCATCGGCAATGACAACCAAATAACAATTGTGACAACCGTCCTCAATTAAAGCAAATGGAATTTACGGAGTCCGATTAAAGTTTACAACTCAGATGGGCGATCCGGTGCGAGCTGGGCCCAAAATTTTAACTTAACTTGCGCGTTTTACGTTTTGTTTTACTGAAAGGCAATGAAATGAAAATTAAATAAAAATAGTCTTTTTTCAATGTATGCATATAAGTTGTGCATAGGTACTGGCTATACTATAACTACAAAATATCCTGCTCGATGAGATCATTTAAGTTAATTGTATGAAAAATCATAGAATAATAATAAAATACACGTATGTTCGTTCACACAGTATGTTCACGTTTCGATGCATTTCACGAATGTAAGTATCTTAAATCGACGACCTCCGTAGCCGAGTGGCTTGCACGCTGAACTTTGGGCGGCGCTATCTCTGAGGTCCCGGTTTCGATTCCCGGTCGGGTCAATGTCGAAAACTAACTTTTCGATATTGTGTCGGGGTGGTTGTGGTACCGTCGTTGTTTCTGATTTTCATGAAACGAGTGCTTTTTAGCTACTTACCTTGGGATCAGATTAATGTGATGTTGTCTTCATTATTTATTTATTTATTATTTATTTAAACAAAACGTACGTAACATATATAAGTAATGTATATGTGCGTAGATATGTATGTTACTGTATAATTAGATAATTATAAAATTAGGGATGGGGGTATACTTACCACCTAAATGTAGGTGATTTTTAAGTGTACTTATTAGCCACAAGATAGTATTTTTTACAAAAATAAACAGTTTCATCACCCGACGAATTTTATGGCGATAAAATTTGCTCTTTACAGAATCTTATTAATATTGTACTCGTACTAATTAGTAATCATTACTAATGCTAGCGAATGTAAAACGCATTAGATTACGCATATATCTTGGGTAGAAAAAAGTCTTGAACTCTAAAAAAAACATCCGTAATGGTCTAGCGGTTGGCAAGCTGACCATGGTGTTAGTTCGAATCCTTCAGCGCTAAATAATTCGTATTTATTTAATTCATTCATGTTTCTTTATTTGTAGGTTTATCCGTCTTCATATGTATAGTAAACTCTAAGCTACGCTATATTTTGGAATAGATTTGTGTTTTATATTTTAAGTGTGCACGAAATCTTTAAAAGAAGCGAATTAACTCATTTATGGTAAGGCTTGTTTGTCCGCCTGTCTTGCTAGCACCATCTTATCTAAAAATATGTCGCCATAAAATCAATGTTTGTAGCTTTGTTGTGTTTCGGCAGCCAGAGATAAGATAGCCAGTGCCTCACTAGTTGGGGATTCCGGGTTATGTGCGCTTCCATCACTTAACATAACTTGGCCTAATCATCACTTAACATCAGGTGAGATCAAAGCACGGTGCTTACCCGTGAATTATAAAAAAAAAACTAGCACATTCTAAAAAGTGTATGAAAACGTCGACCTTTTGACTCCAATAAAGGTCCAAAGCCACCTCGTTTAACATAAAACAAAATAATCATTGGCGTGATTACGGCGAAAATTAATTTTAAACTTAAAAAAACAAAAAGCTAATTCCTTCAAAGTTAAATTCAGAGCAAGAGTTGTGTTGCAAATTACGCCGGTCTCACGAGCACGGTAGATCTTTATCGCTTGTAAATCGTTCATGGTTATCGCACCGGCAGGAGAATGCTGAAATACTACCTATTTGAGTTTAAATTCTCTTTATACGGTTAAATGGAAATAAAAATCATACTGGTATCTACATTTGTAAGGCAGGATTTTCGCTGTTACTCCTTTCTTTGTTTTCCCTGTAATTTTCTTTGAAGGTAAGTGACGATAAAGCCGATGGTGGAAATACACTTCACTTTGAACCCTCAACCACATGGATCTGCCTATCATTCTATCTTTTTGCATTCGGGCACATGTGATGGTTCTCCATCTACATCATGGACATGTACTGATATAGTAGCAACATCTCATATTCGATACCTCGGTATTGAATTAGACAATCACCTTTCTTGGATACGACCGATTGAAAATTTAAACAGCAAAGTAAGAAAAGTAATGTGGGTGATGGAACAATTGCGTCATGTGGCTGATCTGAATTTACTAAAAACTATTTACTACGCACTATGTCAATTCCAATCTCTCATACTGTATTCCAGTATGGGGTGTAGCGTATAAGACAAGGTTATTGTCCACAGAAAGAGTACAGAGATCGGTCCTACCGGCCAGACTGGTGTCGTTCAAGTCAGAACGAAAATAAAACATGATTTTTTCAATAATGTGCGCATCATACTAATTATGTTACGTAGAAAGACGTTTTCAAAAATCAATGTCGACTCATTCAAGACGTTTTTCAGGAAATTATTTCCTAAAGCAGAATATGAATGTCTTGTTTCAGTTTGACCAATTAATCAGCTTCTACATTTCGATGGCAACCAAGCCCCAATTATGTGTCGTACCCGCTACTCCCCAAAGCAGTTAATTATCGTAAAGCATAATAGAGCGTCAAAACGAGATAGTTGATATAGACCCGTCGATTGCTGTCGCCGTATTTATTCGTCCATGAAATTAGGACCCACTTTCCTGTCACAATTTATGTCGACCAATCTCAAAAACTGATGCCGTTCCAGTATCTCGTTAACGTTTATGACTACTAATAAACCAACTGACTCATGTAATTCCCCTTAAAAACATTTGGTGGACAGTGTTGTGATGTCTAGTTCGGCTCTGAAGAGGATGGTCAAATTAAAGGACGTCGTTTTAGATTTGAAAATACACTGACTTTATTACTGTTGGTTTAAGAATATGCAAATATTAAAAGTAAAAATAAAAAAAAAATTGAGCCGGTTGGTGTGTTGTTGTAAGTTAACGTATATGACTATTACTAAACCTACTGACTCAAGTTATTAAAAAATCATTTGTTTGTCAATGTCGACTTTTGTCGAATGGCAAAATGTCTTAGTTCATCTCTGGAAATAATCGTAAAAATAAAGCTGGTCTCTTTATATTTGCAAATTACACTGTTCTTTTTAAGAATTAATAAATTATTATTAATAAATGTTTTTGTTTTGTTTATATAATTTTAACGCAAATTTTGTTGCGAAACAAATTACAAAAACACAAATGTTGAAAAAATATCCACAAGCAGGATTTGAACCTGCACTCTTCTGACATACTGGGTCAGGTGCTCTTCCAATCGAGCTGTCGTGGTTCTAACCAGCCCGCCGAAATTATTCAACACTATTTACTTTGAAAGCCAATGGCGCCTATTCAATGTCAACAACTACCGTCATTAACATCTGATCATAATATTTTTACAAATACTAAAGATCAGTTAAGAAGTGGGCAAGCTATTTATAAAATGTTTTTGTTTTGTTTATATAATTTTAACGCAAATTAATGTTATATATTTTTAAGTGCTTCCACTAGATAGTGCTTTGTAATTTCTAGACCGTGCTATTTAGGTTTTTGTAGCTAAAAAGTAGTTTTTTAATGTTTAGATATTTTTATTGACCCATGGTAGGAATTCCTATTCCTACCATTTAGTTCGCCATAACGTTTTTACTGCGTATATACCTAATGATCGTATACAAGAGTTTACCGTTATACAATTTATTTAATGGCCACAAATACCTTTCAATGTTAAAATTTATGGTCCGTGAATGTTTTACGTACACTTTTTATAGTGCTTTTCAAGAAAATAACGGACGGTTGAAGACAAAGCTCTCTCCTATTTTCCTTTCGTCTCAATACAGCGAATGTATTCTCTAGGCCCAGTAAATGGGATGGGTGTAAAAAGGCTTTCCAATCTGAACCTCTGAAAGAATAGAATAAACAATAGCACCTTCGAGAAGGCGAAACTTTTCTTATTATTTAAGAGGCCCTGAATGTTTAATGCATGAGCTACGATTTATAGGCGCGACTGAATAATGCGTACGGTATAATTTCATTTATTGCTATGGTGCAGTCAGCTACTGCTTCGGGTCTAGTAGGTCTTCATACATTATTATTGAATTCTCTCTATAGCCTTTTATCATCACTAGCTCAAGTTTATGTCCCCACTGCTGAAGCACGAGCTTTCCCAATGGATGGATAGGGATAGGAAGATAGAGATGGCGTTGTATATTAAAAACATTTTTCTACTGACTTGAAAATGAATTGTGATGAACAGAAGCTTTGAAATATTAATGTTACGAAGTACAGAATTGATGACGTCCGCCCCATAATCCATCCCTGCCGCTAAACAGCAATGTTGTTGCATTGCTGTGTTCTAGTTTAAAGAGTACGTGATTCTACTGTACACAAATAAATTACAGGGCATAGAAACATAGGTGGCCGCTTTCAATCAGGCGGGCCGTGCGCTCGTTTCCCGTCTCAGTGCCATAAAAATTGTGACCCCATCTATCCTTTGAGCCATATTCGAACCAGCGACTTATAGTAACACGTAATGCCGTAGCAAAAAGGCATTATAAACGGCAGGCACGATAAATTAGGCTCGTTATAGCTGTATAACAAAGCGGGGGCGTAGAAGGAGAAGTCGCCAACTAATAATATATCACGGCCGGCCACGATAAGAGTGCCCGGAGGGATTTATGTTTGTCGATTTTCAAACGATACCGATACACTGAGGTGTAGCCAGTCGGCTGCCCGATAAATAGCTAATGCGGCGGGTCAAATTTATTGGTGCAAAAATGTAGACTTTTTTAAGAGTTAGCAGAATTTATTGCCTACATCGTTACGCTTTGCCGCTTACTAAACTATATTTTCATTATATAAAGCTGGGTTCTCGACCCACCTGCGTATAGTGCGAGTTTTTGTGATTCGATCACGTTAACCAAAACAAGAATTATTTGTATGGCATTGAATCTGCACTTCCTTGTGACAAACGAGGAGAATTCAAATGTTGCCATGAGCGAATGTAACAATAAGTAACATGATAAAGAAACAGAAACCATCGTCAGGTACATAAAAATATAGGGCGTTATAGGCTATGTACACGGAGGAGTGAGATTTCCTGGTACAGGCATCAGTACGATGATTATAACGAAGTGTCAGCTTTAGTTCACTTTATGTATGTATGAAGAAAACATCGACGATCTGGTGTAAAGGTCGCAGGAAGCCGCTGAATGTGAGCAGCACAAAACCGGTCACTGTGGAGATCCTTGGGGAGGCCTTTCTCCAGCAGTGGACGTGTTTTGGCTGAGATGATGACTTGGCCTTCATGCTATAAGAACCCTAATTTAAAAGTTTACTAAGGAAGACAGTACTAGTTTTTTAAACGCACGCAAGTTCTTTAAAGAACTATGATAGCAAATGTGTACAAGTTAACTACTTCATAAACTTCATAACGCGCTATCAATGGTAGCGCGTAAAGTATAAATAAATATTTAACGATGAACTTTATTGCATACACGCGTGACTTTATTGAGTACCTAGTACTGTATACAAAAATATGTTGTACAATGTGGTTCAGATTGTAGAAAAAGGTGCATTTTGATCAAACTTATATACCTTACTAACTGACCCGGCGGACTTTGTACCGCTTTGACAGTTTCCATGACAATTAAACAAACAAATAATTTAGTATTGGAAAATTAAATTGTCGTTTTTAGTACTTTTCGGTTACTTATTATTCATGTTTCTCACCGTTTAAACCTTCCCAGAACTGCCACAAATATTGCAAAATCAAAATTAGCCATTCTCGAGTTTTAGCGAGACAAACGAACAGCAATTGATTTTTATATAAATAGATAAGGTAGAGGCCAACCAGTGAAAAAGTGAATATATTTCTTCTTTAATCATTAATAATAGGGATCGACAATAGATTTTAGTCTTTAGCAACAATTGAATACAGACGTTTTCTATCTCTGACGATATTTGTGTCGAACCCTATGCTTAAAGCGTTGAACAATTCTCTACCACTACCTTACTAGATCTAATTATTTTTTTTTCAGAAGTACGATAGGTACCTTGATTAGCATTATGTAAGACCCAAATGAGAGATACGATACATGTTAAATTGCATTAAAAAATTGATGAAAGTTTGTTTTCTTTTCAATAAGGCCACGAAAAAACTCTGTAAGACATTTTTGAATACTTTTCTGGTGCAGATATTCTTGCCGACTTGTTCGTAGATACATAAATACACTCGTACATATTAAACAAATTCAAAATAATAAAAAATAAAGTTTTTACTAACATAAATCTTACATAACAACTAACTGATAAACAACCCTAGAGAAATGATTGTAAAATATACTTGTGTTGGGGTTGCTATATTACTGCGTTTTCTTTCATGATGGGAAACAAATGACAATCTAGAAGTTAATGAGACACAGGTGACAATAAGGAACAACTCGCTGAACAACAAAGAGCGTACCAACGAAATCGATTGTTAAAAAAATTCACTTTTCGAATGTATCGGCACGGAAACGACCATTAGGCGTTGAGGAAACACACCAGCGATGTCTTTAACGAGTTTGTAGAACAAAAAATAATATTTATTTTATTAGACGGGTCGTTATAAAGAGTTTGGTACGATGGGCATGGCCTTCATAATTAAGAGTATTTTTCTATTGGGCACGCGGATAAACGAAACGCATTTCGTTTGACAGGTGCCATTCAAGTTAGTTGTTTCCGAATTGGATTTCGCTTTTAGTTTCAGTGAAATTGGTCGCGCTCCACAACATTGTCAAATAACGGTTAATGTGATTGGATGTAAGGAATTACTTGTTTTTCTTTTGTGGATCGTTTGGGCTATAGAGTGTTTCAGAATGAATCGTCAAAGTGTAGCTACGATTACTAGTCGATTCTTTAAAATTATATTGTCAATTATTGTTTAATAAATACAATATGTGGTTTTTGCAAAGTAACTGTATCCCACTTTACAGAAAAAATGTTCCCATTACATAAAGTAATTGATTGTTTACAGTACAAAGACATTATAATTATAACTGTAAAGTTGCATTTAAAATGTTCTTGTTGATTTTCATAGTAACTATGTTTGAACTGTGTGTGCACTAAAATAATAATTAACGGTGATGATTGAACTCAATAGAGTTCAATGTAAGCTAATACCAAATTATAAATGCACTATCGTTAATTACGGCGGCAGACCTCATTGGTCAAATGTGTTATTTGATTTAGTGCGTTTACTTATCAAATGTTTAAAAGCTCATGCAATTTATTACATTACGCTCGGGTGACGTGGGCACGGCCATTCATGTTTAATTGAAATAATCACGCGAGCTTCGATAACAACGGGTTTGCTTTGTTTTTTGTATCACAATTATAACAAGCCCGCCACAAATAAAGGAATAGCGCGATTTATACTGGCACAATAACAATAACATGTGCTGGATTGCAGCTGTAAAAAGGTCGGTTATCAAAAATGTTTGGAATCTCTGAATAGCTCACGATGTCTAAACGGCCAAAATGATGATGTCCCTAGATGCCTTACCGTGATTAGTACTACTGCAATTTTGTTGCAGTTGTGAAAACGCGCGACTTTAACGACTACTAAGTAACGACATTCAATGAGACCAATGTTATTTAAAATTGAATTCATGATACTTCAATCTGGCCACCTAGTAGTTAAAATGGCGCTGGGAATGTCGTCCTCACAACTATACAATAACAAAAATCCGAATGGCTATTTAATATGTATAGATTTAGAAATCTGAAACTCGGGATAGTATGTCTTGATCGTAAAGCCCTTGGTTAACTGGCATAGTCGGGCCGGGACGGGAGCGTCGTCGTCTATGATCGCTCATCTTTATTCTATGACGTGGCGGCACCTTCATTTCGCGAATTATTTATACAGCGGTTATCCCACTATACATACTGCTGATGAATAGCCTGAATTTTGTATTAAAAAGAGCTTTTCGAGAATAGGGACGGTTTTTATGAGAAGGATCGATGAGCGGTAGAGCTTTTATGACACTTGGTGTTTTGCACTGATGATGTATAGTATTTGCTCTTCTGTTTAGTCTTCACTAACTGCTGAGTATCATGACTCCTGGCCTCCTGACTCTGTCAACAAATCGGTTGTCTTGATCGGTTCCGCTATGTCGCTTGGTATAGTGCGGCGCTTTCCCCTTAAACTTTTCCAGTTTTTTTAGTTTTAAACAATCTTAAGAAGACTATTGGTAAAACTTAATTATCAGGTAGGGAAAAGCCACCAAAAAACATCCATCATCACCATCATCATCACCAGCTCATATACGTCCCCACTGCTGGGCACGAGCCTTCCCTATGGATGGATAGGGAGAACGGGTCATAAGCCACCACGCGGGCCTAGTGCGGGTTGGCAGTTGTTAACGACTGCTTATGCAGACGGGACCAACGGCTTTACGTGCCTTCCGAAACACGGAGGAGCTCGAGATAATAAATCTTTAGTCACCCATCCGATAACCGGCCTTTGTGTAAACTGCTTAACCTTAGCAATCGCAGACCAACTGGGTTAACCACTATGCTATCGAGCTCTTGGAAAAACATACTTTAGCCAATTATAAGAATATATTTTCGCTTAAACTTTAGATAACAATAGATACATTTAATATTGCATTCCTACCTTTGCATTGCCAATATTCAATACAAACAGTTTATTAATTTCAAAATATAGTTAGACCATAAAACCAATAGAACCGATTTGAAGCAGCAAAGAGATATTTACATAAACAATCGCAATGAAATTTTCTATAGTATTGAGGGAACCTATTCTAATAATATTGCTTCTTGAAAGATCCCGCCCCCGCAAATTGGTTTTCGATGTATGAAGGCATTATGTAAATAACAATTTATATTTTACTATCAAAACTGTTTACACTGAAAGCAGTAGAAAATGTCAAAGCTTTTATGTCAACTTACGTACTTTTATTTTACTATTTAAAAATTCAAAAAATTATGTCAAAGTTTTGAGGCGACAGCAGTGAACCTATGGGCTACAATGATATAAACACAATTTTTTAAAGATTTAAACAGTCCTGTGTAGCATATGGTTACAATTAGGCAGATATATAATCAAGAACAATTATAGTTTCACATGCTACAGACATGCAGGTAAATATACGTATACGTAGACCTCACCTACCACACCTGCCTCACCTACCTCACCTATCTCGCCTATATAACCTATCTCACCTATCTCACCTATCCCACCTATCTCACCTATCTCACCTATCTCACCTATCTCACTTATCTCACCTATCTCACCTATCTCACCTATCTCACCTATCTCACATACCTCAACTTACTTACTTACATTATCTTACTTTAACCCATCGTTGGCAGTAAATACCAAATTCAATTGAATTTTATTGTTTGGCGCTTACATGTAAGCGCTTGGCCAACGATGGGTTAATGAACAGGACGACCTATTAGGGTCTCTTACAGACGACGTTCTATTTGTGCGATAGAGAATGAAGTATTTAGCTGGACATTCTTTACGTGCGGGCGGCGGGCGCGCGATTGTCGATCATTCTACGAGTACACGGCCGGTGCTCGTACGTGCTGTTTTATATAATTTTGTGTTGTCCATATTAAATTTCATAGTCTAGCTGAATCAAGTAGTACCCTCTTACTACTTTATCTCTCTTGAATCAGGCAAAGGCCTCTCTTCCCTCCTTCCACGTATCTCTGTCTCTGTTTGTGTAAACATCACTTTATTTAGTAGTAACAAATTATCGTTGTATATTAGTTGAGTAAACGTTTTACATTTCCTGTTGGTTCTACAAATTGAGTCGTATAAACGTAGTCGTAGACGTTTGTACAGCGCGAAATAGGCCCAAATTAAACGATATTATTATTATTTACAAGTAAAATAAAAGTCAGTCAAGAGCTTTTCAACGTTGTTTAAATTTTAAATAAAAGTTTACGACCGACTATTTGGTTACATAATAATTGGTTACATATCGTCACTGTAAATAAACCACTGAAGTCCTATAACAGTTGCATAGACATTAGAAAATGGCTGAAATGTCGGTTAAGTGTTTAACATCGACTTTTATTGAACACATTCAGTCCATTCCATTCATTCGTTCCTGTGATGTTTGCTGGAAAAGTGCGTGTTGTCAAAAACAAAATTTAAGTTATAATTTTCTTAACTAATTTTACATTTACTTACTTTAACAATGTTTGTACGCGAACAGAGTGTAAGGAAAATAAATAAGTGCAGTGCACCTAGGGACCTCTTATGGGACCTTTAGTTTTATGGTGAAATATAGGTGTGTTGTTGTGAATTTTTTTACGCCTCCTTCGAATTCCCTGAAATTCAATTAATGTAGACTATTATTGAAATTTTGTTTTCATACTTAAATAGCAGCCATCTTGTCAGTTAAGAAGCGACTTCTATACATCAATTATAGAATGAAGAGGTCGCATAATACGGTTTCTTGCGACCAAGATAGTCGTCCATGATAAATAAAATATAAAAACGTTCACGTACCTAACCTATACTCAAACACCACTACACGACGTTGTATAATACAGTGGTAAAAACGTTTACTTAACCTATATTTTTGTACCATTATACGACGTTACGAAAATAGTCGTAAAAACGTTTACTCAAATTATAATATGGACCTTTTAGTTATAGGACTAAATTATTGTAGGAATAACGGTAACACAACGTCGTAGTTGTCTTATAACATCTAAACAACAGTTATATAACTGAAAGTTGCATAAGGAACTTTTATATGACCAAATTGTTTGTTGGGAGGTACTTATCTTAGCTCGATATTTTTTCTTGTCACATTATCGCAAGTTTCCTTGTGAAAATGGTCTAATTTAATGAAAACCCAATACTACTACAAACTTCTTAATATGTTTTGAATATGTCGTTATATATCGTGAATATACCTTCATCTTACCACCTTAATCGTAAATCATAGATGTGGATAGCGCAGCGCCTTATGATACTTCCTTTTATTTTCCCGTTTTTATGCGAAACTTCCTCAGATGTAAGGAATGGTTTATTTATACAAGTATTCATAGTGAATCTTTATTTCTTCGTGGGAATCCATATCGCGATACGATGTTCCGTGGGACTTATTTTGAATAAACAATGTACGGACTGTTTTGATATTATTATAACAGCAGTGGTCTGCAAATAGGCACAAGCGCAAATGTAGTGAATAATGGTGGAAATTCTACAGATTGAAATCAAACAATAATTTTTAACCTTATTCAAATTCGCAGGGTTTTATTTATCTTGAAAAATGTACAACTTTCAATAAGTAAGTTTTACATTTAAAGTTATGTAACAAAACCACTACTTTTTATCATAGAGTAATATCTAAAATCTATAAAAAAAATATTTACGATACTTTACACGATACGATAATCCATTCAACACTTTTAACAAGGTGCATTATTTCTAATTAACAATTTATCAACAAAAAAGTTACGGTATCATTAACATTGCATACCGTAAAACCTATAAATATATAAAGACATTGCTACAAGTATAGAAACATTATTATTCTCAAGTAATAAACGTCCCACTGTGGGGACCAGGCTCTCCAACACGGAAAATAGTAGGATCTAACTTACAGCGTAATGTGCCTTTCAAGCACAGATGAGCTTAAACATTTAAATGATATTTCAATTCCGCCACCCATCAGCTAATCCAACATCGTAAAAGTTGTATAACTAACAAGAAAGTAACCAAACGCGTAAGCCGCTCGATAACATGAAACACACGAACGTAAACATTCCTAAAAAATCGATAGTAAAAATAGAGAAACAAAAGAAAAAAAGCAAAGAAAACAAAAGAGATTCGCCGTCCGCAGTAAACAATAGAAAAAAGCAGCCGCCCAAAGCGACAACAGAACCGTTTGACATTCCACAGACCGACGGCACAGCATCAACACGTTCGCCAAAAGATTTTTTATTATCGCACACTCCCTTCTGCTACAGCGTACACGGTGTACCGACAGTAATGGGGCGAGGCGCGTGAAATACTCGCACATTTCGCCGCCCGGCAAATGGAATGCACCTGCCTCCTTAGGTTTTATGAGAACTTTCCTCACCTTCTTACGGTGCGTTGTAAGGGCGGCCAATATCGCCGTCCTCACTTTGTGACCCCTCATAATGCTAGTAATACTTCTTGAGAGGGTATTGGACGTGGGTGCCTCGTCGTCGCGCTCAGTAATTTTACGATCGTACCCTTACTTTGTTTTTGTTGACTCTCAGAGAGTTACAGTTTCGTGTTTAAGTTTAAATAATATGGTCTTTATTGGTGGAGTTGTTTGCGTACTTTTTTGGTGATAACTGATAATTTGTACTGCGTCTATGCTCACATCGGTTTTATATTCAGAGGTCTCGGATCCGATTTCCAGCAGGGATTTTGGTCCGAATAGATATATACTGAATAAAGAATATATTTACCTTCGGCTAAATCGTTACTTAAAATCCGGGGAGATGGAAGTCAATCACTCACCGCTTAGAATTAAAAATTTTGAATTTTGAGTTTTGACTTTATTATCGTAGTTTTATTCATTATAATTTAGACAACTTACTTTTCAGATGTAATACTTATTAATGCCTTATTATGAGAATACGCTGCTTGTCACATTGTACACACGTACCTACCTATTTAAGGTATTCTGAGCGCGGTTTACACAAGAGAATCACACATAACAATTACCACACACATTATCACACATAACAATTATTATTAATATTGGAAAACCTATAATACCTATGTATCATGAGTACTAGTTATGTGACCTTTGCCCCACACCACAAGGTCAATCCGAGTCAAGATCCTATCCTTTAGAGGCACTCTCGAGTTCCACTCTCATCATCCGTCTCGAACGCTTTGCAGTATCTATTATGGGACATGTTTGCATTTATACTAACCCATAGCAAAACCTTCGGAGATTTGACGGTCACTAGGGCTTAACTTGGACCAAAAGTTCCTCGAAGCTCAGCCACGTTATATGTAAATGTAGCCAATAACAAAATCTTTGAAAAAATACGATAGGTAAGTAGGTAAGTGCAAACACTTCTCCTTTTTTATTTACGGGTTAAATATTATTTTCTCATGCATTTTTTAATATATCGGTGAAAATAAAAGAGAAAAACAGGTCGGTATTTTTCTCGGAAGGGGCATAATCCTCAACCATTTTATTACATGCTCCTAATTACGTTAAGTTCAGCTGACCGAAACTAAGTAGATAATACTCTAATACGGTATGGGTTATTTCTAGGTTCCTTTCTTAAGGAAAAACAAGTATTTTCCTATAGAAAAATGGTCAATCAACACATAATGTGATTACTAAATACTAATAAAAATTAAATTTGAAAAGTTCAATTACCTAGGTAGCTAGGTAGCTGTTCTGAGTTGAGCATGGTAATTGATGAAGTCGAAAAAAAATATAATGATATGACGGCACTATAGGTAGGTATAATACTTATATAGTCAGTTCCTAACAGGTTGACGGTTTCAAGTTCAGGTCACTTCATTTTTATCTTTCGCTTTATCGTCACTTACCATAATGAAGAAAGGCGAAGCGGTTCCCTAAGTAAAATAAATTAAATTCCTTTTTTATAAACTATGTCATTTTGCATGCATGCCGTGTACGGCGTAAACTATTATAAATTATAACAAGCTCAAACTCCACACTAACGGCATCGTGTGGCGAAACAAAAGAAGGGAAACCCGTTTTTATGTTTAGTGAGCACGAATCGTTTTTCGTTTGGGGCACACAAATCTTGGCGTACAATCTCGTTCGCAAAAAAGTGTACCTATACACGTACGCCGCGAACGCAACAAAAACAAAAAAAAAACTGTGATCTAAACCACAATATGTTTCCCAATATCTTTTGTTCGTTTTGCCCCTTTGTTCTTTGAATAGCAATTGGGATAATCCAATTTCGCATGACCATTATTATTACCTTACTATTACAATATCGGGGAAGAGTTATTTTAAAACAACCATTATTCTGTTGCCCTGTCGTTTGTGCCTTCAAAGGGGTGCCATTAACCATCCCTTTTTACTGTTTTTTTTTCTGTTATGTTCAAAGGCTTACACTACATAGGTTTCAGAATATACAGGCTTATATTATATCTTAAGCATGTAATTGATGGGTGAGTCAAAAATTATATTTATTTGGTTTTTTTATAGAGATAATTATTAATTTGCTATTAACACATTATTAAAAGCTCTGTTATCCTATCCATAGTATAAATATATATATCGATATCTTAAATCCAAAACCATCTAAATTGAAATCAGTTATAAAAAGGCTTAGTTTTATAGTTTTATAGTATATCTTTTTTTATCTTATTTTTTCGAGCTGCACCAGCACGGCTTTTCTTGCGCTCGTAGTGCTGACCGTATGATGCGTCACTCGTCACTAAACAGCATCATATCATATCCTAGAAGCTGGGTAAGCCGTTGGTGTTGGATGCAACCTGTGCTGACACCATGGCTCCCTCGCATGTTCGCGCCACTTCACTTCATGTGGGGGCTGCTGCGGTAAGTGCTGAAAATCGCAAACAACACAAATACGCAAACCTAGGTCGAAATCATTTATTTGTTCCGTTTGCGGTGGAAACAATGAGTCCATGGGGGCCGTAGGCAAAGCAGCTGGTTAAAGAGTCAAGTGCTCGTCTTAATGAGGCCTCCGGTCCGGTTACAAGAAGGCTGGCAGCTACCTCTGCCAGCGTATTAGTTTGGCAAACCAAAGGGGCAATGTTGCCAGCATTATTAGAACCGCTCCCATGAGCCCACAGTTGGAGGACATCTTTTATATATAGGTCTTTAGTTTTTAATTTTCTGATTATTTTCTGGTTTTTATTTTCAAGGTAAGTTAAGTAAGATTTCTTGTATTATTCCACTTTGTATAATAATATCTTGTATGTTTTTGACAAATGAGAAACACAGATTAAGTTATTACCTCTGCACTAAAAAATGTTGTTTGTTTCCCGATAAATAAATAAAATTAGGCATGGCTTCATGTCTGTAGTTTACGGAGCTATAGGAAACACGATTTCTCGCATTTGATCGGAGCACAATCATATCCGTTCTGCTACGACTCTTTAAATTTGAATCATCATCATCGACTTCTTTAACCGCCTCGGTGGTCTAGTGGTTAAGACCACCGGTCTCAGAACCAGAGGTCCTGGATACGATTCCTAGCGGGAAGTGCATGTTTATGTACTCGGTAGGGCTCGTTTAATGCCGGGCTAGCTACCACGTTATCTAAATGCCGCCATACCATTAATGTGTGTAGCATTGTTGTGTTCCGGCAGCTGGAGATAAGGTAGCCAATACCTCGGTAGTTGAGGATTCCATGTAAAATATTCCAACTTCGGCAACATCATCACTTAAAATCAGGTGAGATGAAGGCTTACCCGTAAGGAATAAAAAATCTCTCTTTGAAGTCGTTGACTCGCTGCTGCAATTGTGACTCCTGACTCTGTCAACTAGTTGCCTCCATCGGTTGCGCTCCGTCGCATGGTGTAGTGCGTCGCTGATAGGTATTTCTAGTTCACTAGATATTTGGTCAGAAATAAAAATAATCTTTTATTAATTTTACTTTAATTAAAACGGTGTCAAAAAAAAACAATATATAATCAGCCTATAGACTTTCTACTACTGTACTCAGGTATTCACACATGAACGATAGCACATTGGAAGATTGGGTCACAATCCACCATCGCTGGCCCAATCTCGGTTATCAAGAGTTAACGACTGCTATCTTGCGATTGGATAGGATTTCCAATGGCCCCAGTTGTTAGTTATCGTAAGATGTTATCTAAACGATCCTTCCGATGCACGAAGGAGTTTCAAATAGTTATTTGTGGTCACCATCTCGGAGCGTGCGAAGGTTGTTTAGACTTTACGTCCGTATAGTAACTAGAAAGTATGTATCAGTTGCAGTTTTTTCAATATAAATCATTTCTTATTTAAATACACTTAATACGCTTTGCCACTCGGGCACCGAGGCAACGCCTCGGTGCCCGAGTGGCAAAGCATTCGGCAAAGCAAAGCATTCGGCATTCGGCAAAGCATTCGGCCCGATACCTGAAAGTCTTAGGTTCAATTCCCAGGTCGAGCAAAGTGTGTTTCGGACTTTTCGATGTATAGCCCGGGTTTGTGATTATCAACCCGGATTTGGCAAGTGTCGTGATTAAGCCATTACCCATTTGTAGTAATGACTTGATTTCAACGATGGAAGCTTTTGCCCAGCAGTGATTAGGCTATTTACTTACTCGTACTACTTACATCAAGTGTCTCTAACTGCAATTTCTATACTTTCAGTACCTATATTTTGCTCTTGAAATCATTTGCCTGTAAAGACATAAAACAATATACATTTTTGACATTAAAATCCCAAGTAGCAAAAAACATCTATAGTGATCAACTTATAGGACAAAACGTCATATAGAAATCTAATAGACGCTTTGGGTTAGATACTGGGCTGGTTAATTACTCTATAGGTACATTCGATCCTATTATTTAGTTTTATAAACGTTTACTTGACGATTTTATAGGATTCATATTAGATCTGGCGTTATTTTAAGCACACGTTATAAAACGAATTAGCAAAGTGTCGCGTCTGTTCCTATAAACGCATTTAATAAGATTGTTTACTCTTGTTCTTTGACTTGACTTGTTAATTTTTGTTACGTCTTGTTGCATTCACCTATAACACTGTACTCCAATAAACATCTTAGATATGGCTGCTATAGGTCAAACATAAAAAAGATTGATTTGTCCAAGTCGTGACTTCTATAAGATAATATGCACCAAACTAACATGCACTCAGATTATCTCAAATCTCAGATTATTATAGGTAAGCTTCTACTTATAAGTGTCCTATTATTTGCTATTACTAAAGTGTTCGGCTATCATTAACCATTTCGTTTTAATTTTGTGATTTGTTGGCGAAAATAAGAGAAAGTAAAAATGGATATAAAGAAATTCTGACAGTATTCTGAAAATATTAGTACTGATTAAAAAAACCCACTGTATTGGCATGCGGGGCTGTATTGGCATCTGTCGTATTTATCTAGAAGAACCCTAAAAACTTAATATGGCGACAAAGTAGTATATCCTGTAATAGTTTTAACTATGACTAAAGCACTGCACTGCACTGTAACAAAAAGGAATAAAAAACCGCTCTCGATATGGCATCACGCTGATCACTATAAGATCAATTACACCAGTAACAGCACGCACCAGATCGTTACAGGACCAATCCTGCTTATTCAGTGCGTTTACCTGTTCTGTATAGGACAATTTGTCTCGTTAGTGCACCCAATAGGATAATTATAAAATTGAATTGCCCTCTACCGAACCATAACAAAACGACTACTGGACAAAATAGTCCTATAAACTGCGCCCAATGACGTTTTGTAGACGGTTTCAGGATTTCTATAGGAGTAAAAATTACATGCTCCTAGGATATTTACATGACCATTTTCTTGCTACTTGAAATATTTCGCTCTTATTATTATTACGTTCAATTGTTTTCATGTAGAACGTGTAGGTTTTTACAACGCTACCTATCTACAATGTTTTACAAAAACTTTTTTATACCAAGTCAAATTTTATACAATGCCTCAAACAATGCTGCGAGAACAGGGTTCATAGCATTTTTATGGTTTTCTCCAAAGTTTCGAGTCCTGCCATTATCAAGATACCTGCTGCCGTGTTGTTCAAGTTTTCTTGCAACCCACACATTAAACATAAGAATCTTTTTGCGGTTTCATTACTTTGTTTCATATGGAAAATTAAGTTTATATATTTTTAAAGCTGACAATCAGTTATATGTGCCACGTGAACGTGGCAATATGATGTATTGTATCATATAAATAACTAATAAATATCTAAACACTTAATTAATTCAGTATTCAAGCGAATTGCTAATAATAGTCAAAAGCTGCCATGAAGTTTGTTTGAAAGTTTATAGAAGTTTGCGACGAAATAGACTTGGTTGGTGGTTGAGCCAAGCGACAGTCTGAGTCTTGTTTTTTTTTTGGAGAGAGTGTGTTGATTGCCAATGGGCATTTTCAGCTTCGCCGGGCTTTTTTGGGAGCGGTGAGAAACTTAGCCCAAGCCCAAGCCCTGTAAAACGATGTACCGTCAGAGGTTTTCTAGAGGGAACAGCATCACGCACTAGTGCGTGTTCCCATGCCCTGCTAGATTCTCCGAGGGGTTCTGATCGGATCGGGGAGCGGAACAACCCGAAGGTGCCTCCAAAAGCTCTGACCTCGGCTCGGGTTGACCGAGCCGTGGTGGTGGGGAAAAGCGTCCAGGTACACGTCTGTACACTGGTATAGAGCGCGTGTGAACCGGCTCGTCGTACCCTTGTTCTACGAGCACGGTGTCTTGGGTGAAACTAGCGTACATGTTTAGTGTATTCTGTAAATATGTAGTGGCATTAAGAGCATGCATTTTATATCTATAAATATATAAATCTTCTGTGCCTGTGTATGTCAGTGAACTCCTTCTAAACGGCTGGACCGATTTGGATGAAAATTTTTGTGTGTTCAAGTGGATTCGAGAATGGTTTAGATTTACAATTAGACCCGGTAGGTGGCGCTGGTATAGGGTTCCATCATGCGATACGGGTGTTCTTAAGCGGACGAATGATTTGTTTATTTTGTTGTCATGGAAACTGTCAATGCGGTACGAAGTCCGCCGGTCAGCTAGTATAATATAATATATTGAGTTTCACCCGAGTTTTTTCCGTAATAACACGTGTTGTGAGACTCCATCTTAATTTCTATGTACCGTACAATTGTACCTTTAATACTTACTTATAATAAAAATACTTGAAATTGGCTAAATGCTAAACGCGAAGCCATTACTTAAGATAATTAATATATGTGTAGTTATACTTTTTGTACACATGCTTGCATACAGACTTCCACAAAATGTCAAATTTCCTAATTAGACTTTGAACTTTATGTCTATGGAATATGGTTGAACATTTATTGAAGAAATTAGATAGTTTTGGTTAGGTTGATGTGCCGGCGTCTGTACAAGCTACAAAATAAATAAGCATAATACGGTTAGCCGCTAACTACATCAAACAAGCACTCACATCATTACTTTTATAAAGAAAACGCGTGTGAATATAATTCACCTTTACAGCCAATAAAAGTTCTTCGCACGCCGTAAAACTAAGCCGCCCGATGCCTAGACTTGCACTTCGTCATTACTCCACATAATTGTTCTCAGAGAAAGTGTTCCCGAAATACCAAAGAAGGGCCTATACCCGTAAATTGTGATTATCTTTAAGTACAACGATGCTACCAACAGAACCACTCGTTGTATTTTATGAGGAAAGCCATCTGGGCCCTCGTCTTCTACGATAAATTCAGCGCACAATGTTATGCCTTTTTCATGGACAACGAGGGCATAAAGAAAGAATTTTTATTGTGTTCAAAATATTGTTTTAGAGTGTGAAAGCGGTTTGGCGGCGACTTGATGGCGTTTTGAGAACGCCGCACGAACGTTGCCTCTCAGCGCAAATTGGATAATAATGGAATCCGAAGATCGGGATTTGAGGTGGGATAGAGCTAGTATCCTTTATATGCGGTATATTGAAATGTTTATTTGTAGTTTTTTTAAACACAGATTTGTGGCTTTAAAATCGTTGCATATTACATATCCATTCTCGTAATAAAAATTTTAAATGGTAAGTTTTTTAATTAATTAATTTTTAAATAAATAAGAATGTCGACTGAAGTCCACCATCTTATCTAAATTTGTCGCTATAACATCAATGATTACGCTTAAACATTGTTGTGTTCCGGCAGCTAGATATAAGATAGCCAGTGCCTCAGTATCTGAGAATCCCGGGTGAGTGAAGAATTTAATATCAGGTGAGGTAAAGCCACGGTGCTTACCCATAATTTATAAAAAGAAGAAAAGACAAGCAAACATGAATAAAAGAGAATATTTTCTGTTATTACTTTGAAAGACTTAGTTTTAGAGGTCTATGAACATAAATAAGTTTATGCTTAAAGACATTCCAGGAAATTGAATTTCAAAGTAATCAGATACACATTAGGGGAACTGACTGAACCCTCAGTATGGCCAACCTGATGGGAAGCGATAGCTATTGACGTCTCACTAATAATCTCTCATAATCCATACTGGATTCCATACCCTTCAAACTGCAATGCTGATTAATGACAGTAATAGATATGGCTGAATTGGCTGGTAGCGATACGTAAGGATTCGGCTTAAACCATAAAAGGTTCGTAAAATTATTATTGGTAGTAGCGTTTTAAGTCCGCCTGTGTAGCTATTACCATCTTATCTAAGTCTTTCGCCATAACATTAATGTTAGAACAATTGTTTTTATAAACAAACAGAGATAAGATAGCTAGCCTCAATCAGTCTTATCGTCAGTTATTAGTTACTATCAGGTGAGATACAGGTCGCAGGCGCTACCCTTGTTATGTTAATAAATATCTACTCTACCTAAACTTCAACTATTTAAATATCTTATGGAATAATTATCTATACTAATATTATAAAGAGGAAACCTTTGTATTTTTGTAAGTATGTATGTACGTTTGTAACGAATAAACTCAAAAACCACTGGACCGATTTAAAAAAATATTTCATCATTAGAATGCTACATTAGCGCTGAGTATCATAGGCTATATTAAAAAAATGCACTGAAAAAAAATTTTTTTTTTACACTAAATAATAATAACAAACTCAGCAAGTACCTTGACTTAGCTTACGAGGTGACCGCCATGTGGAATGTTGATTCGACGATCATTGTCCCGATAGTCGTTTCAGCGAACGGTCTGATAGCGAAGAGCCTCGACCAACGTCTTAAGAGGCTCTCGCTTGATGGTTGGATCAAGGGTCAGATTCAGAAAGCAGTACTCCTTGACACGGTACGTATTGTCAAGAGGTTCCTCACTCTGCAGCCCTGACCACCGGTAGCTTGGGCCCTGCCCCGCTGCTGGCGGTACTCTAGAATTAGGTTTTTATAATGTTTTATTGTTTTTATATTAAAATATTGTAAAAATCTAGTTTTAAGAAAGAAAATAAATAAAGGGTATAATATCTATACTAATATTATAAAGAGGAAACCTTTGTAGTTTTGCATGTACGTATGTTTGTAACGAATAAACTCAAAAACTACTGGTATTATGTGGGTATTACATACAAACAAAAAGAACGCTAAGGGCTAAAACAGTGCTCGACCGACTGTCGTCGTTGCGTACGTACAGTACTGTACGACGCTGACCGTAACGCGCCACCGAGGGTAAGCGATAGCTCACGTAACATATGCAAAATGTTACGTGAGCGATCCATAAAATGTTTCGTTTGAAAGTAAGCATTTTATTTACTGACACACTAGCAAAAACAAATCCGTAACGAAAGGCAACCGAAACGTCTAGAGGTCAACATTACAACACATTAATTATTAACTAAGTAAATATGAGACGCCGCTCCACTGAGTCAAGCAAAAAAAACGTTCAAGCTCACAGGTTATGTCAAAGCAAGACACCATTATTCACGCGTTTGGCAAATATGTCTCTGGGAGGCCGACCCACTCGGCAAATACAAAAGGAATTACTTTTATTTTTCGTCTCAACCGCAGCATGTTGCCTTATGATAAATCACTTTCGCGCCACTGCCGGAGTGCCGGGCAAAAACACCAGACGATCCTGGCTCCCGGCAAAAAGATACACGTGAACCAATGTACGTTCTACTAAAGCAAACAAAAGACTTGTGCTATTTTTAGAGTTACTTAGCCAGCTTATTGGCGCGGTAACGAGGAGCAAACAAAGAGGTCCCGCCGCCGGCGCCGCCGAGCGTTGGCTGCCGATATAGTGACACATTTTACATTAATCTAAGAGAAAAATGCTTTTTGCAACAAAAGTAGACTGATTCTTACGTTATTCCCATTGTCTAAATCAAAGCTTGATACCGTTACCAAATTCATACTGTAAGTATTGGTAAGTAACGTTAAAAGTATCCTTATTTTTTTCGTTATTTAATGCGCTATACCGAAAAGCACAGTGTGGGCAGGCCTCCATCATGGTGGACCAACGATCTGGTGAAGGTCGCGGGAAGCCGCTGATCCTTGGGGGAGGCCTTTGTCCAGCAGTGGACGTCTTTTGGCTGAGAAGACGATGATGATAATGATGACGCGCTTTAGCCAATCCGCGTAGAGCGGGTATAAAATTTACCGGTAATATACCACCCAGATAACGATACCAGGCATAACGTAACCCCTTTTAACGGTATCTTCGTTTGTGGGAAGATTGTAAACGTTTTGAAATAACAGAATTGAGGCACCGTACATTACTGTTAAAAACGAATCTGTTTAATCGAGTAACAAAAACAGATTGAATGAATTTTGCCTATGTAAATACCTCTCAAAATTATATATAAATATTAGGCAAATTTTATTGCGAAAAAAATTAAAACTCAGAGAAACAGAGGGTCAGATATTTTTGCTACATCGGGCTATAGTGTGTGATTGGTACGGTGCCGGACCCGGATTCTCGAAAGTTGCGGGTTTAAATGCCGCTCACTCGTGGAATTGTTGCAACACCTCCCTGTATAAATTATTAATACAAATAGATATTTTTTGAACCACATAAATATTAATCAATGTAATACCAGACCATATTCAATAGATTTCCAAAAGCATAAGCATCAAAGCATAGTAATTCGAAACAAGCGCTAAATTATTAAAAAAAAGTTATAATAATGATAATGTATTAATTGAAAACTATTAATTGGAATATTACCATACAAAATAATTGTTAAAGAAATTACATAATATATTTATATATAATATAACCATAATAGTCTGCAAATTGAAAGTGGCCACCGCAGCCGAACACCTACACCCCTATTTACCATTACTAGCTACTTAGCAATTTCTTTGTTAAGTCATTAATTGTTCTAAGAAACGTCCCTTAGAAAATTTCATTCTTTATTCAACAAATAACGTACATTACTCAATACTTTTCTATTTATGCTATGAATTTACTGAGAAATTTAGATTGCTTCAGTAAAAATATTGATGAGTATTGCTCGGCTAAGAATTCTAACTATTGACGTTTCTAACGTCATCGGTTTTCTTAACTTAAGAATAATTACTTTTGCCTAAGTAAAAGCTTTTATTCGTTTAAAAATACGGGTATCGCACGAGTTTGCACAGTGAAAAACAACGAGGTGTTGACCCTGAAACCCCAGTTTTTATAAATAATGCAATTTAATTAGTTATTGAACACAGTTTTTCGTTATAAAATTATTATTCTAAAAATATTTGATTGTCTTCACAGTATTCTGAAATTTCGCCCAGTGCAAGCTTCGCGCTTAGTTACTTTACGACAAAATAGAGAAATCTTTCTGGCTGCAACATAAAGCCACGACAGAGCCCATAGACACTTTGTTTGTGCGGTTGGCAGCAAAGACAACTCATACAAAGGGACGTCGGTTATTGCGCTGAAGTTGTGTAAATATGAGCGTCTTTTGTTCGAGCCAATAACAAAATAGTGTATCAATTTTACGGCACTCGTAGACATTTGTGGAGCTGCGTTATCTTGCAGACGTAATAAAATAAGTTTAAATCTTTATATTTATGTTAAACAAAAATCGAGGAAAATATGGTTATTAAATTAAGCATACGAAAGCTACAGCTTCTCTTATTTCTTTTTGCTTTTAGGTATACCTGAAAATAGTTTGAATTAATTTCTTATATCAGCTGAATTGAATCCCGCTTTAGGCAGCTGTCCCACCGCCGGCGAGTAAGCGACGAACTTTCGACTATTTTCTCGCTCAAGAAACGTACAATATAGGTCCTGTGTCAATAAAAAAGATGCATATATTAATAGTTGATCGCTGACTGTTCACACTGCCGCCAGCGAGTACTCGCTATACTAGTTTGCCGCTGGCGAGTACTCGCTTTACTAGTTTGCCGCTGAGCGACACTCGCTTGGCGGTCAGATCACTCGCCGAACCATCATTTCTATCTGAGTGCCAGGGATAGCTAACTTACATGTATAATGAATCCGGAACAATTATTTGATCTATCATTGTTGTCTAGTTCAGTCGACGACGATGATGTATATTATAATAATAATAATAATATAATAGATCAAGTGCGGGTGATCCAGTGTAACAACTTGCTGGATCAGTCAATACTTGATCGGCTACGCCTGGAGTCACTACGTATTTGTGCGGCTTCTTCTTCGGTGCAGGATCGCCCTGCCCCACAATTACCGGCGGTGACGCCGGTCTTGGTGGCGCGAGTAGATTCGATACCCGAGGATGAAGATTTCATAAATACGAATGTAAGTACACAGGTGAATGAGCAAATGAGGAGCGCTTTGAACGATGCCATTCTACAGTATCGTGACACGCGTAACTCTAGGCCGCGTATTCCTTGTTTGCCCACGAATAGGCATAATTTGGCGTTAATGAGTGCCTTGAACGATTTACTGGTTCCTTATCTTGGGACCAGTGAAAATTTAATTGATACCCACTCAATCCTTTATTGTGGGGCCATCGCGGTGTGTCGCGTTGCTCGTGTCAAATTCCAGGATTCTGGCCGAGTACCGCGGCAAACCGGGGCTGCCCCTGCTTGGCAATTGAGGATCGAGGGGCGTATTGTTAGGTTCAGGACACTCATTGCAAAACTAATTTGTTTCAGAAATGGTAATAATCGGCCTCGCGTCATGCGATTCGTCACGCAAGCCTTTCTCGGGACTGATATTCGTCCGGAAAACTATATGGCTTGTGTGACGGAACGTATTGACTTTCTGAAGCAAAAAGTCTATGCGTGGGCAAACCGTATACGTCGCTACAGAGTGCGTGTGGACCGATACCAACAAAATCGCCTCTTTCAAAGTGACCAAAGAAAAGTATACAGACGTTGGGAAGGAGCTGATCAACGTGTGAGCGACGGGCAGCTACCAAATGTTGATGCCATGACTAATTTCTGGCGCAGCATTTGGTCGGTGCCCGTCGAGCACACGGAAGGTGACTGGATGAGTGTTGTCAGGGAGGCGTGTGAACCTATCGAGACCATGCAGGCTATACATATTAGTACAGCTGACGTAAGTTGTGCTATCCGTACGGCCCAAAATTGGAAATGCCCAGGACCGGACGGATTGCACAACTTTTGGATCAAGTGGTTTCGATGTTCACACGAGTTACTGGCAACGCAATTCCAAGAAGCCATAGAGCTCGGCTCACTCCCAAGTTTGTTGACTACTGGTGTCACTTTTCTGCTCCATAAATCAGGTAGTACCACGGAACCGAAAAATTATAGACCCATCACGTGCTTACCAACATTATATAAGCTCCTTACATCCATTTTGAGAACAAAAATTAACTCGCACATTGTTGCAAACAATATTTTGGACATGACTCAGAATGGATGTAGGGTTGGGTCCCGTGGTACTAAGAAGCTTCTCCTCATTGACATGACCATATGCCAGAAGATTCGGCGAGGCAGAGGGACTCTCTCCACAGCCTGGATTGACTATAAGAAGGCCTATGATTCGGTGCCGCACTCATGGCTGGTAAGGATTTTAGAGTTATATAAAATTGATATAACTCTAAAATCATTTTTGATGTCATGTATGCGGCAGTGGACCACGGTCTTGTGTCAACCAGGATGTCGAGATAGAGTTTCTGCCACGCAGGATTTTATAAGGATAGAGCGTGGCATATTCCAGGGCGACAGTCTGAGTCCTTTATGGTTTTGTCTAGCTTTGAATTCTCTTAGTACTTTATTAAGAAATTCAAGGTTAGGCTGTCGACTGCGGAGAGGGGGTGAAGTTTTGTCGCATTTGTTGTACATGGATGACCTCAAGTTATTCGCACCAAACAGCCAAGACTTGATAAAACTGCTAAAAATTACTGAGACTTTTAGCAGTGCCATCAAGATGGAGTTTGGGGTGGATAAGTGTGCGGTTATGCATGTACAGCATGGGAGAGTAGTAAATTCAACCAATTTACAACTCTCCGATGCGATAGACTTCAGATCTCTCTCTGAAGTTGAAACATATAAATATCTTGGTATGTCACAGTCTTTGGGTGTTGATGACGGGGACATAAAACAGTCATTACGGGAGCGATTCTTTTGCCGCTTGAGAAAAGTATTTAACAGTCTTTTATCGGGTGGCAATAAGACACGTGCCTTTAATGGCTGGGTTATGCCTCTGCTCACATACTCCTTTGGCATACTAAGATGGACTCAGACCGAATTGGACGCCTTGGATAGGAGAGTCCGTCAAATGCTCACGACTTTCAGAATGCTACACCCGCGCTCATCTGTTATGAGGCTGTACATCCCGCGGAGATGTGGGGGTCGCGGCTTTTTAAATGTCAAGGACCTACATAACCGTGAGGTGTGCAGTCTCAGGGATTATTTACTTAACAGTGAGTGCGGGATGCATTTGGATGTCGTGGCAATTGATAAACACTTTACGCCGCTCTCCTTGGCAACAGAAAACTGGCGCAAACCAGTGGTGCTAAGCACTCTCGATCGCAAGGACATATGGAAGAGCAAGGTGCTACACGGGCGCTACTATCGGGCTCTAACTGGGCCTGATGTAGACATAACTGCCTCGGTGAACTGGCTACGTTTCGGTGACCTCTTTGGGGAAACCGAAGGTTTTGTCTGTGCCATTGAAGATGAAGTTATCAAGACGAATAACTACCGGAAATATATTATGAGGGACGGTACGGTCGACATCTGTCGGGCATGCCGCCGTCCAGGAGAATCACTCCGACATATTATTTCTGGTTGTTCTCATCTTGCTAACGGAGAGTATTTGCACAGACACAACCAAGTAGCCAGAATAATTCACCAGCAACTTGCTCTTGGATATGGCCTTGTTGAATCGGAGGTGCCGTACTATAAATATGCACCTGCGCCAGTACTCGAAAATGGTCATGCAACGCTCTACTGGGATCGCTCTATCATTAGTAATGACATTACGGACAGGACTATTGTCGCCAATAAGCCTGATATCGTGGTGGTTGACCGATCCCAGCGCCGGGCAATACTGGTTGATATCACCATACCTCATGATGAGAACCTCGTGAAAGCCGAGAAGGACAAGCTCAGTAAGTACCTTGACTTAGCTCACGAGGTGACCGCCATGTGGGATGTTGATTCAACCATTATTGTCCCGATAGTCGTTTCAGCGAACGGTCTGATAGCGAAGAGCCTCGACCAACATCTTAAGAGGCTCTCGCTTGATGGTTGGATCAAGGGTCAGATTCAGAAGGCAGTACTCCTTGACACGGCACGTATTGTCAGGAGGTTCCTCACTCTGCAGCCCTGATCACCGGTAGCTTGGGCCCTGCCCCGCTGCTGGTGGTACTCTAGAATTAGTTTTTTATAATGTTTTATTGTTTTTTTTATTAAAATATTGTAAAAATCTAGTTTTAAGAAAGAAAATAAATAAAGAGTATAATAATATTGTTTAGCATTTGTGTAGTAGCAGCGGCAGTTCTGTAAAAACGGAAGAAAAAAGGAATATTTTGAAAAGACGAATTTGGATGCAAATTCAATTAAAACAGTTTCCTTTAATATCAGTACTACGCTAAAATGACCTTTTAAAATAAGGAAACTAAAACCTTTCTACTAATCTCATACTAAGGGCCAATTTCACCGTCCCGAATAGAAACCGAGTTTAATAAAACCTGGTTTCGACTAATCGAGTTCAAAACTTAGTCTTGATCGCGGTTCACGTCGCACCGATTTCACCGGCTTCGTTTTGATCCCGTTTATTAAAACTTAGTTTAGCTTTGACAAAGAATGAATGAATGAATGACATGTCACCGACTAAACGTTTTTTTATTTTTTATTTTTTATTTTTGTTCTGGCTTAGAACTAAACGAATTGCCTTAAAAGTGTTGCAATGAAAGAAATTATTCCTTCTCAAATGGGAAAGTTAATAAAAAAATATAAATTCATATCACGTTAATCGTCCACACATATTCAGAATGTAATAGTTATTAGAAATTTTATATACAATATTTTGATCAAACATTTTAAAACAATATCTCTTGAAACATGGTATGGTAAATTGTTAAAACTACTAATATATGGGGACTTTTTACTTTTTATTTTCAAGTGCTAATTGCTGCACTGAAGCTAATTAAATATTTATAAAATTTATAAAATACAGTGAAAAAATTAAACGCCCACCCGACCCAGCCAGGATTCGAACCTGGGTCTTCCGCAATCCGGGCGGCTGTACTGACCGCTATATAAATTTTATAAATATTTTATTAGCTTCAGTGCAGCAATTCGCATTTGAAAATAAAAAGTAAAATTTACTATAGCGTTGTGTTATCAAATTTGTGGTATTTCATCTGCAAAGGTGAATCTGCATGGCCATCGGTTGCAATGACCGTTGGATAGATGGCGCACCTGTGCCGCTATTAGCACTCAAAAATTAAAAAGAAGTGACAAAATTCAGCGCCTACGTTAGCCTTCCCGGTAGCATAGCGGTCAGTGCAGCTGCCCGGATCGCTGAAGACCCAGGTTCGATTTCTGGCTGGGTCGGGTGGGCGTTTAATTTTTTCATTGTATTTTATAAATTTTATAAATATTTAATTAGCTTCAGTGCAGCAATTAGCACTTGAAAATAAAAAGTAAAAAGTCCCAAGAAAATAATGCTAGTGGTGTGCTTTACAACATTTTGGTATTGTAGTACTTACCTACTGTTTAATATTACTTAGGTACTACTATTTATTTATAAGTTTGATTTTAATATGTACTGACAGACACCAAAAAAAGGGAATAAAACTAAGCGTAAGCTCTTTTTTTAGTAAATAATACAAGTTTAATTCAGTTTCACAAAACATGAGGCCAGTTTACAGATGTAACTATAAACTAGATATCATACCAAGATTTTATCAAAGAAAATGTTGTTCTAATAAACACATAACAATAGCGAAAGTCACCACACAACAAAACAAAGTATATCTTGCAATGCATCAAGAGTGTCGAAGTGTTCTACTCTCTCGCGTATCCATCTGGAGCGACGTACAATAAACTCATCCTCATCAAAATTTTCGTCAAAAGCTAGTGCCAGGGCTCTTTTCATCTTTGTTTTATATCGCTAACAAAATGATTATTTCTTTCTTTAAAAATAAATAAACAAACCAATCTCCCGTACTCCACACAATCGCGACAATGACAGGCAAACAGCTTTAAACGCGTTTAGCTATGCTAAACGTCGAAAATCGGCCGTTCAGAAACTGAATCAAGTTCAACTTGAACGACGTTTAGTTTATGCCGGTGAAACGCAACCATGAGAGCGGAACTCAGTTTAGCGCGTAAACTCAGTTTAACTCGAATTGATCGCATTTAATTTCACCGGTGAAATTGGCCCTAAGTATCTCGTATGGGATTGTTTATTGTCAAAGTTTTGGATACTTCTCGTTTAATTTTTAAAAAGTTATTGATGTCATTTTACTCATTAGGTAACGAACTTTCGATATCAGTTTAAAGTTTTTTGATATCTGTGATAGTTACGGAATAATCGCCTGGTCACACTTAACGATTACACCCTGTATATGAGCATTGTTGTGTTCTGACAGCAATAGATTAAATAGCCTGTTCCTTAGTGAAGTATGTTTTCACTTTCACTGAAGATCAGGTGAGATGAAAGCCAAGTGCTTACAGGAAAGGAAGAAAACAGGCAACCAGATAGCAATTAGTAAGTAGGTACACACGCCTGCACATCAACCTACCACAAACTGTCAAATTTCCTCAATAGAATTTTGAACTTTATGCTTTAACTATATGGTTGAAAATGTATTAAAGAAATTTGACAGGCAGGCGTCTGTACTTTAAAACATGAAAACTTCCTGTCTGACATACAGGTGTCAAATTAATTTCTAGTGATCATGCTGCTGGACATAGGCCTCTCCAACTGCACGCCACTGAGCACCATCCGCGACTACTCTCATCCAGCTCTTTCCAGCCACCTTGCGAAGATCTTCACTCCACCTAGTCTTAGGGCGTCCTACACTACATTTGCCGATACGCGGTCTCCACTCCAGAACTCGTTTACCCCAACGGTTGTCGGTTCTGCGACTAATATTCCAGTGATACCAGCGGGTAAACAGGACCGCGCATTCGCGTCGTTTCGCAACATTTGTGTCAATTATCCGGGAGTTTTCCCGAGCGACGATTGCGGAGTATGGCCATCATTTAGCCGGGGCTGCGCTCGCCTCGCCCCACCATCAGTTATATATGTGCGTTATTAAAAGACCCGTTGAGGCGATCCCACGCTTAATGTCTCAATTAGAGTACAGATGTTGCGCGCCCCGAATTGCGAATTAATTGTTTTTCATTTGCGCACCACGGTTTCAGTGTGACAACCGGCCTGATTCGTTACCCCGTTTGTGTGAGTAACTTAGTATGACGTTATCGTGATTGTTTTGTTATGAAAAATTGGGCAGTTGACTGGTTAGTCAATATAGAAACTTTTTAACAACTGTCAAAACGATTATTTTTAATAGAAATTGTATGGGATTAGCAAACTATGACGTCACTATTTTATTCCGTCAATTGAGCGTTTATTAATAACTTTTTAGGTTACAAAAATTCATGCTTAGGTCAAATAAAAAATTGGTCAATGTTATAAAGAACTGTTACGTGATTTCATTTATACGTTTATTGTTTTGGAATTAATTGTTGTTGTTGTCAACTACCCAATTGTCGGCGTCGTCATTAGTATATGAATGTTGCTCGGGTATTCCTACATTGATAATTGACTTACCTACTTCGCTGGTTCAACGACCTAAAGTAAATCTTGGACTCCGATGTAATAATAATGATAATTTAATGTATTTATTTAATGCACATCACGTCGTTGGAAGGACGTAGTTGTCTGAGATAGCGAAGTAAAAGTAAGTAAGGCAGATGGACATTATGAAGACAGTAGCTTTCGTTATAAATAACACAGTTTGCATGCCTTCTACTATTGCAATTAATTGCAATTATTGCAATTGCAACTTAAATTAATAATAATGGGTAATAAACTTTTTGCTTTAAATCTTTTTGACTTTAATGATAACACATTTCTGCTCTGCAATAATGAAACTTGGAATTGAGGAAGCTATAATAAAATATAAGACCATCTAAAATCTAGACTTCAATAATAATTGGATAAGAATTGTTCTGAATTTAGTTAGACTTGCTGGAGGCTTCGGAATAGGCAGTCAATAAAAAGGGTTATACGTCAAAACTAGACACGAATGGATGATTGAATCTGATTGGATAAACATGTCATGTAACGCTACCCTTTGGCGGGGATTTATTTCGTTTGAGAAAACATTTTATCTATGTCCTCTTATATTGACATATTTTATCTCAGTGTTCATTATAGAGAAAATATGTGTTGTGTTTGTAGAAGTTACGTCATCACCAGCTCAATCAAAAGTAGAATGCACCACTAACCAACTAGCGGGCCCAATAAAGGTTGTTTGTTAACGACTGCTAATGAAGACATGTCAAATGGCTTAACGTGCCTTACGAAGCAATAAGGAGCTAAATTTTTGGTCACTTATCCGCTGATCGGCTTTTGGCAAAGTTGCTGAACTTATGACTTGAGTACGAAGTTATGTAACCCAAAGTAAATTTAGAAAACAAGGTAAACAATCTAACAGTCTAGATAACACTGCTACCAACCAAAGATAAATTGGAAATTACGATAAAAGTAGTGTTAAATATAAGAAATTATTCCGACGGTGGATGTTGGTAATTTTAGAACGTCATCGTCTTTATGTGTTTTTGTTGAATATAATTGGACGTCTCGATGGCCGAGTGGCAAAGCGCTTGACCTGATACCCGAAGGTCTCGGGTTCAATTCATAGGACGGGCAAAGTGTGTTTCTGATTTTTCGATGCATAGCCCGGGTTTATGATCCTCAACCCGCATTTGGCAAGCGTGGTGATTAAGCTATTACTCATAAACTGTAGTGATGACATGATGTCAATGATGGAGGCCCTTGCCCAGCAGTGAGACGGTTATAGGCTATTTACTACTTTTTATTTACTATTTATTAGGTACACACGCCTGCACATCAACCTACCACAAACTGTCAAATTTCCTCAATAGACTTTGAACTTTATTACTAAGTTGTGTGGTTAAAAATGTATTGAAGAAATTTGCCAGATTTGGGTAGGTTGATGTGCAGGCGTCTGTACATTCAGTGTCACGATCTAATTTTTTAAGTTGTTAAAATTTATAAATATTTAAGTAAAAAAGTAACAATAACCTAACTATGAGTTTTATAATTTTGGGGTTGATTCTTTACGGGTATAATAAAAGTCAGATATTCTCAACAATTATCGCGTTTATTCGCGCCAGCAACTGATACGAGCCGCTGCGCGGTAAGAACTCGTTACAATTTATTTATAAACGACGTAAAATAGTAATAGGATCCCCACATCATCACTGCTGAACATAGGTCTTACCAAGTGCGTTATGAGTAGTTTGTCTAACAAAAAAAAGGGTAGGGAATAAAGGGTTAAAAATGTCAGGATAAAATCAAGTACCTAACCATTATTAATCGAAGTACCTAACATCTTAAAAACTTAACGAAAGTTTATAATTTTTATGTAGATGTGTAGTGTTTGCGGAAGCTTTGGAAAACAAGAACAAAAACACAAAAAGAAAACAAAAAAAACATATCCATTTTCCAACAGTTTTTTGCCTGACTAGACACTTCAAGCATTTCTTATAAATCAAATTCACGTATTCCTACAATTCCAATGACCGTTTCTTATACAAACATCGTGATAAAAACAAGTAAAAATGTCCGCCAATAGAATGAACCGCCAAGCGCCAAATAAATTTACACTAGCAATAAACTTCTGACGTAAAGATCTGTATATCAAGGGACGTGACATTACCCAATTTTATGTTCGCAAAAAAAGCTCCACACGGCACGGCCGAATTGTGAAAACAACGGTGGCAATAAAGGGTCTTATTGTTATCCTTTGAATTTATATCCAGATATTATCGCTCTCATAAATTGTTACGGCGCGCACTTGCCTCCTAATCGGATGTTCGAAATAACTGACCGAAGCATACCGTTTCGATGTAGGTAAGTCAATTTCGATAACCAACATAGGAGACTTACATTTTCTCCATCGGAACACTGCTTTTCGTGTGTCTTTGAGTCTGTTTCACTGTGTCTGTGTTCCCAACAACCCCTTGTCTTTCAAAGTAAGAGTAAACAGGCTTCTTCTGGCCAAGTTTGCTTCATCATTATAAAGGCAGCAGGTATTTGTTTTTAAAATAAATAATAAAACCAAAGACCTCATCTTGTTTTGTCGGCCATCGGCTGTCGGCTGCCAGCTGTCGCCTTGCCCAATTTTCAATACAATAAACCCATGCTGTTGATACATATCATGGTGCCTAGTACACGTAAAAGATTAAAGCTAATGTCATTTTTACTTTGGTTTCAAAAGAACCACTTTCTATTCTTCTTTCTTTCTTCGAATCGTGTAAAAAATTATAAGACTTGATTGATTAATATGTTATTGAGTGCTTATACCTGGCAACAGAGACCGGTCAAGCATCAATTTATTAATAAATACTTTTTTTGTTACAAAACGAGCGTCAAAACTAGCCAGTGCTAGTAAAAACTACCTTTTCACTCATGCTCGTGTAAATATTTGCGTGACGACGGACAGTGCCTCTGAGTGACGTGTCAAAGTAAATAACACACCCTGTAAGTATTCGTCTCTGTTATAAAGAGCACGCGGATATAATGAATTCGCTTACCAAGCGTCACGGTCCTCGGATCATTGAATATAGATGAGGGATCAAACGAAATTACGAGTGCTCGATAAAATTTGTGCTGCGCAAAGAGATTTCACCTCCTGGCATGCTCGTTTGCTTCGCTTAAACGTTTTGGAATTATGCGGTGGCGTGCGACACATTCTTCGACTGATGAAGTCATTTGTCAGTAAGTTTATAATGATTAGTGATATAGGTGTGTGTTCTCGTTAGTGAACAAAATGGTGGACAGGTGTAAAAAACCAGTAACTCACTAGTTGAGGATCTCGGGTGAAGTGCGCTTCCATCATTCGCCTTATCATCACCTAGCATCAGGTGAGATCAAAGCACTGTGCTTACCCATTAATTAAAAAAAAAAAAGGTTTTGGTAAAGTTTTTGACGGGATTAAAGGAGTGACACAAACTACTCTGAATAGATATCGTAGATCGAAGGCATTTTAAGTTGCTTACGTAATTTTTTTTATAACCTTTTTTATGAAACGCGAATATTTAAAAGTATCCAAAGGTTCAAATGTTTAAACTCTGCAGTCGCTAAGCTAAGCTAACACATTAGCTCGTGAATATGGATAAGGCAATGCTGGCTAATAAACAAGCACTTGTTTTAACAACAAGGTTACTGATATCTCGGTGGCTCAGATGATAGAGCTGTCGGTCGCCCGGATGGCAAAAGGTCGTGGGTTCGAGTTTCACCTGAGGAAGTCGTCTTTTTTAAATTAATTCATAATTTAATGTTAATACTACAACATTTTATTAGTGCTTGCTACAACTAAATGTACAGAATGCATAATGACAAATAAAAATAATTATAAAAAAATACCTCAAACGTAAAACATTCCCCGTTTAAAAACTGTGGTTGTCTCATTAATTTACAACTTGTCCCACTGTTGGGCTTAAAATATAGAAAAATATAATTTATGGACTGTAGTTGGTTAAGAAAGGATCTTTGGCTTGATAAATACATTACCTATGCCATCACTGTACTCGTTGTTATTATTATTTATTATTAGCCCTCAATGTCCCACTGCTGGGCAAAGGCCGTACTCGTATTTATATAAAATCGGTATTTTCTAAACTATCCTAAAGCGTAATTTACAAAATCATGTGAGGTATGAGATAACTCCAAAACGGAACCCTCATAGAGTTGTTTATCTCAGAGCACATTTCGAGTTCAGATAAATATGGAAAAAACTGTCTGAACACGTGTATTCGTATTAACACAACATTTTTGAGGAGATCAAAAAACTAAATACATATTTATTAGATGGCTACATGAAAACAGACATTTTTAAATGTCAAATAATATTTTGGTAGCAAGTTACCTAGTTAAAAAGTGTAATGATTTAAAAATTATTTTGTTTATTAATTTATGTTTTGATGTAATTCGTTTTAACAAATTTAATGAAACTTCAATTTGCAAAACATTTGCACTGTTATAACTGTAACAAGTTAGAGTGATGTAGATACTTTCTATTAAATTACATAAGGTTTAAATATTTAAGACATATAAATTTAAAAACTAGATAAAATATTTAAAAAAAATATTTAAACATTTTAGTGTAAAGAATTTTTTAAATTCCTTATCGTAAAAGGTTGCCTTTTATTGCACATGAATGTAAATAATAAATATAAGACAACTTCACATACATTGTTCTGATCCCAAGATAAGTAGCTAAAGCACTCGTTTCATGGAAATCAGAAACAACGACGGTACCACAACCACCCAGACCCGACACAATATCGAAAAGTTCGTTTTCGACATTGACCCGACCGGGAATCGAACCCGGGACCTCAGAGTTAGCGCCGCCCAAAGTCCGGCGTGCAAGCCACTCGGCTACGGAGGTCGTTGTTCATTCACTAGGTACCCAACAATCGTCCAAATCCGCCCATACGACGAAAATAACAAGGCTACTACTTTAACATACATCCCCACACATATGACATTAAAATCTCAGCTAAAGGCATCGCGATTAACAAGTGTGGCGGGGTAAGATGCGGCGCAAGATTCAAATTTACAAATTAACATATAAATCGAAAAGATTTACCCTAAACAAGATCAAAAGAATTTGTCCGGAGCCTTGAGTCTGATGACTGTTTATGGGTAGGGTATCAGGACTCGATACTCTACCCTATTTACATTTTTAGGGTTCCTTAATCCTATGGCCGGGTCTTATTTGGACCGCCTTTTTGTGCTTGCCTTTTTTTAACTTGTAAACCGAATAGAGGGAGTAATTCCTTCTTTTTTTGACGTAGGTATTTGTGATGTTAGCATTTGCTTAAATTATGTGGAAGCTGTTTTGATAGTTCAGGTAATTTGAGAAAATGAAGATACCTTCTTTTTTTTTTGCGAAGTTTTAATTTGGGATATGTTTGGGAGGTGTTCTAATTTAGTTCTCCCTTGTAGTTTCACCACGGTGGCTGAGTGGCAAAGCGCTCGGTCTGATACCCGAAGGTCCTAGGTGCGGGCACAGTGTGTTTCGGATTTTTAGATTTATAATGTAATCCTGGGTTTGTGATCACCAACCCGCATTTGGCAAGCGTGGTGATTAAGCCAATACCCATCAATTGTAGCGATGACCTGATTTCAATGGTAGAGGCTTTTGCCCAGCAGTGGGACAGTATATAGGCTATTTACTTTACTTTGTAGTTTCGCGAGTCAGCTGGTCACAAACCTAATAAGCTGGTGACAAGAACAGACTGATGCCAGTGGTGGAAAGCACAATGGTTTCCACTAATTACCCAATCACCGATTTCCTACCCTAAATGGAAAACATACTCCTAAGTCGTGAAAAGTGTGTAATAAAGAAAATAAATACATTATTATCGGAATCTATACTTCTAACAATAACAAACAATCAATGGAGTCAATTCAATTAACAAAAGTTGGCATCGCTTTCGTGGCGGAATGGTGGCCATAATGGTTAGCAGTAAGCATTATTGGCGTAAGTGCCATACGTGGAATACATTATTTTGTGCCGATTGTATAGGTTTAATAATAAAGCTGCTATATCTAATGATGTTATTCTAATATAATTCACAATTCTTGCTCGCTCAGTTTGAAGGCATTCATCATCATAAAAAGTATTATGTGGGACGGATTGAGCCCAGCAGTGGCACGTATGTAGACTGATGGTTGCTTAACACCTGCTTATTGCAATTAGTCAATACAAATATTTTCGCAATGTCTGTTGAATTCATTCGATAACGCAAACATACTCGACACCACATTCCATTAAGAAAAACACCATTATCTAAAGGCAACATTAGCTTAGAAGCAAAATCCGCAGGCTTATTATCGAAAAAAGCAACTAGTTGCTAAATGTACAATTGCAACGCGACTGCTCTAGTTGCAGTTGATAAATTGGTATTGCGGACACAAATACCACGTCGTACATGCACGTATTTAGCTTCAGCTGCCGTTAATTCTGAGTTAAAACAGAATCTCATTAAGCAGCCAGCATCCAACTTTTGCTTCAAACAGGTAGTTCAGTAGCTCATTTTTTAAATAAACAACAAGGTTCGGAGTATTAACTCTTCCCGATTGCACAGTGCATCGTTAAACGCTGAACAAAAGCAAAAAGGGGAGGAAGGGGCAACACTCGAGTATGGACAGAGCGCTCAGAGAAAAGTGGTCTATAAATATTGACCGAAAAGTTTTCGCGTCGCTCAAAATCCGTGCACTAACAAATAGTAGCTAGGAAACCCTCCAAATGGATTTTTAATGTTTACGCGAACGTGCGGGACTTTAGTGGCGTGAAATTAGTTTAATCTGTGGTTTTTTTTATTTTTTTCATTTAACTTAAATTAACATACCAGTCCGTCGCATGTTAAAAGGGTTGCAGGAGCAATAGGTACGGAGTAAGAAAGGCACGGAATAGAAATTGAGTGGAACGAATTAGAGGAGGCCTATGGCGGCGGACAATCTAGGAATATAACTTGTAAATGTAACATTATGTATTGTCACAATTTTAACCTAGAAATAAAGGCTATCTTTATTTTTATCTTTAGCATACTGGCCCGCAGGATGAAAGCGAGCACCAAAACAAATGGACGCTTGTGACACAGACTGCTTTACAACAAAACGATGGCTAAAATTAAGACAATGCTCAAAACAGATGCTGTCACTTTGTAATTACTATATTTAGACAGAGACACAATATTTTAAACGCGTATTAGCCGTTGTTTAACTTTAAATACTGTTTTGTAGTACAAGGGCGAAGGTTTAACGAGCACCGATATAATACAGTTTGTATGTAGGTATACTCTTAACAACCACCAATCCGCACTGGGCTCCCGCGGTGGTTTTTTTTTATTTTAGTTTCATTTCAAAGTATAACTTATTTAATATACATAACAACCTACTATTACAAACCCATAATGGGTTTATCGAATGGCTGGGTGAAATCGAATTCTAGCTGCTTACAATGTTAAAAATAAGAAAAATCTATTTCTATTTCTACAGTTCTATGCTATAAGGTATTAACCCTATAACCACAATATTGGGTCGTGGGTGACCCCACGTCTTGTTTTTTCTATTTATTTTTGCGAGAGGTAGACATAAAAACTTATGCATCTCCGTACCTTCCGTTTTTAGCTATCAGTAGCACGTGCCACTTTGCGAAGTGCACACGTTCATTAGTTCTTGAGTAATCACTTCAAGTGCTCGCTGCTATTTATGTCCTAGGTCCAAAGACAGAAAGGGCAGAGAGCGATGTGTGAAGTGTTCAAGAAATCTATGTGCACAGCATAGGTTACCGATTTGTTCCCAGTGTGTTTAGTAAGGATTTTTTTTTCAAAATTTTTCAAAAAGTTCCTTAAATATCCAAAGACATGTATTTTGTTTGTTAAAGGCAATTAAAGTTTATAGTGTTCTATAAAAAGGTATTTTTATTTGGGGTCACCGGCAACCCATGTTGTATTTTGTGAAACAAAATATCATGTTGAGGTTCTAGGGTTAAGTATAATCTAATAAGTAAAAAAAAATTTTTTTAGTAATCCCTTACATTTCTTGGTATTTGTTTTACATACTTTATCATATATGTTTCGGTAGGGTATTCAGCATTATTGGAAATAAGTGCTGGGTGGTTCTCATGCCATACGCATTATTGTATCGTGGCAATATATATAACCGTTAGTAATCTAGGTTGCGTAATTGTGCCGGCCGATTTGTTTTAGTTAATGCAGCAATACTGTTATGTTCTTCACAGATGATGGACATACAAAACCTGTCGTACACGCTTATAACTTTACGGTGCTTAAACAATTTCGAATAATCTGTTTTGTGTTCACTTTTGATATATTTGGGTACAATAGTCTTTAATATGGCAAGTTGTAGATTATAAATGTCTTCTAAGTAGGTCATGTGTGTCCGCCCATAGTTACTAATTCCATAACAAATTATTGAACCCTACAAAGACATATATAACATCCTAATAGTTATGTTATATGGTAATTTATACCTTAATATTGACAGTTTTGCTAATATAGTTTACGGCCCGTTCTCCCTACCCATTCATAGGGAAGGCTCGTGCCCCAGAAGTGGGAACGTAAATGTGCTGAAGATGACGATGATGATGCTCTTATTGCATTGTATTAAGAGTTACACTTGTTTACATATTTTCGCTCCAAGCAGCTTCAATCCTTATTATGCTTTGCCTGGTGCTTTCACTGGATTTACCCTTGAAGCTGAAATACAGCCATTCAAAACAATGCTACGTGGCAGATGTAAGTACAGGTATTAGATATAGGTATAGGTATTACCACGCAGGCCAGGGTTTAAAGCCAAGCAGTCGCCATTATGTCGGATTCTCAATCGACGATAGCTAGCCTTATTTAGCCTTTTGTCGGAGTCCCGGGTCCCATCCGACGAAAAACTACAAACTAATATCGATTTTGCTGTCACTTCTTGAAGAGTTCTCTGGAGCCGTAATCAACAATCGCAAAAGTTAAATCACCTTAGGTGCGGTGGGTGCCTAGCTACTAGGATGGGTTATTAAAAGGTTTTTATCGATTTTCTTCCGGTCTTCCGAACGCACCTGTGATCTGCTGCTATTAGAAGACAGCCGTCGTAAAAACACGGGGTTTAACCTTTGAGTTGATCTCTTCAATCATAAAAAGAGTTTAAAGCATGCATAGCTTATTTTCTGTTACTAGCCGCTTGGACGCCTAATTAGAAACACTTTAAGAAAAAAATTAAACAATGAAGATGGAAAAACAAAATGTTTATCAAAACTATTTTGCTTTCGCAAACTTTACCAAAGATTGTCATGAACGTAGATAAGAAATTAAAGTAACGAGAGAAATTTAAATGAGAAATGGATAAATAAATAGATGAACAGAACTAATAGTTTCTATTTAGCTGATTAGCAATTAATGCTATGGTATGAAATCACTTAAAATTGTATCTAAAATGTCACTGTTAACCAAGCGCAAAACCTCAGGAATCGCGAACTAATAAATCGAACGTAATCGTATATCGTAACCGATAGTCCTGCTTTTGACCTTACCGCTCGCAGGGTCAAATGCTCGAAGGACCGAATGTAGGGGTTATCCCGTACAGAAATGCTATGCTGATGCTGTGCTAAGGGGATGCTAAATAATGTCGGGAAATGCTTTGATAAAATGATAAATCGACCGCGTTATTAGAATGAGTTTATTGTACTGATTCATTATTGCCCTGCTAACAAATAATTCGTTACAGTAGCGTAAATGCTTGCCTGCAGTTTCACAATATTCTTATAGTACCTAATAATGGCATGTACGATGACTCGTACAGGTTTTGTTGTTTATGATGTCTGTTTGTAAGCAATTTTTAATAATTCGACATTTTAGTTCCGATTATGTAGCATGAAAACATGTGAAATATTTAAATAAGAGTTCTATTCAAAGCTCTAAACAGTTTTCCTTTTCCTATTATAAAACAGGTTGTTAATTACCAGCACACTAAAATACTACAAGTATAATAACTCAAAATACTAAACTCCAATCCATTAATTAAGATTACAAAAAAAAACTCGTCAAAATATGACATCAAAATCAACACCCAAATGTTAACCCAACAAATACCACCCGTATTAACGCGGATTATGAATCGCAGTAGATAAGGCATTCAACGCGGCCTCATTAAAAAAAAGAATACGAGCAGGGGAAAAAAAACTCTACACACACAGTGGGAAACCGGTCTCATTCGTCAAGCCCGTACGTTGCATGCTGCGCCTACATCACTCTAGGAGTGACCGACTTTTTATTCAGTCCCGTTTTCACGTCACACCGCGCGTTAATTTCATTTCATTAGGCGAGGGTGTGCGATGCTCTATTCTTAATTTCACGATTCGTTTGTTTTAAGTCGAGTCACTTTTGTTATTGACTATATTGTTAATAATAAACTGCGATGGTAAAGTATAGAATAAAAAGTTATAAATAACCAGCTGACTGTTCCAAAGCATATGATAACAATGGAAGAAGACTAAGAAGAAGAAGAAATACATTTATTGGCACACTGTTGTACAACAAAAACTTCGAAGCACTAAGACGCGCGTAAGTATTTTTAATATAGAAATAATCGGACACAGTGACTTGTCGTATCTACGCCACCGACGTCACCTTCGACCAATAGGAATGCTGACAACTACAATCAATTCCAGAACATTAAACGTATAAATGAAATCCCGTAACAGTTCTTTAAAAAACATTAACCCATTTGTTTATTTGACCTAAGCATGAATTTCTGTAACCTAAAAAGCTATTAATAAACACTCAATTGACGGAACAAAAATAAAGACATCATAGTTTCCATTAACATACAATTTCTACTATAGAAAATCGTTTTGACAGTTAATCCTAAAAAGTTTATCTATTGACTAATCAGTCATCAGAATAAATTTTTTCACTGTATTTTATAAATTTTATGAATATTTAATTTAGCTTCAGTGCAGCAAGCACTTAAAAAAATAAAAAGTATACATTTTCCTAATAATTGATTTAAATTTTGTTATATTTTTCCATGCTTGGGAATGCACGTAAAGCCGTTGGTACCGGCTACATTAGCAGTCGCATTTGTGCATTGCCACCAATCCGCACTGAGTCCGCGTGACTGTTTATGGCTCATCCTCCCTGTGGTGATTATATTCATAGGTAAGGCTCGTGCCCCAGCAGTGGGGAGATAAAAATGAACTGGTGAAGTATGAAGTATATTTTTAATTAAGAACCTAATTAAAAGCTAAGCTAACCTAACAGAAAATAAAACAAACAACGGAAACTAATTTATTTATATTTTAATTTTTTACTAACAAAATCTCAAATCTCAGTTTTAAAGAAAAAAAATGTTTGAATCTTATAAATTATTGAAAATTCTTGAAACTTATAAATTCTTACAATAAACAGTTTCTTAAACAAAACACTTAATCAATCTAAAAGAAATATGATACGATAGATACATCGTTTGGTTGAATAACGTACTTCTTTTAATTTAATACAAGCTTTATTTGATTTGTGAAGAATTATTAATGTAATTGCGTTTAACAAAATATTTCACCGCAATTGTTTCGTTGAAGCTTGCAGCTACATTATTAACCCTTTTAAACTGCTCACTGGTCAAATAATTATGTTTGAACTTTAAAATATTGCAGTTTGTAAATGGTGAAGCAGGTTACACCACTTCACTATTGATAAAGATCATAAAAAACGGTTAAGATCTTCTTTTTTAAAATTATGACTTTTCAAATACATTTTATCTAACAGAGTGCTTTAAAAAGGGAATGAAAAGGTTATTACATAGTCGGCGTTACGTAAGTTGCAAATATCCAAAGAGTGAGTGCATACGCCTTATTGCAGGTATAAAACAAATTAGATAATTTCACTTAGGTAGTAATTTCAAACATTTTAAACTAGAATTTAAAAGGTCTATTCCATCTCAAATAGCTTTAAAATTTCAAATTGCGGTGAAGGTGCATAGGAGGAGATAGGCAAACAAAAGAGTTGACACTCCAATTAATCGAGTGAGCTTTCGTTTGAAGTAGTCACTCCAGTCAGTTTTCCCATTACTTTTTGCTAAAATGTCGTTTAGAAAGTGGTGGTGCGGTCCGCCATTTCGTATTGCAAGCAAGTTTAAAACAAGCTTACTAAATCACGACGAGAGTGGGGTTTAAAAGCGCTTTTTGCTAAAACTTTTTTTTATCAACCAACTTATTTATGCGTTTTTCATGTAAATTGTGAAAAATACGTTTTACCTTTTTTGTGTTAAATTTGTTTTCGATGACTGTAAAGCATGTGTGGTTCATAAGTTTTTTGGGTGGTTTGAAATCAGCCTCGCTTGCTGCCACCATTTTATCTAAGTCTGTCGACATAACAACAATGCTAGAAGTATAAGTTCCAACAGTCAGAGATAAATAACTATAAAATATAGTAAAAAAATTAAATGCCCACCCGAAACCCGGGTTAACTCGCAACAAGGTGATGCTGTGTGTGTGGTGGGATTGGAAGGGCATTATTCATTATGAGCTGTTACCACCAGGCAGGATCATCGATTCTGAACTGTACTGCAAACAACTGATGAGATTAAAGCAAGAAGTTGAGAGAAAGCGGCCGGAATTAATCAACAGAGGGGTGTGATTTTTCATCATGATAACGCTAGACCTCACACATCTTTAGCCACTTAGCAAAAATTAAGAGAGTTTGGCTGGGAGGTGTTAATGCATCTGCCGAATAGTTCTGACCTTGCACCTTCAGATTTCCACCTGTTTCGGTCTCTTCAGAATTCTTTAGGCAGTATCAGGTTAACATCACGAGAGGACTACCAAAACCACTTGTCGCGGTATTTTGATCAGAAGCCCCAAAATTTCTACAGCAATGGGATCATGTCCTTACCTACAAGATGGCAAAAAGTTATCGAACAAAATGGCACCTAGATACTTAAGTTAAATGTAAATAAACTATATTAAAAAATGTTTTGAATTTTCTTAAAAAATGTGACGAAGCTTTTTCCCCAACCTTTTACATTATATACGATGCTGATGATAGTTTTATCTTTATATACAGAGAAATATCTATTCAGAGTCGCTTTTGCATCATGCAAAGATTACAAATGCTTTAAAACTAGACTATGTTTTTTTTATACTTAGCACGGCAAATGACTCCATTCCACCTGATGTTAAGTGGAAATGGAGTCCAGACGTGAAAACAACTGATGCAGCGTCAAAACAACGCAGCATCAGTCAACCTCGCTCTGCCGGCACACAAAGTGCCTCTTCACGCCTCGTTTAAAGGACCCCATATCATAGGAAAGAGGGAAAACGTGTGCTGGTAGACTATTCCATCTTTTGGAGGTGCGACAAAGAAATGAGTCACCAAATTTCTTTGTGCGCGATGGGACATGTGTGACAGTGAAGCGATCCGGAGAGCACGTGTCTCCACTCACTCCTTCAGGAGGAAGGGAGAAGGTGGGATAAGGTCAAGGAGTTCCTCAGAGCACTCGCCGTGGTATAAGCGATAGAAGACGCTGAGTGACGCTATCTCTACGCAACTGCAGGGGTTCGAGAGTATTAGTGACCTCTGCATTGCCGATAATGCGTACAGCGCGACGCTGCAATCTGTGTAAGGCATCGAGAAAGTAGGTACTTTGCGGGACCGTCCCAGATGTGCGAGTAATGCTCCATGCACGCAAGACCGCTTGTACAAAAGTTGTTCCCATAAATGTATACGATTCATTTTGAAATTTGATACCGTTTGTCGGCAAAGGGTTTTTCGCCCTCCCCGTGGGGTATTGTGTTTGAAAGACGCGCACTCAAAGGCTTGTGTTTGTGCAACGCTGTGTTGACGATTTAATAGTAGGAAATTGTGGTAGGCTTTTTTGCGTTAGTCAGTACAACCTTCTTTATTTATAAATTTACCAAATATTGCAGATATTGCAGATATAATTTTGCTTTGATAAAATTTGTTTCGCAACAAAATTTGCGTTAAAATATAAATAAAACAAAAAAAAAATATTAAAAGCTTGCCTACTTCTTAACTGATCTTTAGTATTTGTAAAAATATTATGATCGGGTGTTAATGACGGTAGTTGTTGACATTGAATGGGTGCCTTTGGCTTTCAAAGTAAAAAGTAAATAGTGTTGAATAATTCATATTATCATGCAAACAAAGATACAGTAATATTGGTACTATGCAAGTCCACGGGTATGTGCAGATTATATAAACTGCACTAATGAAAGAAATAATAAAAATAAATTTATTTTTCTTCACAAATTTAATTTAAATGAGAAACATTACATTGAATTCCTTAGCTAGTTTTAATTACTTGTTGGGATGACTAGTGCTTGAAATGGATTGAGACAATCTGTTATATAAGACACCAGGTCCCCACCTCCAAGACACATTGCACGTTAAAGAGGGAAATTCAGAAGTTAAGTAATTATAGTAGTATAATTAGTATAAGAAATAAAGATAATGTTATAAAAACAATAAATTATACAATAACTAAGCCATTAAAACAATCAATTTAAAATCAGAATTATATAAATAAAATTAAATAGAATCATAATATTTAATGGTAAAAAAAAACAATTAAAACAAAATATAAATGAAATATAATAAAATTTATAAAATTATATTTACTTTTCCGCATTCCACAACGAAGAAGCGATTCACCCTAAATTTTACTTGATCGTAAGACCATAGATAAGACCGACGATAAAACCGGGTTAAAACACACTTCACCTCAACTCCTCCTATTTTTATACAATGAAACTACATTTTTTTTCAATAGACTATTTACTAATGCGCTTTTAGCACATAACCTAATAGGAAAGAATGCAATTATGCTTGTGTTAGGCAGTAGTCTAACGGAGCTGTGGTGATTGACCAAAGTCCGGTACGCTAAAAACGCTTACTAGGGCAATCAACAAACTCTCTTAAAAAAATATGTGGTGATCGAACCACGATCTCTCACATTTAAGCCGTGCAACTATCAGTTCGACTACCTACGCTAAAAAAATCATTATGTACATCAGGGGCTCTATTTTTGATTCCTTCGCCTCGAGTCGAGCGCTTGGTTTCTACTGATTTTCGTTCGACATTTGACTTTCCATATTTTTGAATCGCTCGACCGCAACGAGTGCCCTCACCCACTCGTTGCAGTCGAGTGACACAAAGCGATTAATAGAATAACCGTCTAAATTATTGCGTTGTGTCAATGTCATGTCACTCGTTTGTTATTGTCATTGATAGTCTTTTCTATTAAAAAGCAATGATTTTTTTTAACAGCCAATAGAAACATGGACATTACGTTCCGTTTTCATTGCGGTTGTTACCGGTTTCCTCTCAATTCTGCGTGGAACGGATAACATCCAACATTTAGCACCGGAAACGAACGATTCAAAAACACGGAAAATCGGAGTCATGCGACTTCGAAGACGAGTGTGACTTAAGTCGCATGCGACAACACAATGTCATACGTGTGATTCAAAAATAGATCCCCTGAATGTGGCATTGAGAAGGCAGACAATGTGGACCTTAATTTTGCTTTAAAACGTCTACAGTTGTGTCTCAGTGTGTTTATTTGTGTTAAAATAATATGATATTTATCAAGTGTAGAACCAAAAGCATAAACACAAAACAATGGAAAACACATCAATACATTATACAACGTGTAAGAGAAAGGTGTGTCCAAATGAAAAGATCAAAAGTGTATCCGATAAAGATCTTGTATGTGTTGTACCTGAGACATAATTATTAACTTTAATTTGTCATGCAATTGTTAATTAAATATTTGTATTAGTGAAGTCATGCACGTCAGGCGATCCCCGATCCGATCCGAACCCTTCTGAGAATCTAGTAGGGCACGGGGACGCGCACTTGTGCGCGATGCCGTTCCCTCTAGATAACCTCCGAAGGTGATTCGTTTCACACGGCTTGAGGGACCCTTTACGTTCCTCGCCGCCCCCAAAAAAGCCCGGTGAAGCTGAAAATGCCGTAGAGGCAATCAGCAATCTCTCTCAAAAAAAAAAACATCAGGCGCGCATAAACAAGCAGTAGACTTCTTGGCGGGAAAGTGAAGAGTGATGACTGCGGTTTTGTTTTATTTTCTAAAATTTGTGTTATGTCGAATATTAATGTGAAATAATGGTGGATTATTAACCGTTAAGTGTTCGTGAGTGTGCATGAGTGTTGGCAAATGAAACAAAACTGTGCAACGTCACTTTTCAAATTCTCTCAAGAAGTCTGCGTGAGGACTTAGTAAAGCCCCACATCTTTACTGAGATACTTGAGGGGTTGGGGGGTCTATCATTTCTCACTTCTCATTTCTATTATCATTCATCATCATCATACTGACTGGAAGGAAATATTGTATGTTTATGTATTGTAAGAAAAATTACTTTGACACTGGCTAAATGTGCTAATAGCACGAAGCCATCAACTAAAAGAAAAAAAGAAAACAAGCAGTAGTGATCATAAATGTAACAGTACACAGAGTTTACTGAACCACTAAGGCTGTGCTGTCACTTGTTTATTTTGATGTGACGTCACACCAGAAATATTTAATGAAAAATTGCTTAACAAATTAATGTCTTAATAACTCCTAATACAAGATACAAGATCTAGATCGGATACGCTTTGGATCTTTTCATTTCGACCACACCTTTCTGTTACACGTTGTATAGTCTACTCTTGTGCGGTGGTTGATATTTCAAATATAATTTAAATGACAAGGTCCTGTTATTTCCATTCAGTTAATCTACAACATGTTTGAACCTATTATCCCTCGTTATTGTTCCGAACAACTAAACGCTATTGCCGTAATGTTTAGGTCAATAGCTTGCGAACGGTCTGCAGGCACATTATTTTGTTGGCTGGACCAATGTACGCTGTAAATGGCATCGTAAGAAATCCTATACGCCGTTTCTAGTATTGGAAATGTAGTTAGTGGAGGAAATTGTTTTAGTGAAATTGTAATTGGGAATGTTATGAAATATTAGGGTAGGTACTTTAAATATTTGGTCATTGAGTGGTGAGGTATTATTACACTTAAGGTGTATGTCCACTATACCAATGACATGTACAAAAACATTTGGTATGTACAGACGCCTGCACGTCAACTTATCTATAACTGTCAAATTTCTTCAATAAATGTTGAACCATATGCCATACACATAAAGTTCAAAGTCTATTGAGGAAATTTGACAGTTTGTGGTAATCTGTCGTGCAGGCGTGTGTACTATGACTACTGGTGACAGAGGTTCTTGTTCTTGCATACAACGTCGGTTATACAAATCCATGTCTTTTTTATGATACGTTACGATGTCTTGGCCGAATTCGTTCTTCATATGTATTACCCGTTTAACAGGGGGATCTAATTCTACCTAGCGCGGGCATCAGTTCTCTCCAACTTTAGTTTTGTAAATATTAGATATTACTACACTAATTATACAATGTAACAATTGGAAAGAAAATAAAGATTTTTATTATTTATTTATTATTTATTATAACGTGTTAATGAAATAGCACAAAACCTCAGACACCCCAACTTATTTTTACTATAAAAGAATTATATATATATTAATAGTGGTCACCCGCCCGCTTCGTTGTGCGAATATAATCGATCAATTAATGCTAATCAAAATAATTATTAGGTTTACTAACATAATATATAGTCTATCATTTGCACAATCTCATGTTCTTACTACGTACAAATTTTCATCAAGAGCCATCACCCGCCCGCTTAAACTTGTGAATAAAATTTCCTTTTTTTTATAGCCTATCATTTGCACAATCTCATAAAGGCCGGCAACGCATCTGCGATTCCTCTGGCTTTGCGGATGTCCATAGGCGGCGGTGATTGCTTCCCATCAGGTGACCCGCCTGCTCGTTACCCTCCTTCTAATATAAAAAAAAAATGTTGTTACTACATACAAATTTTTATCAAGAGCCGTCACCTGCCCGCTTAAAATTGTGAATAAAATTTCCTTTTTTATATAGCCTATAAATCTGCACAATCTCATGTTCTTACTACACACAAATTTTCATCAAGATCGGTCAAGCCGTTCTTGAGTTAAAATAGATATATTATTAATAGATATATTATTATTATATATATATATATATATATATATATATACAGTATAGATAATATAGTATAGATTAAATAAAAATTTCGCGGATTTGTTAAAAAAATATTTAGTACTTTTTGTTTTCTTGCATTTCTTGCAAATCAGACTAAACTGAACAAACAACTATTGTATTCTAGATACCTTTAAAAATTACATTTTAATGTTTCCATCACACTTTTTCAGGCTTTTAACTGGCAATTTATGACAAAGTTTCCATTTTGTCAGCTGTCATCCTTTTGGACGTAATAGGCAGTGCCTACCCTTACCTACCTACAGTGTACATCCAAACAACTGACCATCGTGTGACACGCAACGTAGCATTTTCATAATCTATAGTCCATTTCAACTAGGATGATCCCGGTGACAGATGTCATCAATAACGAAGACGTGACTTTGTAAAATCGTATGAACTTATTTGACTACATCAAAATAACATATTCTTATATAATCCATCACTAAATATACTACAATTGTTTTTTATAATTCTATTTTTTACTTTAGATTAGGTTTGTCTCAATAAACTCTCGCATAACACACATTAATCACAACTTTAAAACAATATAATAAAAAAACGTACCCCTTCACAAGGTCATTTCATAACAAAGAAATACTAGTGTTGGGATAGTAAACCAATTTAAGTTCAATTGACATTCAATAACTAATCAATTAAATTTAACTTTATATTTTTCATTCTAGCTGTATTAATTAATTTGTTAGTCTTTTTTTATGTGAACATGTAGATTAGTCTACATTTTTTCATTTTATTGCAGCGTCATTACGAAAAATATTAAAATGAAACATCTTAAACTTATAAAACAAAAACAGTATATATATACAGCCAACACGTCACTGGTGAAAATTGGGCGAAAGTAGTCGAAAAGACAAAAAATACTATACTACTCAAAACAAAATAAGGGCCACGAGGTATTTTGTCTGTACCATGAAAATAATAAAACCAATATTAATTTTTTTGTCTCCATAACGAAAACTAATGTTGTTTTTACCGTGTAGACCAATAAATTTATTCCAATAATAATGATTAAAAAGTTTATTTGCTTTTGAAAGAAAAAACACATTTAAGGTTAAAAATAAAAACAATGTAAAGTTACTGAAAACAAAAGAAAATACTCCATGCTCATCTTTTAGTAACGGGTATGCCCCCCTCGTTTCGTTACGCACTCCTGAAGCCTGGAGTGCATGCTCTCAATCAAATGCCTGACATTTTCCATTGGAATCTCTTCCCAGGCCCTTTTAACAGCGTTGATGAGTTGCTGTTGGTTGTGGATTTCCTGATCACCGTCTCTAACTCTTCGTTTCAACTGATCCCACATGTGCTCTATTGGATTTAAGTCCGGACTGTTTGCCGGCCACGGCAAGACTTGAATTTGAGACGCTTCCAGTACAAACCGAGTCGCTTGAGCCGTGTGTGCACAAGCATTGTCTTGCATCAAGATGAATCCAGGACCCGCTCGCTGGGCAAATGGGATCACATGTGGTCTGACGACTTCCTCAATATACCGCTGAGCAGTAACAGTACCCTCATTTAAAATAGCGAGCTCAGTTTTGCCGTGTAAGCTTATCCCGCCCCAAATCATTACATTTGGACCACCAAAACGATCGACTTCATGGATGCAGGCTTCTGAAAATCTCTCGCCGCGTCTTCTCCATACTCTAATACGCCGATCGTGTCGTTAAAAAATTTTACTTTGCATACGTCTGTGAAGAGCACCATGCCCCATTGGTTTATGTCCCAGTCCAAATGTTGACGGGAAAATCTTAAACGATTTGCACGATGATTTCTGGTTAATGGAATACGGACAACTCGCCTTCTTGATGCCTGCTGGTCTTCATGCAATCGATTACGAATAGTTTGGTCACTGACACGAGTACCCGTTGTGAGCCGTAAACGATTTTGCAGCTTGCGGGCCGTCGTTGTGCGATCTCGGCGCGCACTTAATCGGATGTAACGATCCTCTTGAGCTGTTGTAATGCGAACTCTGCCCGAACCAGGTCTTCTTCTAACACTGCCGGTCTCTTGGAAACGATTCCATAGATTTTGAATAGCTCTTCGAGAAAATCCCAATTGCAAACCCACAGATCGCTGCGAATGACCTTCTTTAATCATTGTAACGGCTCTGGTTGCTGTCAGCGAGTCCATATGACGCCTGCGTGCTTGTGGCATATTGCAAAAGATGTTTCTGACTCGAGATATCAATGAACTCTGATAATTTCTAATAAACCAAGAAGCTAAGGAAAGCAAAACGTAAAAGAAAATAGAATCAAAATTTTCAAAAATAATTTTAAATCAAATTTTATTTAAAATTGTTGCCAGCATTAGATGAATACTACAATATTAAAAAGCTTAGGTATCAAAGAGTTTGTATACTCAATATTTTACTACTTTCAATATGTAAATGTTTAATAATTTACACCAAAATGAAAAAATACCTCGTGGCCCTTATTTTGTTTTGAGTAGTATATATTAGAGGACTGGGAGAGGTACGTCAGAATAGATCGGTGGAAAGACCAACTTATAATAAATGTCGGCGATAGCGACTCTTCAAGCGATTCTGACAGTGATTTTTCAGATACTTACTGAAAAAAAAATTTACTCTTTTCAAATTCTGTTTCATTTTACCGAATAACACTGTGTAAAACATACATTTAATGCATTTATGAACAATAAACTTTCAACATAATACATAAACACAAATCATATTTAAAGTATTGTTAGTAAAGTAAAATCGATTTCATTTCCATATATAGTATTATCGATTACCAGAAACAATCGAAATTATTTTATTGTAGAACATCTCTACAATTGTCGAAATCGAACTGTCACAGGGATCATCCAAGTTGAAATGGACTATAGTGTCACCTTTAGCTGTCATATTAATTGAAAGCTACCCCTAGTTCGCACCTAACCCAATGCTCCCCATGTATAGTAAACAACAACAATCTTATCACTTCCCTCATAAAGTCTAAATTTGTAACCACCGTGTCACTAAACGGTGTCAAAGGCGCGTATATATGGCAGGTGCCCGCCCTAAATTTAAGAAGTTATTATCGTAATTACGATCTACCACAGAATATATTAAAGTTCACTTTATCGTGGCATTCGGTGCTAAAATAATTAGGGTTCCGACAAAATGAAGCGACTTCCACTATAAATTTCACTTCAATAAATTAGTTGTATTACACATACAGAATTATTTATGGGTTTTGTTATTGTTATATTTAGAAAATCATGCATTCCGAAGTAAATTTTAACCTACATTTCCTTTTGTCATAATGACCGAAGAGGTCCTAAGTTTTTATTTCACAATAAACAACGGGGTTCTTTAGACGTATCACCGTTAAGCTCAGATCTTCCAAAGAGGTAATTATGACCAATACCTATAGCACATGGGAAGTTCAAGCCATAGCCGATTTTGATGACTAATTACCATTACCATCTTACCATAACAATATATCTGAAGCACGGTGGAACTCGAGATATTATAACTTGGTCACCCATCCATTGACCCGGCATTGTGAAAGCATGCTGAGCTCGTAAGATCACAACCCAAACATGCAAGCTGAGCGGGAACAGAACTAACAATAGAATTACGATGCATAATATACTTACTTTTTTTTCTAAGAATAAAATATTCTAAAAATGACACACAACAGCTCACACAGACATATCACGTTAACAACCGTCAGCGGTAACCATATCATCAGATATTCAAATGTAGGTAAGTAATCTGAGTTGTCATATCTGCTTTGTATTAAAATGGGAAGAGCAACAAAAGAGGCAGAGATGAGGCGACATTTTAAAAGCGTCGGGCTTGATTTAGAAGGAGCCTTTGTCTCTAACCATGGCGGCCCCTCGTTGATTTAAGTATACAATAGCTTCCCTCTTACGTCCCGACAATGCACCGATAGCTTCGTTCGTTCACAATAAAAATGTTCGAAACAATAAACTCTATGGAAATGAAGATGTGAATGGCTCACCGCGTTCATTATCATCTTACTCGTTATTAGTTTTATCAAAACAGTCGACGTCTCTGTGGTTTAGCGGTTAGATCAGTCTCAGAAGTATCTGAATACTGAAGTCCTGGGTTCATTTTTCAGTAAAGGTTTAGTTGGAGTTGGGGCTCCGAGCAGCCCCAACACCCCTTCATACTCCAAACACCTCCCACCAGCTCAAGCGCCACAACCGCGACGTGCACTACGCTTCGCTACGCTAAAAATGTACGATGAACACAACAACTCCAAACATTGATGTTATGGCGACATAATTGGCTGAAATGGTGGTAGCTAGTAAGGTGGACAAACAACTCAACCTAGCACACAAACAAACGCTGCTGGGAATAAAACCCGGGACCTCTGGGTCTGAGACCGGTGGTTTTAACCACTAGACCACAGAGGGGGTAAAATCTCATCTCATCTAATAATACTGCTAAAAATATATCAATTTCAATTTAAATAATGAATAAAATTATGTTCTTAGACCTATGAAGCACATAAACAACAAAGCTTTAGCGCGTGTTGCACAAGACTTCGTCGTAGCAAGCTACAACAAACTTGACAATTGAATTAGTGACGTCCAACTGAACTGAAATAAAACGGTCGTAGGCGACTCGCCTGCCAATATCTCCAATATCAGGTCGTTGTTCCAACCACAATGTTCTGCAAGTCGTAACGCCATGAGTGACACGTATAAATTTCACCGGTTGTTCGATTCTAATAAAGCGCGCCTTTTACTGCGTCTGTTACTGCTGCCAGTCACCATCAATGTAATTTATAGGCCGGTAAAGAAGAGTCATTTTGCTTATTAATTTTCCGCGGGCGCGCTGTTAGGTGCGGCTTCCCGGCTTACATGATTCGAGGTCTTTAATCACGTTCCACCGCTTCGTCTTACTAAAGGCGCCATCGCTCAACGCGCCGGATTAGCAGCGATCTTTGACGTTCCATTAAAATTTTGACCGAGATAGCGATCTGCGATTCTTGATTCACGATCGAATTAAATTTGAATCCTTTCTCCGCGCTGGCGGATTTAAATAAGATTCTATTTCGGATAAGTTCAAAAATCCGTTATGCGCCGCCAGTGTCCGAAGGAACCCCCGCGAATCGCGTAATTTTCTTTCCCCTTCCTGGAAACGCGTCGCTCGTGACTGTGTGTTGTAATGTTTTGCTACTGTTTTTGTTCGAGTGAACGCGCGAGTACGCGTTTGAGTTTCACGTTACCTACGTTACTGGTCGGGATATCAGCTGGCGAGCCGATTGCTGTGCACGCAACAGCTATTTGTGCTGTTCAACCTGATAAAGCTCAGGTAATTATAACTATAATTCTTGCAATGTTACGGCTAAGAAAGCGTGTAAGTATGCTAACGTTAGTTACAATGCTGCCTAGAAATACACCAGTACAACACGAACAAAGAAATCGGTGAGTACATTACATGTATATAATATAGTTATCGTGTTAATGTTACTTTTTTTTTTTTTTGGAGAGAGATTGCTGATTGCCGCTGCGGCATTTTCAGCTTCACCGGGCTTTTTGGGGGCGGCGAGGAACGTAAAGGGTCCCTCAAGCCGTGTGAAACGAATCACCTTCAGAGGTTATCTAGAGGGAACGGCATCGCGCACAAGTGCGCGTCCCCGTGCCCTACTAGATTCTCCGAAGGGTTCGGATCGGATCGGATTAATGTTACGGGCAAAGTTTGCAAGGCGTTCAGAGTTAGTTCTGCCCGGGTAGTGTCAACTTTGCACAGATTCTCACGGCAGTACCGATAATTCAATATGTGTCGAATGTTAGCAGTATCTATGACCAGTTTGTAGTAGCATTATTAAAACTGTTGATCCAGCTGTGGTGGGTCAAATCGAATTGTTATGTTTATTTACTAACTTTGTCCAAATTCTTGGATCTAAATGTTAGAGATTGTTGACATTGCTCATTCCTTGTGTGCAACGCCAGTGGGGTTGAAGGACGCATCGCATCCATGTCTTCATCTAGCAATCTGTGCTGCCATTTTGTTTGTAGTGTTGCAATATGTTAATCTCGGGCTAATAAGTACTACATAGCAAGGTACCCTGTTTCAAAATATGAACTAACTAAATAATAATGACATCTGACAAAATCAGCAAAATATTTTTTAATCTATACTATTAATAAAGAGGTAACGTTTGTGTCTTTTTTGTTTGTATGTCGGGGCTAATCTCTGGACTTACTGGTCCAATTTCAAAATTCATTTACTGATAGAAAGCTACATTCCTTGAGAGGGTGACGCTTTAATTTATTTAAAAAAGAGTTTCTTTTCAAATCCCAAATACACACGGGCGAAGTCGCGAGTAATATAATATATAACAACTACCTGGACATCATAGTCTATCAATGTTAGATTTCTTAAAATGCCTGCAATAAATATGCAAGATACATGACAATAAAAATATATCACACTTATCTCGAGAGACTGATACAAAAACATAATTAAATAAAAATAAATATAACACATTACCTTCGACTTTAATTGGGTAAATGTGGGAGTCATGTGTATTTATAATACAAGCGGTACCTACATGTCGTTAATACCAACATTACATTTCACTTGTACGAGTAATGTACGTGAATATGGAATAATTAAGAAAAATGTTGTACAACCCCGCAGCCAACATGCGACCTCCACAGAAATAGCTTTTAATTGGCCAGAAAGGAAACGACCATTTGTCATCTGTTTTACTTGCGTTACACAGTCAGATTTATTGTATAAACATGTTTTGTAAAGAAACCATGGCAGTGTCGAGCTGAGAACAAAAGGGTGTGTTCAAACTGTTGACGGTTGTGTTTTTGTTATAGTTTTTGTTATGTATACCAAACTAGGTAACCCATCGCCAAAATTTTTGACATTTTAGAGTCACTATTTTATAAAAAAAAAATTAAACTATAATTACTCACTTGAACAGATGATGTTATTGTTGATGTTCCAAAACGAGTACTACACATATCGTACACAAATAAGGGTCTTTTGATTTATTCCGTAACGAGGAAACGATTTTCCTTGGCATTTATCACATCGGATTGTAAATGACGATCAGATTGAAAATAGCACTTTAACTGACATCCTTACCTACTGATGAACAGGTTATCTCACCTCTTAATTATCGGGATACAGAATGCCACTAACATTGCTATTATAGCGACTGACATAGATAAGATGGCGGTAAGGTAGCTAGGCGAACTTAAAACTAGCAAAAGATACCACTAAATAAATCGAGTACTATAATACCTTACTCGCTGTCGCTGGGAATCGAACCCGCCAGCAGAGATCACGATCTGGATCTAAGACCGGTGGTTACCACCCGACTACCACCACCACCATTTCAGCCAAAAAACGTCCACTGCTGGATAAATGCCTCCCCCAATCTCCACAACGACCGGCCCAAAGAGGTAGTTTTAGCATTTGCCCATTGAATTCGATCACGCGTGTTTTGCAGTCACAATCACTATCTAGAATAGGCGGTCAAGGTTTTCGCCAGTCAATTATTTATGACAAAACGCTTCATCACACGAGCAGTTAATCAAATTAGTGAAACTTCCAGGGGCCCACTCAACAGATAGGAGACATTTCTCCACCAATTACTTGGGTCACTGGGGGTTCCTTGCCTCGATACACATGACAAAGTCGATAGCCCTGATACTAATTGCCGTGTCGAGAATTCGATTCATTCCAGTCCGACCCTGTTGGAAGGACATTCGTTAAACGTATAATGTTGTAAAACATAAGGGCATTGTTTACATATACTTATAATTATTAGGATTTCGTACGTTTCAGTTCACGATAACATAGCACGCAATACAAACGTTCATTTACTGTACAAGTCGTTAGTTTAAGTGAAAAATAGCACGCTACGTTGAAAGAGCTGACACTGGTCATTTGGTTTTATCTGTTTTAGTATCTGGCACAGCAATTTTGTTTTAATGTATTTTCGTTTTCATTAGTGTTATTGCAATGACATATATTTCAATGCGTTAAATTAAATGTGACATTCATTTCCTATTTGATAATTAGCTAATTAAAAACAAGCAGTTTAGTGTAATTAATTAATAATACGTTATTATATTTTGCCATTAGTGAAACTTTGTTAGACAAAAAACTCATTAGCCATAGTGTTAATAAAACTATAGGCGATAACTCAAACGTCTCTTATAATAAATAGGGTCCTTACACGTTATAGCATCCTACGCACCAGCTGAAAATAAAACGCTTGAACGCTCTCGTTTTCATACTAATGTCTTGCGACACGCAAATAACAAACACGGCGCTTACAACACACGAAATAACAATATAAATCAGGTTTAAAATAAAAGGCAGGAATTGTGCTCTCCAAAAATCGTGTCGCCCTCAAATAAAGGCAAGTTTGTCGTAGCACTGTTACGAGCGTAGACGGGCGGTGAGGCGCCGTAACGGCTACGAACATGATAGATCAGCTACGAATTGGGCAATTAAAAAAATACAAGTGGTTTACGTAGCGATGTAAAAAAAGAATGAACTTGTATGATTGTTCTTATGTTTCTTTAAAAATACACATAAATATCCTTAATTTCCTCATTTCTGCCGTCAAGTAGCAGTTTCGCGTTGTTGTTAACAATCATGGTATGCAAAACCTACACTTGCTTTTCTGATGAAATTATAATTTTAAGGTGTTTCTACCTTCCTTGTATATAAGCTGGAGGTGATTTTTAAAGTCTTAGGCCGGGTTTCCACTGACGCGGAGCTGGACGGAGAGGAGCGGTGAAGAGCGGTGAAAAGTGGTGAGTGTTTCCACTGAAGTGGAGCAGAGCGGAGTAGTAAAGCGGAGCGGAGCGGAGTAGTGAAGCGGAGCGGAGCGGAGTCTCAATCATTTTGATACGTATACACCTTATGACGTAACGATGGTAGCTAATATGATGCACTGCGCGCGAGTCAAGTGGCGCGGCGTCATGTACCCACTCCCGCACCCCGCCGGTCCGCACCTCGCCGCTCCGCTCTCCCGTTCGTCCACTACACAACCTTGCTGCCCTCCGCACCGCACCGCCTCGCTGTCCTCCGCTCTGCATCGCCTCGCTGTATTCTTATTATGAATATCCGTTCAGCTCTGCTCCACTCCGCTCGTGCTGTTTCCATTGAAGCGGAGCGGAGATTTCGAGCATAGTGATTGGTCAAATCATGCACCGCTAAGCACCTCTCCGCTCAGCTCCGCGTTAGTGGAAACCCGGCCTTAAAACGGAAAAGAAATACGCCAAAATACATTTCCTTATCTCACCTACTAAACAAACCACCACAATTTAAACTGTTCTTTCAAAGAGATTAAACTAGAATAAATCATGTAACTTTTAGTTGCCATTTATAAATAAGATACGATATTTAAAAAAAATGGTTCAGCATGTTCACAAATGTTTGTTGGGGTCATTAATTCTCGTTTTAACTTCTTTAATGCAACCCGCTGCCGTTCGCAAAACTGCACAGATAATAAAATGTAACATTGTAGATTGCAGTGTGCAGTTTATTTACGACAACAAACTACGAGGCACGCTGACGTTTATAGAGACGATTGTGTATTTATGTCCTTTTAATGGCCGAGCACATTACCAGCGGGGGCGACATTAGCAAAGAAAACATCACAATTGAAGTTATTTACTGTGGACCGTTTCGAATCTATGCTCCGTATCCGTCGACTAAGTGAGTTAGTACTTTAGTTGTGGTATTAAGGTACGTTATTGGATATAAATAAAACTAGTGGTGTACTTCTGTTTTACATTTTACTCCAGGGACAACATTTTTTGAAACGAAACTGTACGAATCTGTTTGCGTTTAATTTACATAATAATGTTTTTGTCATGACGCTTAGAACCATTTGTAGGGTCTGTGGTCATATCGGACTTCACCAGACTTCGTTTCAATGTGTAGTAAACTTATTGTAAGACAAAAATATTTTATTCTGACTTTAATGTATAACAGCTTATTTGACTAGCAAAGTGATATCATAAATATTGACGTATACATTGTTGAGTTTGTTCAATATTAGGTACTACTTTCGTAAATTGTGCATTCATAGCTTTCATCATCATTATCACCATCTCAGTTAAAAGACACGTGACACTTCTTGGCGGGAAAAATAAAAGAGTCATGTCTGCGGTTTTGTTTTATTTTCGAAAAATTGTGATATTAATGTACAATAATGGTGGATTATTAACCGTTGAATGTTCGTTAACGTGCACGAGTGCTGGCAAATGAAACATAACAGTGCAACGTCACTTTTTAAATTCTTTTAAAAAGTCCGCGTGAATTCTTAGTAAAGCTCCATAATTTTACTGAGATACTCAAGGGATTGGGGGGGTACATCATCTCTCACTTCTCATTAATATTATCATTCTATTTATCATCAACTAAAAAAAAACTTTTCAATCAACCTCCAGGGTAAAATTTACTAAGCTTATTATTACCTACTAAGAAATGAAGTTGAATAATTATCTTTTGAGGACATGAAATCAAATGACGAATAATAACATGATTGTCGTTGTAGAAGTTAGACTGCTTAAAAACATCTATTGTCTTCATTTGAACTGTGCCTACAGAATTTCCCCATACGACATTATTGTTATTAGGTATATAACCATTCATATTATTCAATCTATCGTTCCAGCCCATTAGGGTTGTTAAAATAAATACAATCTCCTCTCTGACGTTAAGTAAGCAGAACGTTTTGAAATATTTCATTTTGATTGAGTTAGAGTTTCTACCTAGTCGGTAACCCCATACTATGGAGCACTATACAAGATTGCTCAGGCTATATCGAGCCGGGACCGAACCGATTTTTTGACTGAACCGGTGTTGTGGCTCGATCGAAGAATGTGTATAATAAAGGAATTGTTAGGAACCTGTACTCTAGCGCCAAAGCTATATACCATAAAAAAAATATTCAGTTTAAACTACAATTTATTGAGCTCTTATGATTTTTATTACGTCAACAACGATTCTTAAGTCTACTGGGTTCGGGTCTCCCTGCTCCCTACCTAGAACTAAAGAGAACCGGCACGAAACTCAACAATGGCATTTCTTTTCTCCCCATTTTGACGTGACAACGTCTTATAAATTGGTTTGCCGGGTGACACTTCAAGAAACTGCGTTACGCTCCGCTCACGTTATGCGCTCACAATGAGAGCGAGTGAGAGGCACGCGTCCCTTCCACTCGGGCATGGTTAGCCCGCCTAAGAGCGAGAGAGACAGACATAAAAAGTGAAAGGTAAATACGTATGTATGTGTAAAGGTAAAAATAAAATTTTGTTAATATGAAATTCAGTGCGAGATTCTTTGTATAAATTAATGTTTTAAATATAATTCTTTGTATAAATAAATGTTTTAATTTGTTACTATTATTTCATCCTTCTTCCTACTATACGAATGAATATTTACATTAAAATTATTTTACCACTCAAAGTCGTTGTCACGTAAAACTTTCGCCCGTATATCGACTTTACAGGCAACCAATTTTTGATAGAGTCATGTTATCAACCTATCCAAAACTGTCAAATATCCTCAATAAATTTTCAACCTTAGACATAAAGTTGAAAGTCTATTGAGGAAATTTGACAGTTTGTGGTATGTTGATGTGCAGGCGTGTTTACATATCCCGGCCATTAGACTTACGGACCGATAGGTAGTGTCATCATTTAAAACAATTTGCAGCCTAAACTGAATGAAAAAAAAATAGATTTTAACTTTTTTTTAATTTGACTCATTGCAGCCCTAGTGTAGCATAGCATAGGCTGAACCACACTTTTAACGCTTTATAATGCTCGGTATCTACACGCTCAAGCCCTACGCTTCAACTATAGAAATTCTTTAGATTTTTAATTTGTTCGATTTTTGGCTCACTGCGCCTCAGCGTAGCATAGCCTGAACCATCCTTAACGCTGTATTATGCTGGGTGCCCACACGTTCATGTCCTACGCCTCAACTGCAGAACATTTTTAAAGGGAAATAATTTATTTGTATTATAAAATAAATATTTGGTCAGCAAAATTATTATTTGGTCAGCAGAATTGTATAGTCAATCATCATAAGAAATCGTTACTGTTGGTTAGGTTAAGTTAATTTTTTTTCCTGAGCGAAGCGCAGTGTAGCGAGGGTCAGTCACGGAAGGGGGGAGCGGCATAAGACTGCTGTTCAGAATGATATAAGTTGGAGACTGATTTAGAAATATTTGCTGACCATAAGTTGCTGCCCAACTAGCTTTTTTGCTGCCCAACTAGCATTTTTTTTGCTAACAAAATACGAATACTTTGCTAAACGTTTATATAACACCCATTATTAAATTTTGATATGTTTGAATTTCGGCTCAGTGCGCTTCAGCGTAGCATAGCCTGAACCATCCTTAACGCTGTGTTACGCTGGGTGCCCACACGCTCATGCCCTATAACATCACCGGTGTCATGACGAGGGTGCGAGCTTCGAGGGCTTGGCTCGTAAATATTCATTACCCAACATTGAACTCTTGTTTAAGAATAATATGGCAGCCTTATTTTTTGCCTCCGACTTCACTAAGGCCCTCTTAATTTTGATTAGGCGCGCCGAAGTTTACCAAAGTTTATTTTGCGTGCATACGTTAAATTAAGTCTTTTTTCCTTATGATAATGGTGCGAGAGTTGACATTGCCGTAATGGTTTTTTTTTACCTTTATTCGGATATTGTTTAATGGAAACGTGTTGTTTTTTATTAGGCATATGCATTATCTTTCGTTATACTCGTATTGTCTACCTTGTTTAAGTAGACTAACATCATGAAAATTAATACTGGGTATTGGGTGGTCTATAAATAACAAAATAATTATGCTTTTTAAAATGAGATGGTTTTCGATTGGATTTTGCTAGTGACATCACTGGTTACGCAACATTATTATCAATTCGAGAACTCCTATCACACCGGAGGCTACAAAATTGGTATTAGTGTGTTTATCCGTTGACTATTAGGTAAATAACCGTTACCCTCGCTTAAGTTTAACTTTAAAACATCCACACATTTCACACCTTTTTATTCCAGCGACCTTATTTCCTAACTAAAGATGAGTGAGATGGCGATATCTACATTTTAACATGTAAGATTGTAAGGGCATAATTTTTTCGTGTTTTCTTTTACGTGACATTTTCATTTTATTGGGATAATACATTAAATTATCGGATGGGTCAAGTTCATTCGTGGTATGAAAGACCCTTAATTAACCTGAGCAAAATTGCAATCGATCTATTTCGCTCCGCAGTAATTAAGTGGTTGATGAAAGCCCAACTAGCTAGTAATTTACCAAAGGCAATGGATGTCGTGCATATGAGCACTTTACTTCATCACAAGGCTTACAGCAGGCTATAAAATTTAAGGCAGGTACAGTCAGCAACGAAAGCAGCTGTACACTTTAGTTTGTCAAACAACCCAAAGTATTAGTAGGCTTATCACCTTCTAGAAAAGTTATTATTATGAACTGAAACGAAAGTGTACAGTTACTTCTGTTGCGGATTGTATAGGAAAAAATACAATTTCTATTCGATAGTCAAGAAGGTAAGCAATGCTTAGCTGCCATTAACATGATGGTTGTCGTTAAGATAACCTAACAACCGGTATTACAGAACTTAAGACAATTGCTACTTTCTACTTAAAAATGGTTTTGTCTTGTTTGGTTTTAGAACGGTGTGCTTGAGTTGGTTGTACTAGTGACAGTGACAGAGTGGCAAAGCGTTTGATTCCATATCTAAATGTACTGGTGCAATCTTCGAGTCGGGCAAAGTGTGTTTCAGATTTATGAATGCGCTATCTGTGTTTTTGAACATCAACCATGAACAGTAGCGATAACTTGATTCCAATGATGGACGCCTTTACCCAGCACTGACACAGTACGGCTGACTTCACTTACAAACGCAACAAAAGACGATCGTGGCTGTCAAACTTTTATTCCAAAACTGTCTTTGATGATGATGATGCCATCCTTTTATCCCTTATCAGGGACATAGGGCTCAGAGAAGGGACTTCCACTCCTTCCGATTTTCCGCTGCAGTTTCTATGTCTTTCCAGCCGAGACCATTTGTTGCGGCCTCTTTCTCAACTGACCGCCTCCAGGTGGTGCGAGTGCGGCCTGGCCTTCTCTTGCCATATGCTTGCCACATCTTGTTTGGTGATGTGATTTTCGGGTCTTCGCAACACATGCCCAATCCAGCGCCACTTGCGAAGAAGGATCTCTTTATCAATGGGCTTTTGGTCTGCCAGCTCCCACAGCCTTGTATTTGACATGGTTCGTGGCCACTGGATCTCCAGAATGCACCGCAAACTTTTATTTACGAAGACCTGTAGTCTCCCCGTGACCTCGTTCTTGACAAGCCATGTCTCACATCCGTACAGGTGGACCGATTTGACGTTGGAGTTGAACATTCTGATTTTAGTGTTCCGAGTAATTATTGGCGACGTCCGGACTGGTTTCAGCCGCGCAAATGCGGCACGCGCTTTGTGATACGCGCTTCCACATCCGCATCCGCTCCCCCCCCCCCTCCCCCCCCCCCCCCCCCGTGGATCCACAACGCTCTCCAGGTAAGTGAAGCGCTGCACTTGCTCAACAGCGTCGCCGTTGACGTAGATGGGCGCTATATCGGGGGTATTAAGGCGCATGTTGTGGCTGCAATTAATGTGCAGGTTTTCTCATCATTTGTGCAGGTGCCCTCATAAAGGCCCTTGATAATATTAATGACCTTGGCTGGTATACGCGTTTCAAAATTCGTCATATGCTAGACCATTTGACCCGATCAAACGCCTTTTCGAAGTCTACGAACATAGTATAGAGTTCGTTTCGCATTTCATTGCACTGCTCCAGAATCATCCTCAGTACGTTGATCTGGTCAGTGCAAGATCGCCCCGCTCTGAAGCCACTCTGCTCATCCCTCAGCGTACAGTCAACAGCACTCGTCATTCTATCCAACAGGATCTTGCATAGGATCTTGGAGCAAGGCAGCAGCAAGTTAATAACAAGCAACGAGCAACGAGACAGGTCACCCTTCTTCGGCAGTTTGATGATGATACCTTCTTTCCAGCTCTCGGGCACTTGGCCCGTTTCCCATACAGCTGTCAACAGGGGCAGTAGCATCTCGGTTGCTAAGTCAAGATCAGATTTCAACGCCTCAACCAGGATGCCATCATTATCGGGAGCCACCACACTTCAAACTTTTTATGGCACGTGAAATTTCCGCTTTATCTGGAGGATCTACTTTTAGGTCTAGGACCATGTTTCCTTCAACAGAGTCTTCAGCTTCATTTTCATCGTCTGCTGTGTGAAAAACTTCGGTGAAGTGTTCATGCTATCTACGCATTTTATCTTCTAGCGTGGTAAGGAGTGTGCCAGTTTTGTCCACTACTGGTCGCGTTGTTGGTGGTTTGTTGCAAAGCTCTATTTCAGCAAGGTATAACTCTCTGGTATTACCGGCGTGTGCTACAAGTTCTACTCTTTGGGCAATTGCAGCAGCTTTCTTTCGCTTGTCTTTCTTTGTACTCTGCTTGACTGAGCATCTGCATAGGATGTATTCATAGGCTAAACTGTCCTTGGTGTTATGATCTTTTGACGCATTTAGTTTCTCTTTGAGGGTTTTACGGTGTAGTATTTTATCCTATGTGTCTGCGGATATCCATCGCTAATTCGCCAACGAATTTATTGGCCGGCCGAGAAGCGCAGATGGAATGATCACCGTTCGTTCGAACGGGGCGTCGGCGGCATAACATTTGGATTTATTCAGTCGTGAAATGAAACAAGCCCCGGAGCGGCCTCTATCGCAATTTATGTTCGCACTAGATTGTAATGGCCGCTGAGGGTGCGGACCCTCATTAATTGATAAAATGACTGGTGACGTATTCCGCGCTTGATTTGGGCTAAAGCTTGTTAGTTAAGTCTGGTCTAACATGTGTGTGATTAATAGGATTGGCGATGGTGTTTATTAAAGTCGCTTAGCTGAGTGTAAGTGTTGAGTCAGATTTGCGCTTGGTGGTGTTCAGCAGCGGAATATTTTCCGTGTGACATTTGGGGGTGCATACTCGTTTAATAATATCACCATTATTAAACAAGCTTGTTAATAACATGTGATAAACAAAATGGAGCACGGTTTGGTTCGTGATAGGGCTTGTTTACCACCAAGCAAGCTTGAGGCCGCTAGCTATCATCATTTTATCTAAGTATTGTCATGTAGTAGTATTGTTGTGTTCCGACAGTTACAGATAAAAATAGCCAGGTTCTCAGTAGTGAGGATTCTCAGTATTGAGTGAGGATTAACTTTCGTATCGCGAGGCATGAAGGCCAAGTTCTTAAATGTTTTGAAATGAAACAAAAATATAGAAAGATGTAAGTGAAGTATGAAATAAAGCACCTTTTCCTTTTGTTTTTAATGGTTATTACCTACCTAAGATTGGGAAATTAAAGTTCAGTTAACATAATTGAAACATCTCATCACATTTAAAAAATCATGCTATCACTTTCAACTTCAAGCAAACTGACGGAGAAAAAAAAAGCTTTTAACTTACTGTGAAATTCTTTCTTTTTTGTGCAAAATTAATGGTATAAGAAATAAATTGTAAAGGGAGATAGTTAATTAGAATTTGAACAACGCCGCCCGCCGGAGTAGCGCCAGTCGGCGCTACAGGCGATTCAGGTAGTCACCTGTGATACCGCTCACAGCCAATTAGGGTGCGGAGTTTTCCTTTTTCAAACTTTACCGTTCTTTTTGTTTACAAACTGTCTAATGAAAAGTCTGCACTGTTCATTACAGGTGAAATTTGGATAAAAACACTGCGATGCAAGTTCGGTGGGACAGACCTTTTCTTTTGTTTATTTTTCTTCACAATATATTCTTTTGTTCAGATTTGAACGTCGAATGTAAAAAGCTTTATTTTTAAACGCGATATGAAGCTTTTCCGTTGTATCTGGTCTGTGATAAGTGGATCATAATGGAACAGCCATAGTAAAAACTTTGAATAGTTGTTATAAAACTTGATGATGCATTTAGGTAGCCATTTTTTTATATTATACAACGAAGAAGTTTTATCCCGAGTGACAATAGAACAGAGGATCGAACGAAAGTACATTTTTCAAACACTTCGTTTATTAAGAAACAGTCTTGGAAAAAAACCTTAATTTGTTACCGTCGATGAAGAGCCAATACTGAAGAAACGATTTGAGCTAAGTTAAGAGATATTTCACAGATACGTATACGAATATGTAAACAGATACGTTTTCAAACAGTACTTTCACCCTAACACTTATCTGTAACAAAATTACCATTATAAAGAGGCATAATATAATTAAAAAAGAAACCAATATCATGCAAGAACCTATTTACAAAAACACCATTAGAAAAACGCATCAATACCCAACTAAAAGCTGAATCCATAAAACGTGTACGTAAGAACCTAATGAAATCAATTCAAGAGCACAACGAAACTTGTTAACTAGCTCAAATATATTTTAGTTACGCAGCAAAATGAAACACCAATTCACTATTGCAAAGACAGCGACATGCGGGCATCTTAGTCCCCAAGTTCCCATCAAAACGAATAATCCTCCACATAACAGTTTTATTTACATCACAAAATATATTGCCCCAGTACCGGAGACGGTAAGAGCCGTGATCTGAAATTGTCTATTCCGTCTTCAATACAGTCGAAACAATGTATCTGTATTGAAGAGTGAACAAACTGAATCGCGAGTGCAACATAATACGAGCTCTTATTAAATATTTGCTAGTTCGCTTGCTAGGGTTGCGCAGCCAACTATTGTACAGACGCCTGACATCAGACTAACCAAAACTGTCAAATGTCTTCAATGAATGTTAAACCGTATTGCCATAGACATAAACTTCAAAATCTATTGAGGAAATTTGACAGTTTGTGGTAGTCTGATCAGCAGGCGTGTGTACTATGTAGACGTTCAGACAGCAATATTTGCTATCTGTGTTTCCGAATAGACGAAGACGGAACACATATCAGATTGTAGTCCGAGTGTCTCTTAACCGTACCTTGACAATAGCCTTATAAATTTTTTATAGTGCTATTCACTATTCGACCACGTCAACGAAAACGACAAATATGTTAGAGAAATAGTTTATCAAAGGGTGCTGGTCCAAATTCCGTTCATGGAAATATCCAAATAGAAAACGACAAAATTTCCACATGCCTCGTTTGTAGGCGACTGATTCAATGCTATACAAACTCTCTCTTTTTTCTTTCTTTTGTTTTGAATGTAATTGTATTGTATGTGTTTGTGGAGTGTTTGTATTTGTATATATATGGTTTTTCCTAATTGTTAAACTGCGAGAAACTATATATAGACATAAATTTCATAAATTTCATGTTTAAGTAAGTAAATGTTTGTTTGTTTATCATTATCGTGTACTGCACCGCGCGCCGGTGGCGGCAGGCTCCGCCAGAATACCAGCGTTGTTGCGACACGCTTCGTTCGCAACAACATAAGCTGAGGCGGGGTCCTGATTGACCTATTGTTGTTGTTTGTTTTTATTTTTATGAATATTAGTGTGTGTGGTCAATAAATGTCTCTGCACAGCAGACTTTCCGAGAGTGTCATATATCCTCAATGGATGTATAGTAATATGCCATAGACATAAGGTTCTAAGTCTTTTAGGGAGGTTTAACAGATTTTGATGATCAGATGTGAAAGCGTACGTGCATATTCCTATAAACTAAAAGTTTTATTATACTTACTTTTGATTTTATTTTATAGACCTCTTATTGTTACATTGTGAATATCGTTGGTTACAAAATTAGTAAGGTTCTATATTTTAAGCAGTAGTAGAAGACACATTTTGTAATTGCTTGTTATTTCAAATAAATAAAAATAAATATGTACAAAAAACGATTGCAACAAACAAAGGGAAATGTTGAACATGTGGCCAACAACTAGCAAGATTTAAAATAAGTCTGCATGCTTTGACGACCCGATCATTTTTCATAATACATATGTCATAGGACCTACTTATGTAAACACCTACACCTACCTTAGGGTATGGTTGTGGGTTGGTAACATGGAAATGATTGGTTCAGTCAAAATTGTCATATCATATTGATCTTTACAGGATCGACAGAAGGTGCATTATAAAAGCTTTCTATATATTTAACACAATTTGTCATGTGTATGGATTGGTTCCTATTTGCATTAGTAACCTCAAATACAAACTAAAGAATTGAAATTCATCCTTAACATAACGCTCGGGTACGGAAATAAAAAAACAGTTCCAAATGTTTTGAGTTTATCTGTAAATTTGTTTTAACGCACTCGATAAAAATAGTTGACAATGGTAAGTTTCAAATTAATTATGAGGCAACCAACACCTCAGTCTTCCTGTGGCTAAGACCCTTAAAGGGTTCGAAGTGTCAGGACAAAATGAGCATCTAAATCGGGATTACGTTAATTAAACTTGAATAAGTCTTAAATATTCTATTTGTTGAATTTCGCAAATACTCGAGTTTTTCGCCATTATTAACCCACACTTTTAACTTTTTTTAAATACATTTCTTAGCCGTGTAAGTTTAAATTTAAGACCTGAACGTATACCAATAAGTGATTTCGTCTACAAAACCCACACGTAGGTACTAAGTAGGTCAACTTAAATACTTCTTGAAGTTTAGACGTTATCGTTTAGCATAAAAAGTAAATGTATCCACCTGAGTGCTGCTTGCACATGAACCTAAGTTAAGGCTTTTAATATGGCGGACATGTTTTAGCAACGCGGTGAGCGAGCTAAAAGCGAACTGCAGGAATAGAAAATCTCACTTGAGATGTTGTTTATTGTTATGACTTATTTAGAATGAGTTTTATAGTTGAGGAATTTGCAAAATCCATTTTTTGTTATGTAGCATAAATTTAAGAAAATTTTACTTCTGAAAGTGAAGAGTCATGTCTGCGGTTTTGTTTTATTTTTTTAAAAATTTGTGTTATGTCGAATATTAATGTGAAATAATGGTGGATTATTAACCGTTAAGCGTTCGTAAGTGCGCATGAGTGTTGGCAAATGAAATAAAACAGTGCAACTTTACTTTTCAAACTCTCTCAAGAAGTCCGCCGAGGAATTAGTAAAGCCCCACATCTTTACTAAGATACTCGAGGGTTTGGGGGGTATATCATTTCTCACTTCTCATTTTTATTATCATTCATCATCATACTGACTGGAAGGAAATATTGTATATTTATGTATTACTTGTAAGAAAAATTACTTTGACACTGGCTAAATGTGCTAATCGCACGAAGCCATCAACTAAAAGAAAGAAAGAAAAGAAAGAAATAACTTATATCTGTCGCACTGCTGAGCAAAGGACTCCATCATCGAATCAAGTTATCACTACCAATGATGGGTAATGGCTTAATCACCACGCTTGCCAAATCCGGGTTGGTGATCACATGCCCGGGATATGTATCAAAAAGTCCGATACACACTTTGCCCCACCTGGGAATTGAACCCGGGTCCTTTGGATGTGGGGCCACTTTACCACTCGGCCACCGAGGCGTTGTGAAACTTGTGTAAATACCTTTATTAACAGAACTGAATCTGGGACATATGGCACTATAACGGTTTTAATTTTTATTATTATACCCTTATTTGTTATTTCTTAAAATAGATTTTTATTTTGTCTTATTTATGTCGGGAAAGACTTGCGCGAACCCTACGCTGATGACTGACAGGAGGTGGCGCAGGATAGACCTAGATGGAGGCGCTTATTATCGGAGGCGAAGATCCCCTTTGGTTGCTGCGCCAACTTAGTTAGTTCGTTTGAAATAGTTTGTAAGTGCCGATAACGTGTCTGGTGAGTTAATATCAGTTGAACTAACCTATTGCGTTCTTGATTCCAAGGCCAGTTCTAATGTGAAGAATAAATAAACAAAGCTTGTCTAAATTTAAAAATATTAAGAAAATGAAGATGGCGAGACGACCTTGTTAGGTTCAAGAAAGACTGGCGTGTTGACGCAGGGGACTGGAAGGTGTAGAAAAAGTGTGGCGACCTTTGCCTAGGAGTGGGACAGTTAGGGCTGATATAATAACAATTATAATAAATATAAAAAACTTTTATGAATCCTTTATTGTACGTGACATCAGCTTTATTATTAGCCTTTACTAATCTACTAAAAGTGATTTAGGTGGCAGCAAGTAGAGAATATACATTATCCGCATCTGAATAGTCCTATGTGGGAGTGATAACTGGCCACAGAGACTTGTACAAAGGTGATTTATCTCTAGAAAGGAGTTTTAGTTTTTATTATAATAAAAAATATACAACCCGCTGTTACCTATTTCTATATGTACACCCTTAGAACGGCAACACCTCAACGTTATACAACAGCCAGCGCTAATTATGAAAAGCAATGGGTTCGCGTGCACTTGCTCGGCGCAATTATGCTAATCTTATTAGTCAATCCACTTCGCCAGTGCAGTTTTTAAAACGGGTTTTTCAAAAAGCGCGTCTATAACAAAGCCTTATGTGGCTGTTGTATACAACCTTGTATGTGTTCATGGTGTTGTGTGAAAAGCTTGCTCACAATCACTGAACGTTACATCTCCCATTGTCATGATTATGGGAATGTAAAGTTCAGTGCCAAAATTACAAAAACACAATGTTGAAAAAATTTCCACGAGCAGGATTTGAACCTGCACCCTTCTGACATACCGGGTCAGGTGCTCTTCCAATTGAGCTATCATGGTTCTAACCAGCCCGCCGAAATTATTCAACACTATTTACTTTTTTACTTTGAAAGCCAAAGGCACCCATTCAATGTCAACAACTACCGTCATTAACAACACCGTCATTTTCAACATTGTGTTTTTGTAATTTGTTTCGCAACTAAATTTGCGTTAAAATTATATAAACAAAACAAAAACAGTGCGAAAATGTTGTACATTTTTGGGAGAAGTTGGTAACTACGAAACTTTGTTAGTTGGTTTTTTATTTGAATTCGCAATGAAATAATTAATTAGGTATTTTTGATTCTTTGGTCATAAGAAGACTCTCTTATTGTAAAAAAAATTGAAATCCATATACCTATTTTTTTAAGCTTATCGCTATTATCTTCCTGTGATATAGGAAGTAAAATATATGAAGTAAATTTTGATGTTACGCACTTTGACCCACATCTCAATCAGACTAGTCGTAGCAGCTCAAGACTTACAATAACACAAATTATATAACAAAATATATTGTTGCAATACAAAATAATTGATGTATTTTTATATATAAAGAAATTACTTTATCAACTAACCGTTGCAGCTTTGATTTTGGTGGCCTAATATCCGAATAGACATAATTGAGACATCATTCAATTAAAGCTAAAAGGTTATTCGAAGTAAAGTCACTCATGTGTTTGAGTGAAATTCAAGTATTGGGATGGTTTTGCTGTTTCCCGTTCATGTCTGCCTTATTTTTCCAATTGGGAGATTTGCCTAAACCTATCAAAGGCAACTGACTAGTCGAATCGTTCAATCGCCGCGAGTCTATCAAAGGTGAACTTTTTACCTTACAAAGCATCAGTAGGAACGGAAAAACGATTTTTTCAATCGCCCAACTTTTACGACTCAAAGAGTAAGTACGGATTTACAACGAAAGCCCCGCCTTTCTAACTTAGGAAATTTCACTTAAGAAACAAAAGTACTCTAATAAAAGAAGAACAATCATAAAAAGAAAGATGTAGGAAAGCGCTTTCTTTAAAAAATGGGAGGTGCTGTCGCATATTGAGTATAGTGGATTCCCTTGTCAACCTTTTGTTTGGAGTATTACAATACCTATGTCGTTGCCCGAAGCAAAGTTGCGAGAATTTTAAAATGCATGCACAATGCACACTCCTTAAGAGCGTACGACGTAACAACATTGTAACTAGTATACATTGGTGCACAGTGCGGGTTTCGGGAAAGTTGGAGAACAAATAAGTTTTTAGTAAACAGTGTTTACCCTGTTAAATTGTTCATAAGAAGGTTTTATGCAAAAAAAACTTAAATAGTAGCATATGATCAAACTGTTTTGAGGCAAAAAATTTGCAAATAAAAGGTAGAAAGCGATAGGTTTTGCACAGCCTGCTAGTAATCGTTATTGATGAACTGCTACTTCGACACCGTGTTTTACTAACTTTGCACCCCCTGTTTTTGCCTAGGAAAATTCACCCGAATCGTACAGCGGTGTATGTGGGTATACCCTGACGTTATGGCCGACCAACTAAAAACCTGTCTACCGCTGGGGCCAGCCCCAGCGGAATGCCGATTCCAAGAAGTCTGAGGAGTCACGACCCACCAAGGTGGTCTTTATGGACACATCCCTTACGTAACGCTTTTGGAGAGAGATTGCTGATTGCCTCAAACGGCATTTTCAGCTTCACCGGGCTTGTTTGGGCGCGGCCAGAAACTTAAAGGGTTCCTCAAGCCGTGTGAAACGAATCACCTTCGGAGGTACTAGATTCTCCGAAGGCTTCGGATCGGATCGATCGGTCGAAGGGTTCGGATCCAGGTTGTCTACGTGGGCGTTGCTCGAGCGTTTGTATGAAGCTTACCTTCTTTAGTCTTCTTATTTCGTGACCAGGGGGCCTACCGCCTAACTCTATCGACATCGCTCTCGCTATCGCGCTCTATAGTTTATGGCGTCATTTTGTAATTTCTAAAGCGATATGAAAGCATTAAGAAAGCAATATCGAAAGCTATAGCCTATAGCTTTCGATATTGCTTTTATATAGCTTTCGAAATGGCAAGATTACGCCATAAACTATAGAGCGCGATAGTGAGAGCGATATCAATAGAGTTAGGCGGTTGGGGGGCAGTTGCAAAAATTTATAGTACCTGTAGTAGGTAGTTTCGGTTATACAAAATTTCAATTTGCAGCGCGGCCTCAGTGGGTTCTATTTAATTCCATCTAGACTAATCTCGTCCTCTGCTTGGTGAAGCCTTGATTATTTTCAGAAAACTGTTTGCGTAAAAATTGCGCGATGTAGTTTTATCATTAAACATTGATTTTAGGCTTTAGGTAGGTAGATCAAAATTCGATTTCACTCGATTAAATAAAAAAAATTGAAATTCTTAAAATCTCTCAAAACTAAACATTTCGAATCTGTCATACGCAGAGGGCAACTTTCGCTTAAAGTAAATAAGCCGTATTGGGTTTTATGGATTAGATTAGATTTTCATATTCGAAAAGTAGGGTACAGCACCAGTGTGCGCGTTTTTTCATCGTTAGTTCATTAAAAAAGAGGTCAGTAACTCATTTTATCTTTAGCAACAATTGAATAAAGACCATCTGCTTTATAGCTGTCATTACGTGAATTTTCAATGAAAATGTATGTTATTTTTTGGCGAAGAAAATTGGGTCGAATACTGTGCCACTAACCTATGTTTTTTTTTAAATATACCTTATGCCGTATATTTAAAGTTCAAAGTCTATTGAGGAAATTTGACAGTTTGTGTTAGACTGATATGCAGGCGTGTGTACATTGTAGTTTTGTGAGCGCCATTCAATGTAACGACGGATTTATGAAGACGTACGGTGGACCTGGAGAGAGGGTACCCTGGGCACCTGGTGGAAAGTAATCACCGCCGCCCATGGAAACCCGCAAAACCAGAGTAATTGCAGATGCGTTGCCGACCTTGAGGAAGGAGTTGGATCTTGAGGAGGGAGTAGGGATTGGGAGGGGGGAGGGGTGAGAGATGGTAGAAATGCGAAATCGTAATCAATCATCAATGTTGGTATTATTACTGGGACTTATTGCTAGAAACGGATGGTGTATTCGAATCGATATTGTGATTGGTGTATTTTATTGTCTCAGATTATTACATCGAATATTTTGATTAACGTTGTAATAATTATTTTATAATTTTTAGTTTTTGGCATATTTGATATATTTACACTAAATATCGGAGCACAACAAATAACACTGTTACTAACATTGATGTTATGGCGACAAACTTAAATAGTGGTAGCTAGACAGGCGGAATTAAAACACATATATATATATCAAGTCTAATAAATGAATAACGTCTCAATAGTGTATCAATAGCCAAATTTTACGTCAGGACTATGGGAAAATTTGTCAAAATCAGGCCACTGACACACGATAGTAGACATTTTAAAATAGCAGAATTAAGGTCCTGTTGTTGCTGTACACTTAAACCCAGAACACTTTTATGATAAAACTAATAATATATCCTGTGTTTGTTTTTTGCATTTAAGTAGGTAAGTACGTTGAGTTTGATTTATAAAAATATATCTAATCTTCTTGTTACATACGGGAAACTAATGAACTGATGTCGTATATTATCGAGCTAAAAAAGCCAGTTCATAAGTCACAACCACAATCCACTGGATTGCAGCAATTATCAACGATATACCTATCCACAGTTATGAGCTACCCGAGGTAATTACAAGCAAAACGCATAATGTGGGCGGAACAATTATTATCAATACGTGTAAGCGTTGTACAATATGTTCGTACAGGCCGGTCCATTATTCAGGCGGTGACATGGTCGCGACAACACGCAGGATTGTGTGTGATGCATTATTGTGTGCACAAAATGTGTCGGGGGCTTATTGCCCTGAATTAATTACAAGCTGGAGGCAGGCGCCGACAGCTGGCTTACGACACAGCCCACCCACTGACTGGTAGCTGTGGGACCAAGGGTTTGTGCAAACAGCTTATATTTTTTAGAGGAGCTCCATGGCGCTGTGTTTAACGCGCCTGGTCTGCGGTCATCAAAGGCCGGACATTAGATGGGTGACCTAAAATGTATCGCCTCGAGCTTCTCCGTGCTTCGGAAGGCACGTAAAGCCGTGGGTTTCGACTGTTAGTCAGTCGTTAACAACCGCCAACTCGTACTGGGCCCGCGTGGTGGTTTATGGACCGTTCTCCATATCCATCCATAGGGAAGTCTTTGGCCCAGTAATGGGGACGTATATTATGCGCTGGTGATGAAATTGTGATTGGTTTGCAACAAATTTTGTGAAATATATTTTTAATTAAATTTATTTATGCGTTTTAATTTTTTTAATTTTTTGTTTTCGTGCTCAATTGCGTGCACTTGGAGAAGCCTATGTCCAGCAGTGGACTAATAGGCTGATGGTGATGATGATTTTTATTTTATTTTTGATGACTTGTTTAAGATGGGGCTTGAACTTATCTTTCGCTATCCGGGTAACAGTTCTTTTTAAAGCGTAATACAAGACAACACAGCGCTAGATATTGAGAAAATAAGTAACCAAACGAAGAGATACTTTCTAAACTATTTTCACTTTTGTTTAAGCTGACTTTTAGCCTGTATTTAGATCTAATTCAGACACAGTAAACACAAAATTTAGTATAACTATTGTACAAATCACGATTTGAAAATTCCAAATTTGACAAAAGTTTAAAGATTTTCCAAATGTTCATTGAAATACTTTAGAGTTCGAATGGTGCGGACTGTAAGTGAACTTTGAAAGCTAAGCAACCTGTGCTTTACAATAACGGTTTTCAAATATATTTTTTCTCTTCAACTTTTTTCATAAACAAAACATCCTAGATTAAACTAGACTCTTTTGCTTTTAAAAATGTCAACTTCAATCACTACTAACTAAAATAGCAACGCATACCCTAACCCCAATTGTATTTTGAGCCGAGAATCACAGATCTTTCAAAAATACATTTTTACAAAGCGCTAATGCTACATTGCCCGACCTCTATAACACATTCGTCCCACGCAAAGCGTATGATTTTATGAGCACTCCGGCTAGATGTCAAGGGAATCCTCTTATTCCATTTGTCAGTGTGACGCGGCCCGGACGGTGACAACGTGCGATCTGTCACTCCGCTGGTCTGAACGGATCAAGAGTGATGGTGCGGTTCTGCTGACGTCACCATTTTTTCCAGGTCCCGAATTGAAGTCCGCCCTTTTTAGTATTCCAGCACGGTAGTTGAGATCTGCTTGTTGTTGTATTTCGTCTTTACTTTTTTGGATTGTATCTGAATCTCGATCGATTGTAAGTAACACTATGATGCCTTAGGTGAAGCTTGGAGGGTGTACAAAAAGCCAAGCCTAGTCACTCTTACTGTGTCAAATAGCTTATCCATAACAACATATTATGTACCTATGTAGTTTGTCAGAGACAGCACCAGTCATACAAACAGGCTATTCCATTGTCAGTATGACGTGGCCCGGACGGTGGCAACGTGCGGTCTGTCACTCCGCTGGTCTGAACGGATCAAGAGTGATGGTGTGGTGTGTATGTTTGCAACGAATAAACTCAAAAACTACTTGACCTGTTTAAAAAAATTCTTTCACCATTAGAATGCTACATTAGCGCTGAGTAACATAGGCTGAGGAGCTCGATGGCGCAGTGGTTAACGCGCTCGGCCTGCGATTGCTGAAGTTAAGCAACTTTCGCAAAGGCCGGTCATCGGATGGGTGACCAAGAGTTTATCATATCGAGCTCCTTCGTGCTTCAGAAGGCATCTATCTATCCATAGGGAAGGCTCGTGCCCTGCAGTGGGGACATAAAATGAGCTGATGATGATGAACATAGGTTATGTAAAAGAGAAATGTCCACCCGGGCGAAGCCGGGACGGGCCGCTAGTCTTTGATAGAATATTGTATAGCAACAGAAAATAACTAATCTACACCAAGATATTTTTACACATCAGCAGAAGCTGATGTCACCATTTTTTCAAGATCTCTAATTGAAGTCCGCCCTTTTTAGAATTCCAGCACGGTTGTGGGGATCTGTTTGTTATTGTATTTCATCTATACTTGCTTATTGTTGTAGGTACTTCACTTGTTTTGTCATCTTATAAAGAGTATCGCCATATCAATGATGTTAGTAGCTAGGCCGATACTAGGAGATAAAATAGCCAGTTCCTAAGTTATTGCTTCTACCTTCATCCTCAAAGCTAACACTTCTCTGTTAAAAATAAAATATCGTTGCCCAAATGCGTCAGCTACTACACCATCAAGTTTCTAAGCAATCATTCATTTCACAATTTAAAAAAAAAATGGTAACCTAAACTCTTTCTTATATTATGCCGAGCTATACGCGCTTGCTTATTATAATGTAACCCTATTCCCTATTCCCATTATACATTTATCTTTACGACGATAAATAGGGTAGTGACCTTTCTTAAAGATATCTACCTAATCATGCATTTCCTTTTAGTCTGACAACCGCACCGGGATAGTGCTTTCTCTTTGCAAAAGTAAATGAGGGAACTGTGAACGTGCAGTAGATCTATTGGCATAATGGAATGAAATGCATGCATGCGATAGGAAATCTCATTTTTACAACAAACTTTTTTTTACTATCTAGAACGTATTTTTTTAAAAGTATTGGTTGATGTTTCAATAAACAAATATTACCGACTGTAACGTTAAAACTATTTACCAGTCTCTTAAACTAATGTCTAAATATCCTATATCGCCAACAGCATACACACTTTGGACGGGTAGACGTTAACTGGCTTAAAAAAACTAGTTACACCAAACCCATTTCTACATAAGCTACCAAGCTACCATACTTAAACGACGGAGGGTTTGAATTTTATGCGAGTCAATCAAGTCAGAACTTCTCGATTTAAAAATTTACTTTCCAAATTCAAACACACTTTTTTAATTATAGCTTTTTCTAGACATGACTTCTAGTTATTTTACACGAATACATTGTTCGCTTCCACTACTAAGATTGATAATGAAAAGATAACAATATTTAATTTAGAAAGATAACGAAAGATAAATATTCCCGACCGATTAGGCGTCAGTAAATGTATGCAGGACTTAAGTGTCCTTCAGACCCTGAGTGAACGCAAACTTCTTGAAAGAATTTGAACAGTTAATAACTTACAATATCATGCATTAATATTCTGCAAGGACTTCTTGGCGGGAAAGTGAAGAGTGAAGTCTGCGGTTTTGTTTCATTTTCTAAAATTTGTGATAAATCGAATATTATTGTGAAATAATGGTGGATTATTAACCGTTAAGTGTTCGTAAGTGCGCATGAGTGTTGCAACTTAACTTTTCAAATTCTCTCAAGAAGTCCGCCTGAGGAATTAGTAAAGCCCCACATCTTTACTGAGATACTCGAGGGGTTGGGGGGTATATCATTTCTCACTTCTCATTTCTATTATCATTCATCATCATCATACTGGAAGGAAATATTGTATATTTATTTATTACTTGTAAGAAAAATTACTTTGACACTGGCTAAATGTGCTAATCGCACGAAGCCATAAACTAAAGGAAAAAAAATATATACTGCAAAACACAAATTTTAGAGTACACAATGAAGCTGCAATATCCCCGAATTCCCGTCAAGAAGTCCCAGGCGTCATCAGTGATCTCCAAACTGCCATACATAAATTCAACCAATAACCGAAATGGAATGCCGTTAAATTCGTCGTTGGAGAATTTGCCAAATCCAACGGAAGCCTTCGGATTGCTTAGGGCTGCGACATGATCCGCGTTCAAATTGCTCGCCCTGTGAGCCTCCGTTAATACCTGTGTTAATTGGCCCCCTTCCCTGTCATTTTGAGGTCATTTTAAGGTCATTTTAACCGCGCCGCCAACGAATCGCTACAATTAATTTGAGGTCATTTTAACCGCGCCACCGTCTAAGAAGTCTTGTACTTTTACACCGTTGTTTTTTTTTAGGTATTCAGCTGGAGTAGATAGATACATTTTCTTTGCAATATAAAAAAAATACATAGAAGAAATAACCTAAATTAAATACAAAGTTAGCTTAAGAAGTTATAAAAAGTGTACATAGAAACAATGAGCAAATCTTTACTAGTCTATACTAATAATATAAAGATTAAAGCTTTGTATTTTTGTATGTTTGCAACGAATAATCTCAAAAACTATTTGACCTATTTAAAAAAAATTTTTCACCATTAGAATGCTACATTAGCGCTGAGTAACATAGGCTGAGGAGCTCGATGGCGCAGTGGTTAACGCGCTCGGCCTGCGATTGCTGAAGTTAAGCAACTTTCGCAAAGGCCGGTCATCGGATGGGTGACCAAGAATTTATCATATCGAGCTCCTTAATGCTTCAGAAGGCATCTATCTATCTATAGGGAAGGCTCGTGCCCAGCAGTGGGGACATAAAATGAGCTGATGATGATGAACATAGGTTATGTAAAAGAGAAATGTCCATCCGGGCGAAGCCGGGACGGGCCGCTTGTCTTTGATAAAATATTGTATAGCAACAGAAAAAAAAAAAAATCTACACCAAGATATTTTTACACAAACTCAATTCAGGGACCTTTCACCTTTCGTAGGCTGGAGTTAACAAAACTGTTTTTATTATTTCTTGTATCTATTATAAATATTCATAAGATCAAGTTACCAATTAACGGCAGAAAATTATAAGATAAATACCAAAGTAATTGTTATTGCTCGTTGTTTTGATTAGGTACCTCATTCTAGGAACCGTAGAGTTTCAATAGTCCACTGGTTTGTAAATCAATCAATTAAATAATTTATAGTATTAAAGCACAAAATGCCCCACGGTTAAGGTGAGATTCCGTAGTATATGGTGGTAGCTAGCCAGGCCGACAAACGAGCCCTACCACCAACCAAATCGAGTACACAAACATGTTCATACCCACTGGGATTCGAACCCGGGACTTTTAGGTCTGAGACCGGTCTTAACCACTAGACCACAAAGGTGGTTAATGATTTATGATTTCAAACTGTAATAATGTTAATGGTTAATTATGCTTGATTCTATGTTTCGTTGACGTTTCGCTAGCTACGATAGGTTGACGAAGGCGACGCGTCACTCGTCTGCATAGAAATACATACAAGTCGACTGTCGTTGCGACACGTTGTCGCCGTTGTCTGCTGCTGCCGCCTGCAGTTGGCTTCGAAATCACACCTTTAGTTTTTTCTTATCCAATTTAATAAAAGACGGTGAGATAAATAAACTGTTATAGATTCAAAAATATAAGAGGGTCGTCTGTTATGTAATAATTTCTTAGAATAATGTTTCATACAACTTTACTTTAGTTAATTAGTTTTTTGTCATCCCGAATAACTTCTCTTGAGACATAATATTTCTTTTGTTCATTTTGACACCCTTATTCGCTCTAATAATTACGAAGTAAAGTTTTGATGATAATTTTCTTTGAAGGTGACTTCTCATCCTTCCTATTGATGGAGAATTCTTTGTGCTCCAAAGTTATGGAAGGCTTGAATAGATCAAATATTTGCTTGGGAAAGATATTTTAAAGCAACTCATATTACTTAATATTAAACATGTTTATTTATTAAATTAAAACTGTTTCCACGCAAAGCAGTGTTATTGTAGTTGCGCAAGCGTTACGCGTGTATAAACGCCGCTACACGCGTCCCGCGTCCCGTTTTTGCGACTGCCAGCAATAATACTTAATACATACCACGCTCAAGCAACGCACATAACGTCGGCTAAAGTGTCAAACCTCGTAACTAAATTTTTTTTTCAAATAACATTTTTATACATTTTTGTTACTAATTTCTGAATGCATCCAATAGCAATGCTCTTAAATCCTTTAAAAAAGCCGTTTCAATTTCAAATGCTAAATAGAAAAGCACGTGACGCCATTTTGTTGAAAGCAAACCACGTATTTCCCCCCGCTCAGTTAATTAATTATCTTAACTAATGGCTTCGCGTTTAGCATTTAGCCAATTTCAAGTTTTTTTTTGTTATTAGTAGTAAGGACAATTGTACGGTAGATAGAATTAAAATGAACCCTCACAACACGTGTTATTACGGGAAGAACTCGGGTGAAACTCCCTCCCGCTCAGTACTGCACGGGCGGCGTAGTGACCGTACGTCAACAGACAGATTTAAGTTTTTTGCGCCCCCTGTAAAATTTGATCTGATGGAGTTACGAGGTTATATAACACAAGGAATCTCAGAACAGTTGAGAATAGTGAGAGCGAGTACTGTTGCGGGATCCGTGTCCGTGAGAGGTTGTCTATGCTCGACCGCGTTTGTATGATGCTCACTTTTTGTACTCACCTTGTTTTGTAATTAATAGCTCATAGTAAACTACCTGAAAACCTGGACTCTTACCCAAGAACGAGATCCGGGCAGTAGTTGTTTTAAATGATCTAACAAAATCTGTTTCGTTAAGCTACCGTTATCAGTAGCCCAATAGAAACAAAACAGTGGACCGAGTTGGGAAAAGTTGTTTTTTTTTACAGAACTTATATGTACTAAAATGGACCTTACAGCATGTAATAATATCATCGTCAACTTGTGCTTTGTTAGCACGCCGTGTACCTACTTAAAATATAAGGTTTTAATTAAAACATCCAACAACTTTCTTTAATGACCTACCCGTGTAGGTCCTTATTCGAAATTTTGCCTTAAATTGAGTCAATAAGTTTACTAAAAAGGTAGGCCGCTCCAAATGCGCAAGTAATGAAAACGTATTCATTAAAATCCTTAAATTGTATCCCTTTGGCAGTGCATTGTTCGTAATTTCATTAAACGTGTGTTAAGCAGTATTTTCGTTAAATAATTGCTCCCATAGACTTGGTTCGCGTTTATTACAGGCAATAGATTTTAGAGAGCCGCTCGGGCGAAATTACGATAGCATTATCCTTAAATTATTGCTGCTAATATGTCGGTAAGTGAGTTCAGGCTGTGCTCTCTACAGGATTGTTTATCATGGTAGTAGGTAACGGTAAGCGGTTGACAACATGTTCTGCAGTTAGGAGTTAATAGTTATTCCGGTGGTTTTTAGTATTTTTTGTTGGTTTTTTAAGATGTAGTGGGTTTAGTGTTCGACGCCTCAAGACCAGACCCACATTCGTCGTCATTGAAAAATGTCATGTTTTACCAATTGTACCATGGCGAGTGCTCTGAAGAGCTCTTTGACCTTATCCCACCTTCTCCCTTTCTTCATAGGAGAAGACGTGCTGCTCTTCGGAGTCACCGTTTCACTGTCTCAAATATCCCATCGCACTTAAAGAAATTTGGTGACTCGTTTCTTTGTCGCACCTCCAAAAAATGGAATAGTCTACCAGCACACGTTTTCTCTCCTGTTCCTATGATATGGGGTCCTTCTAAAGAGGCGTGAAGAAACACTTTGTGGGCCGGCAGAGTGAGGTTAACTGATGCTACGTTTGTTTTCACGCTGCACCAGTTGTCTTCGCGTCTGGACTCCATTTCCACTTAACATCAGGTGGAATGGAGTCATTTGCCGAGCTATTTATAGAAAAAAAAGCCAGTCACTGGGTTCTGTCAAACCCTGGTGCCATTACCCTACCTATTTACCTTTTTTTGGTTCTGACTTAACAAAAGGTTTTATAGGTTTTTTAAATCTTCGACGTTAGTTAACCTATTTTCAAGATTCATGTGTTTTGAAGAATAAAGAAAGATAATATGTATAATAAAAATTGGCAGTCCTATTTCAAATCATTTTAAATTTCCTATTAGTAAAAATTTACTTACACATTCTTCCAAGGCGGTGCCGTTGGTAGCTGAACAGAGAGATACACGTATAATGTGAAAAATCGTAATTTAATCCGCAGTGCCAGACTGCCACCGTGAATTTACGCATGCCACAGGCGTTTTGACACTCGGCGATTGAAGCAAGACTATTAACAATTTAAAAAACAACTACAAAGCTTAGATAGTGGTGGTACCTTATTTCCAGTTTTCAGTCGGGCTGGAAAGCCGAATCAAGCGAAGTTATGCACAGACTTACATATTTTGCTGACAGCATACTAAAGTTTAAGATGTTTGTTGTCTTTGACTGTACGTTTACCATTAATGCCTATTTATCGTCAAATTTGTAATATATAGATTGATTAAATAGATTGATAGATTGTAATATATACTACTCAAAACAAAATAAGGGCCACGAGGTATTTTTTCATTTTGGTGTAAATTATTAAAGATTTACATATTGAAAGTAGTAAAATATTGAGTATACAAACTCTTTGATACCTAAACTTTTTAATATTGTAGTATTCATCTAATGCTGGCAACAATTTTAAATAAAATTTGATTTAAAATTATTTTTGAAAATTTTGATTCCATTTTCTTTGACGTTTTGCTTTCCTTAGCTTCTTGGTTTATTAGAAATTATCAGAGTTCATTAATATCTCGAGTCAGAAACATCTTTTGCAATATGCCACAAGCACGCAGGCGTCATATGGACTCGCTGACAGCAACCAGAGCCGTTACAATGATTGAAGAAGGTCATTCGCAGCGATCTGTGGGTTTGCAATTGGGATTTTCTCGAAGAGCTATTCAAAATCTATGGAATCGTTTCCAAGAGACCGGCAGTGTTAGAAGAAGACCTGGTTCGGGCAGAGTTCGCATTACAACAGCTCAAGAGGATCGTTACATTCGATTAAGTGCGCGCCGAGATCGCACAACGACGGCCCGCAAGCTGCAAAATCGTTTACGGCTCACAACGGGTACTCGTGTCAGTGACCAAACTATTCGTAATCGATTGCATGAAGACCAGCAGGCATCAAGAAGGCGAGTTGTCCGTATTCCATTAACCAGAAATCATCGTGCAAATCGTTTAAGATTTTCCCGTCAACATTTGGACTGGGACATAAACCAATGGGGCATGGTGCTCTTCACAGACGAATGCAAAGTTAATTTTTTTAACGACGATCGGCGTATTAGAGTATGGAGAAGACGCGGCGAGAGATTTTCAGAAGCCTGCATCCATGAAGTCGATCGTTTTGGTGGTCCAAATGTAATGATTTGGGGCGGGATAAGCTTACACGGCAAAATTGAGCTCGCTATTTTAAATGAGCGTACTGTTACTGCTCAGCGGTATATTGAGGAAGTCGTCAGACCACATGTGATCCCATTTGCCCAGCGAGCGGGTCCTGGATTCATCTTGATGCAAGACAATGCTCGTGCACACACGGCTCAAGCGACTCGGTTTGTACTGGAAGCGTCTCAAATTCAAGTCTTGCCGTGGCCGGCGAACAGTCCGGACTTAAATCCAATAGAGCACATGTGGGATCAGTTGAAACGAAGAGTTAGAGACGGTGATCAGGAAATCCACAACCAACAGCAACTCATCAACGCTGTTAAAAGGGCCTGGGAAGAGATTCCAATGGAAAATGTTAGGCATTTGATTGAGAGCATACACTCCAGGCTTCAGGAGTGCGTAACGAAACGAGGGGGGCATACCCGTTACTAAAAGATGAGCATGGAGTATTTTCTTTTGTTTTCAGTAACTTTACATTGTTTTTATTTTTAACCTTAAATGTGTTTTTTCTTTCAAAAGCAAATAAAGCTACAAATAGCTACAAAAAGCATCCCTCAAAAGTCATCCTAAAGCTAATCAATTCATAACCACAGTTCTAAACGTAAAAACACAACGTTTACAAAAAGTGACTTGCAATCCGAAACCAGAGTAAACAAAACACGCTCTTGGGACGATAGAAAAAAAGGGAACACATCATTTCTAAAGTGTACGACGCCTGTTTGCGAAAATTAAAGTGGAAGTGTCACACAAATACTGTGGAGTTAGTCGCGAACAAAGTTGGAGTGCCGAGCCCTGTCGCGGTGGGAACTTTGTGGGGCTGACAATGACGTAATGTGTTACTTAGTGTGTCACTACAGATGGTATCTATAGATCACGTGATTCCGCCCGCCGCCACACTCGCACAGAATAAGACTTGGGGTTTTGGATTTTTGCCACCAACGTGTTGACTACTAGACAAAATTTGACTAAAAAAAGTCTCCAAGAAACTCGAGTGGGAATCGAACCCACGGTTCGTAGCTCAGCGGTCAGAACACTGGATCGGTTATTCAAAGGTCGTGAGCTTTCAGAGACAACTTGATTTTTTCATGTAGAATTTTATCTTGTAACTTTAAATAGCATTGTGAATTCCAAATTAAAAATATTAAAAAACTACTACTATACCTATTCTTATGGTAAAGCAACATTGCTTTCAAGTCGGCAGCGCATCGTTCCCTTATTATTTTATCCAGAGATTGATAAAAAAAATTTACCTCTTAATACTATAAAAGCTATCAGAGATAAATGTGTACGATAGTCATTCGAAAACGATATAACAAAAATAAAGCAATTTTCTAGGTGAGATTTTAAATCACGACCTTACGAAGTTCGGGCGACTGCTCGTCAATTGAGCTACTGAAACACTACGTAGTACCCTTGTCAAATTATTAAACGCTTTTAATGCTTTTTAAACAGCGTTTTGTAATTAATGTTTGGGTAATTTAAAACCGAAAGATACGTTTTTACATCAGTTAGCAAATATCTATCATCTGGTGCTCCTCAGTATTTCGGAAGGCACGTTACGCGGTTGGTTTCGGCTGCATTTCACTGAGACCGCGTGGTTTATGGCCTGTTTTCCCTATCCATCCATATGAAAGACTCGACCCTAGAAGTGAGGACAAAAAGAGCTAGTGATGATTATAACGGTCCTAATTAACGATACTAATCCTCGATGGTTGCTTTTAGTTGCAAAGGTATTTTGAAGATTTCATTTTATTACCTTTAATAATAATTTTATAATTTTTTTAGATATCTATATCTTAATACGTGAACCAAAAACTTTGTACCCCTTTTTACGAAAATTGCGCGGACGGAGGAGTATGAAATTTCACACACTTATAGTTTATATAGAGAAAGAGTGCAGAACGCTAATATTTTTTATCATGCATAAAAATACATTAAATAAAATAAACATTGCTTCATACTTTATTCAAAAATTTGAAAAATGGAAGAGGAGCGGCCGAAATCTGTCAATGCCAATCCAAACTCACATTCTATCTTTTTTCATTTTTCATTGCTACAATCCGTGCAGCCCTATAAAAGTTACGGTCGAATTTCGACCACTGGGCGACCACTAGTAAATATAATACTGTGACTGTAAAAAATACGTTAAATAATAATATACAAGATATAATTTTACTAGAAAAAATTAAACCGCCTCAGGAAGCTCGAGTGGGAATCGTATTATTTTTTTCTAGTTAAATTATATCTTGTAACTATATATAGCATTGTGAATGCTAAATTCAAAATAATAATAAAAAAATATACGTTAAACTTTTATTTTTACTCTTATGTATTTTTTGTAAAGTCTACTAGTTCTTCTAATGGGCCCATTGCGGGTAAGAGCCTTTCATCTTACGATAACAGTTAAGACGAAACAGCAAAACAAGATAGCGCAGAGGAACCGGAGAGTCTTAAAGTTGCCCACCAATGGACATTAAACAAACTTGGCGATAGTAGCTTAGCTGTAACTATCGCGATCTAAGCTCACACACTGCAGTGCCTACGAGCTTCTCAATTAACTACCAAGGAGTCGTAGCAGTAGTCTAGTAACAACTGTGCTAACAATAGTACAACTGTGGTCCTAAATCAAAATCAAGTCATCATATCGGTGATAGCCTGAGTTGTGCAACAATCGAGCGAGAAATTTTCCAAAACTGCCTTAGTTTAGGGATAGAAAAGCAATTAAAAACCGATTAACAGAGAGTACGGATCTCAATGCTGAAGTAACGGCCACCTGCCTCCCATTATCGTGGAGTTAATGGGCCATTTTAGACCATGAAACTATTCTGTTTGTTGCGACCTCTTGTTTTTGCTACTTTGTCAAACCCTATTGTTCTAAACTGCCGTTTGTAACATCAAACAGGTATTTGAATGTCGTATTTCAAAAGCAACGTAATAGTGTAGTAAGAAATTTGTTTGTGACCGTAAGCTTTGGGAAGCCGCATCGCGGAAGTTGCTTTACAACAATTATAGATGGATTGTAGTATATAGTATACATGCCTTACAGTGCCTCAGTAGTTAAGGATTCCGGGTGAAATACGCTCTTCGCCTTCGACCATTACTTGACATCAGTGCCCCGATTCCCGTAACGAAAACCGTAACGTAATCGTAGCGACTTAGTCGTTGAAACTTTTTTCGTATTTACATCCGTTAATCAAGCAGATTTGAAAGTCGCTCGAACGGTTGGTTGGAACCTCGTTCGAACGACTTTAAAATCGAATGTTAGTATGAAAATAGTTTCAACGACAAAGTTGCTACGATATCGTTACGGTTTTTGTTATGAGAATCGGGGGCCAGATGAAATGAAGGCCAAGTGCTTATGATAGTATATGGAACACAACAACAACATAGTAATACAGCATCGTCCGCAAATGTATTTAAAATCGAAATCCCCAGCTTTCTTCCATGTGTAGATTTTAATTAAAACCAAATAAAATAACATTTTAAACTTAAATGGTCATTATCGCTATAATAACATATAGTTATAAAAACCAAAACGGTATGCAAAATTTCAGCTCAATCGAACACTGTGAAGTGGATAAAAACTTGTACCTATTTAATCATTTTTATTCTCGAACACAATACAATCGTCGCATTTACGCGCGGTCACTTATTTTGCTACCCTCCCTACACTGGTTGTTAGTCCGCATACTCCGGAACGAAGTAGGCACAGGACGGTTAACAAAGTAGGGTGTGAGTACATTCGACCGCTCGACGATGCGACACACACGGAACGGCTCAACGGAAGGCAGTGGAGTCGCTTGTTAAACCCCCTTATTCATAAAAACTATAAAACATTATTTAGTTAATCATTGTTTTGTCTCATTCCCTCAATTTCAAAATGACGTTTTTGTGACGTTGACAAAACAATATTTAAATATAGTTTGTTCAATATAGCTTGATACCTATGACAGAAGTCATCAAATCGAAGACGTGACTTTGTAAAAGCGTATGAAATTATTTGACTATATTAAAATAACATTATTATTTATAATCCATCACTTTAATATACTACAATTACTTTTGTGATTCTAATTTATATGTTAGAATAGATCCCAATAAACTCCCGCATAACGCACATTTATCATAATTTTAAAACATTACAACAAAATAAACGTACTCCTTTACAAGGTAAATATATACTAGCGTTGGGATAGTACACCAAGTGAAGTTCAATTGATATTCAATAACCAATCGATTAAATTTAACTTCATAATTTTCATCATAGCTATGAATATGAATATAATATAATATAATATATAATATGAATACTCATTAATTTGTTAGTCTTTATTTATTTTTCTTGAGTTTATGTCGTTTTTACAGAACTTTTTTAAATATTTAATGTTTTCTGTATTTTTAATATCTTCGGGCAAATTATTGTACAAGTTTATTCCTTCATATTAAATTATTTTTACCGTAATTAACTGTTCAGTGGGCGTCATGTGGCTGAAGATGATGATGATGATGATAACAATAATATTGTATTAAATATAACAATTTATGATAATAATGTTGAACTATACTAAACGTACGTTTTGACAATCTTAAAATAAAACAACACTGAAAAGTTTCTCCTTTCTTCATTGTGGCAGGACATGACCAAACTTTTTGTCAGCGATTCTCACCATGATGAGAAGTAACGAACAAATTTGTTCAGGATCACAAATGATAGTTGCTTTTGTTTACAGAGTTGTTGTTCATCTCAAAGCTTGAAGTTTTTGGGTTCCGGAACTAAAGTCCTTTTAGTCCTAACTTTGGTGTCAGATCTGAAGAAACTTTTGTTTTATCTTACTAATATTAATAATGTGAAAGTATCGGTGGTTTGTTTATTTGTTCTTGAATCACTCTAAAACAGTAAACATAATATTTGAAAAAAAATGCTAGAAATGAAATAAAATAAAATAAATCTTTATTCAAGTAAACTTATTAGACGAGCGCTTTTGAATCATCTCAAAATATTTAACCTAGGCGCAAGAAACTGCATAGTATTTTATATAGTATATCATCCTGAATTATCATAGTGAGGGTCTGATGCGTGGTTTTCAATGACATAGGTCATTGCAGACATCAAAAACGACAGGCGTGCAGTTCATCTCACACTTGTCAGGTTCTTTAATACCGTTTACTGTGATCGTAATTTGGCTCGCTACACCACGCCCGCCATATTTTCACGTTGACGCGACGTGATCGGTCAGTTAACCACTTCAAATATCTGGGTTCGGTCCTGTCCGCGGACGCATATGTGGACATAGATGTGACACATAGGGTAAATGTGGCTTGGTAGAGTTGGAGGGCGCTCACGGGTGTACTTTGTGACCACTGTATGCCGATAAAGACCGATGGTAAGGTCTTCAAAACAGCTGTGAAACCTGCGATGGTGTACGGTTCCGAATGCTGGGCGATTAAACAAGCGCATGAACAAAAACTGTCAAATGAGAAGAAGATGTTGAGATGGGCGTCCGGTGTCACGAGACTCGATAAAGTGCGTAACGAACACAACAGAGGGAGTTACAAGGTCGCCCCCATCGCTGACAAGGTCAAGGAATCTCGCATGAGATGGTACGGGCATGTCATGAGACGCGACGAAGACCATGTCGTGAAGAGAGCCCTCGCTCTAGCGGACAACAGGAGAGGCAGAGGCCGCCCGCTTGTTATACACACTTGACTAACAAAATTTTGCACTTTAAAGCTTAATAGTGAATCCAAACGGTTGCCTCAATCAAAAAACTGTTCTCTGGCACACTATGGAGTAGACAAGAATAAAATTACATCCCCACTTCACGTGTAGGGGAGGTAACATAAAAAAAATACTCGTTGAATTTTTTTAGTACTTTTTGTGATTTACGTTGCATATCGGCGGTATTACGTCACTGTGAAGTTACTACCCTCACAGTCGAAAGAAACACTTTTGCAAGTATTTAACAATAAATAAAGACGTAATTCCTTTTTAAACATTTTTGTTGTTTTGAATTTTTGCATTCACAATACTATATACATAATATAGTTCCAAGATAAAAAAAAACTAGAAAAAACCAACCAGCCTCCGCCAGAGCATTGGACTGGTTATTCAAAGGTCGTGGGTTCGATTCCCACTCGAGCTTCCTGAAAACCACTTTTGTTATTTTCTATCAAGTAAAGATTGGAAAACAGTATCGAATAGTATTAATTATCAGTATCTTTAAGTAAGCGTAAATGTTACAGTGACGCGTACTACATCATTTGTAAATGGTAGTAACTAACTATTTGAATTTAAAGCATTATTTTTTGCACTATTAGTTACCGGCACTGCGTTGAATAACTAAAACGACCACGAGAGTGTTTCTTACTGGAGTGATTTTGACCATGTTACTACGAGGGAAACGTCAAGACCCACCCTCCATGTCCACTAAGATATTATTGTGTCTTCCGGGTTCCATAGATATTAAATATAATCGGTAAAGGCACCATACCTTTTTGATAGACGACGACTACACTGTTTGTGGCTGACTGACGTTGTAACTCGCCAGTATTTTTAAATTAATTAGTTTGCGTTGATATCCATTTATTTATTAATAATGATTGTAGTGATATTGAAACAATGGAATCGAGTAACGTTAGACGCAATATCAATTAGTTAGCACCACCTCAACAAGCGAGTAATAATGTAACATGATTTGTTTTTGTTCCTTTGTACTCTTCATGTCAATGTTCGGAGTTTTTTTAGTGCGTCATTACTTTAGTTCATAAAAAGGTCTCCCTTATATCTTTCCCTTCAAAACAACGTCGTGAATGTTCTCATATAAAAGCCTATTTTTTACAATATAGACGAAAGCTCACAGGCAAATGAAACAGACGAAAATTCCGCTCGATTGCGTCGCCTGTCTCAATTAAAGTGATGTAAGATGTCTAATAAAGGGCAATTTGGCTGATTTATTGAAACATTCATTATAAGCGTTCGCTTGAGGTTAATTGTAGGCTTAATGTTAGATATTGCTTCCACAGTAGACACAAGAGGGTTGGTTGAACACAAAATAGTATTGTTTCAAATGACAAAACTAAAGGTTTTCATTAAAATTAAACAATTGGGATCTATTTGCGTTTATTTTATATGTCATTTTATCTAGTTAATTTCAAATCTTTTGCACTTGCATTATACGGTTACCTATCTGTATAGCTAACCGTTCCCAACACATAAAAATGAAACACTATACAGGATAATAACCATTTGGATACCAGCGTTCCTTGCATACCTACATACACATGAACGCTAAAAACTAGAATAACGACTAAATTAGAAAGAAAGACAGATATGGCAAAAGAAGAAAGATAGAGAAGAGAAAATGTTAAGATGTCGGCTTATTGGGGAGACTGCCAGAAAAATACATAAAAGTATCGCGGCGACCCTCTCACACCCTCTGTGGTCTAGAGGCCTCCGGTCTCGGATCTTGAGTCCCGGGTTCGATTCCCAGCGGGGAGTACATATTTGTGTGCTCGATTTGGTTGGTGGCAGGGCTTGTTTGTGCGTGAAGAAGGAGTGAGTGTGTCAAATAAATTCACAATAATTTATTTGGCTAGCGTACCCAGGTACTAGCATCCTAGCGAGCCCAACATATACTACTAGTTACATCTACACTGTTACTAAGGAATCTTCACGTCCTTATAATAGAGTTTAAATTTGTAATGCCACCTAAGATGGATAAACACGATATGTTTCGCAGGATCAAGAGCTTCCTATAGATTTGCTGTAATTTGTTCAAGCAGTTAAACTATTTAAAATTAATCTGACGCCGCCTCTGCTTCTAATTTGACTTCAAAGGCGTTTAATAATAACAGTAGGCATATGTACATTTGGCTCAATATATAGATTACTATGCTATGCTATATCTGTCAATGTTATTTTATTAACCTCTCTTCTGCGGCGAGCACTGATCAGTGCCCTAAACAATTAAAACTCTATTGTGTCTTTAGTCACAGCAGACACAGGATAATAGCGAAGCCATAACAGTTACCTATATTAGAATTTATAACACTAAATTCTAAAAGAGCACCCTCTACCCTGACGGTGAATAGATGTATAAATAAGATGGCCGATAACGTCCAGATATTCTTCCGCAGAGTGAGCGTAAGCAGTAATTTATTTTATTAAAAACCCACGTTATCCCGCAGGAAGACAGCAGTGCTGACGCGTCCGCTCATAAACTGTTCCCGGATTTAATAAAATTTATTCTGCCACGCTCTTTGGGGAACGACAAATCATAATAGCCAGGAATTGGTACTTATTTAGTTGGGACCCGAAGTTTTGGTGCTAGTAAACTTTATTCCCGCCTGAGTCTCAATGCAGAATGGCCACTTTGGACCCATACTGTGTTTTATGCGACACTTGAATGCATATTAAGGGCCGACTCGAGTTATTTTTAATTATGCAGCAATCTCTTTAAGAAGGCATAAAGATTTTGTTGAATATTTATGATTTTGTTTTATTTATTTGGTTCAAAGAGAATTTTATTTGGTCTGAAGCGCAGGCATGACAAGTAATTATTAAGAAATAGCAAAGCTACTCGTATTTCAATTTGGATATAAAAACTAGATGTTTAAAAATTAGGACATAAATAATATATAATTAGTGTAGGTAGGCATAGGGCGCCTGTACAAAAAAGATAGCAAAAGCTTTCTAATACTTAAATATGACAACGAATGATATGAAACTCTAGTATGTTGGTAAGCAAAGTTGAGCCAAGCAGTTCCCAATAATGTAATGAAACCAACTTTCAAGTTTCATATTACCTAATATAAATTAAATATAAATATATTTGGAGCAAATGAAGAGGGCTTTAACGATTTGACGACATTTAAGGGAAGATAGAAGGGTGTTTTGAATAAATTGTATGGTGTTGCTATTTCTGCCACAGTTAACTGTTATTTTATTTTATTTATTTATTTGAGGAAAACCAAAAAACCAATGTTGCATTCATTTCATATGACATTTTATTATAAATACATTTACCTTGACAACTGTAAAATGTAATCAATAACAAAATCAATAAATATATAAAAAGTTGAAGAGTAAAAAAGCTTACGACATCATCATCAGCTCATTTTATGTCCCCACTGCTGGGGCACGAGCCTTCCGTATAGGGAGTGCGGGCCATTACCCACCACGCGGGCCCAGTGTGGATTGGTGGTTGTTATCGACTGCTAATGCAGCCGGGGACCAAAGGCTTAACGTGCCTTCCGAAGCACGGAGAAGCTCGAGATTATAAATTTTTGGTCAACCATCCGATGACCGGTCTTTGCGAAAGTTAACCACAGCACTCGCAGACCGGGCGCGTTAACCACTGCGCCATCGAGCTCTTCAACCTTACGAGTATATTGAACAAATTAAAGTGAAAGCGAACGTCGTATCTTATAAAGAAGTGAAAGAATTAGCTTAGGATAGAGATGCATCAAGAATGCTTCACCGACAGTGGCTCTTTAAGCTGAAGAAGTAAAGTTGTTAGTATTGTATAGTATAGTATAGTTTTGGCACTACTACAACTTAGCTTGCTGTTTCAGGGCAGTGGTGGTTTATAGATTTTCAAAGCTAACCGTTTCCGAGAATCGAGGCCCAATCAAAGCGCTGCCGTCAGCGGCAAATCTGTGATACCTAGAGTTTTACTTTTTTAAAGGCCGGCAACACATCTGCAATTCCCATCAGGTGACCCGCCTGCTCGTTTGTCTCCTTCTAATATAAAAAAAAAACTTTTATGAAATTTGGTTTCATAGATTGATGGGAATCTGACGCATATTTGAAAAAAGTGTGCGTCAATGTTTGGCAAACTCGTTGCTTGCCAGATTGTTTATTGCGGAATTGGGAACGGCCGTACGTGTGGAAACATCTGAGCTATGATACTTTTTATAACGGGATGATATTTTACTTGCACTTGAGACATACAGATTCCATGCAAGCGAATCTGCTTTAGTACCTCCTGACTTACATCGCCTCGGCAAGTATGCGTCGAGCGCTGGTAAAACTTTCTTCCTCGGGATCCGTTACATCCATCAAACATTATACGAGATCGTCAACTTTTTTTTGTTATTCTTTTTTGAATCCCTCAACGCAATTAAACAAAAGAAAAAGCACAACGTATCTAAATCTTTAATTGTGGACGCTGAAAAAGTTTGCGGTGAGCGGTAAACCGAGCCAGCACTCCGCAGTTAGCCTCCCAAACTCGCGTCCTCGCTCTTTTTGCCGCGTTATTTTTAAATTACTAACACCGACTAGATGGCGATTTTATTTCCTGCCGTCGCTGCAGGAAATGAGGGAAAGAAGACATTGCGGCAAATTTGGATATAGCTTTTGTTTTTTTTTTCGCTCAGTCTTTTTGTACGGAATATATTTCGCCTCTTGATTGCTACTCGAGATTTGTCTGTAAATAAGGAGGATTGTGCGAGCTTTTTCATCGAAATAAAAAGGAACACAATTATTCAGGTCTATTGTATGAAGAATATTATTCGTTAATTTAATGGCTTTATTCTAGCGTTAAGTTGTCCTTATTGAAACCACGTAAACACCCGTATTCCGTGTACCCTTGGAAATTTCAAAAAATCTTTACATCTTGTCTATAAAGGGATCCTCTGTTAATATTTCAGTTTTCTAGATCCATAGATTTCGGCTGGGCTTTGATGAATCAGTCAATGGGTTAGAAAAGTGAGGACTTTTCTTTTTTGTACATATTTATTTAGTTAATTGAAATAAAACTCATGTCTGACATATTTATATAGAGTAACAATGTTTATAAAGATTTCATACTAAATAGAAGTCAACAACACTTCACGAGTTAGTAACTACTTAACAACAAGTTCTCTCAACAATACAACTTATTGGTACATTCGACAACTCGTGTAAGGAGTGAATAAATTGTATGTTTCGTGTCGTTAATAATTCTTCGGCGCTACGGGGGCGCTTCGAAGTTGGTGTCGCGTCGTCCAGGTTACGTAATTGACAGAGAAATTTTAATGCTACACTAGGTATTCCGTTTCAATTTTGAAGATGACTCCGCTGATGTTTCTGGAGCGAGCGAGCTCCAAACTTTGGAGCGTTTTAAAGTTAGAGTGAGTCTAAAGACAAAGGTAGAAAGACAATGTCTCAAAGATATAGAAAACTAATTATAAATTATTTTAGAACAATACTATTATGCAATGTTAGTTATGTTACGTTTCTTCTTCGTCGTAACATCCTTAGCAGATTCGTGGTCGTGGTCTTCACTTCAGTCGCAGTGACCCGCTTATGCACCGCGTATAAGAGTTTATCTACAGCTTTCTGTGAGGCTTTATATTATGTTAAGCTTATATTCCACGGTTCTTATGTACAAAGAGACAGAGTTCAAAAATCACTGTCTACATGAAAGCGAAATGACGATTCAAGAATATATATATTTTTACAATGTCTTTATATACGGAGATAATTATATACAAAATATTGTTAACTTTTCGCCTTTTCTGTTTCATATACGAGTATTTCAACTTCAAAGTACAGTGCATCTACTTTCTTTATGTCTCTCGGCAAACTTCGTGTTTCGGCTGTCGTCGAATTTCTATCAATTATAAAGTATATGTAGTTGCTACTACTCCTATTTCTTATTTTTTTTAATTCAAATCTGAAGAAAAACTATTGTTTCATACGTAACAGATTAATGAGTTATAGTTAAACAGCTCTATATAGTTCACACGAAAAATTAAAACAAAACCACAATAAAGTACGTTGTTCTTAATTCAAGTTATTATACAAATCTAATTATTGATGGACATGGAAATTAATATCGGTATTCGGAAATGCGATGACTACCGAGAGACATTAAGAAGTAAGACGCACTGGTACTTGAACGTCACATCTAGATTGTATCAAAACAATGTACCTACATGTGCGCATACGATGAACAAATGGCATTTCGTTTAGAATATAACAACGAATAAATCACCGGAGAATACAGGGGTACTCAAGTAGTTTTCACGTTAAATTGCTTTTTGAACTTTCATCTCCAACTTGGAGACGCACACCTCATATTCTTAGGTTACATATGAATATCTAGGTTATTAAAACTGACTTAACAACTTCTCCCTTTCTAACAAAGGCAATGTTTTAATGGGCTACTGACACATGTTGTTTCTTCGTGAATAGCTTTATAACAATTTGTTTTAAAATATATTCCCCTATTATTTAATATTCTCCTTTATAATCTTCTTTATCAGATAACAAATGATATGTGGTGGTAGATTCAAGTTGAGCAATTTTGTATATAATAGAGCCTTATTTTTTTGGTGACAGTTGGCTGTGTCCTTAAACGGGCCTTACAGCCACACCGGACATTAAATGTCTCCCCAAATTTTTAGGGGCAGCGACAAACTTATCGAGTTCTATAGTTAACGATTTAGAGAACTACAGAGTTCCTTAAGCTGTCTAATCGAAACACCGTCAGCGGATTTCTAGAGGACGGCATCATGCAAGCGTATCCCTGTTCTGTACTAGAGTACTATTCTTCGAGAGGATCGGAATAACGGGTCTTGATGGTGAAGAAAGACGGAGATTGGACCATAACCTACCAAACTGGTCCATTGTGAGTTGGTGGGATTTAACGACAACAACAGGACTAATAAACGGTTTAACATATCTTCAGAAACATGAAAGAGATCACAATGTTTGAATTTGGTCAAGCACTTGTCAAGCTATTGAGTGTTGAATAATTATGAATCATCATCATCATCATCTCAGCCAAAAGATGTACACTGATGGAAAAAGTAATTATTTAAAAAATGTAAAACATAATAAATATTTATAAAATTTTATAAAATACAGTAAAAAAAATTAAACAGGTCTTCCGCAATCCGGGCGGTTGCACTGACCGCTATGCTACTGGGAAGGTGTTTAATTTTTTCACTGTATTTTATAACATTTTATAAATATTTAATTTACCTTCAGTGCAGTAATTAGCATTTGAAAATAAAAAGTAAAAAATATAAATATGTTATGCTTCAAAGTATTATTACGAGTAAAGCAGCCTTAAACAAAATGTTGAAATATACCCTATTTTATTATAAAGTTTATGATACTTCATTGTGCACACACCAAACGTGCTTTGCGGCCGTGTGTCACGTGAAGTTGCATGTTGTAACGCCCGTTACAGGGGTGATAAAGTCTAACACACCTTTTTATTGTACAATATGAGCAGCTCTTTACCAACGTACGGCTTTGGCTCTACGAATCTTATCTCGCCCAGCCGTTTTAATTACATTTTACTTATTATATATAGGCATGAATAGAAAAGCGGGGGTAAATGGTTTTTAGAGTTGCGTATGTTAAGTAAGTTAGAGTAAGGTGTGATTTAGCTTGATCGAATTACGCGTTCAGTAGGTGACTATGTTAATAGCATACTTGTCTTTTACGGACATTCATGTCTTATGGTAGGTAGAGAATTTTACGAGGACTACAAGGGTACAATCAAATCGCGAACTACGAAATGCGGACTACGAGTTGCAGACTACGATCCGCGGACTACGAGACGCGGACTATAAAACGCAGTCTGCTAAACGCGGTCTACGTCCGATCCGATCCGAACCCTTCGGAGAATCTAGTAGGGCACGGGGACGCGCACTTGTGCGCGATGCCGTTTCCTCTAGATAACCTCTAAAGGTGATTCGTTTCACACGGCTTGAGGGACCCTTTACGTTCCTCGCCGCCCCCAAAAAGCCCGGTGAAGCTAAAAATGCCGCAGCGGCAATCAGCAATCTCTCTCCAAAAAAAAAAAAAAAAGCGGTCTACGAGACGCTGACTATGAAACGCAGACTACGAAACGTGGATACGAAACGCAGACTGCGAGACGCGGTTTACATCACGATGGATGACACACTCAATGTACACGAACATTTTTCTTAGTACGTACTTTCCTTGTATCAAATTAATTAATATTATTTAGAACAATATGTAGATATTATAAATCTAAAACTTTAATTGATGTTGATTAATTATAACCCACACAGTTATATTACTGTCAACATATCAATTGACAACATATGAGTTACAACAAACTTGGGAGTACACACTGCAACACTCCGCAACATTTTCCCAATTCAAATTTTCGCAGCAAATGCAATTGAAGTTGGATTTCATTATAAAAAAATAAGCGGCCAAACGAATTTCAAATAGAAATTTAATTTTGATTTATTAAGCTCAGTCGTAGTCTTTAAATTAACTAAACGCTTTTCTTAGTTAATTCAGAGAGAATGAACGAAAGTAATAAAAATAAATTATTAATCAAAATGGAATCGTAATCGACGTTTAGTAACAAAATCTCGCTAATCCCGAATAATTCAAATTCGTCCCACCCAACAAATTCGTCGACACCAGAAACCCGCTTAATCAAAATCCGTGAAACAATGGAGTAATCAGAAATAATATAATTTTCGCGTTCATTATAACTCCATCGGGTCTCTGAGAAATTACTCATGGCTGACTGGAAATGAAAAGATCACAATCGGACAGCATTAAGGAGGTTGATGAGTAAGCTTTCGGATATTCGCATAGACATATGGATGTATAGACAAACGAAGCCGCAATACCAAAATATTCTTTATTAATTTAGACGGTTAGACCTCTGGACTCAGACCTAAAGACCTAGTGGCCAGCACACATATTCATGTATTTGTTTTGGTTGGTGGTAGGGCTTGCTTAAAATCAGCTTGTATTGCTACCATAAATCTGTTGCCACAATAATTATAATTGTTTAATAATTCTACAATGTAATTGTGATTGTAGACTGTATAATTTAAACATTAGCTAATACCTTTCCTAAGTTCCTACAGTTGGAGATATCACGTAAGATAAGGTCACCTTTTATAAGACATATAAGATTGTTTTTAATAAAACATGTCTACGTTTGATGAACTACAAACATATTAATTCATTTAGTTACAGATAACAAACAGGTCTATGGTTTCGTAAAGATGAAATACCCCTCCTTCATACGTCTTTGGATCGCCAGCGAAAGGTAAATGGCGATTATCTCTTTTGCCCATCTAATTGAAGCAGTATACAAATAATTACGCCACGGAAAAGGTTTCTATATGAGAAATATATCATTAATATTTTAACCAGAAGGTACATTAACGCAACATAAGTTACCATTGTTATGAGCTCTTACTCATAGTACAGTACTGTATACATATGTGTTTATTCAAATTCAAATTCAAATTCAAAATCATTTATTCAGTTTCGGCTACAAGTAGCTCTTGTGAATGTCACTATGCCATCGGTTCGTAAGTCTACTCTGGGCGGGAGATCTTGTACTGAGAAGAACCGGCAAGAAACTCAGCAAGTGTCCAGCTCTTTTCTCCCTTACAGCGTCAAAAATATTGGAAATGGCCCTAACATAGCAGGACAGTTTCTATCACAAATAAACACAAAAAAATAAAAAATATAGAAGACAACCACATGTAAAAAAACAAAATTAAAAATCTATATTAACAAATTTACCTCAGGTAAAAGTTTCAATTTCCACAATGACATACAGTACCACTACAGTACTCTAATAAAAGTCAAAAATTGTTTAAGAAAAACAAAGTCAAATTATAGTAAATAATATTAAAAATAAGATAAGTAAGCAAGAGCAGACCAGCCTCCACAGGCGGCACCCGTTCACGAATATGACATATGAATCAGCCATCGCTTCGCTCAACCATATTTTAGAGAACGTAACGACCCGACGCACACGCCACCACCGCAGAGACAATAAAGAGAGCATGACATACTCAAGATACTCTAAATAAAAACCTAATGATATAATTAACGCAATGCTTTTTGTTAACTGTAGGACACTGCTGATAAAGGCTATCATATCAGTTTAAAAATTATATAAATTAATATTCTTTGACTGTATAATAAATAACCTTTTATAATATAAAAGTGTCACTACTTACAATGTGAAATAACATGTGCAGGCGAGCAGACTAAGATGACCACACATTCTTATCATTAAAATAATGATCAATTTTATAGTAGCCTTTTTTCATTAGACCTTGTTTTATTTCTGTCTTAAACTTATGTAGTGGCAATTCCGTTATAGTGAAAGGCACTTTATTGTATATTTTTATACATTTCCCAACAAATGAATTACCGACCTTATTGAGTCTAAGTTTTGGAACGGCAAGTTTGTTTTTATTTCTTGTGTTAAAATTATGGGTGTTACTTTTTTTTCGAATTTATCAAAATTTTTATAAACATAAATGATATTTTCATAAATATACTGTAGCTGTGTATTAATATATTTTACAGTATATAGATACTTAAGAAATCATATGTTTCTCCAAAAACTTACCGAGCAGTACATCGAAAGGGCAAGTATTATTTATACTTCATGAAAAGCCGTAGCCTGTTTTTACAAGTTTCAACGTAAAAAAGGACGATGAAAGTTATGAGGGTAGGGGCGACTCATAAATAGCATGGAGGGGAGAATAGCGGATAAAGGAATAATGTATCAATACGAATCTTTAATATTCGCGCGCCGCTACCGTAAATCAAAACGAATGAAACTGGATGATAAATCAACCGCATTTTTTTAACTTTTACATTAAATATAATTGAATGCGGCTTTCGAACATTTAGATTGTTTTCGCTCGGGGATGTTTACAGCGGTTCATATTTTAAAAGCTAAAAAGGTGTTACACGGGATGACGTAATACTACCTTTATCTAAAGAAAAGATTTTTTTTAAATCTTTTTCTGGTAAGCACTTGGCTTCCATCTCACCTGATGTTAGGTGATGATAGGCCGATTGTAGAAGCGCACTTCACCCGTAATCCTCAACTTCTGAAAATGAGGAACTGGCTACCTTGCCCTCGTTACTGTAGTGTAGACACAAAAATGCTATGGACATTGATGTTATGGTGACATTTTTAGATAGGTACGATAATGGTGGATATATAAATAAACTCTACAAACAAGAAAACATAACCAACTAATTCATGTACAATCATGTCATATCATAAAACCCACCAACTCACAGTGGGCCACAGTGGTGAGCGTGTATGACAAGATCTTGTTTTGTTTTAATTGGAGAGGCTTGAGCCCAGCCGTGGACTTAATAGCTTGATGATGATGCATTAAATAAAAGCCATAAGTACTATTAAGACCTTTGGCGAGCCGTTGCGGGGGGAAACTCGGCGCTGTTCGTGACCCCAATCCATCCCCGTGGCAAAGAAGGGATGGTACTAGATTTTTAGTGAGGAGACCTCCCCTTGTTTCATCGAGCGTTTCGTAGCTGGACGAGGGAAGAGGAGTATAGTATTATAGGTATAGTATTGTAGGACTATAGTCCTACATAGCCCAGGGTCGCTAGCCCTAGCCCTGCAAGAAAGCATTTACAAAAAAATACTATGAAAAAAAGAGACAGTGCTGAAAACTTCCACTAGCGGTATTCGAACCCGCACCCCATGACATTCCGGGTCAGCCTGTAGGCTTAGCCAAAGTAACATTAAGAAAACGATAGCGAAGCTCGAAAAGAATAAAATGCATGGGATTGACATAAGCCGCGCTACATCACGTGGTCATTCTTATGTCAATCCCATACATTTTGTTATTTTCGAACTTTGCTATCGTTTCATGTTACTTTGGCTACCGCCCCTGGTTAATTTTCGACTATTTGCAAATGAGCAATCAAACGATAGCATAGTTGGGTGTGCCCTGACCCGGTCAGAGGGCGTGGGTTCGAATCCCGCTTATGGATATTTGTCCAAAACTTTTCCAAAAAACAATCAGTTTGAAAATCTTTCATTTCGCTCGTCTAATGTGAACGTTGGAATCAATTTAAAACTGTACACGGAACGGGATGAATAAAAGTCACATTTTCGTCCCCTTCACCGATGTTTCGTATTGAAATTTTAAGCAAATGGTGCATTTGCCGTAATAAAGGGCTTGCTAGTGACCTGAATAGCTCGTTCCGATGGAGATGCGACCCATAGACTGTGCGGTTTGATCGCCGACTATATTGGCGTACTCAATTATCAGACGAATTTGAATAATATGTATATAGTTACCTAACTATACAAATTATCAGGAGATAATAGGTACAATAGATAAAAATAATGATGATAAGATATGTGATGATAGTGAATGACATGGGTTAGGGTCAAATTGTATTGTAAAATGAAATATAATATTTGACTGAATTTTTTTCTTCGAATAAATTAAAAGACGTGGCAGTTATTAAACGTCAACCTAACTTGAACTATTACAACAACAACGATGTTTAAGATAAATATATAAATTTTTAAAACAGTTTATAACCCTTGTTTATTTTAAAAAATCCATATATATTATTGTACATTTTTAAATAAGGCAATAATGGCGGATAGAAAAATAAATAAGTAAATCATTCACCGCTAAATTAAATGACATTATTAACGACACTAACACTACGACGTATCAAATACAACATAACATACAAAATAACTAAACCCTTCCCACGTTCGAAACAAAATTAATTTGTATTCTCACTTCGCCTTTTCAACGTAAACAAAGAAGACGGAGTGCCACTTTCGACACTGACTTTAACAAATTAAATCTTTGCTCTCGCCTGACGCCCGTGACGACTTCAATAACTATTTACTTCTCTTAGTTAACCCTATAAGTCAGGAGAATGAATTTCGCCTTGAAAGCCGATTTGACTCATAAATCTGATTACGAAAGTTAATCCTGTCTATCTGTAAATTTCGGCAGTTAATGCGCAAATTTGCCGAGCTAATGCTTTAGTATAAGATAAATTATACTTAATTGTGCCCGGAAACATTTTTGACAGTGAATTAATGTTGGAAAGTAGATGTGGAAAGGTCGGTCTGTCAAAGTGATCTTTTCCTTTCTTCCAGACAACGTTTTAAAATTAAGAAACACTTTAGATACAAATTAGACTTATCAGTTTGCTGCATCGTTAATCTATATACAATTACGCTACATTTTCGATTAAATTCAATTTGTTTAAAAATGAATATCAAAAACCATTAAGTTTGCGTGTATGTGCAGAGCTTAAGGAAAATACAACAAATTCATTTCTGGATTGTTACATTAAATATATCTAGAAAATTTTGCTGACTTGAAATATAATGATGAAGATGTGATGATGAAGTTACTCTCAGGTGTATAGTTACGTTTAAATAAATAAAATAAAAAATAGAATAAAAATAAAATCTATTTATTTCCGGCTGTTGCCCATAATATTCTTAGTATAAAATTATTTTAATAAATATGTTAGTAAATACAAGTACTAAAAAAAAGAAAATAAAATTAATTTAGGTATTTGCCGCCCTCTGGGGTTCCTGGCACACGCACTTGTGCTTAGACCCAGTCCCCTTCTGTGGCACTGGGGGTGCAGGGGGGTTTATGTATCAGAAAAAAAACTATTCTGGGTACCTGTCCGGAACCTGGTGGAAAGGCGGACGAGCGACTCCCACATAACCATCAGGGTTACCTGGGTTACCCCATCTGGGTCGGATACACGTAATGTGTTCACCTGGCTTAAAAAAAGGCACCCAGTTATCAAACCTATTAGTCAAAGTGAATGTGTGAGTGCTAAATAAACAGCTTCGGTGTTTCCGTGTACCAAAGCTTTATTTCTATCAAAGTATTGTTTGCATTCAGTGAAATTGATGACATACAGTCAAAACTTCGAAGCTGTTTAGGTCCCTCGCGTTATTGAAACAGAGAATTTGGTCCACAAAGAATATACTACTTCCAGTCGTATTATTAGAGAAGTTCCATTAAGTTTCACAATAGTCACCCCCCCAGTCTTGCAAACTTCGACGTCAAATGCCGTTATTCAAATTCGACTTTTGATAAGATATAGAATCGGGAGGAGAAATGTTGGAAACTTAACGGGTGCCACTGATATTTATTATTCCTAATTTATGTTAATGAAACGCTTCGTCTACGTCATTTTAACGTCATTAGCTCGACGTCTTTTCCGCCTCTGTGGTTTAGGTTATTTCTAGTGGACCACCACCGGTGTTGGATTTTGACAAGAAGTCTACCATTAGTAAATTTATTTCTAGCTTGCTTTGTAAACGTTAGTGGTCATCGTCAATTTCATCTGTTTCTCCTGCTTTCCAGTCACTTAGGCTAAAGAGTCCAAAGCCTGTCAATTGTCACTGCTGGGCAAACACCTCCATCATTGAAATCGTATCATCATTACCATTTAAGGCCATAATCACAATCATGAACTGGGCTAAACAGCAAATAAATCGAATTTCGCTTTGCACAACTAGGAATTGGACCCAGGACCTCCGGATGTCGAGTCGTGCACTTTGCCACTCGACCACCGGGGCGTCTAAAACATTACCTACATGGCCACAATAATTATAGAGTTTGTATAAACCTTCTTTCTTCAGTTTTTTTGTCTTCGCATATGTCCATATTCTTATTATGGTAGATGGGTCAGTACCAAATGTTCCTGAAATGCCAGGGTAAATGTCACATAAATGTCATAATAGCTATTGAGGTCACTAGAACAAAACAATATTATCCTGCTTGTTCTCTTTAAGAGCTCGATTGCACAGTGGGTAATGCGTTCAAGTAGTAATCATGTAAGTTAAACCAATTTACCAAGACGGGTCATTGACAAATATTAAGCTCCTACATGCAGTTTCAGAGGACACGTTGAGCCATTGTTCCTGGTTGTCGTCGTAAGATAGCATTTGTGAAAATCCACTATGCAGCATTAAGCTTGCAATAGGTAGATTATTGGCAAGGTCACCCTATGCGCAATTGATCATTAGTGTAGTCCTAGCTCACTGACATTAAATACCATGTTATGTTTATAAAAAAGAAAACAATTTTCTAAATTTCCGTAAGCAAATTAATTCCACATATGTGAAGAGGGTTACTTATAAAACCAGAACTGAATAAATGAATTTCGATGTGTATGCTCGTTTTCGATCTACAAATCTGTAAAACCGATTGGCCGCGATGGGTCAAGATAGGTGAAATTCACCTAATATCGGCTGGTACATTCCATTCGGCCAACTTTCAACCTAGAATCGCAAACTTATAGTTATTACCCTTACGAATTTCGACCCTTTTCCATTTCAATTTACAGATGTGTTTTCGATACTCCAGGGGGCTATGGGTCGTCCCTTAGAAAAAAGCAATAACGCGAGAGGGCCTTAAGTTCTTCGGCGGTTTCAAAATAAACTTTGGGGTGACAGAACTCCATTTAAAGGATAAATAATTGTAGGATCCGTTTGGCAAATGATCATAAATACAGATCAGTCATGAGCTCGATTAGACGGTCAGATATACGACGATGTTTCGTGGTAAGTTAAAGCCATCAAAGCTAAACTAGACGCACTAACAAAGAGTAGGGTAAGTATAGGGTTGGCTGTCACACATTTATAGAATTAATTAGAAGCACGTACATACAGCGTCTGCACATTAAAATTTTGTCAGACAAATTTCCGTTTTCGTTACCGTAAACGGACGGCCAATAAAATTCGCACTATGTTCTCTGGTTCTCATACATTTCTCGAGTTAGAAACGTACAAATCTGTTCTACTGTTACATGTTGGATTCAGAAAGACAGACAAAGATTAGTTTCGTGTGAAAAGTTTACCAAAAGTTTTAGAGAATCAGGAGGCAACTACTATAACGAATACAAACAAAACTATTTACTAACGCCCGCTACTTCCTGGCTCAAACTTTAAAATTTAATTTGCCGCATCTCGTAACGCAAAGTGACCATTTTGACCCCTTTGACTTTAATGTCGTAAACTAACTTAAAGGCATTTAATTTAAGCTACCCATGTCAGTTTGACCGCTTGATGTAGTAACACTTTCGCTAAATCTAATACAGTTTCTTTTTGATACACTAAACACACACTAACACATTTTTTAAAAATTGTTATAAGTAAGTAATAAATAGTTAATTAGCTAATATCATGATGGTATGATCTCATCAGACAGTAGCTATGTTAAAATACAATGTTCTGTCCCCCACGCTGTTTCTTCTGCATATTGCTTGATTTGCTTCCACTTGAAAATATTCATTGCTATGCAGATGATAGCACGGTGCATGGGGGATATAACGGGCACCCAGCGGCCGGGCGGGTCGAAACCGAAGTGAATTGAGTGAATCTTGTCATTGAGCTCAATCGGATATTGAACCTCATATCTAATTGGGGCTCCAATAATCTGGTTCAGTTCAATGCCAAGAAAACACAGGTATGTGTGTTCACGGCAAAAAAGTCACCATTCCTTCCCCTTCCAACTCTTCAGGGTACATCTCTGAGCCTGCAGAGCAGTATCAACATGCTCGGTACGACGATACGCTGCGATCTGAACCAAAGGGACTACATCGAAACCGTGATCAACCGGAAACCGTGAACCGTGATTCGGGCTCACGAAAACTCGGTATTCTGAACAGAGTGCGGCGATTCTTTACGCCGGACCAGTTTTGCCTTTTGTACAAGACACAGGTCGGTCTTGCATGGAGTATTGCTCGCACATCTGGGACGGTTCCTCAAAGTACCTTCTCGATGCCGTGGATAGATTGCAGCGTCGCGCTGAACGCATTATTGACAATGCAGAAGTGGCAAATACTCTTGAATCTCTGCAGTTGCGTAGAGATGTTGCGACACTCAGCGTGTTTTACCGCTTATACCATGGCGAGTGCTCTGAAGAGCTCTTTGACCTCATCCCACCTTCTCCCTTCCTTCATAGGAGTACACGTGCTGCTCTTCGGAGTCAACGCTTCACTGTCTTAAATACTGGGATATTTCTAATTTCCAAATTTGGTGACTCGTTTATTTGTCGCACCTCCAAAAGATGGAATAGTCTACCAGCACACGTTTTCCCTCCTTCTTATGATATGGACTCCTTCAAAAGAGGCGTGAAGAAGTGCTTTGTTATCTTCACGTCTGGACTCCATTTCCACTTAACATTTGGTGGGGTGGAGTCATTTGCCGAGCTATCTATAAAAAAAATACCAATTACAGACACAAATATCTAACTGTTCAAATCGAAATACAATTTAATTACAATCCTTGCACATATGAACTCTACGGGGTACTTTTAGGTCCAAGCTTCAATGGATATCGAGAATTCCCACTGAAGAATTCAGTCGACGCATCCAGAGCGTTGTTATTTCGTATGTATTTTGCTTATTTTTCCAATGCAGCCTTTTTCGGTTGTCGCGGCAAGAATGCGTTACGCCCGGTCCGTTATGCTATGTTTTGTTTTGCCATTGCAACGGGGGGTTGATAACCCGTGGGTCAGAATTCTTTTTCGGCCACAGTAGAGAAAATCTATTGTTATTTTATTGTTTCATAAATGTGCTGTCCGTTCACGTGTATTTCAGATTTCGCATGATATAGTATAACATATATATTATATGTTATACTATATCATATATCATACATATATCATATACGTATTATGAATATATTTCATATTTACGTACTTTTAGTATTATTTGTAATACATTGATAAAAGTGTAAAATACTTGTAAAAAGTAATAAAAAATTATTATTTGTATAAAATAACAATTTTATCTTATTTTTTACGTATTTACATTTATATTTATTAATTTATACTATTAATAAAGAGGTATAGTTTTTTACTTTGTTTGTTGTTTGTTTGTTTGTTTGTTTGTTTGTTTGTTTGTTTGTTTGTGGAGGGTAATCTCTGGAACTACTGGTCCAGTTCCAAAAAATCCATAACTAATAGAATGCTACATTTCCTGCGGGTAACATAGGCTATATTTTATTTTATATTGCATTATTTTCAAAATCCCAAGTCAACGCTGACGAAGTCGCGATTAAAGCGCTAGTATAAAATATTTTCATATACTAGGTACTATCGACTAGCTTACACTCTTTTGCAAACCAATCTTGTTTTAGTATTTTAAATCCTATGTCCCAATCGATTGTACTCCCTATCTGTTGTAATTGTACGACACGTATCGTGTTTACCACATCTTACTAATACTTTTCTATACTGTGGCGCAGTCTTGCCGGGCAAATTGAACAAAATCAATTTTGCCCGCCCACGGCCGAATGCGCCTTTTGTGCGACGGCAAAAGGTAATCGCAGTTCGTTTTCACGGCTCACTACGATGGGCTACCTAACCCGACGGATGACATTGTTCCAACGACTGCGAGTGGTACGCCCATTATTGATGTACCTTTGCAAGAGGTGCCTAGATACTGTTATTTTGAGAGAGATTACACGTTTTGTAAGAAAAAAAATATTAATTTTGATCAATAAAGTTTTTTAGGCCAATTTTAAGTATCTTAAATGTACGCTAAAATATATTTGAATGTCAGTAAGATGAGCAGTGGGTAGATACGGGCTGAAAATGATGATGATAATTTATCGGTTCAATTATTTACAGGAATCAAGAATGAATGAAAACATGCAAATTGGCTTAAAAGTCTCAAAATACAAAGAAAACGTACCAAAGTTGTCCTCCTTTAATGCAGTTAATTTTTTTTAATAGTTCCTGAATGCCTCTAACGGCATTGGCACTGCGAAAACAAAGACCAAAGAATTCAAAACACCAGAATTCAATATTAAAATAATGAAATCTAACTTTGAAGTGAGCATCTATCTAACACTGATTAAACGAAAAACTCATGAAATTACTTTATAAATTGCTCCGACACGTCGCGTCGCCGCTGTATAACGATACTCGCCAAATTCCCAAATTGAGCTTGAAATGAGAAATCCTAGAGGATTGCGCCCTCCCGACAGTTAGGTAAAGAGGTTACAACTAAGCAAATTGCGTTCGCCGCCGCGGTAACACTGTGCCAAGTCTCCCCAAAAATCTAGGTGGAAATCTCGAGCACGTCAAAATGTATGGCAAAAAATTTCATCAAAACCAGACCGCGTCTAAATGGTGAATGCGTACACAGAAATAAAAGCAGAATGGCGGTGGGTGGTACTTTTGTTTTAAAGGAAAGCCTTCGAGCATTTGAAAAAGGCAACGACGATACCATTATCACTAGAAAGGGCAAAGTGGCATTGATTTAGGAGTATTTAGTTATTACAAAGGTACTTGCATACAGTCCAATTACGAGTATGTGGATACTGTTTAGTGTCAGCATAATTATAATAAAATGTAAATATAAATAAATAATATTACAGTAAATAAAAGTAAGTCTTATTCTTACGTCGGAGGCCAAGACCCATTTCGGGTCGCAGAGCCAGCGAAGTAAGAAAGTAAGTCTTATTCAAGAGCTTTAAAGAAACAAAAGATAGTCATATAGGGCATACAAGTACGTATGATGAGATAATGCGGATGACGTTGAGACGCTACAGTCTATCTAACTTTATTTACGAGTTCACCTAAGGTACCTTCTTCGGATACTAAAGATAACCTTGCTTGATTGATTGTTGAAGTCTCATTACATTATCTTATTGTACATATTGATAGTATACGAGTATAATACGTATAATAACTTGATCATGCTTAAGCAAAAAGTCAACACGAATGGAGCGACTGCGCTCACAGCAAGCATGTAATTGAAACGAATCCTGGCAACTTATATTAAAATGTAAAAAATGAAGGTATAATTTTTCCCGTAAGCGGCAAACATCCGTGGAGGCATCCCCACGTTTTAATCAAAGTCGTAATACTAGCCGGTTTTATTTCAGACTTGGGCCAATTTCACAGACGCTTTAAAGTATGAAATAATTGTTTAAAAAATAATGTTATGTAAGTTAAAAGATTTTCTTTCTTAAACTAAATTCTACAATCTTATACGTGATTAGTTTATCATGTCCAAAATTAGATTCACAGTATAATAGAAACAAAATAATGTTATAAAAGAGCAATGTAGTATAAAAACCGTATAATTAATTAACCCCCTTATTCATAAAAATTATTTGAGAATTAAGTATTTAGTTAAATATTGTTTTGTCAACGTTACACAAACGTCATTTTGAATTTGAGAAAAAGAGACAAAACAATGATTAACTAAATAGTGCTTAAATAGTTTTTTTATGAATGAGGGGGTTAATAAGTAAATAATAGTAAAATTTATTTAAGTTGAAAATATAGTTAACTAATATCAGATAGGCTCTACTAATATCAGTTTACAACAATGTTGTTGTATAAAGGTTAACAATTGGTTGTATTTATAACCTTTAATTGTTTTATTTATTTATTGATGAAAATCTAAGCAACAAAGAAATCCGCAAGAACAAAACTTGCTCGCGCGTATTTATCGATTTGGTTAAACTGAACAAAAAAATTTTTCTTTTGTTCTTTTTTTTTCTGACCACATAAAATTGATGTGACAGTTATATTCATATTCATATTCATTTAGTCACTTAAATTTGGTAACATAATAGGTACACCACAAGTTGTTAGTATTTTACAGTTTTACAATTTGATCGAAAAAAGGCTGAAGCCTGATAAATCATATTCTAATATTGTGAGAGACGTAACCATAACTTTTCGCGATCGAGGCGGCTCCTCCAATTACTGACGAAAACCTACATTTGTAGAACCGGCCTTCAGTAGGTTTTATGAAATTCTTTGAGCGATAGTAACAAGACATACATTTTCCTCTTGTTGAAATTAGATGTGGAAAAAGAGTGAAATAACAATAAACAAATATTTTCGTTCAGTTTCATCTTTCATTTTAATAATTCTTAGGAATATAAAATATTGAAAAAAAAGATAAAGTGTTGAAAAAATTCCACGAGCGGTATTCGAACCCGCGCCTCGTGACATGCCTGCCATGCACTAATGAATTTGCTTTAAAACAAATATTATTAATATTATTTTGGTTCACGCCTTCAAAACTACATACATGTAGTTTAAAAATCTTAGTATATCAGTGAAAGACAATAAAGATTTAGGGCCAGTTTCACCACATCCTGACAATGTTATATTATAGAACAGTCTTGATTTCGGCACGAGAATAAAAAAATATATTGAGAGGAGCAGAAACAACTTTCTGTAATTTGAAAGGCAAACACAAATAGAAATTGATTTGATTTGTTTGCTGAAACTAGAAGAATTATGGAGGCGATCCATCTTGTTAAGGTTTTGTCTGACATCAGTACATATTATGTAAACGCAATTGACATTTAATATTCGATTAGTTTTAATGTAGGTTTAGGTTTAAAGATCTTTATTTTCATACGAAATTACATTTTACTTATAATGAGAAAAAAATACATAAATTACAGTATACAAATTGTCTTTTTCCCATATTTAGTCCTGGGTGTACATAATTAATTTGTATTTGTTTTTGTGTCGGGGATTATGCGTATATTTTTTATATCTAAGTAATTGTATATTTGATTTAATACTCTTTGTAATATTTTTTTTAATTAGAATGCATATTGTATAATTATGTAGTTGGGATAGATTTTATTTTGTTTTGGTATGCAGTGTGCTATTTTACTAAGTGCTCTCAGTACAGATATTAATTTAGATTTGACGTGCTTAATGTGTGGCCTCCAAGTTAGTTTGTCATCCATTAGCAACCCTAAGTATTTTTCTTGATATGATCTTTGAATAGGTTCATTATTTATTGTAAGTGGTTCGAAGTCAGGAATTTCTTTATTTGTTGCGGCTAGTATCATGTACGATGTTTTTGATGTGTTGATTGTTAACAAATTAAGAGAGCAACCATTGATTTAAGGTATCTAGATCTTTTTGGGCGTCGGCGATTGTGGAGCATACTGAGTGATCGAAGTAAAACAAGCATGTGTGTGTGTGTGTGTGTGTTATTATTTTTATTTTATGATTTTATTGTTATATATATATTTTTCATTTTCTTAACTTTATGTTATTTTGAATGAAAATGTTAATTGTATTTTTATTTTTCTTAAGTAGAAAAATTGGTAGGTATAATGTAATCGTGCTAATCAAGAAAAAAATATTAATACGAAGTCAAATTAAATGTCAGTTTCATCAAGAAAAAAAACAAAAGCACTTTATCTTACACATACACATTTATAACACTCTGTTTTAACATGATACCTTGGCATTGTTATTTTTGTAACGTTATAGTTCTACTATAAATTTATGCTAGTTAAGTAAATTGACATGTTCGTAATAAATTATATGCCAAATAACTTTCACATGCGATTTTAAAACACATTTTTCAAACTATCACAAAGAAACTGAAAGACAGTGGAGTGGAGTCTCAATTTATCATCGCTGGGATCTTTGTCGTTTTGAACTAGGTTAGTGCTCTGTGAATAATAGTACACTTTATGTGACAGAAGGGATTCCAAGAGAAATTCGCGTGAATAGTACAATAGTGGTACACAAACGGGCTTTGTCCAGCAAGGAGCTCATCCTTCCTGTGGGGATTGGGGGGAGGGTGGGGGGGGGGGGAGGAGGGTCAAATGTGTTTGACGACGGTTTCTGCATTTACAATTTAATAAAGGGTTAACTATAAAAAAAATCAAAACGATTGGTGTGCAGTCAGCATTCAATTGAACGAAGCATACTAAATAGTCAAAGTAAATATGTTTTAAACGAACGAAGCGTTAGCGTGTTTTTCAAAGCAACATTTTCGTAAATTTATATTTAACATTCTTAAGATGAATTTTGAATTGCCTCTGTGGTCGAGTAGTTGACCACTAGTCGCCATTACAACAATAAAACCAAATTGTTGTTTTCCGATATTAGATAGCCGTAAAATGCGCTTCCAAATTCGGCCTTTTCGTCATTTACCATGAGGTAAGAAAAAGTCAAAGCGCTATTCCATTGTAGTAAACAAATAAAATGGTCCTGCTGTCTATTCTTCGATCAATCTTGGTCGAAGTGTCTATTGCTCCATAATAAAGCAATTGCCATATAACAACTAAATCCAATTGTTTTGTATCACATCATACTTAATATACTATATGGGACAGGAACCGGATCAAATCAAACGATTGTATTTTTATGTTTGTACTGTAAGCATTACATAAAAATAACAAGAAAAAAAAGGTATTTTAAAAGGTTTTTTAAGCGTCGAAACTGTACCCAAAGTTACTAGCCACAACAAACGGCCAAACATTTATTTATGTTCCAGCTGCCACACTCCTGTTAGCTCTGATTGAAAACCTTTATACGACATATGTATTTATAAGAGTGGACAGAGCGGTGCGACGCCAAAGCCAACGCAATACATCAACGCAGAAAGCGTCCCCTCGGCGCGGCGCTATAGAGCGATCATGCGAAAATAAAAGCTTCGATGTATCGATTTCACTCTCAATTCCACACATTTTTGGTCCGTTGCACCTTTTAGAGTGCAATAAAAATAATCTTCTTTGTTCAGCGGCGCGATCGGGCACACAAACGGGCGAATGATAACAAAAGCCGGCCCTGCACAACAGACCCTGTTATTCCAATCTGGTACTGATATATTCATTGGGGCCATACATTTTAATTGAGACCACACTGGAAATACAGACGCCGTTTTGTAAGTGATAATAGTAGCGCTTCAAAACCTACTTTTTTTTCGATATGCAATCTTTTTTCGATTTTTTATTCCTCTGTGGCCGAGTGGCAAAATGCTTTATGCCGTTACTATCATTAGCCTATAAAAATAATAGCGCAACTAGATATGATAATTGAACAGATAATGTTTCTTGACGAAATAACTAATTACAAATTTTGGCTATATAACCGTGTGTATCTGTGTACTCTGTGTTCCAGTGTGAAGGGTATACGATGCTAGTAAATTCTTAGCAAGAGGGCATTATAGTTAAGATTTAGGGGTCATCGACGCGCTAATACCCATGGTGAAGTGAGCATCAGTAGGCTGCGTTGTACGCTTACCACCAAGCAGGATTTGGCAAAAACTTCTAAGCCAAACTGGTAAAATACTTAATAGGCAAAAGCACAAATGAGCGTGGTGTAAATTTGACATAAGCTAGACTTTTTAGGGTTCCGTAGTCAACAAGGAACCCTTATAGTTTCGCCATGTCCGTCTGTCCCCAGTCTAGCTCATAGACTCTTAGTACTAAAAAGTTGTAATTTGGCATGGATATAATACATATTAATCACGCCGACAAAGTGGTGAAGTAAAATTTTTTTTTTGGGTTACCCCCTACATGTTAAGTGGAGATGTAATTTTTTTTCTTGTCTACCCCATAGTGTGGGGTGTCGTTGGATAGCAATTTCAAAAATATTGCGGGTTTGTGAAAACAGTTTTTTTATTGAGGCATCTGTTTGTGAACTATTAAGCTTTAAAGTGCAAAATTTTGCTAGAGGCAAAGTGTCAAGTGTCCCCCCCATGCCAGCCAAATGGTTGTTAAAAGGAAAACTATTACAGCTAAGTAGGCTTTACAAGTTTACGAGTAACAGTCGACCAACTTATAAAATGTACTTGGCGCAGTATAAATTCCTCATTGGAAACTACTTAAATAACGTTGTCAGGTGTGTGAAACCGGTAGTATCTACATTTAAGTATATGAGCCGTCGTTATATAATTGTTCATATCCTCTTCTCAGAGTTCGTATTATTGAGATGGGCTACGGAACCCTACACTGCGCGTGGCCCGACACGCACTTGGCCGGTTTTTTCAATGTGGTTGTTAAAATGCTCTCATCACGAATTACGAGAATTATTTTATTGCTCACGCATCTTTGGTTGGTACAGCAGCTCATCGTATCAAGCTGCTACACTATTGAGCTCCTTATATTTATGTGTGCTACTGTTGTTAATTACTTGCCACTTCTTCACGATATTCTTTTAGAATATTAACAATAAAAATATTTATAATTTACAGTTTTAATAATGAAACTAACTTTAACTGTTGTCGCAGATTCATATCGCTCCCACCGCAAAACATTAATATCTAATTGCAAAGAAATTGAATACTTGATAGGGCAGCATAAGCGCGTAATTCGCGTGGCCCAACCATTGCAATTATTAAATTGTCATTTACAGCAGTGGCCGCTTTTTGCAGTCGCATCCGCAAACACTAATGACTGGAACATTGCGGGAATCTTCTGAGGATTGCTGCATTTGCATGCTAACAAGCGTGGAGGCTGGGCTTTCTTTATTAATTGCTACCGCGCGCGTGGCGCAAAGATATCTCTTAGTTTATACGCGACCGTTTTAGCGACGCTTTTGTTTTAGAATGCCATTTTAGCTGGCTTTTGTTTCAGCGTCAACTTTTTATAAATTGCTGCAAACATTTTGCGAGCAACGGCTCACTAGAGTGCACGTCTTTTGAGGTGCACTGGTTAAACTACCGGTCTCAGACTTTCTACATACATGCTTGTACTCGGTTGGGTTGGTGTCTACCACTAAGTGGCTGGTTTTAAGTCCACTTGGCTGGTTAACACCATTTTATCTAAATATGTCGCCATTATGTAAATAAAATAGCTATTTTTTTCTGTGTGAAGTGCGATTCCACATTCGGTCTTATCATCAATTAACATTAGGTGAGACGAAGGCCTGCATATCTTGCTTACCCGCTTACCTGTAGAGAAATTTAAAAAAAATGACCTGCTGCACATTAGTCATTAATTACTTTTTCAATACCACTACTATCATATAAAAAACCTAATAATATGAAGACAGACAATGACATTGCATTCAAAAGAAATTTGTATAAATGGTTAAACGACAATTTATTATTATATTTATGTAGCGCTCATAGTTTTAAGTTCCTAACTAATGTTGTAACATGGTTCACCCATGTATTTTGTAACATCTTTATACCATGTTAAAAAGCAAATAAATGATTTATTTATTTATTTTTATCCCGCTCTGTTACTACATTTGTAGTTCTTACAATAATGTATCTGTAATAATGTTCATGTTGTAATAATGTAATAATGTTCTTACAATAATGTATCATACCTTATACCTACTACAGCTATAAAGCTGTGTAGTAGGTAGAAGATAAACAATTTAGTGGACTCCGATATTTTTTTTAAACTATTAATCTACTTATAATAATAGTAATGACCCGTTTGTGACTTAGTCCGCTCGAAAACACCCATACCCCATGATGAACCCCTATTGCAGCGCCACCTACCGGGTCCAATTGTAATTCTAAACCATTCTCGAATCCACACACAAAAAATTTATATATATAGAGATATGAATTATTATATGTTCATATGTGAACCTGAAACAACGTGTTTAACAAAAAACTAGGGCCTCTAGCAGCAAATAAAATAATAGTGATGTAAAAGTTTCTATTGGCGAGTTTGCAATCAAATAATAAACAGGCGCTTCCTCAAAATATTTCCATTTCAATTCTATGATTCCGTTAGGGCGCGACGAACGAATTACTAAAATGTTCCCAATATTTCAATCTTCCTTGGTCAACACTGGATTTGTATTCCGTATTGTTAGATATTGACAGTAATGAAAACTTCGTTTCGGATAATAATTTATAATAATTGAATTATCTAAACGGCGATTTCGCGTTGCGAATAGCGTTTCCGGAAATTCTCGAAATTACGTTACAGAAAAAGGATTTAAAGCAAATTACTCCATTCATTTCATTTCATAACGGCTGTTTATTTCTTCCATTGCTTTTGGAATGCCTTCAAATTGTTCTTGGTTTTTGATTTGAACCATTTGTTAGCTCGAAATTTTCTTATTACGCGAACATTGTAGAAGCCCGTGTCGGGCTTTATATTATTTAGTTTTGATTAAATCCATCTTTATTTAAAGGGCTAATGAAAGCATTTTGTGTTTCTTGTGTAATTTCAATTGTTTGTTTGCTCTATTTTAATTTATACAACAATCGAATTTATTCAATTTTATGTAAATGTTTTTGTTGTTGAGAAGCAGCTGGTAGGTATTCCAGGAGAAGATATTAATAAATTTACATTGAGTTAAACGTTCAATGACTACATAAACTTAGTCTGTAAGGAAATACGAGTATTTAATAAAGTAAACTAATATTGAAGTAAAAAACAGTTTCACGACGAAATATTCATAGTAGGTACATTTAAAACTTTTTTATTTTTTGTTCAATTTTTGGAATAATAATATCAATAAACTGCACGACCCAAGTTCTTTTTAAGTCTAAAGGAGAATGGCCAAAAAAAAACCCAGGCCCGGCGCAAAAGTTTCATACCTCAGATTTTTTATTGAAATTAGTATACTTATTATCAGTTGTCATCATAGCTGAATTTAGTGGCTAACATGCTTTTTTTGTTCATTAAACTTGCGTAGGCGCTCAAGGTAAATAATGTTCTTTTTCAAAGCTGTCAATAATGGTCATTATTTCATATGATTAATTATCATATTAGGTAAGCCTGCAGACAGTTAAATGTAATGTAGTAAAAAGAAATGTAGTAAAATATGTATATAAAGGTATAATCTCATAATTAAAACTGTCATTATCATTAAAATCTGTAGGTATCCGATAATAATGGTATAATTGTTATTGTTTAACCGGCGTATACGAAATAGAGACACACCGACATAAAATCCGTCGGTCCGAGATAAATTCTAACAATGTAATTATTTGCTGCCGAATAAATTCACGGTATGTGCGAAGTAAAACTTACTACACTTACTTGTTATACAACACGGCATACAATCCATATAAGAATAATACTGTTCTTGTTTATGAGGACAAAGAACACTAAGATGCTGTGCACATGTGATGAGAATTATTTACTATCTGTGTTATGCAAAACATAACAATGACGGATATTGATCACCCTGCCAACAATTTAGACTATGTACCTATTAGTAGATTTTAAAAACTTATAACAGAAAACTTCTTTTGTTTAGTCTGTTGGTGTTTTACCTTTGTAGTTGTGCAATATAATATTGGCTCTATCGGTTACTATTATAACAATGGTTGTTGTAGGTAATGCCATTGTGAAAGTTTTTTATATTGTATTATAATTATATATTTTATTATTTATTTTATTTATTACGTGCTGCTCTCCGGAGTCATCGCTTCACTGTCATACATATCCCATAGCGCACAAAGAAATCTGGTGACTCGTTTCTTTGTCGCACCTCCAAAAGATGGAATAGTCTACCAGCACACGTATTCCCTCTTTCCTATGATATGGGGTCCTTCAAACGAGGCGTGAAGAAGCACCTTGTGGGCCGGCAGAGTGAGGTTGACTGATGCTGCGTTGTTTTTACGCTGCACCAGTTGTCTTCGCGTCTGGACTCACTTTCCACTTAACATCAGGTGGTGTGGAGTCATTTGCCGTGCTAAGAATAAAAAAAAAATATGTTGTTATAAATATTATCAACTAGAATACTTTTGTTTTATTTATACACACATATTTTAGTACTAAAAGCAGTATTTTTTTACTTTCTACTGTCTTTCTATATAATAACTAAGAAATAATGTCAATTATTGACAGATAAAAAAAACATAACATTAGATTAGGTTTGCCTTGAGCGCCTACGTAACTTTAATGGGCAAAAGAAGCATGTTAGCCACTGATAATAACTACCTACACTAAGTTTAATCTAAAGTCTGAGATATAAAACTTTTGTGCCAGGCCTGGGTTTCTTTGTATGGGACATTTTTAAGTAATGCGTCCTCGTTAAAAATAATGTAGGTATGATAAAATACGGAGTTTAAACAGTTAATAGCAATTTGATGTGAAACAAGTATTTGATTTGTTTTTAGATAAATGTAAAAAAAGGGAAAAACAAAAAGTTGTCCGTTTATTGAAATAACAATCCTTTGATTGTCTAATTTTAGTTTAAAATAAAACTAAAATAGGATGTCTAATCAATCTAAGGTACCTATTAGTTATTTATTTCTGAGATGGGGACTTTTATCTGAGCCTAGCTAAACAACATTTCGCAAGATTATAATCACATTTACAGCCTCAATGCTCACGAATGCGACCTTTTTAGAGATGGTCAAAGGCCCAGCCCACATTTTACAAAAGTTTTATTTTTATTTTGTTAAAATATAAGAGTGTTCCAAGGCCAAGTCAAAAAAGGAGACCTTATACCTATTACCTATTTATAAGGTTGCAGAGATTTAAATAACCGAGAAAATTGTGCTTACCTCTTTCAAGCACTGTGACTGTGAATATTTAAATTTCTTTATTTTAATGTAATGTAATTAGAACTTTATACTTCGATTTTTTACTTTTCTCTGAAAGCAATCAAAGTCATCTTTTGGTTGATTTCAGAAAAAAACTGATTGTTCGTTTCCGTTTGACACACCATGTCCCAATACTATACCAGGGGGTAAACCAGAGCTCAGGGCATGCGGATGTATGAAAAGTATTTGCGGCTCTTCAAATTTTGCAAAAAAAACAACTCATTTTTATTGTACATTAAAAATACTCAGCCCGCGTGCTGAGTAAAACCGAGGAAGACTATTAAAAAAAAGTATATTTAATCAGAATTAATAGTTGTGGCTCTTTAATAATAATTATTGTTATCTGTTTTTGTCGTATTTGGCTCTTTGAGCTGAAAACCCCGTACTTATAGTACGGGGTTGCACCATGCACCATAAAACTTAGCTGACAAAGAAATGTGCTCATAGAAAGCGGTCACTACTTACAACGATGTCTTAGTTATTATGCTTCTACCCAGTAAAATATCGATACAATAGCTGCGTAGTAGCAATGGAGTAGTACAAACTTGAAGCTTAATAACGTCTATATAAAAGCTGCGTTCCGGAGATAGCGACCAGCGGCGGATTCAACTTCGGGTTCCTGACTCCACTGGCCACACCTGAGCAATAAAAGTGGTTACCCCAGATTTGTTATCTTTTCTGGGACTGGTGGTGCCTAACACCCCAGCGTTTCAGTGGCAGCAGAGCCCCTGGGACACGTTACTCGCCTGCATCTCCGGAGGCTCTCTACACGCGCCTACCCGCCTGCGTTCCGGAGATAGCGACCAGCGGCGGATTCAGCTTCAGGTTCCTGACTCCACTAACGCAGACTACGGCCCGGGTCTAGGCTGACCTAGGCGCCGAACTGCGCTCGCGTCAAGACCCCCTAAAAGCTAAGTCCTCTTGCAACTCGCGCGACAACACTGAGCATTACAGCGACTGACGTAACCCACACCTGAGCAATAAATTTGGTTATCCCAGATTTGTTATCTTTTATTTGTTATCTTTCTGAAACTGGTGGTGACGAACACCCCAGCGTTTCAGTGGCTCCCGTTAGATTCTCTAAACTTTGTGTTAAATTCCTTGTTAATAAGAAAAAAAAATAGATTTGGAGATGAAAAATTATTTCTATCAAATTAAATTTTGTTACTCGGAAGACATGTAAGTAATATTTTATTATTGAAATTGAAATAGTTGTGTCAGATAACCTAAGACACAAACAAATAAAATTATAAACTTATAAACTAAAAAGGTATCTTTATAATAATAACATTGTAAGTGTAGTTAAAGATAGTATATATGTTGATAGTAGATGTAGGTAAGTATATCGCACTCCGGAACTCCTATCCTAGAGTTATGGTTGCATACGAATTAATGTGAAGTGAGAGTGGAGTGTTTTATTCGGGAAAGCACTATTGTTTTACCTACGTTTGGAAACTGGAACAGCATATTCTTTGTGTTCGCATCTGACTACTACTTGTACATATATTATTGAGTTTTGAATGTCTTTGACTAATTGAATAAAGAGCTTTTCTCAGTAATTCGATTGTTTCTTACCCTAAATGTCTTAAATACTCGAACTCCATAACACTAGTTCTGGCACCACTAAACCAAATAGTCAGTCAATAAATTACATTATTATTATGATTATTCGACATAAATTAACTTTATTTCGTCCCAAACATAGTGTGGTCGAGTAAATTGTTGTATTGCGAAAAACATATAAAGTTTGCTCCTACCAATGACTAGATACAATTCGTTTTAGTAGTTAAGCAGTCTACAACTGTCCCACTGCTGGGCAAGAGCCTCCATCATTGCAATCAAGTCATTACAACTGATGGGCAATGGCTTAATCACCACGCTTGCCAAATGCAGGTTGGTGATCACAAACCCGGGCTATGCATCGAATAATCCGAAACACTTTGCCTGACCAGGGAATTGAACCGGGACCTTCGGGTAACGGGCCGAGTGCTTTGCCACTCGGCCACCGAGGCGATTCGTCTTAAATAATATAATATGTAAAATATAGGCGAGTATCAAGCGTTTCTTTTCAACGTGTTATGTTCGCAAAACGCGCTTTCGCTGTCACTGATAACAACCTTAACGAATAGCCACATCTCAATCCACAAAAACTAGTTTCCCTTGTGTATGCATGAATTCAAACTGCTGTCACTTGTCGCATTCAATTTATTAACGCATGTTTTATACGCTATTGTGTTTAGGCACTACATCTGTTAAGGGCCCGTTACATCAAACGTGTCCATTGCCGTATGTAATATTTACGCAAATAGGTAGGTACAGACGCCTGCACATCAACCTATCCAAAACAGTCAAATATCTTCAATACATTTTCAACCATATAGTTAAAGCATATAGTTCAAAGTCTATTGAGGAAATTTGACAGTTTGTGGTAGGTTGATGTGCAGGCGTGTGTACTTTGAAAAAATACTAGTATTTTGATTTGGACATATTTTTTATTTAGAAACTTGTAACAAGAAAGTATAATAAAAAAGAAATTAATTACATTTATACTTCTGCAATTTTTTTTTTAAACTTTAACTTATACGCTTAAAGGAACCTTCCAAATCTTAAGTTTGTAGTTTGATATTTCTGTAATGTAATGATAAATTTAGAAAAAATATAAAAACAAATACTACGACCGATTTCGTGAATCAATCGGTCAGTGGTATACCGCGATATATAGATTATCATAATAATGCACTGTAAGCTCATTTAACATACCTATGTATTATTAATTGTCTGGAATTATGTCAAGTACATGCAGTTCCTCACATAGCTAAGGTTATTAATATGTCATGGAAGCTGACTGTGACAGCCACTTATTTGTTTGTAATATGTGATTACACAACATCATTGTATCGAAACATAATAAGAGTAAATCTAGCTTATGCATAAAGATGTGTATGACAATATGTTTGTTTTTCTTGCTTCAGAAGAGATTTGCTGTTGAAGATAGCATTTTAAGAGTTACGCACGTTTTATTGCGAGGCGAGTAAATTGTCCGACGACAATTTACAGGCTCGTGGTTTAGTTTTAATGTTTTGCGAGAAAACATATATAGAAAACTGCATTTGTTTATAAAGACGTATAGTTTTATTTTTAAATAATACGTTAAGCCTTGCCCCTTTTCTTTAGCATATTTCGCTCGTAGAGGAGTGTGTGATTTGGTATAGTCAAATTTTAAAAGGAGAAGGAGTCCCAAATGTTGTTTTTTTTATATTAGGGTATGTGTTACAATTATTTATAACGAACCGGCCGAATGTTGACCACTGGGCGTGCGACCACTTGTTTTAATAAATATCTACTCTTTGTTATAGCGTAGAAAACGAAGTCGTGTGATTGGGCCTTAACAAAATAACTTCCTAAACTTGACGGGGGCGTGCCATTTGGACACTTAACGAATTCAGACGTGACCCAGGAATTGACTGATATTTTTATCACTCGTATGATATTATAAACTACGACAATGCCTTTTATTCCCAAGTTATGTTCTACGTTGTAGTTAAATGCGTTAAGTGTTTTTATTTTTATATAAACGAGAAAATTTATTCTCACGCGATTGTTGTTTTGTCTTCGATGTTAGTATTAGAAGGTAAAAGCTATCTCCGGTGGCCAGATTATGTTTCGTGCAAATGTTGCTTTCCTAAGTGTACGCGATCACAGATCGCGGTTCTTCTCAGTACAAGGTCTCCCGCCCTGTGTAGACTACGGAACGACGGTATAGTGACATTCATAAGAGATACTTGTAGCCTTAACTGAATAAATGATTTTGAATTTTGAATTTTATTGCGACATATTTGGGTCAATAAAAATTGTGTTAGCATGGTGATAGTTGATGGCGATAGGGCTGGAAAAAAAAGTACTAAGACTAACCAAGCGAATCACAATTAATAGACGTCGGCTACAATTCAAACTCGGGTGCTCTAGGTCTGAGAACGGTGCGGTGGTTCAACCACTAACCCACAGATGATGTTTGATTAAAGTTTGTAGTCAACTGTCGGTACTCCAAAGTCGACGATTTCGTTTCTCACAACAAATTTTTCCTATCCATTCTAGTTTAAAGCTTTCCATATTAAACCCATTCGGATTGCTTACCCCGAATATCTCCAAACAGCGTTGCTATGTTAAAACGTAAGCTAATTTAGCTGGTCCGTGTCTCAGAGGCGAATGCGTCGACTTAGCCCGGTATCGGTATTGGCGGACACTGGAGCACTAAAGCCGAGAGAGTCAAAGTGACGCTGGCGGACTAAAGTATTATTGGATAAGCTTATGGCCTTGCTTTGTTCTACACAGTTGGTTCGCTTCTGTTTGTAGATAAACTGAGATGTTCTATGGTGTTTGAGAGGGTAGTGTGGCGGTAAATGAGCATTTAGGTAGTCGAGAACCGTATAGGACCCTTTCGCTGTAATGTATTAATGGTTGCAATGGAATGTAAGTTAACAGAAATAGTATTGAACTCGACTGTAGAACGATCACGATGCATGACGGTTATAGTATTGCTAAAAAACTTTTAAATGGTGTTGCTTAGTATTTTAAGAAACAAAGTCAAGGCAGTAATTTTGTAGCAGTGGTTTACTCAATATGGGTTCAAATTGACGAAATTGCGGTTGGTCGCTAGTCTATATATCATCAAACTAGAATTGATTTGACTTATTTTATATGATTGATAACAGTGATGCATTTAAATACACACTTAAGAAGGTCCAAACAAAACTAGACTTTAAGCAAACAAATCTAGAGATTAAAGCTGTCCGAACTACAACGTTTGCGAGCAGACACCCTGATCCCAGACGAACGAATAAATCTAGATTTATAACACCGAAAGTTCTTACTAGTTTTATTGTTGGACTGCCTTCAAATGTTCCAATAAAACACATCTGAGGCTATAACATGGATTCGAGAGACTATTACACATTATTTGTTATCGTATACCAGATTTGTGACCGAGTTAATAAAGTTTTGGTGAAATAAAATGTTTTATGTGTGGACTAGAAGTGGTTTAATTATTTCTATTAAAAAAATCAAATAAAACTATTTTTTACTTATAGCTTATTGACTGTACACTGCTGGGCAAGCCAGAACATTATTGATTTCAAGTCACGCACCGCTACAATTTACGGGTATTGGCTTAAACATCACGCTTGACCAATGCGGGTTGGTGATTACAAACTCGGTCTATGCATTGAACAACCAAAACTCACTTTGCCTGACCTGTGAATAGAACTCATGACCTCCGTATATCGAGCCATCTTATATATTTGTCCTGTCACAGAGGTGTCAAAAAAGTCCAATAGTTACTATCTATAATAGCCTATGATCTATTAAACAGCTATTTTAACTGGCCGGTTGTATGGAAGAAATCGCTGTAAAGCGATAAGACCGCCAAATGGTAACTATTTATGGTATTTATGGTAAAGTAACTGATAACAAGGTAATTCAAACTGGAAAGACAATAATTTTACTAACTTCCCACGATTCTCCGCAAAATTAAAATAGAATAGCAAAGTTTTAATTATCCAATAACGTAGCATAACTTCGCATTAACGGTGCAGTTTTAAAAATGAAGCAAACGCAAGCAGCAACTTGGTGGAAAGTTTCCCAACAATGCAATATGTACCCAATAGACTCGTTGGAAATACATAAAAAAACTTTTGCCGCTTCTAGACAAATTAATTGCGAACTACGGGTATAAGAAAATTATATTATTTTAATGTTCAGCTCTGGGCGATTATTTATTTTTACAGTATAAGCTTAGAAAATAGTTTTTATGTTCGAAATAATATAGGACCTAACTTTTACCATTAACAACAATGTCTTTGAACAGTTAAGAGATAAGATAGCTTGTTCCTCAGTCAAATCTCGTCGTGGATTTAAGATAAAACAAAGAGTTTAAAGTTCATTAAAAACTATACCTAGTTTAATAGTCGATAACCATATCATAGGTACTTCAGCCGTAAAAGCAATTCAATTAGATGTCGCTTTTAAACGACAAATTCGCTTGGCGGTACATTATAAATAATGTATGGTGGCTAACAAGTTAGACCAAAAATACACTTTTAAGCATTTGCTATATTCTGTGTCTTAATTAATCAATACATATGGCTGTCACAGATAATTACAATTAGAATCTCACTTTTTAACAGAATATTTAAAGAATTGGATATTGAAAATCGATAGCAATTTTCAATTACGGAACGCTCTCCCCGAGAAAGTCAGACAAGCTACAAGTAAAATGGTCTCTAAAACAATGGTGTATAAACTGTTTCTACAAGAATCAACACCCACGTAAGAGATTCCCATCATCTTCTCTGTTATGTTTAAGTATATTTATGTAGTGTATTTCTATGTAAGTTTATTATAGTATATATATTATATTATTATAACTTAATTTAAAAATTAATATGTATATTTCAGTTCTTATAAATGTATGTATGTAGCATGTATGAAGGGAATAATGAAAGTGGACGAAGCGAAACAAGTATGTAAGGATCGTAGCAAGTGGAAAGAAGTGGTCTCTGCCTACCCCTACGGGAAAGAGGCGTGATTATATGTATGTATAAATGTATGTAGTATATGCTTCATTTACGTTCTTTGTCGCGCCGCTTACCAATTTTTCTGCCTAGTCGACTGGTAGAGAATGCCATTTGTGATTAAGTCCGCCTTTTGTTTTTTTATTTTTTTGTACAATAAAGAATAAATAAATAAATAGCAACGAAACTTTCAACTCGTTTTAAACGACGGGCCTTCATCGACCATCGATTAATCTATAGGTGCAGACGCCTGCACATCAACCTACCACAAACTGTAAAATTTCCTCAATAGACTTTGAACTTTATGCTTAAAGCTTAAGGTTGACAATGTATTGAAGAAATTTGTCAGTTTTGGGTAGGTTGATGTGCAGGCGTGTGTACATTGTTTATACAATAGTATCTATTACTTTCAATCAATTTAAAGCTGTATAAAATTCGAACAAATCATTAGAATATTCACATAAAGAGGAGAAAGGAATAATTATAGTATTTAACATCAAAGTAAAAGTAAGTACAGTTTACAAGGGAAAATAATTCAGCGTATAGTGTTGTGCCATTTCAGTTCTCTTTAAATATGCATCGTTTTATCACATTACGTATTCACGGCCCTCTGGAGAGCTTGGACTGTGAATGGTCAACACTATGAGCAAAGATTAACTGCGGATATTATTACATTAGTTTATAGCAGCCATTTTCAGGGATGAAGATGCATGGGGTAGTAGAAAGGATATTAATGGTTTGAACTACTACTAAATGGGAAATGTCTATACTTCCCACAAGGATTAGATATCAAAAAAGATATGAAGTTGTTTTTTTTGTATCTTTGTATATGGGTAAGCACTTGGCCTTCGTCTCACCTGATGTTAAGTGATGATGACGTCAAAATAAGGGGAAATGATCGTATCTAACTTGAGATTATCAGCATGTATATACTTGTATATACATAGTCATTCTTCATTCAACGAAAAGTTAGACTAGAACCGAGTTGTAGGTTTATTATAACTAATCTTTAATGATCTAGTCATATTGCATTACTCTCTGGGGTTGTCTCACTACAAATTATTTATTTAATTGGGAAAAAAAGCTATTTTAATTTATTTAATTTTTTTATTATTTATTAGTTTTTAAATATCGTTTTAATAGAGATAAATAATGGTTACAGATCGACAGAAAAAAAGTTTTTATCGTATAGATAGAAGTGTCCCATCTGCGTCGTGCTCCTAATCTTTGCCAAGTAAACAATAAATGGTTGCACACTAGCCGCTCGCAGCGATCTCAGCAGCTCACTGTTGATTCCGTTTCATTATACCGTCGGGTAAGCAAATACTTTGTACCTACTACTATCGGGGCACGAGATAATTGTGCGCTATAGAGAAATCGGAAAACGATTTGGCTTACCCGACTAGAACTTGCAATTTCTGCCGTCTATAATCGGTGTTCATTAGAATTATCTATAGCTATTAGTAACTTGTCTTAAGCTTGAGTCACTGAGACGTTATAGTTCGAGTTCGCAGTTCAGATAGGTTAAGTTTCAAACCCAAATAGAAGCGATTTCGAGTACACATTGACAAACATAACTGTGATTAGCCAACTTTGATGTATCCAATACACACAAATATATTGATTATTAATCCATGATAAAGGGCTGGTTTCTCATTAGTCACTTAAAATTATTTTTGAAGTATTACCCAATTAAAAGTTTAGTCTGTACCTAACTTCAAAAATACTTGAAATGTCAACACATTTACTTAAGTTGGCATAATACTACTACATTTGATTAAACTACCTGACATGTTCTATCATCTGATTGAAAAGTCGCTAGTTGAACCGTATCATGAACCTTTTTCTATTAAAATCATAGCAACTTCTTATACATTTAATAAAAACATAATAAATAAATTTATTTTTCTCTCACATAGGAATCCTTAAATCTTGTGTAACAATTTTATTTACGATGAAGTTATGTGAGAAATTGGTACCTGAGATAGGTTGATAAAACCCCGTATTACAATTAATTAGTTTAATATTTTTTTATATAATTAGTTGTCGCCATTTCATTTGGATTTTACCTCCGCTTCATCTACGTCCAACCGTTGCCGTCATCCATAATATCTAATCTTAGGTCTAATTGTGAGACGTTATCAAAGATCGGCCATTGGACCAACGGGCTCGCTAAATGAATAGCGTTTATCAGACAAACCTTTGACGGCGGTCAAGGGTGGTACTTGGGCCCCATTCTTGGATTTACACCAGGAAGTTAAGTTTGAAAGAGCACCTGTGACTTTAAGATCACTGTCCATAGATAGGAGATGTTGCTATTGAAGCAAAATCTGCTACAGTATAGCTTTGCATACTTATGTGCGTGTTAACAGATGACATTATAATAATAATTATAAATTATCAGGCAAGCAATTGAAACGACTGATAGGTAAGTCAGTAACCTAATAAAGGATAAGTATGTGTTAACTAGCAGTGGAAACTTTACTGATTACTGTGTAACTTGTGTGTAACTTTTTTATATTTACTTTTTTGTATTGTTTGTTTCCCAAATAAAATAAAAAAATAAAATAAAAAATAAAATAAGATATAATATTAGCGATGCTATTTTGTTTTCTTTATATTTTGAAAAATATTGTACTTGATAGTTCAAAACGAAACAACAAGTTTCATGACAAAAGCAATGGTAATAAATAATACAAGGAAAAGGAAATACATGTTAAGTTATTGAAATAAATAAAATAATAGATAACTCATTCAAATTAGTTTGCATTAATTTCTATAATGTTACAAGTTTAAAAAGTGTAATAAGTTTAAAAGTCAATATATAACCGTAAATATTTATAAAATACAGTGAAAAAAATTAAATGCCTACCTGACCCAGCCAGGAATCGAACCTGGCTCTACCGCAGTAATTTTCTCACTGTATTTAAAAATTATTTAATTCAACTTCTATGCAGCAGTTAGAACTTAAAAATCCGTTCAGCGGTTCTGGAGATATGAGGTAATAAAGAATATTACATACTTAAGATACGCGCGGAAAACAATACCTACCCTTCGCGTAAAAATAAATAAAAATAAAAAAATTAAATGCCTACCCGACTCTGCCAGGAATTGAACCTGGGTCTTCTGCAATATTTTTTATACTGTGTTTTATAAATATTTAATTCAGCTTCAGTGCAGCAATTAGAACTGAAAAATAAAAAATAAAAATTTACTATAGCCTTGTGTTGTCAAATTTGTGGTTCATCTGTAAAGATGGATCTGCATAGCCGATCGGTTGCAATAACGGCTGGATAGATGGTAGGTACTCTGCCTCTAAAAAGCAGTCAAAAATTAAAAAGCAGTGAAAAATTTCAGTGCTCAGTCAGCCTTCCCGGTAGCATAATGGTCAGTGCAGCCGCCCGGATTGCGGAAGACCCAGGTTCGATTCCTGGCTGGGTCGGTTAGACATTTAATTTTTCACTGTATTTTATAAATATTTAATTCAGCTTCAGTGCAGCAATAAGTACTTAAAAACAAAAAGTAAAAAAAAAAATATATACACATATACTAGTCCTTTTATTATAAAACACCATTTTGTAAATCATTCTCCACAATATCGCAACTGCATCTGTGTTTAAGATATACACTATACAGCGTCTAAACAACAGCTCAATAGAACAGGTGCCTTCGCTAAGTCGTACCTACTGGATCTATCCCCCATTTAAGCACGACAGGTTGGAACGATCTCCCGATATTATGTAGGGGCTGGCAAGTTGAATACTCAATATGCCATTTAGGCAAAAGGGTTTATCGGTGATGGGAAATTCGATAATACCATCACGCAGCTATGTGGGCTTATTCATAATAGAAAACGGCGTAAACACGCCAGAATATTATCGGTTTGTTGGATAGGTGTGTGTGGTGAATATTATATAGAATTCTATAGAAAGCGTTGAGCAGATAATCTGCAATTGTGGGCCCCAACTAAGGTGGCTACGTAACATCTTTATGAGTTAAAGTTTTGTGAATATTGGAAATACAAAAGCTTGAAGAAAACATTCCCAAATAAAGCGTGTAGTACTTTAGTTCATTTATTATCCTAAATCGTCCTGTTGCGGCAACACTGCATCTCCCACTCATAACATCACGCGATCGACGAATACTACCATTGGCTCCGCATGAAGTGATCAGGCAGCGGACCAATCAGGAAGCGGCTGACGATGTCGTTGAGAGCAAAAATCAGGGACTCATCTCTGCACACGCAAGCAACACGCACACAATTAATTTTAAAAATTTGTAACGTTTTTATCGGTCTGTGGCCACTAAATAAGTACTGTTCTGTTCACAAAATGCAGCTTTATTTCTCCACCACCTCAACCCGTTGCACGCTGCAACAGTCCTTTTATTAAATCTATTGAAAGATATGCAGTATCCTTAGTAGTTGTCTATGAGTCGCCCCAGAGCTACAAAGAAATATAGTGATTGGTATATTACTATTACTATTAAGACGTAATGGTGGTGACTATGTTTGTTTGTTTGTTTGTTTGCTTGTCGGGGCTACTGGACCTACTTGTCTACTATATTTTGACTTAATGTTATCTAAGTTAGCTTATGTGATAAACACAATGATTTTAATGTTTGTGTGTCATGTCATAGGCAAACGCAAATATTTAATAATCTCACATTTATATATTGTATGTATTATTATGTGAAACTCAGGTATCTGTTGATATAATAATAACTTTTATAGACAATATACTCTGATTTATTCGCAATTAATACTCGCATAATAACACAATTTGACATAATTGTATCCAAACATCAAACGTGTAAATAACAATCAGACGCACTATCAAGAACACTCCATTCAGTCAAACCGATGGCCTCGCTTTCAAAATAATTATCTATGCCGTAGTAATAATCTCATCTCGTTGTTCAATTCTATACATTTTCAAACACCGTTGAATTATAAAGATGTCTAGTCTAGACTTATTAAAATAAAAAAAAAGGACAACATTAACCATGTAATATGAAATGTTACTAAAAAAAGAACTTTGTCTTGTAAAACTTTATCTTGTAACTATACATAGCATTGTAAAAAAAAACGGTATAATTTTTAGTTTTTATGTAACAGAAGGTATGTAGGGCTACTTTTATTATTCTGAAGATACAATAGGACTTTTAAGTTATATTAGTACTCAGAAGTTGTTTTCGTTGTCTTTCTAGATATTCAATATGAGGAATTGGAGCAATGTTTGAGACAGGTAGATAGATATACAAAAAAAAAACAATATTTTAAATAGTTTGTGATGAGAATAACAAATTGAAAGAAAAGTGTATTGGTATGTACCAATACACTTTTCACATGAATGTATTTGGGACTGTTTATACATGTGTATAAACAGTCCCAAATACATTCCAGCTAGATACTATTGATATTAATTTGGGCAATGGCAGTGCAGCTTGAATGGGTTTTAGTCAAACCAATATTCCCAAATCAACGCGAAGTGCCATAATCAATTATGCTGATCCCCTGTCTCCCCATCTTGAGGCATGCAGTTGTGTAAACTATGCAATCGCGTTGCATAATTGGGCTAAGTCGATACAGTATAATTAAATTTACACAAAGTTTCAATAATATTATTGTTGTTAGCGACTGTAGAATTGATAATGTAATTCGCCGTTAAAATTGGGCAATAATTAAAATGGTACTAAACTAAAATAGAATGAATGACATAATCAAATAGGTACCTATACATCTACCGATGTCTGATTATCTGGGTAAAAATATTTTAATGTAAAAGTCAACGCAATAGATTTCATAAATTTATTTATGCTTATTTCAACATTTATTATATTTATTTAAGTTTTATAATATTATAAAATCAGTTATATGACAAAAAAAATTAATCATTTTACAGATGCGTGAAGTAACTAACATAGTTATTAGTTAGTTTCCTCTTTAACTGTTAAAGAGCACTCCTATATCTTTCTGATACTTTAGTTATTTGATAGGCTATAGTCATATCCACAGGTTTGCAACACATGTGTCTGCATTCAAGTGCAACCTGCAATTTTTAGAAACTTTTTAGACGTATTACTTACTTATCAGCATGAAGTCATTTAAGAAAGCATACCCCGAACGTAGAACGAACGTAGAACGTAGCCGGACAGGGTGTCTTAACACCCCTAAAAGCATTGTATAAACGTACCCTTATATGATACTTATTTACAATAACACACAAATGCCTGGTATATCTAAATGGGCTTTAACCCAGATCTCGGTCCCTTACTTTTTAAAGTAAGGGACCGCGATCTGATTCCAAAGGGACACCCAAAATAATTTGTACTAACGTAAGTCGAAGTGAGCCCTTTCACCGCAACCACTGGAGTCCTATCACGAAGGTAAGAGCAAGCTGTCTTAGAAGGTGACCGTGTTTACTATTGTGTTTTAAATAAGAAAATAGGTTTTAGTTTGTGTAATGTTTATAATGTAATGTAGTACACAATAAATACAAAATAGCTACTATTCAAAAAATTACAGCTAGTATTACAAACTGTCAAAAATTGTAAACCAAAGTACCTATATCAGTGCGTTATTTAGATACAGGAAGCATCATTGACGGTACTACCATGGTGATACTATTCCATGTTATAATATCAGTAAAGTAATTAATTAATGTTTATCGGTTCATGTACGATTACCTGCTCATTGCGGTGATGCCTGCGGGATAAGCAATTTATTCAGCAGAACACAATGTTATCAATTAGGCTCATCGATTTAGAAGCCTGATGTTGAAGAACAATGATGTTAAAATTCTTCACCAGTTTTCTTAATTAAAGGATTGAATCTTAAAACTAAAAAAATTACCGCTTTTCTAATAATATTTTTTTTGACTGTTTGGTTTTAAAACTGGTTTTACAATCTTTTGATAATTTACATAAATATACACTACATTTACTGTAAGACCTTCTAGATGCAAACATAATTAGTTACTTTGCATTTAATCAAAAAATCATGCTAAAATTTCAAATTTAATTCCAGTTTTAGCTTTATATAGAACGGATTTATAATATAAATAATGTAGTCGTATGAAAATTGAAAAGTATCTTCATAAAAATGGTCGTGGTAGAGAAACTATTTTTTTTTGCAAAATAGTATTTAATTAAATTTATGCTAGACTGTATTAACCTTGTTATCATGAACATTGTTTTCTTCTGATAAATGTATCAAAGCAATTAAGATCACTGCAAAATAATGTTCGCTTTCTAAAACTCTTTTACAAAGCTAAATTTGTTACGTATATATCGTCTATACACAGTTTTTAACGTTTAAAGTACAGCACATTGTATCAACGCTGTGTAAACTATTTTCATTTGCAGCTACCATGTGCAGAGCAGACATTTGTTAGGGTTTCCTTTGACAAAAACGTTGTGAGCTGCAGAAACTTTGTACAGTTGAATTTGGAATTGAATAGCTTTGTAGGTGATATGTTCAGAGCAAAATGCGCTGGACCAAAACATACTGGTTGTTGTTATTTTTATGAAAAAGTACGAAACATAAATACGAGAGAATTGTTTCACATAGTATTACAATTTAAAAGAAGGACAATAAAAAGAGTTTAAAATTTGAAAATTAACAACGAACAAAAACTTACGAAATATTTTTTGCACGGTAAAGGGATGCAAGAAAACATAATGAATGGTCTAGGAATTTATTAATAAAAACGAATCACAAACAATTACAAAGGCACGTTTGCAATACATTAGACAACGATCACTAGAAGATAAGATTTTATCTCTTCCGCAGCAAACGTTCGATATAATGACACACCCGTCTCGAGTCACTAATAATCGTGTAATAAATGAAACGCCCTATAATTTAGGAATATTTGAGAAAATAAGTACCCCATAAGGCAGTGACCTCATTCAATTACTTCACTTCTCACTCGAGCTCCCATTTATTACTAAAACGTTTGGAAGGACAAATTGCCTTTGACGCGGCGCAGGAATAATTTTCAGAAAATTTCCTACGACCAGGCGACTTGAATGTGTTCAATAGAGATTCTATTTATGTTATGTATGAACGAAAGTCAAACAAGAGAAATGGTAGTTTGAAAGCACGGTTATGGAAAAAAAGCTGTTCTTGCTGGAATTACAGTATAATTGTTGGAACAAAACGTAAAAAAAAGATTCCAATTGACGTAATGCCAGCATTTAGCAACTTATGTTTAGTATTTTAGGCGAGTGGATATTTTTTATAATGAAACACATACATAACGTATACCTCAAATTTGCAATGTAATTTATGTGACAATTAAAGATAGAGGTCGAATAAGTGCAATACATGTTTTGAATGCATGATTATAAACATAAATTGTATTTGTGACTGAACCTTCGCACAGGCAAATAATATGTCACATAAGCATATTACATGGTTGATTGTACTGTTAGCAGTTATTGTATTTTATAATGACATTCCTTTCAATATATATGAGCAATACAGTAATGCAACAAAAATACTTAAGTAGCAAACTGTTTCGGTAACCTTAACCTTTAATACCATGGCATAAATATTATTTTACAGCTTATGATTTGTCGCTCCTCTCATCTTTTGTAAAATGTGTTAATAATAAAATGTGAAAATTAAAAACCGTGTGACACAAAAGGTTAATATGGTCGTTTAATGCTGTTTGCGTAAATTGGTCCTACGAGCCCGACACATAAAAGGAGGACCTGGTCAAGGGTTTTTTTTATTTTATATATATTAACAGGTAAGCACATTGCCTTGATCTCACCTGATGTTAAGTGATGATAAGGCCAATGATGGAAGCGCACTTATTATTATTATTATTCCTATTACATAGATTTGTTACTGCACACCATTTGACTAAGTCCTATCTAAAAGTAATGTGTTACATTACATTATATATTTCCGTAAGCAGTTTGGCTGTTAATGATTGCGCATTCAATATAATAAATTACTACAAAGCTTGCTGGAAATTATTAAGCGTTCTATTGTGTGCGCTCAAGTTTAATAATATGTGTAACTGCGCTATTTGATTGAATCTTTGTTTGTGACTAATGTCGAAATGTCATTTCTCTATAAAATTACAACTTAATATTTGTTATTAAACTTAATATAAAAGAGATGTCATTCATAATTATATTAAGCTCTTTGTCCAAGACTTTTAAAAATATTTTATCTACGACGTCTAAAATATAATGAGAAAAATGAGATATTATGATTTTGTTTCTTTGAAATATCTGTCAAAGATGTACAAAAAAATGTTCACAAACTCTCATTCCAGACATTTCATCGAAACCATTAATAGGAACGAGTCGAGTCCCGTATTGGACAAGGTGTTTCGTGTAATTACGATAGAAGCTTCTAAGTAAAAGCCTTTTGGTATCCCAGACAATTTTGTTTTAATTAATCAATTCCAATAGAACATTTAATGATTAAGAACTTTTACATACATTAAGTTTTCAATGGGGAAAAAAATTTATATAGTGAATATTTACTAAGTAAATTAAACTACTTAAAACTATAGTGCCCTACAAATAAATAAAGAATAAGGTCCGAATAGTTATTCTGTGTTTTGTCTCTTTAACTCCAATTTAAAATGACATTTACATGACAAGAACAAAACTTGGAATATACTCCTGGAATACTCTGCCTGATGGGGATGATCTGGTACCTTACAAATAAATAAAGAATAAGGTCCGAATAGTTATTCAGTGTTTTGTCTCTTTTACTCCAATTTAAAATGACATTTACATGACAAGAACAAAACTTGGAATATACTCCTGGAATACTCTGCCTGATGGGGATGATCTGGTACCTTACAAATAAATAAAGAATAAGGTCCGAATAGTTATTCAGTGTTTTGTCTCTTTTACTCCAATTTAAAATGACATTTACATGACCAGAACAAAACCTGGAATAAATATTCGGACCTTATTCTTTGTTTTTTTGTAAGGTACCAGATCATCCCCATCAGGCAGAGTACCCAGTAAACTAGCAGCACTGTTTCGTTGGATAGCGAGGCTATAAACATCATATCAAGTTAGTTAATAGACAAATTCAACTGAACTCATGCGGCATTCATTGTTTGAAAACGTAAATTGCATACATTCTGAATCAAATAAAATCAAATCCAATATCTTTATTTGCGAGAATACAGGTTACAGGTACAGTTGTTCGGTTATTTTATTTCTAGCCATTGCATTCTACAAGTTTACTGGTGTGCAAATATTTTTAAATTTAATTCATGACAATACAATTATTATTATAAATCGTCCCTTTATGACATAAGTATACTAGGCAAAAACTATAAAAAAAACTACAAATAGCACATAAATATGAAAAAATCACAAAAATAATCCATGTCACAATTACAATAATATTGTAACAGTCAATTACACAATAATATATTAATGTTCATTTAACCAATGTTATGTTTATAATTATAAAATTCATTCATGCTATAAAAATAGTTTTCTAGAAGCCAATTGATTTCTTTTTAAAAGTAACAAGAGGTAAGTTTTGAAATGTATTTGGTATCGTATAACATGAATAGCCATTAAGTAACCATTTTTTTAAAACCTCAGACTAACATACTGGTAAATAAAGTTTATCTACATGTCTTGTGTTCCTAGAAATTACGTCGGACTGTTTTTGAAGTAATTTCGATGTAGTCAATTCCCTTACATACATGCAGGTCAATGGAAGTATCCTTAGTTTCTTAAATAATGGCCTACAGAAATCCATGAACCATGCACCACATATGGCTCTAACGCATTTCTTTTGAACCTTGAAAACTTTATCTGTTTCGACTGAAATTAGATAGTTATAGATTATTATTACGTTTACTCTTATGGCATATCTTTCCAATTTATATAATAGAAGCTTGTTGTCCACAATATCGAACGCCTTCGTCATATCAAGGAACACAGCTGTTATTGGTAATTTAATATTAATTGCTTCCGTTATGACCCTTCTAAATTTAAGCAAGCAAGAGATGTAGTGCTATTTTAACGAAAACCATACTGTTGATGCTGAAGTAAATCGTGTTTATTTACGAAATTCCATAGTCTTTTTTGAATGCCCTTTTTAAATATTTTTGCCATAACTGGCATAAGAGTTACAGGCCTATAGTTGTTGACATCAGTAGCGTCACCTTTTTTCAATAAGGGTTTAACGGTCGAGTCCTTTAACACATTTGGAAACATACCTTGTCCAAACGATAGATTAATACTATAACTTAATGGTTTGCATGTGTGTTGTGCGGACAATTTTTGTATAAATGCCATCTGGTTCCGTAGAATTTGTACTATTCAGAGATCTAATTTTATTTTCGTCAGTTGGTTGTAAAAATATAGTATGATTATTATTTATATTCATAGTTTTATTTATTTCATTCTGATTATATTAAATGTATTTGTCAAATTAATAAAATAAACCATTAAAAATGTTACTTAAGTGTTGAGGATTGTCATATGTTTTATTACTAAAAGTGATTGAATCAATTTGTTTAACTAATTCACTATAAATAACATTTTCTTGAATAACTTGCCAAGATGCTTAACATTTTTTCTTTTCTTTTAATTGATGGCTTTGTGTGATTAGCACATATAGCCAGTGTCAAAGTAATTTTTCTTACAAGTAATACATAAATATACTATATTTCCTTCCAGTATGATGATGATGAATGATAATAGAAATGAGAAGTGAGAAATGATATACCCCCAACTCTTCGAGTATCTCAGTAAAGATGTGGGGCTTTACTAATTCCTCGGGCGGACTTCTTGAGAGAATTTGAAAAGTTAAGTTGCACTGTTTTGTTACATTTGCCAACACTCATGCGTACTTACGAACACTTAACGGTTAATAATCCACCATTATTTCACATTAATATTCGATATAACACAAATTTTAGAAAATAAAACAAAACCGCAGACATGACTCTTCACTTTCCCGCCAAGAAGTCATGCTTTATCCTTTACATACACATTTATTTATTTATCCTTGAGGGAGGCCTTTGTCCAGCAGTGGACGTCTTTTTGGCTGAGATGAGATGAGGCAAGGAGTGAGACAGAGATTTTTTTTTCTTTAGTAGCTTTAAAATATGTGACAAGGACGGCACCAGACTACGTACTGCTGCATGTTAACTGGTAATCATCTTCTTCGTGATACTAGTATAATTAGAATCTAACTTCACAAGGTAAGTTCGTTTAATTATTAATTATTAAAATTAAATGCCGTTGAATATCTGTTACACTTAAATGATGGCGTACAAATAATAAAATTAGTATGACTAATGTTTTTCACACTATTTCTGATACAAGATAATATTGCATAGTCACTTTAAAGTCCTCGGACCCAACAAACATAATACTATAGTCGTTCATAGTGAAATTCGCTAGATTCGTATGTAATCCTTCAAGCAACTGTTGTACACCTCCGGTAGGAATCAAGTAATGACAAATTTCATAGTTACTGTTTATGTATAGAACATCTTTTGCTATTAATCTCAATTTGTTTTCTGTGCTCAGTGGTACTCAGCAAGCATAATTTGTTCGGTTTTAGTTGTAATTTCTCTTTAATTATGATCTGTTTTCCATTGAAACAACTTTACAAAGAATACACTTCCATCAAACCAATGACATCAACAAAATCTTTTGTTGATGATTGTTGATTTGGGATGATGTTGTAACCTCAATGAGCAAAATGTAAGCGCTATCAATAATAAAAGTTTCCAATATATCTATTGAAATATAATTGTAATTTAATGCCAATGTAGGTATTTCGGAGCCATTAGTTTGAACAAGTTTTGTCGTATAATCTGATCATTGATAAAGCTGGTACGGTATAGAACTCGTTACGGACCGGTAAGAGGGTTAACACGAGTTATTTAGCCGTGTGAATTTGAAATAGGGCTACATCTACGTACATATTGTAACAGATACGATCTCTGCCAATTTGTATCCAACGAATTATCAACAAGTTCGTATTACTAACATTCTGGTATTGCCAAATAGGCGGTGTTAGGGTCGTGTCGTTAAACTGTAAAAGAAAATGTTTCAATTAAGCGAGTAATAGAACACCGTTTTGATAGATTTTAATTAATCAAATTCAGAACAACATGATATCTGCTTGGTATACAAGTCCTTAAATTTGTGACGTCCATAACATTCTCACGTCAATCTCAATCATTCACCAGCATCATTGTTATAAGATCGTGCCAGGTCACTACAGACCTGGACATAGGCCTCTCTTTCTTAGTAAGATTGACTAAGAAAGAGCATGTATCTCAAAGTACGACCCACATAGTGTTTAACAATTTATAGAATCATCCTTCATAATAAACATTCCGAAAGCAATTATTACTGTACATCTCATTAAAATGCAATTTAAATCCCCAATGAGAAATTTAATTCTAAATATTCTAGGAAACACCGCCCAGTGTTGCTTCTAAGGCAGCGCAAGTTGAAGTTCGCTATGTGTGCAACTATTCCAATGCATTCACGAACTTCCTAATTTGGATGCTTATTTACAACTTTCGCAAAATGATGATAAACGAGACATTTGCATAAAGCCATGGATTATTCAGGAAATAGTGGGAGGTGAAAAAACTTGTGTAGGTAGTTACATTTTCGCCCCGCATTAAGGGGCGAATTGGTACCTTGGTAGGGGGCGAAAGGGTATTTTTAGGAAAAGAGGCGAAAGATCAGGGGCGAACGGGTGCGAGACTACAAATGCCGCCTGACCATTTTTTATTATGTTGTTAGGACTTGTAAAGGTGAGTACTAAGGAGGGTTTTTAGGAATATTTGCCAAAGGGTGACATGGAACATGAAAGTTTGAATAGTAGTCCAAATTTATGATTAAGCGTCTTGCTTGTGCTTCTTTTAGAAATTCCTATCTCAAGCAGGGGTGAATTAGGGCATACAATTTTGAGAGCTAAACTATTTTTATGCGTCAAACTAGATCAGTGTATTTGATGCGAACGAAGTGTGGACGAAGTCAAGTAAAAAGATAAGATAAATATTTTTTACTTTTTTCGTTTATTGATAAGAAAAACATTTTACTTGTGTTTATTAACACATTATTTAACAGATTAAAAAAAAAACAATTTTGCGCTTAACAAATACGCACCCAATTAAAATTAGTTGCCGGCAGCCATGTTACTATTTAATTTAAGACAACTTACTGACGCCGACCAATAACCTCATTCTCCGTTTGACGCCAGGATAAAGCAATATATGGCCTTAAAAATAATTCCCACCCTAGTTTAGCTAACAAGATATATCATCGAAAAGACTGTGCATTTCAATATCACTTTGAAAAAAAAAAACAAAGCTAATATAATTATCGGGCGACATCTACCGATAGAGATCGGTAGCTGCCCAGTGTGAAAACCTTAACCACTGACATATTGATGTTATCTAAAATGATTGAACGTTTTTGTTGAAACTAATTTAGAACAAAGCGGTAATTAGACACTCATAAATTAAAACTTACATGTGTTGCGTTCGTATTGGAGGTTGAAGGATTTTTTGTCATTCAATGTTTTAGGGTTATATTTTAAATTGATTTATAGTCTTCCGGAACCACGGCTACAAATTTAACTGCCTGATCGCGGGTGAAATAGTCCCAGTTTTGATACTGGTGGTGACCATAACCAATCATCTCATCATTATAACAATCGGAACAGTAAACGTCATGTACAAAGCTATAAAGTATAAAATGCATACATAATACAATAATGTTTCACTGTATTATATAAATATTCAATTCAGCTTCAGTGCAGCAATAAGCACTTAAAAATAACAAGTAAAATTTACAATAACGTAATTCGAAAGGCACGCTAATCCCTTGGTGCCTTCCGAAGCACAATATTATACTGTATTTTTACTGTATACCAATGTTAATTTTGAAGTATATTTTATAACAAAACACACTCACGCACAAAATAGCCTTAGGTAACAACAGCAAAATCGAGATGATATGGAGGCGCAGATGTTCACAGATATGAGAACCGAACTTATTAGAACTTACAATATTACCTACGTCTAGACTGAACTCCGTGGGAGTTCAGTAACATATCTCAACTATTTTCCAGAAGTACATTGAATATAGCGAACCAAACAGCCAGTACCTATTTGACTACTCAAATCTATTATTTATTTGTGATCTATTATTTGTTTGGTGATCACAAAGCTGACCTGGAAATTGAACTCAGGATCTACAGACATCTAGCCGAGAGCTTTGCCTGCATTAATAACTATTTTTCTTTTATTATAACCTATATTTCGTCCAGTGGTACCTTTATCTTTCTATAGGCCTCGTATTTTAGCGGTCTCCCACCAATCTAAAAGTGGTCGAGATCGTCCGTCATTATATCTTTTTTAAAGCGTATATAAATATTCCCATCTGTGTGTTTATATATCCACATGGCAACAAAACACACGCGGATGTTTGGGTGCGCAATGACCGCGTGGTTGCCCCAACACAGCCTTGTCAAATCGAATCAGTGTTGGGTTACAATGGAGTACGTGGTCGATGTTTTTGGGCTAACCACAATTTAATTTAATTTAATTTAGTTATAAGATTCCAACTGTATTTATAAATTTTATATATGTTGCATGTTGTGCTAGCCTTTAAGTAATTGTAGCATTTAGTCATTATATTAAGAAAGTATTGTTAGAAAGAAAGAGACAGTGTATACAATTGTTGGCTAACCTAATAAAAAAAAATTATGCTTAAAATATTTGATAGCTACGCGAGTGACTTTTCGTATGTAATATATTTATAGCGTTTTGTACATACGCCTGCACATCAGACTACTACAAACTGTCAAATTTCTTCATTAGACTTTAAACTTTATGTACTAGGCATAAGGTTGAAAATATTGTATTGAAGAAATTTGACGGTTTTGGACAGGTTGATGAGCTGGTGTCTGTACTTTACTATGAGGTTTGTTTTGGAAGTCACGTTGAGAACTGGGTTCCGGTTGTTGTCTGTCTGCCATTAATTGTGATCTGATTGGGAAAGCGTTGATAATATTCTAGAACTTTACTAGAGTAAAGCTAATAGAGGCAAAATATTCAGAAGATGTTAATCTTTACTTCTTTGTTTTCAGACAATGAAAAATGCTGTGCTAGTTTTGGCGTACGCGGGACTCTTCTTCCATCTAAAAGCATTAGTACCATCTCTTCTTTGCCAAGGAGATGACTCGAGACAGCAAACGGCAAGCACAAGTGTAACCATCACAAGAAATGACATAGAATTTCTCAGTTATTATATTAATTTTAATTTTATTATAGTATTATATTACTGAACTGAGAAAAAAAATCAATATCCGTCTATGAATTTATATTAGTTACCTTTATAAAAAAAAAAATGCTTTGACATCGACTTCGCTAACGAGACAAATTGCTTTAATCATCGTTCTAGTTTTTTAATCAATGTTTAATTAATCCGTATTTGTCGTTTCAATGGCCGCTTAATTTATGCGTAGGCAAATATTAAATGAATATTATCTTAGATCAGGTCTATTCATCATATTCACGCGGATTTTATTACGTTAATGATTTAATTTGCATGTGGATTTAATTGCTTTTGATTAAGCCAGCTCTGATTTAATGCAACCAGCCAGAGATAAGTTACTAACCTAAACTAAGTAGCATCCCTTCTGCCACGAGGACGGCTCAGGACTGCGCGCACCAAGTTTATATATATACCCTTTATCAGCGAGTTCGCGATCTCGTCTAAATTTTTTACATGACTAAGTCGCTGCGCCTTTACGTCGAAAAATTAAGATAAACAAACACGTTGCATAATTAAATTTATTATAATAATCTTATGAGTTAGGAAGTTAAGCTTTTCACAGCATGCGAGAAATACCATTTATATAAAAATTTTTTCACAGTGGTAACGGTGGAGATATATAATGCAATAAAGTGACTCCGCCATTTCATTCCACTGTTCACTGCGGTCCATACAGCTGCTTGCCTGGTGTTAATAAATTTTATAATTACCATTAAAGTCTGCAATGTTAAATTAATGCTGTGCTTTATTACCAAACCCACTGTGGCATTTAATTCGATACGAATGCTTATACTTTTAATAATAAGTCAGTCCTTACAATCTTGATGCAAAATAACGAAAATAGTTGTGGCATCTGAAAAAAGTTTTATAATAGGTAGGTAGGTATACACACGGCGGCAGATCAACCATCCCCAAACTGTCAAATTCCTACAATCAATTTTGAACATTATCGTTTGGTTATAAGGATCAATATTCATTGGAGAAATTTGACAGGTCTGGGTAGGTTGATCTGCCACCGTATGTACCTATATAAAACATTATCGTTTAGACATATAATGTAAAACGGAGCAACACCCATGTTTAGTAAATTTTTAAAATATTAGATTGACTAAAACTATTTTCAATACTTGTGTTGCTCATAGTTACCCACAAAGATTTGAATACTTTTGATCTTAGATATATATTTTTTTTTTACTTTAGCTTTTTTATAGTTTTAAACTTTAATTTAAATAATTAAGCGTTGCCCTTACAGTGTCCAGGTCATGTGTCCAGGTCAGGTTTTCCGTTTTAAATATGTAAGATTAATAATGATGTTGGTCATAAAGAACAACTGTCAGAAAATAGTACATGTACCTATATTGAATAAAAATAAAAGTATATCTTTTAAGTCACGTAAGTGATTCAAAAAACCTACTGTTTATCACTTAATTTTTTTATGATCAAGGAAAAAACAAATGAATTTCAGATAAAGACAACGTCTGCGCCGCACACGAAAGAACAGGTAATATACCGCTTTAGCGATATAAGATAAGAATTGTATGGAGAAAATGCCAACGAAAATGAAATAAGCTTATACAAAATGATTTTCTTCAAATAAATGAATATTTTTATGTCATAATTATCTGAAACACTAAAATAAATCTACTTTCGTGACGGCAGCGGTATTCTGCCAATGTCAAGTAGCTGTCAAACAACGTATGTCTTTCGGTTTCTTTTTACATTTTTACATAAAAACGATAAAGCGTATTGAAGTATTACTTATTTTAACAGGGTCTTGGCATAAAATTAAACATCTCCTTTGAAAAAAGACAAAGTCTTCAAAAAATTCCACGAGCGGGATTCCGACCCGCACCCCATGACATGCCGGGCCAAGTGCACTACCAACTATGCTATCGGGGCAACACTTTGTCTTTTTTCAAATTGTAATTTGTTCGCAACAAAATTTGCGTAAAATTATTTAAAACCATCATTATTTTTGACATCGAAAATTCTCGAACGGTTATAATAACCGGCGATACCGGTGAGATTCCAAAATGACCCCCACCCCCAGGCCTTCATTTAGGCATGTAATAATTCACTTATTTAAATCACGCTAAATCGGTAGAGGCACCTACCTACACCCGTTATGTTCTAAAATATTATCTCACATAAATAACCTGTCATGTTTATTAAATACATCCGTATCGAAATAGAATGGCGTGAACAATTAGATGCAGTGTGTTTAACGGATATTACTACTGGGAAACTTTTAAAATAATTAAGTCGTTTAATTTTTTGTTAAGTCCAACTACTGTTATATTTTTAACACCTCTTTGTTCAAGTATTTTAAGTGTCTTTTAAGTGCAGATAACAAATTATTAACATTAGAGCAAAAACTAAAGCCATGTAAAAAAATAACAGTTTGTCTATTGTGCTCAGCCGGAAAGTCCTTTCTCCATCCTGTTAGTTCAATTTAATTCAGTTCCTACAATTAATTGCCTTTCACACGTTTTTATGAGACACAAGGTTAACACCGGTTCTTACAACCCAAAAATATTAGAACCCAACAGTCCCCTTGCTGGACAAGGCTTCAATTACTTATTATGTATCTCTCTCCCGATCTTACGCACACGTAGGCCGCCGACTTTGTCAATAAATTGTCCCAAAACTTTTCCTAAAACTGTTTAAAGAAAAAATCACTAAAATGGAATACCTACCTTCAAATTGTAAAAAAAATTAACGAGCCTTACAGTAGTCGCATCTCACCTTTTGAAATCAATATTACAATAGTAAATAGAATATAGAATTAACAATGACGTATTATTTTTTCTCTTTTTTTTTTATTTTTTTCTTTTTAATGTTTTTTAAAAGTCTATTACAATAGAAAATAGAATATAAATTTACAAACCAAAGAGAATGCAGTAAATACATTGGAATACCTACCTTCAAATTGTAAAAAAAAATAATGAGCCTTACAGTAGTCGCATTTCACCTTTTGAAATCAATATTACAATAGTAAATATAATATAGAATTAACAATGACGTATTATTTTTTCTCTTTTTTTTCCTTTTTTTTCTTTTTAATGTTTTTTAAAAGTCTATTACACGCGAAATGGTTGAAATCAATATTACAATAGAAAATAGTATATAAATTTACAAACCAAAGAGAATGCAGTAAATACTCATTAGAAGACATGTCACACTGTTGTCCTGTTACACTGTTACGATCACATTTCTACGAAATCACTCCCACAAATATTTCGACCTACAACACGCATTGACATTAGCTTAAAATGTCGATCACCGGTGGCTTCCCCGACTAACACGTAACAGTTACAGGATCACACTGCTACGATCCTACTTCCGTCCCTTTTCTACGAAATCACTCCTACAAATTGTATTTATCACATCAAAAGAAATCAAATAACAAAGAAAAAGAGGCAACATACACCTACTTGATTCAACATGATGCAAACAGTTTTAGTATAAAACATCGAAGCGTAAACTCTCCTAAGCTCCAAAACATGGAGAAAATGGTTTTCCAAACTGTCTGCCTCTTACTGTAAACTGGGTGGTAGCGATACAATAGGTTGCATGTAATACAGGTAACATAGACGTATCGCACCGGGGCCGGGGGTACGGAGAATTCGTGGGTGGCTTTGTACAGCTAACGCATATCTGATCGAGCAGGAAATGTACCATTCAACTGACAGCTTATGCGTTTACGCCGAACAGGAGTGACTCCTTTATGTGAAGCTCTTGACTTGATGACGTGGAGTACCTGCCGAAAAGTGTGGATACATATAATAGATTTCTATATGGTTGGTTGCATGGACTAAATTTCTATGTACCTTACAAAGAATAAGGTCCGATTAGTAAATCCGTGTTCTGTTCCTGTCTTGTAAACATCATTTAAAATTAGTGTAAAAGAGACAGAACACGGAATAACTATTCGAAGCTTATTTGTTTTGTTGCGTAGATTAGATTTCTATATATTTGGTTGCATTTGAGGTAGGTGTTACTGTCTTGTTGGTAAAACGTTTTGTGTTTGATTATTTGTTTGCATATTCAGGGAAATTGTACATAATCTAAATATACTACTACTTCTAATATATTGATATAAATATTAGTAATTTAAAATTAACATTATAGATGCTTGAAAAAATTGTATTTTGAGAGATAGATAGATTTATAAACTTGATGAGTTTATTGTTTTCTAAAGTTTACGCGAACACTACACATTGAAATGAAACAACTTTTACGGATCTACTCGCGTTTATTTTACACATTAGTTTCAATTAATGTTTATCCTGACCTGACTGTTGACTGACTGTTTAGTCTCCCTGTGACCACGGACCCTACAAAGGGTTCGAAACGTCAGGATAAACATTAATTAAAACTAATGTGTAAAATAAACGCGAGTAGATCCGTAAAAGTTGTTTCATTTGATGAGTTTATTTCACTTGGTAATTTAAATTTTAGTTGCATAATAGGTAAATGTTGTGGCAGCTTGTAAATAAAAAAAACTTTATTGCTTGTAAGTCTTAAAGTATATCAAGCATTGTTTATGTGTATGGTTTTTCTAGCTGTTCTTAAATAAATAAATACTAAACTAGAGCATTTGCAAAATACAGTTCACATCAATATACTAACCCTCTTATTCATAAAAAATATTGAAGCATTATTTAGTTAATCATTATTAACACGTTGACTGCCGCAGAACCAGACACAATAGAACATTTATTGTTTGTCGGTCACCGGTGACCATCACGGCGATTAGACTTAATGATTTTGTCTCTTCTTCTCAAATTCGAAATGACGTTTGTGTGACGTTGACAAAACAATATATTTATGTTGTGTTCAGGCAGCTAGAGATTTAGTGAAGTACACTTCCATTGGTCTTGTCATCACTTAACATAGGTGAGATCTCAGAGAAATATCTCTGAGGATGAGATAAAGGCACTGTGCTTACCAGAAGGTATTTTTTTAATGTGCCAAAATAAATAACGAGCGGCGAACAAAATATTAATGTGTCACATAAACACTAATATAAATACCTAAGCTCAAGCATTGATAAAGCCAAAGGAAATAACAACATAACCGTAGCTATTTTATTCTTTATAAAAAAATACATCGTCGAATGTTACATTTCAGCGTCTAATAGTTAATCAAGCAGAAGAATATGGTCTACGCATTGATGGCCCAGTTACCCGAATAAGAGGATTGAAGCTTGACGACAAGGGTGGATTTTCATTTGGATAAAAGGCTCTCACTATGACAACGAAATCGACTTACTCGCGATCATATTTACTAAAAAGGTAACTCGAAAAAATATGTCATGAATTTTTTCGAACGACTGACTAAAGAAAAAATGGTAACGTTGATATTTTTATTGATCTAAGAACGTTGTTGATATTAAGGCATCATGTTTGTGCTCTTTTTATGTTTTACTTATCTGGATTGTCTGTGTGTACACTGTGAATACAGTTTGTAAACAAATGTATGTATTTGAAAGCAAATTGAAGAAATGAAAAGAAAGAAAAAAAGAAACAGCCACTAATTTTCAGAATACTAAGTTCTTCTGGATTTGTACTTCAGACTTGCTTATGTGCTTCAGACTGTTTTGAGAATCAATGATGTATTGTAGGTTACAACCACTCTAGTACCCACATGGCAAATGCCCGTTTTTTTATTTCACGACATCATGCAACATCTTCTGAGTAGACAAAGCAAACGTAATTATAAATGCTACATACGGTATAGAAATATATATATTTTATTTTATTTTATTTGGTCCGATTAAAAAGAGAAATATCATTTCTTACTTACTGTATAAAAATTGGTGATAGTCGATATCGACCTTGATGCATCAATATAATTAACAGTAACGTCGTCGTTATGAATATTGAAAAAAAAATGTTTTAAAATCTGGCCCAGTCCCTAGCAAGACTAGGTAAATAGCATAGAACTATGACTTTTTTGTTATAAAAGAAAATGTTTTTATTACTTATAATGTCCAACTGCTAACCAAAAGTCTTCCCCACTTCCTTTCCTTTACTGCCTGGAAAGAAAATAAAAGATTATAAATTGACACTCTAATTATTGTTTCCATTTCTAACAAGCTTCAGAAGACGTGCAAGCATTTACTAGAGTATTTACGAGGCGCTATGTCGTCGTAAATAGCAGTAACTGATGGTATTGCGGCATAATTCAGGCCCTCGACGTCTAGCGCAGTGGCTGAGGGGCATCTGGCTGAGGACTGGGAGTGAACGGGATGGTTATACTGATGGAGGGTAACATGGGTAGTGCAGCTACGCGTATTTGCAGTTGTGTGGTCCAGTCGACATTGTAATAAAACATAGGTGTTCGAAAATATCTGCATCTGTGTATATTATAGTGTATATATAGTACGAGCACCATCAAGTTTAAGCAACTTGGTGGTCTAGTGGATAAGACCACTGGTCTTAGACCCAAACGTCTCGGGTTCGATTCCCAGTTTGTGTTCTAGGTTAAAAAAAGTTACCCAAAAGTAAAGTGATCGATGTCGTTGCTGACCGTACACAGTACGTAACTAAACGCTGCTGTTCACATAAAAGGATATTTCGCAAAAGAGGACTGTGGGTCAGTCGATTACACCTAGTACTTCGATGACTCGCTAATTGCGTATCTTTACGCCCATGACTTAGTTGCTAACGTTTACAATGTGCTCCTTTTTTCTAGCGCATCCCTTATTCGGTCTCAGAATACTTACACTACTAATTAAAAGGTTTCTAATAGCTATGGTAATTAGTGCTGAGGCATCCAGTAAATTGACTAAGAAAATGTTGGAGTAGAGGCTTGATGGTAAAACTGGGTACACGTAGATTTAGTGCACGATAGCGCAGCGGCTAGTGCGTGATCTTGCAAGTTAATCAACTATCGCAATGCTAGGTTACTGGATGGCTGACCAAATTTACCCTTAATTGCAACACTCTTATATGCTAAAAATGTAAGCTAAAATAACAGCTGGAATGGGTTTAAAGTAACAGTAGCTTCCTTGTTCGCGCCAAAGAGAGCAATTGAGCGACAAATACAACTTCAGAGAGTGTGTGTATACATATGTGACGTAACACTCTTGGTTTTTTTTTGTGAGAGAGTTTGTTGATTGCCTCTGGGCATTTTCAGCTTCACCGGGCTTTAACACGCTCAGCGCCAAGCCTGTTTCACGAATCCTACCAATTTTAGAATATTTCTGTTTTTTTTTTTTGTATATCTTTGTAGTTTTTCACCCGATCCCAAACCCAAATATACTCAAAAGTTCGTCTGGGCCAGGGTTATTTATTGAGCATATAAAATGTATGAAAAGCGTGTGCATTACCTGATACACAAAGATTTTACCAAAACGAGTCGTGTGTATCAAACATAATACACAATGTTTTAGCAATGAGTATCAAAAATTATACACATGGCGCTGAGCGTGTTATCACTCTTGGTGCATGACTCCATGCGAGGTACTTTACGTTACTTATTTATTGTACTCAAAAGTGCATACAAAGGCCAATTGTTTATTGTTCGTGTGGTGTAGGCCTTTACCTAGCTGTTGGATAACGTATATATGCTAATTAAGAGAATTAGAATCACTGCCTTATTGAAACTTGTCCAAATTGAAACAATATTATCTAAATAAATCGACGAACGAACTAAAATGAAATGAAGCGTCTAACCAAAAATAGTGTTTTGAAATGTTGTATGAGCCATTATGTTATTTTAGTGCGTGGGTGGCTGTTACCTTGGCAAGTCTGACAATAATATTTATTTTAGTTGCCCGAGCAGTGCCAAAGGCAGGAAACCACAATAGTTAATTGCCCCACCGAACTCAGAATCAATATAACAATATCTCCAGAAACCATTCATCAAATTGCTAAAGTATCACTTAAGTCATTTCGCTTGATTACTTAGAATTTAAATGAAGTGTTATTGCAATAGTCAATGTGTTTTAATGCCCGTCAATGTAAGATCAATAAGATAATAATTAAGATCAATTGAAGCTAATATATATTTGTAAATAAGACTTAATTTTTTTTATAGCCTTATTTACAAATTATATATACTAGCCGTCACCCGCCCGCTTCACTGTGGAAATATTTGTGCAAAAACAAGCGGGCGGGTGATGGCTAGTATATACATATATATAATTATGGGTAGGTTATTTTTAGATGCATTAGCAGTCGGTAAAAAACTCCAATCTGCACTGGGCCCACGTCATGGTTAATAAATGGAAGGCTCGTGCCCTAGCAGCTGTAGGGACATGCAATGATACTTTTAGTTTCATTTATTTGAATGTTAATGTCTTAGGGTTTTATTAATAAATTATCGCATCAGAAGCGGTCTACCAGATGTTAATCAAAAGCGGAGTCCAGATGCCAAGATAGCTAGTGTAGCGCAGGGTTGTGCCTCACTAGCCGGTCTCAACTTGCGAAGACGCCAGTTGCTTTTTCACAACTCGTTTGTGGACCCTGTGTTATAGGAAGGAGGTAATACGTGCGCTAGGAGAGCGTTCAATTTTGTTGGTGGTGCGACATAGAAATGATTCACCTTTCAGTAAGATTCATCAATATTCTTCTAACAGTTTCCGCCCAAAGCTCGTCAAAATGACCAAAAACGCAAACCATACATTTTACATACCTATCTACTTATTGTTTTTTCCGCAAATGTGCCTTATATTTTTTTAAATTATTTTTAAACAAAGGGCACAGACTAATAACAACAGAATAATGAGGTAATGTTAATACTATATTACGAGAATTTAAAGAACACGACGCCACAATTGGAGTTGCGATGAAATTAAATTGTCAGTACAATTATACGTACCTGCTCAGTCTTATTAACGAGACAACATAGAGAAAATAACATGAGCCAAGCTCCAGCCTCTAATTTCATACAGATGTCCCATTTTCCAAGACCTCGTTTTGCTATTATTCCATTTTCTAAAGAAATACGGCGCGTAAACACTCTTCCACAAATCCCAGCATAATTACATTACTCCAGGATTATGTGGCATGTGGAAAGTTTTCTTGTTTCCCACGTAATCCTTGGCTTTCGAACGTATTTAGGTTAGTTAAGACCCTGTTTAGTGATCTGTAATCTGTTTCTGACTGCAAAAGAACTTCGGTTAGTTCATAATGGCAGTGTTTGCGCCTTTTTTTGGTTAGGTCTTTTAGCTCTACCGGCTTGTTTAAAATCTAGATAAGATAAATGAATAATTAAAATTATGATTCCAAACCACATAGGGAACACTTTGGCAAGCTAGGTCTCTGGACCTGGATGTACAGTCTAACTAACTATTTTTTTGTATTTTTACTAGGGTCTTATTTACAATATATCAAAATTTATCGGTGAAATAAAAAAGAAAGTACCTGGAATAGTCAGGAGGTTAAATGCTTCATTAATTGGAAAAAAAAATAATTCGTAACATTCTCTTATCAACAAATGCTTAAAATTTATTTTGAAAATGATGGCCTCTTATGTATGGGAAGTGAATGGCGTTCTTTGCTTTTGGTCCACTAAATCCAAATTTCTTCGTTATGTTGCCTATGTTGTTAATATCTACTACACAGAGTGTGTTGTACACACACATAGAGAACCTTAGAAATAATAATAAACGTAATATAACCACACCCTAAAGGCTCATAATATATGTACTTATGTAACTTCAAACGTAGCATAAAAAATATGGGCTGGGTACACTACCGCCACCTTTGATTTAATATTCAAATAAGCATGGGCAGATTAAGGAAGCACATTCTATAGGAAATGAGCGAACATGCGCGGCCCTAATTATTCTATTGTTCCATTGTCTTTACTCATGCCCGGTATGCATAGTACACGGGAAGAAAGTAGTAATTTGTTTTTGCGGTTGTTTTCTTACTCTGCCACAAAAGGAGTAGGAAGTCTGAAGGCCTTGTTATGGATTCGGGAGTAGGGCAATACCCACTTAATCGCTTTGTACCATCCCATTACATATCGTGAGTGTGGTTTAGGACGGACAGCAGACTCCGATTTCCACTTGGCGAGGATCTGCCAATTCGGATAACGCCTGGGATAGTTTGGGCGCCCTCAAGACTCCCTTGAGGCTCCGGCAATGTGACTACGGGGTTACTCATAGTCACGTAAACCAGCCTCAGCGTCCCTAGTTTGCAATAGCTGTTGTTAATCATCTCAACCTAAAGTCGTTATCTGCTGGGCATAGGTTTTGTGCTACTTGCATCCAGCGGCTTCCCGCGACCTTCACGAGATCGTCGTCGGTCCACCTTGTTTTTGGCCTGCCCACACTGCAGTTTCCTATTGTTAATGTTACAACAGATATAAAAGCAACACCGGTTAGTCATACCTATCCTCTTTGACTATGTAATGGTTCGCTTGCAACTTTTGTACATTACGCCAATTATAACATCGCCTCCGACCTTTTTGGTTATGTCAATCAAACTTTTTACAAGCTTTTCAAAGCGTTACCTGATTAAATCGTATCAGTTCTTTTGGCTCACAATAGGAACTTAATGTCTCTATTTGAACAATCGTGACCCAAAAAGGTAACACAAATCCTTTTAAGCTAATTAGCTTTAGATTCAATTAACATTGATGGAGTACCCGTGACGCAGTGGATCGTTAGAATGTGATGTTCGTTAGTGCTTGACATTTCAACAAAATACAGGGAAAGGCGGCGCAGACTGTAAATATCATCGGAGATAAGCAACCTTTGGAGGTAGTACACGACGGCTTTGAACAGCTCGTTGTTTCAACGCGTCGATCACGGCTAACGTTATCCGTATTGCGTTTGAATCTTGTTCGGACAATCTAAAATGGTTGAGATGTCACCGCAAAGTTGTCGCGGCTGATGGCATAGAACAACTACAGGAACCTATAGATCAGTTAACTAACTATAATTACATATCAGAGTATTTGATCTTATCTTATCTTATCTTTGTAAAGCTTTCATGCACAGTTATAGCACTAAAGCTCATCTAGATTGTTTAATAATATATAAATAAAATAATAAATGTAGAACAATGATCACACGATTTACATTTAACGACGACGTTCTTTTTAGACCCACAGTTGCTGATCTTCAAGTGTTATATTATTTATTATTTTACGTTTCACTTATATTATGTTAAAATCAATGTATGGTATATGCCATATACTATGTAGAAGAAGAAGAAGTGTCTAAGTCGGTATTATCTCGTGAAATTTTGTTAGTAAGAGGTTTAGTCGTTCGGTTGGTTACTAATCATAATCCTATATATCTAAACTCCGAATAACTGCCATTTTATGACAATAACCAGGACAGGATTAATATGCAACAATACGAAACAAGGAGGAGATCGATATATTTTAATTTGGTCACCCATTCTGTGAGCCACCGTTCCATCGAGCTAATAAAAATTAGAAAACAAATGAAGTGATAAAACTACAAACCATATAAACACTTATTATTTTTTAATAGATAAAAGGGAAGTATATATAGGTTCTTCTAGTGATTCTAAATTTAAAATTCATCGCTTGTCGTTCCGAGTTCGAGGAGCACATGAGATAACGATCCGAAGATTGCCGATTCTTTTATCTTATGCTCGGGGATGGCTTTTGTTGTGAATTTGCGACGCTCACGAGCTTAAGGCTTTTAACACAATTGCTTTTATATACAATTTACAGTTCAGTTTAGTACTTGATTTTAGTTCAAACCAAACCAAGGAACAGTTATAAATCTTTATAGTTAATAATTAAAATAAAATAGACACTTAATAACATACTACTCTGTGTAAAAAGTACGGGGAATTCATAAATTACAGAACGCGCGGTAAACATATCAACCTATTTTTCTATAAGTTAGTAGCACTGTACTGAGTTACCGCGCGAAATTTGAGCGCTATATGTCACTCAGTGTAATTACAGCTGCCATTTTTGTATTTCATTGTTATAGGTGTTCTGCGATTTTACTATGAAAGCACTTGTTAAACCAAGAGTTTGCCTTAAGTTTTGCGTATTAAACGAAATTTCCTGTGCCGAATCACTAAAAATGTTGCAGAAGACTTACGGTGATTCGTGTATCTCAAAAACACGGGCATATGAATGGTGTAAAGTATTTAATAAAGGCCGACAAGTGGTAGTTGATTTGCCTCATTCTGGTCGACCACCAACCGCTGCGAATGATGAAAACATCAATGTAATCAAAAGTCTGGTGCTTGAAAATCGACGCATGAGTCTTAAAGAGTTAGCTCTAGAAGTAAACGTTTCTTTTTAATCCGTTCATAATATCTGACTGACATTTTGGACATGAAACGCGTCGCCGCACGATTAGTTCCAAAAATGCTCAATTTTGTCCAAAAAGAGCATCGAAAGCAGGTTGCTGCAGACATGATTTCGCGAGCTTCTACGGATTTTACCTTCACGAACTTTATGAGTACGATATGCAAACAAGTCAACAATCTTCAAATAGCGGCTCGAAAATGAGTCGAAACCCAAAAAACCGCGTCAAACCCGCTCAAAAATCAGAGTAATGCTGATAGTTTTCTTCGATTGCCGCGGTGTAGTGCACTACGAATTTCTTCCAGAGGGACAAACGGTGAATAAGGAATATTATTTAGGTGTCATGAGGCGTTTGCGACTGGCAAGCGCTGGCGTAGCTGTATTGCAAGCGAAGGGGCTACTTTTGACGAATAAATTACTTTTTTGGTTTTATTGAATAATGCCCGGTAGTTTTTACACGGACTACGATTTATAATAATGATTAGTTATCACACAAAACTTGCTGTGGTAAAAAGTAATTAGATGTATTTTGTACTCATTTATTTCTTTTGTGTTTATATTATGCCGTACCGTGGAAATATTTGGTCATTATATCACCGGAAGTCAAATAGTCAATTACCGTCAATATTTAAGCCGAAAATAAAAGCTCACTTTAAACTAAAAAGATACTTAAAACTCACACCAGGACTAGGATCAGAACTAACAAAACGTGACGTTACTCCCTAGTATTCTTAGCGATGTTAAAAATATAATCTGAATTTAAGCAAGCACTTACTTTCTCACTTTTTCAAACACACTTAAACAAATTAATTACTCATCATAAGAAAAAGCACAACATCAAAAGCTAAGCAAATAAAACAATACGAGTTTAAACAAACGCGTTTTCCTCTTCATAATATTATATAAAAATAACTTTTTTATCCCTCTCAGAAACTCGTAAAGCATAAAAACGCAGTTACGGTTCTCCCGTTTCGTATTTATAATTTTTATCTGTTTCTGAGAAGGACAATAAAGTTATTTTTATATAAAATAATGAAGAGGAAAACGCGTTTGTTTAAACTCGTATGCATCTACATCTCTAGTTTGTTACCTGTGACTCAAGTCATCAAAATCGAAGACGTGACTTTGTAAAAGCGTATGTAATTATTTGACTAATTAAAAATACATAGTATAATCCATTACTTAATATACTACATTAACTTATGTGATTCTATTTTATATGTTAGAATAGATTTATCCCAATAAATCCCGCAAAAGACACATTTATCATAATTTCAAAACATTACAATAAAATAAACGTACATACTCCTTTACAAGGTCATTTCATTACAAATAAATGCTAGTGTTGGGATAGGATTCCAAGTGAAGTTCAATTAATATTTAATTACCAATCGATTAAATTCAACTTCATGTTTTTCATCCTAGCTGTATTCATTAAATTGTTAGTTTTTATTTATTTTTCTTGTGTATATGACGTTTTTACAGAACTTCTAAAAATTAGAAAAGAAAATGAATTGGCAGATTAAATAGGAACAGTACTTCATTAGAATAATGATATTCAATTGATAACTTCAATTATCATTTGATGCAATTACCTCAGTATTGTCTCAACCCTAGGCATACCAATTTGATATCTGTCACGGGTATCAAGCTATATTGGGGGCTTATAACATTTGTGTTTTTGTAATATATTGGGGGATTTCTTGGCGGGAAAGTGAAGAGTCATGTCTGCGGTTTTGTTTTATTTTCTAAAATTTGTGTTATGTCGAATATTAATGTGAAATAATGGTGGATTATTAACCGTTAAGTGTTCGTGAGTGTGCATGAGTGTTGGCAACTGAAACAAAACAGCGCAACGTTACTTTTCAAATTCTCTCAAGAAGTCTGCGTGAGGACTTAATAAAGCCCCACATCTTTACTGAGATACTCGAGGGGTTGGGGGGGTATATTATTTCTCACTTCCCATTTCCATTATCATTCATCATCATCAATATTCTTTATTTATGTGTTACCTAAGAAGATAGAACGAACAAATAAAATTAAGAAACTAATGACTTGGCAGCATGGTCTATGACCTTAGCCGGCTCCACAAGGAACGAACTACACTTAAAAAAAAATCAAGCTATATTGAACAGTCTATAGATATAAAAAAGTATCGCGTACTTCTTTGTCAGATATCTATTTGAAAAAAAAAAGAAAAAGAAAATTCACAACTGTTTGCTGTTATGTACTAGCCCTTGGATTATAATAATGTAAATAAAAAAAAACAAAATTGTATCTTGTCTTAAGAAGGCACTGCTTCAATGCCACAAAAGTTATCAAAGCTTACGTGCCTTTTCTCTGAGGACAACAGATAAAATATAAACAATAAATACGTCGCAGTCACAGATCAATGCAAAATGAACTTTTAAGCTCGACATTAAAATTAGCATCGAAATAACACCTACCTGTAGCGACAGACGAATCGTTTTCCAGTGAATCGGAGTCGTCATTTAAGCTAAACTTTCTGTAAATATTGTGTTTATTTATGTCCTGTTTATTGCGTTAACTTTATAGGCAGTAAACGTGCTTTGTAATTTAAGCTCGACAAGTGCGCATGTCCGTGCATATCCTATGCGTGTCATGGCCATCGGTTCATGGTTGCGCCGGCACATCTCATTACGGCGAACGCTGGTAAACAAAGCTATTAGACAAAAGGATTAATTTTTGTGTCATAATTAACGCTAAGTTATAAGGTAGGCAGACGTGGCTGCATGTAGCGGGTGTCGTTACAATTTTAATGAAGTTCATCTTTGTTAAAAATGTAATTGAAAAGAATTGAAAAAGATAAAGACTTTTTGCATAATAGGTATACGGACCTCAACAGAGATGAGATTAAAAGTGACACTATAAATAAACACACTAAGGGTGAACGGGGAACACACCAGTATCTTCGGAACCTTGCCTAAAGGGACTCCTTTTAATAATATATTTTAGATAGTTATTATATTATATTTTTGTTAAGAAATAGCTTATTAGATTCAATTTTATTTTAAAGTGACACTATTGTAAAATCACATTTTACATACAACTCTTCCATCCTTATATAATTATAAACTTTGTTTTAAAAAGTTTACGCAAACACTGTTAGGTACATTTAAATAAAACACTTTTTACGAATTTTACTCAAGTTTAGTTTACATATCATTTAATCCTGGCGTTCCAAATTCTCTTCAGGGTTCCTGTGACTTTGTTACCAGAATTAGAATTAAACGAGATAATATGTAAAATAACATAAAGGCATTCTAATTTCGAAATAACTTATCCATATTTCCAATCTGTCCATAATTGAGATCCCAATAAGTAAAGATTACGTTTAACAAGTTACGTAAAGGTAAATTGTCAAGCGCATTTGCAACTGATGACATCGATTGCGGAGGCATTAGATAATAACATCCTTCGTATGAATGATGCAGTCGAGAATGAACGCAATTACTATGGGGCTTGAATCGGTTTAAATGAGGGAAAAAGTTCATTACCAATGTAGGTTGTCGGTTAACCAATATGACATAATATATAATGATTTTCTTATACAATCTCATATTGTTAGAAAAAATAATTAAGCTAGTTCAAACACTTCTAAATAACATATTTGAAGTACCTACATGTATAATAATGATTAATTTACATTCTTTTTTAGAAGTAGGCAGAACCTATTTTGAAAAAAAAACTATAATTCGCTCATACTCTATTTATTACACAAGAAAATATTTGCGTCAATATGTTATTAGTAAAAAAATGCTGAAGATAATGAAAGAATTGTTGAAATTAAATGATTTTAATAAGACAAATTAACATAAGTCACTTTCATTAAGTCGGCATCGAACCAAATGTTTCAGAGAGAAATTGAAATTTTATTGGAATCCCGAAACACAGACAAGGGCTGAGTGAGCTCTTTAAGATATTGGAAGATACGATTAAAACCCAAAATGAAATTAATTAATTTCGCATGTTTCCAAAACAATTACCGAACTTTCATACCTATCTATTATGTAAACGCAATGAATAACAATTTGTGCCTGCTTTACAAACTTAACGGAGCCATCGTTCCCTAAGCGTAAACGGTGCGGTGTGAAATTAATTTGTATTGAACGTACAAGTATATGGCGATGTACATCCTCATTCAACAAGATATTGCGCGATATTGTAATATTAAGTTTTCAACACAGATTATAGTTGCTACGTAACAGATACATAACTCCGTTACGATAACGAAAACACGCATTAATTACCTAAAATGTTAACATATATGTCAAGCTTTCGATGCGTAGAGAAACGTCTGCCCAAGAGTCAACAAAACTTTGGATCGAATAATTTGTATATTGTTTTGATAAAATATCCGTCATTGACTTAAAAAAATCGTTATTTTGTTTCTTAAGCACGTGAAATATAATTCAATTGTGTATACAATCAATATAATAAAAAATGGACACAAGGTGTAAACAATATTTTTAATTCAGCAAGTGGTAATTGCTTCATTGAAACTTATAACATTGCATAAAACTATACTTAATATTTAATTATTTGCCCCCGATGATGAGATCAATAACATACTTTTTTTATTGTTTAAATCAAAATGTCCCTGATGCATCTACCGTTTTCAGCACTTACAAAGTGTCATAACCAGATGTCATTCATCTGATCTCATCGCCTTTATAGGCAAGCAAGGAAATGATATTTGGTTCGCATCGTCAATAGCTTTTTTTTCGTCTACCGAATCTTCCTGTATGCATGACAAGGCACATAATAAAGCCGCTTGTCATCACCATTCCATCAACCTTAGAGTATTCAGGTTCTTCCTACACACCACAAACAATAAGAGCCGATGCAACAATAGGAAACTCGTTTTGATTTTTGTGGTACTCACAAACTAGAATAGTTTGACGTCTCATTCGCGTGGCGATGGCGCTCCAAACTAAAATGAGAGTTTTTTTTAAAGTAGGTCACTTATTATTTTTTATATAGCCTTATCCTTAACTGTTTGCGCACTGTTTGAGTATGCCGGAATTTCACCTTTGATATGACAAAAATGACATTATATTGATTTATATATCATTTAGGTAATAATAATATTATGCCATCTAGAATGTTATCATAAATATATAATTAGCAAATCTTTAATATTTAGTTTGTGAATAATTTCGATTTTATCTTCTTTAGCCAGTATCCAAACCTACTTTAGGCTATTTTTACGCGGTATTTCATTGTAAAATCAGTTAAACCCTCAAGATTTATGATTTTAGTGCCGTATTTCCCCGTTCTGCTGCCGTGTGAATATAAATTGTCTGGACATATACATATTATGTCTATTTAGTGTAGGTGTAGCGTTCACTTGTTTGTAGAACTCTCAATTCAGTGCCGTTTGGAGCCGCCACCCATGGTTTGCTAACACCTTGAATATTTTATAACTCTTTGAAGAATTTAGTCAGCTCAGCGGGCGTTGTGCTAACTCAGCTTGCAACGTGTGGAAGACGCCGCTACTGTACTATTGAATTTGTTTGTATCAGATTTAAGATAGTGTTTACACAGTAAGTTCATCATATGTGTCTAGTGGTTCAGGCCACCCCGGTCTCAGACCCAGAGGTTCCGAGTTCGATTCCCAGCGGGTATTCTTTGTGAAGTAAGCTTCCACCTTATCATCACTTAACATCAGGTGAGATGAAGGGACGGCGCTTACCAGTAAGATAAAAAAATATTATTTTTTAACTTTTGCAATATAATTATCTATTGCTGTTAATGTTTCTCAATGGTTGCTATTTTTGTGTATGATTTGCTATAAAACTCAACGATCCAGTAAGATCAGAATTGTAACCGTGATCTATAAAAAATGTATTTTATGTATGCTTGTTTTTTTTTATTTCACGTCGTAACACCCGATATTCAGAAAATAGGTCTAAATTACAGCAATTAAAAGCTGCAATGCGGTTTTGACATCAATTTATTTAATTGTTTCGGCCTGATAGATAATATTACTGAATTGATTACCTAAATGTCACTGCAAATTATTATCCGATGGTGCATCAGATAGAGAATTGTTAAATCCATAAATTTTTTATTCCTAATTATTGACAACTACGCTAATTAGCTGCGTTTAATCAGCGATATTCAAAGTTTGTTGGTAATTAATTGTTTACGTGCTTATTACCCTTAAACAAACGCGAATCCCTGGATAAGATATCAAGAAAATGACAATTCCGGGATTCCGGGTAAATGATGATCCTAGATTTCATTTTTGGCAATGAAAATATAAAAAAAAACCCTATTTTTTTTAAAGGGGTTTGTTTGATGGTAAATAATTTACCACTGTCCATATAGAACTACAACATTCTAGAGTGTAAGTGGTAAAATGCTTACCCTTGTCCCTTACAGTTTATTTTTATTTCTACACTAATTGTTTCTCCTTGTTTTGCTTTTAATTTTTTTTTCAAATAAAACAGTTTTTTAAATGTTTTTATTTACTCAAAATCACTTATAGGTCCCTATTGTATTATAGGTCTCATATTGCACATTTTACGTAACAATTTGTAATTATTAATTATTTTATTTTATTAGGAAAACCAACACCATACATATTACTCGAATATTGTAATGAAATCTTGAAGTTTTCCATTGTTAACTTTTTTCTCCTGGCCATGATGACTCTACAAAAATATGTCATTATAAATATCTATTTATTCCTTGTTTTAAACAAAAGTCCTTGTTATAAACAAACTATATTTAAGTATATAATTATTTTTTACGTATTTGGAACTGAAAAGGGTAAATAATTTACCACTTCTTTGAAACATCAAAAAATATCCAAATATTTATTTTCATACGCCGTTAATGAGTGGAATAAGACATAAATATAGCGTACTTCATGAATTAGAATCGCAAAATAACTAACCAGATTTTTTGTTGAAAAAACTTTTAAAAAATCTACTGAGCACCATAAAATTTTCGAATTTTTTCACCTAACGGTTTGTCAGTTTTGACGTAACAATACACTGACAGTTGACAGACAGACAGTATATTGTTACAGACAAAAAGAACACATTTCATTACAGACATTTCTATGGTGTGTGTTGCCATGAACAAGATAAAGTAACTATTAAGGAACTATAATTTGGTAAAAATATTTCTTATTCTTTATATAACAACGATAAATATATTAGGTTTTTTAGAAAACTTGAAGTGGGAAAATAGTTACCTTTATTTTATTAATATACCACAGAATAACTAATTTAATTCACTGGACAGAATTTGTTACCTATCGTTTTCATTTGACGGTTTTAACAGGTTGGATTGGATTTATGTATTTATTTTATTGACAACCAGGACGAGTTACAATGACAACTAATTAAAAGTAAACATTAAAACAAAGTTTATTCTCATATTTGTTTTGAGAAGATATTTATAAGATTCTTACCATATTTATTATTTTTGAGTAATTAAGAAAAATAATAAAATTGCCAACTCTACGATAAAAGAAATAATATAAAATAAGATATGAGTTACAGTCTTAAACAATCACATGAGTATTTTGACTTTAATTTTGTGCAGTGGCATACAAATCTATATTTACACCCAAACCAAGAATTCTACTAGGCAGTTTTATGAGCGTTCGTCATCCATATTTTTCCCTAATCAATAACATTAGGTTCCAGATAACCATTTCGTTAATTACAAATACCTACGTGTTAAATGCCTCTCAACAATTATTTATTGTTCACTAACAAACAGGCGTTAATTTGTTCACTTTTATGACCATTACAATATTAGTATTTGTTACAACTAAATATCGACGGTCGTGATGGAATGCGCCGATAAGTTATTTGGTGTAATGCTTATAGTTAATTCTACTTGTGCTAATATCGGCCCACTATATTGTATTTGAATAATTCAATTGTAGTCCGTACCCGTTGTAGGCGTTCTTCGAATGTTTCGTTTCTAGATCGGACATTGAAACTTCATTAGGTATATGGAAATAATAATCTTGTTATATTGTTTTTGCACGCAAATTATACCTAATAACTTATTGCTTTATGGTTAAAATGGTCTAGAAAGGTTTGCAACACTATTAATTAGGTATTAATGATACTTCAAATTTAAAAAAAAAAAAAAAAGGTATTAATGCTAGTTGACTTTCAGAAACTATCACAGCGCGTACTTTGGTTTTTTATTTATGTTACATTTTGATATTCCTTTGTTTTGGTTAAATTTTGGCAATTTTTCTGGATTTACTATTTAAGTTTTCTACCTATTGTTATATACTCGCAGTTATTAAGTATGTAAGTGTGATATAATGATGTAAGATAAGGTAAACAATTTTGGATAACTATACCAATTTTTACCAATATTTTTCGAATAGTACTTACTTGCCAATAAATCCCTAAAATTTCGTTTAATACTGTTTTAAATGATAATATTGACTTAATAATTTTTTTAAAATTAAAATTATAAGTTTTTAAAAACGTGATATAGCTAATGTAGGAATATACAAACGAAACGTCTTTCGCAGGATACAAAGGCATTCACACAAACCAATATACTAAGCGGTCAAACAACAAATTTTATCATATCCAGTACTTGTATACAGTTGGTATTGTAATTATAGTAATGGACAAACACCAGGGTTAAGGTTTAGCAGCCTTGAGCTTGACTCGTGACTGTCTGTCTGCTTGATTTGATATGACACGACGAATTAGACTGCCCACTTTATCAACCGCTGATTGACCTAATCATACATTCCGATTGTGTCTGATAAGATTTTTAAGCGCTAAATGCAGGTTTGGATTAATCGTATCGGATTTTTTACAAATGATATTGATGTTCAGTATCGTTTTCCGGATTTTTTTTAGGTTGTGGCCGGTGACAGATTAAAATAAACTTCCATTAAATATCCTCACTACTGATCTGTAATTATCAAATCTGTGGCACCACATGTAGTTTGTGCGTAGTGGCCGAGTGGCAAGGTATGCTTAGTTACATAGCCGGGGCTCGTGATCACCAAGGCAAGAGTGGCGCCTTCAAGTTTTTATGTATCACTAGCGGCCCGTCCCGGCTTCGCACGGGTGGACATTTTTTTAAATATAGCCTATGTTAATCAGCGCTAATGTAGCATTCTAATGGTGCAAGAATTTTTTTAATCGGTCTAGTAGTTTTTGAGTTTATTCGTTACAAACATACAAAAGTAGAAAGCTTTCCTCTTTATAATATTAGTATAGATATAAATAATATTTATCTATAATAATAATATATTATTATATATATTATAAACATACTTCCTAATAGACTTTGAACTTTATGCCTTAACAATATGGTTGAAAATGTATTGAAGAAATTTGTCAGTTTTGGATAGTTTGATGTGCAGGGTTCTGTACCAAACGTTGTCCCCCCGCCCGATCCTCTAAAAACCACAACACACTTACAGAATACACTAAACATGCACACCAGTTTAGGCCCAAGACACCGTACTCGTAGAACGACGGCGACGAGCCGGTTCACACGCGCTTTATACCAGGTACAGACATGTACCTGGTATAAAGCGCGCTTCTCCCCACAACCACGGCCCGGTCAACCCGAGCCGAGGTTCAAGCCTTTAGAGGCACCCTCGGGTTGTTCCACACCCCGATCCGATCCAAACCCCTCGGAGAACCTGGTAGCGCACGGGGACACGCACTAGTGCGAGATGCCGTTCCCTCTAGAAAACCGCCGAAGGTGATTCGTTTCGCACGGCTTGACACGACTCAAAGTGTTACTCTTTGAGTTTCTCGCCGCCCCAAAAAAAAAACGGTGAAGCTGAAAATGCCGTCTAAAGTAATCAGTAAACTCTCACTAAAAAGAAACCGAACGTTAACTAATAATAAAATTAATTAAATTAATCAATTAATTGTAGCAATAACTTGATATTTATGATGATGGAGGCCTTTACACTGACCCACAGTGTATTGTCTTATTAATTTTAGTTATTTTTACCATCCTGATTAAAACTAACGGTTTTTAGTAAATTGCTCATGAGCAAAAGCACCGCAAAAGCTTGTGTTATTCGATCTGACTATATTAGTTGCACAGCTTTGCAAAGTTCCGACGAAAATTATCAAAGTGAGCCAACCAGTTTAATGAAATGTTCCATGTATTTGGCTAAAATGAACTTCATTCACGAACTTGTTATTCCTAACCAAACTACATCTACGCTTTGCGGTAGTGTTCTAGTTGAATTTTAATTCTAGTTAAATTTTAATTTCTACTAAAGGAAAATGTTTAATAAAGGATATTTTAACAATACTTGTATAACTAAAATTAGTGGCGGTATATATTTTTAATATTAAATTTTGCTTGTTTATCACTATGAGAAGCTACTCGTGCCACACTAATTTGTTTGTTTTTTTTTCTTTTCCTTCACGTGTTTGAATGGCTAATAAATTTGCACTAGACAAACAGGAGACATACAAATTTTTAATTTCGTTGACGTGATCCCATTGCCCAAATAATACTTGCATTAGGCAGACGCGCTGCACTCCGGTACTCATCATATATTTAAAGTTTAATTTCTAAAATTAAAAGTGTTAAGCTTGTTCTGCCCTCCACTGTACCGTAACGTGTTTGTGGATTATTCCACAAACACATAACGTGCATACAGCATATTCCGTGCCATGTCCCGGCACAAAAGATCTTTGGCCGTACGGGTACTGGCGGTTGAACAACGTAAAAAGCAACCAGTCGCCATCATGTCACTTCAGCGATGTTACAAAAGACTGTAAAAAGTTCACTGTTCACCAGTATTCAACAGTTCTGTCTCATACTAAAATAATAGTGTTTTTACATTTTCGATAAAATATTGTTATTATTATCATATCAGCCTATAATTGTAGCGATGACTCCATTTCAATGATGGAGGCATTTGCTTAGCAGTCTTTTTTTTTAAGAGAGATTGCTGATTGCCTCTACGGCATTTTCAGCTTCACCGGGGTTTTTTGGGGGCGGCGAGGAACGTAAAGGGTCCCTCAAGCCGTGTGAAACGAATCACCTTCGGAGGTTATCTAGAGGGAACGGCATCGCGCACTAGTGCGCGTCCCCGTGCCCTACTAGATTCTCCGAAGGGTTCGGATCGGATCGGGGATCGGAGCAACCCGAGGGCGCCTCTAAAGGCACGGACCTCGGCTCGGGTTGACCGGGCCGTGGAGGAGGAGAGAAGCGCCCAGGTACATGTCTGTACCTGGTGTAGAGCGAGTGTGAACCGGTTCTTCGTACCCTTGTTCTACGAGTACGGTGTCTTGGGCCTAAACTGGTGTGCATGTTTAGTGTATTCTGTAAATGTGTGCTGTCATTTAGAGGATCGGGCGGGCTTAGCAGTAAGACTTAGCTTAACTGAAGTTATACATTAGGCTTTAAGCTTTAGTAAACAAAATAAGATAATAAAGTAAAAAATGTACACAAACCTTATGACATGGCAAAAGTCTTCTTGCAATTCTTGTAGTTATTTCTGTTTATCGCTGGCGGGACCACAATCTGATTCATAAGTATGCGTTCGAAATAAAATAAGTAAAAAAGGAAAATAAATCAAAATGAAAAGAGTTTAATTCGTTGTTTCTTTTCCTTATGAGTTATATTCCGCTATACATATTTCATTTTGTGTTAGGTTATCATCCTTAAAGAAACGATTGAAAAACCGGGCTTTGAGTTACATAGTCAGAACGCATTGTTCCAAAAAATCTGGCGTTTCTAACGGATTCAGCACTTTGGACGTTGACAGGGCGGCGCAGTACACACGCTAGACATTTCACGACATTACCTGTGCAAGTAACAGCGATGCGATGCAAACGATAATGTCACAAAAAATTGTCGAAGATCTGGTTCAAGTGGGGGGGGGGCCTATGTCTAGCATTATGCAACTGCTTGAATAGGCCTCCCTTGGGGATGTATTTAAAAATGATAACGTCAATTAAAATTGTAATGCTAGTAAGCTTTAGTAAACAAAATAAGATAATAAAAAGATATAAATAAGATATAAATGAACTATATATATATATATATATATATATATATATATATATATATATATATAGTTCAGTTTGGCAAATCGCAGTGCAATGTTATAAAGTTTGTGTAAATTTTTTACAGTAGTGGACATATAATTAGAAACACTACCAACGGAACTTAACATTATACAAGATATTTGACCCTAATACTTTTTATTTGGAAATGAAACAACAAATAGCATAAAATATTATGTTCAATAACTTTATCATTTATTAGAAAAAACAACAAAATATCAACTAAACAAGTACCGATTCAATTTTAAATTTAATACAGACAACTAAATGAATTTTAAAGTAACAACAATAATGGACAACTAATTAGAAACAATACAAAAATAAATAATTTATAAGTTTAATTATTGTTAGGTAATAGATACTGTGTATAGGCTACTAAAACTTATAATTAATATTTTGTTGCGTATCCTTTATTATCAATCAATCACAGCTCTACAATGACATGGCATTGATTCAAGCAATTTCATAAATTTTTCTAGTGGGATTGAATTCCATGTTTCAACAAAGCTTCGTAGAGTTCGTTGTGACTGGAGTCACGTTTGATTGAGACTTTCTTTTTTACGACATGCCACAGATTTTCTATGGGATTTAAAACAAGGCTATTTGCTGGCCAGTCTACGACGGAAATACGCTGTTCCATTAGAAAATATATTACACTGTTGGCGGTGTGTTTAAGGTCATTATCATGCTGAAAGATCCAGGTTACAGGCAAATAGTCATCAGAGCAGGTATTCATTGTCTCTTCTAAGATGTTTTTGTACTGCAGTTGATCCATTGTACCTTCAATCTTTCGAACGGGTCCAACTCCACATCCGGAAAAACATCCCCATACCTTGATATTGCCGCCCCCGTGCTTGACTATGCTTCTAGTGTATTTATAAATTAAAAGTATGGTTTATTGGACGTCTAACGTAGCGCTTGCCGTCTGAATTTACCATGTTTTTTTTAGTTTCATCTGACTTTTTTCCAATCTCGCACCGTCCAATTGTAATACTTTTTAGCGAATAATTAAATTCGAGAAACCCTCCCAAACAATTTTGCTTCCACTAATCTACGGCGTACCAGTCTTGACGAGACGTTTCTAGGGTCATCAGGCGAAAAAACTTCATTTTTAATCTGGTTGGAGCCAGCTGTTCTCTTGTACGTCCATTTTTGGTCGATGTGCAAATTAACAATTATTTGCCTAGTTGACGCGTCACAATTTTTACTTTTGCCCATTTTGAACAAAAAATCGTAAACAAAATTCCAATTTGACGTTCAATTGCCGACAAAACGATAGAAATATTATATTATATAAATATATATTATATATATATATATATATTATATATATTATATAATTTATATAATATATAATAATATAATATAATAATATATATTATATAATTTTTTCACAAACATTGTATGTGGAAAAAATATGTCAAAAATTTTGAGACTTCATACAAATCAGGCTAATCATGTGTTTGCTAAAGTAAGGGAACCCCAAAAATTTTTGTTTTATTTTGACCCATGTTACTATGAGAAAGTTGTTTACTTACCGTTTCTGAGTCGCTCCAAAAAAGTTGGGCACTGATAAAAAAAAATCCTGTATAATATTTCAGCTTAAAATGTTTCTCGTTCCTTACGCCCGCCGCAAGACAGCGTAATCTTCAATGTTCATAGCCCGTTTTCTGGAGGTTTCTTTGAAATTTGCGTTTTAATTAACATAAGAAAATAGTACTGGCGTGTTAATTTATTTATCTACTTTAATAGTTATAAATAATTGAAATTTATATAATACAATTATTAGTAAAAAAACATAACATAACTAACTACATTATTGAAAAAAATTAGATAACTAAAGACAAAATAAAACCTATAAATAAATAAATGTAAAATACCATTTATCGAAACCGTATAGAAGCAATTCATAGAAGTTTATAAGTAAAAATCGCAGCAAAAATATTATGTCAATAATGAGAAATAAAGCAATTTTGTAAATTGATTTCAGAAATGTAGATTTTTTTAAAATAAAGTTATCATTATAGCTGTTTAATCTTAACTGTTTTATACGCTCGTGCGGTATAGTAGTAAGATGGTCTCAGGCAAAGGGGTCCAATGTTTCAAGACCAAACATAAATAGTGCAACCCACCAGCGACTTATGCACGGTTCCTATATCTTACGATTCATCACTCTAATTCAGTAACCTACTATCCGTTTTTGTGCTTTACAGGTGTGCGCACAACAACAAGCCAAAGTATCATCGTGATCGGATGAATGGTATAGGAAAGCACTTGTGTGCTTTCCTATACCATTCAAAACAAAGAAAAAATAACACTAGTTCAAAATCAAAAATTAAAATCATTTATTCTAAATTAGCCTTGACTGTCTGTATTACGCCAAAAGTACATATATTTATTTATTTATTTATTTAATTTATGGCATACACAACAGGTAACAATCGAAACTTATGCTAAATAGTAGCCTATTACAATTATCTAAACTAGATCGAAACCCAAAAGCGTGTACACACAGCATGACTAAGCATTAGCACGTAAATAAATGATAATACAGTTGAAACAGGTAACAGACATGACTGGACATCTCAGTTCAAGATATTTTTCACCTTATATCTAAACGCGATGTGTTTACTTATACAAATATCCAGCTCGTCGTGTTCCTGTGACAGTTCGTTGTACAAGCGACACATCCGAACTAAGGGATTATAGTATGAGGTAATGTTTATATATGTTTGCAGTGTAAAAAGTTTCAGTCTATTTCGCAAAAAAGATCTAAGAAGGTTGGGGGAATCAAATTCAGAATGAACAATTTGGTGCAAGTGAAAGAGGTCTTGCTGCTTGCGGCGTGTTTCTAGAGAAGTAACTTTGAAAAGACTACGCCTCTCTGAATAGGAAACTAGTCTTCGACCTACGCCTAAGCGAAACGCTGCTATTTTGAGACATTTATTCTGAATGTTATCGATATTGTTGGAGTGAATTGCATAATTAGGAGACCATATAACACTGCCATACTCAAGGTGGCTCCTAATCATACTATTAAATAGGTAAATTAAACTATCAGGATTCCTAAAGTGCACAGTTGACCTAGCTATAAAGCCCAAGGTTTTTAAACTTTTTATTGTGATATCCTCATAATGCTCTCTAAAAGATAATTGCTCATCGAATGTGACTCCCAGATCCCTGACAGCTGCGGTTCGTTTAAAAGTCTGACCGCTCAGTTTATAATTGAAATATATTTTATGTTTCCTTTTCTTAGTAAAAGATATTAACTGACATTTTTTAGGGTTCAAGTGTATGTGATGAAAAAGACACCAGGCTGATAGCAAGTTTAAATCATGTTGAAGAATTTGACAATCATTTTCGTTACCAATTTTATTAAATATTTTTAAGTCGTCCGGGTATAGAAGGGATGGGCAGTTAAGACGACCAATAAGATCATCGATAAAAATGATGAAGAGCAATGGCCCGAGATGGGACCCCTGCGGCACACCCGACATGACTGTGATTGGCCCAGACTTATATCCCTTAAGAGCTACCAGTTGACTACGCCTGATCAGATATGATGAAATCCACCTTAACAGGCTACCATGAAGTCCATACCACAGATCAAGCTTCCGACAGAGCAAATGATGATTTACCTTGTCAAAAGGTATGGATGATTTACCTTGTCAAAATATAAATAATAAAATAAAATTAGAGAGGCTAGATTCCTTGTCTGCTCATAATCACCTACCATCAATAACTTCAGTACATCAGTGATCGTGGCGCATGCAACTGTGCCGAAATATCGGATACTTACACACATCAAAAAACATGGTGATAATCCCATGAATAACGATTAGTCTAAAATAAAACTTTATCCGGACTTTTTTTTATTTGTTATAGGCAGGCATTTGATCACACCTCACCTGATGTTAAGTGACGGTGCGGCCTTGAAGAGGTCCAGATTATACCTTTCAGGGAACACACTCGCAAGCAGCGTGTTCCATTCCCTAGCTCGTCCGCACTTTGGCAGAGCCTTATCGTTAATTTTCTTTATATTTATAGATTAGCAAATGTACACCTAGAAAATGTTTTAGTACTACCTAACTTAAAGTATCGCTTGGCTCATAGATAACTCACATTTTTCTGCGTCCGGTTCGGTCTCGTGCTCGTAAAAATATTTATAATCTTAAGAATGTCGTCCTACTATACCCTTAAAACGACAACGTATCATAGAACAGCTCGGTGCATCATTCATGTACTTATTTGTCGAGATTTTATTGCTACCTAAGTCAAACGCAAAGCAGAGGGAATTCAAAGTGCATTCCTTATTACTGAGCTTCATTAAATTAATTGAATTTGTGTACGATCTTTTGAGTTTCTGAGTATTATATAGTAATTATTGCTACACAAACGAAAAGTTCAGCTGAATAGTTCCCTGTAACTAATTTTTATTCTGCTTTTTATTACTAACAGTGTTTTTGTTTTAATATGAAGATTAAGTATTGTTAAATATTTACATTTTAGCACTGATTATATTCTAGTGCTATTTAATTTATAGAACATACTTCGTATGTTTTTATACTTATGTTTTATAATACACTAGCGACCCGCCCCAGCTTCGCACGGGTGCAATGCTGATACACGCAACCGCTATGTCCCTGCATTTTAAATCTGTAATATCTTCGAAAATATTCATTGAAATTACATGCTGTAAAAGGCCATATTGATCTATATTAAATGCACAATGTATTTAAGGAATTAAATTAAATAAGGATTAATGCTGTATTGCTTAAAATCGCTTCGTAAATAAGCCATTATTTCTTGTAAAAAGTAAAAGATAAAAAATACGTACATACATAGGGACAGCAGGAAGCGACTTTGTTTTATACTATGTAGTGATTCACGTTTCCTATATCCACATAAGTGAAAGCAACTAATCTAGTGACCAGCGATCGTGTTGATTATCACTATCAGAAGCAATGTTCTTAATAGCGTATATTATCGTTCACATCCCTCGGAAGGCACCCTAATCTCTACACCTGTGTCTTTTCTCGCTGGAATAAGCAAAAGCTTACAAAAAGACCGTAACATAATGGACTGACAACGATCCGGTAGCCACCGGCATTTTCCAAGAAAATCCCTTATTGCCGATAAAGGGAATCATATTTATAAGCAGCAATAATCGACCCGCTATACTCTTGACTTGCATAAAAAGGAACATTCCAAGTTATTGTGTACTAAACAAAGTTAATGATCTTTTATGTCGGCCGTATAGCACGTTCAACGCTTGTAAAACTAGTCGACGATCATTATATGCCTTTAGAGGCTGTTAAAGTTCCGACCGTTAACAGAATTTGATTAAACCGGGCGGTTTGATGTTATTACTCACATGCATTTGACATAACTGTGTAAATTAGAGGTAAATTAGGGCTCTGACTGATGATTTATGACTCAAAACGATCGTAAGAACAGTGTGTCAACTAATGGGGGTCATATGTCTGAACGAACCAGAGCGTTACGAAATCGATGCAAGGACAATCAGATAAAATGATTTTTACTTTTATTTGTGATTACTTCTGTCGTCATTATGGAAAAAAACATAATAGGTATGTACAATAATAATTATTATGTAATTTGTATTATTTTAAATTTTTGCATTCATAATGCTATACATATATCTATAGTAATAAGATAAATATCTTGTAGATATTTTTTTTATATATTTTACGGGCAAGCACAGTGCCTTGATCTCATCTGATGTTAAGTGATGTTAAGGCTAATGATGAAGCGCACTTCACCCGGGATCCTTTCTAGTGAGGCACTGGCTATCTTATCTCTAGCTGCCGGAACACAACAATGCTACACACATTGATGTTAAAGCGACATATTTAGATAAGAATGGAGAATTATTTAAATATTATTATAAAAAAAAATCTTTTAACACCTAAAGTGCCATTTGTTAATTTATATTGTGTCTGGGTCCGGCAGCGTTCATCCTGTTAAGGACTGGTGCCTTAGAAAATAGCATTCAGGGGGCAAAAGGGAGGGACATACCCTCAAAACTATCTACGCGACCGCGGTTGGCGCTTTAGGAAATCGACTACTACAGCCTGTTATGGACACCTAAAGCGTAACTAACAAATCTAAGAACAATTTACTACGGATTGAAATCCACAGAATCGAGGTCAAGTGGTTTTTTTCGGTCCTATTAATAATTTTGTGATCATTCAAAGATCAGTATTTTTTACTATGCAATGACATTCGAATTAAAATGTAGAATGGACAGTAAAATACCAACATCGTGATTTAGACATATCACGTATTTGTTTAAATAAGGATCGCAATGGTTGGTTCACGTTACCAACCACTGTTTAAAGCTGACGATCTACTAATAAACTATAAGTTCCCATCGCTATAACTTCTATTACCAAAGAGGTTATGAATAGAATTACGCTTAAAAGTGTAATTATCTATAAATAGTTTTTTATTATAATAGATCGCGGGTAGGCGCTGGATGCGTTCATCACAAAATCGGTCGTTGTGGATATTCTTGAGGAAGGTCTTTTGACAGAGATGATGATGACGATGATGAAAATAATATTCAATCCAAATCCAACAATAATTTCATCCAAGCTGGTCTTTAAAACTTAATGAAATTTAATATAATTCTGATAGAAGATGGTACAAAATTGTTCTCTTTGTCTTGTGCGTTCAGTTTGCCATTCCAAGTTATGTTACTTTCTCAAGTCGTGTCACCAAACAAATAAATAAATATTTATTTATTTATTTGATATGGAGAATTTTATGTCTATGGTTTATTACTGGCTGGCATTTGATTGAGTTAAAAATAATAGTTGTCTGGAACATATTTAAATTATTGTGAAGTTGTTGTCATGTTAAGAAAAAGATTATTGCTTCCTGCTGTTTCGACCGTGATCGTTTACCGTTTTTCTTTTACATAATTTGTGATAAAATTCTTTTGGTTTTTCTTATATCTACAATAGTAAGTTAATTAAACTAAAATTGTGCATGATTGGTGCCGAAATAAATGTTGACTCGTAATAGTATTTGAGAAAAGAAAGAGAAAATTTTGAAAAGAAAAAATGGCGTTAATTGAGAGGGAAAATTAGAATTATACACATAAAAAGGGGAAAATTGGATTGAAGATTGGATTGATGATGTGTATCATGTCGAATGTTGAAAATAATAAGAATTTTGAAGATAGTTATGAAGGTTGGATTTGAAGATATTTTTTTAAAGAGGTACATGTCTGGCTTGGTATAGAGCGCGGTAAGTTGTTTATTCACCGATATATCTCGATTGCTTCGGATGGCATATTGACCCATTGGTCCCGGTTGTTAAGGTGAGAAGGCACTCGTTAAAACTCACCACCTCGCATTAGGTTAACGTGGTGGGTTATGGCGCGATCTACGAACTATGTTCCTACAATCGTTCGGGTGTGAAGGCCCAGTTGTGGGACATTTATAGACGCCAGCCTATATACGTTATGCTGTTCTTTAATTAATTTGTTCTCCAATAATCTAATTTCAATTAAAATGTACCTTTCATATCGCTCCCAATAAGTCGTTGACCTAAAAAATACTCTTTCCGTTGATTGACTTGTCAAACACAAAAGCAGAAAATATTTTTCGTTGATTAAAGATATTTCAACTTCGATATAAAATGTCAACAACTATACAGTTTGAAAATAAATTGCCTATTGGGATGCCTTGTCGTAGTTATTAGTGTGATATAAACGATGTTAAAGAATTACAGAAGTAGTTTCATAGGAGGAAACTGAATGAGCTTCGGATCGTGCTCAGTGCACTTAGAGAGAGATTTATGTCCAGCAGTGGACTACTAGTATATAATAAGATAAAACGTTACTGTAAAACGTAATTCTTGTATAATTGTAATCGATTTCTTTATAATCTCATTATACTTGTGGTTTAGGTACTGTGGATGAACATGTTGTTTGGTGATGTTATTAATATAACAACCTTGCAACAACATAAATCAAATTCTCGCATATTGTAGGTATTCATCAAAATTATAAGACGTCACAGACCTTAGTACCTAATTATGTGATAAAGCGGAAGTCCATAATCCTTTTCTCTCAAAGCGGACGAGTTAAATGATTACCATACCAACGATGCAAAAAATAATTTACTAGGTAGAGCTGCAAAGTAGGGACAGAGGATTAAAAATTAATCACAAGTTTTCCGAGTGAGATTTTCGGTATTCGGAAAAGTTGATCGCGAGCTTTCGACAGTGGATTTAGGATGAGCACAATTTAATCATCGCCGTTTCAATAATCGCTAACCACGTTTATTAGTCGGCCAAGTATTTTCTATGTAGAGTAGAGAATAAACAATGCTAAACCGTAACGTATTAATGCTACATCTAGCATTGTTTAAATGATTGAATAAAAGTGGTTTTTTTTAATAATCTATACATATAAAATGCTTTGTCCCGAATGACTGACGGATCAACGCACAGCCTAAACCGCTGATTGGAGAGACCTGAAACTTGGAGAGTGTGTTCTTTGTATCACGTAGGCATCCGATAAGAAAGGATTTTCGGAAATTCTACCCCTAAGGGAGTGAAAAAGGGGGGCAAAGTTTGTATGGGATAACGTGATTCCTTGGTCCAATCTACATCAAATTTTGCATAAACCTATTTTAACAGAATTGATGGAAGACGTGTTTCGTATTTTATTGAAATTCATCCCCTAACGGGGTTAAAAAGAGGTAGAAAGTTATTTTGGCGGTGATTTGTTTCAAAGTTGATATCAATACTCCTTATTGCTTTTGGTTTAAATTACATTTTATTTTGACACATGTTTCAAAACTCAATCCGATTTTATTCAAAAAAGGTTGAACTCACTTAAAAACGCAAATACTCTTTAAAATTGGAATGTCTCGAAAGTTACCGTACTATACATATTAGTAACTCATTTGTAGGTTTTAAGGCATAAAGAGGTTATGCACTTTTAGGACACGGTCTCATAGGGTCTTAGAGTTCAAAATTTGAAATAGTAAGGATAGAATTTCAGAAAATCAAGTAACGGAAAATACTAAATACGACAATTTAATTTTCCAATACAAAATTATTTGTTTATTTTGTTGTCATGGAAACTGTCAAAGCGGTACGAAGTCCGCCGGGTCAGCTAGTAATAAATAAATGAAAATCTAATCCTTACTTTATTATATATATATATATATATATATATATATAATATATTATAAATGCGAAAGTAGTTGTTATTGTTTTGATGTGACGTCACAACAGAAATATTTATCTATCAATTGCATGACAAATTAAAGTTAACAATTATGTCTCAGTTACAACACATACAAGATCTAGATCGGATACAATTTTGATCTTTTCATTTTGACCACAACTTTCTGTTACACGTTAAATAGTGGGTTTTTATGAAATCTAAATATTTTATGTGTACATAAAAAAACTTTTAACCGTCAAACTACATTTAGCTATCGTCATTACATAGGGCATTCGTTTTAATGTCTCTATGTCTAGTTACTGGATCTCATACCTTTCAAACTGGAATACAGCACTGTAGGACACTGCTGCTTAACGGCAGACATACATCGGGTAAACAAATAATTGAGGGTAATCCTAATAAGTACGGGGCTTTCGGATATTGGGGAATTAAGCTGATGTTTATATTGATTGTAAGCTTAATTGGTTTTAAGATTATCTATTAAACACTAAGATTACTTAACATTAATAGGGCAATAGTATCTATTAATTGGAGTCTCATCATCTTGTCCAATCAATCAAACCAATTTATGAAAAATACCTAGGATAGAAATTGTTTAGTGTTTCATGCATATTGAGCTTAATATTAAACAACCGGAAGAGACTCATCAGTGTTGTGTTGTAAACTTAATGTATGTTTTCTATACCATTTCTAGCCTATTTGTACTACATTTGATGCTATCTAGCTAGGTGTTCTGAGAAGGACCATGCGCGGCACATGTTCATATTTCGTATGAAAATGAAGACGTAACGGCGACAGGGGTGGTCATTAATTATAAGTGTCCACTTGAAACGTTGGTTGGCTATGCTTCTAAATTCTACTTGAGGTGAATATTCTTGGTCGTAAATTCTCACTTTGGAAACAAAGGGCTTAAGTTTTGAACTAGACACGAATCTAAACATCTTATCATATCTAAACATTAGTGTTATAACGCATAAAAACATTTTTTTTTTTATATTACGTCATAGTGACCACGTCCTGCCTGATGGTAAGTAGCCGATGCAGTCCAAAACAGTGAGAGCGCTCCACACCGTGGAATAAGCACGGTAAGCGAACCCATCATGACGGCCTGCATAAATGCCGTTTCATGCCCAGCTTAAATGACCCGGGGCTATAGGAGCTGGGAAACACATGCGCCAGCAACGAATTTCAGAGAGAGATAGGGACACCTACCTATCAGGGTCAGTAGATAGGCAGTGAGGGAGAGCAGAAGTTGACCTGCACGGCTTTAGCGAGCCGCCAATAGCTACGGCTACCCGTAGGGTGCGAGATCATCTCCTGCCAAACCCTCGTGGCGAGAGTAGGGCAGGAGTTGATCTTTGTGCATCCGCTCCTGCGAGAGCCCTGTTGTTACACTTAGAGGCCTTGTTGTAAGCCGCCTTCAAGGAGCCGGTGCTAGGGTCATTTAATTCGCAAGCCCTCGCCCAAGACCGATACGCCGCCTGCTTGCAATCAGCAGCTTTGGCGCATTCGCGATTGAACCAAGGCCGTTGTCTACCAACGCTGGTAAGATCTGTGAACGGAATATAATATTCCATACCCAACAAGATCTCATTAGCGATGGCGGAAGCGCACTCCGACGGGTCCTTTCCAAGAAAGCAGCTCTGGCCCCATGAGACGGATGCAAAGTAATCACGCAATCCGTCCTAATCTGCCGACAAGCGTGCCACAGGCGACGCTTGGTCTCCACCGTTTTCGGTGGACCAACGCAATGCGGCGCTGTGGCAATGACCAAGCAGTAGTCTGACGAGCCTAGAGGTGCAAGCACCAACACTCTATACCCTGCAGGGCGCGTGACCTACGATATCTGGTATCCTGGTAGGCTGGTAGGCTGGTTTACCAGTTATGTCAGATCTTGCGTCAGAGCGAAGGCATGAGCGACTCTACCAGTATGATCAGTTTTGGAAAAATAAAAAAAATAAAAAGTCGATCGAAATTTGACTGTCATAGAATTGGTGTGAATAGGTAGTTTGAAGTTTTTGGTTTATTAGCAACCATTATTCTATAAATTTCGCAAAAGTATTTATTTTTTTATTTCTAATAACTCCCTACTTGAAACATCCAAACGGACTGAACCAGATACATATTTACAATTAGTAAAGTCTTCATCACGATCACAAAAATAACACACTATTGTGGCCAATTGCGCTTTGTTTGGTTTTAACGACTACTATCTTACGACATCAACCAGGACCAACGGCTAATTCTACTGTAATTACATAGAATTTGTGTGAATAGGTAGGTAGTTTGAAGTTTTTGGTTTATCAGCAACCATTATTATATAAATTTCGCAAACGTATTTATTTTTTTATTTCTAATAACTCCCTACTTGGCTTTGAAACATCCAAACGGACTGATACCAGAAACATATTTACCAATAGTAAAATCTTCATCACCATCATAAAAATAACACACCACTGTGGCCAATTGCACTTTGTTAGGTTTTAACGACCACTATCTTACGACATCAACCAGTACCAACGGCTAATCCTACTGTAGTTACGTACAACGAAGATCTCAATATATTTTTAAATTAGTTACTCATTCGGTAGCAAGCATTTGCGAAACTACCTTTACTTGCAAGTTCGCAATCCGAACTATGTCGAGCTCCTAGTCACAGTTCTACATATATTTAAAGCACAGATTATCTACGCCAAACATAACACTAGGTTTCGACAGCCGGCAGCAACGGTATCTGCAAGTGAACGAACACTAGGGATCCGGAGACGGAAACGGGTAACAATATGTTCCAACGCGATCTGAACATGACATTCAGTATTACTTCGACAAATGTGCCGACTATTAGGTACTCGTAGTGGTAGTTCGATACGAACCTGTATATTGTAAATGCTAGATTTACATAAGACTGACACGCTTTGTTGCATGAAAAAGGCTATCGGGGCTATCAAGACACAGCGATGAAGCGCTATGAATGATATCTACCTATCGTATTAACTTAATAACTAACTGGTAGTTTCCGCTCCACTAGGCAAACATATAGATAATGCTCACAAAAATATATGTTGACTTCTTTAACTCAAAAAAATACCAATGACTTAGTTATTAATATTGATTACGTTTTTTGACCCCTTTGTATTGTATCACGGTACCTATAAACTATTCTGTGAAACTAAGATAGCACTGATTGTGCTGATTCCGGACAGTGGCGTGCAATAGTTGTCGTTGGCTACAGGAGTTCTGTTGGCAGTGGAAACGGTGTGACCGACGAGACTTGCACACGACACACTAATCCGAAACACGATGTCGTACTTGGACCAAGCAACGTTTATATGTCACAAATACTCGTATATGAGAGAAACGAAATTGTTGTAACTAGAAAGTGTCGGATAACAGAACTTTTTGCAAACACTTGCTTGTCAAAACTATTAATCTATATTAGTACAAATAAATTACCATATGTAAATGTCAGAGTATCACTTGAGAATGCTTGAGAACGGCTCGACCAATTTGGCTAATTTATTTTTTGTTGTGTTCATAATAATGTCAGGACAAGGTTTGTATATTTCTATAGATAAATATAATAATAATAAAAAAGTTTTCGAGCTGGTAAAAGTATCACGGGTTACGGGTGTTCACTGAATCGGACGAAGTCGCGATCGTGTCAATAGTTAAAAAATTCGAAAAGGGGTATCGCTAGTATAACTTTGTCTGTGTGCGTCGTATGATGGCAGTTGTAAAACCCCTATCTCTAGTGGTGCGGAAGTGGTGTGCTATGTCCGGATCTCCCAGTACAATGACAAAAGGATTACCGCAAGGAAGCATATTGGGTCCACAGTTAATGAACTACCGTCATAAAAATCATAAAATTTATTATTAAAATTCTCCTAGAAATAACATCACATTTGTGTATATGTCGTGTAACGTAAGTTTTAGTATGTATTTTGTATATACAAAAATTATGATACAATTATTCTCATTATTTCTACTTTATGAAATGTTTCGTTCCCCCAAAAATAAATAGATAGCAATTTTAGTCGCCATATCCCTGTACCTCTCTATACATGTCAAGAAATGTAACCTCTCGTGCCGTACATACGGTACCGGTACGCTTCGGTCCGGCCAGTCGGCAACAATAACGGCCGGTGGAGACGAAGCTTCCGGTGGCACCGGAAATAGACCGACTGCTCTGACCGTGGACTGCGCACGACATTTACTTAACCCCCACGACAAATGTACATCGTGCGCCATCAAAGATAGTGTACAAATAGTTCGCATTGAACGTTAGCAGTGCTTTTCTCCACATAAACGTAATATTAAGGTTTTATTTTTTCTAGCGCAAGAAGCTGGATGCGAGCAGCACGAAACCGGTCGTTGTGGAGATCCTTGGGGGAGGCCTTTGTTCAGCAGTCCTTACGGTCATGCACTTAGCGTTTATCTCACCTGATGTTAAGTGATAATAAGGCCGAAGGTGGAAGCGCACTACACCTAAAATCCTCAACTACTAAGGCACTAACTGTCTTCTCTAGCTGCCGGAACACAAGAATGCAACAAACATTGCGACATATTTAGATAAGAGAGTGTTAGCTAGCCAGGCGGACAAACAAGCCCTACCACAAACCAAACCGAGTTCACAAACATATACCACTCGCTGGGAATCGGACCCGTGACCGCAGTTTTTTTCCTGTAGAACTTCAAAAACTATCACAGAATACTTCATGTTACCTTTTTTGAAATGCACACTGTGTAAAACAGCGAAAATGTCTCTCCTCCAATATTCAACGTAAAAAGCGGCCTCAGTAGTGGCTTGATGAATCTAGCTTTTAGCGATACATTTCTTGGCGTCACGGCGGCTCTTGTAGGTTCGCACAGCCGCAAGCCTTTGTTTAGCATGCATGTAAAGCGTGCAATCAATGTTTTCTTAAAAGCATGTGGCCTTTGCCGTGCCTCTGTGGCAACAAATTTGAATGACGCCCTCTTTGGACTATCAAAGGCGTGTTTGCAGCATGAAGCTGTGTTTGCAGGTCCGACGAAGAAAAAGTTCCGATAGGTTTTTGGATGTCTATCACTATGCAGGTTTACTTAGAGTAACCTACATTGAGGTAGGTGTAAACGAGTTGATACAGAAATTAAATAGAACTATTAATGGGTTGGCTTTAGTATCTGGCCACACGAATTTCGTTACTTTTATAGTTGTAATCAATAATTAGTAATGTCTGGATACCCGTATTATTATTCTTTTTATGCGAAACTTTTTTTAACTTTTATACATAATTTTTTACTTTTATTATTTTCCATATAAATCAGACAAGGCTGTATGTGCTACGACTTATTTGCCTGTCCCGGAAGATTAAAAAAAAACATTATGATTACGTTCGTGTGTTGGAATATTGTTTGCTTCTGTTCTTCTGTTTATTTCGGATGTATTTACCCGCAAGCCAACCCCAAATTAGATAGATTAGGTTTCAAAATTAGTGACATAACCGAACAGCCAACCCCGAGTCCACCCAGAACCGACTTGGGACACCAGGGGGGCTCGGGGGGCGCAGCCTCCTGCAATAAAACAAACCCAAACTGGGTTGGTTCGGTTAGGTGTAAATGTAAAAAAACACAGAGCGAGCCGAGCGAGCGAAGCGAGCGTGGTGGCAGCGGCCGGTGAGTGTTTCAAAGAAACTGCCCAGAACCGACTCTATAATATATAATAATGGGTTCTATAATGTAATGGTAGGAGTGAAGAGAATTGGTTTGATGACCTTTTCTTTTTAATAAAAAAATGCATTTTTTTCAAAAAAACGACAAAGTCTTTGAACTTTAGATGTTAGGGTAATGACATAACCTTCAAATATTAATTTGTCAATATCTCGAAAACTACTCATTTTCGCAGAATGGGAGTGGGTGGGGGGGGGGGGGGTTTCCCCCCTCCCATCCCTTTTATGTCCCCACTGCTGGGGCTATAAACCACCACGAGGGCCCAGTGCGGATTGGTGGTTGTTAATGACTGCTAATGCAGCCGGGACCAACGGCTTTACGTGCCTTCCGAAGCAAGGAGGAGCTCGAGATGAGAAATTTTTGCTCACCCATCCGATGACTGGCCTTTGCGAAAGTTGCTTAACCTCAGCACTCGCAGACCGGGCGCCTTACACTGCGCTATCGAGGTCCTCAAGCAAACTAGTCGATGTGAAACGTTTTTAACAAAACATTATTTACTTTGTTTATACATTATGAGAAAAACCTTCATTCTACGACCTACTTACTTTACCTGAAATTTAAGATGTCCTAACAAGTAAGACTAATGCGCGTATCCAACAACAATTTTTTATACCTATCAAAGTAAGTTACACTTCAACTGCACCGGCTGCTTGAAACATCACGCAAACAGAACGTAATTATGAAATCAGAGCCCGCGGAAGTTGGGGGCCTCTCAAATCAACGAGACGACGTTACTTCGAGTTTCGTTCGTTAAACGTTTCTTCTCGAGACACATCCACTCCAGAATTAGCTGTCATTTATTTAATGCTCGTGAGTCGTGACAATCAGAAGGGCAAAGTCGAGAGTGAAATAACAATCCGGGACGTCATCTTATTACGTGCTTGCGTACGTTGGTGTAAGTTGGCGGTGTGTGTACACTACGGTATACGCTTTATATTTAACTTGCGACATCAGGTCTCAGTGTCTCTTTTACAATCTTATCATTACTTAGAGTAGAGTCGGCGGAGGTTTGCCTCTCCCAGTAATACTTCGTCCCATTGGATTATTTTTACTATTGAGAGCTAAGATGATTGCTATAAGTTTTGGATCGTCTTTGGTAGTGCAGAGCCTGAAGTCTTTTGGTTTCGGATATGCCGATCCGAGGAGTCCCATTTAGTTTCCTAGCCTGAGAGTTACAGTCGCATAGTTAGGTGCCGCATTGACTGTAGTCCAAATGTGGAAATTAGGCCCCTACACCATGTTATCTAACATACGTTTTAAAATAGCAGAATCAACGAAATTATTTTGAGGTCAAACAAAATAATGTTCGTGACTCTATCGCCTAAATTAAAATTAACAAATCGTGTTTTTCTAACAATTCAGCGCATACCAGATTTGTACAAATGATTAAATTTGTGTGCTGAAAACAATCTTATAAGTAGGTCCTGTATTTATGTTCGTTTCTATTGTTATTAAATTTGAATATTAAAATGCAGCATTAATTTTGTTCAATACGTAACGTTTTCCTTTGTCCAGTTGTGTTCTTCAAATGAATTATATAATCAGAGGCAGTGTAACACAACCACTTAGGATTAATTCACACGAACAATGCGAGAGTTTACGCGAATACGGGATTGCGTTATCATTTAACGGCTGTCTTATAAATACATTTCACTTACGGCGAATGCTTTTTGCCTGAATATTTCTTGTGATTGTGTGTTTCGTTATGCTTTTGTGTCAGTTTCATTAACACTAATGTATTGAGTACACAAAGAATTGGGGTAAGAAGGTCGATTTTATGATTGCCACTTAAGAAATGGAAGAGTATTTACTTTTGTGTAGGTAAAGCTGGTTTTGTATTCTGACCTTTGTTTGTTCCAGACTGCGTGATTTAATATTTAAAGTGAGATCGTTTATTTAGTACGAGTGCTATTTTTTTATTATTAAAGTGAAATAAAACAGTTAATATCTACAATTTTTTAAATAAATTATAAGCTAAGTATCGACCACGAGTTCACCTGATGACAAGTAATGATTCTATCTATGCATTGGATGTAGCATATTTGCCTAGTGTATGCATGTTCACACTTTAAAAAGCCCTGGGAAGACCCCGGTTGTACACACGCCTGTACGACCTTTATACCCAAACCCTAAGGATCAAAATTTATTAAAGAAATTTGACATTTTGTGGTAGGTTGATCTGCTGCCGTCTGTACGTAACAGGAATCAGAATCGCCAGAATAGAATTCCACTCCTTAGTTAAATTAATTTTCGTTTACATAAGTTTTAATTTTATATGACGTTTCACTATGCATGTTTAAACTTTGAAACATATACAGCATCTAACTAGTGACTTTAACCACATTTTGTCACATTGTTTCACAGTGAGGCTCATGTTATGTGATATAGTGTCGCACGGTCTGTGGAGTGCATTCTTCTGCGAAACTGGATTTTGTGTATTGGCACGAGTGAAATATTCAATAAAGTCCAACTATGCAGTGCGCTTTCATCCATATCATATACATAATATAATTTGGTATGGTAATATAAGTATATTAATGAAAATGTACCTACTGAGCTGACTTTAACATTAACATAAGAATTAAGCGATATTAATAGAGTTTTGTATAAAGTACTCGTAGGTAGGAGCTCGATGGTTCAGAGGTTTTCGCGATTGATTGGCGATCTGGAAAGAATAAACATTTGATGTCAGTCGAAGAAGACAACAGTTTTTAATAAAAATAAGAAACGTCAGGATAAACATTAATTAAAACTAATGTGTAAAATAAACGTGAGTAGATCCTTAAAAGTTGTTTCATTTCAAGACTTTAATATGTTTAAACATTTTTAATTTTTTTTTTACATTTTTTAACGTTTGTAAGTCTGATTAAAAATTCAATTACGCCACATGCTGTAGTTGTCCAAAAACAACAAACGTTGATGTCAATACTTACATTGTACCTAAATTCAAATAGGCAACATCTACATCAACAGGAAAAGCACATCTAAAAACAAAACATATACCAAGTACTGCAAGACCGTGTTTTGTTTGGAACGTCACAACGTCGTCGTCGGTCGCCCTGAAGTCGATATAAAATTTTCCAATCCGAATGTTGGCGCTCCTCAGTCCATATTACGCTGGAGCGAGTCACAAATCAAGTTTCCCGACATTCTGCGGAGCGGCCATCTTGCTTTTTTGCGACCGTTTACCCGTGAGAGATTGAACGCTGAGTCGGGCGCTGCACATGCAATACAGTTGACCTATTATGTGCCCGATAAAACATTTTGTTGCCAGTTTTACATATTCGCATTTCTGATATTTTTTGTGGAACCATAGGCTACGGATTGCGGATTATACCAATGGAAGTTTTACTATTGGATTATGGAGTTTTTGGTTTATTGTCACAGAAGTACTTAAATAAAATACTAGAACAAAAATTAATTTATTGTTGACTTTCCATTTAGAAAAGATAATATTGCAGAAAGACATGTCTTGCAAAAACTGAAATGTTTAAAAATTATTCATTTGATTATCCTAATATAAAACACTCATCAAACATTATGAAATAATAAATCTTGGTTCAAGATTTGATAACGATTAGTACCCGTAGACGTGCTTTTTAAAAGTGACACATTAGTCTTGCTTTCAAAAAACTTGGAAACGCATTTGTATGACTCGTATTTATAGTTGTATAATCTGAATTTGTTAAAGGAACGAGTATCTACAACCCAAATTTTTTATCGTGTAATTGTGCCTATGTAAGAAATTGCAAATTTTAAAAAAGGGTCTACCGACGATTTGATCAGTATATAACTGTTTATGTATAACATCACAGGAAAGCATCATATTTTTGTGTCCTATTGACCAATGTTTTTTAATCCAGCTCAATAGCGGGTCGACTGATTAATGCCATAGCACAATGTAATCGTTGATTGATTTTTCAACGGGGCATAATAACTTTCATTGATGTGTAAAATATGATTTATCGCCGCTAAAAACTGCTCCATATATTCCGTTCCGGACGTGTCCCGTTTCATACGGTCCAATATTGACGTTCACTTACATACAAACAAATTATTTTGAACTTTGTTTCTCGTCTTGATTTATATGAAATGCCGTGCGTGACATATTAGTGTTGACCTTATGAAATTTTCCAATCCGTTTTATTTCAGTTAGCTTCATCATTATCATCATTGGCCCTTACGGGTAAGCACAGTTCCTTCATCTCACCTGATCCTCACCTGATCACCTCCAGCTTCATCATCACGCTAGAGGTGGAAGCGCACTTTACCCAGAAACCTCAACTAATGAGGCACTGGCTATTTTATCTCTATCTGCCGGAATCAACAATGCTACAAGATGTTAACGCGTCATATTTAGATAAGATGCTGGTAGCTAGCCAGGCGGACAAACAAGCCCTACCACCAAAAAAACCGAGTTCACAAACATGTTCCGCCCACTGGGAATCGCACCCGGGATCGTTGTTTTTTTACTGTAGGACTTTTTGTTCTAGTATAGCATCTTGAACTAATAGCATCTGCATTTTTTATATTATTTCTCGAATTCTTTTAGCTTAGTTTAGTTGTATGTGACCTCTGGGTCTGAGAACGATGGTAACTACTAGACTACGAGGCGGTTGACCCTTTGCTGCTGCAGCTATGCCTCTCTTCGCTTATGCCATTCGCCTCGGTTCTGAGCTACTCTGGGCCTCGTGCAACTCAAGGCCCGAATTATATCGTTGACCGATCTTGCCGGTGGGCATCCCCTTTTTCTCTATCCGTAGATTTTTTATTTTAGGGAAAAAAAGAAGTCAGTCGGTGCCAAATCAGGACTGTAAGGAGGGTGACCCAATACTCTGACCGGTGTGGTGTCCAGGAAGTCCCTCGTTTTGAGCGATAAGTGCGCGGGCGCGTTGTCATGGTGAAGCTGTACCCCGCGGAGCCCGGTGTTCGGTCGCTTGTTGCTAATTGCAAACAAAACTTCTGGCAGACATTTTGTGGTATACCATTCGGCGTTGATGCTGCTTTAGTCTTGTAATGGAATTGAAACCAGATACCCCGTCAAAGTTATGAAACTCAAAATTTTCCCTGCGCTTCTCGATCGCTTCACTTTCGTAGGCGTTGGTTCGTTTTGAAACAGCCAAACTGTCGACTGACGCTTTGTTTCTGGATCGTAATGATAAATCCAGGATTCGTCACCATGTCACAATGTCGTAAACACGCCGAGATGAGCCTGCTTCAAATTTTTTAAACATATCACGGCACCATTCCACTCGTGCCTGCTTCTGAGCTTCGGTGAGGTTGTGCGGCACCCAGCGCAAAACTATCCTCCTCACACGAAGGTGCTCGTATATAATCTTGTGAACACTTTCCAAACCAATCTGCAGTGTATGCAGAATCCCTTCGTTTGTATTTCCTAAACAAAAGGTGGTGTCGATTCTTTTGACCAAATGTGTTGTTCCATGTGCTCTAATAGGAAAACAAATAGGTGGCCGATAGCAGTGTTTTATGAGATGTTAAATATGGCGTTTGTAAATTTATTTATTATTTACTGTCATAACAAGTTGGCTAATCATCAAAAGCTGATGAATCGTAAAGAGTTTATGAAAAAAAAATATGTTGACTTGACTTCACCATGGATGAATAAACGATTGGAAGCCCCAACTTTGAAGCGGTCCTTACGGGACAATATATTAAATATATTGCAAATTCCGCTGCCGTCGTCTGCAGAAACCACCAGTGATGAACCAGTACTAAAGAAACGTCGCTACTGTGGGTATTGTCCATATCAAAGAAAGCAAATGACTAAAACACAATGTTATAAACGCAAGAAAGCCATATGCGGAGAGCATAATGTTGATGTGTGTCAAAAATATCTATAAATACTGAATTTCAATATAAAACCTATTTATTAGGGATAAGAGTTGATTAGTTCGTCGTAAAATAATTTCTAAACAGTTTATTTTTGTTTGTTCTTTTTAGTATTAAAGAGAAACTGAGAGTATCCCAATTTTGTTCCTAATAATCTTTAACTAAGTTTTCAAAGTTTAATTATTATTTTTTCCTTTTTTCGTTTTTTTATTTTATTCTATCCCATAATACATAAATTATATGAAACAATAATACTTGTCATAAATAATACTTAAATACAGTTATTTATGAAATTGGACGTCAGTTTGACGTATCATTGGGCTTTAAAGCTATAAAAATATGATTGGGCTTCTAGGGATATATTACCTATCGTTCCTTGAGTACTAGTTATTACAACACGAACCTGCAGTGATGGGTTCAGCTAAGGGACACTTACAACGTCATCATCCCGTCTAAAGCCATAATAATGTAGAAACAGATTAACTGTAAGCAACACGCAACTCGTAACGTTGACGGGTTCATGGTCCGGCTTTATACTCGTAGTAGCAAGCTCATACGCTTCTCTTTATTAAAAACGGACTGTAGATGAGCGGTGAACGCTACGAAAATAACATCAACAAAACTGCTATTACATTGCAGTTATATACCAGTTATATTACAATTTTGACATTACAGTAATATAACAGTTACAATAGAGTTTTATAACAATTCCACCGCAGTTTAATTACGGTTACATAACAGTTTGATTACAATTTGAAAAACAAGTATTGAAGTTTGAATACTTTATATAACAGTCATGTAGCAGGTGCAGTCACGTTACAATAGCAACATTAGCGTCACATTACAGGACTACGAGTATAACAGTTAGATTACGGTTAAGCTATAGTTACATTACAGTAGCATTACAGTTACAAAAAACATTATTGCAGCTTCATTATAATCAAGTAACAGTTTTATTACGCTTATAACGGATGGGGCAAAGTAATGGCATAATGTGAATGTGCCAGTATTTTTGCAAATGGCGTCAAATGTCATTATGCTTTGACATTTATATTGTAGACAGATAGAGAATTAATTGACAATGCAACGGAGCGATACACACCTGAAGAACGCGGAATTATTGTTACTGCCTATTTGACCAATTTGCGAGATTTTTTTCTTTTGGGGCTTTTTGAAATCTCGCGTTTACCGCAACAAGTCACAAACATTGCAAGTTTTGAAAATCAACATTGAAGAAGAATTTACCAATTTGGGGCCAGATGTCTTGCGAGCAACTATGCAAAATGCCGTAAAACGAACACGAACGTGCATTAACTCTGGAGGTGGTCATTTGACCGATTTAATTTTTAAAACTTAATGACACACTTTTCCACCTTTAAATAAACTTTTTGTAAAAACAGAGCGCATTTTTTTAATTTCGAACAAAATGGCAGCCAAATCACATCATGACTTTACTTTTGCCCACCCTGTATTACTACAGTCACATAACATTATAACAGTAACATTATAATATTACAAAAAAAGGTCCACATGTCGTAACAAGTCGGCCATATTTGTTCTTTGCTCCTGCCGGAATTAGTAACAAAGTTTTTCCTAATAAATTCAATTTGTTTGCTTAGCTTTCCCAGACATTGGAGTACATCTGCGAAAGTGATGCGTAAAACAATGTTTATTTTTTCCGTCCACAGTTCTCCCGTAAGTAAAACGTTTACAACAAAGGGAAGGTGTACTCGAGAAAATTACCAGTTTCCAGTTGCGCCGTGTACAAGTACACTTATGTAAACCGCCCACGCTGTGGAGGGCCCTCCGAATTCCGTCATTCCTCGCGTTTTTTCCCCTTCTTCGTTCTGTCGCTTAACCTCCTCGTCTTAGAAGTGAACCTGGGAAAGTAAAATAGCAAACCATTTTCCCTTCCACTAATTTAGTAATTATTTTTTAGGTCTAATTCGCTTTGATATTTATACATTCTCGTTTCCATTAACGTGACGGAATGTCAAATAAAACGTGCACTTGGCACTCAGATGAGGACAGCTACCTGTAGATGAGGATAGTGCCGCCAAGCTGTCCTCACCTTGCCGACCCGCAAGATGCTTCTTCATACCTCGTGCTTGTATCTACCTACAAAATATATAAATTATAACTTCTATACTTACTTTTTAACCGTATAACATTCGTGACAAAACAGGTTGACACATACACTTCTATTCCTCGATACCCAAAAACTTTCAATTTACTTACAAATACAAGGTATAAATAAAAACAAACTTTCAACCCAGTCTTGGCTAAAACAATTTTTTTACCTGTTTAACTGTTCAGCTGAAACATTATAATAATATGTTGTAGGAAGGGATTACGTGTTCTAGGAGAACATTCAACCATTTCTGTCTGAGACCGATTTATCTAAAGTAATAATAAAAATTGAATTACCGTTAAATACTCGCTGTACGTATCTAATTTTATTTCAGCTCCAACTTTTAAAATTGTTTCACAACAACTACAGTGCAAACACGGAGCAACACAATAGTTGTGATTTGTGAGTCGCTCCCTCGCAGGAGATATGTGGGTGTGCCAAAATGCGAATTGGAAAATTGTATATTGGACTATAAAGTTCTTGACGCCAACAAACTATCTGCTCGCTGGAAATCCACGAGCGAATCACCATGCAAGTGTTGTTTAAGCATGTTGGTGAATGGTTGTACCTTGTTTTGAGTACTACTAGTTTTATCTTTTGATTGTTTAGATGATATGTACATACATAATATACTTTCACGTCTTTATCCCAAAAAGGGGTAGAAAGAGCATTAAAAATCACTAAAGACCGATTTACACTTCAATAAGTAGAGTAGCGAGTTAAGAAATCAGTCAGTTAAGTAGCATGTAGTAAGTTGTAAGTAGCGTCCAAACGTATGCGAGTGAGTAACCATAAGTTGCCGTTCCAACAAGAAGAAAAATGTATGCACTGTACTAAACTCGCCTGTCTACATGCCCGCCAGTTAAGTTGGCAGGGTGCGGGAGACGCGAGGGAGGGGCCTACTTCGCACTGAACTAGCCGAAAAATAGGATCGCGATCTATTCAAATCAACTTAATAAACCACTTACTACTTAACTCGCTTTTGCCGTTCAAACGACAATAACAACTTAACTCGCTTCTGTACTTATTGAAGCGTAAATCGGGCTTAATTTTGAGTAAGCTCTCCGTAAGTGACCTCGACGCCACATTACGATGAATTTATTTAGATCATGTAAACCAATATGTACCTACTATCGATATCTAGGTATCATGAATCTACGATTATTCTTTCTAATATATTTTTATCTTTATTATTTATGTCCATGTGATGTCAGACGCAAATAATAGCACCAACCCATCTCTTCTCGTGGGTGTCGTAACAGGCGACTAAGGGAGTTCCATATAGAAAAACACCTAGGGTCACCCGCGCAGTGGCGGGTAAACCACCACTAGGATTCCCAAAAAGGGCCCAGGTAGGCGGCCGGCTGGCCGTAAATACTTTGCCAAATCCTTAGCAAAAGTGTACGAGGAAGAAACGGACATTCTGCGCCGACCCCAAGTAGGGTAGACCCCAAGCCGGGACGAGGGCAGGAAGAAGAAGATGTCTCTATTATTTATGCTGCGAAAAAACCCTTTTATACACATGTACAAAGGTGACTATTAACTTTTTTTTGTTTTCTATAGTTAGTCTAACAAAGCAGCGTGCAGATGCGAAGGTATAAAATAAATAAACTATAATTCTTATACTTTATTAAACGCATTACGTTTTAGACAAATTTGGTTGTCAAAAAACACGTAACCAATAACAAAAAGCGTTCAATGAACCCACCAATGCTAGTTATGAACAAAAATAAATGTTCATTAATTTACGCGAGCCACTCTGTAGCGAAACAAAAACTTTTCTTGTTTAACTCGTAGCTGAAAAAGTATTTTTCCGCAAGATTAAAGTCTTGCGGTCATTAGAGAGTCGAGTTAGCATACATTTTAATATCGGTCGACAGCTGCGACTGCGGAATAAGGCTACTTGTGCAAGATGTCAAAACAAACTCATATTTTTATTTATATTTTCTCTGCTATCTCTGTGCGAGGATTTATTGCAGCAATATAAAGTTCTGCAGAAGGTTGCTCGTAGATTCATCATATAAACATGTTTTAATAAAAAAAATGTCTAGGAAAGATGAGATGTTTAACTTATAATAAAACCAATGAAAAGATCAAAATCAGAGCGTTCTGTATATTTTTACTGCATTAAATACCTTTGATTTTTGACAAGTGTCTTTTCTCATCTTGCATACATGTAACAAATGTTTATTTAATAGGGTTGTTTCACATAATTTGGTCAACAGACATTTAATGCGGAAATACTACTATTATGACGGACTCTTTTGGATCACAATCACTCAAGAAAGTAGGTCCTCGTTTGGTTTAATTTCAGTTGTTGGTAGCGATATCATATACGAGATTACAAACAGTATTATTTGTTTTCATTGCCTGTAAATATTATGACGTGACTAGCATCTATGGCGCGTATGAAGAGTTTGATGGCTTTTAACGCACACAGTCTCCGATTGCTAAGATTAAGCAACTTTCGCAAAGACCGGTCATCAGATTTGTGACCAAAAATGTAGGTATCATTTCGAGCTCCTCCGTGATTCGGAAGGCTCGCAAAACCATTGGTCCCGGCTTCATTAATAGTCGTTATCAACCACCACCCCGCCACCAGCGGGCCCGCATGGCCCGTTCTCCCTATCCATCCTTAAGGAAGGCTCATGCCCCAGCATTTGGGAATAAAATGAGCAAAATCAGCACAGTCCTTTTAATACTTGTAGGTCAAACTAAAATATACTAGTCAATATTATAGTAGTTATTATTACGTTATATTAAACTTAATAAATATTTAAATTTCCCTTACACATTCCCTCGTAGTGTACAAAATCAAATTATTCATAGTAGCACTGTTAGCCCATTAATATTTATCAAATTCAGTAATTATAAGCAGAACCATACTCACGTGAGATGTAAGCGGATCAGGAAGCCTGTTTACTGAGTGTATTAGAAGCCTAAACATCACTACAAATTCAGACCAGTATTGTTGGACTCTCATTTCCGGTATACAAGGCCACCTCGCTCTTATTGTTAAAGCAGCCTAAGGGGTGTGGGGGTCTTGCCAAGCTGGCAAGTGTACGTAACACTGGCTACAGAATTAACTGGAGCGCGTAATGTTTGTATGTGTATTATTTAAACAGGGCAAACTTAAGCAGATGGTTGATGAAGCTATTGCTTCTGCGAAGTATAAATAAACGAAATCAAACCAATATAAACTAATCTGTGAGCAACAACGGCGGGCGGGGCGCGGCGTTAAACTTTCGTGGAAAATGAAATTTCGCAGTCTAGACGAGTTTGATTGGTTGGGCGCTTTCGTCCTAACAAGCCTTTTCAAGGTACTTTTTAAAATTAATATCAAATATCACGGGATGGTAATGTTAATGATATTATTATGATGATAAACGCCTCAGTGGCTGATTGGCAAAGCTGTGGCAACCTTCGGGTGGAAGCGCACTTCACCTGGAATCCTCAACTACTGAGGCACTGGCTATCTTATCTCTAGCTGCCGGAACATATTAATGTTATTGCGACATTTTAGATAAGATTGATAATGATGATGATGATAATGTCATTAGTGGGTTATGGTCCATGTTTATTTACTTTTTATTTTTGATGTGTAACATCTTTCCTCTCGCTTTCTTGCAATTTGTGGGATTGATTTCGTGAAATGGGACGCAAGCACGCAAGCGCGCGCCATTTGATTTGACGAATGAGCGCGCGGTATTGCATTACTCTTAGTGACAATTGAATAAAATACAATTTTCATTAAAAAGAATTATTCATTGTTATGAAAAATCATTTAAAATAATACCTGGCCTATTTTTTTCAAAATATAATGTTAAAATTGTTTATTACTAAGGTGAGATGTCAAATGTATACATCATATGCGACTACTCACTGTAACGCTCGCTCGTTTTTTATTTAATTTATTTATTTGCTTGTTGGAAGATTTACAGTCAAATGTTAACTATTACTAGACAATGTGAGTTGACCATTTCAAATCTCCACATATAGGTAATTGTAATTATGTAAGTTGTAAGATCTAATTTTTGTAAGTATCTTATCTATTGTATATGTAATGTATATTGTACGTAACAATAAAAAAAACAGTTGTGGTTTAAGCTATAAGTTGAATCATGATGCAATACTTATGATCAACTTATGACTAATTATTAATAACTAAGAAATTAAGAAAAATTCGTTAGATATTGCTATTAAGTGCTATTGTTTGTATGGGAAAGCCTGTGCCCAGCGGTAGAACGTGTAAAGGAGCTGATGGTGATGATGATAGCCATGCTGTTGATTTGATATTGGCGGCGATTCGCTTACACAGCGTATATCTGTGAAATGTTACCCTTTCGACTATTACCAGTATTTCCTGTTTAATGAACACCCTTAACTGTAAATTAAATTAATTAATGTATAACCGAATCGGATTTTACAATAGATAGCGCATTTGCATCGAAACGGCCATTGAAATGGCATCGTCACAGCTGCGATAACGGACCGTTGATGCAGTAACGTATTAATTAACTTGTCTATGTTTAACCATAAAGGTTGGTGCAGTGACTAGCGCATTCGGGTTGTGGAAAATGCTTATTAATTAAGTAGTAAGACAATGCACCCAGATATACTACACATGCACAGTATATCTACACTACAACACATAGGCCAAAAAAAAACAGAAAAATTCTAGACACTATACTTGGTGACGAAAGAGCATTGCTTATTTTAATAGACCCGGCGGCGGCGCTTAGCAGTACTTTTTTATTTAATTTAATTTAACACAACAATGCTACACACATTGATGTTATGGTGACATATTTTGATAAGATGGTGGTAGCTAGCCAGGCGGAAAAACCAGCATTGGCAAACACAAACGTACCCCCGATGGAATCGAATGGTCTATGGTCGAAGACCGGTGGTCTGAACTAATTGATTGATTTGATTAATAGTTTTGTCTACCTGAGGTCCTAGCTTTTAGAAGTGCCCTAGGGTTTTCCGCTCTCGTCATCGGGCTCGAACGTCTAGAAAAATCATCATCAGCCTATATTAGTTCACTGCTGGACATAGGCCTCTTCAACTGCACGTCACTGAGTAAGTAAATAAGTATTATACAGTTACACGCTTGCATGACGCCGGCCCCTAGAAAGCCATCGAGAATTCATTCGGTTGCTATGGCAGAATTTAGGAACTAAAAGTTTCTTGCCGCCAATAACCCTATACTTGGCAGAGCTTTTTTTTTTAAATTAAATGTGTTCTTTTTCATTATTGTTTTGTGAGTTAGGTGTCTCAAATAATCCACTATGCCAAGAATAGGGTTAAACCCAGTATCGTTGTAGAGGCCATAGACGGCAAATATCAAATCCTATCCTTAACAATGCGAAGACAAATTCGCGTTCCCGAAATTGTAAATAAATATTTTAAACACTTGTATCTCATCTGTTCACTGTTCCGGTTGAAGTGCGCTTCCCCTTTGCACTTTTAGTTACTTGTCTTTAGTGCCATAAATGCTTGTATTAAGGACTTAAAACGAGCCTTATCATAACATCAATCAAGTCGAGTGAATAATAATATGTACCCGCCGCTGGGGATCGAACCTGGGACCTGGGACACTGCGGCGGTAAAATTTTCTGTACATGTACTCTTTAGGCACTTACTTTAAAAAATAACATGATACATGCCTAACAATGCAATGCTTCACCAAAAAAAAAAACAAATAAATAAACACTTTATACGTGAGCTTTTATCCGAGGCTTTTAGCTCTCGGTACATTTTAATAGAATCAAATTCATCTGACACATAAAACTACGGTGATGCCATTTAAATAGATTGTATCGTTCAATATGACATTTTTCATGTTGCATTGGCAAACTTGATTGATTGAATATAAAATATGAACACCTATTCACGTTTAACTTTATTTCAATAGTTGCTTTATTAAGGGAATAGGTATTTTTATATTATTTATGTAACCTACTAAAATACATACTTTTTTATTTTTTGAAATCGGTCCAGTAGTTTTTGAGTTTATTCGTTACAAACATACATACAAAAAGACAAAGCTCCTCTTTATAATATTAGTATAGAAAAGCGAACAATACACATCTAGTTTAATCTGTAGCAATACTGAAGTGAGCCTAATCGTTTAGTTCCGCAACAAAGGATTATTGCTGAGCTTAAATAGAAATAGCTACGGGTTAAGTGTAATTACCATCATGGAAAAGCGTAATGGCTCTCTCCGTTGTATCTCGTGATATCGAGGTGTAAGTTCCGTAATTAATTGCGTTTTTTTCGCAGTAACTACGTCTATGAAATAATGTAATTTACCTAACTAATAGTCTGCTAACGCAGGGGTAAACGCGCTCGGTCTGCGAATGCTGAAGTTTTCGCAGCTTTCGCAAAGGCCTGTCATCGGATGGGTGACTAAAAGTTTATTATCTCGAGCTCCTCCGTGCTTCAGAAGGAACGTAAAAATGTGGTCCCGGCTGCATTGTCGTTAACAACCGCCAATCTGCACTGGGCCATCGTATTGGTTTGTGGCCCATTCTCTCTATGAATGGAAACCAAAGGGAAGACTCGTGTCCCGGCAGTAGGGACATTAGGGACAGTAGCTGGTGAAAAGAAATGAATTAATTATTTTATAACTCTCCACTTAATAGGTCATAGGTAATTTTTATCAAATTACATTTCAGTGACAACAGTTCACTGAAGTATTTTTGCCCAAGTATTGTTTTCCTTAATGAATTTCGCCCTTTGACATTTGGCCATAATGTTAGTTGGCATAACTTTTCGTGCATGTCGAAAAAGCCGACTAAGGGACAAGGGTTCCAAGATGCTCGCATATCAGACGATCGGCTAACAACCTATCACAGGTGTTATCCTTGGTGCCCTACATTGATTATGCAAAATGCGGTGTTGTGGTCACTAACGGCAAGTTTAGTCAAAATTGGTAATTTTGATGCTCTGTCAGTATGTATGTATTTATATAAAGACATACCTTAATCCGCAAACCAGCCAACTCCACTTTTTATGCAAAATACTTTTTTGATACAGTCTACAGCATAGATGACTGACTTGAAAAAACAACAACTCCATTTTTATCCCTACTTTTTAAATAAATCGCTATTCGATAACCAGCTAACTCCACGCGTAACGGAACGCAACGATTTTGACAGCCAACTCCCGGAGATCGGCCATTTTGTATGGCGTCACAGAGAAACACGCGTGCTGTTCCGGTTTTTCAAAGTTAAAAATAAAACTAACGTCGAGAATATATCATATGCTATTTCATTAGTTCTCCTTTAATCAAGGTATGTTTATTTTGCATTTGTTTACCATTACATCCAGTTTTTCTAAGGTATTATGGTGTTTTTATTCTAGGCATGGAGTTAGCCGTTTTTCTTTTACTTTTCTATGAACGTGTTGGGAGTTAACCTTATTTTTTTATTATAATTTTGCATTTTAACTTAAGTAAAGTTTATTGATCAATATATTAATTAAAATACTAGAAAGTATTTTAATTAATAAATTGGTCAATAAACCAGTAAATAACATTTAAAATGCATAAATCAAAGTTTTAATTTAGAAGGTAGGTATGGTTTGTGCTTATTCGTTTTTTTTTGTTTCATGTGTGTTAGATGTCTGCAAAACATTCACGAGCCAGAAAAATTCTGCTTAGCCTTCAAAATGAAAATCCTATCAGAAATGATCTTAATGAAACTACTAATCCTGACACTGCTTTATTTCTTAATAACCAGTTTCCTAAACCCTATGATGATGTGATAGAACATTATGATCCCTTGCTCACCGTATCTTCTGACGCTTATCCACAATCTTTTGCACTGCCTGTGACTGATAATAACTCAGATGAATATATCGTTATTGAAACAATTAACCATGATTCGACCAGCAATTTTATTTCCAGTTCTATGCTTTTAAACATTGATAGCTTACATATTGTGGAAAATGTCACCATTGAAGAAACTGTATTGGGAAACGAGGACGTAACTGAAACGCAAAACTGTTCCCCTAGTTTGCTTAATCAATATAACCCAATCTCGATTTTAAACAGTAGTAGTGTGAACACAAATTTAAACGACAATATCACGCAAAACGACAATGCATGCAACGATAATGTTTCGGATAATTCTCTACAAGAGCATGCACGCTATGATTGAGAGGAAGCTTAAACACCAAACGATTAATGTCCCGGCAGAATATATTAATATTTGTCGGAAGGCCAGAAACAGCAAACCATACCAAGTCAATTATTTAAACTATGGCTACTTTAAGAATTTCCAAAACCTGAGCTTTTACAAATCTATCAGACCAGGAAAAATGAAAGGAGATCCGAAGGTACTAATCACTAAGCAGTCAAAGCTATTGCCTAGTGTCTACATAATACACATATACATAACCTAAATCCATACACACACACACACACACACACACATACATACTTACGCATATACATACATTAGCATCACGTCTGCCTCCCAACCATCATGAGCAGAAATTAAAGGTCGTCATTTTTCAATATCCTGGCACATCTATCATATCTATAACTTTCGCTTTGCCCACACATGATTGATCTTTCAAAGAGCTTTATTTCATTCAACATTCGACCTCATCATCATTTTCATGCATCTTCTTTAAAACATTTTCTCCTATCTAAACGATCAAATGACTTACTCGTACCTACGTGGTTTTGGTTTTGGTGTAGATATAGCTACGATAATGTTGATATTTTTTCAGGTAACTGACATAAGGTGTCTCAAGTACGAGCCTTCCGGAAGAGTTTATTACAAACTCAGATTCTCTGACCAATACACATTGTTGAACCAACGCAGAAACAACAATGTGGATCAAAATCCATTTGAAACTTTACCGCAAATGTACGACCAACGCAGAAAAATAAAAAAGAAAAAGTATTTAGATCGACAAGAGTTAAAAAATACCATGCCTGATGACTACCAAAATTATTATTTAAACCTCCCTCACGAAGAATAAATAATCTAATATTTAATATCGTGTTTCTTTTACCTTCATACTAAGTAAAACCAGCTAACTCAATATTCCATACTTTTATTTAGTAGGAAAAGCGGATAACACAAAAAAGCGTCGATATTTTAGTAACGACAATATTTTAAATAAAACAGACAATAAAATTTAGTAGCTATTAACATAATACACCAACAGGATTTTCATTTTTTTTTATTTCTATTTAGTAATGAATTTAGAAAGTTTTAACTGTCTCCTGTAAAATTTTGACATATGGAGTTGGCTGATTTGCGGACTAAGGTATCGTTATAGGGCAATTGTTTCGAACGTCACACAACGATTGTATGAATTTTTATTTGTGTTACTCAACTGTTCGGTGTTTAAATCAGTGCGCAATATAAAAATTACAAAGGATTTTTGGCTAGATCGATAGATAGAGAATTAGCTTTTTGGTCAGGAAATATGTGATGGAATCGATATCACTGACTTGAAAAGAAGAAGAAACAATTAAATTAATTTTGGAGTTCAATGAGATTTCTTTACTGGAATCATAATTTGTACTGTACATTTACTGGGTTATTGTAAATATTTTTTTTTAATATATTTTAATTTGTAACTAGTTCAAGTATGTATCATAAATAGTTCTCGTATTATTAAATTTATTAGGCAGTTGTTTTTGCTAAGTATGTGCGTGCACTAAACTGCATACATAAATAAATTTATTGAACCGGCAACATAATTTTTTATAATGAGCAGCACGTGCACAATTTTTTATTGTACTCTGAGTAGTTAAGAGCTGCAATAAAATGTTAGTGCCGCCATTTGAAAAATACTTTTCACTTCCGAGTTAGCTCAGCATGGTTAGTACAAGTTTTGTTTGCTATCCGTTCACGTTTAACGAAAACAAGAATTTGTATTGCAATAATTTAACTCTCCCCGTAATCCACCAGGAGGCGCTGCTTTAATTCCATGTATATTTTCACTTTCGTTCATCATGACCATCATCACCAGCCTATTTTATGTTCCCATTGCTGGAGCATCCTGATCCGATCCGAACCCTTCGGAGAATCTAGTAGGGCACGGGGACACGCCTTAGTGCGTGATGCCGTTCCCTCTAGAAAACCTCCGAAGGGGATTCGTTTCACACGGCTTTCTCGCCGCCCCCAAAAAAGCCCGGTGAAGCAGAAAACGCCGTTAGAGGCAATCAGCAATCTCTCTAAAAAAAAACGAGCTTTCGCTAAGGATAGATAGGGAGAACGGGTCATAATCCATTACGCGGGCTTAGTGCGGTTTGGTGGCTGTTGACGAATAACTAAACTAAACTTTAATACTATATAAGCGGTTGTTACCTAATGCAGCGGTTAAGTCGCACTAGACAAGCAGCTTTGCAAAAGATACTAGTTTAATTATATAAAAATATTAACAAAACACGATTATGTGAAGACCAATCTTTAATAAATAATGGCTATTATCCCCCAATTTTTCAGCAATTTTTCTTATTATTCAATTTTATAATGACTTCAGATACCCTCGAACTTTTTTTTATTAGTTGTCATGTTAGATAGGTATCTAATCTTATGACTATATACGGGATCAACATCTTAACCTTAAGATGTTGATCCCGTTATATAAAGTCATAAGTTGGCATTTGTTAGATCCCACAGACGCGTATTGGGGCAGCTTAGGAGCTATGACTTGATCTACCTATGTGCAACGGTCTGATTGATTGATTGATTCCAGCAGTACACGTTTTTTTTCTTGTTCTTCCTAACGTTATTTATGCTAAGGGATTTAAGTTATGCGGGTAAAATACATGGTTAAATGAACTTGGACTTTCATAAGCTGATTAAACCATCCTTCGCATGGGAAAAACTTCATGGTGCGCATATTTAATTATATAAAACAGGAAAAAGCCTTTTATTTTGTCTTTAATAAATACAGTGTTCTTTTACTCCGCACGCTATTATATCAAGTGTACGCTGAAATTACCAAATGACACAAACCATAACTGTTGAAGTAAGATATGCAAATGAGGTAGGATTGCATGTGACGACCTCACGAACGTTTGTATGGGGTGTGCCGTACTCGAATTCCCCTTAATCCTTGGTAACGAATTTGAATTTCATTATACGTCTCGCGTGTATTAAGAATGAGCTGTTAATTCGTTAGGAATGTAAGCCTTGTACACTTGTTAGTTAATCGATCATAGTGTCATGAACTTACCCTACTATTTTATAGAAAATTTGTTGAAATAATTACGTGGGAGCTTTAAGAAATAAGGGTATAGTTTTTAAACAACCAATCGCCTTGGTGACCGAGAGGTTACACACTCGGCCTGATGGGTCTTAGAGTCCGGGATCGTGATCATCAACCCGCATTGGGCAAGGAGTGATTAAGTCAATACCTATAATAATAAAATGTAGCTATGATCATCAATGATGTAGTCCTTTGCTGAGCAGTGGAACAGCATATAAATAGGCTATTTACATTAATTTTTTTTTTTTTTTTATACTTAGCACGGCAAATGACTCCACACCACCTGATGTTAAGTGGAAATGGAGTCCAGACGCGAAGACAACTGGTGCAGCGTGAAAACAACGCAGCATCAGTCAACCTCACTCTGCCGGCCCACAAGGGCCGGCAGAGTGAGGCATAATTAAATAACATGCAGTAAATATTGCTACTGAAACGGCTAGATCGATGGTGTAGTGGCTCGCGCATTCCAGTAGCGATATTACACGTTAAGCAACTTTAGCAATGGCGACTCGTTAGATAGGTGACCAAATTAAAGTAACTCAAGCTCTTTTAGGTTATGGTCACACACTCACGTATTCCCTCCTTTCTATAACATGTGGTCCTTCAAGCGAGGTGTAAAGAAGCTACTAACGCGTCAGTGGGAGTAAGGATGGCTGTGAGGCACAATCCTGCTGCAATAGCTCTCGTAGCATCTGGAATTCGCTTATGCTTATCGTCAGGTAGAGCGGAGTGATTTGCCCAACATTCGATTTAAAAAAACAAGAAAACTGATGATGGCGGTCCATAATATTACTCATTATATATGCATACGAATATGCATACCTAAATTGCGAATTTAAAAAACTAACATAATGATTTGTAGTACACACGCCTGCACATCAACCTATCCAAAACTGTCAAATTTCTCTAATCGATATTGATCTTTATACCCAATTACTAAGATTGAAATGAAACAACTTTTACGGATCTACTCGCGTTTATTTTACACTAATGTTTATCCTGACGTTTTCAATTACTAAGGTTCAAAATTTATTAAAGAAATAAGACATTTTGTGGTAGGTTGATCTGCTTCCGTCTGTACTAGCAGAGTTTACTCTTATCTTCCTGCTACTTCGGTTCGGTGGTTACTGACAAAGTGCCGAGGCACAACATTCTTGCTTCCTTTCTTCTATTCTAACAGTTTCTGTATCCGTTTCTGGTCTATGGTTAACGTTCGTTTCGTGTTGCCTTGTATAAAATTATTGTCAGATATTTACTAATTAAATAAGAGCAGTTATATGTTTATAATACAAGCACTATCAATACTACGATAAATTACTAAAATCATGACACATGACCTGCAGTAACATCCATCATACGAATGAAGGTCACGATAAAACGGATACGCCTTCGCATTGGGTTAGTACAATACCTATACAAATACAATCAAAAGCCGTTTTTATTAAGTGAATCTATCCACTAAATACTTCCTAAGTTAATTCCCGTTTGAAGTGGACTCTCACTTGTTCTTACCAGAAATCAGATTTGGGTTGCTTAATGCTTATCCAGTTCGCCGTAGTATTTATCAGTATTTCAAAGGAACTTCATAAACGTTGACCTAATCTGTTCCAGAATGAACTGGGTAACCATTGTGTTTATACAGAGATACGGCGTCAAATAAGTACCTACCCATATCGAAATTATACGACTCATAAATAATATTACTTCTTTATCATTTAAAATACAACTAAGTAATAGAAAAAATAATAGAATGATTCAGGTATTGACTTGCCAATCAAACTTAATTTTTATCTTTCTATTCCATTTCTATTCTATAAGCGTTCTGCCTCTTGTCGAGGCCCTTTTTTTGGAGCGGTTATTTAGCGGTTCGTTTTTTTTTGATAGCGTTTTCTGATTGCCACATGCGGCAGCGTCGCCGGACTTTTTGGGGGCGGTGAGAAACTTAAAGAGTTCCTCAAGCCGAGTGAAACGAAACACCGTCAGAATTTTTTAGAGCGAATGGTATCACGCAGTAGTGCGTGTCCCCGTTCCCTACTAGATTCGCCGAGGGACTCGGATCGGATCGTTGTCTAGGCCCTCCGACTATAAACACGAGACGTTGCCATAACGTTGCGTTGTAATAAGCAGATACCTGTCAACTCTGCTGATTGATCAGCTATTAGTCATAGTTCACACCACATTTAAATCCAACTAAGAAAGCATGGCGTTGTTTAAAGAGATAATTAACCTTCTGCGGACATGTATGTGGTGTCTGATCTGTGTGGATCGTCATCACAGGCACCCTGTGCTTGCGGTTGCGGTGGCCGCAGTGTCTAGCGCCCAACCTGACCCTAAACACGAGACGTTGCCATAACAGAGAGCTGTTAATCAGCTGCAGTGGTCATCGTAGTCTGCGCAACGTGCCTGACATATAATTATATTACCTACGTTGTAATGAGCAGAGACCTGTCGACTCTGCTGATTGATCAGCCATTACTCATACTTCACCAAATTGACAGTTCCCCTAAATACAACTAAGCTATTGCTTACATCATCAGCCTACACACATCCACTGCTGGACATAGGCCTCTCCACTTGGAGACCGCGGATGCGTGCACTTGCACGCATCCGCGGCTACTCTCATCCAGCTCTTGCCAGCCACCTTGCGAAGATCGTCGTTCCACCTAGTCTGAGGGCGTCCTACACTACGTTTGCCGATACGCGGTCTCCACTCAAGAACTCGTTTACCCCATCGGTTATCGGTTCTGCGGCTAATAAGGCCGCCCACTGCTACTTCAGCTTGCTAATCCTGTGGGCTATGTCGACGACTTTGGTTCTCTGTCGGATCACCTCGTTCAGGATCGGATCCCGTAGAGAAACTCCAAGCATAGCCCTTTTCATAGCTCGCTGAGCGACTTTAAATTTGTGGACAAGGCCTACCGTGAGTGTCCACGTTTCGGCTCCGTATGTCACGACGGGTAGGACGCACTGATTGAAGACTTTCTTCTTTAGACTCTGTGGAATAGGCGACGTAAAGACCCGACGTAATTTCCCATATGCTGCCTAGCCTTGCTGTATCCTTCTGTTGGCCTCTTTCTTGAAGTAGTTTCTACCCAACTGCAGGGTTTGCCTGAGGTAGACATACTCCTTAACAACTTTGAGAGTACTGCCTTGAACTCCAATCGGTCCCGTAATGACATGTTCGTTGAATATAATCTTGGTTTTGTCCAAGTTCATCCGGAGACCGATGCATAGAGAAGAATCAGCTGGGCCGTTCAGCATGTATTTAAAATTCTGCAACGTTTCGGCGATGTCGTCCGCAAATCGCAAGTGTGAGATGTATTCACGGTTGATGTTAATCCTTCGTCTTTTCCAGTCCAGCGTCTTAAATATATCTTCCGAAGCATTTGTAAACAATTTAGAGGATATAACATTCCCTTATCTCTCACCACGATACAAGGGGATATGCGTAGTCTGCTGAATCTGTACTTGGACGGCCATGGAAGCGGCATTGTAAAGAGACCTCAACACTTGGATATATCGCCAGCCAACTTGGCATCGTTGCAAAGATTCTAGAACAGCCCAGGTTTCGATAGAGCCAAATGCCTTCTCATAGTCCACAAATGCTAAACACAGAGGCAGATTATACTTCTCAGTCTTCTGTATAATCTGCCTTACTGTGAAGATGTGGTCTGTAGTGTCATATCCTCCTCGAAACTCAGTCTACTCCGGGTGTTGAAATTCGTCGAGTCTTCGCGCCAGACGGTTTGTGATGACTCTTGAAAACAGCTTGTAGACATGGCTTAGGAGCGAAATGGGTCAGTAGTTTTTCAGTAGGGTCTTGTCTCCTTTTTCGAAGAACAGCACGACGACACTCCTACTCCACGAAGAGAACGGTGTTAAAGATGTTTTGGAGCTCCTTTGACACATGTTTACCGCGTGCTTTAAGGACCTCAGATGTAACACCGTCTTCGCCAGCGGCTTTTCCGTTTTTAAGCTGTCTTTAAGCCATCTCAATTTCGCTCAGGCTGACTTCAGGCAAGTCTTCGGTAAAGTGGCGGGTTAATGTGGCTCTGGTGTTCTTATTTTCGGGATCAGGTTGAGATGCATACGAAGCGTATAGCTGTAAAAGTTTTAAATTTTCGAAAGAACCTCGTTTTCGTAGCAACGACTACTCCACTGGTTGTAGTAAACTTCGTCAAGTGGCTTCTCCCAAAAGACCGGACAAACACTCTTATTGCTTACATAGATTTAATTAACCTCTGATATGCGCGAGCGCTGATCAGTGCCGCTAAACATTTAAATCTATATTGTTTTTGTATTCACGGCAGATGACGGATAAAAGAGATAACCTTCTGCTGACATGTACGTTGTGTCCGTTCTGTGAGGAGCGTCATCACAGGCACCCTGTGTCTGCGGTTGCGGTGGCTTCGCCGCAGTGTCTTGCGCCTGACCTGAGCATAAACTGGAGACGTTGCGAAACCTACTGTGACTCGAACATTATTGTGGTGATTTGGTTTAAAGTGGTAGCGGTAATGGCGCTGTGTATATGCGCATTCGATGGTATTATATACTAGTGAACGGTGGACACGATTAACACGTTGACTGCCGCAAAACCAGACACAATATAAAATTTATTGTTTGTCGGTCACCGGTGACCACCACGGCGATTAAAGACTTAATTTGTCTACAATAAGGTATTTTGCACCATGTAAGAAAAAATCTAAAAATACATATTTACGATAGGTTTTGTAAGAAACAAACGAAAATGTTGATTTCTATTCATAAAAATGAAAAGGAGGTCACTAAAATCTAGCCAGTTAATGTACCGAGGTATATCTACTTTATGGAAAAAAATACTCTATGAAACGCTGAATAATATAGCAGGCCTAATTTGTTTGTTAGCTTTTTGAAAAAGACAATGATTAATAATTTCGGTTTGAATAAATACGCCATTTTAGACCTGTGATGTGATAAATTAACAGGAACCAAATCATGTGGAAAAACGGAATACCACGGGGAATAGCCAAGTTATTAAATAAAAATACGAATCGCAAACGAAAACAACGAAGCACCCCGAAACGCCGAAATAAACAGAATGACATTTATGACATTTGACATTTTGTAGCGTTTTGTTACTTGCATAGAGACAATTATTTTCTGATTTTAATATTATTATTTTCTATTTTATATTATTTTACGCCCATTAAATTATGTATTGATAAAAATGGCCGACAAGTAGATGAAATAACATTAAATAACAGCAAATAAAATATTTTTTTAACACTACAGGTTTGGAGAATTCTGATACTAAACGCAATTGAACATCTAATGTTACCACATGATAAAAATGTGTTACAAGTAATTAACAACTTTATTAATTTATTATCTAATTATATCTAAATATAAAAGCAAAATGATACGTTTTTCGGAATCCTCCAATTTTTTTCAACATTTTGGTATCTATTACCTCAAGGTACAAACATGGCATAAGACCTCCTTTTTTTTCAAACCTTTTCTTCAAATGTCTAAAACGCTATTCTCCTGGATTCCAACGTGACGTCACTTCGATAGTAAACAAACTAGATTTTTGTTGCGCTATGTGTTATTTATATTTTTTTCAAGTTATTATCACGTTTGTAGAATTTTATTGAATTCGTATCATGGAAGAAGGTTTTGTAAAAGCAGAAAGTACTAATCTGCCTAGAATAAACACTTTGATGGTGGCGAAATTTTTTGCATGCAATCCCAATTTCTGTTCTGCCGTGTTGAGGAATGTTAAAACTTCAATGTAAGTACCTATTGTACCAGCTTTTGTTTAACAATAAGCACAACAACAAACCTGGATGGTGAGATGTTTGGTATTAATTCGAATCCGTTTAACAGAGCCCATTATCTTATATTTTCTGTAGTTCTCCATGTAATTTTTCAGCTAAAACACCTAATAAATAACAAATGTTGACTTTTGCACTATCAGTTTTCTTTTGTTGGTCAAACGATAGTTGTTTATAATAACATTTACTTACATCAAAGTGATCTTCAAAGAAATACAGTCTAGTATTTGTGGATAATGACTTTGGATCTCTTCTCGCCAATTTTAACCAAGTATTTCTCATATTTATGTTAGTTGGCACTTGAATTCACAACTTTCCCGGCGTTTTTATGCTCGTATTTTTAGGCATTCGTAGGCACAATACACCAATGATATGGGTTATAAATCATTATTTATTTCAAACAATAATCTATTGTATTTTATTTGTAAATCAATGTTCTTAAGTAAGCGATATTTATTTACTGACGCAGTGACGTCACGAACCGAAACAGCATGGCGGCTAGCGTTTCCGGGCGAAAAAAAAGACAAATCAAAAGTAGTTTTTATGGCATTAATCGTTAATTAAACATATAAAAATAATAGTGGGTTATTATCACTCTAGGAGTCATTTAAAACACTTTTCGAAACAGGTGTAATACCCTATTACTGTACTCGTAGTGTAAATATTTTACTTCTTCTTACAGACGGCAGCAGATCAACCTACCACAAACTGTCAAATTTCTTTAATAAATTTTGAATCTTAGTATTTAGTTATAAAGATCAATATCGATTAGATAAATTTGACAGTTTTAGATAGGTTGATGTGCAGGCATGTCATGAAAGCCACCACCGCAACGTTAAAGGTTATATTAAGCTTCAACGCTAACAGATTGTTTTAATATTTACTAAAAAGTAAAATACCTTTGCTAAAAAGCATTGAGCCCTTTGCCGCAAAGGGCTTAAGCCTATTTTACAGGTTGATTACGATAAACTTATTTGTTTTTGTTTATTTATTTTTTAGAAACAAACAGTATTGTACATTACATACCATAATTATAAATAAGAAGACTTATAGTTTAACTTTTTTTAATTCGTTATTAAAACGTTTTACAATTCACCTAATATTACTAAGAAACGCAAACTATTTTAACAGTCACTTAATATTTGTGTTCGCATTGTGCATTTTAAATATAAATGAAAAGAACAAGTTTGTGGTGTCTTGTAATATCTGTAGATGAAAGAATCTGTTAAGATCTGTGATCTGTGAAATCTTGTGAAGTGGAAATGTATAAACTTCAAACAATGAAAGTCTGAGGACGCGATCAGAATGCTTGATTTAATCTATTCAAGACATTGGGTCGTTACAACACGGGATATTATATTTCTACTTTATCAAAAAAAAATAATTCTTTTTTTCATACTGAGCAAGGAAACGAACAAACGGCAGCCTATGGACGCTTGCGGCAACTAGTCATTGAGTTCAAGGCTTTAAAAGAGTTTATACTTCTATAAACTCTTGTATATAAGCTTATATATATAAAAGCTTAGGTATAGCTTACCTACAAAATTAAGTATTAATACGTCAGCCGCATGGGCTCAGAGAGGTGGGCAAAGATCGCCACAGACTGCGTGCAATGTGATGGACACTGGAGACGTGACAGGCCAAAACGGAGATGGGGTTGCCAGCGTGGTACGAAATGGCCCAGGATAGAGACGAGTGAAGACGAAGAGGGGGGCATAATATTATGGTCTACTTAATAAAGAGCAAGTATATAGATTTGATATATATAGACTGCAAATCTAATAAAGGACAATCACAACATGTACAAAACAAATAACATTTAAAAATTGGACATCATAAAAATCAATTTAAAATTATACTTACAAAATTCTTTACTAATTGTTAACGAAACGTAATCAACTGTAAGTAAAGTTATCTTATCACACACACGTAGGTAAATCCGTGTTTAATGAGAAAAAAACCACAAGCATTTAGATCCGGATTCACTTATGTTTACATGTCATTTCATCGATGTTTATTTATACTTTTATGTGTGTTGATCTGTAGTATTTTTCCATTAATCACAGTATTAATATTAATTTAAACCAATATCTAACATAACACAAGACATGTCTATGAAATGGCTGTAACAATTTAAAATTACCAGTCTCTTTTAATTTCATTATTAAAACATAGGATAATCTTAGATATAATATGAATGACTTAGCAGTTATGAAATACCTAAGAATAAGAACTTTCATAATGACTAGTCGTCTGATTGGTGATCAAATATAATCGAGTAACAAAATTGCAAATAATGTCGACTGTCCCTGCAGCCGTAGACCATCATCATCATCATCAGCTCATTTTATGTCCCCACTGCTGGGACACGAGCATTCCCTATGAATGGATAGGGCGAACGGGCCATAAACTACACGCGGGCCCAGTGCAGATTGGTGGTTGTAAACGACTGCTGATGCAGCTGGGACCAACGGCTTTACGGGCTTTCCGAAACACGGATGAGCTCGAGATGATAATTTTTTGGTCACCCATCCGATGACTACCCTTTGGGAAAGTAGCTTATCCCTAGAAATCGCAGATTTTGTCATTTCCGCTTAAATATAAAGCTCCCATTCCACCTAAGGTTGGCTGGAAAAGACCTCTTTTAGAGATAAGCCCAACTTCGCTCACCATTGTTTGTATTTTTTTCTGTATGTGTGTTTTTGCGCATTAAAGAATAAATAAAACAAATGAGCATCTTGCCCAACGAACACCACAAGCGTAATATTACAAAAAACGCCACAAAATGAGCGTAAATAACTCACACTTACAATAAATCCCAGATTTCCAGCTAATGTATGTACGTATTCGCAGTCGCATTGCTTTCGTTTCCTTTTCGCAGTGGAGGTTAATTAACCTAAGTAACATTCCGCAAAACAGTACGCCACAATTAACACCGGCCCGTTTCTTCGTCTTGGCCATAGTGAAGAGGTGGCCGGTATAGCACATCTGCTAAACATTTGCAGAGACGGGGGAGAGTTTACGGCGTTTGTCAAAAATAGATCACTAAGGATGTCCGCAGACTTTCTTATTGTTAAAATAGATAGCTTACAACTTCATCGACTAACACACACGAGGGAATAATAGCTTTGAATTTTTGTTTTATTTAGATTTTTTTTAATGTGTATTTTTATTTTTGTAACTTACATTAGTGTTTAAGGTTTATTGTAATTACTAATAGTCTATTGAATTATTCTGAAATGTATACTAATTATTATTATAGCAATGTAAAGGAATTGTATTAAATTCTTTATTCTGTGCTAAATAGTAACAAAGCAAGCAGACATAAATCTCTGTCGTCTACGCGCTCCCTTCGAATCACGCAATACATTTCTAAGCGATCTGTTTTTGACGGACATAAATGGACGACGACTGTCTTTTGTCTGACCCGTTTGCACTAAACTTATGATCTTAGAGTTTATGATCCGCGTTGTTCTACAACAAATGCATCTTGACCGCCTATGTGGCCAAGTCGTGAAACCACCGGATCAGCCTCCAAGTTGGTTTACTAAATCTTTGTAAAGGGTACATAATTGTACTTGGTTTAGTTGGTGCTATGTCCGCTTAGCTACCTATTACTACCTTTGAGATATTTTTAAATTTCTGACAGCCACTATTTACCTATTTACAACTGGTACTATTTCAAACTGGAAGACAGGAGTAAAAATAGTCCTTGCGCCTTCTTCTTGGTAGAAAGTTTTCAATGTACATGTACATGTAAATGTGTCATGAAGTCATGGCTTAAGTTGACGTTCAAAAAGCATAAAACTCAAAAATTAAAGTGTCTATTTTGATTCTGAAAATTCCAAAAACGTAGGCAACTAAATTCATAACATTGCAAATTAAATAACAATAAATACTTACATAGGCTAGTAAATACATATTTTTTATTTTAAATACCAGATTACAGGTGTATTTAAAAAATCCCAAAAATCCTAAAAGAACCAAATATTTTGCCGCCTCTATGGTCTTGTGCTTAAAACTATCCAACAGACCAAGAGGTCCCGGGTTCAAGGGGTGTACATGTTTGTGTACTCGGTTTGGTTGGTGGTAGGACTTGTTTGTCCGTTTGGCTACCTACCACCATCTTATTTAAATATGTCGCCATAACATCAATGTTTGTAGTATTGTTGTGTTCCAGCAGCTAGAGATAAGATAGCCAGTGCCTCAGTAGTTGAGCATACCGGGTGAAGTGCGCTTCCACCATTGGTCTTATACTCACTTAACATCAAGTGAGATGGAAGCACTGCTCTTACCCGTATGATGTATAAAAAAAATAAAAAAGAAGTTTTTATTTTTTTTATTTTACTCAACATCAATTGACTGTACACCGCGGCAGCTTTACGAAGTTAAAATCTTACTTTGAGGGTAATTTTAACGTCTCGCCGCCGCAGCGCATTGTGAATACCTCACTAACAAGTTTTGCCACATTTGAACTAAACCCATTGCTGGGCTCGTTTGCAAATGTGCCTTCTTTAAGCTAAAACGCCATTGTCACGCCATGTGTCCGTAGACGGGTAAAACGGTCAAGTGTGAGTAGAACTCATAAATAAAACCTTATTGGTATTGTTTGCTTTATATATTTATTAGTTCATGGTTCGAGGTGCTCGAACGCATGGTACTGTGGCTAACGCGCCCGGTCTGCGACAGCTAAGGTTAAGCAATTTTCACAAAGGCCGTTCATCAGATGGGTGACCAAAACTTTATCATGAAACAGCTGATTTATAGTTAACTAGCGGCCCGTCCCTGCTTCGAACTGGTGGATTTTTTTTTAAATATAGGCTATGTTACTCAGCGCTAATGTAGCATTCTAATGGTGAAAGAATTTTTTTAAATCGGTACAGTAGTTTTTTAGTTATTTCGTTGCAAACATACATACATACATACATACATACATACATACATACATACATACATACGAAGATACAAAGGTTTCCTCTTTATATTATTAGTATAGATAAATCAGCTGTTTCACTAAGGGACCATTTATTTATCAGTCTATGTATATCAAGATAAATAAGAGATACCTACCTACTATATACTCGTATATCTGAGCTTATATGTTACATAACCAAAGTACCTATACAAGTTATGTATGATACATAACAACGTTATGAATTCATAGTAAGTATTATTATCATTAATATAGTTTGGATTGTATAAAATATTTTTATGTTGTGTTTACTAGTTTGTTAGTGGAACATTTTAAAAAATATATTCAACTTTGATAAAAAAATACTACAAATTATGATAACAAGCTGCAAACATCACAATGATTCACAATAAGTTACTTCATAGTTGTGCAATGCTTGACGAACGAACGATACTATAGGGTTTTAGTCATCACCGGATAAGACTCGTTAGCTCAGCTGGTCAGAGCACTGAACTAAATTGATACATCAGCGGTCGGAGGTTCAATTCCTTCACGAGTCGTAAACGATTTATTATTTTTTGTATTTTTTGTCGATTTTGTTTGTTTTTTTTATACATATTACAGCCGCGTTAAGACTCAATCTCCCAGTGGTTTGTTTATTGGTTGATTATTAAGAGCCTAATAAGTCTGTATTCTGTTGTAGCCTTAAGCATAAATATTTTCTATATATAATATAAAAGTAGTGGACGTATTTTGGCTGAGATGATGATATACACATATAATATAAATTAGCATTCCACCAACGAACAACCCACGAAATAACCCAATACGGATGTGTGAAACTTATGTCAATATCGATTTGGAACTCGATATAATTCATCAGAGTATTCAGAGTTTTAAGTGCTTACTAAATAAGAGTTTTACACTCTGAACGTATTTTAATGTTTATTGTAAAAGACAATTTATTAATGGGCTGTGACCTCAGTAATAATAAATGATCATTGTTTTGGATAATGTTGTGTACACATGCCTGCACTTCAACCTACCACAAACTGTCAAATTTCCTTAATTGACTTTGAACTTTATGGTTAAGGCATATGGTTGAAAATATATTGAAGAAATTTGACAGTTTTGAATAGGTTGATGTGCAGGCGTGTGTACAATTTAAGGCTTTCTGATTCAATACTTCTTATTTATTTTTATGTGGCAGTTATAGTTTTTAGCCTGCAAGCTGTTTTTGTACATAATGAAATAAAAATAAAAATAAATATATTAAATTTGATATGGACTATTAATATTATTAGTCTGTACAAAAAAAACACTATTCAAATAATGTAGACACCTTCCAACTAACAAAGTTTTGTTATAACAAATTGGACACGTTAGCACCCATCAACATTTTACAACTGTGTGCGCCGCAATTTCGACAACTACCCGTCGCGTTGGTCGGTAATCGGCGCTATTACCACATCCTCACCGCACGATCTGCACCTTACACGTCGATCCGGACAATTATGATAAATGTGGGGCCGTAACTGTCGGGTGCAACTCACTACTCAACTTACAAGTAAATTTGCATTCATCTTTCCCATAATTCGTACCACGTCGTACCCACCATGGACTCATACTATAGAACAATATTTCATAAGCAATACCTGTTTGTCGTATTGTTACCGTCACTCGCCGCATCGCGGTTCGGTCTTAACATTTGATATAAGACCTTTTTTTACGCATAAACGGGAAAGCACCTTGCCTTCATTTTACCTTAGGATAACGATAAGGCCGAAAATGGAAACGCATTTCACCCGGCAACCCCAACCAATGAGGAGTTGACTATATCTAACTGTCGGAACACAGCAATGGTAATAAATTTTAACTAGTGACCATCACCATCATCATGCCACCATCAAGTGATAGTGATAGCTGTTAAGCTATAGTAGACTTAGAACAAGCTCTTCTATCAACCAAATTCATCACAATGTGTACACCTGCTGGGAATCGAATCCGGTAACTAGACCACAGAGGCGAATGATGTTTTCGCTCATATTTTATTGCCTTCTACTAATAATATTATTAGGTTACTATTAAACTTTATTATTTCACACCTTCCCACGTAAGCAATAGCAGAGAGGAAACCTTATAAATAAATATCGGTAGAGTTTACAGCCACGCATTGAATTAAAACCAAATAAGGTTTTAAGCCGTCTATAAATAACATTTATTATATTTGATTATTAAACCATCTTCCCGCATAAATTCATTTTGCGTAGGTTATCCATTTCACATTGAAACATTATATTCGGGAGAAGAATACACTTTGTAAATCTTTCCGTGACAATAAAAAGTATCGTCTGAACACGGGATCAGTTTTCTCGGAAAGCAAGTTATGCAAAACGCGATGACTCTTTATGAAAGTTTTAATTGCTTACACTAAAGTTCACATTACAGGACGATATTTTGGCTTGGGTAGCATTAATAAACAAGTAGCTATATTTTTTGTTGGACACAAAAGGAGACAGAGAACATTGTTAATTTAGGAGCTGGTCATTCGTAGTCTTCGTATCGATGACTGTTGTCGTGTTTCGGCAACCATTGTTCAGCCATGTATTTGTGGTGTCGTTTCCTTCGTCGCCTGCATCTCCTCTCTTCTTTTCCATCACAGGAGTGAGGGTTCTGCGGCTGTGGTATCGGGCATGCTGCAGGCGCTGAAGGTTCACAGCGGTTCCTGTCTTCGAGATAGTAACTCCGGTTCGATACGTATTTTATAAACTTCATCAGATACAGCAACAACAACAACACAGTACCATAACATATTATCTTCTGTGTTGTTACATCTTCATTCTGTTTGCGCACTAACATAATGAGATAATTTTAAAACTAACATTTAAATCGAAATTATAGTTTACTGTGAATTTTTAAAATTGAAACTTAATGCTTTTTATTACATTTTACTTTTTAAGCTACAGTCATGTCAGATTGACATTGATGTAATACTTTTTGTCTGGCCTCAAAAAGGTTTTAATTTTAAAAAGTGCAACCTCATTTTTCTTTAAATGAGCAGAACGGCTTGACTGATGGGCTTGGCTCTCATTACTTGCATAATATATTTCTTTTAGTATTCATTAATGGCCTTTTTCATGTTTAAAAGTTTTATTTTCTGTAAAGATAAATGTTTGATGTGTAACATCATTCCGCTTGCCTTCTATACAATATGTTGATTTGCATTCGCGCCATATTCATAGCAGCAGCAAAAAAAAAACTTCCACGAAAAAGTTATCTATTTAAATAAAAATGAATGTTGCTAAGCGCAAATCTCGAGAACAGCAGAACGGATTTGGATGAAACTTTGCACATAGACAGACCATGACCCGGACTAGAACATGGAATTTTTATCCCGGTAACAGATTCCTGTGGGATAGTGTAGTCTTCGCGAACGAAGTCGCGGGCGACAACCAGTGGCTAGATAAAATTAAACCTCATATTAACGTTTTATTGCTTTTTATTAATGGTTTTTATCAGATATTACAGCGGATTTTAAACGACTTAATTATAATTCCTATAAGTAAGCCGCATATAACACAAAAAAAATCTAGACAACTACCTATTTTTCAAGCTTCTTCATTCTTGCTGCCCGAAGCAAGTAGTACCGACACTGACGGCGCACGGCGACACCTACCATCCTCCCCGCCCTCATCACCGTTTCACCGGTTGCTCCCGCGTCGTTTATCCACGAAAACCGTAGGTCGTTGTGGTTCAACTCGCGCTGTTTTATTTAGCCATAACTTTTTTCCCACAGCGATTCGAGACTTACCGCCTTAGTAAAAGTTGTAGAATAAAAAAAACCTTTCTTACGACATATCGCTTAATGTTATTTGTCATATAAGTTAAATTGCCGGTCCTCCTTTAAAAACGATAGCGGTTTACATCGTAATAGCTATTTGTAAAACTTTCAACAAAGCTTTCCTAAAGAAATAGTATGACGTATTTTATTTGCGTTATATTTTTTGTTGTTACTGTAATTCGTTACAATTAGAAAATAAATTAATGTCCTCTAGGCTATTGAAATCTAGTACATCTACTCAAATTCGAAAGGTACATTAATATATCATTCCAGCTGATAACCGTTCAAACGCTTTGACCTTTTCTGCAAATTCTGTTGCCGATACAGCACGCCACCATATGGTAAGGAGCAGTTTGAGTGCCAGACCAGAACCTGACCTATCTCCTGTGAAACCTGTCAATATTCTGAACTCCTTTGTACTTCCGCAGGCCAATGATATTAAATAAGTAAAAAAGGTACAAAACCTTACTGTTGTATCCGAAGCTCTCAAAGAAGGAGACAAATATGTCTGCCAGAATTAGTTTTCGTAAGAAAATGCCAAATAACAAACTCTATATAGTATAATTTATTTTTCGTTCGCATTGCTTTAATTATCTTACCCCTTTACAGAATGTATATCTGTGCTGCCGCTGCGTTCAAAATTAGAACGAATAATTTCGAAGTATTTTTTGCAGTGGTTTTGCGGTTCACTCTGGTTATTGTTGTAAGAAGGAACTTGTTTAAAGCCCCTATCTCTTTAGTCAGCGTGGCGGGTGATGGCTGGATCTCCTATGTAGGTTCTATAGTTTATTTAGAAAGGCCTAAGCGCACTGGAACGTTTATATCTTTGATAACACATATAAATAGATATAATAAGGTATATAGGCCAAAATTGATGATGACAATTCAAAACAATAATACTTTATTCCCCCTATTTATAACCTTTCCAGTGACATCGCCGCGAAAAAATATATGACAGCCGTAAAGATAAAAAGGTGACAGGTGTTAAATAAGTCTTTCAAAAATTATAATATGTAATAAAGTTTCCTTGTGCCAATGGACGCGGTCGTAAAAATAACGTCTTTACGATCCCTTTAGGGGTACATGAAAAACGCGTTGGAGTTCTTCTTTCTTACCGGCGCTGCGATAGATAACACTAAAATTGTGTTTAGAACATAAAGGTATGTTTGTGTCATATTATAAAGTGTAAACTCTTGTTTTTGTTACATATGTAAAACTTTTTACACGTTAAAACGTTCGCATACCGTTATAAACAAAATGTTCACGTTTAGGTATCCTAGGAGTGAAAGAGAAACATCGGTCAGCCCTTGAGGCACTGAAAAGTCGGATACGTAAAAAGGTCGTATGCCTAGGATACATATTCCAAGCACTTTTCGGTAAAAACAGTGTTTAATCAGTGTATTTATTACAGAGCAGAAAAAAACTTTTTTTCAAACTTAAAAAGACTTAGTTTTCATAACAAAGCTCCGTGATCGTAGCTGTTGTAGTATCTAGTATATAACTATGTCCATAGATTACTGGATCCAATTTCACTCCATTAACAACACTCTAATGTAAATTTAATAGAATGACTAACTTGTTTATTTGTATAACATTTAATTCATTCATTCATTTATCATAAAATAAACTAATTATTAGGGTTAACGGTTCCTTAATGCGGTTATTGCAATAAATGTCGGTAGTTGAGAAAATAATGTATTACAAACTACCGTCATTTATTTAATAAGTAGAAGTATACAGTACAGTTTCGCATTAAACAATCGCGGTGCTTACAAGAAGACAAACATTTCAGTCTTTCAGTTACCACAGTAAAACACTGATAACCAGTTACTTCATAACAAACAATTCAGTTTTACTAAAGGTAGAAATACAACCGACGCGGGAGTTGCACTCATTAAGCATATTTTCGATGCATGGAAGCAGAAACAGGATGCGATAGGTATCTTTTGTGATATATCGAAAGCTATCGACTTCGTCGATCACGAGACTCTATTGTTAAAAATGGAACTTTATGTTGTCTCAGACAACTCACTTACTTTATTGAAATCATACCTCACATAGGTAGGTATCGAGCTCTAGTCCTGAAGACGGACTGACATAGTGGCGCTTTCATACAAACACTTCAACACTTCGATGTACCGGTAGTCAATTTGGCACCGCTGGAGAGACTGTAGCACGGCCCATGTTTCGATCGAATCGAAGGCTTTTACGAAAGTAATACTCTCTCTCAAATATTACATTGGTTTACAACTAATAATCTGCTGCTTAAAGCAAAAAAAAAACTAAATGTGTGAAATTCACGATGCCCAATGTGAAGCAGGTTAATACCAGTATCACTATGGACGATGAAATAGTTGAAATAGTTAACTCGACAGTTTTCCTGGGTGTTACCTTGGATCACAAATTACAATGGGGTTCTCATATTACTGCTCTGGCAGGGAGACTTAGCTCAGCTGCTTATGCGGTTAGAAAAATAAGGTCACTTACTGATGTCGAAACGGCAAGATTGGTTTACTTTAGTTACTTTCACAGCGTCATGTCATATGGTCTTTTATTGTGGGGTTCACCGGCTGACATTGAAACCATTTTTGTGTTACAGAAAAGAGCCATTCGAGCTATTTATAGCCTTAAGCCCCCTGATACGCTGAGAGAGTTATTTAAGCAGATTAATATTTTAACTGTAGCTTCACAATATATTTATGAAAACATCGTTTATGTTTATAAAAACTTAGAAAAAATCGAAAAAAAGTAATACCCATAATTTTAACTTAAGAAATAAAAACAAACTTGCCGTTCCAAAACTTAGACTCAATAAGGTCGGTAATTCATTTGTTGGGAAATGTAAGTATAAAAATGTACAATGAAAAGCCTTTCACTCTAACGGAATTGCCACTAGATAAGTTTAAGACTGAACTAAAACAAGCTCTAATGAAAAAAGGCTAATATAAAATTGATGATTATTTTAATAATAACAATGCGTGGTCATCTTAGTCTGCTCGCTTGCACATGTTATTTCACATTGTAAGTAGTTACACTTTTGTAATATAAAAGGTTATTATACAGTCAATGAATATTTAGATGATGAAACAGACTGGTTATAATAAAAAACTCTCCCTGTGTGGTGCCGGGATAAAGAATTGCACCACCCCATCTCTTCCCGTGGGTGTCGTAAAAGCCGACTAAGGGACCATTCCAGAGGATGGGCAGCAGCATCTCTCTGAGGTTACTCTCAACCTACTGCGATCGCCAACCCGCCTGCCAAGCGTGGCGATTACGGCAAATACCCCTCATATTCCTTGGGGGAGGCCTTTGTCCAGCAGTGGACGACTTTTGGCTGAGATGATGATGATAATTAAAAACACATTATACTCTATTTGAATCAATATAATAAAATTAATTTGTATAATTTTTATACTGATATGATAGCCTTTATCAGCAGTGTCCTACAGTTAACAAACAGCGTTGCGTTAAATAGATCTTTAAGTTTTTATTTAGAGTATCTTGAGTGTGTCATGGTCAGTATTATTCACTATAGTTTGACTTTGTTTTTCTTAAACACTTTTGATTTTTACTAAAGTACTGTAGTGGTACTGTATGACATTGTGGGAATTGAAACTTTTACCTCAGGTAAATTTGTTAGCTTTTATTTTTTATTTTGTTTTTTTACATGTGGTTGTCTTTTTTTGTGTTTATTTGTGATGGAAAGTGTCCTGCTATGATAGGGCATTTTCTAATATTTTTGACGCTGTAAGGGAGAAAAGAGCTGGACACTTGCTGAGTTTCTTGCCGGTTCTTCTCAGTACAATCTCCCGCCCAGAGTAGACTTACGAACCGATGGCATAGTGACATTCACAAGAGCTACTTGTAGCCTAAACTGAATAATTTTTTTCTAGAATCAATAAGGTTTTGAATTTAAATACAAGTTAGATTAGATTTGTAAAAGGAATTTCATTTCATAGTCATTCTTTTTTTTTTCAAAAATATGTTGTAGTACTAAATGCGTGTCCTCTCTCGCCAATAGGAGCTAATGAAATAACGGACAAAAGCCGGTAAATCAATATTGCCGACCAGCAAAATGCACTATGCATTCGGATAAAATATGCGTCGGCCTAAAATGTTCGGCCAAGTACCGAGGCCTCAAATCGCTCGACACTGCGAGGGCCATTGTCGGAATTTAATGGCTGCTCCGGTACATCTCTGAGCCTCCGCATAAAGCGTTTAGTTAAACGCTGTGAGGTTCTGCTTTTTCCTAGCGTGCTACTAGTTTAGTTCGGTAGTGTAATGCGATGTTAATTGCATTATGCGATCATTTATTGCTAGTATTGCCGACGAATTTTCAATAGCTTCTTAGAACATTTTTGCGTTGCGTCAACAGATGGCGCTGTATTTACTACACTTAATCGTATTACTGTTAGTTTTACCTTAAGGTTAAGGTTCTGTTTTGAGGCTTATTGTATTTTTCCATTTCCTCTATATTGTAGGGTTCGCAAATATAACCTTACTATTAAAATGGGCTTAAAATGTTCTTGAATGATATGCCGTGATAACGCAAGTTTTCATGTTCCTCTGTTTTGTGAAGCCCACTAACTCCTTTGTTTAAAGAATGTATACAATGAAACCCATAACCAGGTTTGCATCCAAATAAAAGTTTTCTCTGTTTTACAATTCTTCAGTCTTGTGAGGTGACTTTATAACCAAAACAAAGGAGTTGAAATAATCAAATGTCGCGTCCATTTGACTACAGGTCTCACAGATTCTGTCATATTTATTCCAAAGAACTGTAGCCCTACCATGGGTTTATGCAGACCGGTACTCGCTAGCGTCACAGCATACTCGTATATAAATTGCACGTCAAATAAATTTGCGGTAGGTACTATAAATTGAAACTGCCACGCGTTTTTTCATCTCAGCTTAGTGTATTGGCTTAATAGCTAATAGTAAGTGTAGGTATGGTTATTTTCAGTATACAAACGCTAGCGTGATGCCATTCCCTCTAGAAATCCTCTGAGGAATTTAGATTACAACGAGAAGGAACTTTTTATATTTCACTACCAATAAAATCCGGTTACGCTGTTAATAAGCAATATTATTCCAACAAACAGCTCGTCTAGCTCTGTCAGCCGCGATGTGGATGGACTCTGTTGCCGCTTTTGTGTGTCTTGGTGATGATATCAGCTCGTCTAACAAGCGGTCTGTCACGACCTATCACTACGACCACCTACCTCTACTATTCCCGTCATTATTTGCTATTCTAACCTATCTGGTCTATCATGTATTGGGTGTAAAAACTGGTAGTAGGGCCGACTGATGCGCTGGCTAGTTTGTTATGCATGCCGTGCAGCGGTCAGCAAGACGCTCCGGGTGCATTCGGCAAAATGCAACTTGCATTGTACTTGCATGGTTGGAGGCAGTGCGCCACGTGTCAATTTGCCAGTTTTTATATTTCGTTTTATATTTCTTATTTCGTTTCTGTTTGTTCTTTCGAATCTGGTTCGTTCTAAAAGTCCCTTTATCAAATGGGAAAGATTAACTTAATGTGGTGACTCTTTTGGGATATTGACATAGGGATCATTTAATGGGATCTCATTGATTTTCTTTTGTTTATTTAAAAAAAAATATTTTCTCATAATTTTAAAGTTTTACTTTTGTCACCACAACAACACTGTTAGTACTATTGTTAGATAGATGTTATTACAAACTTTATTAAGCTACAAACACTACGAGTATACTCCAACTCTATCGATGCATATTTTAAATGTCAACACAAAAAACATTTCGCTAACACTGTCCAAAGTCTGTGCTTCCAAATCTAGCCTTTAACGTACGATAATTTAGAACTCTACACAACACAGGCTTATATTATAGTTGAAGCGTTAGCAGCAAGTTATTTGAATAGTCACATACATTTAATTGGGCATTTGAAGCTGAAGTCCCATGAATTAATTGTGAAGCATTTCCGGGGTATGCTCATATTTATTTTATCAAGATTGAAAGCCATTAAACTGTTCTAATTAAGCCCGTTGCCATTAACTAATTTGGTTGGAGACTGTCTGTTGTATAAATAGGCTTATTAGCCGACACTAGTGCACGTAAATAGAGCCAATTGTGCAATTTCAAATTGTTTACTAGAAATGCGCTCGAGCTTAACATGCATCCTTTAATTACATTAAGCTGCATTTAAGAGTTAAAGAGGTTTAGTTGGTTGAATTAATTTTAAACAAATGCCTATCGTATTAATCGCAATCAAAGTTGCGTTTCAAACGTGAAACTATTTCGTTAAATTAGTAGTTGTCGCTCTTCGTTGACTATCAGAGTCTGTTGATCGTCCTTACTCATTTATTAGTACAAATGGGTAAGGATAATAAAGTTATAATACAATCAAAAACTGTTGTCCATACAATATAAAAAAAGGTTTATACCAGTGTATAAACCTTTTTGTTTAAATAACAAATATTTTTATTTCATTATAGACCTCTTGACTCAGAGGTGGATTGACTCCCAGCGTTAACATTGATCCTATCCCACTTAAAAACGATAGTATGTAGGTAGAGTATAGTATGTCTCTCGTCATATCGCATTAATTAAGTTGCTGCATACCGCATTCAGCCGTCGACTGCTAAGTGGCAGAGTGACGCGCTAAGCTCTAAGCTTACGTGCAAACGAAATATATTATAACAAGTATAATACTCATCTAGAACTCATCTGTATTAAGCAAAGCCAAGTGCGAGTTTCATTCGCCATTTGATCACGTTAATCCACGTACGTCGGTAGGAGGCGCTGCTTCAATGCCATACTAATTTTCGTTTTTGAAAACGTAATCGAATGAATAAGGTTAGTAAACAAAACTCACCTAGACCCTGGAAGCGAATTTACAAAAGCTATTTGAGTCACGAGTCAGACTCTAATAGATGAGCTTTTGTTTATGCATAACACTCGACAATACCTAATCTATCTCATTAAAAAAATTTACTCAAATAGATTAGCTTTTTGTTTTGATATATTTAAAGAAAATGCACGGACAAAACCTAGTACCAAATAATACATATTCACCGGCGCGGAAACCTGTAGTTTTTTTTTTAAGGTTATGTGTAGTAACAATTGAGGTTTTTGAGCACCACACACCACAATCATATGCCGCTCCCCCCTTCCGTGACTGGCCCTCGCTACGCTGCGCTTCGCTGGGGAAAAAAAAAATATTAACTTAACCTAACCAACAGTAAGGATTTCTGTATTAAGCTTGGAATAATAATAAATAATAATAAAATATCGATATGAAATTGAATAGTATTTGTTGCTGCAATGTAAGAATGAATTTATCTAACAAAGTCTACGCGATTTCGGTCAATTTCTGTACTATAATAGATTAGGGTTTCGTCAAGTTTTTGTCAAACAAAAGCTAAGCCAGTTCAGTTTGCACTTTCACTCTAATGGTCTTTGTAAATTCGCACCCTGGAGGTTTGACCGAAGCGTATCATCGTAACGTAACATTCGCAGCGAGCTTGATACGTCATTGCTGACTAATCTGTCTTAAATCGGGATAGAATCACGATTTCTTGCATTCAACTCGAGCACAATTTTATCTGACGCTTCATCTATGCTGATTGACTATCACGCTCCAAAACGGTAGTATTTAGGTAAAGTATGTATGTGTGACGAGACGTCATATCGCAGTACCATCCCACTGCACTTAGTCCAATGAAGTCGCTGCATACCGCATTAAGCCGTCGACCGCTAAGTGGCAGAGTGACGCGCCAAGCTCTAAGCTGACAAGTAAACGAGATATAATCTCTCTACAACGTTATTATTCGCGCGTGACGTAGATGATGCTAATGAACAGCTATGTGTAGCGATGTATTGTTGTGTGCTACTGTTTATGTTTTGAATTCTTATGTGATATTGTTATCTTGTGCTTGCTGACATGTTTTTGTTTTTAGTTGCCGAACTCACTAACTTTTTTTTCTAACTCATGTTAAAAAATTACTTTAAAAAAATGTTTTTTTTTTTTTGGAAATATAACATAAAATAATATTTGGATATGAGTCTCTGAAATTGAAAGAAATATATTTCTTTCTCCAAAATTATTTTTCAAAAAATAATGCTGTATTGGTTAAATTGATGAGAGGCTTATTTATGTGTAGTAGGTATCATTGGTGTAGCTAATAAATATTTTGGTGAATGTGATTGGTCGACGATTCTATCGATATGTTTTACCCCTACAACAAAATACAACACACCACTATTACTATCTAACCGGAATACTACAGAGTGCCAAGTGCGAGTTTCGTTCGCCATTCGATCATGTTAACGAAAACGAGAATTTGTATGGCAAAATGTTAACTCTTCTGGTATGCCGCCAGGAGGCGCTGATTTGATGCCATACCAAATTTCGTTTTCGTAAACGTAATCGAATGAATACGGATAGTAAACACAAAACTCACACTAGATGACATTCGATTGGGTGATCTAGTCGGTATACCTCATCTAAAAAGCTCAACAGTTGTATTTATAACGGAATCAATTAGCCGCGATGGCACTTGTGGAGCAATCCACCAACGCCGACATAATATATAGCCGCTGATCCCCACTCCGTACCCTCGCCTAAAACCACAACTGCTACATACCCGAATTATTCACGAACCGTCGTCACATAACAACTGTCATTATTTATAGTTGGATATTTGTTACGGAAAATTAGGGTTGCGACCCACGGATATCGCACCCGTGACAACATAGGTAATTTCCGTGGAGCCAGGCGATTCAATCTCATACAATATTTCGGGTGATTTGCACTGCGTCGCGAATTCTGAACACGCAATGTTACCTGACAAATTTATCACTTTAGCACTTTCAGTTGGGGTGCGGCGCCGGGCAGCCAGATTAATGATCTTTGGAGCGGGCTGCATCGCAACTTGGGTCAATACTAATACAGTGTGTTTTTTAACTTGGACAGTACGGGAAAATCTGATTCTATTGGAGATACAGAAACCCTGTCTTAGGTGCCATTAGGTATTTTTTTGTGAAAACAATTTGATATAGCAAATGTTTTGGTCAAGTGTGTGTAGTAGGTATATAAAATGTGTTAAATATTAGGTAGGTAGGTATTAGGTAGTAGGTGTTAAAAATTGTGTTCTTGTTATATACCTAGCTAATACTTCGTGTTGTCTTGTGTAGTAATTTTCTTTATAACTTATTATTTTGGTGATAAAAGTGGTCGTAAGCACATCAAATTGTTTTCGTTCTTGTAAGTGTAAAATCGTTTTCGCGAGTGAAGTGCTGCGTAACAAGTGTTTCAGTGTTATTAGTTCGGTGCGTCAAAGTGTAGACTAACAAGTTATAATGTCAGTTTTGTTTTGTGACCTTTGTCAATATTTTATTGATAATATTTTATCAAACAGGAAATTTGAAGTAAGGTCTAAGAAATATTGAAAACAAAAGGAATTCGTGCCAGTGCGACTACAGGTAAGTCTTTATTGTCCATTATAAGTAGTTAACCACGTATAAAAAGTAATACAGAAAAGAATGACACCTCATTTACGCGATAATTTGGTATAGTTATCACGCAATAAATATTTTTTCATAGTCATATAATAAAAAAAATATTAATCTCGAAATGTCTGACACTTGAAGCACTATTTTGACTATACTATAGCTGGCGTGAGAAGAGTTAAAAAAGCGTTATGATTGACCTTCGTTTTAATTTTGTTTGTTTCAACTGTATAACGAAGAAGTTACTGTAAAAGAAATAGTTTTTTCATGTTACATGGGTTAAGGGAATCGTGCTACATAAATATCTACTTTTAAAATGTTGTTGAAAAATTTATATAATAACCCTAACCCGTAGTACTTCTACGAGTATTATCCTTTTCTAGTAATTAGTGAGAGAAAATATGAGCTAATTTTATTTATTAAAACATAGTGCCTATAACAAAAATAGTTATTAAACATGCATGAATTTTTGTTGTTAGCGACAAAAAAATATATAATTCAACATACAGTGAAACTGTACATTATATTATTATTATCATTAAGTCATAATCATTTCAAAACTTCTCAGCTGGGCACAGATGATTTCATTGGCCGTCATTTCAAACTCTCTTGTCCTGTTTATGTTATTATTATGCAATCATAAATGCCCTTATTGACTTTACCATCGTACAGATATGTAACTAAGTTTCACTATTATATCTATTCTTTATAAATGTTACATAAACGTACAGTAAAATCTTACATATTAGTGTCTTATTTATCTTATTAAGATATAGATATATTATTGCCTTTACCTTCTAATATAGAAGTACCTACAGATCAGGAAGAGGTCTCTGAGTCATAGCTTAATACAAACGGGGCTGGCACATCAGACGGGCGTCACGTACGAGCTTTCAACCATCCGCGCGATGACTGGGGAGGAATCACTCACGCCCCCTCTCAATGAGGGGTACAAATTGTAAGCAAATTCTCGCAGTAGCTTGTCGAGATGTGCTTCCAATATTTTTGTTGTAACTACCAATACTCCAAATATTTATACAATTTAAATATATTTTAATTGTTTATCGTTGTATTTAAACGTGACGAAACCAAACTTTTCACTCGAATTCAAATCTTTAGCTAACTGTGCCGTCAGCACAATATCCATCGCACGTAACATTCGTGGTAAATAGTTAATGACGTTATGTAGTAGGAAAACATGTTATGTAAATTAAGCAAACACATCTGTTCCTGTTTCGTGACTTTCTTCAGTCAACATATCTCCCCCACCAATTTCTTTGTTTATAGATTATTATATATACCTGTATTTTTAGTTGTTAAAACTAGTCAGAAATTATACTCCAATATATTAACCAGTTGTGTTATTATTTGACTGACTACGGACCCGCAACACTAACGTTGCTTCTTTTCAAAAACTTTTTCTTCCGTCATTTCGTTCAATAGCTGCGACAGAAAATATTAAATTGATTTAAAAGTCATCGCCCACATTTTCCTCGAAAGTGTTTTCCGTTCAAGACGGCGGCGAGTCTCTCACCTTTTTATTTTATTAATGAGTTTGTAACAAGTGATTGAACCGTTCATTTTCCTATCCATTGCCTTCGCCGCATTACTTATAGCATTCAAAGGATTACTTTCCTTAGGCATGTGCCAATTCCATGCGATGAAGTAGGTACTTACTTTAAAATATTAAAATATTTTTATAATCACTTATATTTTTTTCCGCTTCTGCTATGGCCGACTAGCAAAGGGTTTCAAATTCATTAGTCGACTTGATTTTGAAAAATAATATGCAAACATTTTTACATTAAAGTACAAAACCATTATTTTGTTATATGCCCCGCCTCCCTCAACAAACGAGTAGAATAAAGAATACAACCGTTTATTGCTATAAATTAAAACAAAAATACAAAGAATAAAATTATGAAAACAGCGTCTGGCTCAACTTGTGCTGTTATATCAGCATCTCTAGTTTTCAGTCATGAATACCATTATCTCAATAAAAACAATAATGTTTACGTCGCTGAGTATATAGGGTTCTAGGTTGCAAAGAACGAAGCGACGAGCGTTAGGTGTACCTACAGTGCACACTCGAGCGTACATAGCGAGCGTGCCGCGGCCGGCAAAACGCCAGAAATCGAATGTTCCTATTTCGACATTTAGATAGTTCGGTGTTCCTAAATACCTTCCTTCCTCTATATATTAATACATGAAGCAAAAATTTTGTACCCCTTTTTACGAAAATTGCGCGGACGAAGGAGTATGAAATTTCGCTCACTTATAATTTTTAAAATTATGCATAAAAAATACATTAAATCAATAAAACAAACATTACACACACTACCATGTATTTGACTCACACGCATATGTATTTGACACCCTAGCTTAAATACACTTTTCAAAAATTTCAAAAATGGAAGAGGAGCGGCTGAAATCTGTCAATGCCAATCCAAACTCACATTCTATCTTTTTTTATTTTTCATTGCTTACGATACAATCCGTGCAGCCTTAATAAAATTACGGTCGAATTTCGACCACTGGGCGACGACCACTAGTAATTTTAGGCATTTAAAAATTAGATTTTACGCATTGGATGAAATAACCATTTGACATTTTGCTATTTCACTATTTTGAATTTAGCAAAATAATAGGGATTTTAATTTAGGCCTTTTAATCTATTTTTTCATATGCTACGATAAATACGTACCAAATCTAAAGATACAAAGACTTCACTTGTTTGTTTACTTTGAGGGTCGACTATCAATAATGCTATTTCCCCTTCGATCTCCAAATATGCGCATGCGCATGAACGCCAAGATCGACGCCGATTAACGTTTTGGCATATCTCAGCCCACGATCAGCCTAAGCACACGATCTGCTTTAGCACACGATCTCATATCTTGGAGTGTAGGTTGACCGCGCGTAGCCCTACTGTCCTTAACCCAAGACGTGACGAGTCGACCTTACTCCGAGCCACCCGGTATAATTCATACTGTCCGCTGGGTGCGTCCGCGAGCTATGCAGCGATTGTCTCTTCGCGATGCACGAGCCAAGGTTACTGTCAATATTTATACATGGTGATGCATGTTGGCTTATTGGCGGCAAATGAAATCATTCACCATTCACCGTTTATTGTATTCAAAAGCCACCTATAGGCAGGTTGCCTCTTTTATAGCGTTGTTTGTTTACGTGTTAACGACTTGAAAGATTCATGTTGTAAGACATTTACGATTTGTTTATTGGTTGCTAGATGATGTTTTTGCTAGCAGACACGATTCGCACATTATATCTGAACGTAAGTCTTTCAAAAATCGAAGACTGAGACTGGTTTGTATGCTGCTGCTACTTTTAGATGATTGATATAATTTCGAAAACGGAAGTTAGCTACTAATACTAGAAGTAAACTCATTCAAATCAATTCGAAACTGATACTTTTTTTACATTGTTTTTTGTCTATATATTTTGTATTGTGTTTACGCGAACACTACACATTGAAATGAAACTACTTTTACGGATCTATTCGCGTTTATTTTACACTTTAATTTGATTTTATGTTTATCCTGGACGATTCAGACCCTTTGCTGGGTCCGTAGTCACAGGGAGGCCGTCACCTTGCCGGTGTCAGTTTCTTCCCAGTTCTTCTCACGTACAAGGTCCCGCTCTGTGTACACCTATAAACTGATGGCATAGTGACTATCACAAGTGCTATTTGTAGTCTAACCTGTATTAATAATTTACAATTTTGATTTTTGGGAATAATAATAGACCCGGACCTCCAAGTATGCAACCAGCAATTAAACACTAAAGCACGGACATTACCAACATTATAAAAACAACTGCAGGTATGTATCTAATCTTAAACCGTTTATTCTAGAGGAGGTGTACGTACGTATGAATATTTAAATAATTCTCTCCTGAAAATTCTTATAGTGTATCTCTGCGGCTGCGAATGCTGAGTCACGGTGAACTGGAACCAAGCCACCTCAGACAGCACGGTCGGCGCTTTCGAGTACATTTTGTATGAAGTGGTTTACACCAGTAAGTTTGGCGTGGACTGAAAACCTTGTCATACATAAATACCAATTTTGCTTGTAAAATGGATGCCTCGAAAATGTTGAGCCGAGCTGCGAGTTTTTATACAATGGAGTCACAATTATCGTCGTGTAACGTCGTCCTACGACTTCAAAGAATAGTTCATCAGTCTGAAATTCAAGAAAACGAACTACATCAAAGGTGTTGCTTAAGGCGACACTTGAAAAAAATACATCAACTTTCATCGAAAGTTGTAGGAATATGACTAGACCACCGAATCTGAAATTTTGATATAGATAAGTTCATGCCAAACTCAAAAACACGATTGTGCAATTTTGGCTCGATCGTAATTCTTTACGAAAACACCTCTAAAAAATCATTTATGCTAAAATTACAATGAAATTATTTAATCTATATGTTTTGAAATCACTCAAATATATGGGGGTGAATTTCAACAGGTTCATTTCCGTGGATTTTTTATCTATAGGTTTTAAAAAAAAGATCGCGATTATTAAAGTTTTTGATAAAGTATGTATTTTTGCTTAATATCTGACAGATAACTTAAAAAACTAACGAGATATACAAGATTAAAAATTTCGTGCCACGGCAATGAAACATGCGTGCACGGCAATAACAAGCGTCCACGGCAATGAAAGAACTGTTTTTATAAGAAGCAAGTGCACTCTATTTGGTACTACTTCTGTATTACAGGTAAATATGTTTTCTTTGCCTAATCATACCATGGCGATGAAAACATAAGTCATGGAAATGAAACATGAAACACCTGGCCACGGCAATGAAACTAAACTGTTTTTTAAGGCATGGTAATGAAACTTTTTTCATTGCTGTGTCTTTTTTTCATTGCCATAGCAAATTTTGACCACGGAAACCACGGCAATGAAAGCACGGTGATGAAAATCAAGGCGAAAATATAAAATAACAAAAATCTATTAATTATTCGAAGTAATAAACACTTCACAAACAAACATAAGAGAAATGGCAAAATTTTTCAAATAGTAGTTATTATAATATTATAGAAAGAAAAAATTTCCAGTAACATAATAAATGGAATACTTACATTTATGGTGCGAAAGGTGAGGAGGTGAAGAGCTCGATGGCGCAATGGTTAACGTGCTCGGTCTGCGAGTGTTGAGGTTAAGCAACTTTCGCAAAGGCTGGTCATCGGATGGGTGACCAAAAATAAATCAGTTTAGTTTCATTGCCGTAGCCAGGTGTTTCATTTCCGTGACTTATGTTTTCATCGCCATGGTATGATTAGGCAAAGAAAACATATTTACCTGTGATACAGAAGTAGTAACGAATAGAGTGCACTTGCTTCTTATAAAAACAGTTCTTTCATTGCCGTGGACGAATGTTTCATCGCCGTGGCACGAAATTTTTAATCTCGTTAGCTTTTTAAGTTATCTGCCAGATATTAAGCAAGAATACATATTTTATCAAAAACTTTAATAAACGCGATTTTTTTTAAAACCTTTAAATAAAAAAATCCATGAAAATGAACCTGTTGAAATTCACCCCAATATATTTGAGTGATTACCTCAATAGAATATCTCATAGAATATCTCAATATACCCTTAGATGTAGTGAAACTTTATTAACGACACGATAGAGTCGTTTTTCCTGCACCTAAGTTCAAATCGTTTCTATAACCTTGACATATGCATTTATCATGTCCCTAGCCATATTTCTGTTGTCAATCCATAGACTAGATGGGTGTTTACTTACCTCTGATTCATGTAAAGGTCAAGAAATTAACGTACTTTCTGAATTAAGGAACACAGTTCATGCCGGCATTCGTATTAATAAGATAGCAAACGAATCTACGACGAGGGTGCTTATCTGATTTTCAAATCCTTTCGGAGTTTTGCCTGAAAATTCGTTATTTACCTATAAAGTGAATTAAGATACACATCTTTTTCTTTCATATCTATCATAATCTATGTATTCTTATAATTAGTAAAAGTAAATCGTAAAGAAGAGACGCTGCTATATTACATAAGCTGTTTATTACAGAATAAATTGAATGTCTTTCAAATCTTTCGCGAATCTCTTGCATAAAACTAACATTGCAAACCATGAGAGGTTTCTTAGACCCCTAAAATGATATGAGCAGGGAATCACAGAGAAAAAAACTTATATCTAATAATTATGATGGGTACAGAGACATCATTATGATCTCAATAAATATAATTAAAAAAATCCTATTGATTACGATTCGATCGCTTTAAAGAATCTAGTACATGCTTGCGTGATCGCAAGCATTTCCCGTTCCCTACTAGATTCTCTATCAACCATCCCTTCTAGAAACCCTCTGAAGGTATTTAATCACTACATCATCATCGTCATCATCAGCTCATTTATGTCTCCACTGCTGGGGTACGAGCCTTCCCTATGGATGGATAGGGAGGGATCACTAGTTTAATCACTACATGCCTTACAAATAAACAAAGAATATAGGTAAGAATAGTTATTCCGTGTTTTGTTTCTGTCATGTAAACATTTCACATTAGAGTAAAAGAATTAAAACACGGAATAACTATTCGAAGCTTATTATTTGTTTATTTGTAATCTTTAGGAAACATTAGCTTCTCGCCACCCCGCTCTATATGATGTAAAAGGCATTTGCCGTCAACAGTAATATTTAAAAAAAACTGTATTACCGTTGTAAGCTTACTAAATTATTACGATATTCCCAAAATGTCGAAACTAAGTCCCACTGAGTAACTTCACTTATCTTGACAACGTCGCATACCATTCGACAATTGAAGCTATTTATATTCAAATGCCCTGAGCGCAGCTGGCCGGGTCGTGCTAAAACACCAAGTTGTGTGCGAAACACTAAATTGTCGCCCAATTTGTTTGACATTGCAATTTAGGTAATGACCGTAAGCCTTTAATCTGGCGTGAACATTCCTTTGGCCATTTACCTGCTACAAGTTCTTTATCTATTGGTTAAACGTGTGTGGATTATGTCTTTTAATCGTGCTGTCTGTTGGTTTCTTTTAAAACGCAACAGGGTTGGGATGGCAAATTTCTGGTTGGCATTGGAATAAAATCAGTTCAAATGCCAAAAAAATTAGGAGCTCGATGGCGCAGTGGTTAACGAGCCTGGTCTGCGAGTGCTGAAGTTAAGCAATTTTTACAAAGGCCTGTCACCGGATAGGGAACAAAAATTTATCATCTAGAGCTCCTCCGTGCTTCGGAACGGCACGGCACTTAAAGCCGTTGGTCCTGGCTGCATTAGCAGTTATTAACAACCACCAATCCTCAGTGGGCCCGAGTGGTGGTTTATGACCCGATCTCCCTATCTATCTATGGATGGATGGGAAGCCTCGTGCCCCAGCAGGACATAAAAGTGAGCTGATGATGATGATGATGTTGATAACAAAAAAAATAATTAGTGGATAATGGCCTTTTTAATCATGGTGTTGTCTCAGATGACCTGATTTAAAATGTCCTGTCTTTAATTGTTCACAACAAAAACTTGTTTCTTTTTTTACATTTCCATTGTCTATATTCTTCCGTTGGTTTGCACTGATAAAACCAAGACCACTGACCACTGCTGTTGGTTGGTAAGAATGGGAAGTAAATAAGTAACTTAGCAAATAGAAATACAGGAAAACACAGACTGATGGACACACTAAAAACCGAATGACAAAAAATCCTTAAAGGAGGACGAGCAAAAATATATGGAAGCCAGCCTAGGAACCAATAACAACATGCGATATATCATTGGAAAGATTTTTTATGCACTTTAATTATTGTTATGGTGGGAAGGCCCAAGCTGCGTGTAAAAAAGGGTAAGACGCAATAAATCCAGTTTCCTTCTCAAAAATATAAGTGTTTATTTTTATGTTTGTCATCAATTAATTTCTTGATTTTTTTTTTATAAAACTAACATAGTGATGTACCAAAAAATAAAATCAGTTAACTGCAAGTTGTACTCGCACACTAATATATATTCCTTTAGCATTAATGCCTTTATATTGGCTGTCGGTCCACTCTAGCAGCACTAGTAGCATAAGATGGGTGAGAGCGAGATATTATGTCTAAATCTAAACTTCTAATCCATATAATTATTATCAATCTAGATCTGTCACATGTATAATATATACTACTCAAAACAAAATAAGGGCCACGAGGTATTTTTTCATTTTGGTGTAAATTATTAAACATTTACATATTGAAAGTAGTAAAATATTGAGTATACAAACTCTTTGATACCTAAACTTTTTAATATTGTAGTATTCATCTAATGCTGGCAACAATTTTAAATAAAATTTGATTTAAAATTATTTTTGAAAATTTTGATTCCATTTTCTTTGACGTTTTGCTTTCCTTAGATTCTTGGTTTATTAGAAATTATCAGAGTTCATTGATATCTCGAGTCAGAAACATCTTTTGCAATATGCCACAAGCACGCAGGCGTCATATGGACTCGCTGACAGCAACCAGAGCCGTTACAATGATTGAAGAAGGTCATTCGCAGCGATCTGTGGGTTTGCAATTGGGATTTTCTCGAAGAGCTATTCAAAATATATGGAATCGTTTCCAAGAGACCGGCAGTGTCAGAAGAAGACCTGGTTCGGGCAGAGTTCGCATTACAACAGCTCAAGAGGATCGTTACATTCGATTAAGTGCGCGCCGAGATCGCACAACGACAGCCCGCAAGCTGCAAAATCGTTTACGGCTCACAACGGGTACTCGTGTCAGTGACCAAACTATTCGTAATCGATGCATGAAGACCAGCAGGCATCAAGAAGGCGAGTTGTCCGTATTCCATTAACCAGAAATCATCGTGCAAATCGTTTAAGATTTTCCCGTCAACATTTGGACTGGGACATAAACCAATGGGGCATGGTGCTCTTCACAGACGAATGCAAAGTTAAATTTTTTAACGACGATCGGCGTATTAGAGTATGGAGAAGACGCGGCGAGAGATTTTCAGAAGCCTGCATCCATGAAGTCGATCGTTTTGGTGGTCCAAATGTAATGATTTGGGGCGGGATAAGCTTACACGGCAAAACTGAGCTCGCTATTTTAAATGAGGGTACTGTTACTGCTCAGCGGTATATTGAGGAAGTCGTCAGACCACATGTGATCCCATTTGCCCAGCGAGCGGGTCCTGGATTCATCTTGATGCAAGGCAATGCTCGTGCACACACGGCTCAAGCGACTCGGTTTGTACTGGAAGCGTCTCAAATTCAAGTCTTGCCGTGGCCGGCGAACAGTCCGGACTTAAATCCAATAGAACACATGTGGGATCAGTTGAAACGAAGAGTTAGAGACGGTGATCAGGAAATCCACAACCAACAGCAACTCATCAACGCTGTTAAAAGGGCCTGGGAAGAGATTCCAATGGAAAATGTCAGGCATTTGATTGAGAGCATGCACTTCAGGCTTCAGGAGTGCGTAACGAAACGAGGGGGGCATACCCATTACTAAAAGATGAGCATGGAGTATTTTCTTTTGTTTTCAGTAACTTTACATTGTTTTTATTTTTAACCTTAAATGTGTTTTTTCTTTCAAAAGCAAATAAACTTTTTAATCATTATTATTGGAATAAATTTATTGGTCTACACGGTAAAAACAACATTAGTTTTCGTTATGGAGACAAAAAAATTAATATTGGTTTTATTATTTTCATGGTACAGACAAAATACCTCGTGGCCCTTATTTTGTTTTGAGTAGTATATATCTATATCTACGTATATTTTTATCAAGTTCTTTAGGTTTGACGTTTAGATGTGACATAATTGTCGCTCTCACTCACCTTGTGCTATAGGCGCTGGTATGCTTAAACTCGAAGTACCTACATACTAAAATTACTTTAGCCCACACTATTTCTAAGAAAATCTAGGGGACATAATGTCAAAGTTACGGTTTTAAATAGTTATAATATAAGCACATTTTGGATGCACCCGCGCATTTTGACAACAGTTGACATTTTTGTCTGCACAGACTAACTGAGTTTTAGTACCTACATAAAATGACGTAATGCTTGTTAAACCATTTTATAATGAAATTCTTAAAAAATAAATATTTTTGTTCATGTCTGCTTTATTTTGCTAAAACTTTTTTCACACAGTGATTTGGTAATTCCCGCCATAACAATAATTAAAGTACATAAAAGATCCTTTCCAATGGTATATCGCATGTTGTTATTGGTTCTGAGGCTAGAACGCCCGTCCTCCAGTGTCTTTATCAAAAGTGTTATTTTTGTGTTGGCACACACGCCTGTACATCAATCTACCACAAACTGTCAAATTTCTTCTATAGACTTTGAACTTTATGCCTTAAGAATATAGTTAAAAATGTATTAGAGGGAACGGCATCGCGCACTAGTGCGCGTCCCCGTGCCCTACTAGATTCTCCGAAGGGTTCGGATCGGATCGGGGAGCGGAGCAACCCGAGGGCGCCTCTAAAGGCACGGACCTCGGCTCGGGTTGACCGGGCCGTGGAGGAGGAGAGAAGCGCCCAGGTACATGTCTGTACCTGGTGTAGAGCGAGTGTGAACCGGTTCTTCGTACCCTTGTTCTACGAGTACGGTGTCTTGGGCCTAAACTGGTGTGCATGTTTAGTGTATTCTGTAAATGTGTGCTGTCATTTAGAGGATCGGGCGGGGGGTTGATGTGCAGGCGTCTGTACATTATTTATATATCCTACATGTTCCCCGACCTACCGCGTCGTATCGCGTCGCCCGAATGCGCTGTACTTCGTATTCGCTTAGCGTTTTTTCTGTTCTGTTCTTTAAGGTTCATGGCGTGATGTTAAATAACCTGTAGCCATACACAAAAATTGGGCTATCAAATGCTGTAATATTTTTTTAGATCCGACTGGTAGTTCTAAAGATTAGCGCGTTCAAACAAAACAAACTTTATTAGATTATTATAGTTAACATGACAACGAAACAGCTCGTAACAACCACAAAGCTCGTATCCATGGTTACCAATAAACAGCAAAATTAGGATACCATCCGTCAGATGAAAAACGGATACCGTATCTCAGAGGAGCAAGCTTAAAGTTTGGGTCGGCAAAACAAACTGGGGCCGATCGTAGCGCCATCTGTTACGATACACAATTTCCAGTGTCTTTGCGGCTTGCTACGACCAATTTGCGGCTACCTATTAGTTTATGTTAAAGGAAGCTTAGCAACTATATGTTTTAGTATGAATGTTTATTATAATATTACGTCGGGGCTGATGTAACCGAAATATGTTTTTTATTGTATTTTTGTGTAATAATATCTGTGTCTTGGGGTTATATCACCGGGCTCTGGCCTTGAAGCACTGGGTTCGTTTCTCAGCGGATAATTCATTACTGTTGTAATTATTATTTTTTTGTTTTTTTTTTGTGTATCTAATATTTTGGTACAGTTGCGAACCTATGTATTTAACGTTATCATCTAGCTAGAGAAGCTTCAAAAGTTTAGTTTTATTGTGTTTTTTCCATCTACATCCATTTCTTTCTTGTTCCTTATTTCTTCTTCATCAGATACACGATTATTTTACTGGTAACGCAAATAACTGACAACACCTAAACAATTTTCAAACGAAACATAAATTTAACAAAACACATAAAACGAAAAGAAAAAAACACTTTCCGTGTCACTAGCGGTCGTCCTATATCCTATCTATCTCATAATACCAAAAAAGATTTTACTCTTCCTCATTCCATACACTTACACATATATTTGTACACTTCATTAGTTAAAGCAAGTACCTATTTCTCATCATTTTTCGACACACGTCTGTACCAAACAAACCGCGCGCCCATAAAGAAAACCACGTTAAATCACGTTTATAATTCCAGCACAGTAAGCCATGACGCTGTTCCGTTCCATTCTAAACTCTAAGTCAAACGCATAAGGTTCATCTGTGGTATGTATAAAGTGTGCTTCTCGGCAGCTATAGCTTTCATTTGCCGTCGTCTCCGTGACTTTTCTGCAACACTTAGCAAACGTTTAAAATCTATTGTTCCGGTCGCTAACATTCTGAAGGGGATATTTTCATTGTTCTCCCGTTATATTAATACCTTGGCTCAGACATAACATAATTCTATTCGGCTGGAAATTAATATGAGATGCAGTGAAATGTTAACATGTGACAGTTTATCTCCTCCGCCCGTTGGAAAGTACGATATGTAATTGGCCCTAGTTACTCTTGTAAATTGGCAAGAACTGCAACACGATGTTTTAGAGATCAGATTTACTTATATATAATTACGGCATACTTAAGCATTATTTTCGAAATTAATATTTCAATATAATATGTAGCATAATATGTAGGTATGGGAATGTTTAAAAGAACTCCATTTTTTTTTAGTGATTTTTAAATTCCTAAATAATAAAAAAATATTAGACTTACCTACACCTTTATTGATAGTCAATCAAAAACTCTATAATTATAAAAACAATAGATAGTGATAAATTAGCAATGTAATGTAATACTGAGCTCAAAAACACCTCCATTACAACTAAACAATCTAAACAATAACTGTTTTAAAGAACACCGCACTAATTCCGCACAGAAGTCGACCCAATAAATCCGGTGTGCATGTTCGCGAAATAAATCGAGAGGCAGTTGCACGTCGCGCCATCCGCTCATCCATCACCAGCTACTGAGACAACTAATTTGTCTGCTATGCAAACGGAACATATTGCGAATGGGAATTTTGAGACGCGAATAAATCTGCTCGCCGCCGGCGCCGATCGGATTGTTGGCGTACGAGTTTCCGCTACATGTTTCGTAAGAATAGTGCACTGTTTTGTGACAATTGCGCGTAAAAATTAAAAAAAATCTATATTATAAAATATTAGGTGAGGAATAAGGTCGAAGGTAGAACCTACTTCATCCGGAATCCTCAACTGCTGAGGACAGCGTTTTATTGCAACAAAATAAAGCTATAAACATGGTGACATACTTACATAAGATGGTGTAACTTGGTTAGACGGTCTTTGAACAAGCCCTACTATCTTTCAATCCAAGCACAAAAATGTTCCCTCCCATTTCGAATTAAGGCCGAAGATTTTGGGTCTGCGACCGGCTTAATTAATAGACTGCACAGTTGCGTGCGTGACTACAACAGTTATAATATTTATCGCTTATCAAACCCTGTTTTGTTTTATGTTATTCAAAAACCTAGAACTCATAAAGCATCAAAAACTTTACGCCGAATGCATCTTAAGAGTTAAATGCATTTTCCCAACACGCCGTTAACTTTAATACGGTTGAAGCCTAGTTACACAGACGGCTATTACTCGTGACTCGGTCGCGTATCACTTGTCACTTGTCACTTCTCCCACCTCATCAAAGACAGATATTTAGTTAATTTCGCTGTTCATTCTAAACGCTTAAATTAAAATCATTTGAAGATATACATAAACTACCTCTACTTTTAATACCATAAAACTTCATAAGCTTAGTCGCACATCGCATAACTATCATTCGTTGCTATTGTAACATAATTCATCGCTTATCAAATCGTGTTATGTTTTATATTATTCAAAAAACTTAGAACTAATAAAGCCGAATGCATCTCAAGAGTTAAACGCATTATCCCAACACGCCGATGACTAAACACGGCTGAAGCCTAGTTACACAGACGGCCATTACTCTCGATCGTCGCGAGCGTGACTCGGTCGCGTGTCGCTTAGTAAACACTCCGCGTCGCGTCGGATAGATACTCAATTTGTACCTATTGCCACCCTCTTTGCGGACTAAAGGAATTCGTGCAGTACATGCACTAGAGTCATGTTTTATTTAGACTAGCACTAGCAAATTGTCGTTCAGATAAATATAGAGGTGCGTGTTAGTGTACATGTTTCGGAAGTATACATAGGTGTACTTTGCAATTTAAAATAAAGCATAGCGAATATAATGCCTTTGGTTGATATTTCTGTAGTTAAGATAGTTTGATTCATTCATCATCATCTCAGCCAAAAGACGTCCACTGCTGGACAAAGGCCTCCCCCAAGGACCTCCATAACGACCGGTTTTGTGCTGCTCGCATCCAGCGGCTTCCCGCGACCTTCACCAGATCGTCGGTCCACCATGTCTTCCAGGGTCTCAGCCATGACTACTATATCGTCAGCAAATCGAAGGTGAGTGATGTATACGCCGTTGACGTTGATGCCGAGTCCTTTCCAGTCCAGAAGCTTGAAAACATCTTCCAGTGCAGCAGTGAACAGTTTCGGAGATATCACATCTCCCTGTCTCACTCCTCGCTGCAGCTGGATAAGGTTTCAAAAAAAAAATTCAAAATTCAAAATCATTTATTCAGTTTAGGCTACAAGTAGCTCTTGTGAATGTCACTATGCCATCGGTTCGTAAGTCTACTCTGGGCGGGAGATCTTGTACTGAGAAGAACCGGCAAGAAACTCAGCAAGTGTCCAGCTCTTTTCTCCCTTACAGCGTCAAAAATATTGGAAAATGCCCTATCATAGCAGGACACTTTCCATTACAAATAAACACAAAATTATAGAAGACAACCACAACATGTAAATAAAAAACAAAAATATCACAAAATAAAAAAAAAATAAAAAAACTAAGTTAACAAATTTACATCAGGTAAAAGTTTCAATTTCCACAATGTCATACAGTACCACTACAGTACTCAAAAAAAAAAAATTGGTTAAGAAAAACCAAGTCAAACTACAGTAAATAATATTAAAAATAAGATAAGTATGCAAGAGCAGACCAGCCTCCACAGGCAGCACCCGTTCACGAGTATGACATATGAATCAGCCATCGCTTCGCTCAACCATATTTTAGGGAACGTAACGACCCGACGCACACGCCACCACCGCAGAGACAAATAAAGAGAGCATGACATACTCAAGATACTCTAAATAAAAACTTAATGATCTATTTAACGCAACGCTGTTTGTTATCTGTAGGACACTGCTGATAAAGGCTATCATATCAGTATAAAAATTATATAAATTAATTTTATTATATTAATTCAAATAGAGTATATGTTTTTCATTATAACCAAGCTGTTTTATCATCTAAATATTCTTTGACTGTATAATAACCTTTTAAAAGTAATATAGATTTCACATGTTTTTTAAACTTATCTAAAGGTAAATCTAGTACAGTACTTGGTATTTTATTGTAATAGTGTATACCTTGCCCCAAGAAAGAACCAAGAACCTTCTGTAACCTGAACAGTGGCATTACAAGTTTTGTCTTATTCCTAGTATTGAAATTGTGTACGTCACCATGTTTAGTATAGGAGTTGATATTGCAACGTACAAAAACTATACAATTATAAATATATTGAGATGCAACTGTCAGGACACCAATCTCCTTAAAAAGATTTCTTAAGGAAGTTCGTGATCCGAGTCTATAGATTGTTCTTATTGCTCGTTTCTGTAAAATGAATATAGTTTCAATATCAGCCGCTGTTCCCCACAGTAGGACGCCATACGACATGACACTGTGAAAATAACTAAAATAGACCATTCTAGCAGTTTCAACGTCTGTTAACTGCCTAATTTTTCTAATGGCATAAGCAGCAGAGCAGCAGTTTCGAGCTCTGGTCCTGAAGACTGACTGGCATAGTGGCGCTTTCATACAAACTCTTCAACACTTCGATGTACCGGTAGTCAATTTGGCATCGCTGGAGAGACTGTAGCACGGCCCATGTTTCAATCGAATCGAAGTCTTTTTCATAGTCCACAAACTCTAAGCAAAAAAGCTGGTTATACTCTTCGGTCTTCTGTATAACCTGTCGCAGCGTATGTATGTGGTCTATTGGTGCTGAATTCTTTTCGGAAACCGGCTTGTTTGATAGGTTGGAAGTCATCAAACCTGCGTGCGATACGATTCGTTATGACTCGACTCGACTCGAAAACAGCTTGTAGACGTGGCTTAGAAGTAAGATGGGCCTGTAGTTTTTCAGCAGGTTTTATCGCCCTTTTTGAAGAACAGAACCACCATACCTTTGTGACACGTCTCTGGCGTTCTGGCGTTCTACTACGACGGAATGAAATAGCTTCTGAAGAGCTACGAGTACCGGTCTTCCGCCTGTTTCAGAAGCTCGGCCGTAATTCCGTCAGCACCTGGTGTCCTGCCGTTCTTGTGCTGTTTGAGAGCCATACTAATCTCGTGCAGGCTGATGCTTGGGATGTATTTGGTATAGTGACGGGTTAACATAGCTCTAGGGTCTTTAGATAACCTTTGTACAGGTGGCCCTGTGGATGTGTAAAGCTGTCCATAGAACTTCTCGACCTCTCCCATAACATCGGACCTGGTCGTGACAGTTCTGCCGTCATCGGTTTTCAGCGTCGTCAGTTGGCATTGCCCAATACCCAGATCTTTTGGTAACACTTTTGAGCCTTTGTTCCGCTCAATGGCCTCTTTTATGCGATAAGTATTAAATCGGCGCGTGTCGCGAGTCATAGACTTCGAGATCTGCCTATTTAGCCGCCGAAACTGAGACGCATCACCTGAGGAAAGCAGAACCATTGCGCGCCGCTCCATTAGTTATAGGGTATGGTCTGAGAACTTTTTGGTTCTTTTTACACGGTGGGTTTTAAAGAACTTGAACCCAACCGTTTGAACAGTTTCCACAAACCTGTTGCTGTATTCGTCCACATTTTCGCAATCATTTATGAACTCGAAGCGATTCTGCAATTCGAACTGAAAGCTTTCGGTGTTTTGGATGTGGATGTGTGCGGGATGGAGTGTAGACTTTATCATTTGACGTCTTTCCAGCTTAACGTTAATATTTAATGTGCCTCTTACCAACCGCTGATCGCTGCCAATTTTAAACGCATTGATCACACAGTGACATAATTGAATATTTGCTTCCTCGTCGACATAATAAAGTCAATCTCGTTATTTGTTGCACCATCGGGGCTCCAGGTCCACTTGCGGTGTTCAGCCTTCCTGAAAAAGGAATTCATCATAAAGAGTCCCTTTACACAAATTTCGCCAGCAGTTAGCCCGGGAGTTCCAATTACCAACCCCAAATCGTCCCACTCTCATCTTATCGCCCGCCGCTTCGTTTGCGTAGTTTTGCGTTAAAAAGTTTCATTCGTTATCTTTTTCTTATTGTGGAAAACAGGCTCTTTAGTACTCATATATTAATATCCTAGACATCAACTCTGTTAAATTTTTTATTTATAGCCAAACTTGACAAGTTTGTTTTTTAAATTTAAATTAGTTGTTGCGTAGATCTACGCCGGATGCTTGATGATACGATTCTTCAGGATATCTTGATAACACGGTTTGTTCAGAAAACATAATAACACGTTAGCTAGGTTAATTGTCGGTATAAATGACTTAATAAAAAGTCTCACTTACCGAATCAGCAATAAATAAAAGTCTTATTAAGCCGACATGAGGGCAGGCGTGTTATTATACCGCAATAGTGTCGAGGTTAACTATTTAGGCTATCAGCACATAGTAATATTCATTTCCACCTTACTAACTCAATTATTGTAATGACCATAATAAATAATAACAATTATAAATTAATTCGTCATAGATCACTCAGAGTCCATAAAATGCGGGGTACGTATAGCCATTTCGTAAACTGGGCGAAAACTAATCAGTGTTATAGTAATTATATCCAAGCTTTGCATGCTTATCAACATCATACGTCTATAAACAACCTTATACATTAGGTAATAGCGTTTAAATTGTTTAATCAATAGCTTCATGCCCGTACCTGCTTGTTTCAGAGGTATCTGCGGGATATCTATTAAATCCAGTTACTGTATTATCAGTTTGTTCCGCAAAATTTGAATGCAACGTTAAGGTGTGGTGTGGGGTACCTATTATCAATAAGTGCGCGATTAAATGTTAAAGGTTGCGTCGAATTGTCATTAGCTTAATAACAGGGAACGAATGAAAATACAAAATAAGTGGTAACAAACAAGGCTTAAATTAAATGCAATTTAGATGCTAGCAGCATTTCTGGTTGGGAACCTGACTATGCACAACAAGTCATTGAAAAAATACTAACGACCTGTTAGGTTTCGTTTAGACCGTGATATTGGCTTCTGTTTTCATGAAGCTAAGGTTGTTATTAGTTATGTATTTATTTATGTATCCTAATGACATAATGTAATATATACAGGTTGACTTTTTTATCACCGTCCAAACCTTCTGAGATGACTCCCGTAATACAAACAAACAACTCTTACTATTAGACCAACTCCCTAACTCGAAAGTAAAATTCAGCTGTTCCATACATTTTCGTCGAATGAATATTATATTTTTATACGGAACAGCTGAATTTTATTTTATTTTTTTAGTTGGTCCAATAGTAAAGTAGTAGTTGCGACAACTCCCGCGAAACATGATTAGTTATTGGAAATCTCTTCTTATCTCTTGCCTACGTCATGAAAGGGAAGTCTTAAAAATTTACTTAATCAATTAAAAGCCAAGAGAAAGAACTACATGAAGCCTGCATGTAAAATACGTTTGTAGAAGTCGCTCAGGTCTTCTTAACCTTTTTAACTTCGAGCAAAAATAATGAACACAGTTACGCTACTTCGGTAATACAAGTACACACTTCGGCACATACTTCGGCACAGTTTTTAAATTACCATTTTCAGGATCTAGATCTAGAGTTCAAGAGGCTATATGCCATACGGATATCTAGAAATGCACGCTTCCACCAAGAATTTTTAACTCTGCATGCACACATTGCAACGTTGAATTCATTGAGTTAGTTCTATTTAATTAAACTTGGTGGAAATATGTTTATTTGTGTACCTGAAGGCATGCTTAACGCTTGGCAGCGTACTCCGCTATTTGCCAACTGAATAAATGACGTGTTTTCTGTAGGAACATCTATTTTACGAGTAACTTCTTACAGTCCGAGCATTCCAAAGAGTTTTCTTTTGTTTTTAATAAACAAAATCATAGTACCTAATTATTATCATTACCAGACGACGACAGCGACGCGGAGGAATTTTTTGACGCCATATTTTAGTTTCGTAATAGTTTTAGTTACTTTAGGTTATTATATTATTATATAAGATATTTTTATTTTTATACGTACAAGAATAAGAATAATTGTATCAAAGATAGTGCCACTGAAAAACTTGATTCTTTACCATTCTGTCTTTCAAACCCAACAAAGACTTCAAACCATTTGAATCTAATCTTATAAAACAAAAGATTGTTCAAGTGAACTGTGTTCAAATAATTTAAGTAACGATCTCCAGTATTGGTTCATAGTGGATCTTTCTAGTTTTATGGGCGCAACTTCGTCTCGCGAAGGATCGTTGTCAGTGGGCGAACTTTCTATGCAATTTACGGTTCTCTATGGAAGATTTACTTTTGCATTTTAAAACAAGAGTGCGCGAACAAAGAAAGGCGTGAGTAATACAGTCTGACTGAATTAATAAACTTACTGGAGTTTTGGCATGTATCCTGGTCGTAAGCTAAGTCGATCGTTGTTTGTGTTTGCTGAATTTTTATTGCGGAAAAAGAAAAACGTTGTCTATTCAATTTGAAATTCATTTTGTATGAATTTGGCAAGTGAAACATTCGCGCCTTTTACTATTTGTGGCCGATAAAAATAGCCAGCAAATATTGCATGTATTTAAATAGAGTTAACAGATTGTTATGACGGGCGAGACGACAGCTACTAAGGCAGGTTAACTAATTGTAGGTATCTTCATACCTACAATTAATGAACCTGCCTTCTTTTTTCGCCTAAACAAAGAAACGTTTAAGCTTTCTTTTGCAAATAATTATTTTAATTTGATTGTGATTCCGTACTCATTTGTAGTTTAGCCCCCTTATTCATAAAAACTATTTAAACATTATTTATTAATCATTGTTTTGTCTCTTTTTCTCAAATACAAAATGACGTTTGTGTGACGTTGACAAAACAATATTTAACTAATATATGCTTCATTATTTTTTATGAATAAGGGGGTAAGTATTTAACAAGCTACCCACTTTAATACTATAAATGTTAAACATTTTCATTATGAGTTTTTATAACGAACTACTTTTTTTTATAAATAAAATTATTTTAAAAGTTGGATAAGTTCTAAGCTAAGCTAAGCACAGAAGCTAAGTCCACGCAAACGGAGAACAGAGCACTGCCATTCTGAATAATTCACAACGGAAGGTTATATATTCTTTTAGCCTATTCGGCACGATTCTGAACGATAGCACAAACAAATTACCGGAAATATTTGAATAAGAATGGGACATTCTCGGGTCACTAATGTGCGGGGCGGAACGACGCTCCGTAAGATCACAAAATAAGCAGACTGTAGAAGGTAAGCTTTGTACGAACGTGCTCGAACAACGCACACATAGACAACTTCAATGCCTTAAAAAAAATAGATTTTGAGCTTTTCAACTCAAGCGATGCATCGGCGAAACGGCTCATGAGCCAGTTATTTTTTAATGGTTTCATCATCATCATCATCATCAGCTCATTTTATGTCCCCACTGCTGGGGCACGAGCCTTCCTGGATGTATAGGGAGAACGGGCCGTAAACCACCACGCGGGCTGTCTGGATTGGTGGTTGTTAATGACTGCTAATGCAGCCGGGACCAACAACGGCTTTACGTGCCTTCCGAAGCACTTCTATTCAATTCAATTCTGTTTTTATTAGTGATGACCTATAATTGGCTTTCTGTTATTATTTTATAGTTTTTAAGTTGTATCATAACCATAGCTGTTGGTCTTCCTATAAATAAATATTTCTATTTGATATTGTCTATGCTGCCCTACTGACCTTAAATTGTAAATTACCTAAGTTAGACCAGACCCGCATAGTCTCTAAATTAAAAATAAACTTGAAGAAGACTTAAGTAACATTAACTTCGACCCAGTATACTTTTCCGCTGACCCACAATTTTGTATGTTATACTTAATAGAAAATGTGCAACATACAATTCAGAAAAACACGATCAGTACTCGACTTAGTAATAACAAATATAATATAAAACCATGGATTACCCCAGGTCTCATTCGCTGTATGAAACACAGAGATAAACTGCATATAAAAGCCAAATGTCATCCAGATGATTCAATTTTACAATTAACGTACTAAAGATATCGAAATTTTTGTAATGACCTAATTAAAAAAGTAAAAATCCACTATGACAAAACTGCATTGGAAAAGGCTGGTTCAAATAGTAAAAAGATCTGGAAACATATAAAAAATGTAACATATACTTCAAAGCAATATGAGTCATCTTCAGGTTTATTACAGATACACCCATCAGATTTGACAGCTGCTAACATTGCAAATATCTTCTTTGTTAATGTGGGTCAGTCTCTAGCAGAAAAAGTTGAAAGCCAATCACAATATCTGTCAAGCACTACATCTATATGTAGCACATCCATAACATCCTTTGCGTTGCTTGATACTGACGAAACCGAAATAGAAAGTATTATGGGTGGGATAATATTCCTAATACAATTATCAAACAATTTAGACTATCATAGTTTCGCCACTGACTTATATTTTCCGCTAATGTCTATCAACAGGAAGCTTTCCTAAGTGTCTCAAAAAAGCCATTGTTGTACCTGAGTACAAATCTGGGAGTAAAGATCAAGTGTCAAATTATAGACCTATATCCTTATTGCCGTCTCTGTCTAAAGTTTAAAAAAAAATGTAAATAAAAGATTAATTAAATATTCGGAGGATAAATCAATATCTAAGACACAGTTTGGATTTAAACCTAAAGTATTCGACTGCCGATGCCGTACACCATATAACGGACTATTTAATACACGAACTTGATAAAGGATGTCACACGATAGGCGTTTACCTGGACCTCGCCAAAGCTTTTGATACAGTTTTAATCCCTATTCTGTTGCGCAAACTTGAAACTTTAGGTATAAGAGGAATTCAGCTAAAACTATTTACAAGCTATCTGGAAAAACGTACCCAATGCGTAAGGATTGGCAGCGTCCTCAGTGCTGCGAAGAGAAATGCATCCTTTGGCGTACCTCAAGGAAGTATCCTAGGACCTTCCCTGTTTTTGATTTACATTATTGACCTTTCTAATCTCAAGCTGGAGCATGACATAATTATATCGTACGCTGATGACACTGCGCTTTCTTTTTTTAGCTGATTCAGAAGAAGAAGGAGTTTACAAACATACGTAATATGGTTTCAATTTTGTTAATAATTGGCTACAGCATCATTTACTAGCACTACTAACCGATAAAACTAACTATATCAAATTCTCAATGTGCAAACTAATGTCAATTCAAACTAACTTAACTTTATATGTTCATTGTTGTAAAGTCCCTAATGGCAACCATTGTATGTGTCCCAGTATTAAAAATACGAATAAAATAAAATGTTTGGGCATTATAATAGATAAATCTCTTTCATTTAAACCTCACATAGAAGCCTTAAGTAATAGGATACGTATGATGATTGTTTGCGTTCAAAAAATTACGCTATAATGCAGACTCTACAATAATCAGGCAAGTGTACCTGGCTCTATGCCAGTCCATACTAACATACTGTATTAGCTCATGGGGTGGAGCGGGTAAATCGTTGTTGTTAACAATCGAGAGAGCACAGAGAGCAAACCTCAAGGTGTCCACTCTCCGCCCTTTCCTTTTTCCTACTAACCTTCTATCTAAATCGTGTAAAGTACTGACAGTCAGTCCGCTATTTATAATTGAGTATAGTACTAAAGCAGCACGCTGCCCTTCCTTTCAACTTTGAAGTTACTGTTATAAGACGAAAAGACATAGTTTGTACAGATATAATTGGTACAAAACATGCTTATACCTCCAAATTTTACATGTACCTAGGACCACTTCTCTATAATAGACTTAATGCGATAGCAAATATATATTCCCTTAATTACAATAAGTGTAAGATAGCTTTAAAGGATGCCCTGCAAATAATGTCCTATGACGATACAGAGAAATTGTTGACTGTAGATAAGTAAACATTGCTATACTTATTTAATTTAAATTATTTTTATTTTGTAGATTGTGTTTTATAATTCAAAAGAAAGTTCCTAAATATATAAGTTCACGCTTCCTTTTTCTTTTATTTGATTAATGTTTTGATTTTACTGTTCACCTAATGCATATGTAAAATACCTATTAAGTAATTATAATTATACTTATTTTAAAATGTTTAGCCCTAATTTCTCGCCTGAAAAACAGGATTTCCTAGTTCAGGCATGATAATTTGTATTTTTTCCTAGTTAGTAAGAATTTGTATGTACTTTTTGTTTTATTTTGTAAAAGTGATTAAATTATTATTATTATTATAATTTATTTTTTAATAATGACGGAATCTTGCATCAGCTACGCTCGGACTGGTCTGAGTGAGATATTCCGAGACTCCGTGTCAGTGAGAGAGTCTATGTGTGCTTTTCTAGGCGCTTACTTTCTGGGGTCTCCGTATTTTGTCGTAAGAGCCTAATATCTGTGTTATTTTTCCGGATTTGTACCATTGGGGACAACAAACATTGTGCCTCCTATTGTTGGGACAGGGACGTTATTAATGTTAGTACTTGGATGATGTTTATTGTATAATATGTTTGCTTGATTAAGAGTTATGAATTGGTTATAGTTTCCATGTCTGGGGCAAAGTTAGTTACATTCATGGAAATAGGGTATGTAGGAAACAACATTTGTTTTTGTATTAAAAATGAGCAACAAATGTTTTTGCTAACGAAAATATCATTTACATTAAATTCTTAAAAAGGTAAAATGTTTAAATACGGGCATATACGTGCATTTTACGCAAATGTTGCGAACAAATTAAAATTCACAGATAATTTGTTTGTTGGTATGTAGGGGGTGATATCTGAAACTACTCAACCGATCAGTATAATTCTTTCACTTACAGAAAGCTATTATATTCCTTCGTATCATACCTTTCACCCTGGTTAAACAGAGTTTTTGATTACACACACTAAATGCTTTTGTGGCATACCAAATAAAGCGTAGCCGCAGCCGGAACCTTAGGTGAATTATTTAGCGAAACTAAACGCACGATGACGTTGACATCGAATTAGGCTTACCTTGACTTACAAGATAAGGTGATAGCGGTGATAAATTTGCATGGGTCGGTAGTGCAGTGACAGCCTGATTGGTAGGCCCCAACCGGGTTGTCGAAATTAACGGTTGGCTTAATTCCAATCCAGCTGTTAGATTTTTTTTCTCAGCTTCTCTCAGTTGACAATGAAATAATAATTTGTCTTTACTGGTCCTGTGTAATGTTTGTAAAAATGAGAAAGAAATCTAAATGAAACAACTTTTACGGATCTACTCGCGTTTATTTTATACAATAGTTTTAATTAATGATAATCCTGACGTTTCAAACCCTTTGCAGGGTCCTCGATCTATGGTAAATATTTGTTTCATTTAAATATGTAGTGTTCGCGTAAACTTTAGAAAACAATATGAGAAAGAATCATGATAATATTGTGATGACGATATCTTTCTCAAATCTCATTGTTGGACACATATTTAAATTTTATATACTGTTAATGTTAGTTTGTATCATTTATTTGTTAGTTAAAGGTCCCATTCCCGCCACTCCTCAAGGTTTTGCATAACCGTTTGCCATTCCTTCTCAAAGGCCTCCAGCTGCATGGTCTGTTCATTAGTTTTTTATATACTTACATTATGATTAAACCACTCAATACATAAAATTACTACTAATTCTCTCTTAAGATAAATTACAAAACAAAGGAGCGACGTAGAAATGGATGATGCGTATATCCCGAATTAATGGAAGTCATCATTATTAATATAGATAGACGATTACCTTACGTAACTAAAAGCCAATGAGGTACGTTTATCGGGTCATCATTGTACTATATCTACATCTGGCAAACATTTCCCGAAAGCACCTTGGTTTATTACGGAGCATTTATTGTTATACCCGTAGATACAGTCAGCACCAAAATAGATATACTTATTTGAAAGATTCAAAATTTAATTCTTAAAACATAAGTGTTTCAATAAAAATAAATAATAAAAGCATCAACTTTAATTTGTCTACTGTCAATGAAATAATGATTCTAACGCTAAGCTTCGTATTTGCGTAGGAACTTAAATTTCAGTGGTGCCAACGCGTGCGAATACCCTTCATTGCTTTTCATCAGGCGTATGTTGGTTCGCCAACTCATTCAAACAAAGAAAACCACAGACATCATTGAAAACACGAAATACATGTCTCACGCAGACGACACTTACTATTTCGTTCTTAATATCTACGATTTCAACTCCATCGCCATCCCAATCCGTCCATTCCGACACAAAATAAGGACACTGCAGAAGGTAATACTCCTCCCATTTGACCGCATTCAACGCAGAGCTGATCGAGTTGTCGACGACGTGGTAGCCTCTGGTCGGCTTGATCCACTGGCCCTTCGGAGGGACGTTGCGTCTCTCTGTATATTTTATCGCCTTTATCATGGGAGTGCTCTGAGGAATTGTTTGGTTTGATCCCTGTCGCTGATTTCCATCACCGCACTACACGCAGTCGAATGTCTTTCCATCCTCACCATCTTCTTGGATGGCGGTCTACTACTGTGCGTTTCTCACGTCAATTTTTTACCACGAAGTACATTACTGTGGAACCAGGGGCGGTAGCCAAAGTAACATTAAGAAAACGATAGCGAAGTTCGAAAATAATAAAATGTATGGGATTGACATAAGATTGACCACGTGATTTAGCGCGGCTTATGTCAATCCCATACATTTTATTATTTTCGAACTTCGCTATCGTTTTCTTAATGTTACTTTGGCTAAGCCTACAGCTCTCGGCGGCGGTATATCCAGACTATTACGACTTAGGGATCTTAGGACTTTAGGGCCTCCTACTGATATAAAAAATAAGTTTCAAACTAACTCGCTCGAACGACGCACACATAGACAACCTCTCACGGACGCGGAATCTCGCAACAGCTGGCTGCGCTCGGACTCCGAGCTGTTTCGGGATCCTATGTGTGCGTTGTTCGAGCGTCATATGTTAGCTTAAGCTTACCTTCTGGGCTCTACTTATTTTGTGATTACATGTAAGCCATCTGATTTCTCTTCAACAATTCTCTTCTTTGTATCGAATGCAAAGACATCGACTTCAGAAAGCCATCTAATTTCTCTTCAACAATTCTCTTCTTTGTATTGAATACAAAGACATCGACTTCATCATGCCCTCTCAAATTGAACATTATATGTATCATTAGTACAAAAGCGTTATTCCTACATGTACCGTTAGGGACAGTTCAAAAGTGCATATCATTGGTGAATACCGCGAAACTTATACTCGAAGATGGATGTTGCAAAACAGGTTGTGTCTTTATAGGTACTTCTATCCACATCCACAGAGTAAATAATTATATATCATTTGTCTCACGTAGTACAAAGAATAGCACTAACCCATCTCTTACCGTGGGTGTCGCAAAAGGTCACTAAGGGAGCGTACAATTCGAAAGTACCCTGGGTCGCCCTCGCGGTGGCGGGTAAATCATCAACACTATACTTTGAAAAAACCTTTGCAGAAATAAACAGCGATATCGAAGTTCGAAAAGAATAAAATGTATGGGATTGACATAAGCCGCGCCAAATCACGTGGTCAATCTTATGTCAATCCCATACATTTTATTCTTTTCGAACTTCGCTATCGTTTTCTTAATGTTACTTTGGCTACCGCCCCTGAAAAATGTTGTGTTTGCACCAATGCTACTTACACGCTTTTGAACTAGCTCCGACAAAATCGCGTCGTCTCCTTCTAAACAGAACGGTAACCCACTATTCGAAGAACGGTATCCGTTACACAGTTTTCTTTCAATATTTCCCAATTTGATACGGCGTGGGAGGGGGGACAATGGAAAGTAATCGACGGTGACACTGTGCGGGTGAATTTCGTTAAAATAAAAGCGTACAGTGAGCGTAAGATATAGCTGGCACGTGGTTTCCGTGGGACCGGCAACTGCTAGAATGGAGAATTGGAAAAAGCTTTTATAATCCTGGACGTGACACACATGCCGACGGCGCGCCGCCTCCCACCGACCGATCGTAATTCCTCTTAATGCACATTCGAGTGTTTAAACAGACAATTAATTATATTCGTTCCTTTGTTAATATTATGCAGAGTAATAGAATAATTATAAACAATGGGGAAATTAAATTAATCGGAATATTTTACATCCATCGCAGGTTAAAAGCGCTATCAGTTAATAACAGAATTGTAATTAATGGAATCCGGCGTTATTTTCAGGAAATCTATGATACAAAAAAATGTAATTAAAATAATATGTAGTGTTAATTCCTCTAACTCTACTAACTAGTTAGCGGAATTAACACTACATATTATTTCAATTCCATTTTTTTGAACAGAATTGTAATAAAATGTAGCTAGTAATGATCTACACCGATGAATGGAGGAAACTTTATCCATGGTGTGATTAATAATAACACTTCTAGTAAGTCCGAAAAGTCTTGACTAGCTTTTGACTAGCTAGTCAAGAGTAAACTGCACCGTCTATCTAAGTTTGTCGCCTTAACAGCAATAACAATAGCATTGTTGTGTTCCGAAAGTTAAACATTTGATGGTCAATTCCTCATTAGTTGAGGATTCTGGGTTCCGCTTCCTCCTTTGGCTTTCGCCACTTGCCGTCAAGAGAGATGACGTCCATGTTCTTATCCGTTAGTAAAATATTTTGATTTTATAAAAACAAAATTATGTATTGAATTAAACTTGTATGACCACTGTCATTTTGATAGTCATAACTTAAAAGGCTTAATACCTTTTATTGTTTCTTAAATGTGGCCAGTGCTATTGTTAGAAATAATTTAAAAGGTAAATTAAACCTTGCCTGCGCTGCATATTTAGTTCAAAGTTAATATATTACGAAATAATTTTGATGTCGAAACTCTGACTATGCAAAAGTAGTTTCACTTTAAATTGCTTCAATAAAAACAATTGCTGCTAATTTCGCCAGCAGCAAACACAAATGTTACATGTGCACTAGTTTTAACGTGCCCGGAGTCTCAGGTACCTAATTATTATGATAATATAAGCTAAACTGACTAGCAAGTTTCCTACATACGAAATTTCAAAGTTCATTTTCATTCAAAATTACCGGCAATTCACGGGGAACTTTTAATAGTTCCGAAATAGTTTTTCTTTGGACTGAGTCGAGTTGAACTTAAGCATTTCTGAGTTTCAGGAGGTAATTTTATATGATTGTTTGACTTTAGAAGTGGGAATGTTGCATGCTTTTATGGTGTTATGGTGATGATAAGCTTGCTCAAGAAGCAATGTGGGTGGTTTTGTTTTAACATATCCTAGTCTGTGTATCGCCTTATAACTGCCGTCATTCGCAAAACAAGTGATGTGACCATACCACTGTTCCCACCCAACCTAATACGGATAAAAGAGTTTGTTGCTCCATCCCAAATGAAAGCATTTTAATATGGGAAGTCACTTGCACGAGGCTCTGCGGCCGCGAAATGTTTACGGCATTATTACGGGGACGTGTCGCATTATTATAAAACACACGTGAACAATTCGCTGTTTTGCATAAGCTCCCTAAATTGGATGGATGTGCTCGGGCTCGTCTGTATGCGCAGTCTCTATGAGCGGCTTACATTTTTAATGTGGCTCCTCTTTAACTGTTTTCAGTGTTTGCTTTTGGTAAGGTACAAGTGTGTTGCGATTTTGGAGGAGCATGTTATGTCAATAAAAAACCTTTTTGATATCAATAAAATTCTTGTAAATTTTAAATTTATATATCTTCTAAAATTATCATTGTTACTTGCATTAGAATAATTTTTATTAACGGGATTATTACCATGTTTTTTGTTATGGGTAAGTATCAGATATTTTGGTACAGTTGCGAGCGCCATGATCACATGTAAACGCCATAATCATGGAAAAAAATATTATAGTCTTGATGGAAAAGGATAAGAACTAAACTAAATTATTTATATTATTTTATTATACTACTGGGTACTGATATTGCGGGTTTCATCTAACCTATTGAAATTAACAATAAATGACAGCGCACTTTAAAACCTTAAGTCTCAAACAGTACGGAACTGGCCAACTCTTATACTGTTTGACTTATAGCGCTGATTAGTATCGATTTAATTTGTTGTTGTGGCGACAGCGTATAAGGTATTATAAGACAGATTTCGATAAAATAGCAGTGAGACTAAGTGACCGGCCTTAGAACCAACGTTGTACAATGTATCCATATCGATCGAACTCAAAACATCTCCAGATGGTGACCACTGAGCAAGTAATCACTACGTTTTAATGGTGACTGGTTGACTGGTGTCAGATCCATCTGACACTAGTCAAATCATTAGCTAAAGAGGCTACTGTATGCTTCATGTTGCAAATACCCATTTTCACTTATTTCCATTAAAATGAACTGACACTTGTATAGGTTTAAGGCTGTGTTTACCGGTTGTAAAGGTCAACGTTTTCGCACCACCATACGCCGGAGACAATACGCAATCCCCAAATATGTTGAATTATTCAGCGAAGCCTTCACTTTTGTCGAATACTACCACAGAATATTTAGATTTAATCTCTGGTGTTCTAATACATGTTTATGGGAATCTAGGTAACATATTTTAATAATAGCTATGAGACCTACTTTAGGTATTAAGATGAGAAAGAAATATATTTTAATCTAACCTAGTAACAGGAAACTTCTCATTCTATTCATTTAGATATTTACCATAGGCACATTTTCCTCATTGTATTTTTCGCTAAATTACTCCTGCGTTTGCAAATTTTAGCATTTCTTTTCCTCCTTCGTTTCTCAGTCTCTAAAATATTAGCAAAAGTCAATAATATAAAGCTTTCATGTCCATGCATCAGCGTTCGGTTTAAACAGGGAATCTTAAAGGCAAATGACCACCTAACGAACGAAGGGGGAAATTTTAAAATTCTACATTTTCTAGTGGGGCGTCGTCGTGCGGTCGCATTATTACGTTACAACGCATACATTGCAATCAGACTTATCATTCTGAGGAAGCTCGAATGGATCATTGAATTAGCGGGCGGAATCCGCTCCGCTTAGGCATGGAGCCAGGGTGCAACGCAATATAACATAAGCTAAATTTTATTTTTTATTTTTAAGTGCTAATTGCTGCACTGAATCTGAATTAAATATTTAATTATAAAATATAATGAAAAAATTAAATGCCTACCCGACCCACAGTCAGAAATCGAAGCTGGGTCTTCCGCATCCGGGCATACACGGGCCATTATGCTACCGGGGAATTCACTACTTTGATTTTGACTGCTTTTTAGCGGCAGTAGTGACATCTATCCAACGGTTATTGCAAACGATTGACTATGCAGATTCATCTTTACAGATGAAATACCACAAATTTTATAACACAACGCTATAATATATTTTTTTTAAATGCTAATTGTTGCACTAAAGCTGAATTACATATATATTATTATTATTATTAGCCTTCACTTTCCCACTACTGGGCAAAGGTCTCCCTCCATTTCTTCCACCCATTGCGGTCCTTAGCTATAAAAAAGAATTAAATAATTATAAAATGTGAAAAAATTAGATGCCTATCCGACCCAGCCAAGAATCAAACCTGGGTCTTCCGCAAAAACGATGACATGAGCTACCAGAACAAATTAAACAGTTGTAGGACTGCGCTTGGGGAGATATTCGTATTCACTTTTATATTTTAGCACTTCTTGAAAAGGTTCAAAGATTTTTGGCAGTAATTCTTACAAGAACTTTACTTATTTGTTAACAAGATTAGCTATACCAAAACTATGTTTGAGTATGACAGTGCTTTGAAAAAAGTCCAGCGTTAGTTCCGGCTGTATTAGCACTCGTTAACCACCAATCCGCACTAGGCCCGTAAATTGTAGTAGGTGATTCTACATACTAAAACCAATATTGCTTGCAGTTGAGTTTCTAGCTCCACCTCTTGTCTTGCTCTACGCCTTCTACTACTAAATCATATATGAATAGTCCCGTTAATACATATAAGTAAGTATTCTAACATTAAAATTCAAAGCAAAGTAATGAAAACTTTAATGAGAGCTTATGCTCTATAACGAGCTTTTTGAGCAGTGAGATATATAATATTAACAGTCACGAACACCCGGTGCCTAAGAATTCTACGATCTGACTGACGTTGTGGCTTTGGAATTAAAGACTAGAATTTACTAACTTTAATGTTAGTTTGTTCCAAAAAGATCGGAATCATCTTTATCTCTCGTATACGCTGTCTTTCAATGCCGTCTTGGTCGAATAGTGGTTCGAAATCATTTTACCCTTGGGATACTAGGTTCATAACTTTATAATATCCTACTGACTGCACCTTGCTGTGTCAAATAACATGAACGAGTGGACACTGGATATTAACTTCCAGAAGTTGGCCTTCATATCACCTGATTTTAAGTGATTATAAAGCTGAAGGTGGAAGCGTACTTCACCCGTAAACCTTAACCACTGAGGCACTGGCTATTTTATTTCTAGCTGCCATTTAAGTTATAAATTTGTCATAGTAACACCTAACAATACTGACATTTTTTATTTCGCTGAGTCGGTAAGGTAAACAAATACTAATATAATAAATTAATATAATAAACTAAATAAACAAAATATAGTATATACTAAACAAAATATTAAACTATAATAACTTAAACTAAAAACTTAAACTGTAACGTTGTCGTTGCAACTAACTCTACACCTAAATTTTGTATGCTAGGCATTTTATAGCTTCCTTGCTAGTTTTAAAAACTATCTGTCAAATTTAAATGTACGGTTCTGAAAAAGAATAAGAATGTCATGTCATTGTCATGGAGTTTTATTAAATTTTAATACGATCAGTCTCTCAAAATTCTTAAATAAAATAACATCGTTTTGTAATAATTGTGCAGTTATTATTGTTTAAAATGTAATTGTGAAAAAACCTGTATCTATAAGCAGGTTTGTTTTTCTGCTGATTTAAAAAAACATCTGATTAACTATTTGCCTGTGGATCTCCTGAGTTTTTAATGGCTACAAAACTATAATAAACAAAATATAGCCCACGACAATCGGTCACCGTTGTAGAAAATTATAGATGTAGACTTATCTTATTACAAACATTTCTATAGTTATCACGTTTATGTTTACTTTAACTTTTTTATTATCACATAGACGACAAATAAACATACGGGTCACCTAATAGAAAGCGGTCACCGCAAAATATATACACTTGCGTGCAAAGAAATCGACCCACAAGTAACATTTTCATACAAACGAGCTTACTTTGAAGTCTTGGCTCTCCGCCGGGGATTGATCAGGGCGCTATATGATAATAGCCACCCAGAGAGCGAAGGAGATCCTCACTCAACTGATCGTTTCAGCTGGCTGACACCCGTGTTGTTGATATATACAAAAATGCATTGAAGTGAATAGAAATTCTACAACTAAAAGTGCGTTAAATAAGAATGAGTTCCGTCTTTAACATTGTTGGTTACAATTATTCCAATATTAACTGAAAACCCCAAACCTTATTAATATAACATTTTCTTTTTCTATCTCTACCAATTTATAAATATAACAACATTGAACGGACGGATTATATATTTATAACTTTTCATCCCTAGTTGGATCATAGGCTTTAAAGAAAACTCGTTAGTATTATTAAAAATGCCAGAAGCATTTTCTTAATAATTATTTACCAATCTACATGGTCTCTTTATATATGGTACCGTGGGTACATCCCCGCTTGGTGCCGGGGTCCCCGTGTGGTGGCGGGGATAAAGAATTGCACCACCCCATCTCATCATCATCATCATTCCCGTGGGTGTCGTAGAAGGCGACAATGGGACCATTCCAGAGGATGAGCAGCAGCGTCCTCTGTGATTATTTCCACCTTACTGCGATCACCAACCCGCGTGCCAAGCGTGGCGATTATGGCGAATTCCCCTCAAAATGATTTATCCTTGAGGGAGGCCTTTGTCCAGCAGTGGACGTCTTTTTGGCTGAGATGATAAGATGAGGGTAATATAATGACATAAATCACTACGTGTTTTATGTCATTATATTATTCGCGTAAAAGCCATTACAAGTTTATTATTAAGCACGTGTTTCTACTTGTTTTTCTGTCCCCTACACTACAGTGAAAACATTTCTGCAGTGACACTCATTCCCGAGTCGTTCACCCCTCACAAATTCAGTTATCCGCATAAAACTGTTTGTTGGACCGCCTCCTGTTCAAGGTTCTTTGTGTAGCCCAGTTTTACGACTCCTGATATAATCACAAGGAATGCTAATAGAGAAACGTACTTCGGTATATTACACTAGAAGAAAATATTTAATCAGCTCAGTAAGATAACTTCATTACTTTGCTTAGTTATTTATAATTTATTTTTACTGTAGTATAGTTACCTATCTAGAACCAACGATTTACGAGTACTTTACAAGTACGCAAATGAAAATTAGTTTTTAAATTACTTTTTATATTTTATTTATTTTAATCGTTGGGTAGGTCGGTAAGATTTACTTATTTGGTAAGGTATCAAGTTATTATTATTATTATACCCTTTATTTATTTTCTTTTAAAATATTTTAATACAAACAATAAAACATTATAAAAACCTAATTCTACAGTACCGCCACCAGCGGGGCAGGGCCCAAGCTATCGGTGGTCAGGGCTGCAGACTGAGGAACCTCCTGACAATACGTGCCGTGTCAAGGAGTACTACTTTCTGAATCTGACCCTTGATCCAACCATCAAGCGAAAGCCTCTTAAAATGTTGGTCGAGGCTCTTCGCTATCAGACCGTTCGCTAAAACGACTATCGGGACAATGATCGTCGAATCAACATTGGTTGGTTGGTTGCACCACTGGTTTGTGACAGTTTTCTGTTGCCAAGGAGAGCGGCGTAAAATGTCTATAACTGCCATCCATATGCATCCCGCACTCACTGTTAAGTAAATAATTCCTGAGTCTGCACACCTCACGGTTATGTAGGTCCTTGGCATTCAAAAAGCCGCGACCCCCATATCACCGCGGGATGTACAGCCTCATAACAGATGAGCGCGGGTGTAGCATTCTGGAAGTCGTGACCATTTGACGGACTCTTCTATCCAACGCATCCGATTCTGTCTGAGTCCATCTTAGTATGCCAAAGGAGTATGTGAGCATTATTATATCAACCGTAGTCCCACTCCTGGGCAAAGTTATAGCAAATATAAAAGAAATGCAAGTGTTTGGATTCTACAATCACGCCAAACGGCTGACAGGATTTGAATGGAATCAGGTACACGGATAAAAATATCCAATACTTTTATCCCGCGAAATATTCTAATTTCTTTTCCATTCACAACAGAACGAACTTCACGCGCAGAAAGCAACAAACATAGACTACTAACATTGTAATCTGTTTTAAATTTGATGCAGCAACATAAACTTGTGAGTCCTCTTGTTGTCTGCTCTGCAAAAAAGTGGTGTAAATTAAAAATTATGAATTCAATGCTCATCAGCCCGGCAGCATAAATAGGCGAGAAAGAAAAAAAATATTACGTAATGCATGCAGCATTTCAAAATGTTGGCCGCGTTTAGTGGAAAGATAGTTGGAATGAAATTTTCTTTTAAAGAGGGAAAATTTTCACTCTCCCCTCCTCATTAGCGCGGGAAAACCTTTTGACTAAGCGCATCCCTCTTTAGGCCGCAATTCAGCTCTCTCCCACACGTCTCATATTTGCCAGCGTTTTTTTTTAAATTACACGAGGCCATCTTAACGCATTAATTTTTAACTGTAAAGGTTTTTAATGCAGTCTCTAGAGCTACGTTAGATGGTATATCATGGTGATAGCTTTGATGGTGATTAATGAATTTGGTGTAACAAGATGTTTATTATTATGTATAACATGTCGCATTATGCATAACGTTTATGTTTTAAATATGAATGTACAAAATATAAACCAATAAACAAAAATTTTTTTTAGTGACGTATGGTAATAATACCTTTTTCGTAATATAATAACTAAACTATATAACACACAAAATGTTTTTGTTTTGTTTATATAATTTTAACACAAATTTTTGTTGCGAAACAAATTACAAAAACACTGAATGAATGCCATTGAATGGGTGCCTTTGGCTTTCAAAGTAAAAAGTAAATAGTATTGAATAATTTCGGCGGGCTGGTTAGAACCACGATAGCTCAATTGGAAGAGCATCTGACCCGGTATGTCAGAAGGGTGCAGGTTCAAATCCTGCTCGTGGAAATTTTTTCAACATTGTGTTTTTTTATATAACACACAGTTTCACAACTTAGTAAACACTGTTCACGCATCAAAGTATGAGCTTCAACTTAATTTAACATTTTCTAAGAAAACATTTCAATAATGCTGTATTAGGTTCAGTATTTAGTTAAATAAGCAACAAAGTAATGAATATCAAAGATAAAACTATAATATGATACAATTAAAATAAAAGTAAGCGTTAAATATACCTACAGGTAGAATGAAGAAATGTATGGTAGCTACGACGGACGTGTTGATTATACTACAAAGTTAATTGGAAATGCAATTCTGTACCGTTGTTGGTATCTTTGCGAGAAACACAGCGATCATTATCTCCGACCGGAATAACATTTCTCGAGCGAAGCTTGCGCATTTCAAACATTTATAATTGTCGTCGAATGGATACAATGTAATTTAGTTATAATTTCAATTCAATTGTCCTGTTGACTTTGTCTAGCAGGTAGTTTATGAAAAACTTCTGCGGTAGTTCTGTGCGAATACGATTGCTGTCAGTAACTAGTAATACAGTTTTTATGGTAATATTATTATTTTTGGTAAGTATTAGTTTATTTATTTATTCATCTTAGCTTAAAACTATCTTTACAGTTTGACACCAATACGACATATCTATAAATACAATAGAAAAGCATTAGGTACTAAGCACTATTACATAAAATTAACAACGTTAATCTTGTTTTGTTTAAAAAACAAGTAAAAAGGTCTGTTCTCTCCGCCATTTGGTTTAGTGTAATTATTATGTAGACTAAATAACAAAACATGAAATCTACATCGAGATAGAGACAATGAACTAGCTGTCTTATTGCAATAACTTAAAACCTTAACTACTTGTAACACTACAGACAGACAAGAGAAAGATAACTTACGCAAATCAAATATATTGACAACATTAAAATTTGGTGCTTCTTCACAATCTTTATTCTTAATGCTTTAAAATCTCTTATAGACTACAAATCAAATGGAGACTAAATATAAATAAAAACTAAGTAATAGATTTTTTTGAATAAGTATAAAAATAATTTAGTCCTTTTTTTTTTTTCTAAAACAGCTGATTTATAAGACATAGGACACATACACATTCCTTATAATGCATATATTGACACACACCCTAAGGTATCTATCTCAGCACATTATTTCAATTGGCATCAATTTCCGAAAAACTTATCTTAAAATCCAAATTGTTTGTTACGACTAATAGCGGCATGCTTCAAACACTGACGTGATAGATCACTCAACCGTATCAGATAATGGAACAGAAATATATAACAAATTCTTGTACGTAGACAAACAAGTCCGGGTGATCAATGTTATTTATACTAAGATGAATGCCATAATCAAAATAATGATTTAGATATTGTTTTAAGATACCAACCGTCTTAAACTTCCTTACACATAAACATGACTAAGTTTGTTTTGCTTAAAATCTTCTTGATTTTCATTACAGAAGCAAAAAATCCTATTAAAGATTAACGTGATGCCTACAGATCTTTATTATTTTACTCGATTGAGGAACCACTACCACTATCTTTAAGTGTAAATTTTTGGAGTTTATATAGAAATACAACAAAAATACACAATTAAAGATGGATGGAAAGGAGTTTACACAATTAATAATTATTAGTAACGAACAGTAATAGTTTTAATAAATAATAAATTATATAATTTGATAATTAATACACTTTAATACAGTTCGTTGATTATTAGAATGATTATAATCATGTAAATTTCTTTATTATACAATTGGTTTGTAACTAACTTTAAAATGTTATTTGTTTTTTATTTTATTTGTCAATTTTCATCAGTTAAAATTTTTCTACACATGCTAAATAAATGAAATATTATAATTAAATTCAAAATTTGTTTCAAGTATTTATATATATATTCGCGTTTCCGTATATCGGTCGGCTATAACTTGTTCACGATTAGCAAGGTGTTATAATTGCACAGTCCAAGCTACATTTATTAAAATTATGATGTAGAAACTGTTTATAAAGTTTATTAATGTTGCTTTTAATTCTAAATACGTTTTATAAGTACACATAAGTACAGTACGAGTATTAACATGTAAACAAGGTCACTCTTAATACAATGGAGTAAAAGTCAAAACTAGTCAAAAGTGTTTCTTTTTTTTGAGAGATTGCTGATCGCCTCAAACGGCATTTTCAGCTTCACCGGGTTTGTTTGGGAGCGGCGAGGAACGTAAAGGGTCCCTCAAGCCGTGTGAAACGAATCACCTTCGGAGGTTTTCTAGAGGGAACGGCATCGCACACTAGTGCACGTCCCCGTGCCCTACTGGATTCTCCGAAGGGTTCGGATCGGATCGGAGTCAAAAGTGTATGCTCGTGATTGTTTATGTTTATGAGGAACTAGATTACAAGGTACTAGGAGAGACCGTGGTCTAAAAATTAATCGTTTAAAGACATTACTAGCTGACCCGGCGGTCTTCGTACCGCTTTAACAGTTTCCATGACAACAAAACAAACAAATCTTTTAACTTGACTTACTACAAAAACACAAGTGTTGAAAAAATTTCCACGAGCAGGATTTGAAAGCCAAAGGCGCCCATTCAAAGTTAACAACTACCGTTATCAACATCCGATCATAATATTTTTACAAATACTAAAGATCAGTTAAGAAGTAGGCAAGCTATTTATAAAATGTTTTTGTTTTGTTTACATAATTTTAACGCAAATTTTGTTGCGAAACAAATTACAAAAACACAAATGTTGAAAAAATTTCCACGAGCAGGATTTGAACCTGCACCCTTCTGACATACCAGGTCAGCTCTCCTATCTATCGTTTTAAATTTGCATTAAAATTATATGAACAAAACAAAAACATTTTATAAATTGACTTACGTTTCAACGCAACTACCAAGACAAAATTTTTTGTTAAGTATTTGAATATAGCAGTCACAGGCTTATTAAATGCGACATTTTCCATTTCCATACGACCGCACGCGCATAACTCGGGGTCCCAATTCAATTCATAGCAGGTACATTCCATTATTGCTACTGCGTACAAAAGTGCACGTTCGTGACATGACGAAGCGACCGGGCATGCATTTACCATAGACTTAAAAATACATGCGCTCACATCTGGTGAGCTTAAATATATATATTTTTTGCCGATGTCGTAACTGTCACGTCTCGATGCTTTATGTGGTAAGAGTTTTCTATTAAATCAAGTATAATTTTTCATATCAGCACATTGCATTCCATTCATTCCATTATTTCCATTATCAGCACATTCCATTATTATATACAAAAGTGTACGTTCGTGACATGACTAAGTCACCGGGAATGCATTAACCACAGATTTAAAAATAAATGAGCTAACAGATAGTGAGCTGAATTATTTTTTAGATGTAGGAGTTTTCTTTTAAGTCAAGCATAATTTGTGATGTTATCTCTATTTAAGTTTGTTTGAATAGACCAAAGTATATTTTAATTACAAATCGGAAAAGCCTTCGTTTGAACTCTTTGTAAGTGACGATATTACTGCATATGAAAGCGTAATGATATCAAACATTTAATCTAAATCACGTGACCGCGGCCGGTGCGACTGGGCTGAAAAACATCGGATATTTCAACATTTATGCCGAGGATACTTATACAATCTGTATTGGCATGCACTGTACAAACTTTAAGGGTAGATTCTACACTCAAATATAGATGATAAAAAAATATTAAAAAAAATATCAAACTCCACGTAGTAAATTGGTTACTTTGTGTCTTTTTAGTCATTTTTGGTGTTGAAAACCGACATATTTGTTTTTTTGTTCTATTGATGTTCGAACTTTTGGCTACTTTAATGATTGTTATTTACTTGCGACTAGTTTCACCTTTTTTAGCACCTGCAAAAATCGAAGACTATAAAATAAAGAAGGCCGCCGTTTCTAAACTATTGAGCTTGGATTTTTTTAAGTATTTTAATTGCTATGTAGATTTGAGTGTAGAATCAACCCCTAAAGTTTGTACAGTGCATGCCAATACAGATTGTATAAGGAAGAGTTTTTGTTAATTTCGAGCTTCTTATTTTCGTCGTTATTCTTAGAACGTGTCACTACTCGACATTGCATAAGATCCACATCGATCAAACTTCACATCTAATAAAGAAAGCATTTAATAAAGATGCAGTCGTAAAATAAGTTCCATGTTTACGAGCCACCGCTCAGATGCTTCACAGAACCCTATGAATATTTGACGATATTTTAATATTAAGTGCGCGTCGGTAACCGCAACTTTGTAAGTCTATGGCAATTACCTATCATACCAGTTCTAAGTTGTAGCCATTTACGTAAACTAACAAGACGCCCGGCATCGGTTGTCCTCAGTTGCATCCTGTTAGCCTCGTGCTTTTTTCTTTCACTGTCAGGCTCTAGTTTTCCGCAATAAGCCGTTCATGTTATGTTGGTTTATGTCAGAAAATCTTACTTATACGAGTTACGTGCTGTTACGAGTTGTGTTATTTTTGAACATGAGCATGGGTATACTGGCCTTTTGGGTCAGCCAAGTCTCATCGATCTTATTGATGATCCTATTATGATCCTATTATTATGATAACATTATTGAAATATCAAATAGACATTATTAACGAAAAGTACGTTTAACTACTGACAGAAACCTAATTTAATTATTTGCAATTACCTACATGTCATTGGCTAAATTGCCCCAGTTTTCAGTCGTTAGTCTGTCCGCTGTCCCGTCGAAGCATTTTAACTAATTTGGAGGCGAAACCAATTAGGCAGCCTCTAAATATAATAATGTGGACAATATTGCTGTAACTAGGTGCAGGACCGGTCAAGTGCGAAAAGTAAGCTAGACTTCAATCCACTGAGTAGGCCACACAGGAAGCTTGTTTACCTTATCATCGGTTTGCAAACGTCTAGATTATATGCTTATGATCTCCGTATAAAGAAACGTAATGAGAACTGAGCTAGTCTTTACCCAACGATACTGTTATACAATGGCAACATTTTATTTTATAGTAGTTACTAATTTGCTTACTATTACATACCGTACCTATTTAGAAAAGTCAATCGACGTTTTTATGTGCCTTGTTTGTGTTGAACAAATTATTTAAACATACTATTTTGCTTTGCCCTTTTTAACAGTGGCACCGCAATTAGGCAAATTAGTACAACGACATTATTCAAACAAAGTACTTGCAGGCTCCCCAATAACATTATCACGAGTCAACCTCCACAAATAAAATCACAGCAGTTGTTGTTTCAACGCAAGTGCAAAAAAAAATATCTGTCAACATTTTAAAACGCGCTTTATCGCGACAGCGAACGACTCGTTCATGGCCGGTACGTACGAGTATGTACGTATTACATCGGGACACCAATTTATTTCGTCAGGACTCAGGAACAATCCAATTATATTTTTTCCGCCAAATAGACACATTGGTCCCGAACAGGATATTCGTTGTGAATGGCCGGTGTCCCGCTCCGCTGATTTTATCTGCATTTTATGGTGTACGTCACTTGTTAGGACGTGGCCATACTTATTCTGTATAAACGGGGTGTAATGCGAACTCTTTGGTATATTATTGTGATATACCTACCTTTTTTATATTTCGTTGGTGGAAAGAGAAAACAGCTTAAGCGCCAAAAATCAATTGGTAGGAAATGTTTTTTCAACTAGTTGTTGCCCGCGACTTCGTTCGCGAAGACTACAGTAAAAAAAAAGTTAAAAAAAAGTATCCTTTAAGCTGGTCTGGATTGTCTGTATATGAGGAAAGATTCATTAAAATCCATTCAATAGTTTTTACGTGAAAGAGTAACAAACATCCATCCATACTTACAAACTTTCGCGTTTATAATATTAGTAGGATGTTAAACTCTAAAGTGCATTTCCCACTAATGCCCTTTTGGTGTTTAAGCAGTTTTGCCTTTCCACCGACGATTTCCTGATTCATAGGACCACTGTCTTTTTAACCCAGCCGAATGTAAAAGATAGGTTATAAAATAGAATAATATAAAATACTTATGAAAGTGGTGTAATTTAAAGGGAAAATTAAAAAGAGTATGTATCAAAGCCGCAGTGACTGAGTGGCAATGGGTTTGGCCTGATAACCGGAGGTCCTGGGTTCAATTCCCGGGTCGGTCTAAGTGTTTGGATTTTTCGTGACAGCGCAGTTTTGTGATTACTAATCTGTATTCAACAAATGTAGTGATTAAGCTATACCACACCTATCAATTGTAGCGATGACATATATGGCTTTTCCCTTCCCTTTCTATTTTCAATTTCATAAATTCGTTGTAGTAATGAACATTTTGGCGAAATCTTCATATTAGTCTTTACGTAATCGATTTTATTAACTTAAAAAAATGCACTGCTAGACACTGCTTCGTTAATAATGAATTAATTAATTATTAATTTATTTAATTATTAATAAACATGGAGTACACATTCTAAAGAATTCTCTTGCTAAAACAATCTAACTAGAGTTATTAACGTTTCACATTTGAAAGATCAATCAGGATCGGTGTCAGGCTTAGTTGATCATTATTGGATAATTATCAAGAATGTTTTAATTGTGCATTTAATAAATAACTTTGCTTCGAACTTGTGATACTAACTGTGGAAGTTATTTCAAAAATTTTATTTTAGTAACACCAACTGATTTCGTATTGTCAATTTTCAATGCAGTTTTATTAGTAATATTAATTATATTTTGATACGTGTTGTGTATATTTCTAAATATTGCTTGTGCCTAATTGGTACTGCTCGACTGTTTATTTTCAGAAATCAATTTTTTACTAAGTGTTCGTAATGCCTCATTATATATATTTTTTTTTACTTTTTACATTTTTTAAAACTGTTAACTTTTTTTTAAGACTAACAAACTATAACTATTAAAAACAAACAATAAGGTTCGAATAGTTATTCTGTGTTTTATTCCTGTCATATAAACGTCATATCAAATTAGAGTAAAGGCTGTTTTTTTCCCTTTAGTTGATGGTTTCGTGTGATTAGTACATTACAGTAATTTTTCTTACAAGTAATACATAAATAAACAATATTTCCTTCCTGTATGATGATGATGAATGATAATAAAAATGAGAAGTGAGAAATGATATACCCCCCAACCTCTCGAGCATCTCAGTAAAGATGTAGGGGCTTTACTAAGTCCTCGGGCGGACTTCTTGAGAGATTTTGAAAAGTGACGTTGTACTATTTTGTTTTATTTGGCAACACTCATGCTAGAAAATAAAACAAAAGCGCAGACATGTCTCTTCACTTTCTCGCCAAGAAGTCCTAGTTAACGTTTATTAATTGAATAATTTTGACATAATGACAGATTCTCTTTAGAAAATATGTCACAATGACAATGTTATTCGTTGGATAAAACTTATCTAGGGATTGAAAAATCGGGCCTAAAAGAGACAAAACACGGAATAACTATTCGGACCTTATTCTTTGTTTATTTGTAAGGCACTTAAAATTCTTTTGTGCCTGTACTCACAGAAGACGGTTAACAAAGTTGCGTAGGTTTTACAAACGTTACCGTATACGTTGGCCAACCGATTATATTAACAAGCATTACAGTAAGAGCAAAAAATATATAATAAAGATGAAGAAAATTGTAAACAATAACAATATTGAGAGAGACTCTGTCGAAGATTTTTTATATTTACGAAAATCATAGAAAACATGTGATAGTAAAAATTAAATCTTGCATAAACATCCTTAGTGTGTCTTAAGTGCTATGAACAAATTACCAAAGGATGTGGTATTAATTAGAGCGGTGGCACTTCTTAGACACATTACCACAGCAATTACAAGTCACCGGGTTAGTGCTGGGCATAAAAAGTTAACTGTCCACATTTTGCCATTACCAAGACTGGTTATGATGACACGTATATTATTAATTTTGTCTTGCAAAATTCTCGTATAAAGTATATTAATTTGCAAGGGATGTTATAAAAGAAATATTTTCACCTTAAAGGTTTATTTTAAATGTTAAATTGTGAATTCAAAGAAAGCTTTATTTTTTTGAAAATTAATTAGAAAGGAGAAATAGAAAAGAAAGAAGAAAGGCCTATAGGTAGAAGCTTACTCATGCGCACGCACTCTGTGTCCTCAACTACTCAGGAACTGGCTTTGGCTGAACAATAAAGGATAAGGCTGTCTTATCTTTTTACTGTACAATGCTACGGGTAAGACGCAATGAAAGCGATGTTGGTTTATAGCTGTTGAAAGAAGACAGAGATACCAGTGTCTCGGTTGCTTAATAGGACGAAAAGTTGGTCGAACTACTAAACGTCTTGAATCCAACCAAAGACCGCATTTTGCAGGTTGGTCATAAAAAATAGCCTTAACTACTATTCACTATATTAACGTACATCTCTTTTACGAGTAGTGTTGGTTCATTTACCTTACTATAATCACCGACCCGCATATGGTGAGCGTGATGTTTTTTTTTATGTTAAAAGGAGGCAAATGAGCAGGCGGGTCACCTGATGGAAAGTAATCACCACCGCCCATGGACACCCCGCAAAACCAAAGTAATCGCAGATACGTTGCCGGCCTTAAGGAAGGAGTTGGATCTTGAGGAGGGAGTAGGAATTGGGAGAGGGCAGTGGTGAGAGATGGGCCTCCGGTACTTTCACTCACCGGACGAAACACAACAGCAACGAGTGCCATTGTTTTCACGCCGATATTCTGTGAGAGGGTGGAATTAGGCTGGGCCGAGCCGGTCGATTTCATACTGCAACGCAGCGTGGCTCTACTCAGACAGTGTCACTCATTTAGCACCACCCAGGGGTCACGTGTAGGGGCTCAAGGTTAAACCTACGGACGCGAGTAACTTTAACCCCCAAAACCATTATCCAAATTGTTGATATCTTAATTTTAGTAATTGAGCCTTTTGCCCAGCTGTGGGACAATATATTTTTAATACCTACATAATTATTCCAATTACTGCTTTCTACTAGTTAAGTTTGCACCGCTACTTCTGTTTGAAACGTGTTCAATAAATTATTTTATGCCGTTGATTGGTCGTCGTTAATCACAGCGATCGCGCTTGATGCCTTCAGTATTAATCATATTCTCGTTATCTGGTACGAATCGGCTCAACGCACGGCACTAATAATGATGGGGGACTTCGTAAAAACATTACTTTGTTTAAAATTGTATAGTTAGTTTATAGAAGGCATATTAAGTCTGCCATGCTAGGTTTTGTCTAAAACTCCTCAAGACGTAGAGGCGTCTTCCCCGCACCCGGGGACTAAGCCTGTTTGGCGCCTCGTAAGAGCAACGTCCAAAGGGACCACCGCGGCGGGTCGAGTTTTCTGGATTATTAGTATTACTAGTATTACACTAAAAGTTCTCGGGATACCATCCGTCCACCTTACATACCTCAGCGGAGTTGAGCCCGCGGACTCCAATCTTGACGCTGTTACCATGATATAACCCACGCGTTGGTGATCTTGAGCAAGTTGTCAATCTCTTAAGGCTTGTATATTATGATTTTTACCCTACAGTCTCACTAGATGTCTTCAAACCGTGATTTCATATGAAGTAAAATATATTTTATTCCAGTTTACTCATAAAACTCGATAGCTTCTTTACCAAAAAAAACGAAGATGCTCAAGATATTTTAATTTGGATATCCATCTAATAACCTGACAATCGCAACATCTTAAACCGCATGCGCAAGCCACGATGCCATCGTGTTCCTCATAACAAAGATTATAGTTCAAGTCGATAAGTTATCGATAAAAGTCAATGGCCTCCGTGACATCATGACATCCCTAGTACTAGTTAAATCGAAAATAATTTCAGTTTAAACGGTGCCATTCGTTCCCTCTCGTTAAAATATACCGCTTACTTTCAATCGCTTTTATCTCCCCCGCCTGTCGCTACTCATTGAATTTGTCAAAGAAAATTGTTTGTGTCTACCGAACAAGATAAACAGTGTCAGTGATTTTAGTAAATGGTTAGAGAGTATAACGAACCGAATTGAAGCCAAGTAAAGTTGCCATAAAAATACTCTATTAAGGCTATAACTATTGACCTCAATAAGCCAATATGTTCATATAGATTTCGGTAACCAATTACCATCAGGCGGGCGGGCCGTATGCATAATTGCCACCTTAGTAGTATAAGAAAAACACCTTATTATGGCCATCTTGATTTTCTTATTCACCAAAGCAGAGATGGGCAGGAGGGAGAAGAGATGTGTGGTCTAAAACTCCGTCTATTCGACATACTCGTATGTAAACTAGTAAACATCGCTATTTAATTGAAGAGCTGCTTATTTAAAAGAATGAGTTAAGCTGACGTCATACATTTTTAAAGAAGTGTTTTTGTTGGTCTTTCAGGTTTTCAGTAGTTTAAATATTATTTCAATTTGTTTTGCCGCTCTTTCGTGTATTCATTATGCCTGAAACATGGTGTTCTGTAAAACAGTTTATTAGTTAGCTTCTTGTTATAACATTAGTGTTTTCCAGATTTTTCTATACGGATATTAAGTTGCTTACGTTATCCTGCCGCGTCCATAATTGCATCCGACAACCTGAGTAACGGCCGCGCCATTGTCAACAGCCTCCACGCAGATTTAATGAAGAGCTCTTCAAATTTTTTAGTGCGCGCACACAAAGTTAAGCTGGACATTGGTGTCGCTAGATGGCGCTCTAAAAGATATAACAAATGTAGGTCGGCGCTTTTATAAAGCATTTCCTACCCTGCCCTTATCCTGGCGCATCGTAATTGCATCCGACAACCTGAGCAACGGGTGCGTCATTTATATCAACCTCCACGCAGATTTAATGAAGAGCTCTTCAAATCTTTCAGTACCCGTACACAAAGTTAAGCTGGGCATCGGTGCCGCTAGATGGCGCTCTAAAAGATATAACACTTAAAATGTAGGTCGGCGCTTTTGTGAATAATTCCTTTTGCGCTAAAGGTGATTTTGAGAAGAACGAGGACTGATTTATTCTAAGAAGCTAGAGAGGAACTGTTTTGCAAATGCTATTTCACGAACATGGCAATTTTGGGGTAGCATTTAAAAAATAGTTTATTAGAAAATGATATTATTATTAGGTATGTACTTATTGTGTTACTACGCTAAAAAAGATAAATGCGGATCGAAAACCCGAAGACACAATTTACTCGATCTGCCCAGGATCTGCGTCTATTTAAATATAAAGACAACAATTATATTTCTCAAAAAACTTGCCTTTTTCTAGTCAGTATAAAGTAATGTAGCTGCTAATCTAGTCAAGACCATGAAAACCGTATGCAAATCCTGTTGCTTATAGAGACAACAACACAGTTACGAATTTAGTGAAGCAATAATGAAGAGGTCACGTTCGTGTGGCTCAAAGCCAAACTTGACTCAGTGTTCCAATGAAATCTACGAATACTTACAATAGTAACAACCTTGATGAACCCTGATTGACACAATATCTGCTAGAAACTACATAGTTTCTTATATAGCTGATACGGCGACGGCGGCGGTAGACTTGGCAGAAATGGTGGTAGCTTGCTCAGTGGACTTTGAACAAGCTCTGCCATCAAAGAAAACCGGCCTCCAATGATATCCTGTTATTTTGGTTTAATACCCGAAATAAAAAAATACTTGGTTCAACCAAATAATTAAAACTAGAAGCATCAAGCAACACATTTTAATCTCGCTCAAACTATTTATGTCTTTGTATTACTACAAAATAATATCTACGAATATTAAGTAGGCTCAAAGAAACCACAAAATATGAAGACCCAGAAGGTAAGGTCAATACATACCATTCATCATTCATCATCATCAGCTCATTTTATGTCCCCACTGCTGGGGCACGAGCCTTCCCTATAGATGGATAGGGAGAACGGGGCCATAAACCACCACGCGGGCCTAGTGCGGATTGGTGGTTGTTAACGTCTGCTAATACAGCCGGGACCAACCGAAGCACGGAGAAGCTCGAGATTATAAATTTTTGGTCACCCATCCGATGACCGGCCTTTGCGAAAGTTGCTTAACCACAGCACTCGCAGACCACGCGTTAACCACTGCGTCCTCCAATAATACATACCGCGCTTGAGCAACTCACACTTAGACCCCTTGCACGGACACGGGTCTCGGAACAGTTTGAAACAGTTCGAGCGTAGCTGCTGCGAGATTCCTTGTCCGTTGCTCGAGCGTGTTTGTATGATGCTTGCCTTATGTAGTCACCTTATTCTGTGAAGAACCACTCGCTCAACATCCGCGTCGCTGATGGTACACTGGTACAGAAAAGGTCCAATTCAATCGGCTTGCGTTAGCAAGGTTAAGCTTAGCACAAACATTCTGCCTGTAAATAGAGTTCGCTTTTTTCATATATTTTATATCATTAGGTCTACTTGTTGCCACAATATATCATCAATGTTTGGAGCATTTTGTTGTCCGGCAGCTCAAGATACAGTAGTTGTGGATCAGTGGGCAGTGCTTCAGTAGTTGTGGATTCTGGGTGAAGTGCGCTTCCACTATTGGCATTACATCATCACTTACACCAGGTGAGATGAAGGCATACCCATAAAACATAAAAAAGACGATGCTCGTTTGCAATCAGCACCATAAAATTGTTTGCATTGTACGTATCTAAAAGCTAAACTGTTATACTCTTTTATTTATTCACAGTAAGGTATCATTTCGCATTGTTACAAGTGCCATCTAGCGCAATCGACGTTCCAGCCAAAAGGTTGCGGCGCGAGGCGAGGTGGAGCAATTTTAAACTTCCCCACATTGAAGAAAATGGCTGCGGAAGTTTGACTCTTAATTACAGTCGGTTGATTATCGCGCTCATTTCACAAGTCGGACTGTTTTATTTAATGCACTTTGTTACGTGCAAACGTTTATGACGACTATTTTCAGAATTAAACTCTTAATTCGGCGTTGGTGGTTGTTACATTGTACAAAAGGTAATGTTCCTGTGTCTTGTTACTTAAACTTTATTTACCTACATAAAAATTTACAGCCCCTAATAATTTAGGGACTGTAAAAATTTACAGTCCCTAATCATTTAGGGACTGTAAATTTTTATGTAGGTAAATAGGACACAAACCGTTAACTACTTTACGAAACGAAGTTTTTAAAATGTCTACTTACTTTAGGAAGTCTCTCGCCATCATCATCAAAAGCCTGTAAACTGTATACATGACCAACGATTGAGCATATACGCCTTCCCACATGACCAATAATAGTACCTACATAGTGAAATCGGGCTTTAACCCACACCAAAAGCTTTCATTAACTTATCTATGAGTAAAAGCGACAATAAAAGCTCCAAAGTGGTAATCGTCTCTTCGCGTGAAAAATGCACTATATACAACTTGATTTCGCATTTTATTTGTTAATAGACACTTTTACGCATAGGGCCCAGTTATCAATAGTTTAAAAAAAATTACTTGATATTTTAATTCTCATAATCTGAATTATTATCTTTTTGCTAGTTTTTGGATTTTAATGTGATTGTAATAATAAAGTAACCCATATTGACTAACCATTTCGCATCATTTCCGATTCGTAACACACTTGATACACCAAAACGTATTGTGTTAAATCTATATCTATACTATTAATAAAGAAGTAACGTTTGTGACTTTGTTTGTATGTCGGGGATGATCTTTGGAACTACTAGCTCAATTCCAAAAAATCTGATAAAAAAAGTCTCAAATCGAAAGGACGAAGACGCGCGTGAAGTTCTAGTGTCAAATAAAGTTAAATCTTCATTCAACCTCGCAGGTTGATGTGAAATTCATGCACAATAATGACCGTTCTTCATAAAAGCGGTGATTACTGCGCTCGATAGCAGTAAATTAAACTGTTCGAGAAATCACCTGAGCCATGTTTATCGCTTCATTACAACGTGAGGTGGCCATCGTGTAATTATTTATACATAGTGCTTGGTATTAAACCACCGTTTCAACTTATAAGGGACTTATGACGAAAGTGTATATATTCATTTACGAGTATGTATTACTCAAAAGAGAAGCAGATAATTGATTATAATTTAAATATTTATAAAGTATGTAGACTGTAACTCCACAGATATGTGTAAACATAACTATTAATTATTTATTATACTTATTCACGACGATCTAGATTACAACCACTATTTTATTGTATAACTTTGTAACAACTGTATTTTTTTTTGTGTATGTAAATAAATAAATAAATAAATCAACTATGATAATTATTAATTGAAAATTTGTAATAATATTAATAATACATTACATTATTACATATAGGGATGCAATAATTATATATCAATAAAGATATTGTTATATTCATGCTCAATATGTGTCTGTTACCATGTAGGTATCATGGTTCCTGTGCGAGTTTTATTTGCCATTTGGTCACGTTAACGAAACCAAAATTTATATTGCATTTAATCGTAAAGTAATAAACGAGGAGAGTTATAATTCTGCCACACCATTTTTCGTTTTTCGTTAATGTCATCGAGTCATCATCACACTGTAATACGGGTTTTATATGAAAAAATTAAAAACTTAATTTATGTCTATTGGAAAAAAAAGCTTTTCAGAAAAAGTGAAATAAAAAATAAAAAGTGAAAAGTGAAGAATATTTCTGAAAGCTGGACTTGAAACCTCCTTATCACAATTCCGGTCATGCAAGCTATATGAGTATAAATATACTATAGCCTATATATAATTAATTTGTACACTGCTCTTTTTGAATTGTTGTTTTATGCCTTAGTTTAAAACTTGTTTCAGTTGTAGTTACACTACCTTCTGAAATTATTTTCAGACTTTCATATCTATATATATATTCTGAGACGTAATTTATGTAGATCGTCTGTGTGAGGTCTCATATTATAGGCGACATTGCAATCTAGTAAGTGTGTTACAAAAAGTGATGTAGATATAAAAAGTGGAAACGTTCTAAGTGGCGGCCTAGGTCTGCCCAATCACGTTGATATCGGAGGTCCAATTTTCGCCTTAATGGTGACATTAACAACTTTGGCAGTTGACGTTGACACACGATACGAGCAATGCGAAACGTATTATCTAACCGAGCAACCTAGCTAGAGCAGAGCCTCACTTTTTTTACCTTGTTAAAATGCTTTGCGCATACAGCGGGGTTAGGGGCGACCCGGGGTTATGTGGGACTCTCTTACAGCAGGAAGAGTAACTCTTCTCTCGTACGTCTACTAAAAACTAGACGAGGGCAGGGAAGGTACCCACTAAAAACTTTGTAACATCCCTTCTCTGCCACGGGGATGGTTCGCGATCATGAATGACAAGCACCGAGGCTAGGACAAAACCTGCTTAACATAACCTACTTAGACAAGTGGCATAACAACAAAGTTAATTCGCCACGAAAAAAAAGTATACGTAATGTAAGCTGGTCACAGTTCCATTTTAATGTTAATAATACCTAACATTCGTAGATATCTGTAGTCAAATTTACATTTAGTTTTTGATGCTAGTGGTGAGTTTACTTTTAATGTGTATGACGAATTTACTTTGTGGCGAGTTTAAAATAATCCAATAGAAATTTAATAGAATAATTATCATATAGGATTGTCTTAAGTCAACGATACATATGAATGAGTTTGATTGGCTTAAGTCAATCCCATTATTTTTTTAATATTCATTTTCCTTTCTATTCTACTAGCGTTAGGCTACTTGTCTAGGCCCTCAGATAAATTATATTTTAAATAGATAACGTTCATAATGGCATACTATTTTGTAGTATCTAGCATTAAACTTAGCCGGGGTCAATGCCACCGCGCTGTCAAAAACTAAGTAATAAATGTTGTACTGAGACAAAGGGAGCACGTGCGAGTCAAAATCTCGTAAGATTTACGAGCAACGTTTAAAATTGACAGCGGCATAGATTTAGGCGCTTATCAGTATTGAAATTATAGCCGTTATAATGCCAAGTAATTTTATCATGCCCATTTAAGCTGCATTGAAGGGATTCGTATAATAATTCCGTGGAATGAAATTCAAATGTTACACTTTGTACGGATCTATACGTTTTTGTTATTCTACATTTTTGGACGTTTCTAAATAACAAAATCGAAGCTTACTAGCTTGTTTTAATGAGATAAATAAATGTAATAATAAGTATGAAACAAATAACTAAATAAATAAGTATAAATTCATAATTTGTGTCAAGGTTTAAAGGCTTGCGTCTTCTCTACACCACTGAACACAGACGCATTCCGTAAAGATGCTGTTATTTTAACATAATACCTATTATTAGAGCGACGATTCCGCGGTGTGGAAGATCGATCTTCTTAAATTATGCATGAGCCAGCGACGCAGTCATCGCGATCCTTTAAAACCTACACCGGCTTCCTTTGAGCTTACACTTCGTAGGTACTCATCGTAATTGTTGTATCAAATTATATTGTTTAGTAATAAGTTTGACGACCTCCGTAGCCGAGTGGCTTGCACGCCGGACTTTGGGCAGCGCTAACTCTGAGGTCCCGGGTTCGATTCCCGGTCGGCTCAATGTCGAAAACTAACTTTTCGATATTGTGTCGGGTCTGGGTGGTTGTGGTACCGTCGTTGTTTCTGATTTCCATGAAACGAGTGCTTTAGCTGCTTACCTTGGGATCAGAACAATTTATGTGATAATATTGTCTAAATATAAATATAATGTAAGTAGGCAAATTACTTCTTTCTAACTGATATTATGGAAATGCAGAGTCCAAATCCGTCTTTAAATTACGGAATCGCAAGGTTAGTGACACCATTGTTCGACAGAAGCCAATGAGCGACATGTTTGTCTTTTAATAATTAAAAGTAAGGGTCAGCAACTGATTTTAGTTTTTAGCAACAATTGAATACATACCACCTTCATCCTTGCTGTCATCCCGCAATATTTCAATGAAAATCTATGTTGTATCTGCTTAAAATTGCCTCGGCTAAGATAGACTGTCCCCAACTTTTAGCTAAACTCTCGTTAAAAGTTCCTCAAAGAAATTTTAGGAGTAACCCTACCTTCTGTTTACCGAAAGCGAATACCAATTACAGGCAGAATAGTTACTTATGTCGTGCGCGTGTCAAATTTAACTTACTTAGCAAGCAGTTTGAACTGGACCTCTTCTATACCAGTGTACCATCAGCGAGGCGGATGTTGAGCGAGCGGTTTTTCGAACCCACATGATATTCTTAACTAGATATTCTGTTGCGGTAATACCAACTCGTTAACAGTTTGAGCGAGGTTAATAATGCGTTGCTTAGTGCTTCTAGGTTTAATTATTAAGTAACTTCTATCGGTGAGAACCTATTAGTTGTTTTTATGTGTAACACTTGATGACCCTATTTAAATTTTGTAAACCTTGGTTTTCCTAAGATAATAAAATAAAATAAAATAATGCTAACGAAAACTCTATCGAACACTAATCTTAAAGTGTCCAACAGGGGTGCTATTACGCATCGTTTAAAAGACCTCACTATCTCGACACTATCATCAGTGGTACGCGCGCATGAAAGATAATTTTAATTAATCTTAATTTTGGCACGCAACTATACCATGCGTTTATTAAAATCGCTTTCAAAATAAAGGTAGCAATACTGTGTATTCCACGACATTAACATTTTTATTTAAATTTTCATTGCCCCAAAATTAATCTTATGAAATCCTTTAGATATAAAATACAAATCCGTTCGACGGCACACGACGTATCCACGTACCGTATACGTATCATACATCCCTTAATATAACTGCTCGGGCGGAAAATCCGATATCTTGAGCCGGAACATTGATGAGCGTTTAAATATTCATGAGGCTCCACGAGACTCGACTGCCTACGCCACACAATGACGGCTGTCACCGAACTACACCTGTCTAGAGTGGGGTTACGGTTATACATCGAAACACCGAAGAAAATTTTGTTCGAAAAAGTTTTTAATAAAAATGGAATGCAACTCGATTGTTTTTTTGTTTTACATGACAGGTTTTGTCAAAGATTTTTAATCATGGCTGTCACCGAACTACTCCTGTCTAGAACGGGTCTATACATCGAAAGACGGTCGAAGATCTTGTTCGAAAAAATTTTCAGTAAAAAAAACCAATCGAGTTGCGATTGGTTTTTGTTTTCACATGACGTGTTTAGTTTAAAAATTATAAAGTTATTATTGACTATCGAATGAGACTTGTTTCTTTTTACAGGACACTCTTGCCTGATTTCACCGTTGACCTCTAAGTTTAAGTGTCCCCTAAGCCATGTTAGGTGACAGTTGTTGGAGCAAAACCGTCACCGAAATGGCTTAGGGGTCACCTAAAACTTAGGGGTCAATGGTGAAATCAGGGATTAGCTACTCAATCTTACGACGTGTTTATTTCTACGTTATATAATAAACATATACAAACATTGTAAAAGGCTTGTGGCTTGTAGCTTATCTTGACCTATTTGTATAGGTAGATACTGTTATGTAGGGATGCTTCAGTTAAAGACGACGCTCGGGTTAACACTGCTTTATTCTCTCATACTCAACTACCTCCTACATATTAATAATTATATGACAGATACAATTACAACATTATACAAAATTTACGATAGATATTATATCGAAATATTTTTTTATAATGATGTTTAAACTTAATGCATGAAATGAAAAATAATCTCAGTAATACGAATCATTAAGTAATGGTGATTATAATTATTTCGTTGATTAACAATTTGTATAGTATGTAACCTAGTAAGTCACCAGGCCTGTTCTGGCTTTTTAACTACTACAAAATTTTTCCAGCTTAATGAGTCTTTCAAACTACGAAAAAGAAATTTTAGGGAACCTATCTGTATACTGACAATGCACAACGCTGCTTACTTTTGCAATCGTTGAAAAGAACGAATGACCCCGGCGGTGCGGTCAGATATTAGCGAAGCTTTTGATTTTCATATTGTAGGTAAATTATGTTTTTACAATACTGCAATAAGGTGTAATGAAGGTTTTGTCGTTAGACAGGCTTAATAGGCTGTCATTAATCCATGTTCTTGTTGATTTTTAGCCTTTAAAGAAGACAAAAATCATCAATCTTTAGGCATAATCCCTATAATAATGTTTTTAGAATAATGCAAATTTTATATCTAAGACACCATCGAGACCTGGGCTTTCTTGATGTTGTCCATGCAAAGATGTCTTATCGACTGTCGATACATCGAGGGGTTGAGATGTCTCTGCGAAGCCGCAACGATGACCGTCCAACTTGGACGAATTAACCACTGGACGCGACACGCTTGAACAATTGTATGAAATCTGATTCAACCAATATTATGTCAGACTAGTGCTTACTAGTGCTGTTCCGTAAATAGATGTCGATGAACGATTGAATAAATGAACAACGATAATCACTACCATATATCGAACAACTAGATATTGTATTATAAAAAAAATGTTTTCTTGGGCAAGATAAAATAAATAATATTTTAGTTGCATTTCAGTAAAAATATTGAAAGTACGAGTATATTAACAATGTAAATTTAAATATGCTTGAGCAACAGCCTTGCTTAGTTCTTCCAGATGATTGACATTGTCATTCTCGTTTCTGTGGAAAGAAATATCGTAATCAAGCTGATGCTGATGCATTATCGCGCAAACTTGGGGAAGTAACAAGTCTGTTGTATACTCTTTTTTGAGTTTGTTATTCACGATGTCCTTTCTGAGCTCAAGTTCACAACAATTGCAAATGGTAATTGTGTCTTCAGATGAATAAACCAATTTACCTTTATCTTTTTGACTGATAAGACTGGATTGATCACCTCCATATTGCGACAAGAGTGCCGATACGCATGTGTCACACTTTACTTTTTTAATAAGTACTCGGTTTTAGATCTGGAGCTTCATTTGTAGCTTTTTCAGTTTTTACCGATGAATTACTTAGCATTACTTGCTGCTGAAAATAGTCATTATTTTAAAACATTCCGCTATTTTGCAAAAGTCACTAATAATCAGTCAGTAAATTTACAAAATAAATGTTCTATTCCAATTTGAATTAGTGCGGATTCGACGCGAGTAATGTTTATACTGGAATAAATGGCCGAAGTAACTGTCAAATTCATACAACAACTGTCGAAGATCTTTCAACTGACGGCATTTATTCCAAGTATAAAATTTACTCGCGTTTGGTCGAATCCACCCTTAATCATACAACATTACTTACAAATTGAGGTAAATGCAATGTAGGAAGAACATCTTTACACAGTTTTTTCTGCTTTTAGCATTTTCGTTGTAACTCTTTGGTTTAAAATGTATACTGCATATTCTATGGTTTTTAGTTGGTATCCATGTCTCCTGTCTGCAAACTGCTTCTACCCACTTTATTTTTCGTGACGGGTCTGTTGGGAATCTAAAAATGCGCCAAATAATGAGAGATAATGAAATGGCGTATTAATAAATAAAAACTTGAATTATAAAATAGATTACATTTTAAAAATCGATTACATTTTCTAATATCATTTTGTAAAGTAAATAAGTCCACAATTAATTAACTCATTCATATCGATATATTTCTATCGATAATGGTAATCTCTAATTGATGTCAAATGTGGTCAACGAATGAATTATTGGCAGATATAATCCGACTAGTTACAATAGAACATTTTTTTCGTTTCGTCACATTCTATAGAGAGTATTTTTAAATTATGCGTATTATTAGGACAATTTCATATCAAGTTTAATTGATTTTTTTAAAAATAACGACTAAAATAAGTCAAAACTGTACTTACGGGTGAAAAGAAACATTAGGTGTTCGATCACTAATAGTTTTTACAGAATAAAACAGCACATTTCGTAATTTTTGGTCGTTTTTTGGTAGATGATTTTCTGACCGACGACGTTCAAATGATACTGACAGTGCGATGTCATTAACCGAGGCTAAAGTGCTCGGTTCGTGGCGAAATGTTTGTAGGCGAGAATCACAGAGTATCGCGTCCCGTGGTTAATTCGTCCAAGCCGTCCAAGTACAAGAAAAGAGCACAAGGCCAATCCAACTGCGTCGAGGCGTAAGACAGGGACAGGGACATTAAAAAAATAATTATTATTAATAATTACTTTTAATGATTATGTCCTCCAACGCGTTTGCGTTGGAGGACGTCTTCAAGACACTCGATTGGAATGGACGTGGCATCAATATTAATGACCAATACATCTCACATGCACCTGCGATTTGCAGATAACATTGTCATTATGGCGGAATCTCTGCAGGATCAGGAACGAATGCTGAACAGTCTTAACGATTCTTCGCGACAGGTAGGTCTCAAGATGAACCTGGACAAGACAAGGTCATGTTAAATGGTCACATATCCCCGAAATCTGTAGTCGTAGGCGACGCTACTCTTGAGGTTGGGCAAGATTACATCTTGGCCAAACTATACAACTGGGTAGGCACAACTTCAAGAAAGAGGCGGACAGGAGGATTAGTCTGGGCTGGGCGGCGTTTGAGAAGCTACGCAATGTATTTCAGTCGTCGATTCCCCAATGTTTGAAAACGAAACTTTTCTATCAGTGTGTCCTGCCTGTACCTACGGGGCAGAAACGTGGACTCTCACGATAGGGCTGGTCCACCAATTCAAAGTCGCTCTGCATGCGAGGGAGCGAGCGATGCTTGGGGTTTCTCTGGCGGATAGAATCCGCAACGAAGTTATTCGACAGAGAGCTAAGGTTACCGATATAGCTCGCAGAATCGGCACCTTGAAGTGGAAGTGGGTCATGTCTGCGGAAGGACCGATGATCGTTGGAGCAGGCATGTCCTAGAGTGGAAACCGCGTTTAGGCAAACGCAGTGTAGGACGCCCTGCTGCGCGGTGGACCGACGACTTGAAAATGATAGCGGGTGGTGGATGGGTGCGGACTGCGCAGGACCGGGATGGTTGGCGCCCTTTAGGGGAGGCTTACGTTCAGCAGTGGACGGTAATCGGCTGAAGATGATATCTAAAAAAAAATTAATTTAATAAAATTTAATTATATATAACGTAGAGAGTCTAAGGTATTTGTTTAGCTTATTGGAATATTAACCTGAAATCAATTGTTATATAATCATCTCTATCTCTCGCATTTTCATTTCTTTTCTCCGATAAACCTACTCCTAAACCTCAAACAGGCTTAGGAGTAGCTTTATCACCACATTAACATCCACATTTATATAATATTCTTTCACGTTAAGCTCACATTCAATATCATCATTATAATCACTTGGAGAGGCTTATTCCCTTGAATTATTCAAACTAATGAATATTCCAGCGTGTTAAACAGAAATTAAGATACAAGTTGCAACGGAAATAAACTTTACCTTAATTATGTAGGCATCTGCACAAAACGAGCATTATGTAAGTGAGGCCTACTTGTAAACAGAATCAAAGAGAACGGGGTTTGGTGTTTCGTAAATTTTCTTGCTTAGTATAAATTAACAGTAGGTTAGTATAAGCAGGTAAGTATGTAGGTAGGTATAAAATTTAATTATATCGCATTTTTATTCAATATGCCAGCTTTTACGACGTGGCTGATGGTATATCTAAAATTATAACTACAACGTATTATACCATTTTTTAGTCAAAGTCAAAGTTAAAATTTTTTTATCATATAATCTTACGAAATCTTAGGTTTTTTAATCGATCATACATGTTTTCCGTTCAGGACGTCTTTTTTTAGCTGTGGAGAAGAATGGGCGCAAGAAACTCCACAGCTTTAATAGAAGTAACGAAGAAAAAGTATGCCGTTACCCAATCATACAATATTTAATTTAATACATTTACAATTAAAAACTTCCAAGAGCCCGGTGTTGCAAATAATGCTTACCTCTATACATTAACCCTCTTATTCATAAAAACTATTTTAGCATTATTTAGTTCAATATCGTCATTTTGAATTTGAGAAAAAGAGACAAAACAATGATTAACTAAATAATGCTTAAATAGTTTTTATGAGTAAGGGGGTAGACTTAACATTACACTTGATAATAAAATAACGTACTTGGGCACTATGTATGTACTATTACAAAACTATAGAATGATGAATTTAGTTATAGTTATTTGATTTATCAATAATTATTATCAATAACGGCGATCATGACCTTGTTTTTTGTTGTCTTTCAGTATTCGACGTTTCAGCACAGGCGCTGATACGCCGACACAATGCAGTAACTATGGCTGATTAATAAAATATTATTTATCAACAACATTATTCAATACAATTAATTGTTCACTTGTACACAATACAACTGAACAGATTTACTACCAAAATTGAACTTTTGGAAGCAAATCCTTTCAATTTGACTTATACCTAAACGATCCAGAAACTAAGCAAACTTTAGGCGTAAGCAGCCTTTACAACTGCGACGACTCTGGCAGAATTGAATCATCTTAGTCCAATGAGTCTGCAGCTGGATTAAGACTTAGGACGTTAGTTAATTTGAAGACCTATTATTGTTGATTAAAGGTTACTTTGGAAGCGCTTTAAGTAACTAATGTTTTTGTTTTCTTATTTAACATTAAAGTTCCATGGCTGGGCTTTGTCACAAAGCACATGGGGATGCGATTTATGTGATCCTTGTGCACTATAAGTACAAAAACACAAATGTTGAAAAAATTTCCACGAGCAGAATTTGAACCTGCACCCTTCTGACATATCGGGTCAGGTGCTCTTCCAATTGAGCTATCGTGGTTCTAATCAGCCCGCCGAAATTATTCAACACTATTTACTTTTTTACTTTGAAAGCCAAAGGCGCCAATTTAATGTCAACAACTACCGTCATTAACAGATGTTAATGACGGTAGTTGTTGACATTAAATTGGCGCCTTTGGCTTTGATCAGATCAGATATGATCAGATGATCATAATATTTTTTACAAATACTAAAGATCAGTTAAGAAGTAGGCAAGTTATTTATAATATGTTTTTGTTTTATTTATATAATTTTATCGCAAATTATGTTGCGAAACAAATTACAAAAACACATGTTGAAAAAATTTCCACGAGCAGGATTTGAACCTGCACCCTTCTGACATACCGGCACTATAAGTATTTTCGAGTAATTCGTCAACTCGTCCCATATGCCTACGGCCCATTTGGGACGAGTTGCGTATAATCAAAATAAATAATAATTACGTTTTCATTCGAGAGAGATTAATATATTTTTTGAAGTCATTTGATGAATGATATGACTTAAATGTCTGCCAACATACTACTATTGACAACAGCTATCAACAGCTACATTAAAGTTCTGATGGTAGACTGAGCATATTAGTTTTCGATAGAAGTAGCATCTGTTTCCTACATAACATGACGCATAGACCATCTACCGCTTCGCGCTACCATATTTTAAGTATTGCCCGTATAGTTAATACAAACTCGTTAAACAAAAAATAACTGCAATCAAATTTAAACTGTATTTTTTTGCCAACTCGTATCAAGGTTCAGTAATACCGCAGAACGTTGTCGAGCTGCATCAATTTAATTCCAAATTCCATACCAGGTCGATATTACATAAAAAGTCTAACACTTCAACCTGGAAAACTTAGGGCCATTATTAAATATTTATCACTGCATTACAAGGTTATAAGCCTCGACTTTCAAACGCGACTTGGCCCACTCCTTTGAAATGCGGCCTCACAAAAATTATATCTGTATTAAATTCGGCTGGCATAATAATTAAGTAACAGGCGCTCAATCAAGGCTATACGGGTTTGGTGGATACCCTAATAGCACAGTGGTTTCGCAACAAACAGTTGTTCCAGTTTCTAAAGCCTAAAGTCAAAGAACAAATTATTTAGAACTTGTATGTCACGCCGCCGCCGCGCCGTCATAATATTAGATCTACTAATAAATAGGCGCCAAAGGAATTTTGTTAAATGGAAACTGGTGCCGCCACCGCATTGTAGACATCATTACCATTTAAACGTTACATTAAAGAAAATAAGTATTCGTTATACGGAGTGAGAATGAACTTTGCCTCAGAGTTGTTCTAATCTGTGGAAAAGACAATGACTCAATTAGTATAAAAGTCTTGCCGGCAATTATATTGTACCGATTGTTATTTATTTTAACAATTATTTACTTTAATTGTTATCTGTGTGGGAACACGCAACTCTTGAGGTAGAAGATCACCATTGCAATAACTGACATGGGTGCTCAATTGCTCATCCTTTTAAATTGAAACCGAAATGGTTTTTTTTTTGACCCAGTGGAAAATCTGCACGCAGATTCCGTAGATCCGGGGATGGCCTTTTCCTTTTCTAAAAAGGATTAAGACCGACCCGGTAAAAACCTCTGGGGTTCGTCTTTGGCCTTTAAAAGGGCCTTGAAGGATACCGGAACGTACGCGTGGCCGGGGGGCGCGGTTGACCGAAATGGTCGCGCTCAGTGTAGTTTTAAAGGAATGGATGGATTAGGTTATGAAGTGAGTTCGTTGCTGAGTTCTTTCCTAGAGATTTGAGGAGTTTCACCCGAGTTCTTGCAGTTGTGTTACACGTGTTGTGAGACTCCATTTTAATTTCTATCTACCGTACTCTTACTACTAATAATAATAAAAATACTTGAAATTGGCTAAAAACTCTTCGCGTTTAGTTTTAGCCAATTTCAAGTATTTTTATTATTAAGATAATTAATTAATTCCTAGAGATTTCAGTATGAGATTCTTTAAAAGAGGAATAAACAGGTTTTTATAGAGACATTCACGCGCGAGCATCCTCTGGTTGCTTCGATGCGGTAGTCACCAGCAAGCACGTTTGCCCATTAAGTTGATATTTAAAATTCATAAACTTTTAAACTTGTTGGAATACTAAGGAACACTTAATTCTGCATAAATTGTTAATTTTTTATAATTTATTATCGAACGCCACGGCGCTGGTCGAGTGGTAAAATTCTCGGCTCGATATACCCGAATATCCTGGATTAAATTCCCAGTTTAGACAAAGTGTGTTTCGGATTTATCCGGGTGTGTGATCACCAATCCGCATTTGGCAAGGGTGGTGATGAAGCCATTACTCATTTATTGTAATGATGACTTGATTTCAATGATGGAGGCGTTTGCCCAGCAGTGGGACAGTTATAGGCTGTTTAGTAATACTAACATCTTAACGCAATGCAAAATAGCATAATATACTGCCACTGATCTATTTTCGCTCGAACCACAGTTATTTATTGCTTTAACTTATCTTACGCGAACGTTGAGTTGGACATTTAGTGCATATGGAAATTACGTGACCGGGCAGCGCTACGTCCGAATCCATTGCAAAAACCGATCGCCCGCCAGCAGTGAATCACTGTCTGTCACTCGGCCGGCTTCTGGATTTCAAAATTAAAATTTGTTGGTAGGTACGTTCGATTTTAATCGCACGTGCTACAGAGCGCGCCGCCTGCGCAACCGACGCTAGCGTCCGCGGGAACGAAACGTCGACAACAGCCGACATTCAACTGTAACATAAACGAAAGCAGTAAACCGTGATTATAAAAGCGTTTTATTGCAGTTTAACAGTGCAATTTTGCGAAACACTTCGCCAAGCGCCCTACCAATCAAAAGCCATCTGTAGCGGCACTCCATTATTGACAAATAATAACGCACTAACAAATGGTTTATAAATAATTTGAATCATGCAAACTAGCGGCCGCGATATCTCGTATCTCTTTAACGCAATCACGCCTGAGATTTAGAAGCACGCCAATGGAGCGACTGTGGTTTCGACACGATATTCGTTACTCGATATAATTGTCAATATCGGTTGGGCGTTTCCGAGCGTTTCCGATTTATCTAGTTCGAACAATATTCCGATAGTATAATAAATAGGCTATCTCGTATTAGGTCCTGTGCCATATGCCAATGGTAATTGATTGCGAAACAGCTGAACTCAAATACTGTGGGAGTTTCGGTCGTGTCGAGGTGACGGTCGGCAGGAGCGCCGGGTCCCACCCAAAAGCATTAATAGAAACACACAAAACCAGCTCCGATTGCAATAAATTATATTTCGTTCGCTACATTTATTATTACTGACAACAAATTATTATACGCCCATGTATCGTAAAAGCCATAATGTAATTAAAACGAAGCAATAGAAACGGTCAAAGGACATAATTTTTTTACTATGGGAGTTGGTTTTAAAATTAAAACTCTTTGAACCAAAGACTAGTATATAAAAATCAGAAGATAAAATTATCTAGAATGCATTTACAGTATTGCAATTATTTATAAGACCCCCGTTTTTTTTTAAAAAATTAAAATCAATAAAAATTTTATAAAGCAACATTAACATAGGCTGACAAGACTACTGTCCATTAAACAATATGTTTTGTTTTTGCTGTAAGCGCGGTGTGTAAGAGACAGCGCTATACAAATAGTCTGCTTGACCTTTTCTTTCAAAGATTTTTTGCTGCAGAATAAAACGTAGATGACGTTTGCTTGACAGGTGACCAGTGACAGTGACAATGACAGTCACTTCACTTCAGAGTTCAGAATTTCAGACGACTCCTGCGCTCCGTTGTGTTCCGTTGTGATTATTGTTCTGTTTTGAAATCTCTTAACGACCTACGCTTTCCCCCCTGTTATGAACCTTGCCTGACGTTGACTGTGCTGTGCTTCTTGGATTCTTCTTTTTCTTGGATGAAATATCTTAACGACCGAGAAGAATAAAAAATTATAAATATCAACTTGTTGTATTTACTATGAGTAGGTTATTATTTTAACATAATAACAGACGATATTACTTAATAGCTTTGAAGCTCAGTACCTATTTATTTACATGGTATCAATAATACCGATATGGATGTATGTCCAATGTAAAAATAAATAAATAAATAAGATGATAAATAAGATAAATAAGATAAATAAAATCGATAAATAAGATCATGCAAATATGTTTTTTTTTTAATTTATTTATTTAAGTTCGCTTTTTAACATCTAGGGTCATCAGCGACCACAATGGGTAATTACACTAATTTATAAACTAATCATTTTGATGAACTCAAGAGTTCGATTACAACCATCGTGACTTAAACAATCTTTTAGGTTATTTGGAACGTTACAAAATAATTTTTCTTTCTTATATGCTACACATTCTACCAGAAGATGAACAACAGTTAAATCCAGACCACACTCACATTTATTAATGTTACTTTTAGTTATAACATGAATATGAGAAAAGTTGTATGTCCAATTCGCAATATAGTAATAGCAATTTGGTCCTTTCTACAAGAGAATAAAGTCGGTGATTTTTCAAAAATAGACGTAGTCTTATATTAGATAATTTACTAGTATTTTCAGCCTTCCAATTAGTATCCCAATGTTGTTTTATTTTATATTTTAGGTATTTTTTTTAATTAATTGTACTAATTTGGATTATATCATCTATTTCTTCCTTAGTAGTAGCTTTTTTAGCTTCTTGGTCAGCTTTCTCATTACCTTCTATTCCTTGATGACTTGGTATCCAAACTAGTTCAAATAAATAATTTCGTTTAAGTAGGTTTATCATTATTTGTTTAATTTTTGTAATGAGAGAATGTATATTTTGTTTATTTAATATTGCCATTAAGCATGATTTTGAATCTGTGAAAAGTATGAATCTTTGTAGCGGCGGTTCATTAGATATTATTTCTAAAGTTTTAAGTATAGCTATAGCTTCACTACTAAAAATGGACTGATAATCGTGAAGTCTATAGCTAAAATTCTTATCATCTGTAACAATAGCACAACCAGATCTTCCATTTAAAACAGAGCCATCAGTATAAAATATTTTATCATTTCTACTGTTATATATAATTTATTTTAAGGGAGTTTTATAGATATAATCAGGGGTATCGCTCTTATGATTCTCTGCTAGCTTCAAATTTATAGGAAATTTGAAGTCTTCCCATGGGCCTTCTGTCAATAGCTTTTTTTCAAAATTGCGTGGAAAGGAATAGTTCAACTCTTTTAAGTAATTTGCTACTCTGAATCGTAAGGGTTGGTGTAATTTTGGACGAAACTGATATTCTATATCTGAAGCTAGTGATTTTGTGAAGTACTTAAAAATAGGGTTGTTTGGCTGGGACAATATATTGTGGTGTATTTAATGCAAGTTGTTTTCTACGATAAGATAAAGGTAGTATACTCCAGCTTCAGCCAATATGCTTTTAATACTCTTCTATATACGTAGATAATATGCTTCAGTGTTCACCACAGCAGCAACAATAATATAGTTAGCTATAACATTCAATCTTGATAGCGTACATACACACCATTGGTAATCGACGCACATAACGCAAGTTGGAGTGTATTTTAATTGGATATAAATTAATACAGTCAGATATCATTATCAAGCTACATCCTTCTTTTCAGTAAAAGCCATGAAGTTATCGTTTAATTGATAAGTCCATGGTAAAAGATGAATGTATTTTTAATCAATTTTTTAAGTCAACTCAATTCAATTTCTTGTAAAATGGCTCTCGCTACGATTTAGCCAGTGTCTAGTTTTAGGGCAAATTATTACTGCTTTGATTTTGTCCGTAACTTTGCTTAAAACTTCAATAGGCGTTGTGCTTGTACAAGCAAGAAAATGTCAAAAACTGAGACCCAATTTTGAGGATACAGGCAGTAACTGATTGATTCTGTTGAAACTACAGACACCGCAAACAAAAAGCAGACAAAAACAAACACAAAATCAATCAATAGAACTTCAACAGAACCGAAAGAATAAAAACTTCTATCACGCAATTAACCTCGAAAAACAAAATCAATGTTAAGTCAGCTAACAATAATTTTCACAGAACATCCTCCTAATTTGTCAGTGTCAACCAATTGTCATTGTCAAATAAAAGCAGAACTTACGTTCAGATACGTAAAAATTATATTAAATAGTTAATTTTCCAAAATGAACCGGGGGTCTTATAAAATGTAAAAGTTAATGAGAACAAAAGCATTTAATCTCCTGAATAAAATGATGCATAAATTGTTTTGGTTCATTTCATTTATGTTTTGGTACCAAAAAAAGATGCATTGCTTTCATTCAATTTTCTTCATGCAATAACGTTCGTACCTATTCGTTAATCGATTACGCTTCGCGTGCAGATTCGGGTTTAGAGTGACAAGTAGACAATGGCATAACGCTAATATAATAGAAATGGAATATAATGAATATTTTATGGAATTGATATAGGCCACTGACTTATGGACTGTGGCGCTCTTTAACCGCCTCTGTAGTCTGATAGCTAAGACCACCGAATTAGACCCAGAGGTCCCGGGTTCATTTCCCAGCGGGGGTACATGTTTCTGTACTCGGTTTGGTTGGTGGTAGGACTTGTTTGTCCGCCTGGCTAGCTACCACCATCTTATCTAAATATGTCGCAATTACCTCAATGTTTGTAGCATTGTTGTGTACCGTGTATCTAGTGATAGATAGCCAGTGCCTGAGTAGTTGAGGATCCCGGGTGATGTGCGCTTTAGCCATTGGCCTTTATCATCACATAATTAGGTGAGACGAAAGAACTGTGCTTACCGTACCGAACTGTATAATACATTTAAAAAATCAATATGTATAAATGTCATTTGATTGGTCTTATGTCTATCCCTAGTTGGTGATCACAAAACCTAATTAGCTATCAAAAAAATATAAATACACTTCGCTTGGGTTTGGATTGAAAAGAAACCCCGGGTGGGTTTGAACTGCGGGTACCGGCCGAGTACGCCTACATTAGTCCATTGCTGGGCATTGGCTTTAACTGTATCTGATAACTCATTACTGTAAAAAAAACTTGAGTTGTTTAATAGACCTTCGCGTGGGCGAAGTTAGTGACTGTTTTGCTGTGGATACAAAGCTTCCGAAGGGAAGTGAACAGACCAGATAAAGCTTTGAATTTACTTCTGAATTGCTAATTAGAGTTAAGCAATCAACATAATTTAGGAAACATCACAAGCTGATGTGATAATGACCGAGTATCGTATTAAGTACAAGTTTCATATTCAAAATAGGTAGACGGTTAGGTTAGGAAGGTTACAAGAGGGCCGTAGATGGAGTCATTCTTCATTGTCGGCATGGTGATAGACTTTATATAAGACGCTTATCTAAGAACGAGCCGTACCAACCAATCAACCAAACCGCAACAGAATAAAATATTTTTATTCTGCAGGGAATCGAACCTGGGACTTCTGTTTGACGCTCGTTGTTAAGCCATTGCGTAGTTTTATACTAGCATTATATTAAGTTAGAAGGTTTGTAGGTTTATCATTCAGGGGTCAATAACATTTATCATATTTTAACTCATGGGTACAGACGCCTGCACAATCTCTCTTCTATGCCTGCATATCAGACTATCCAAAATTGACTCTAATAAATGTACAACCATACGCCATAGAAATAAAGTTCAAACTCTATTAAGAATATTATTATTTGACAGTTTGTGGTAGTACACACACCTGAAAACGCGGAATGGTTATATTTGATTAACCAAAAACGTCAGGTGCCCGATCACTGCGCTCTATCGGAAACTACGTATGAATAATGTTTTGTTAAAAAACGTAGTTGGATTCAGAAACTAGGAAGTTGTTTTATTAAATACTTTTTATAAATCCATAAAAGCACATTAAAGTATAGGGTTGCAATACGTGCACCTATAGCGTCTGTTTTATCAAATTTCATGTTGCGTATTTACAATTAAACATTGAGGCCATTAACTTTGGCTATTTTAACAACATCATTGAAAAAAAAACTATAAGTTGTACGGAAGTAAATTTATATTTATATAATAGCAGACAGATGGGAATTTTATTTTTTAAAATAGCATCTTTGTGATGCGAACCATCTCGTACACACTCTTCGAAACTCGCTGGTACATTGCTCGTGGGATGCAGGACATATCCTCGCTATTGTTACTCTTGAGCTGGACAATCGTGGTTGTTTTATTGGTGTAAACACGACCGTTTAGGTACCCCCAGAGGGAAAAATCCAGTGGAGTGAGGTTTCGGCTCCGGACACGGAATATCCCCTCGGCACGATATCAATTTTCCTTCAAACATTTCGTTTACAACGGCGTAAATTGTGATCATTTGGTTTTAATTCTTGCACTAATTGAAGTTTATAAAGAGTGCAGTTTAAGATCTTTAACCAAAATTCGCCGTAAAGATGATCTCGATATAGCGAGCTATGCTGATCTCTTCTGAGACGATAATCCGGGATCACGTTGTACGGATGCCCCGACTTCGCATACAGTTTCTTCCACTCGTTTTGACCTTGGCCGTCCCGCGGGTTTATGATTGAGCATCGAACCTAGTAGCCTCGAACTTTCTGACCCAAGATCTTATCACACTTTCACTGGGACATTGCATTAGATCATGTAAATTAAACTCAGAGCGAAATAGACGCCACGTACGCCAATAGTGCACGAATCGCCATTTGTGCAATACGCCTTAACTCAGAACGCACGCTGTTCTCCGGTGAAACGCTCCATCGTGTCTAAATTTCCGAGAACCGAACTACTAATCCCCACTACCCGCGCCCCTCTCCCGCACGCCGTTCGGAAACAGTGCTATTTTCAAAATCGTACGTCTTTCTGGCCCACCCTGTATTTAACACCTACAAACATTTATCCTTAACAAGTCCTTATTTGTACAGCACCATCTGTCCTTGAATGGGACCCGTTTGGCACCATACCAGCTGTATTGGGAAATATCGACCATGAATGCAGCCAGGCCTGCGCGGGCGCACCCAACGCGCTGCGTACCTACTTCCGAACGGAAGTAATCGGCCACGTAATGTATTATGTACGTTAAACTTTACAAGTTTCATGTTACCCACACATAATTTATGTATTTATGTTAAACTGTCCTGTGATTATATTATAAAATTTGAGTTGAATAATGATTGATTGGTAGTTTGGTGCCGTACATTATCTTGTTATAGGCAAGCGTGTTTAGAAGTAAATTAAACACTATGTTAAATGTCGGTGCTTAAAAATATATTTTGAAAAACATTAGAAAGAAAATGGCCGTTGCGGGCGCACGAAATGGCTGTAAGCTTTTTCCTGTCGCATTTAGCATCTGTCAGATGACTGTAGGAATGGATGGGTATGCACTTTTCGTTGCTATGTTTAAAGTATTATAAGTTCAAACTTACCATTAAAAGACAGCTATATAGTTTCTATATTTTTTCAGTCTTAACCAAGTTTGTTTTTTCTGCGACTACACAATGTATGAAATAGGTATGAATTCTTAGATATTGATGGTCTTCTAGATTGCTTGATTTCGTAACAAAGCTTGCAAAAGCACAAAATCTGGATGGGTGACTATAAATAGTTCATCGTGCTTTGGGAGGCACGCTAAGTCATAAGCGGCATGAATACTATTACTATGCTGTCCTTACTCAACCATCACACTCAAAAACGAACCGTATTTCCCAAATCGAAAAGTACCAAATCAAATATGCAAATTATTGCACGCCCATACAACAACCTCGGAAGTAAAACCCTAGCTTAGCTCTAAAGTTATATTAGCCAGTGGTAAATGCACCGCGCCTGTCACATTACGCCGTAAATGCATATCGAGCCTTAACACACGGACATTAATCAATTAGGAACGACAAACTGCTAGCTTGTTTTATTGTAACGCATGTTTATGGGAGCGCAGTGTGCCCCATTGTAAATCATAGCTCGGCTCAAGCGTGAATGAGGTATTAGTTTATAGTTGGCACAGGACTTGTTTTCTATCGTACGTGCTGTAAGCAAGGAGACCACGGGTTTTCTCCGTACATTTTTTTTATATAAAACTGATAATTTAAACTTACAGCTACATACAACAGCTGGCACGCTTATAATATACACTTTTATACATACATTCGTAATAGTAAGAACAGTGTTTTATTTGTAAGTAAGTATTTTGGCAAAGTAATGAGTTTTTTTGCTTACTATATATAAACTTTGCTATATATAAACTACATACAAAAGTTTCTATTGTTTGATATTTAATAAGTATTTATCATAAATTAACTTTATTTAAAAAATCTTTACACTTTTTTGTAACTTATTTGTTATTTATTTCTTAATCTACATACGCTTGACTACGAACAAAACTATGTACCTATTACAAAAAATAGTTACCTATATTTACAAATATTCTGTTTTACTTGTTAAAATGAACTTATGGTCAATGTACAATTATCTAATGAAGTTAATAATGCCAATGATTTATTGCAGATAACCTCGTTAGAAAAATATTTCTCAACACTTTGTGATCACTTTGTGTTTTGTGAGCGTTAATAAAACGCTAAAATATATAAAAAACACTTATCTATAACGCAGCTTCATCTTAACCGAATGTTCAAATATTTGTAAAAATATTTCTTTCGGATCTCAGAGGTGAAAACTTCTAAGATTGATGAAGCAATGTTGACTAAAAAACATAAGCATCAAGCACTGAAAAATTTCGACGGGTGAAAGCCAGACCTCGGTAGCCAAGTGGTTAAGGCAGCCGCCCGGAATGCGGAAGGTGCGTGGTTCGATTCCCGCCTGAGGTTGTCGTCTTTCTTTTTTCAGTGTTTAAATTTTACTTTGTGATCATTAAAGTTTGCAGTTCAAATTAATTTTAGGGTCGGGTATTTCATCCTAACAAGTTGTTAAAGGTGTTATGGAGTAGTGGACTGTATGATAAATAGCTGGAAACACGTAGTGTTTTGGTAAATAATGTTTCAACATTTTTAGCATTTATACATTTTAGTAATAAAAAAATTTCGATTTAATGTTGTTAAAACAGTTTTAAGCTCCAATATATCTAAGGCAACGTGCGTATTTTTTATTCTATTTATTAATTTTATTAGTAGTAAAGGCATATCAGTGTCTAATTTATGTGTTTCGCTTGTCAGTAGTCGTATAAATGTTATAATAAAATATGTTTTTGGCTTAATGTCGGTTTTAACTGAATTATTTATTAGGTACAAGTCGGGCAAAGGGGCTTGCTATTAGCTGCATTTTTAAATTGAAGTACTATTGTGCCCTAAAAATGGCTTGTGACTTGACAAAAAATAGTCTATAGTCCGATGTGAATTATTATGTCGCTAACTTAGCTGAACGAGATAGTATGTTTTCGATACCACCGTATGCTGTAAAAGGAACACCTATTGGATTGTAGCGATTAAAGAGTTCTTGTTGTAGCCATAAATAAAACTATATTCTTATGCTCCACAGCACTATTTCTCGGAAGGATATAGTCTCGAGCATGTAGAAGCCGATCCTTTTTAGGACACCATAACATAAATGGAAAGAGGAGCTCGATGGCGCAGTGGTTAACGCGCCCGGTCTGCGATTGCTAAGGTTAAACAACTTTCGCATAGGCCAGTCATCGGAACGGTGACCAAAAATTTATCATCTCGAGCTCCACCGTGCTTCGGAAGGCACGTAAAGCCGTTGGTCTCGGCTGCATTAGCAGTCGTTAACAACCACCAATCCGCACTGGGCCCGCATGGTGGTTTATGGTCTGTTCTCTCTATCCATCCGTAGGGAAGGCTCGTGCCCCAGCAGTGGGGACATAAAATGAGATGATGATGATAACATAAATGAACATAAATATTTATAAAATTTATAAAAAACAGTGAAAAAATTAAACGCCCACCCGACCCAGCCAGGAATCGAACCTGGGTCTTCCGCAATCCAGGCGGCTGCACTGACCGCCTGATCCTGGCTGGGTCGGGTGGGCGTTTAATTTTTTCACTGTATTGTATAAATTTTATAAATATTTAATTTAGCTTCAGTGCAGCAATTAGCACTTGAAAATAAAAAGTAAAATTTATAAATGAACATATCAAACCAACCTGTTTTAGTCATGGTATCCTATGACCCGATCTCCCAACTACTACCGGCGCTTACGTAAATACGTTTTATCTAATGATGCTGTTACTAATTACTACTGTCTCTGTTGTTAAGTAGCTATCTATACGGTTTTAAAAAAACACAAATGTTGAAAAAATTTCCACGAGCAGGATTTGAACCTGCGCCCTTCTGACATACCGGGTCAGGTGATCTCCCAATTGAGCGCCCAAAGGCGCCAATTCACTGTTAATGACGGTAGTTGTTGTCATTGAATTGGCGCCTTTGGCTTTCAAAGTAAATAGTGTTGAATAATTTTGGCGGGCTGGTTACAACCACGATAGCTCAATTGGGAGAGCAGCTGACCCGGTATGTCAGAAGGGTGCAGGTTCAAATCCTGCTCGTGGAAATTTATTCAACATTTGTGTTTTTGTAATTTGTTTCGCAACAAAATTTGCGTTAAAATTATATAAACAAAACAAAAACATTTTATACGGTTTTAGTTTAGACTCAGAGGCTCGATTCCCGTCTACAGGATTTCACTCAGTTTGGTTGGTAGTAGGGCTTGTTTACGTCCGCCTGGCTAGCTACCACCATCCTAAATTAAGTTTGGTGCTGTTAATTCAGTGTTAGTAATAATGTTGGAGAAAAGGTAGAGTTCCTCTGTAGTTGAGGTATCCAGGTGATCTGCGATTCCACCTTCAGCCTTATCATCACTTAACATCAGGTGAGATGAAAGCTAAGTTACCCGTAGTAATAAAAAATACCATCGAGCTCTCCTTCTCTCCTCCATCGTCCTGAAATCTTCATCCACACCACTATTTATAACTAAACTGGTAATCTGTTTGACGATATCTATACATTTGGTTTACAAATACTCTATACCAAAAGGAGCTAAGCAATTATTTAATTGCGACTCAGAATGTGTTCCCTACGCGAATGTTGTTAAAATTTCATATTATAGAGAATATTTGGTAAGGAACTGTGTGAAAAGAATCTAAGACTTATGACTAATTGAGCTTATACATGAGCTTTGTTTGCTTATGTGGCGGCGTCACCTACCGGGACCTCAGTCCCCGAACTATACCACCCAGCTCGGAGGAAGATCTTCCCTTTGGACTTCCTCAATTACCCTACCATTGGCTTCCTACAGTGGCTGGATTGCTGGCTTGCTGTGACTGCTGGCGAAAATAGATGATGGATGAGGAATGTATGGATGGACGCTGCTGCAACGGTGTTGAAGGTGCTTCTGTGCTCCGTCGGGGTCACCACTGTAGGATGGTAATGGTAGGGAGAATGCCACATTGAGGAAGACCAGCTCGGGGCTCGGGGACCGAGGTCCCGGTAGGTGACGCCGCCACACTTATATAGTAGGATCGGTATCGTTTAATAAATTGTTTGCATATATTTTAATGTACTTGACAATAACTAAATAAGTAAAAAGTAGAGCTAAGCCACTAAAGTACTGAGTAGCCACAACATTTGCGGTCAGCAAGCCGAGACCCCGGGGGAAATTTAAGAGTGTGTCTGCTTAGAATTTCTTAGACTACTCTGCCGAATATTAAATTATTTGGCAGTTAAAATTTTACGGACAATAACAGGAAGTTTGACAATAAGGCGCAACGGCTAACGCATTCGGTAATAATCGTGAAAGATAAGCAACTTTCGCAACGGTCTGTCTCGGGTGGTTATAAAATATTACTTCCTAAACTCCTGAAGCTTGACGCTGGCACATGGAACATTGGATTATGATAGGTACAGTCTTTTACTGGCTGATGGATGACCAAACTAAAACATCTTGATTCCCTCGGCGCTTATAACGTACGTTAAGCTATTGGTCCATACAGTTGTCACATTATAACAGTCGTTAAAACCAATCAACCTGCGTTGGACCACCGCACCGTAGAGGTTATGACCCGATTTCCCTATGTGATCTGGGTTGGGTCATCAGCCACAGTGTAGCTATGACCCAATCTCCTTTTGTGTTTTGTTTTCGTAGGAAGGCCTAAGCCCTTTCATAGACATCATCATTATCATCATCGTCATCATTAGCTCATTTTTATGCCCACTGCTTGGGCACGAGCCATCCGTATGGATGGATAGGGAGAAAGGGCATAAACCACCACGCGGGCTCAGTGCGGATTGGTGGTTGTTAATGACTGCTAATGAAGTGGGACCAACGGCTTTCCTTGCCTTCCGAAGCACGGAGGAATTCGAAACAATTTTGGTCACCCATCCGATGTCCGGCCTTTGCGAAAGTTGCTTAACTTTAGCAATCGCAGACCAAGTGCGTTAATCACTGCGCCATCATGCTCCCCAAGCGTTCTTATTCTTTATATACCAGTAGTTAAAACCCATCAACCTGTTTTAGACCCCCGCAGTAGATATGGCCATATATCTCCCATGCTAGGTATTGTTCATGTAGGAATACCTGAGCCCAATAGTGGGACATCTATAGGCTAACACTGAGATTACTTTACAATGTAAACGATACAAATCTTTATCTACATCATTGTTACTCTAAGTGAGTGACCACACGGCGATATCATCGCGAGAAATTGTATTAACCTTGCAAAACTTATTACAATATAAATGTTATTTAGAACAGACATACGGAACGAGGAAGTGACTGCGTTGTTACGTTTAAGAGTATTCTATACATCACTCGTGATTAATGAGAAACAGACACTCTTTCACACGTTTATTTCAAAATCTATGTAAAAGTAATTGGAGACATTTAAATTAGATTTATTCATTTTCTATTACAATGTCTGCCTATACTTGTGCCTTAAATAAATAAATAAAAATACAGCTTAGGCCATGACTCTAACAAACTAATTATAATTACAATGTTAAATTGAAATTAATATAACTGTTAAACACCTAATTGTTATGAAATAACTTTTACGGATCTACTCGCGTTTTTTTACACATTCGTTTTAATTAATGGGGTCCGTGGTCACAGGGAGTCTTCTTGTGATCACATTTATGTATTTTTGTATGTTTGCAACGAATAAACTCAAAAACTAATGGACCGATTTAAAAAAATCTTTCACTATTAGAATGCTACATTAGCGCTGAGTAACAGTCTATATAAAAAAGAAATGTCCAGCCGTGCGAAGCCGGGACGGGCCGCTAGTCATCAATAAAATAACAAAAATGTCAACTGATAATAATAATTATTACAAATGAGGAAAAATCTCAAAACAAAAAGAGAAAGAGACGAAACAAAACACTAATAACAGCAACATAATATTATTATAGACATAAGTAAAATCTTACAAAAAGTATGGATAACTTATAAGAAGAAGTTCATAACGAGATATACCCTTATACGATTAGTGCACTGGCTGCGTTGCGATATCACAACTTGAAGTAAAGCTTTGACACATTTGTCTCTCCGCTTACCGCTAACGGATATATTGGAATTAGGTTAATTACAAAGCTTCCTAACAGGAACTCACCATGAGTTAGACAGTTCGGCAAAGACCCGCGAGCGTGGAGCTATCTAGCCAATAGCTGCGCTAAGAGGAATGAGTTTGGTTTCTTGAATAGCTTTGTCTTGAACGTTAGCAAACTTCCAATTTTATACAATTATAGTTTAATTTATTCGTCACGCTGCGTTGGAGCACGAAATGGGCCAGCTCGCCCGGCGTATTACCACCCTCACAGAATATCGGCGTGAAACAATGGCGCTCGTCGTTGTGTTTCGTCCGGTAAGTGAAAGTACCGGAGACCCATCTCTCACCCCTCCCCCCTCCCAATTCCTACTCCCTCCTTAAGATCCAACTCCTTCCTCAAGGCCGGCAACGCATCTGCGATTTCTTTGATTTTGCGGGTGTCCATGGGCGGCGGTGATTACTTTCCATCAGGTGACCCGCCTGCTCATTTGCCTCCTTTTAACATAAAAAAAACGTATTATTTTAATCATGTGCGGAGTCATTTAATGTCCAAAAACATTAAAACTTGATTTGTGTTGATTAATTTCTGCGAATTGGACAGAGCCTCGATAGCATAGTTGGTAGTGCACATGACCCGGCATGTCAAGGGGTGCGGGTTCGAATCCCGCTCGCGGAATTTTTTCAACACTTTGTCTTTTTTCAAATATTTTTTTAATGTTTGGTGTAATGACGCAATCTAATTACAATTAAAAAATATAACCGAAAAAAACCATAACTCTCTTTATAACATACAATGCCAAGTAAGCATTAATAAACTACACAAGACAAATCAAAGGGAAATGACATACAGGAAAACCTGTTATTGACCAAAAGGCGCACTAAGGTCCACAGTTCGTTTGTAACCCGATAGTTTCCGTTAGGCTGAAAGTTAGTTTGAGCCTCCCATCAAGGCGATGCGGGCTCGACGCGACCTTTTAATTCGCTTTGAATCTTTCATGTTTTTCACGCGCGCATTTCGCGGTGCACCGAAATATAAAAGATTTTTCAGAGCGAAAGGTGGTCCTTTTATACGGCCCTGAGCAACTGTGGTGCGGTGAATTTTTGTGTGATCCAGTTTCCTATCGTGTGTTTTGTATAGAACATCGGTGTAACCTAACGAGCGTTGTTGCTGATATTTCTAACGTTTTCACGAATCGGTAGGGGAAAAAGAGACTTATTTTGATTTTGATAAAAATATTATTCACTCGCAATGTACTCTTAGATCCATTTTGTATGGTGTATGTTGATTTATGATGGAAGTGTCTGTGGTAGAGAGAACATTTTCTCATAATTGAAGGCACAAAAGAAATGTACATACAAAGACTTGCGATAGAGAACCTAACGGCGTATTGACTTTGATTGTTATATTGATTATAAGAAATTATAGTATTGATTATAAGAGCTCATAAGTAATTTAGTTTTGAACTCGAATAAACCTCTATCTTGTCTCTGCCTTTTATCTTGTATTTTATGGAATATAATTTTATATTATGGAAAACACTGATGAACTATATAGACTGCTATAAGTGTTATTTTAGGTTGTCCTTAGACTTTGTGTGAAATGAACTCGCTCACGAACACCGATGAATGCAATCTTTTCTGCTTATAACTATGACCCACTTGACCAAAACGCTAACTTTTGAAGGCAGATAACAAATATAATCAGTCTAAAATATTCTTATTGGTTTTGCGGCTGTCTTACGTGAAGTCAATTTGTTTTCTGTCTCCATAGAGCCCAAGCTTGTGAGTATTGGTCAACCTGTATGAGTCCTTTGCCGATGCGAAGAATAAATACCGTTTTCTAGTTTAAAATATACAGCTCTTAACGTTTACGTAGACTACTAGGCTATGAACTCAAAGTGAGTTTGTTTTTCTTTGTGGTGATGTTAGAGTTTTGCGTCTTGAATATCGTTTGCGCTTAGAATATGCCGGTAGCTCTCAGCGTAAATTTATTTTATCTTCAGTTCGCGGCTTTGGATGCATAAAATTCGGTTAAACACAAAGTAGTTACGTGTTCCCCCAGGGAACATTGGTGTGATTGGGATTGGGATCAAAAGTAGGTATGTTACTCGTTTGTGTTACTCTTTAATGTAATGTAAAATGTTGCTGGATGATTGTAGTGTTGTCGTCGTTGTTTCTGATTTCCATAAAACGAGTGATTTAATCACTTACCTTGGGATCAGAACATTGTATGTGATGTTGTCTAATATATATATATTCTGTACTTCTATACTAATATTATACAGAGGAAAGCTTAGTATTTTTGTATGTTTGCAACGAATAAACTCAAAAAGTACAGGACCGATTTAAAAAAATCTTTTACCATTAGAATGCTACATTAGCGCTGAGTAACATAAGCTCTATAAAAAAGAAATATTATATATTTAAACTATACAAAGGCCGTGTATCTTTTCGTTTGGAAAAATAAACTACCGCTTTATGAATCTCAGAGATTACCCGCTATAAGATACTCACAGAGAAACAAGTTTTACACACATACAGACTTCCTCGTTCTTCTCCCAAAAAGGGATGGACAGAGCATCAAAATTACCAATTTTGAGTAAACTCGTCGTTAGTGACATCGATGCCACATTCAGCATAACGAAGTAGGGCTCCGAGATGGAAAAGATAACATTAGTGATAGGTTGCTAGCCGATCGCCTGATGTGCGAGCATCTTAGAACCCTTGTCCCTTTGTCGGCTCTTACATCGTGTACGGGAAGTTACGCAGCTGATACGTTATTTTCACATCCCAGACCAGCATGGGAACAAATCTCAACTCTCACAAGTCAGTATTTGTTTAACAAGGACTACGTACGTTTTGAAATATAATGGTAAGCCTTTGAATTTCAGCTACATTAGTAAGAAAAATTCCTAACCTCACCCAAACACACTAGTACATAACACTTACTTACTATCTTTGATCAAGACCAACCCGGTTGTTTGTGTAAGATGACAGTTGTTAACAAGCACAAAAGTCCATAAGTATACCATATTGGAAAGCTTGAGCAAAGCAATGGAACGCGTATAGTGTTGATGGGTAAAATAAAAAGAAGTGTTTTCAGAATAATGTAACTAACTACTGAAATTAGCATCGTTCTTTCTTTCTTTTAGTTGATGGCTTCGTGCGATTTGCACATTTAGCCAGTGTCAAAGTAATTTTTCTTACAAGTAATACATAAATATACAATATTTCCTTCCAGTCAGTATGATGATGAATGATAATAAAAATGAGAAGTGAGAAATGATATACCCCCAACCCCTCGAGTATCTCAGTAAAGATGTGAGGCTTTACTAATTCCTCGGCGGACTTCTTGAGAGAAATTAAAAAGTAAAGTTGCACTGTTTTGTTTAATTTGCCAACACTTATGCACACTTACGAACACTTAACGGTTAATAATTCACCATTATTTCACATTAATATTCGACATAACACAAATTTTAGAAAATAAAACAAAACCGCAGACATGACTCTTCACTTTTTCGCCAAGAAGTCAATTAGCATCGTTATTTAAACGAGGTCTACTGATAATTAGTATAACAAAGTCCTAACCTTACCCAAACACACTAGTACCTAACACTAATTGATATTACGCATAATGTCAAATTGTAATTGTGCTACTACTGTTTGCTCACCGCTCGAAGATGTCTGCGCCCTTTGATAAGAGATGTGGACATAACGACGTCACACATGACACGATAGGCCTGATTATAGTAATTAATGTAATCAATGGTTAATTACAACTTCACAATGGTGGGTGATTGAATTTGACCAGCACGGTTAATGCCTAATGAATAATAATAATAAATTGTGTAGGTTATGATGAAAGTTAGGTTAGGTAATAATAACACAAGCGCTCGCTGAGTCTGTTAAAAAATCGCTTTAAAGCAATATTACCTCCGTATTGTGACTATGTTTTAATTTCGCTAGTTTTTTTTTGCGACTATCGTTATAAAGTGTGAAAATAAAAGGTCTCCCGATAAAGTTTTTAAATTATTTATTCCGGTATACATTATTTTGCTTTCTCAGCATAGTTTTGCGCTGGTATAGCATATGGCTTATGCGTGCCATACAGCACAATTTTGGCTCTTTACATCAACTTCCTGCCAGTTACCTTACGCAGATCATCATAATTTACACTGAAAATTGAACGTAAAAATTAACTATTTTAATAAGTTAAATAGAATTGAAATGAAACAACTTTTACGGATCTACTCGCGTTTATTTAACACATTAGTTTTAATCAATGTTTATCCTGACGTTTTATTTCAATGTGTAGTGTTCGCGTAAACTTTAGAAAACAATATTAAATAGAATTTTTAAATTACAATAAAAAAAGGAAAAACTGAAAAAAGTATCCACTTGGCTTCTCCACGTTTTAATTAAACTGTCATTTTATAGTAGCAGCCGAGTTTGACGACTAATATCGTTTAAAGTTTTATGATCGCGAACAAAGAACCCGTTGGTTACTGCGCGCGCTACATTGTTCCTGGCGTTATACGAGTGGCAGAGCTATTTGTTGTTTATATTTATAATACATCGTTTGTAAAACTAACTTACTGCTTTCGAATGACGAAAATGAAAGTTTCGTTCTAACTAATTTGTATCTTAGATCACTTGGAACAACGCATACTACTCGTACAAACCTATATTGCCATGCCAAAGAAACGAGTATGTCACTTCTGGAATAAGGTAAAAAAAAATTAAACTTAAAGATAATCATGATGTCAGCCAAAACCTTTCCTATAAATTATGTTTCAGTAAAAATAGTAGAGTTGATTCCACCATCTCCTTTTTATCTAGATATCTAAGGAACTAGACGCGGGCTGAGATCACACCTTTATGCTGTAAGTAAACATATCGCCTATACGCACAAATTGCTTCGCGTCGTCATTTTTAATGCGGACAGCTAAAAAGTAAACTTCCCGTCCCGCACTCAGTTACCTGAAACATACAACCTGGACATTTTCAAGACAGGAGTGAAGAGGCATTATCTTGGCAAGTATGCTACGCGGATCCCGGTCAAATCCTTGCCTATTAAGATTTTTATTAAATAAAGGTCCACGCGTGATGAGGAGAAAGCACTGAATGATTTTGGTCTTGATGTACGGAATCTCTTTGTGCAGATTAAACTCCCCACGGCTTAGGTACTGACCGTATACTAGACAAAACACTGTACCAGCATAGTGAATAACTTTCTAGATGTGAAGATGTTATTAAACGTCATCTCAGCCAAAAGACGTCCACTGCTGGACAAAGGCCTCCCCCAAGGATCTCCACAACGACCGATTTTATGCTACTTGATCCAGCGGCTTCACGCGACCTTCACCAAAAACAAACGAACGTAAATCAAACTTACCGACCAACCATTATTGGGTATTTGGAAAACTTTGAACGTTCAGGTCAGGCGCTAACTCAAATGCAATACCAGAAACCGGTTAATTGCTTCAATTGTCCGGATTACACTGACATCGGACAATCTGTAGGCAAAGTTTGCAAGCAAAGGCAGCAGTTCAACTCCGGCGATTCGATTGTCGATGTCGAGTAAACTTTGATAGGGCGAAGGTACTAAAACAATATTATTTCCATTCAATGAGACACTCTGAACCATTAATGGATACAAACAAATCGAGATCTTATAATTATGATCGCTCAACGCACCATAAAATTTTACCAAGCAACTAAAATTAGACATTTTTTTTTCAGGCATGTTTTGTCAGCTGCACATTCTATAAGTTACCTATTCATGTGCGTTTCTTTTCTAATATATTTTTTTGGTTATCGTTGTCCGTATTATAATCATTAAATTCTGTATTTATTTTTAATCACAGAATTCCCATAACAACGATCACAAGTTCCCCCGCACCGCACAACAGAAATCAATTCACTCAAAAAGCTCTCGAAGCCCCTTAAAAGCTACGAAACGGAATGAAATCGTACGGATTTTTACTCGGTACACTCGTATATCACTTAATATCGAACCAATTATGGACAGTGTTGTTGCTAAATAAAGACGCTCTCTAGACCGGCGGCGGCTAATAGACAGTGATTTACTCCAGTACGTGCTCGCGACTTGAAAACTGTAATTGTCCGCGTGTCACGACGCTGCATTCCCCCGTGGGATAAGTTCAAAGGGCGCATACTATCGGTCCTTTGTATCTTAGTGTGCGGTGACAGTGACAGCGTTTTTCAAAGCGAAACTTTTTGATCTGTGGCTAAGTATTTTATTATTTTTGAATTTTGCATTCACGATGCTATGTAGAGTTAAAAGATTAAATTTTACTAGAAAAAATCATTTCAAAAAATTACTAGAACAAATCATTTATCTTATAAAATTTTTTATCATGAAGGTTAAGGTGAAACCGATCCCCAAGATCTCAAAGATGGTGAACAACGATATTAAAAAGCTTATGGCATGCAGCGATTCATCCCTTCAGGCGATCCAGAAGTGAGACCAAGGTATGAATCCTTTGGAACTACCATAGAACACTTGTTTAGTTCAATTAAATAAAATCCCTCTTAAACCCATGTATACCGTATGATACTTTATAACGTGGTTTACTTTATCAAATGTTTTAATGAAGTTCCGGCAAATATTGTCGGATGTGCCTCTATGAGTAGATGCATGCATTGGCATGGCAGAGATTCCATAAATTAATTATTCCAACAGGATCAGAAGCAGAAAACTAGTAAGGTTTGACCATTGTTTTGCCCGCTAGCAGTAAGCTCACGCATTGAAGACGTGGTTCGAGTGAAAACCGCAAAGACGAAGCACTATGGCGGTTGCGTAGTTACAACCAATTTGTGATATTAGCAACTATAATTATGAGTAACAATAATCAGCCCTAACCTATGTGCTCTTGCGGTCGCGGGACGTCCACGGCTCATAATTGTGCGGCTTGCAGTTGATATGTCACGCGGGTGACATAGATATTTTTTATAGAAATTGTCGAGGATAGCTTCAAATATTTCTCAATTGGGTGGGAATATCTAGCAGAGAAGGTAACCGTTTTCCTCATGTCGTGCCTGCGCGGATTCCATAATCATTTTGAACGATGAAGGTGCCGTACCACCCATCATCACTGGGTGTAAAAACTCTAAAGCCAGAAATCTTTATTACACAGCGACAGGTATATAGCAAGTCTTTTTTTCTGGACTTTCATAATTCGAGCGAGCAGGATGCACTGTGCTCCAACCTTTATGCGTGCATGGAAGATCGCACATCTGCACCTAGTGGCTAAACGGGGGGACGGGATCATCAGCTTATTTTCATGTCCCCACTGCTGGGGCACGAGCCTTCCCTATAGATGGATAGGGAAAATGGGCCATAAAGCACCACGCGCGCGGGCCCAGTGCGGATTGGTGGTTATTTACGACTGCTAAATGCAGCCGGGACCAACGGCTTTACGTGCCTTTTGAAGCACGGAGGAGCTCGTGATGAAACATTTTTGGTCACCCATCCGATGACCGGCCTTTGTGAAAGTTGCTTAACCTCAGCACTCGCAGGCCGGGCGCGTTAAATACTGCGCCATCGAGCTCCTCGATTGAATTTGTGTGTGTGTCATGTCTTGTACCAAACAAAGTTTTTTTCTATTATATTATATTTATGTAGAATTTCTGTAGCTGGTATATTGTTTACCCTAGATGTCGTCAGCGTCGTCGTGTCAAAAGTAAATAACTGTCACTTTTGGCAAAATCGAGTTATTGCATTTTCTGTACAGTAATTTCAGCTCAATCTTTTGGTCTTATGCTGCATATCCAACTTTTTGCAAACTCAACATTTTAAGAATTCAACTTTCTGTTCCAAAGGGTTTTTCTCGTGGAGGTTTGTATGCTATTGGCGAAAATATCTTCAATGCATTGAAACTATTGACCATAGGTATATTACGACAATGTTTGTTAAAGAACTGTCTAAGCAAAAATAAATAATTCTAAATTAAGTACATAACTACGGTTATGTGCTTCTTCAAAATTAAACAAACTCAATAAGTAACTTTATCAACTCACTATGAAACATTGCTATAATTTTTGGTTGTGGCAGAATTTAATAACACACACACACATTCTCGTTTTATGTTTTTTTTTATTATTTCGCCTTTTTTGAATATTATTTATTAAACAATAAATAATGTTATGGCAATAATAAAGGTTTATAAACTATTATACCTTACCTAATTACTAGTGTGGATCTGTCAATGGTTTTCTGATGTATATTTATTTTATGCAGTTTCATAGCTACTCTTTTTTGTTACCGTTGATTCACAAGAAAATAAATTAAATTTTCTTATAAGATTTACTCATTCACTTGCATGCGAAAATTTGAATATAGTACTTATATAGTATTTTATAAATATTTAATTTAGCTTCAGTGCAGCAATTAGCATTTGAAAATAAAAAGAAAAATTTACTATAGCGTTGTGTTATCAAATTTGTGGTATTGCATCTGCAAAGGTGAATCTGCATGGCCATCGGTTGCAACGACCTATGGATGGATGGCACTGTGCCGCTATTAGCAATCAAAAATTAAAAAGCAGTTACAAAATTCAGCGCTTACGTCAGCCTTCCCGGTAGTATAGCGGTCAGTGCAGCCGCCCAGATTGCGGAAGACCCAGGTTCGATTCCTGGCTGGGTCGGGTGGGCGTTTAATTATTTCACTGTAGTTTATACATTTTATAAATATTTAATTTAGCTTCATTGCAGCAATTAGCACTTGAAAATAAAAAGTAAGTAAGTAAGTAGTAAAATTTACTATAGTGCTTACATTAAGTAGGTTAGTTCAATATATTGACGCACAAAAACTAATGTTTAATTGAATAAAAAAAACAATTATATAAATAATAAATATATTTTGCTAATTGCTTAACAATTTCGAAAGATGAGCGCCAAATAAAACCAAAGGGCTCCGAATATAGTAAACATGGATATTTCAGAAAGTATAATATATTTTCCATTATCCGCTCATGCCTTGGGACGCATCACACCTGGAGAGCTCTGAACTCCCAGGCAACAAAGGAACCGACTAACTTCCCCGGCGCGCGATATTTTCCGAAGTCCGCGATAACCTCCGTGTAGCGTCTGATAATTCCGAAACTTGCCGATACTGCGATTTAGATGACTCCTACGGAGACTCGTTAGGTCCGCAATCGATGTAACGCTCGCAGGTGGGGTACTAAAAGACAAAGGATTCGATCAGAGGATACAACATTAACTGTATATGATTGAATACTTTAATACTCTAAAGTCTAAATGATATTTGGAATACTGTTTACTAAGTAAGCACTGTTTTTGTTGTACCTAGTAGTTTGACAGTATTGTTAATTTTGAATAAATTTGATTTATAAATAATATTGTTTTCTAAAGTTTACGCGAACACTACACATTGAAATGAAACAACTTTTACGGATCTACTCGCGTTTATTTTACACATTAGTTTTAATTAATGTTTATCCTGACGTTTCGAACCCTTTGCAGGGTCCGTGGTCACAGGGAGACTCCCTGTGACCGCGAGTAGATCCGTAAAAGTTCTTTCATTTCAATATAAATAATATATAAACATAGTTACAGTGGATTTAATGTAAGCCGTTACTTTGATAACTATCGGAAATTAGTTATATTAAAAAAAATTGTACACTATACGTATTCATGTAAATCATGTATCTTGTGTCTGTACTTAAATCAAATATAATTTGATAAATATACCTGTGTATTTATAATGTAATATTATCGTATTTTGTTTCTACTACTATACAACGTTAGTTTCCTTTCCGAAAAGTACACACGCGTGCACATCAGACAATCTAATTAAACCGTTAAATTTCCTCAACAGACTTTGAACTTTATGTGTTAGATCTATGGTTGAGAATATATTGAAGAAATTTGACAGTTTTGTATAGGTTGATGTGCAGGCCTCTGTACCTACCATAATACGCTAATGTCAACGTGGATCACGCTCAGATCAAATTATGATGTTGTCAACTACGATTGCTGACAGGAGACTTAGTATTTAAACACAAGTTTATCAAATGTTTTTGTTTTGTTTATATAATTTTAACGCAAATTTTGTTACGAAACAAATTACAAATGTTGAAAAACAGTAATTATGGTCGGGTGTTAATAACGGTAGTTGTTGACATTGAATTGGGCGCCTTTGGCTTTCAAAATAAAAAGCAAATAGTGTTGAATAAATTCGGCGGGCTGGTTAGAACCACGATAGCTCAATTGGGAGAGAACCTGACCCGGTGTGTCAGAAGGGTGCAGGTTCAAATCCTGCTCGTGGAAATTTTTTCAAGATTTGTGTTTTTGTAAGTTTTTCAATTGTCTACGCATTTTTTAAAGCATGTAACAAAACATGCTGCCTAGGATAGGTCCTAGCATCTCTCCTAGAGATCCTAGCTTAGAAGCTACTCCCGTTGCAGCTCTATTCATTGGTACATCTCTACGTTGTGGGGCTCAACTGCAGATATCAAAACTTTATACGTTAGAAAAGAGGCGCTTACAACCTCTGACCTCATGACTCAATGTTTGAGTATATAAACGATAGTATCTCATTATTTACAAGAATGATATGAGTAATTACATATTATAAAAAGTTAAATTGTTTCATAAAATATATGTATAGTTTTAAACTACACTATATCACTATATTAGTACCAAGGTTTTGTTGTCTCTGAGTATCCAATGTACATCCGTGAACTGTAATAGTACACCCGTGATCATGGCGATCATATCGGATACCCAAAAACAACAAAAAACATGATGATAACCCTTCAATAATAACTCTTAATATATTTTTATATAATGTATATTATAATACAAAAATACAAAGCTTTCCTTTTTATAATATTGATGATTATAATTATATTCTTTTGTTATTATTCATTATGCAGCTTCACATTATTGTAATGCGACATTTGAATAAAAATAATAAACATTAATAATAAAATTGAAACTAATAAACTATTTCTTAAAAAAATATAATATAATAACTATCTAAAATATATTATCAAAAGGAGTCCCTTTAGGCAAGGTTCCAATAATAACTATTATTAATTTTACATGATCTTCATTATTTAATTTATTAAAAAATAATTAAAAAATAAAATTACTAGGTACCTCAGTTAAAAATTATTTTATTTTATTATTTTACTTCATTTCATTTCTTCATTATCATCGTCAGCCTATGTTAGTCTACTGCTAGACACAGCTCTAGCCAGCCACCTGCGTCAACAAGGTCGGCGGTACACCTAGTAAACAAAAACACGCAGGTGACCCATAAAAGTCTGACTCAACAAAACCTTTAAAGTCCAATCTCTAATCAAGTTTCGCTATAATTTTTCAGTTGTTCACAATTCAAAATGTTGTACACGATAATACACACACACACGTCACACTGCCCGCTGCAGGTAATTAATTTCGCTTATCTAAATTTAAATCTACGCTGCCGGTGGAAGAACTGTTCCGAACCACTCTGTCACCATCCATCATTGGGGAAGGTCATATCGTGTGGGGTCTGAGCAGGTGGACATTGTCGCCAACTTATAAGTTCCAGACAGTTTTATTAAATTTACTATTGGAGTTTCTGAACTAAGTTCGGGGAAAGCGCTCGCAAAAATTGCGCTTGTAAATTGTAGATCGGAAAATTTGCGCCATCGATCAATGTTTGGTAAAAAGATGAGGGTGCTACGTAGATTAGAATGTGTTACAAAATCGTGGATCACATCTATCGTATCAAGCCAAAACGCTGTATTTTGAGCTGCAGTCTTTTTTCTTTGTTACTTATATTTTGTGTCAAATAAAAATTAAAAAGCAGAGGCAGTGTGTTTATAAAGGAATGTGTGTTGACGGGTTAATCTTTAACACAGTTTTGACTTTAAATAAATAAATAGATATTATTAAATAAATATGTTTTAATTTTTGATTAAATTATTACGTATTAATGTTAATTTTAATAAAGTATTTTAAATGTTATATATTATATAAACTTAAGATTAGATAGATATTAAATGATTTAAATGTAAAAAAAAAAAAATACTAACAATATTTTAACATTTTAAGCTTAGTATTAATATCATTTATTATTAATATTATTTATTAGTATTAGTGTCACATATACCTAATTTTAAGATTGTCAACTTACTACCATGTGACTTAGATTAAAGATTTTCAATTTGAATCAAATATACCTATACATGTAAATATAAATATACATACAATGTTTTTGTTTTGTTTATATAATTTTTAACGCAAATTTTGTTGCGAAACATATTACCAAAACACAAATGTTGAAAAAAATTCCACGAACAGGATTTGAACCTGCACCCTTCTGACATACCGGGTCAGGTGCTACTCTGGTGCTACTGGTATATAGCACAGATTCTGTGCTATATATGACAATCATTATCATCGGGTGTTACTAGTCCAGTACGGCACGTAGGCCTCTCCACGCCACTGATCACGATTCTTGGCTGCTCTCATCTACCTCTTGCCAGCACCAAGGAAGAACTATTACAATAACAAAATCAATCGGTACCTCTGCACATGTAAAACACTAGCGACCAGCTGTTTGTATACCTTTTTAAGGTGTACAATACTGTAGTACATTATTTTGATCTATCTCGTAGGGTTCAGCCAGCGTTTGCAATGTAAGCGCAAAAATATGTGAAACCTCTAAAATTATCAGTATTTCTCTTGTTATTATGCATGTATTTATACATATAAATCTTCCTCTTGAATCACTCTGTCTATTAAAAACCGCATCAAAATCTGTTGCGTATATACATAAAAATAAAGCATACATACATACATAGGGACAGCGGGAAGCGACTTTGTTTTATACTATGTAGTGATATACAGGATGCTTGGTAGAGGGTTGGACATACGTAAATGTCGAATAGCAGGGGTATCCTGCTACCCAGCCAGTCCCAGAAACATCGCATTGGCCTCACAGTTCGAGAGGATTTTTGTTTTTCTAATTTTGGTTAAAAATTATCCGAATTAATTACTTAAACTCGTGTAAATGTACTAAAAATGGCTAACACTCTACCAAACACCCTGTATACAATAAGCTTCCAAACTAGAATATGAAAATTTCCTACAAAATAAATATTTTTACTATCAATACTTTCTTATTGAATGATGACATACCTACTTGTGGAACAATGCAATGTATCCTCCATTTTTTTGCAAATAAATCCAAACGGCATATTGTGTCGTGGCATTTTTTTGTTTTCTCATTGTAACTCCCTATTGTCTGCAATGCTGCAAGAAGTCGATTCCCACAACACTATGATTTGTTCAATGCGCTATTTAGCTTTAGCCTTGAGTCATAAAATTGCTTAAAAAAATATAATTTTGTCACTGCAATCAATAATTTTAAATGTTTAATCAAATAACTATACCTTTGCCTAAATCAGGGAGTCTAGTACGAGTTTGGTTCACTATTCGACTCAAAACGAAAACATATGCTGCAAAATTAGTCATGAAGGAGAGTAGCGTCGAGATATAGGTCAGTATTTTTAACTATTGCGCTAAGAGGTATAACTGCACCGTCAAACAAGAGCTCAAGAGAGCCCAAAAGAGCTTCCCACCTTACCTATTAATCGCAAGCTGCCAATAAGTATCGACTGACATTTTGTGAAATTTACGGCCGCACCAAACCTACCTACAAGGTCAGTCATTAATCCGTTCCAGATCCTGATTTAGTCGCCTAATGGCATCTGGTTAGTCGTCTACGCATACTTGGGTGTAAAGCTAAACATCATCGGCGTACTGATTATATGAACGCTGAAGGTGTTGTGTGATGTGATTAATTGAAAATAATAATGGAGAAAGACTACCGACTTGTGGAACGCTAGCGTCCAGGTCACATCACTTCGACGATGTTTCGTCAATGTGGACCGACTGGTGACGCTCTCAAAGATAGGAAGAGAACTATTCCTGCACTTAAAAATAAAATCATACTATAAAACCGTAAGATGAGAAAGGATAGCAAGGAGAATGTCATGACTGATGGCATTAAAGGCATTTGAAAAATCGATAAGTACTAAGACTGTGATTTAAGTATCCTCCATGCCTTGCCTAATGCCACCAGTAACTTTAAGGGGAGCGGAAACACCATTGTGCCCAGGCCTGAAACCAGATTGCAGTAGACTGACAAGGTTATTCTGATTTATACCTCAAAAACTGCTTATGGAAACAGGCCTTGAGTGTTTTTGAATAGAAATGGGAGAATGGATATGGGTTGTAAATAGGACACAGACACACGCCTGCACATAAACCTACCACAAACTGTCAAATTTCCTCAATAGACTTTGAACTTTATGCCTTAACGATGTGGTTGATAATGTATTGAAGAAATTTGACAGTTTTGGATAGGTTGATGTGCTGGCGTCTGTACATAAGCCATTGAGAGGGGAATTCGCCTGTTACCATAGAAAAGTTTATAATGTCGGGTGTGGGTAGTTTATAACTTACATTTATCTTAAAAACCTTGTTTAATTTCAGTTTAGCAAGAAATATGCATGCATTTTCAATGCAATAATACTTTAAATCTCACCTAATATATATATATAACCTAAACTAATATAGGTATATTATTATTGTAATATCATAACTTGCGTAGTCTCAGGTGCGCACCGCCACGCTAGATTCCAAACTCAATTTGTGCGGACTTCAGTTTCAATTGTTAGAAAACGCAATCAATTTTAATATACGCCGTAGTCGCCGCTGCACCACACGGCCGCTAGAATTGGCCAACATACAATAATTATGTTAAATTATATTCGGATACTTGTTAAAATCCTATAGATTATCTTTAAACAGTTTGAGGAATTTGCGTAGTTATAGTTTCATTTGGTTCCTTACTTTTAAATTTGTTTTATTTTGTAGATTTTATAAAACGTCAAAGAAAAGAGTAAGATTCTTGTTATTTGAACCAGTTGTATTTAAAAAAAATATTATTAATGTGCCCTTAACACGTTGTTAAAAGTCGTATTAACCGACTGTTCTTTTTTTTACTTTAATACGTAAAATGCTGTATTTCGCATACACCAACACTTTCCTATTTTTATCCTTGCCCAATCACGAAAAGCTGGATGAGGCAGAAAGTTATTATGAAAGTAAAATTAAATAAGAATATTGTATCGGCGTCACTCAATCAATAATAAATTAAATAAAAAAAATACAATTAACACTGAGCACCAAAGGTGTACCGACGCTGATTTTTAGTGGAGACTTAGAAAAATATGTCAGAAAATATACAAAATATGGAAAACAACAAAATACACTATTCTATTATAATATTATACTATAAAACCATGATTCTACAACCATCAAAGTAGTAAACCGTTAATAATATTAAGCATATTAGCTTTCTCCCTCTCCCTCCCCCCTATTAGGTATAGGGTACAGTCACACATGTACACACTCTTGACTAGTTTTCACTCTTATTCCATGGTATTAAGAATTACATTGTTTAAATGTCAATGCACGTGACTGTACACGTTAGTAGTCTAATGGAGTAATGGAGATTGAACCACGACTTCTCACGTTCAACCCTAGCATCTATCCGTACGGCTACCGACGCTTAACAATACCAAAGCGCAAAGGAGAATATAAATAAAATTGTATTAGAAAAAATCAAGCAGTCTCAAGAAGCTCGAGTGGATATCGAATCCACGACCTTTGGATAACCGGGTTAAGGCTCTGACCACTGAGCTACCGAGGCCCCAGAAGACTCGTTGAATTCTCCCAGTAGTCTGTGATTTACGCTGTTAGCGAGCGGGCGAGGGTAGTAACTTCACAGTGACGTAACACCGCTTATCCAAAGGTCGTGGGTTCGATGTCCACTCGAGCTTCCTGAGGCTAGTGTTTTTTTAGTACAATTTTATTTTGTAACTATATATAGCATTGTAAATGCAAAATTCAAAAAATAAAAGTATTTAAATGTAAAAAATAAGACATTCCAGGAAACAGTATGTCCCCGCTGTTACAAACAATAGATATTGGTCTACAAGCGTAAAGTTTTAATGCGCGGAATAGCCCTAAGTAAAGCCTGGACATTACTCCAATTGCTTTATCCGCTGGATTGCATTGGATATCAGTGTTTACGGCTCCAATACTATCGGAGTCGGGACGTCATAAACAGAAAATTTAGTAGACTCGACTTTTTCTCTTTTAACGCAGTTCACTTTTATGTTCGTACATGCAGCAGACTTGTGCTTTATATTGCCATGTACTGGATAAAGGTGAGTTTATAGTCTATCGGATAAGTTTGGAGAAATCTCTCATAAGAAGCTATTAAATTAATACTTACAAACGCACTGGCATTGGGCCACCATGGTGGATTATGATCTTATTTCTAGCTGCCGGAACATAACAATGCTTCTACCATTGATTGTACATATCTCGACAAGATGGTGGTCAGCCAGACCCATTATTTCATCAGTCATATTATTGTGACTTCAATTAAATTTTATAATTAGGTATATATTTAGGTAAGATCTTAAAAAGGAGCATTGCCAGTGATTTAAGTTGGTAAAAATACTAGTGTTTAATACTCATACTTTTGTCTATAAAATACCGTAAAATAAGTAGCCGTAAATTTTATAGATAAGGGCTTTTATATCCACGCTTACTTAACTGACACCTCAATGGTGTAAATGATCTTACAATTTTAAGTGTGCCGATAAAGATTTAGTTGAAATTATCAGTAACAGCACTTTACCGGTACAATCTGATCGATAACTACAATAATATACCTTAGTTAATATTAACACGATAACTGTCCATACAAAAGCGTAGGGTATAAACTATATTTTCGAACAAGCAACATAACCAACTATTTAAGTTACAAAGTACAGTTTAGCTCCGAAATAACCGCCACGGCACATATAATGTGTATACTGAATTATGAAAACAAGCTCTTTCCGAGTACCGAGCAAACTTCACCTTTAACACCTTCTCACTTTACTGCATAACCAAACTATTTGCATTATTCAAAATGCCCCGGACTTTTGTTATCTTTGCACTCAAAACTTTGAATAAACCACTCAAGTTGCCAGTGGAAATAATATAAGTTTGTGTCGACTTCGACAGCGTCATACAGAAGCGTAGGGATTATACCCTGTCGTATGGAACTACATTGTTAGGCTTGAGGTAAGCAGAGTTGTTGTTGTAGAAAATGTGTAACAAACAACATTCGCAGCTCACTTCGCAACTGTGTATGTGGGAACTTGTGCGGCGCTCGTGATTACCTTTGTACCTGGTCCAAGAGAGAAATATGGTTATTAGCTAAAAAGAGGGAGGAAACAAAGCGAGGCGAGGGCAACACTGAAAGTTTAAGTTTGTGTACACTAACAACGAACTGTGCTTACTTTTTTGTTGTATCAATATCCGAATATTTCTAAATATTTACTATAGTAGTCGTTTCACATAAAAAATGTTATTTAACCAACAATTTGTTCATTTCAATAGTGAACCTCCTCCACCCCTTCTCTAAAACTATAATTTTTTCACGGTACAGAGATAGTTCGGGACTTCACGCGGGCATAGTCGCTGGCAGAAGTTATTAAGTAAATATCGGAAACAAATGACAAACGTGACCACGGCCGTTGAAACTCAGTCGAAACGTCGGGTACAAAGAACGTATGATACTTATACTAATTAATTTGCGTTAATCCCCGTTAAAAAACTTTGATGACTATGCAGCGCGAAAGTTTAAAAGTGTAAATTACAAACCATCGAACTTAAAATACATCAATAAACACCTTGACAAACATGAAAAGACTTTTAACACATTTGTCAAAGTTCACATTTGGCATATCGTAATACAGCTCGATCATAATAATATGTTATAACGGAAAATGGAAAAAATATTCAAAACGAATCAAAAGCGTATATGTTAATGACCGTGACTGTACTATGATGTCATGCTATTATTATTTTCGATACGAACACGTGTTAATTACCTATGCCGCATAGGCTGTGCTTTGTGCATGTGATTTGACCACCGTTGTTATAATACACGAAATGTGCATTAAAGTGACAATTAGGTACCTAGGTACCTAATTACTAAATACCTACATCGATCGAATTACGCATTCAATTTGAGGTGTGAATGTATTGCCATGGGTTTTTTGTACAACACAGTCGTATTCTTGGAAACAATAGCATTTTTTTTTTGTTATTGTATTGATTGATGATCAACCCGCATTTGGGTAATTTGGTTAAGCCAATACCCATTAATTTAATTGTAGCTATGACTTGATTTCAAAAGTGGAGGTCATTACCTAGCATTGGGACAGCATATATATTACTACTACGAGTATTACTATTGTATAGCGCTGTGTAAAAGAATAAAGTTACCGATAAGTGTGAAAGCATTTTGTGCGAGGGGCTAGATCGGAACTGTTACAAGTACTAGGTATAAAACCCACCCACCGTGGTGGAATAACGTTTCAAACCCTCCCACCAAACACGTAGAAAAGGTTTCGGGAAGACCAATGCTCAGTAGTTGGAGTTGGTTTTCTCTTCCGCCATTTCGTGAATAAATAATTTCTTTTTCTTTTTTTCTTTTTCCATTTCTAGGTACGTCTAGTTGTAATGTCCTCTTATGTCTTTTGTACAATAAAGTGATTTTCATTTCATTTCTCTTTAAACACCAAATATTGATACAGTCATATTATCGCTGTGTTTTTTTTTAATACTTAGCACGGCAAATGACTGACTCCACACCAACTGATGTTAAGTGGAAATAAAGACAAGTGGTACAGCGTGAAAACAACGCAGCATCAGTCAACTTCACTCTGCCGGCCCTCAAGGTGCTTCTTCACGCCTCGTTTGAAGGACCCCATATAATAGGAAAGAGAGAAAACGTGTGCTGGTAGACTATTCCATCTTTTGGAGGTGCGACAAAGAAACAAGTCACCAAACTTCTTTGTGCGCGATGGGATATGTGTGACAGTGAAGCGATGACTCCGGAGAGCAGCACGTGTACTCCTATGGAGGAAGGGAGAAGGTGGGATAAGGTCAAAGAGTTCTTCAGAGCACTCGCCGTGATATAAGCGATAGAAGACGCTGAGTGACGCTATCTCTACGCAATTGCAGGGGCTCGAGAGTATTAGTGACCTCTGCATTGCCGATAATGTTGTTACTACTACCGCATTTACAATATCAGTATTTATCAGACATAAAAGTTAATTCTATGTTTTAGTCTATGATTAGAACTGATTTCACTTGCGAAGGTCTCGCTGCATAAATCGTCCATTACACTTTACTGCAGCTCATTACGAGTCTCTCATATATATTATTATCACTGTTCGAATCTTTCCTAAATGATTTATTGTCAGGAACTGTTCCGGCACAAGGCGATATCATTAAAAAAAAACTTAATTATTGGACTTAATAACAAACAACAGCACTTAGTGAACGATCGCCGGTGAATATATAAAAAATCTAATGCGATATACATTATATATAAAATATTACTCAATGAAACTTATGATCGTATATTATAAACCTTCATTATACACTTTAAACTTTCGCGTTCCGTTGGTAATCGATATCATTAGTCATACATATTTATACCACACGTTTCGACCGAGTGCCAACAATACAATACATAACAATAATACATTTTAACGCAAACGCAACATCTTTGATGTTGCTTTTCTTCAGACTGTTAATATAAAAAAATAATACATAGGTAGCTAGATATGTCAGGGAATTTGTACATCACATAAGATTCTTATCATTTAGGGCCTGTTTCACAATGTCTGATTAGGAGATAGGTGGCAGATAAAGTGACAGTTTTGTATGGAATATCTGTCAAGTAAACGCTAATGGGAACTTACTTGTTTGTTACAGGCCCTTAGTGCTTTTGCCTTGCTGTAAATTCAATGTTATTTTTCAGTATCCTTTTTTTCAAACTGTATCAGCAAGACTTTGTACAACAGTAAAACCAAAACTGTTATACTGTTGATGATTATAAACCGTAATGTTCGAAGGGTTACAATATACACGGACCACTATCATAAACATTAAAGTGGTTTAACAATTAATCATTACCTGAATTTATGGACAACAAGTTTACTGTTTATTGGAATCACCATTTATCATCCTTGCATTACTATTCAGTACCACTATGACTTGTCAATTATTTGAAACTAGTTATTGAATTGTAATCACAATATACGTGCTATCATTCAGTTTATGTTATCTTAAAAATATGTTAGTTAGTAAATATGATATTTTTTAATTAAGATATTTATTTAAACTTTTTGGAAATTCTTTGTTTTTTAATAACTATATGAGATTACTTTATATCAAACTTATAATTGTTTACATGTTTTACTAACATAGTTTTAATAATATAGTAATTTTAAACTTTATAGTATTAAAAAGTTTTGATAATAGTTAAATGTAGCGTTCGCTACATCCGACCTTTTTTATTTGCGCATAAGGAGTACTTTTTAATTTTTTCACTGACGTTTGGCCAATGGATTATTTTTTTTTTTATTTGTCAAAAGATGATTTTGACGTTTAGTTTTTTTTTAGACACCACACGGACCAGATCCGGACCAGACCAGATTAAGAGATAAAATAATTCCTCAGTGCCTTAGTGCGTTTCTACCTTCGGCCTTGTCGTCACTGCCACCGGAGATAAAGGCCAAGCGCCTCCTCGTAATTTTTATGAAATAACACTTCACAATCTCCGCAAATGTTCTTCCGAAAACATTGTTTCAGTTACATTTCCAGTGAATTGCATCTGCGATGTTGAGCCGCTCATTAGCATTCCATCCCGCGTTGCAACCCTCTAATTACTCATCTATTTATGTACAGCCTGCACAACAACCATCCAAAACTGTCAAATTTCTTCGATACTTTTTAAGCCATATGGTTTAAGTATAAAGTTTATAGTCTATTGAGGAAATTTGACAGTTTGTGGTAGGTTGGTGTGCAGGCGTGTGTACCATATTTTTAATAATAAGTAGTTTATGATTTATGGCTTGTCACTTTGTTTGTCTGTTTGAAAAGGGTAATCTCTAGAACTACTGGTTTAATTATAAACATGGGCTCCATTATTTAAAAAAAAGAATTTCTTTTTAAAATCTCAAATCCGCGCGGACAAAGTCGCGAGTGAAGTGTTAGTCTTTTGCACAATTAAACCTTTGAACTACGTCAGCGAATATCTCTCTCGTTCCATTCCGTTTATATTCATACTTTAATTAAATAAAATCAACAATGTACGATACATTCCTAACGAGCTCTGAACATTATCCGCGAACCAGTAACCGGTAATGAGGATTTTAATTATAGCCGTAAGATATAAACCTTTTTTCGTACATGATGAACCATCCATCTCCAACGTTACTAAGTGGATGTTGCCATTAAAGTTTGTTATTTTCATTATGAATAGGTAATATTGGCAACTATGTGGACTTGTAGAATTTAAGACGTCCTTGTGGCTGTTTCAAAGGAAAAACGGCTTTATAGTAGTGCTTCTTGCGATACCGTTTTTACTAGGTACCTACTAGATATTCTGCATAATTTTTTGCATCATAAAATATCTATGTAATGTATATAGTTGCATAAATTATTGTTTTAAAGGACTAGAGACTAAAAAGTCTGAACTAAACTATGAAACTTAATTGTGTTTTACTACAATATTGACTTTGTAAACTTAAAAAACAAAATCAAAAACAAACAACGGAGTCTTTTAATTTCCGCTGTTACAACGACACTAAACCAAGAAAATAAAAATATAATAGTGGTATTAAGTAAAAAGCTTAAATAAGTGTTTTTTATATATTTTAGCGTTTTATTAACGCTTAAATATACTTAAGTAAAATTTAAACACTGAAAAAAGACGACAACCTCAGGCGGGAATCGAACCACGCACCTTCCGCATTCCGGGCGGCTGCCTTAACCACTTGGCTACCGAGGTCTGGCTTTCACCCGTCGAAATTTTTCAGTGCTTGATGCTTATGTTTTTTAGTCAACATTGCTTCATCAATCTTAGAAGTTTTCACCTCTGAGATCCGAAAGAAATATTTTTACAAATATTTGAACATTCGGTTAAGATGAAACTGCGTTATAGATAAGTGTTTTTTATATATTTTAGCGTTTTATTAACGCTTAAATATACTTAAGTAAAATTTAAACACTGAAAAAAGACGACAACCTCAGGCGGGAATCGAACCACGCACCTTCCGCATTCCGGGCGGCTGCCTTAACCACTTGGCTACCGAGGTCTGGCTTTCACCCGTCGAAATTTTTCAGTGCTTGATGCTTATGTTTTTTAGTCAACATTGCTTCATCAATCTTAGAAGTTTTCACCTCTGAGATCCGAAAGAAATATTTTTACAAATATTTGAACATTCGGTTAAGATGAAACTGCGTTATAGATAAGTGTTTTTTATATATTTTAGCGTTTTATTAACGCTTAAATATACTTAAGTAAAATTTAAACACTGAAAAAAGACGACAACCTCAGGCGGGAATCGAACCACGCACCTTCCGCATTCCGGGCGGCTGCCTTAACCACTTGGCTACCGAGGTCTGGCTTTCACCCGTCGAAATTTTTCAGTGCTTGATGCTTATGTTTTTTAGTCAACATTGCTTCATCAATCTTAGAAGTTTTCACCTCTGAGATCCGAAAGAAATATGAATGCGGAATGCGGAAGGTGCGTGGTTCGATTCCCGCCTGAGGTTGTCGTCTTTTTTCAGTGTTTAAATTTTACTTAAGTATATTTAAGCGTTAATAAAACGCTAAAATATATAAAAAACACTTATCTATAACGCAGTTTCATCTGAACCGAATGTTCAAATATTTGTAAAAATATTTCTTTCGGATCTCAGAGGTGAAAACTTCTAAGATTGATGAAGCAATGTTGACTAAAAAACATAAGCATCAAGCACTGAAAAATTTCGACGGGTGAAAGCCAGACCTCGGTAGCCAAGTGGTTAAGGCAGCCGCCCGGAATGCGGAAGGTGCGTGGTTCGATTCCCGCCTGAGGTTGTCGTCTTTTTTCAGTGTTTAAATTTTACTTAAGTATATTTAAGCGTTAATAAAACGCTAAAATATATAAAAAACACTTATCTATAACGCAGTTTCATCTTAACCGAATGTTCAAATATTTGTAAAAATATTTCTTTCGGATCTCAGAGGTGAAAACTTCTAAGATTGATGAAGCAATGTTGACTAAAAAACATAAGCATCAAGCACTGAAAAATTTCGACGGGTGAAAGCCAGACCTCGGTAGCCAAGTGGTTAAGGCAGCCGCCCGGAATGCGGAAGGTGCGTGGTTCGATTCCCGCCTGAGGTTGTCGTCTTTTTTCAGTGTTTAAATTTTACTTAAGTATATTTAAGCGTTAATAAAACGCTAAAATATATAAAAAACACTTATCTATAACGCAGTTTCATCTTAACCGAATGTTCAAATATTTGTAAAAATATTTCTTTCGGATCTCAGAGGTGAAAACTTCTAAGATTGATGAAGCAATGTTGACTAAAAAACATAAGCATCAAGCACTGAAAAATTTCGACGGGTGAAAGCCAGACCTCGGTAGCCAAGTGGTTAAGGCAGCCGCCCGGAATGCGGAAGGTGCGTGGTTCGATTCCCGCCTGAGGTTGTCGTCTTTTTTCAGTGTTTAAATTTTACTTAAGTATATTTAAGCGTTAATAAAACGCTAAAATATATAAAAAACACTTATCTATAACGCAGTTTCATCTTAACCGAATGTTCAAATATTTGTAAAAATATTTCTTTCGGATCTCAGAGGTGAAAACTTCTAAGATTGATGAAGCAATGTTGACTAAAAAACATAAGCATCAAGCACTGAAAAATTTCGACGGGTGAAAGCCAGACCTCGGTAGCCAAGTGGTTAAGGCAGCCGCCCGGAATGCGGAAGGTGCGTGGTTCGATTCCCGCCTGAGGTTGTCGTCTTTTTTCAGTGTTTAAATTTTACTTAAGTATATTTAAGCGTTAATAAAACGCTAAAATATATAAAAAACACTTATCTATAACGCAGTTTCATCTTAACCGAATGTTCAAATATTTGTAAAAATATTTCTTTCGGATCTCAGAGGTGAAAACTTCTAAGATTGATGAAGCAATGTTGACTAAAAAACATAAGCATCAAGCACTGAAAAATTTCGACGGGTGAAAGCCAGACCTCGGTAGCCAAGTGGTTAAGGCAGCCGCCCGGAATGCGGAAGGTGCGTGGTTCGATTCCCGCCTGAGGTTGTCGTCTTTTTTCAGTGTTTAAATTTTAAAAAGCTTAAAGCTGTTACGAGAAGGTGTAGGCTGTATTTAATTTTTGACCTGATAGAGAAGTCAGACAAAACTGAAAGATCTACACGCGGATTATAATATAAATGCCACCAACCTTATTCCCGTTCTGAAGTCTCTGCGGCGGCAGTTATGAAGCTAACGATGGTGTTGTATGGCCGATGACGTCTCTGGCAAAATCCAGTCGAAACCGCACAAAAGTTACAGTTACACACCACTCCACAGTCTTTCTATCTACCTTACTTTTGTCCAATAAAAATTATAATGAAATATAAAATTGCAAATATCATTGTTTGCAACAAATCTTGTGTCTTTATACCGATAAAAGCCCAAACTCGCAACTTGCTGCGATAAATTAGGTCGCTTTTTGCTTGCCGCCACAAAATCGCACATAATTGCTTCATGCTCCTATATTTAGTGAAATAGTTACACCAGTAGCCCTCATAAACTTTGTGGTAGTTATAAAAGTCTGGTACACTACGTAATTCATTCTATTCATTAGCTATGTATCCAGTTTCATAAGCTTGCAGTTTTGTTGCAGGCCGCCATTTTGTTATATCATATAAGCATACAGTTTGACGATATCGCAGTTAGTGCTCTAAATTATATTAATCTATTAATTTTATAAATTTATTTTATAAAGTGGTAAACGCACTGGATCTGCGATCGCTGAAGTGCAGTAACTTTCGCAACGACCGATCAGCGGATGGGTGACCAAAAAATGTATCACCTTGAGTTCCTTTCTTCTGAATATACGTTAAACCGTTCTTCCCGTATACATTAGCAGTCGTTAACAACAACTTAACGTGGTAGTTTATTCCCAGACACCCAAAGTTCTCGAAAAATAAAAATTCATTAGTTTCCACTTTCCACGACCACCACCATTTGAAATTAAAATATCAAACAATAATTTCCTTCCCACAACAGGGTAGCTGTAGATGTGGTGGTAATAAATTCATAGAGGTGTGAGAATGACCCTACATAGTGTTGTTGAGTTGATATGTTGTCAGTGAGCGTGCGAGACCGCGTCAGAACTGAATTTGTTTACCCCAAAGAAGTAGCAAACGGAAGGTCAGTCAGAGAAAAACATTAGGCCAAGATACTCACTTTTTTCGTCTTCCTGTAAAATTGTCTAATAGCAGATTGGCGATTTTCACAAACTATATCCCTTACGCGGTCTCGCACGCTCACCGACAATCTGTTATTCAACAACGGTATACACACATGCCTGAACATCAGACTACTACAAGCTGTCAAACGTCTTCAATAGACTTTGAACTTTATGTCTATGGTAAATAAAGAAATTTTACAGTCTTGAATAGTCTGGTGTGCAGGCGTCTGTACACTATGTAATTCAGTCTCGTGCTTACTCGTTAACTACTTTGCTATTAAAGCGAACGATCATGGTGGCATTTAAAAAGGCAAGGGCACGGCCAGATCGACTTTTAACGATAGTCTTATCGCCCTCTCCAGGCAATAATTGCGACAATTATTAAAATTACCATCGACACCACTGTCACCGTATTATAAAACAGTATTTAACCATACAAAGTGTGTGCCATCCCTGCATTTCTTTTAGTGTCTGTTTACTATCATGACCAAAGTTAACTGTTTTGTGGTCGGATTGCTTTTGTTCGCAACGATTATTAACGGTAATATTTAATATTTTAAATTTAAAATAAATTTTGTTGTTTGTTGATCACTGGTGACCGTAATGGCGATGGTGCATAAACACATTTATTATTCGCGTGCGATTACGATCTCTCTCTTTCTTGCATTCCAAGCCATCATGAAGCTTTCCTATTTGTGTCCGACACTTTTGAATTTAGTCATCACCCTTCCTCTTTTTTAAAGCAAAAGTTAACGTCATCCAATGTCTATAACTACGTTATTTACTATCGATCGTATTATTACTAACTTTTTGGGCAGTTAGGTGATAATATAAAACTACAATTATATCTACTCTAATTATATCTTTTTTTCTGCAAAATAAATGATTGTACAATATCTGTAAAGTAAACAAACCTATATGTAAAAGTAAAGTAAATAGTACGTATACTATCCAGGCCTCCACCATTGAAATCAAGTCATCTCTAAAATTTATGGGTATTGGTTCAGGAATTTAATTTTAATATTATTTATCGCTGCTACCGTCCCCCAGATGTCTTAGGTAAGAAACACGAGCACCAGACCAAATCCGACTTCGGTGGAAAAATCGTCGGCGGCTACAACACAACCATCCAGGACGCGCCTTACCAGGCGTACTTGCTGCTGCAGAAGGGTACCGACTACTACCAATGCGGTGGCTCCATCATCAGCTCGAGAGTTGTGTTGACTGCTGCACACTGCCTCACTGGGTAAGCAGGCTCTTCCATACTGATGCGACGGGCACGAATTCTTACACTCGCCGAGTACTTTGCCGCCTCTGTGGTCTAGTATCAATAAACAAATTAAAAAATATCTTCATGAATGTCATGTTAGCCGAACATATTCGTATTTGCCGAAACCTGTCATGACATTCGTCTTACAAAGTAAAACGGAATTTATCCAAATCCAAGCGTATTTGGTGACGTTTAAGTAAGATCATTTGAAGATTAAAGCAAATTAGTCTAGCAAATTTCAAAGTTAAGATACTTTGATCCCCTCATACAGAATCAATGCTTTCGAAGTGTCAGTAAGCCTCTTAGTGCACTACACTTCCCGCAACTATCGGAAAAGACGTCCAAAGAACTATTAGATGTGCAAATAACATCCTAAAACGGAGACAGATTTGCAACCTACTACGTTTGGTGCATTTAAGTAAAAGTGGAGCATTAAATGGGAACGGACTAAGTTTTACAATCTTGCCCACTTTTAGTTCTCTGTCTTTTCGCGGATGCGTGCTGTTTTCATGTTCTTCTGGTGTAGCTGAATCAGCTCATAAGGGATTTGTAAAGAGATCAATAATAAACTATCTGATTCTATTTTAGATTAGTCCTCGAATAGGGACGTTCTAGTCGATAGAACTACCGCACTCAAAGATTTCAAGTAATGTTTATGATTGCTAAGTAGGAATCATGAACATTAATTGTCTTATGATTTTTCATTGAAAAAAGTAAAGCTTGATAACACTATTTTCGAATGAAAAATAAAAGGACCAAGTAATTATGAACGATTTTAAGGGTCTGTTGGTGCGGCACTTCACATAGTCGGTATCGGGATCGCAATATTGGGTAGTTTTACCAATTTCGATATTTTCGATATTGAAGATTTGCTAATATCGAACATTCGATATATTCGATACACACCATCAAAAAAACCAAAAAATATATATTATATAAATAATTTATTTAAAATTATTATCACCAAATACTAAATACAATAATAATAACAATATTGTACCTTTATAATTTGTATGAACTTTTAGCTTTTATCAAATACTATGACTTCTTATATTTTAATAGCGCTATATTATCTCAACTAATTTTAAACTTTGCAATAAATTACGAAAAATAAACTTTAATATTAAACTAAAACAATTTCTTTCTCAACTAAAAAACAAAACATTTATCAAAATATCAATCAACATTGAAATAACTTTTGCTTCATAAATTCTTAAGCAAAACATAAGTATTCATAAATCAACACAAATAATCAACACAACACATCACAGTATTTGCAGTAACTTTGAGATCTTAGTAATTAACTATTATATCAATATCTAGTAAAACAGACATACACAGTTATTTCAAAAGTGTGACCTTAAAAATGACAGTGTATTCATTGTGTCATCGCTTAATCGCTTAATAATTAGTGAGAAAAATAAAAAATCGTTTTGATTAAAATGAATATCGATAATATCGAAAATTTCAATATCCAGGAATATAAAAACGATATTTAATTATATTGATTTGACTCCGATATTTCGATATTTTCGATACTCGATATTTCGATATTCTAACCTAGTCGGTACATCACTAAAATCACAGCATGTGTAAATACTGGCATCACTTATTATTACAGAATATCAACAGCCTACGTAAGAACTGGAAGCACGAATTCGGACAGCGGAGGCACCATGTACACAACATCGTTATTCACCATACATCCGCGTTATAACCCCACCACTAGCGATTATGACGTGGCTATAGTGAGACTAGCATCACCAATGACATTAGACGGTACTAGTACTAAAGCTGTGTCCCTACCTTCAGCTAAAGATGATGTGCCAGCAGGAACTAATTTGCTGGTTACCGGCTGGGGTACCACTACGGTAAGCTATCATCATCATCATGATCATCATCAGCTCATTTATGTCTCCACTGCTGGGGCACGAGCCCTCCCTATGGATGGATAGGGAGACCAGGCCATAAACCACCACGCGGGCCCAGTGCGGATTGGTGGTATTATTGGTAGCTATAGGATTAACATAATTAACTCTGCAAATTTATATTCGCCCTCATTCATCAGAATAAGACTAAACTAAACTACCGCACTCAGATACGTCGAAAAACATCTTTGAGACCTTAGCATCTTTGATTTAAATTGTAAAAAATGCTCTAATAGTGAAGTATTAAGTACTTTTTTGGAATAAGTAATGGTTGTTACTAAGTGATCATTAATATTTAGTGAAGGTCTCAGTGCGGCAGTAAGTTTACGCTACAACAGTCACTGTTAATTACGAACTTTAATGGTAAATAGCTCATCAACTACTACAATATTTATTCTTTAAATTTATATACTAAATTGGTAATACTTCGGAGAAGTCGTTTCAGTAATTTCCACGAACAGGATTTAAACACGCACTCTCCAATAAAAATAGTAATTATGGGAAGTGCACTTTTGAACTGAACATTATTTTTTGTGCGAAATTATATGCGACACGATTTTCCGACATGACATACCTTAAATCGTGGTTTTATTTCAAGCAATTTTTTCTCTTCCACTTTGCTTTGTTATCATAGATATCATGGACATAGACATAGTATCATAGCAGTTCTTTAGTCGTAGTTAGTTAGTTAGATAATGGACTAAGTCCATTATCTTAAATGTACAATACTCATATATATTACTTTCAGGAAAACGGCGATACCAGTAGAAACTTGATGGCGGTCAAGGTACCAAGCGTCTCCACCGCGGACTGCCGAAAGTCTTACGGACAAAACTCTATAACGGAACGCATGTTGTGCGCAGGCTTGCCCGAAGGTGGAAAGGACTCCTGCCAGGTCTGCTTTAATCGAAATCTGTCTTAAAACTTTTCAAACCATGGTATATACATTTTTGAATCATCACCATCATCATCATCAGAGGCCTACAATAGTCCACAGCTGGATAGTGGTCATGGTCACTTACATGAGAATAATTTTAATTATTACCATGTTTATTATTGTGTGTGAGTATCCGATATTATTCCAAATTATCAGATACTCACTACAACAAAAACATGGTAGAAATCTATGTTCTCTTCTCTGTTTGGTCCATTTACATCTCTAATAACTAGCATTTCACCTGCTTGCATAGTGACGCGGCTGAAACGATTCAACGGGCAATTCTTAACGAAGTTTTTTCAGGGTGTACTTTTTTTATTGTGGTAGATTAAATAATATTTCCAAGTCAGTAAGTCTCATGCCTTTTTTTACTAATGGCTCCTAAAAAATAACAACACCTAAACCATGTTGATGGTTTTATTTATGATGGCCAATTGTCGCCTTTTATGACTTTAGTGTTACCTAAAGCATTCGTGCCGTTCGGTGTAAATGGCCTCTTCACCTTAGTCCTTGACCTCGAGTAAGGTACATAGGGTATAATACCTTGAGATACTAAAAAAACTATATCAATGTACGTAATAGTTTCTCATTTAATCTATACTAATATTTTAAAGAGGAAAGCTTTGTAAAGCATACATTCATACATTCATCACAGTATAAGGTTTATGGTCCATTACCGCAAAATTTATCTCAATTGAAGCAAATAATCAGGAACGAAATCAATGCGATACCGCGCGCTATGTTGCGTCATGTGATTGAAAATTTCAGTTCCAGATTAAATGAATGCAAGGAAGTTAATGGCGATCATTTAAAAATGGTTGTTCACAATAAATTAAAATTAAAATTTTTGCTCTTTAATTTGATATTCAATTTATTATAATTAATATGAGTTTAGACTTTTAATTTTGCTTTACAAATAAAAAAAAATCTGAGACATCCTTTATTTTTGTATTTTTGTTCGTAACGAATACTCAAAAACGACTGGATCGATTTAAAAAATTCTTTCACCATTAGAATGCTACATTAGCGCTGAGTAACATAGGTTATACTAAAAAAAACGTCTACCCATGCGAAGCCAGGACGGGCCCCTAGTAAATAATAAATCATGTTATGTAAATGAACGGTGACAAAACCTTGTCATCGCAATTCAGTTAATTTATATATCTCATGGCATGAGAGCTTACATAAAATTATGCCTATACCTTTTTTGAATACAGGGGGACTCTGGAGGGCCAGCAGTTGACACCAAGGGGATCCAACTCGGCATCGTATCCTTCGGCTCGGGCTGCGCAAGAGCAGGCTACCCGGGAGTGTATACCAAAGTGTCTAGTGTTCGCACTTGGATCAGAAGAAATGCTCGCGTTTAATTACTAATGAAGAGAGAAATGGAATAGGTTCTTTCGGTTTCACACGGGATACTAGTTCTTTTTTGTTAAAAGCCCAAGTTGAATTTGTTTTGTTAGGATAGTTTGTTATTAACCTCTCGCGCCGTTGCTGTGTCCTGTAACCCCAGAACCAACACGGTTTTGATCAAAGTCACAGATGTAACACCTATTACACGTTACATACAGTTTGCAATAAAAATACTGAGTTCTCATACCCATAACTGAATATTCTGAAGTATATCTCTCTCATACTGCGAGAGAGATGTACTAACAACTCTAATTGTTATTTTAAATTCAAATGTCATACAGATGGATAAAAGCTTTCCAATATATTTATATATTATTTTAGCTGCCCCGTATGAAATCCAAATTACCATAAAACGAAGGCAAAATATTTTTAATATTATTTTAATAAAGGCACTGTTAACACTACTTTACTTATATATTATTGTATTATTGTAAGATTTATCTAACCAAAGTTTATAATGAAGCTTTGGCATATAAATTAAGCATATAAACACAATTTACTAATCTGTTTGCGTTCAATTATACCTATTATATTTACTACCAAAAGATACTTTAGGTAAGATAATTTTACGTAAAACGGAATGCATCTGATAGAAATTATTGACGAATACAAGTTACAGATTCATTATGACCATCACCTCGCTTTGAACTTGACATATTACTATTGTCATGTACAGAGTTCGAAACGTCTGTGATGAAATCAGATGGGACGGGGTATTTCAAACTCCAGAGAACCTAGACAAGTGGCTAAACGCTAATAGAATAGATACCAAATAGAATGATAATTGAACGGGATTGGCATAAATCAACGATACGTATTAATGACGTTTATGTCAATCCCATACAATAATCATTATATTTAATTTCTATTCTATTAGCGTTTTGCCACTTGTCTAGGGTATCTCTTTCTCGTTAGATAGCAGAAACAACAGAAACAACAATCCGAAAGCGCTGCAAACCGCGCGTTCAAGGGAAAAAATGGAAACCGAAATCTAATTTGACAACCAGTAAAACAAGTGAAAGCGAAACTTTTCTATGAACGACAAAACTCACGATGAATACTAACGCGGAATCCCTTAGCATTTAAATGAACGGGAGACCTGCAAAGTTCCTGTGTTGTTCGAACTTTTTTAATTTCGACGAGGCAGGTGCTCGCTCACGTCAGTCGCAATTCGACAGACAATCCCTCCCCACCTGGACACTGCGATAAGGCCAGCCCTCCGAAGAAATGTAATCGTCTCTTTTAATTGAGTTTCGACTGATTATCACAGGATTCGGGGCTGATTTATAAAGTACCTAACGTTTTAATGTGGTCACATTTTTTTTGTAAATTTTTGACAGTCAAAATGAGATTCATTCAATATTTCACACAATATTCAGTGGTGATCAGGTAAGTGAAGAGTTTCCCTTGTTTCCCCTGGGCTAGGCGCAGGTTACTTCCTTATTGTGCTCGCTAAAATTATTGTGTTTTTCTAAAGATACAAAAACTGGAAAGAAGATAAGAATTTATGTAGATAAAGAGAGTCTCCCTGTGACCACGGACCCTGCAAAGGGTTCGAAACGTCAGGATAAACATTAATTAAAACTAATGTGTAAAATAAACGCGAGTAGATCCGTAAAAGTTGTTTCATTTCAATGTGTAGTGTTCGCGTAAACTTTAGAAAACAATAGATAAAGAGAGATAAACAACTAACCTTATTTAAAAAAAACACGTAACACGTTAACTCTACATATATAGATATATCTTAGACAATATCGAAAAATCAAGAAAATGTTATACCTTTTTAAAAATCACTTACTACTCTTGAGGTCATATGTTTTTAGCGATCATACTCGTAAATTATAATAACGCAGGAGTATTACAAATAATGAATCTCAAGGGCCATAATCACTAATTGGTATTTTAGCTAAGTAATATCGCGGGTGCAGAGAGATTGCCGAATTATGAGGGTGCATTCACTCATCCTCAGTATATTTTTAGTCAATGTACGTCTTACTTAGGGTGCAATGAGATTCCTACCGCCCCTTATTAGACGGAGGAAACCTTCAAGCTATAGCTACCGGCGACTAGCGACGTGACAAACAATTTCTCTGTTCATTGCGTTCTAGACATTTCCGTTTACTGGGACCTTCATAAGAAGTCTCGCCGTCGTGTCGTTTAAGAACCGTGGTCGTAGTCAAATCGCAAAAGCGTGGGGTCACTCACCTCATACTACTTGGTAGATAAGATTAAGATTAATGACATTTTTACTTAGAGAAGGTTATGATGAAGAACCAGTGATCGACATTTTTGACATTTAATCTGTAAAAATAGGGATCAGCAACTCATTTTAGTCTTCAGCAACAATTTAATACAGACCACCTGCTTCTTTGCTGACACCCTGTAAAATTTCAATGAAAGTCCATGTTATTTTTTGTCGACTGGTGTCACTACCTTACATTATACAGCTTTAGCCAGCCACTTTGTAGTTATATTAAGAAAATTAAATGTTTTTGTACTAAACAAACTATATAATTATCCCACCTTCTCCCTTCCTCCTTAGGAGTACACGTGCTGCTCTCCGGTGTCATCGCTTCACTGTCTCACATATCCCATCGCGCACAAAGAAATTTGGTGACTCGTTTCTTTGCCGCACCACCAAAAGATGGAATAGTCTACCAGCACATGTTTTCCCTCTTTCCTATGATATGGGGTCCTTCAAACGAGGCGTGAAGAAGCACCTTGTGGGCCGGCAGAGTGAAGTTGACTGATGCTGCGTTGTTTTCACGCTGCACCAGTTGTCTTCGCGTCTGGACTCCATTTCCACTTAACATCAGGTGGTGTGGAGTCATTTGCCGTGCTAAGTTTAAAGAAAAAAAATATATATGATATATAAACTAAACAAACTATATAATACTAACTTTTGGAAGTTAAAGTTACTCGCGTCCGTAGGTTTACCCTTGAAACCCTACACGTGACCCCTGGGTAGTGCTAAATGAGTGACACTGTCTGAGTGGTAGAGCCACGCTGCGTTGCAGCACGAAAAGGGCCGGCTCGCCCGGCGTAGCGGGCGTAAAGGGTGGCCTCTCACAGAATATCGGCGTGAAAAGATGGCACTCGTTGCTGTTGTGTTTCGTCCGGTGAGTGAAAGTACCGGAGGCCCATCTCTCACCCCTCCCAATTCCTATTCCCTTCTTAAGATCCATCTCCTTCCTCAAGGCCGGCAACGCATCTGCAATTACTTTGGTTTTGGTTTACTTTGGTTTTGCAAGCAGGCGGGAGTCACCGCCGCCCATGAACACCCCATGGGCGGCGGTGACTTCCGCCTGCTCGTTTGCCTCCCAGCTTTTTAACATAAAAAAATAGATTTTTCTTGTAGCTTATTAAGCGACTTGAATTGAAGGTTGACATCAAAACTCGAAAGCTGTTTACTCCGAGGCGTGTTTCGCAAATCGCCCTGGTACTAACAGTCTGGACGGATGAAAGGGAAGATAAATGAAAATGTAATTAAGCACAAGGAAAAGTTTTAAGAGAGCGTTAAAAAGTTTCTTTTCTCCGGCAACATTATTTATTTTTCTCGCTCGGTAATCTTGTTATTTGTTTGTTTGCTCTATATTTACTTTTGTTTTTTTCCATTCAAACATTAATTGATGGAAAATAATTGAATTCGTCTCTGTCTTCTACCGATATGACGGAAGCTTCTGGTGTATCTTATGCGTTGGTTACGTGTAATATTTTGTTCGTGTTCCATTTATTTTAAAAATAAATAATGAAAACCATTACTTTGCTTTTGAGTTTCTCTTAATAAGGTACAGTTTTTTTATTGTAGAATGTCTCTTATAATGATTTTCTTACCATTTTAGCGTTAATATATTATGCAGCATACCTAAACACAAAGAATTTTTTCAGCCATGTTATATTTTATTACATTATATCATTATTACATTACTACATTTTATCCATGTTATACCCGTTAATCCAACTCAAATTTTAGTTCAAAATAGCAGTCAATTGTCAAGATAATAATTTCATTCGCAAACATAACACTACACGTCAAATTTTGCTTTTATATTGAAATGAAACAACTTTTACGGATCTACTCGCGTTTATTTTACACATTAGTTTTAATTAATGTTTATCCTGACGTTTCGAACCCTTTGCAGGGTCCGTGGTCACAGGGAGACTGAGGTGTTGGTCGTCTCATAATTAGTTAGTAGCTTGTATACCCTCATTTAAATTAATCAGGTGAATTCCGTTTTACGCAGAAAGAGCTTCAAGTATCTTTTGGTCTGGCAGTATGGTGTTGGGGCTGGGATTTAATATTCTGTATGATGGGATCCCAGGCTGGTGGTAGATTCCAACCATCTTCTCTATTAAAATTAGGATGTTTTTTAATTTCAATAGCCTCGCGTATCATCCTAGGGATGAATCGTTGTTCTCTGGCGAGTATTTGTGGTTTATCAAATCTGATGTAATGGTTGGGCCCCTCAAATGAATGTTCGCATACCGCAGACTTATTTTCGCGCCTATGCTTGACGTCGGCTATATGTTCTTTAACCCGGGTTCCTACACTTCTCTTTGTTTGCCCGATGTACGAGAGCCCACAGTCGCAGTCCAGTTTGTACACGCCTGCATCTTGAAGGGGTATGTTGCACTTGACAGGTCGTAAAAATTGGTTGATCTTCTTCGGCGGCTTGAAGTAAGTATTGATTGAAGCTCGCTTTAAGATATGCCCAATCTTGTCAGTGACACCTTTCATATATGGAAGTACAGCAGGTTGGCGCTCGACTGTGGTTGGTTTATTACGTTTTCTGTGACGAAGCCGTGGTACTTTCAGATTATTATCCTGTAGTACATGCTTGACATGCTGGAGCTCAGCAGCCAGGTGTTGGGTGTCACAGATACCGCGTGCTCTCTGAAACAAAGATTTCCCTACAGTAGCCAACTGTCTAGGATGGTGGTGAGAATCACCATTGAGGTACCTATCTGTATGGGTTACTTTACGATACACAGTGTGACTCGAACTATGGTCCGGATTCCTGATGATTAAAGTATCCAAGAAAGCTAGCTTACAGTCTGCCTCTAACTCCATTGTGAATTGTATTTTTGGATGTATGGAGTTAAGATGATCTAGAAAAGCAGATACTTTATCAGTTGGTAAGATAGTGAAGGTATCATCTACATACCGCTTGTAGAACCTAGGGGTTACCGGTGCTGTGCTCAAGGCCCTCTCCTCGAAGTCTTCCATAAAGATATCGGCGACGACGGGTGAAACAGGGGACCCCATGGCCACACCCTCTACTTGCAAGTAGTAAATGTCATTCCACAAAAGGTAGCCAGATGTTAGACAATGCTCTAATAGTACTGCATATTCATAAGACATATCTTGTTCTGCTAGTCGTTTTTTGGTAATTTCAATGCAATCCTGTACTGGTAGGCATGTAAATAAGGACTGCACATCAAAACTAACCATAGTTTCATTGTCAGCGAGATGTAGGTTTTTGATATCACTGACAAATTGGTAGGAATCCTTCACATAAGCTGTTGTGTTACCTCTAAGTGGTGAAAGAATTTTAGCTACATGCCGGGCCAGTCGGTAAGTTGGTGAATCGATCTGGCTTACAATAGGGCGTAGCGGAGCCTCAGGTTTGTGAATTTTCGGTAACCCATACAGTTTTGGTGGTTTAGGGCAGGAAGGAATTAAATAGTTAGCGTCTAGATTTAACGTTTCAGAGTGTTGTTTGACAACATCACTAGTTTTCTTAAGTATTTTGTTGGTTTGGTCGCACTTAACACGTTTGTACGTCTTGTCATCCGATAAAAGTATTGTTATTTTTTCGTTATAATCAGACGTATCCATTACTACCGTAGCACGAAGGATAGTTAATTCGGGCTTAGCTCGCAGGTTCTTTAAAGCGAAATACTGATCACGAGGAAGGTTGGATTTCGGCAATTTACTCCGGCGCAAGACAGACGATATGTTTGACGTAAAGCCTCAGCATCAGCCTTCCTAACGTTATTTTTAACTAAGCAGTGCTCGACGTTGCTAATGATGCTTTCATACGGTATCCTGCGAGGGGCTACGGCGAAATTTAGCCCCTTTTTTAGTACCTCAACAGTGGGCTCGTCCAGTGTTTGTTTTGATAAATTAACAATTGTGCGATCATCTTTTAGATTTTGACGTTTGTGGCTGTCTATGGTTGATGGTTTACTGTTAGTCGTGTTCCATTTCACAAACTTTTTATTTAAATTCGATACTAACGTTTGGAATTTATCTATTTGTCTATGTTTGCATTCATTATATTTAGATGTTTCGCGTTTATTTAGTATATTAATGCAATTATTAAAATCTGATACGGACAATTGCAACTTTAGCACACTGGACAAACTCTCGATCTTATTATTAATTATACTTAGCTCAGAACGATGTTGGTAGATGAGGTGACGAAGCAATTTTTGGCTGGCCTGTTGTAAGATCTTGGCGCTCCCACGTATATCTTTCTTGGGCGATATCTTGACACACGCTGGGATGAGACCATGGTCGCGACATCTCTTCAAGAAATTCAAAGATGTAACTTTCCTTGCGCGCTTTGTTTTCAGATCTTCCAACCGACGCACTTTGTTGGCTATTTCCAGTCCGTATTGGATCACATATTGTTTTCTAAAGTTTACGCGAACACTACACATTGAAATGAAACAACTTTTACGGATCTACTCGCTATATGTTCTTTAACCCGGGTTCCTACACTTCTCTTTGTTTGCCCGATGTACAAGAGCCCACAGTCGCAGTCCAGTTTGTACACGCCTGCATCTTGAAGGGGTATGTTGCACTTGACAGGTCGTAAAAACAGGTTTAGACCAAAAGATACTGTAAGCTCTTTCTGCGTAAAACGGAATTCACCTGATTAATTTAAATGAGGGTATACAAGCTACTAACTAATTATGAGACGACCAACACCTCAGTCTCCCTGTGACCACGGACCCTGCAAAGGGTTCGAAACGTCAGGATAAACATTAATTAAAACTAATGTGTAAAATAAACGCGAGTAGATCCGTAAAAGTTGTTTCATTTCAATGTGTAGTGTTCGCGTAAACTTTAGAAAACAATATTTGCTTTTATAGTTTACTTGTAGTACACCATACATTTACAAGGGAAAGCAATCCGAAACGAACATGGAAAAGGTGGGACTTAATTGTAAAATTACTGCGTTATTAGGAACGGGAGAGACGGTAGGAATAAAGTCGCCTCTGTCAGAGCCACGAAGTCTTTTTTTTATTTACAGTTTACAAAAAAAACACAGCAGGAATTTGTTCAACATTTGTGTTTTTTGTAATTTGTTTCGCAACAAAATTTGTGTTAAAATTATATAAACAAAACAAAAACATTTTACAGTTTACTGCTCAGCTCTACATTACCATGTTACAAGATAGACTTTTTTCTTAAGATCGGAATGGTGATTGCTTGTTGTTTCTGTTTGGATTGTTTATTTGTTACTAAGGGCAGAATGATGACGTGAAAAATATTTTGAAATTAGAATAACTAGTACAAAAGAAGGGCAGGTGTTTGTTTTTTTCCTTTTTTAAATAACATCTTCGTTGCCAAGTAAACAATTAATAAAGAGGAGTTTCTTCGACTTAAAAAATTTTTAGCTTATTCAGCTCAAACACTTCTCAGACTAAGTGAAACATAGATATTGTTTACACATGGTACCTACGTGAAGCCGTTGTTGGTCTCTGTTTTAGTCGTAAATAGTTTGATTTCGTCTAGTACTTTTATTCAAGTGGTGACGAATATAGGCTACCTTTTAGTTACCTATTGTTTTATACGTACTCCGGTGATAGCTTAATTGCGGTGCCGGATCACTTTAGCAGCACGCGAAGAGAAGTTCAAGAACTATAAGTGGGGATGCCTCCGTGCATCGGAAGGCACGTAAAGCCGTTGGTCCCGGCTGCATTAATAGTCGTTAACAAACCACCAATCCGGACTGGGCCCGCGTGGTGGTTAATGGCCCGCACTCTCTATCCATCCATAGGGAAGGCTCGTGCCTCAGCAGTGGGGACATAAAATGAGCTGATAATGATGATGAAGATGACGTAGGTATACCCTCCGCCAGGTGGGGATTAAAAAGAAGTGTCACACATAATCATCTGCTACTTCCCATTTTCTCCTGGACAGGTGTTGTACTCATACTTCGGCCCTTGAAGCCACGCTGTAGAATATTAGGACTGCGGAATCATTGAATATATAAGGTTTAACGCTTGGTGTGCATAGACTGCGCCGGCTGCATCCATGCAATTAGTAGTCCGTTTAAAAACACAATAGTTCGAATCCAACCAAACGTCGTATCATATAAAAATAAATAAAAAAAAATTAAATTAAATATTAAATTAAATTAAATATTGAATGAAGCAAAAAAAATCTTCAACGCACCCTATTTTAAAATTTTCCAAAAAAAGGTTTCTTTTGTTGTTCTTTTTTACTGGTGTTGTAATTAGAGAAATCAGAAATGCTAAAACAAAATGGCGCATGTCAGGATATTAACAGGTTACCTAATGAAACGCATAACGTTTTTAGGCATGAACTGAAAATGCACAATTTTCATGGCCATAATCGTCACTTGCCATAAGTCTTTATAGCATAACTTCATAACGCATATCATTATATGGCAAAAATCTGTAAGGCATAATCATGGAAAGGCATATTTGCAATAACCATAATTAACAAAACACATATTTTAAATTTGCCATAACATTTAAAAGGCATAATATTCAAAAGGCATACATTTGATAAACATAAACTGACAAAATCCATATATTCTAAAAAGCCAAACAACGATGGAAGCGTTGTTCATTTAAAGTATTAAACAATTAGGGTATTTGACTACAATGTATATAAAAAAGCATGACATAACTAACTACATTAAAGAAAAAAAATTAAGATAACTAATGACAAAATAAAACCTATAAATAAAAAAAGTCCTCCAGCTGTGGGCTCATGGGAACGGTCCCAAGAATGCTGGCAACATTACCTCTTTGGATTGCCAAGCTAATACGTTGGCAGAGGTAGCTGCCAGCCTTCTTATCACCGGAGGCTTCAATAAGGCGAGAACTCAACTCTTTAACAAGCTGCTTGGCCTCCGGCCCCCATGGACCCAATGTCTTCACCGCAAACGGAACAAATAAATAATTTGGACCCAGGTTATATATTCTTAAGGAATAATACTTGTTTACCATAATTTGCTAGCAAGTTAGCAAGCAGCAGGCAAGCATGCATGAATGAAGCAAGCAAGCAAGCAAGCAAGCAGCAGGCTAGCAAGCTAACAGCATGCAAGCAAGCATGAACCATGCAAGCAAGCATGCAACATGCAGCAGGCATGGTTTCTGTCACGGCTCCAGCGCTGCGGGGCACCGGCGGGCGGTCCCATGCGAGCTTATCGTCGCAGCTGGTTTGGTCGGCGAGCGTTAAAACCACCTGCTCCTCAGCTCGCGGGCCGCCTCGCCCCTCCGCGCCTACGCGCTTCTAAATTACACTCTAGGGGTAGGACAGACACATGGAGTCGGATTTGCAGCGATTCGTTTCTGTCAGACTTTTATCAAAATAAGGTCAAAATGCTATTTATATAAAAAAATACATAATTTAGCTAAGTAAAATTATAGCAAGTGAATAAATATACGTAATGATGTTTTAAGAAGTATATACCATACCATATAGACCAAGTAAAAATTATATCCAATGAACGTTATAACCTTTGAAATTCGTTCATTTGTAATTGTATGAAATGAAATACATCCCTTAAAACAACTTAAGATTATGTCAAAGCAAAATTATGGATGTTTATAGTAAAATTATGCGTTTTAAAATATGCTTAATAAAATTATGTCAAACAAAAATATAGATTTTAACGATAATGTTTATGCATAATAAAATATTATGCCAAAAAATATTATGCTTTTTGATTTTTATACCATATGATGTATAGCAATCGAAATTATGACAATAAACAGTATGCGTTTTAAAATGTCACCTTTTAACACTACTAAATCATTTTATTATAATAAGTACTTACCATGTCAGAAAATTTTGTTGCTTTCGTATACACCAACCAACCATTCTAAAAAAATAAATTGAAAGAGAAAATAGCATTTTTATTGTTATTTTCGTAACCAACGCTTTCATCGCTACTACGTCCTTTGATTTTGTAAACAGTTTGCCGTGCATATCTTAGCGTCAAATCGAAATATCCGCAATGAGGCGAAGTAAAAAGCCGCTAAAAACATGATGGACTTTATCTTGCGATAAGGGATTTAATTTCCTTTTCTTAGGAAACAGATGACGCGCGAAATGGCAGCTACTCTCTTGTGAAATTTAATCAGATAGCATCAGATTGGATGCCATTTTGTTTTGTTTTAGCATTTTCGTAGAGCGCTAGTGGTATTGTCATTGCCTACCTTGAAAAACGAACCTGAAAACAGATTGAAAGGTAATAAAGGTAAGTAGAAAAATGATATTGGATTTTTTGTATTTATTCATTAAGGGACCAATAGTTATATGCATGAGTACAACAAAATTTAAGTGCTTAGAATTATACTTACTTAGAATAAATATATGCATATACTTATAAACATGCCTCAGGCATTAAGTCCGCCACGTAATTATGTTGCAAACGTTTAAACAAACCAATAAACCTAAGACTGCAAAAACATTTTTTTTTTAAATTGAGTTATGTAAGTAATAAAACAAAAAAATCAAATACCTACTACAACACAAATAAATTCCAATTATTTACGTTAATAATTAAAAATGTAGTCATAAGTAATAAATTCCACTGCACTAATTTCATAGCATTACTGGGACGCATTTGATTACTTGTAAATTAACCCTTACGCATATATAGTTTAATTAAAATCAGCATATTGGTTTGAAAGAATTATATAGTATTGAAGTGTGTTTAGGATCTCGAAATGTGAAATGTGTTTTAAACGAAAAGCCTATTTTAATAAAAGCCTATAAAAGTGAATACGCAATGAACTGAAAAGTAAGTAATTTATGCAAATTGCATGCTATGCATAATAAATACGGTGTACCATAAAGCATGCATGCATATGCTACTAACAGGACAGTGGAAGGTTGAACTGGCTCCCACGGTAGTTCGCCAAGGCGTGATAGGTGGCGCGTCGATCGCGGGTTCCAACCGTAATGACGGCAGTATATTATCATTAACAGCCACCATACAACGAAGGTTTTAAGGAAATCACGTTGCGATTACTATATGTGGTACGTACTTTCTATGGTACTGTTATTGATATGGAGCTGGTGTTAGTAATGTAATAAAGTTAGGAATAAATTGTTAACGGATAAAACGAATATGCTGGTATTACGTAACATAAAATAAAAGCTATTTACAAAAAAATATATTTAATAGTAAAATAGTTCAGTAATAGTAGTAGGCATGAGTAGATAGTTTAGGTAGATAATAATTTGGTATTACTGTAATTATAGTATTAATTAAGTTAAATAAAAAATATATAATCATAATCACGTACATGCGGCTATTCTGAAATATAATCAACAATTATCCTGTCATTTCATCAATATCAGTACCCTATAAATGTCCTAGCCATATATTAAGATTTGGTCACCCATCCAGTGACCAGCCTTGTGAAAATGGCTTTACTTGAAAGATCTCAACTTGAACGTTTAAGAAGTTGCGCCATAAAACTTCTCTCTATATTAAAAATAATACATCACAGACCTACCCTATTGTAAATACGTGTTATATGCCTAATATTATTACACCACGCGCTGGTCCTCACGGCTTAGTGGAGCGTCCCACGGGTGGCGGATGGGAGAATGGTCGGTAGCACAGCCTAGCTAGCTATAGACTAAGTCCGATGGACTCTCAGATCAAAGTAGGGTGTGGTCCTCCAGTATTTTGGGGGTTGTGCGCAGGGCTAACAACACGGCCACGAAAAAAAAGTTTTGTTACGAACACGACACACAATAGTGAATGGCATCTTGTTGTGTCGGAGGCCAATATCCACTACGGGTCGCTGAGCCAGCGGAGTAAGTAAGTAATACTATTACATAGCGAGACGTGCTTTAAAATGGAAGACGTATAGGGCTCGCCCAGACAGTTCTATATAGAGATCCCTCTGAAAGGATTCAGGAATAAGTAGAGAGCATACTCTAGCGAAGAGATGCAATTTGCATTACAATAAATTTTTATTGAAAGCCTCACAGAGCGCTGTGATGGGTTTGAAAAGCTCGATTTTCAATGGAGATGAAAAATTTTCCATTCCCGGAAAATGTTATGTGACAAGCCCTCGATATTGCATCTTTATATTGCGTATGCTGAGGCACAATAGAGCGTTGTACCTATGTTGTAATATTATGTAAGCTACATACGAAACTTTATTAGTTTTGCTTTTACTCGTAGTAGTGGAAGATGTTACAAATATAAAATAACTCTTTTAAAACTAAAAGTATTACTCGTTTGAGTAAATAAAGTATTGTATTTGTAAAAGAACGCCTCTTCTCCACCATCACGACGAACTTCAAGCACCAAGTTCCTCATCTGATCGAAGAATCCATTCGAGCCCAACCTGGGAATTAAACCCAGAACTTCCTGATATTGGGCTTTGCCACTTGCTCAACGTAGCGTTATTCCCTATGTTATTATTTATATTAGGAGACAATTGTATTTTGTAAAAGTTGTGTGTTGATAAGAGTATCAAGATGATGTCATTCTGCCGACAATGTGGCTTAGGTATTTTCTATGAACGGCCAGCACGAAGCGGTGCCTAAAAGTCACATTACGAATGAAAAACCGCCGGATTGCCGTAATTGAAAATTCCCTGTGTAATATACGACTTGCAATTTCAGGGGAAGGCAACGCACCTACTGCAGGGCTCGACCATTTTTCTTTGCGTTTAACGATATTATTTAACGCCACAAATTTCCACCATTTTTTTTTTTATTCCCCACCGAAACGACTTCAATTTCATTATGTTAATCGGACATAACCTTTTATGTTGGATTGCTTGCAGATGTGGAGTGGAGTTTCTCGCGTATTTCTTGTTATACGAATGTGTGCGACGCTATGTGACTTACTTTAGGATTCATAATAAAAATAAACAAATTAATTAAATTTTCCTTTTTTATATTTATGTGCTAATTGCTGCACTGGAGCCGATAGATGGCACTGTGCCGATAAAAAGCACTCAAAAATTAAAAAGCAGTGTAAAAATTCAGTGCTTACGTCAGCACGTTTAACCGCCTCTGTGGTCTAGTGGCTAAGACCACGGGTTTAGACCGAGAGGTCCCGGGTTCGATTCCCAGCGGGGGGTACATGTTTGTGTACTTGGTTTGGTTGGTGATAGGCCTTGTTTGTCCGCCTGGCTAGCTACCACCATCTTATCTAAATATGTCGCCATAACATCAATGTTTGTAGCATTGATGTGTTCCGGCAGCTAGAGATAAGATAGCCAGTACCTCACTAGTTGAGGATCCCGGGTGAAGTGCGCTTCCATCATTGGCCTTATCATCACTTAACATCAGGTGAGATCAAGGCACTGTGCTTACCCGTAAATATAAAAAAAAGCCTTTCCGGTAGCATAATGGTTAGTGCGGATTGCGGATGACCCAGGTTCAATTCCTGGCTGGGTCGGATAGGCATTTAATTTTTTCACAACATTAAGATACTTAAAGATAATTCTTTGTGTATTCGATAAGTACAGTACAGATCTAGATATTCGTACGTTCGTAGCCATAGAAGATACAGAAGATTAAACAGCTTGACTATTAAGTTAAATTCATATATTTTTGATTTATTTTATCAATGTACAGGCGGCAGCAGATCAATCTACCACAAAATGTCAAATTTCTCTGTCTAAATTGTCTCTGCGGCGGTGGCGTTTGCGTCGGGTCGTTACGGTCCTAAAAATACGGTTGAGCGAAGCGATGGCTGATTCATAGGTCATGCTCGTGAACGGGTGCCGCCAGGGTGAGGTAAGTCACTTTACTTACTTTTGTAAGTTATCATTTAATATAATACTAGCCGTCACCCGCCCGCTTCGCTATGCAAAAATTTGTGAAAAAAATAATATTTACTACCGTTTTGTTGCTGAAACAAACACTAACAAATTTTACTTTTCAACATCCACGTATCATGTATACTCTAACGGCGACTAGTGTGCCATTCGGTTCAAATAAAGTGTTGCAAATGAATGCAAAATAATATTTTATATTACTACCACGATCGCTCAATTTAAATAATCCTAGCTCTAAAAAATACTTATACTTGCTTCTAGACCGTTCATCTCACCACTTTGCGCCTTAAGCGTTTCCTCTCCACGGCATATTACGAAGTTGAATTGCACTAATAAATAAAGCATGTTTCTCGCCGTTAAAACCCATCATTATACAGCTAATTACAAAAGTGAACTGTTGCTAAGTCAGGAAATAAAATGGATGAGAGTACGAAGGAGAATTAACCGTAATTAAGCTGAACGAAACTCTTTCTGGAAGAAAGAAAAGTATTCATAATTAAAGCAAGCCGAAGACCTTCGAAAATGCCCCTTGTTTTAATTATTACCGTTTGAATGCTTGAGCGACCCAGCTTTTTACTCGTATACGTAATAAAACAATTTCGTTACGATTTGTTAAGAAACATTTTAATTAAAAATTGTACGCTCCAAACTGCTTGTAATTTCATATTTACTAGCGACTATCCGCGAGTCTGTCGGCGTAAAAATCCGTGGTATCGATAAAATTTCAACAAATCTTATCCTATCTCTTGCCTACGTCATCAGCATTTCCCCTGGTCCACAGGTCCCCTGTCAGCATTTTTAGCGTTTTAGGTCCATTGGTTTGAGCTGTGCGATATTGAGAGTTATTTTGTATAAAGTACTTAGATAGTACGTACTTTAAAATAAGAGAAATATTACATTCCTGTAACTACGGACCCAGCAAAGAGTTCGTAACTACTTGATATTTTTTATGTCACATAATGATATTAAAAAAATAGCTTGAGGGTGCCCAAATATTTATGTTTCAATATTTTTAGTCTTTTGAAGTGTTAATTATTTAATTTAAATAATATTGTTTGATGTGTAACATCTTTCCGCTCGCCTTCTATATAATAATATACAATTTGTGGGAGTGATTTCGTAGAAATGGGACGGAAGTGTATAACAGGAAGTCGGAGCAGAGCGCAAGCGCGCGCCACTTTGTAACTTTTGAATCGATATTATGAACATGACATATAATAATATTTTATGTGACATATTGTGTCATCATTTATTATGTCAAATGTCTTTTAATGAGTATTTACTACATTTTCTTTATGATTTCTATTTTCTATCGTATTATTGATTCGTGTGACTTTTAAACTTAAATATTTACTGTTGATAATAAAGTCTCAATAAAGTGCAGATCATTAATAAAAATCCAAGTTTGTCAAATGTCTTCTAATGAGTATTTACTGCATTTTCTCTATGATTTGTAAAAAAATATACGTCTTTGTTAATTCTATTCTATTTTCTATTGTAATGTTGATATCAAAATGTGAAATGTCAAATGTTACACACCATAAGCGACTACTGTAAGGCTCGTTCGTTTTTTTTATAATTTCATAGTAACTGGGACATCTCAGGACCCCATGCGAGCAAGCAGATAAGTATTTTCCATCGTGCTAGTAACTAAGGGTTAATAAATAACGTTGCAAGTTCAGTAGGTCCCTTATTAAATTCTTAATAAGGTACTTACTAACTTTCGATGTGCTTAACATTCTTTGGAGAGTGCTTTGGAATTGTTATTAAGTTCTTTAAATATCTTAATAACTAATAACGTTACTTAAACTTTTCATCCGTTCATTACCGTAAGAATATTATACTCCTAGCCACGTAATTTAAATGATTCAAATAATATCAAAAACCATTGTGGACGTAGGAGAGTAGTACACAATGTAGTATATTATAAATAATGGTAAATAAGTTTTTTTTAATAATAAGTTTTAATTAGTCTTGTTTTGTTTTTATCAATCGACCACTCTTGCATATTAAGCTCTTTAGCACTATTGTTGGTATAGTGGATTATTTGAGACACTTAATTTACAAAAAAATTCGAGTTGTGCACAAAGAACACAAAAAAATTATATAATTCCACAAAAAAAAAACTCTTAGGCTTAAACGATCTATTTTGTATTTTTTATTATAAGACAATCTTTTTTTGGTTACTTAATTTTTGTTTAAATAATAAAGCTGACTTTTTACCAGAAGCTTACAAACAATATTCCAGTCAACAATTTAAGGGTGAACGACACGACAGAACCATTTAATAATATGTCACATTTAATAACAAACTTAAAATGAAACGCGGCGAATACGGTGAATAATATCTCACGGGCTGCGAGGTAAAAAGTCAAAGCGTTTTTGCCTCCTTTCTGCACTTCCTTCGGCGTCGAAGAACAATTTCCTTTAAAAAAAAAGGTAATAAAAGCGAAGAGAGAAATTGCCCTCAAAAGTGATTCTCAATATAAGGTTTAACTTAGTTTTGAGCGACCTCCGCGCATATTAGACGAAACTTTTGAAAAGGGTTAAAGGATTCTGATTTGGGGAAGACAAGGAAAAGGTGGCACCTAAGAGCAAATTGAAATCGGAAGCGTGCGCGAGCGGGGGCATTCTCCGTCAACTTAGCGGGAAATCGCATTCGACGGTGGTGATATCATTCACGATTCACGATCTTGGCTCGCACACTGTTCAGAAGAAATCTAAATGAGACTACTCCGGAATACGGTATTAATTCAAAGTTAAAGTCAAAGTCAAATCATTTATTCAACATAAGCCATCACAGGCACTTATTGACGACAAAGCTATAAAATCCAAATAATAATAAAAAAACTAAAAAAATAGTTTAGACTAAACTACTATATCTACCAACAGTTTGGTTTTTGGGCGAGCCTTCGACCGAGAAGAGACTCAGGAGGCTTATTTCTAAGGTCCACAATAAGTAACATGTTATAACTTATATTATATGAAATGTTACAAAACTATAAGTATAAGGTTGTTTTATTGACACTCATCATCGCACTAATAAACATGCTACATAACTATGCTATATAACATGTTTTGTCATATAGTCTGGACGCAATTTTAGCCAAAAAATACTTAGTTTTTCATTTATGAATAATTATCGGTACTTGCTACAAATTAAAAAGGTCAAAAATTAACTTTTTTTATGAAGCATCGTGTAATGTTTGTTCATGGTATTGTATTAACTGTACCTATCGCATCGTGGTGTGTTGTGTCAATAAATGTTTTTTTCTTTCTTTCTTTCGTTTTTAACATTGGTTTTCTTTGTATTAGGATTTTGAAGACTTACCCCTGTATTTATAAACGAGTCAAAGCTCATACTGAAGCAAAGTAATTGCTTAAGTAAAATTTTATATTCTTTAGTAAACCGATGAAGTTAGTAACGTCAAAAGTTAGAATTCTTAGCCAAGCAAGAGTCACCAATATCTTTACTCAAGCAATCTAATTAGGTTTCTCGAAGAATTCATAGTGACAAGCTTGTGACAAGCTAGAATTGAGGTTATATTTCGTGTGACAGTTTGTGTTATGTCTAAAATAATATAAAATTTTATGAATTTGATAATAACAATAATACTTTTATTTAATTGAATAAGAAAACTTCTATTCTAATTTAAACGTTACTTGTATATAAAATGGAATTAGATCTTAGTGACATTTGTAAGAACAAAGTAATTGCTAAGTAATGGCTTGTTTATAAATACGGGTGTTAATGTAAGTGTACCTAAGTTAAGAATCACAAAAGTGAGCTTTCAACATTTATACCTACTAGCCGGCATAACGCTAATAGAATAGAAATCAAATAGAATGATAATTATACGATTGACAGAAGTCAACGACACGTATAAATGACGTATAAGTCAATCACATACAACAATCATTCCATTTAATTTCTATTCTTTTAGCGCTTTGCCACTTGTCTAGGGCTGTTCAAATCTGAAAAGCACTCACAAAAATGTTTATCGGAATTGCGTAATTAGCATTGTTAAATAAATAAATGGTAGGAAATTAAAGCCATTACAGGAAATTGAATTTCATTGACTGCTTACTAGTGTTAGTTTCATCGACAGGCAAAATGGAATACTATCTACTATAATTTCTTTGCCTAAGTGAAAGCTTGGTAAGCCGATTAAATCGTCTTTTAAAATTTAACTTTACCAATGTACCCTGAACCCGTACTTCACGTACCAATCATATTTCAATCTAAAACCCATCAGTATTTCAATCACGGCTGACGTTACACGACCGATATCTGAATTATCGTTTCATTATGAAAATACAATGTTCTCTATACAATGCCACGCTTTACGTTATCACTGACGGAGCCATCGGTCGTTGTCAATACAATTACTGACCGCAACATTGACAGTTGTATAGAAGTTATAACAATTACATAAACATACGTACTTACTAAAGGGTAGGTACATATAACAATCAAAAAAGGGTTTATGTATATATATTGTTAGTTTTAATTCATATTGTAGCGCTGGGTTTGGGTATGTTCTTATACATTTCACATAACAAAACCTTATAACGTGATTCAGAGTATCTGCATAAAAAGAAAGATGAACTATTATTACAACGAAACATTATTAAAAATAACAAAAGAAAACAAACCACCTGATGAAATACCTAAACTCTTACCTTACACTGATTTAACAAATTATTTTTACATTAAACATGGTTATCGTGTATCGTGCATTAGGATATGCTAATACTGTTTGTCTTGATTGATTAGAGCCTAATAGTACATCAATCAATCATTAACTTGTCAATAACTAATTCTGTTTCTAGTAAGCAATTAATAAAAATTAATAATTGACTCGTAGGGCACAACAATAATTACTCTACAAATTGTGGTACGAACGAGGCGAGAGCGATTGTACAATTGATATTACGCCAGTGAATTGAATGGCTCAATGACTGTCTTAGACTGACTAAAAATAGTGTAATTAAAAATTGGTTATTGGTAGGGCTTGTTTGTCCGCCTGGCTAGCTACCACCATCTTATCTAAATATATCCCCATAACATCAATGTTTGTAGCATTTTTGTGTTCCGGCAGCTAGAGATGAAGTGCGCTTTCGTCATTGACCTTATCATCACTTAACATCAGGCACTGTGCTTACCCGTAAAATATTTAAAAAAAAAACAACAATCACGATATTGATGTGTGACAAAATGGGAAAAAATTACTCGTGTAATGGGAAAAAATTTACTAGAATCTCGTCGAGTGGAGACCCTACTAAAAGTCTTTGTATACCAATTCTAACACATGTCGCGAGAGTGTGTACTGACGAAAGAACACGGATAGAAGACTCCGAGTATCGAGTGGAGGCCTTGCGTCATAATACGTCCGCCTGGAAGACCAAAATGTTCGAAGAAGGTTGAGAAAAAGTTTATTACTAAGCCAAAAGATCTTCTCAAGCTCTTGAGATATCAGTGTCAGACATTACACGTTCGCGCTGCAGTAAGTAAGTCAATAGCCTTAATATATTATACTGTTCCTGCCTTCATTTTTGGATGGGTGTGAGCCTTTGATCAATTATGTACTAGATTCCCGATGAGCGCTTGAAAAAGGGTACACGTGACTTTGGGGCCACGTCACAATGACGTTTGTGGCGATGACAATAAATATTAATAGGTACAAATATTTGTAATATAATATAATAATGTACGCATAGGTATTTTTGTTCCGGATCCTTTGGCTTAATCATTACGCTTGATAATTTTCATTTTATTTTAGTTATTAAAAACGTTTTACGTCAAGTGACCCTTTATGCACACAAATAAATAAAAAACTACATACACAGCTATTTTTTTTCCTTTAGTTTATGGCTTCGTGCGATTAGCACATTTAGCCAGTGTCAAAGTAATTTTTCTTACAAGTAATAAATAAATATACAATATTTCCTTCCAGTATGATGATGATGATGAATGACAATAGAAATGAGAAGTGAGAAACGATATACCCCCCAACCCCTCGAGTATATCAGTACAGATGTGGGGCTTTACTAATTCCTCGGGCGGACTTCTTGAGAGAATTTGAAAAGTTAAGTTGCACTGTTTTGTTACATTTGCCAACACTGATGCGCACTTACGAACACTTAACGGTTAATAATCCACCATTATTTCACATTAATATTCGATATAACACAAATTTTAGAAAATAAAACAAAACCGCAGACATGACTCTTCACTTTCCCGCCAAGAAGTCATACACAGCTATCCTATCTGAGTTTTAGATATATCAATCAATTTTCCGACAGTTACATAAAAACCAGCCAGTACCGTAGTAGTTGAGGATTCCGGGTGAAGTGCGCTTTCATCCTCGGCCATATACTTATTAACAGTTGAGATGAAGACCAAGCGCTACTTTGTTTGGATTTCTTTTTAATCCAAATCATTGTCATGCATGACTATCTTATATTATAATATATAATATATATATTATAATATATATATTAACTAGTAAGCAGATCATAATGTAAGACAAACCTCTTGAACTCTCCAACAGTAACGACGTTTTAACACTTTTCCTCACAATATCCTTTGGAGGATTCACACGAATGAGTTCGAGATAAACTAAAAACAAATACTTAAAAAAAAGTAAAAACAACTGAGTGGTTCGATTGCGTATTTATCGAAGATCTCATTGGCGTGCTTTTGTTTTTATTTAGTTATCGCCCGCATTAACATAAACCTCTTTTGCTCTAATCGCTAAACTCACAAATGCTATCAATGTTATTACAACAGGAAATTGTATTGTTAAGTAATTAATTACACCAAAGTGTAATGTAAGTGGCTAAGGTTAGTACTTGAGGTGTCAAAGCTGCTGGTTTAGAGTTCGTTGCTATGATTAGATCGTTATTGTTATTCTAAAAGGTAATACAAGTAAATTGTATTGACAAGTATTGCTAAGCCACCGCCATTGTCTCTGATTTAAATGTGGTATGGCTCGTGATTTATGTTTTAACTACACATTCAGTCAAATCTTGTAAGTTTAAAACTTGTTAGCGACTAGTTGGTAGCTACATTACATTTGTAAAAGGTTTTGCTATAAGGTCAAATGAAAATACAAATAAACAGACGTATTCAATATAAAAAGTTTCACCATGTTTGACTGACATTGGACTTAATAGTAGTTAGTATTAGAAATATTATTAAATTATGCTATTATTAAATTTCAGATAAAAGTTAGCTAACAAATACAATGACAATTTCAAATTGTCAACAGTTTTAGTGAAATCGGCTAATTCACAACTTGACAGTACTGACCTTTATTAGGGAACTAGCGACCCAGTGGCTGATCGTTGCTCTTGATTTTCAAATTAATAAGTCCCGACTTACTTAGGTATGTAATATACTTAGGTAGGTATGTTATATATTTTTGAGAAGAGGATTGTTGTCTTAATGTTTTTTTTTTAAACATATTTTCGCTTTCAACATCAAATTCGCTCTCATGTTCGACCGCACATCGATCGTATACTCTTCGCATCAGATGAGATAAAGGCCAAGTTCTTAAAAACAAACAATCTAAGTTTATACTAATTTATGCCTATTAAACCTACTTTATCACTTTGAATACCATCACGTTTAGTAGTAAACAAAGCAGCTAAGGTCATCTATTATGAAAAACAATTATTCTAATAGGCTGCTGTTCTACAAGAGCTATGCGAGGTATATAAGAAGTTAAACATCTACCAATAGGATTGTTTTCTTTTCCTTGCGGTATAAAATGGAGTAATCGCATTGGTAGATAGATTCTCAGCTTCTTGATCAGCTACCTAGTACACCTCTAGTGGAAAAGTGTCCTAAAACTGTGAAACCAAAAAGGCATTTGCATAACATTGTTATCGATTAGGAAACCTTTTGTCGTTCGCAACCGAAAAGCCAATAATTGTTATCAAATTACTATCAATTGAAAATGGCGTGTCAATTACACGGTAAGTGTTTTATGTCAAATTGTAATTGACATTGTAAAACCGGCGGAAAGTAGCGCACGCCTTATATTCTGTTGTTGCATTAATGAAAGTCGAATTAGTTTTGGTCAGTTTCAATATTGCTTAGGTACACATGCCTCCACATCAGACTACCACAAACTGACAAATTTCCTCAATAGACTTTGAACTTTATGTCTTACTTATATGGTTGAACATTTATTGTAGAAATTCATACAAATAAACATAGCTAACAATCTGCGGAGCAAATACTTTTTTTTTAAATCAGTCAACTTTTTTGTTTTGCATCTGCTTGTGTCGTCGTCGCTTGTAGATAGCACGTTGATCCTTATATATTGCTTAATTTACATAATAGATGTTATGTATAAGTGGTACCCCGCTACACACGACTTTAAAGTTTATACTGACACCCCTTACCAACATAGCGGTTACAAAAGTAGTGTCAGATTTCCATACGCAAGCACATGGGACCATATACGTCAGGTCATACCGCCCGATCAGGATGCACCGAAGCGCATTCTTCCGGTACTTTTAAGACTAGTGTCTCGAGCGAGTTGCTCCGTGGACACGTATAGTCCACTACCTAATATCCAAATACCGGAGCTGTAAGCTCGCTCACTTCTCTTTGCACCATAAGCACAACTCGCAGTTCCACTGCTCGGGTCGTCAACTCTAAAGCCGACTACCAAATGTCCTCTTTGGTGGCGGAGTTGTAAGCCCACTCACTTCTTAGTACCTATTCAGCCACCTCATCATTTCCAAAAATCCTACGCGGCTGATTGAACCGGAGACTTTGCATCTAGCGGGCGCCTCTGCTAGTTATCCAGACTAGTACCGGAAATGTTGGAAGCCTACTTAATAAAAACCACCAAGCGGAACAACCAACTATGGACAACTCACGTGCCCTGCAGATCCTTTCGTTTCAGGCCTATGTCGCCGAAACATCAAAGTTTGTTGAGTTTTTGTGTTCCAGCAGCTAAAGATAAAATAGGCAGTGCCTTAGTAGTTAAGTACAAGTAAAGTGCGCGGTCCTTAAATTTTCTCATCACTTATCATCAGGTGAGATCACCTGCCTATTTTATCTTTAGCTGCTGGAACACAAAAACTCAACAAACTTTGATGTTTTGGCGACATATTTGGATAAGACGTAGCTAGCCAGGTGGACAAACTAACCCTACCACTAGCCAAACACGAAATCATATGCCCCCGTTGGAAATCGAACCCGGGTTCCTGGTCTGACCGGTGGCCTTAACCACGAGACCACTGAGGCGGTAAAAAAATAAACAAACTTTATAACATAGTAATAAAAAAACATACTATAAACTGTATCATGAGAATATATCTTTTCCACATTAGGATTTAACTATTTTTTTTTTGAGAGAGATTGCTGATTGCCTAGACGGCATTTTCAGCTTCACCAGGCTTTTTTGGGGGCGGCGAGGAATGTAAAGGGTCCCTCAAGCCGTGTGAAACGAATCACCTTCGGAGGTTTTCTAAAAGGAACGGCATCGCGCACTAGTGCGCGTCCCCGTGCACTACTAGTTTCTCTGAAGGGTTCGGATCGGATCGGTTTAGGAATTAGCAAAGTAATAAGACAAAATAACACCATATCACAAGGTATTTGCTATAAAATGAATAAAACAAATGTTTGTTAATTCAACGCCGCTCTGTATCAATATTTAATTTAAGTAATTACAGAAAAATAAAACCTATTAATACAAAATGCCGGTATCAATTGGCACGCGGCATAATAGCTATTTATCTCCCGCATGCCGACAGTTCCATTACGATAAGATAGCGATCGTTTCAACATGCAATGGACACATAGAGACGGAAGTTTACAAATAAGTTATGTTTTAGGATAGGTATATACCTATATATATATTTATAGCAAACACTGTCATGTGAGTCATGTGACACGATAACAAATTCTATATTTTTTATTGTGGCTAATTAACAAGAAGGAAGTGATCCCCTTTCATCTCATCAATAAATCAATTGTACAATCTTACCTCATACACATAAAACATAAAATGGGTTAGTGGTGATGGTGATGGTGATGATGATGGTGATGAATTTTCTCATATCCCTAATGTCAGAATCAGGCTATCAACACACAAACAAAAATTTGTTAACACTAGACATAAGTTTAAGTATATCTTTATTTTCTTGATATTTTATGACTACGCAAGGAAAAAGATTCAATCATTGCAGTTAATAAAAACAAGAAAATAATATCGCAGAATTTAGGTTAGAAATTTGGTTTAACTCAAGATGCTCCGTCGTTAAAGAATAATAATGGCTGTCCGCAGTTGCTTTGTTGTTTCATTAATACGGCTTGTTTACGATACTTTATACTAATTATTAATATAACACTTCAAGTGAAGCCATCATCGAATCTATTAATTTGCATTTTGATTGAAATTTTGCGTCTAATTACCCCGCGTTGTGACAAAACAAAGCAATTTATTTTATTGCCAAATTAATTGTTATTATTAATTTGAATACATTAAATTGTCACCTTACGCATGTTTTATTGTGTTTTAGTATTTAATTTGTAATCAATATCAGGACACCTGGCACTAAAAATAATTAGTTAGGTATTTGTATCATCATCATTATGTACTTTTAAGGAAGTATTATGATTTTGAGGGACTTTGTTGGTAACCTTTTACTACACCTGTATGCTGATGACCCTTAAGCTGACAGTTTTCAGACAAACATACCGTTTTCATCAAATCCCCTTATTAAGGGTGCGCCGACCAAAAAATGCCAAAAGTGCAGTCACGGTTATATTGATATAATTGAAAATACTATCGTATGATATGTCACAAACAAAATATATGTTTAGTATCAAAGAGAACGTGTTTACAATTAGTCTGATTCATAAATTATAAATTTACACACTATAGTTTTTCCTACAATGTCATTTAAAGTTGGGCAAAAATCATGCAAAACGAGTGGCGGCGTTTAATTGATATCTTATAGTTTATCTAAATTATTGTACCTCTGAGTTTGTCTCAACAATCACCAACGTCTAAACCACAAATCGTCCGTCTCACATTTTCGATTTATTTAGCGGTTTTTTAAATTATTATTTTTTTAAACTAACACGTTAAATTCCCCATACAAAATTAGTATGGCCGCGCAGCATCAAACAAATATGGACGAAGACATTTCAAATAAAATATATGACACTTGTCACATACGGACGGACCCTTAAGCACATTTCGCGCGGAGGTTTATGAGATTTGGCATAGTTAAAGTTCATAAGATCTACACTGATTGGGTTCCATGTGTTGGACACCGGAGAAGTGGCAGGCCAAAGCGGCGATGGGGGAACGACTTGACTACTTTTTGCCGGGGTGGTATTAAGTTGCCCAGGATAGAGACGAGTGGAGACGCAGAGGGGAGACCTTTGCCAGTGGAACACAATAAAGCAAAAAAATTTGTAGTGTGTAACCAAACCTAATATGCCACGAGCAATAGGGAACCCCCCTGATGTCGTAAGCGTTATTGTATCCATGTTTAATATAACTAGGTACAGACACCTGCATATCAACCTATCCAAAACTGTCAAATTTTGGATAGGTTTTTCAGATTTTTCAACCTTAGAGTTATGGCATAAAGTTCAAAGTCTATTGAGGAAATATGACAGTTTGTGGTAGGATTATGTGCAGGCGTGTGTACCTATCTCAACTTACTCACTAGTTCAGTTATAAAAACTTTTAAAATTTTCAAAGTTACTGACAACAATACGTATCCGTCAATCAACCGGCGGCAAATAGACAAGCGATGGCAGCGTTCATAAAAAAAGGTCGCGTTTATGAAGAAAAGAACGAATGGAAAGGAATAAAAACCATTTTAATGGATTAAAAAAATGCCAGTTTTCTCTAAACGGCAACATTGGTTTTTCATGTCGACAAGCCGAAGTCATGACGAGATATTTCTCTGTTGTGGTGTGCATGTTAAGGAAAACGACAAATGAATCGACATCGACCATTTTTCTCGTCTCCTCCACGAGATATGTCGCGGCGTTCATCTTAGCCCTGCTGGGATAGATATGATTGGAAAGTGTTCTACTGACACGATCGTGTCTTGTCAGTGTAACATTATTGTAAGAAGAAGAAGGAATCATCAAGTTTGATGATGCCTTGTTGTAATGTTGTAATCACAGCCTCGTGTCAATTAACTACGAACAATACATTGCAACTAAATAATACAAGCGACAAAAATACAGGAACAGGAAGTATTGGAATCAAAATAGGTGTTCGGAAGGGAAGGTGAAGAGTCACGTAAGCGGCAGCAAGCGTGACTGTTGTACCGAAATTGTTTTAATTGGCTCAAAGTGGAAATCGTCTAATGATGTCTTTACTTGCGTACACACGGGAGACACGAATGTATAAACTTGCTTTCATATGAAAATAATTTTCTATTTGGTTATTTATGGCCTTTGTGTAGAAACTTGAGTACTATATAGTTTTTACAACGCTTTTAGACTATACACCTTTGTGTAGGTGAGAACCTAACTACCATAGTATTTGTTTATAATTTGAACTTTATACTTTAAACCTTTGAAAGCCCACGGACAGTCAGACAGACGGCAAACAAAGTGATTCTGTAAGGGTTGCGTTTCGCTTTAGTTTAAAAAAGTTGATGTGTTTAGTTTAGTTGTATTCTGATTCGTTTGTTTCATTACGAGGTTTAAGGCTTTAAGCCTAAATGATATTCAAAAAGGAAGATATTAAATAAAGTTGTTACATAATTTTCAATTAAGATCCAAGTTATAAGGTAAAAAAACAATAACCAAAAACTACAATCCTCTTTGAAAGAAAACAATTGCGTATCGAGTAGCCTTTCTTCAAAGGTACCTGCTTTGACAAAACGTTTGCAGATGCTTCAAAACGATCGAGGACTGCTACTGTAAAGAATTTGCGGCCAATTGTTAAGAACCTCAATAATATAAATTGTAGAGGATCTGCACTACAAACGACCTTCACCCATCTGTTTAATGGATGAAAAGTATTTTATATCAAGTTTAATATATTAGAAAATATATCTCGAGTGGGTTGTCTAAAAAAATCCTGGCCATATTATGATTGATTAAAAATTAAAACTGACTTTTTATTTAATATTGCATTCATGAGTTTAACGAATAAATTTAATACCAACCGAAAGTATGAAGCTTATAAAATATACAAACGTTCAAACGTTCAAACGTGCAATATATAAAAAGTCATTTTTCAATTTTTTATTAATCATAGTCTGGCCAGGAACTTTTTAAACAACCCACTCGAGATATATTTTCTAATATATTAAATTTGATATAAAATACTTTTAATCCATTAAACAGATGGGTGAAGGTCGTTTCTAGTTCGGATCCTAGACTAAAAAACAAGTCGATTTACAGGTTGAAGTATATGTTGATGTTGAAGTTGAATGTTGAATTTGTTTCTAAAATCTTCTAAAAAGGACGAACGCATAGTGCGAGTTTCATTTGACATTCGATCTTGATGACGAAAACGAGCTTTTGTTTGGCAAATTTTTAACTCGCGTCTTTTGTCACCTGGAGGCGCTGTTTCAATACCATAGAAATTCTAGTAGTATTCCTTAACGTGATCGAATTTAGAATTGAACTCGCTTTCAGCACTCTGATTCTTCAAGTACCTAAAGACAGTTAATAAAAATGTTGAATAAATAAACAATTTATCTAATCTGCATTTTTTCCAGCAAATGTCACTGCCTAAATAAATCCAATTTGTTATTGAGTGCTTAAATGAATAATCAGCTCATTACATATAAATTTATTAATGTTAGTTTCGGTTCAGCCTTCGAGGCAGTGAGTCACGATTTTTCTCCTACGCCAAGCGCTAATCAAGACACTGTTATATTGACGCTTCGTGTTACTGTTTCCGATAAATAAATTGGATGAAAAAAACATTTCCAAGGAAATGCGTTTGTTTATTATTATGGCGTGTACCGTTGATAAAGATACAAAGTAAATGTATTATACGCTTACGTTTTGCCAATAGCTCGGGTGCGTGAGTGCTATTAAAAACTTTTACAATGCCCTATACGAGTTATGACACGGATACAGTCATAACACGTAGGTACTTAAGTACTCAAACATATGTGCTATTCATAAGCGGAAACTTTTTATATAAGCAACATCAAACAAGTAACAATCACCTTTTACGGAACCAAGGTACTATCAAAGTGTAAGAATTATCCAACGTCATTCCATTTCATCTACAGATAGCTTAAGTAGCTGGGCATTAACCAACTTAGTAGGTACACACCGACTTAAAATGTTCAGAACCTCATCCAATGCCTTCCAGCCACTTCCAACAGACAAAATCGTCAGACCTTCAGGCAGATGGATCGTCTTTACTTATTACATAGGGGCAGTAGCGACCCTGAGTTATGCGGGACCCTTTTCCCCTTCCCCCACACAGCCACTAAAAGCTCGTCAGTGGAAGGGAGGCCTACCGTCTAAAACTTAGAACTAGTACCACCTCTCCTCCGCCATAGTCTTGGCTTGGGTCCGCGATGGCCAACACTGAGTTCAACCCCCGCAGTGGTCCACTAGAGGGAGGACGCCCGGAATAGTTAAAGCGCTGCCCCTCAGGTTGCCGTTATTTATCATAATTGTGCTACAAAAAACTGAGTCTATTCCGAGGTTTTATAGAAGAAATTTTAACAACCTCTATGGTCTAGTGTTTAAGACCACTGGTGTTAGACCCAGGGGCCCGTGCGCGAATCCCAGCGTACATGTTTGTGTTCTTGGTTTGGTTGGTGGTAGGGTTTGTTTGTCCGTCTGGCTAGCTACCACCATCTTATTTAAATATTGAGAGACAATATACCTTCATGGTTATGACAACTTGCTGTGCAGCCATCGACAAGTTAATTGGACTCTATGCTGGACGCGGGAAGCGTGATGGCTGAAAAGTTGAAGTCGTATCGAAAGGAATTGATTATTTTGTAATTCGTTATAATTGTAATAAATTACGTATATCTGTGAATAGCTTGTTTCAGTATTCGTCAACATATGCGACAACATCACATACATTGTTCTGATCCCAAGGTAAATAGCTAAAGTACTCGTTTCATGGAAATCAGATACAACGACGGTACCACAACCACCCAGACCCGACACAATATCGAAAAGTTCGTTTTCGATATTGACCTGACCGGGAATCGAACCCGGGGCCTCAGAGTTAGCGCCGCCCAAAGTCCGGTGAGCAAGCCACTTGGCTACGAAGGTCGTCAGTATGTCGCCATAACATTAATTTTGGTAGCATAGTTGTGTTTCAGCAGCTAGATATATAGCCAGTGCCGTAGAAGTTGAGGATTCCGGATAAAGTGTGCTTCCACCTTCGATTAGTTGAGGTGAAGATCAAGTGCTTATCCATAATGAATTGAAAAAAAATATATTTTAATGAAATGACTGCCATTTGTACTTCTCCATACGTGTACCTTCATCAAATATTTATTTTCCCTTAACAATTTGAGGAGCCAGTGCGTGTATGCATCTACAAAAAAATGTGTATTATGGCTGATAAATTTCATAATCGTTACGTCTCCATTGACTTGATAACCATCACTCATTGATATCAGGTCTAACGGGCCATGATTAACACCATTCAACGTGAGAACAAAAGCATCGGGCCAAAATAAAACAAACGGTTGGTATATACTCACACCTGCACATCAACCTACCACAAACTGTCAAATTTCTTCAATAGACTTTGAACTTTATGCCTTAAATATATTGTTGAAAATGTATTGAGGAAATTTGACAGTTTTGGATAAGATGATGTGCAGGCATCTGTACTTAGTCGTGAGTGTTATTGACCATTGACCACGCTGGCTAATCGGGCATTAAACTTTTTAATGAGCAATTCAAGGTGCCGCGGTTCAAGCATATATGTTTTTTTTTCAGCCTCCGTTCTCAGTTCTCCGTTCAACAAAAATATATACGCTATTATCATACCGTTTGAAATGTTCCACGAATTATTGTTTTTCATTCATGTTTGATGTTTATGATTTTTGTCTCTTTCTGAAAGTGATATAGCACTTCAAAGAAGCGACCGCCTCTGGTGCTGCTGATGCTGTGTAGCAGTCGTAGGTACCTTTGTGATTTTTGATATATGAATAATTTTAATTGTCATTGTCAAAAGATTTTTTTTTATTTTTATGCATTTCATTTTTATTTCTTTTGTCCCAAAGCGTTTCCGTGTCTCTTTGATTTATTACAATTGGTTACATATAATTTAGGGACAGCCAACCAGGACCTGAAGTGGCTTAGGCAATAACGTCGCAAAGTGTGGCAGTCAGATTTTGATATTTGGGCTCTGGAAAAATTAACAAAATCAGACGCACAATTTTTTTTAATGTATAAAAATGTTATAAAAATAGTAGTAGTAGTATGTATAATAATACATGCCTTCTTTTAACAGAATATTTCATGTTCATGTTTATGACAATGTTATGTTCTATTAAGATTTAACTTCTATCGCTTGCTGTGGAAACAAGTTTCGTTGAAACAGCACTTAGTTCTTAAAAATTATATAACTAATGATAAATTCAAAATATATATTTATACACAAAGATTGTATCTGCATTGCTTCAAGTTGCTTTTGCTGTACATGACGAATCTTATAAGTTCGGAAGATACTAAATCCGGAATGAATCGCTAGCGCAACAAACTGCTAATGCCATCTATTGTCGTCGCAAGTAAACGTGCGAAGGCCCGCGTAGATTTCTGACTTCGTAAAACCATGAAGCGAATGAAGTCATAGGCGAACCGCTAGTAAAATTTAAATATGTATTTAGATCACTTCAATTATATATGAAAACAAAAACGAAATCTGTCTAAGTCTGCAGCGCGTGGAAGCTATCACGATGCTGCAGATACTTAAGGAAGGCAATGCCCAGTCCCATCAGTTGACTCGTCTGCTCGTGTGCCGCCTCTGTAACCTAATGAACATTAATTTCTTGATTCATGCAATACCGCCCATCATCATAAAAATAGACATATCCATATATCGATTTATACGATTTATACGATATGGCTATGGATCAGATCACATATACACACACATTCTTATTTTATTCTATATTCTACTTTAAAAGTCGCATCATGTCTATGTTGGTTTGCCACAAGTCAGGCTCCATTTGTTTGGTTTTGTTTATAAATATCATTGTCAGATAGTTTTTTTTTATACGTAGCTCGACAAATGACTCCACTCCACCTGATGTTAAGTGGAAATGGAGTCCAGACGCAAGGACAACTGGTGCAGCGTGAAAACAACGCAGCATCAGTCACCCTCACCCTGCCGGCCCACAAGGTGCCACTTCACGCCTAAGTATGTCGTTTTTATGGTAAATAAAGATTATATCTATTTCTATTCCTATCTTTCTTTACAAATGTAAAAATAACATCTCAAAGTGATACAAAGGGCTTGTTCGCAAAGTTTTCCTTGTTTCCGTTTTTAAATAAATGTATCTTGCTTTTTCCACAAATATAAGGTGTAATACGAAATGGAAAGCTTTTGTTTATAAAAATAACAATGTTTCTGCTAACTGTTACCACATTTAAGAAAACCACGTTTATCTGAATACTTTTTACCTTATTAATGCAAAAACAGCTCTCAATTTTGACTGTGTGTTATTTCGTATCATGTTGCGAACTTGGAAAATATACGGGGCGTTTCTTTAATTGTCCTGTGTTTTGAATTTATGAGATGTATTGTAACAAATAAAGATTTTTAAATTTCTATTTTATTTCTAATTAAATAACTTCCTTTTTTATATTATCAACGGAGAATTAGTCATACTTGAGAGCACCATAAACATTAGGTATAGTTTTTATAAAATCTAACCTAGCTTCCCATCTTCAGATTTTTCATTGTCGTCAGGTAAAATGAATGTCAACCCCCTTTCCATAGTGAAATACAAAAACCAAAAAACAAAATAAACTTCACCAATTTTAAGTTAGGCCACACTTCAAATATGTTGGCGCACCCAATTATTTTTTTGCACTATCACACTGTTGGCTTGTTATGTACGGTCAAGTGTAAACGCTCGGTCGAGTGACACAACACAAAGCGCGGTCATGAGCAATTGCGTCCAATATCCATTTGGGATATGTCGAAACGAGTGTTGTTAGTATTTCGGACAGGTTGGGGACAAGTGTTTTACACATTTTTTAAAATGAAAATATGAAAAATATCTTCCTAAAACCTAAAATATATGATAGACAGCTCTTAAGTGGTTGAGGGTTGAGGTAAAGTGTACTTCCACCTTCGGCCTTATCGCCACTTACCATCTGATGAGATGAAGTTGTGGAATAAACACAAATAATCTATTGTGAAAAACATTTTTGAAGCTTTGGTGAATATAGAGACTTTTGAGTATCGATAGTGATACTTTGGCGATAAAAGCAGCAGCTTCAGATGGTGGCAGAAAATTTTGAAATGAAAAGACCTAGAGGCCAATGCCCAAACGATGATCGGACCAGATCTCCGACGATCTGGAAGTATCTTGATAGGTAGTCACACTCCACCTGGCGAATGAGCGCAACCGATGGAAACAGAACGTTACCAATATGGAAGGCGGTCACGATCCTCAGCAGTGAGTGAACAATTAAGAACAGAAAAGAGAGAGACAGAGACGCAATAAGAACTGCCGAGACGGTCAACGGTTTTTTCACCTAGTCCGCCCTGCGCCTGGAAAAAAAAGTGAAAAGTTTTCTATTAATTGCTACTCAGTAGTATTTTAAACGGGAAATAATTTATTAGTAGTATAATATTGGGCATTCTATCCCACCCCTCGTTCGTGTCGGCAAACGTTCGTTTGCCTCCACTCTCTTGCGGTGGGATAGAACGCCCAATATTATAAATATATATAACATGAACAGATTTCGCGTTTACTTTATTCACTAGGCATTTAGGTTCGGTTTGTAGACAGAATGATAAGTCTTGTCGGGAAACATTGAATTGCAATTGGTGGCTCTGAAAAGAGCCTTTTGGTTTGTGTTGACTGCGTCCGCCGGTTGCTTGGTGCTGACAAAAGACTCACCTAGCTTGATCGTTCCGCTTGGCTCGATAATCATTAGTATGATATTCACAGATTTAATATAAAACAATTTCAACTATATTTGAGACACAATTTGTAATCAAAAGTTTTCCTTAGAAATTTGTATTCATAGGTCAGTTTGACGCATGCCCTTATACAGCATTAGCACTATAGCAAACCTTAAACCTATGTGGATGAGCCGATTACCACGAGGAACACCCAGAATTTTAAAGTGTTTGTAGAACTTATTAACGTCTTGACCAGAATGGCTCATGATTTCCCTGAATATCACTTAAGACATTTTGGTTTATAGACAATTGCAAAACTTCATTATATCTACGCCAGAATGGCTCATGGTCTCCCTGAATGTTATTCAGAGCTGATTGCCTCGGAGTTGCCATATAGAAATCAAAGTTCACTTAACTTAGTTTCAAGGTTATTTGTTATACTTCATGATATCTACGCCAGAATGGCTCATGGTCTCCCTGAATGTTATTCAGAGCCGATTGCCTCGGAGTTGCCATATAGAAATCAAAAGTTCACTTAACTTAGTTTCAAGGTTATTTGTTATACTTCATAATATCTACGCCAGAATGGCTCATGGTCTCCCTGAATGTAATTCAGAGCCGATTGCCTCGGAGTTGCCATATAGAAATCAAAAGTTCACTTAACTTAGTTTCAAGGTTATTTCTTAAACTTTATGATATCTACGCCAGAATGGCTCATGGTCTCCCTGAATGTAATTCAGAGCCGATTGCCTCGGAGTTGCCATATAGAAATCAAAAGTTCACTTAACTTAGTTTCAAGGTTATTTGTTAAACTTCATGATATCTATGCCAGAATGGCTCTTGGTCTCCCTGAATGTTATTCAGAGCCGATTGCCTCGGAGTTGCCAATAGAAATCACGAGTTTATTTATTCCTATAATTTCCTAAATGATATTCAGTGCAGATTGCTTCGGAGTGATCATCTCGACTTCAATAGTTCTGTTAAAAGCTTTATATTCTAGTTCGGCTTGACTCGTGTCCCTCCACCCAACATAGATAAAAAGGTTCTACAATAGTTACTTACTGTTAGGTTACATCAATAAATACAAACACTAAAAATGGAAACATAATGAATTAACTGAGCTCTGCCTTCACCACACACTAATGTTCAGTTCATCGCAAATCGCGCAACTAATTATATCGGTAACGTACTAAGTCGTCGTAAGCGTCTGAGGAGGTGTGGTTCCAATGCTTAGACTGAAGCGGAGCGAGTACTGTGTCGCCAATGCTATGAGATTTAATTACAAATACATAATCTTTATATTATTTATTTATATGAAAAATAATAAATACAATGGATTAATCATTTTTAATGGGTTTTATTCAGCATTTATATTATTCATAATCAAAATAATAATACACTTTAATAAAAAACGGCTGTGTGTTTTTGTGAGCGAAAAAGTAACAGAACAACGTTTTATAAAATGGTTTATAAAATATTGTTCTGTCTTGGAAATAACATGAGAGTTAAAAACAACATAAAATACATAATTTCACATGTTAAATGAAATTAATTTGTTTTGTGTACACTATTAAACAACATTTTATTTCATAGTATGAAAAATCTGAAGTAATTAAAAACGAAACAGATAGGTAGCATATCTTCCTGTAGGATAGATTAGCTTAGAGTCATACTGTATGTAATCATTTGGTTTTTTATTATATATTTTTAACAACATGTGTTACATTTTGTAACGTTTATATATACAAAATTACTGTTTAATTGAATAATAAAATTTTTATTTCATTTAATTACAGTTATCAATGCAAATAAACTCTAAGACTAATTTACTTAAAAACAACTGCATTGATGTATTTCATACATGTTAACCTTTAAATTAAATTAAACTGTTTGTGTTTGTCCTATTACTTCATCATCATCATCATCATCATCAGCTCATTTTTATGTCCCCACTGCTGGGCACGAGCCTTCCCTACGGATGGTTAGGGAGAACGGGCCATAAACCACCACGCGAGCCTAGTGCGGATTGACGGTTTTTAACGACTGCTAATACAGCCAGGACCATCGGCTTTACGTGCTTTCCGAAGCACTGAGGAGCTCGAGATGATAAATTTTGGTCACCCATCCGATGACTGGCCTTTGCAAAGTTGCTTAACCTTAGCAATCGCAGACCGAGCGCGTTACTTAGACCACACCTCATTGCAACATACAGTATTTCACATGCTACAATTTTTTGCAGCGTAGAATTATGAGAAATCGGGTTGTATTGAATTACATTGCTAAAGACATATAATAATAAAGGCTGTGTTCTTCGATGAGCTATAATAAATTAAGATACATTTTTATAACATTCATACCTAAGTACATACATTTGATTATCAATTGGTTTTGAAGAAGCGAAGTCATCTGTTACAATATTTTTTATGTACTCAAAATATGGCTTCAACAATGTTTTCATTACAAATATGTATGTTACCGAAATAATAATTTTCGTATACATTATCTAAATAAAATGTTATAAATGTTTATGAGAATTTGATTTTCATCTTTTGAAACCTTAAAGCATTGAACCAACTACTGTGACATAGTTTAATTTATAAAATTTACCATAAATATATTGATAATCAAACGTAAGTAAATGTGATTGCGACGCTTTTTGTTATATTATATCATAGCCTGTACTGGGTTTCACGAGTATGTGTTGGTGTCGATTTTATGTAAGCGATAGAACTTCGCCGACATCCTCTAACTGAAAAATGATATTTTAGCAAGTTAATAATATGACCTGGCATCACTTGTTTTATTACATATACTTAATTTTATTATTAATTATTTATATTATTTTGATCATTTTACTATTGTTTATTTTTAAATACTTATAAAATTAAAATATTATCAAAATATTGTAACTTAATTCATTTATATCAACCATGTTATTGGTATTGTTATCGTGTGCGCCAGACTTAGATAAAATAGTAGGTGGTAGCTTGTAAGGCTGACTTAAAACAAATCTTACTGCTAACCAAATCGAGTAGGTATAATAATAGGCTATAAATTGAGTCCGACACCTATAACAGTGATAAATAGTGACCTAACTGCACAATTAAACACATAAATCTTACTCTTGTCTATTTGCGAAATAGACATGATGTTCGATTAATGGTCTTACGATGTTAAGGTTTGATTCCCGGTTGATCAACTAAGAATAATTCCTTTTCTCTGTTTGTTTGTGACCGTGTATGTTTGGTTATTTTTTTGGTTTCAGCACATAATATAAAAAAATATAAAATAATCATACAAATTATTGCTCCATTGCTCCATGTCGCAGTGGTTAACGCGCTCGGTCTGCGATTGCTAAGATTAAGCAACTTTCGTAAAGGTCGGTCATCGGATGGGTGACCAAAAATTTATCATCTCGAGCTCCTCCGTGCTTCGGAAGGCACGTAAAGCTGTTGGTTCCGGCTGCATTAGCAGTCGTTAAAAAACAACTAACCCGCACTGAGCCCGCGTGGTGGTTTCTGGTCCGTTCTCCCTACCCATCCATAGGGAAGGCTTGTGCCCCAGCAGTGGGGACATAAAAATGGGATGATGATGATGATTATGTCACTATTAAAAGGTGAAAAATAAAAATAATAATTATTATTGAAAGGTGTTGAATGTGTTACGCTAATAATATTTATGAATCATACATAATGTATAAGCAACTAGGGTTATTTTGCAAACTATAATTGAAAGGTAGGAGTTACGTCCTTTAAATAAATATGGAAAACTGATGGTTAAGCATTTTTTTCCAATAAAAACTCGGAATATTTGAACGATTTTCTTTTCATTTATAAACTCTGTGCATCAAGTACTCAAGACCGCTGCCCCTCGCTGTTCGCTGCCTTTGAGCTGTGCTGTATAACCTTGAGGTTTGCTCTATTTTCGTTGGAAACTACAACTTTGAAGACTTATAAAAATGTTAGTAAGTTTGTATTATTTTATTAACTATTTTACTGATCTGATTGTATAGAAGAGATCGCTTTAAAGCGATAAGACTGTTAATTTGTAACTTTGTTTTATTTTGTATGTCATTTTTTCCAACGTATTTTTTAGTTTTGTAATACAAGTGAGTTAAAATCCATCTGTTCAAACTGTTACAAATTTCAAGATAAGATTTATCTTAGATTTTATGGGTATTCTAAGTGTATTCAAATATAAAGGTTTATTTACAAATCAATGGTTTTACTTTCAGGTCTGACTCCGAGTGTGAATCCGTTGCTCCTCAGAAAGTGGTTGCTAATACGGCGAAGAAGCCAGCGAAGAAGACCGCGGCATCGTCTGCTACTAAGCGCAAGACCAGTACCAACAACACCGAACGGTAATTATTTCTGTTTCTTTTATGTGTAATAATTATAATGAAATTAAACTCTTAGTAACTCTTGTAACTTTGTAATTCTTTATAAATTCATAACGTAGGACAAAGGAACATTTGATATTATGTGCCGAATAGTCTGTTCAATCAAATACTCTTGCTTTTGTCTAAAGATTGAAATATTATAGAAATGTAACTTATGTATATCTAAAAATGATATTTTTAAAGAAAAGTGGTGATATAAACATAAAATAAAAGTATTTTACTTTTTAGTGAACCTGAGTATAACAATTATTTATGTACCTGTTGGTTTCTATGTGACTGCTAGTACGAGGTATTGGGTTCGAATCCTAGTAAGGTTTACTCATAACATAGGACAAAGGAACATTTTTATTATGTGCCGAATATTGTGTTCAATTAAATACTTTTTCTTTTATGTAAAGATTTAAATATTTTAAAGATGTGACATATGCATGTTAATATCTAAAAATTATAATATTAAAGAAAAGTGATGGTGTAAAAATAAAATAAAAGTATTTTACTTTTCAGTGAATCTGAGTATAAGAATTTATGTACATTTGTTGTACGAGGTATTGGGTTCGAATCCTAGTAAGGTTTACTTATACCAATAATAGCAATTGTTATATAGTTTTTTTGTTTTTTACAGAAACTCTAACAAGAAATCTAAACCTGTGGACATATTTGGTCTATGTGTAGAAGACATCCAAGTCGAGGAGACAAAGCCATCCACATTGCCATCGTGCATCAGTAACAGAGTGGCAAACGGATCCCAACGTCGGCTCGCTTCCACTTTCGGCGACTTCTACGTGGAGTTGAAGGTATACCACCGCGAGGACGCCGAGGCCAGCCGCGCAGACGAGCGCTGGAAGAAAGCTTTGCTTCGGCTCAACTGTCAGCTGGAGAGCGACTCAACACAGTGGAAACACCTGCAGCGGTTCGTAAAAGAAGCTAATCTTTTGTTTGATAATAGTGAACCTTCTTTTTTTAACGATAAATAATTAGTAATTTAAGCCTATAAATATTGAATAATAATAATAATAATATTAACTAAGATAATAATAATTGTTTTGGGTATCTTTTACAGTATTTACTTTTTGTTACTTTTTGTAAACCAACAAATAAATTCATAATATCCTACATTAGGTAATATAGATTCATATCAAAAATATTTTTACGTTATAAGTAAGCAATTATGCCTTTTTGTTCATCTTGTAGTGTAACAGTAGATAAAAGGCGATGGATAGGACACTTACGAAGTAACAGTCACAAGAACAACAGTAGCACCGCGTATTGCGAAGGTGTGCAAATAGTGAGATCAGCCTTTCGCGGGCGCATTGCTACTTACAGAATTGTAGCTCTCAAAGATAATGAACTCAATTGTTTCAATTCATTCTTTAATAGTATGCGTTCCAGGGTAAAATCTCTAATAGACCAATCGTTGAAAATTCATACTAGTGTTAAAGTTAACTTTGAACTTTTTGCAATATTCCTATTGTTCAAGGACGACAGACAGGAAATGAAGTCGTTTGCATCAAAAAACTATCCAATCCATTTAAATTATGACTTTAATAAACTTTACTCTACTATTGAGAATTCTTTAAGAAAAAATATTGAAGAATTTCAAGAAAGAGACAGTGGGTGGTCTCTAATGCATAACTCACATTTTGAAATAAATATCAATAAGTTTCAACCACTTAGAGGATCTACTTTTATAGACTTACCAAAGTTTATAAAAAATAAAAGAGCCTGTCTTAATATTCGCAATAAAGATAATGATTGTTTCTTGTGGTGTGTTATCGCGGCCCTCTACCCGACTGACAAACACCCTGAGCGCGTATCGTCCTATCTGCATTATAAACATGTACTTAATACAAACGATATATGTTTTCCAGTGAGTTTTTCTGATATTAGTATATTTGAGAAAAATAATACTAACATTAGTATATATGTTTATGGCTTGAAAGATAATAAGTTTATTACAGGCCCATTATATAAATCAGAAAATCATTATAAAAATGGTAAGCGCATTCATCTTTTACTTATAAATAAGGATGACTTATCTCATTATTGTTTAATCAAAAATTTAGGCCGTCTCGTTAGAAGTCAAATAACTAAACATCATGGCTCTTTGTTTTTTTGTGATAGCTGTTTAATATTTTTTCCTTCGGAAGATGAGCTAAATAATCACGTTTGCGGAGGAGTTGTTACTGTTTTACCGAGAAAAGGTTCTGTTTTACAATTTAAAAACTTTGATCGCAAACAAAATATACCTTTTGTAATATACGCCGACTTTGAGACTATGTTACAACCGGTGTCGGGTTGTGAACCCGATCCGAGCCTGGCGAGCACTACCGACCTACAGCGACACGTACCAGTCGCTTTTGCATACAACGTTGTTTGTTCCTTTGATGCAACGCAGAATAAATTCGTAACTTATCGCGGTAAAGATTGTGTTACCAAGTTTATAAAACTTATAAATAATCAAGCGAGAAATATTCATAAAGTGTTAAGCAGTGCTAAACCAATGATATTGACTGATCTAGATGCAGAACATTTTGATAAAGCTATAAGATGTCATATATGTAGTCATGTTCTTTGGCATGACAAAGTACGCGACCATTGTCATATATCAGGTCGTTATCGCGGCGCAGCTCATCAAATTTGTAATTTACGATACAAAACACCTCAATTTCTTCCAATATTTTTTCATAATTTATCAGGTTATGATTGTCACCTTTTTATAAAAGAATTAGGGGAAATGCCAGGCAAAGTAAAAGTTATACCTAAAACGAAGGAAAACTATATATCATTTATAAAGTTTCTACCCGTGATCAATGATGAGTTTATACAACTACGGTTCACAGATTCATTTAAATTTTTAGGAACCAGTCTGGACAAACTAGCTAAAACTATGAAGAAGGATGATTTTTACTGCTTGCGATCTCATTTCTCTAATGACATTCAGTTTGATTTATTAACGAGAAAAGGAGTTTATCCTTACGATTACATGAATAATTGGAACTCTTATTCGGAAAATGTATTACCACCTAAATCAAGTTTCTATAACTCACTTATAAATGAACATATTTCTGAAAACGACTATAAACATGCTCAAGCAGTTTGGTCATTGTTTAGAATAAAGGATTTAGGTGACTATACCGACTTGTATCTAAAAACAGACGTTCTTTTATTGTCTGATATATTTGAAAAATTTCGCAAAACGTGTAAACGTCATTATCAACTTGATCCTGCATTTTATGTTACTGCACCGAGTCTATCATTCGACGCTATGCTTTTAAAAACAGGTGTTCAGCTTGAACTGCTTGACGATTTGTCAATGATACGTATGATTCAAAAGGGAATAAGAGGTGGAGTGTGCATGTGTTCTCATAGATACGCCAAAGCGAACAACAAATATATGCCTGACTATGACTCCTCCAATGAAGACTCCTTTTTAGTTTACTTAGATTGTAATAATTTATATGGATACAGTATGAGTCAGTACCTACCCTACTCTAACTTTAGATTTTTAAATAACTCTGAAGTAACAGCGTTAAATATTTTAGAAGTGAATGACGATGCGGAGTATGGTTACATACTCGAAGTCGATTTGTATTATCCTAAATCCTTGCATCGTAGCCATAATGATTTGCCATTTTGTCCTGAGAAATGCGTTCCACCTGGCGGTAAAAACAGTAAATTGATACCTAATTTATTTGACAAATATAATTATGTAATTCACTACGTTCACCTAAAAAAATGTTTAGAGCACGGACTTTTGCTGCGCAAAATTCATCGCGCAATTACATTTCGACAAAGTGCATATCTTAAAAAATATATTGAATTAAATACATGTTTGCGTCAAAAAGCTGAATCGGTTTTTGAACAAGATTTTTTTAAACTCCTTAATAATTCTGTATTTGGTAAAACGCTAGAAAACAACGAGGCTAGAGTAAACGTGCATTTGGTAAATAACTGGATCGATACTAGTAATAAAACTAAAAAAAGATTGAGTGCGAGCAAACTGATTGCTAATCCTCATTTTCATAGCGTATCTATATTTACCAACAATTTAGTCGCCGTTCAAATGAAGCCTGAACAAATTATTTTAGATAAACCAATTTATATCGGTTTTACCGTACTAGAGTTATCTAAATCTCATATGTACCACTTTCATTATAATATCATTAAACCTTTTTATGATCAACAAGTACAATTATGTTACACGGACACCGATAGCTTTATATACATCATTAATACCTCAGATTTTTATAAAGATCTTAAAAATATTTTTTTGAAATACTTTGACACAAGTAATTTTGGTAATAATAATCAATTCGATTTGCCACTAATAAATAAAAAGGTTCCAGGATTATTTAAAGACGAAATGAGTGGACAATTGATATCAGATTTCGTTGGATTGCGGTCCAAGCTCTATTGTATAAGAACATTAGATAAAGTTATAAAAAAAGCAAAGGGCGTTAAATCTTACGTTATTCGTGACTTAAACATGATGGATTATGAGTCTGTACTCCTCAACAAGAATGTAATACGTAAAAAGAACAAACTATTTAGATCTATCAGACACGAAATATTTACTAGAGATGTAAATAAAATTGCGCTCTCTGGTAATGATGACAAAAGATTGATATCGTCCAACAAAATATCAACAATTGCTTGGGGAAGTTCTGACATACTGTAAATGTTTGGATATTATGTCTTATAAAGAGTGGTTATAAAGAGTCTCTTAATTTTAGTTTGTTTTAGAGTAAGTTATACATAATAGAAATGTAATTAAAATATAGTTATTTTAGTGGTATTTAGTTATTTTAATGTTATAAGTAAATAAAGTTTACATCCTTGTATACTAGTGTTTTATTCCATATCAACCTTATAAATTTGGTTAATAGCTTTCAGAAAAATATTTAAAGTACCTTAGTAAATATTTCATCATAAAATTATTACATTATATTATGCTCCATATTCATATAGTACATTTAACATCCAGTACAGTCACCAGCACGGATATGTTTTGCACTTTGAACACTAATTCCATTGTAAAATTATAAACACTGAAAAAAGACTGCTGGCGGCTGCCTTAACCACTTGGTTACCGAGGTCTAGTTTGCACCTATCGAAATTTGTCAGTGCTTGATGCGTATGTTTTTTAGTCAACATTGCTTCATCAAATCTTAGAAGATTTCACCTCTGAGATCCGAAAGAAATATTTTTACAAATATTTAAACATTCTGTTAAAATGAAGCTGCGTTATATCTCGGAGGTGAAAACTTCTAAGATTTGTAGAAGCAATATTGACTAAAAAACATAAGCATCAAGCACTGACAAATTTTGACAAGTTCAAACCAGATCTCGGTAGCCAAGTGATTAAGGCAGCCGCCAGCAGACATTTTTCAGTGATTTAAATTTTACTTAAGTATATTTAAGCGTTAATAAACATTATTCCATTGTATTAAGAGTTAGAAATTGTTAACATATGTTTGCTCGTGACTGTATTAACATGTTTTTTGTTAAATAAGCATTGGAGCACGTAAATAACACCAAGTCAATGGAACAAGACTCTTCAATTTTGTAAATGCTTACTGTGCTCTTACGCAATCATGTATGAACATGAGTAATTTTTACTGGTGCACGTGTTTGTATTTAATGAAAATCAGCATGTTCTTTTGAAGTAATTATAATGTAAATAATTTCTGTCATTCAAGAGTTGACCATTGAGACTGCAACACGATTTTACACATAATAATACCATAACAAAACGAACTGACAGAGATGGAGTCATCATATAACTTGTTTGAACAACATGCTCAAGACCCTCTTGCTGACTTTGACGAAGTGTACCCGGAGCTAGCCAAACTACAACGGGAACCAAAGAAAAGAAGGACAAAACGCTGCAGTCAAGAAAGCCTTGTACCGTCAAAGAAACCTTGCCTACAAAATGCATCCTCGTATGTATACAGCAGTGAACCCAGACGAGGTATTCGACTCATCAGGGTGGAGGTCGTGGACTTGGAGAACAACAGTGCTGTGCAAAGTGATGGTGTAAATGAAAATGTACTTTGCAGTGTTCAGTATGTTGTTACAGACAATTTTAACCCGATAATGGAACAAACGGAACACTTGATAACTAGTATAAGTAAAAAAATATGTGATGTGTACTAATTTCTAAAAAATATGTAAGTAAAGTTAGTTAAATTTAAAATTATGGTTAAGATAGTTATGTATATAAGATAAGTAATTTTAAAATAAAGATATAAAATGAGTGTTCTTTGTTTTATTGAATGATCCTACAATACACTTAGACGTTGAAAGAAAAAACTGTTTATAATAGATTTACTTGTTTATTTATTTTAAAAACATAAAATTTACATTTTTAGCAACAATTATTTAAATACCATTTTTTAATACAGATAACGTTTTTAAGAGCACACTCTTTATTATGGCTTAGGCAAGTAAAACTAGATTCACATTTACAATATGTTATGTATAATTTTGAAAAATTAGGACTACCTTTGTCCTCAATATCTATCAAATCACAGTTTTCACATAACTCCTTAACCCATTTTTGTTTCTCAAGACCTTTCATTATAATTGTTTTATTTTGTAAAATTGGAAATATTAATCTCTTGAACTCTCTATAGTCAATGTTACCTTGACTCCAAGTAATACCTCTATTACGCTCGATCCATCTTACTCTCTTTTTTTCGTCCGTAGTTAATTTTGAGTACGGATATGGAGGTTTTATCAAGAAAACTTGGGTGAAATCCTTTGTAGATAATGCAAATTCCTTGATAATAAATTGATTTTGATAGTCTTTGAATCCTTGAACATCAACAAAAATAACTGAGTTCATGATATTTTCCGAACAATGTTGCTAAGAGGTTTGTATTCAACCATACAATCGTTTAAAATTAAACAATATGCAGCTGTGTGGTCTGGTATCTCTTTATGACTCTCCAACTCCAAGCGGATATTAATGACAGGTCCAGTTTTTATGTTATCGTTTTGTCTTGAGCAGTCTATAACGAATAATGGAGCAATATCCCTAAATTCTTGAGCACTCAACAACGAGCTAGATTGACGTCCGTAGTAAGACTGTTGAAAGTTTACAAATTGTTCGTATATTAAGGAAGAATTATGGTTTGCAAAGTCGGTATTATAACTTTCGTATGGATAATATGTAGAGTTTAAATAAACTTTAACATCACGTAAATCACAATGATCAAATTGCGACATATCTTTAGACGTATCATTTTTTCTATTAGTTTGCAACCCAAGAATTACGTATCTTGGCTTTTCAATATGTGTCGAAGTTTTAATTGACCATGTATGTTTTGTTGTCTTTGGTAACAAAGGGTATTCGTATAGATCCCAGTTCCGAAACGCTAATTGAATCGGTCTATCCTTTTCAAGAATTTTAAGTAAGTTAATTTTTTCTCTGTCGGATACTTTTATATGAGGTACGCGCCAAATTATTTTATGTATTTCTATGCTTTGAACTGATTCGCCAACACTGAGTTTCACTGCGTTGAGGTTTGTGTTACTTCGTAGTAGTACAAGCTCATGTTTACAATTCACAATAACTTTTTTATAGTCTTCTGCAAACCCCAATATTTTATTGAGTGGAATGGATGCCGAAAAATGTCCCATTATATTGTTTTTGATACCATGTAAGTCCCAACCCCATGCTCTAGATACCTTGGCTTCGAAGTCATTCATGGACAGTAATGATTTCATAGTGGTGGTTATTCCGGCATTCTTCACTTTGTCTATTTCTACACCGTTTAATTCATAACGAATATCTTGGAACAAATACATAAGAGGATTGTTGGTAAATTGAAAAAATGGTGCTCTCTCCTTGTTATCGTTCTTCATAACATTCACCATACCTTCTATGTACAAGGTACTTGCACTCGGAAGAATGTATAAGTCTTGTTGGTTTATAGGGATTCTTATTTCGTCGTTTCTATTAAAGCTGGTTATGTAAGGCTTATACGAATGAGTTTCTATACATTCTATTGAATTATCGTAAGCAGGCGGATTAGTTATATTTAAGATATTCATTTTAACAATCCAATTAATTTCAGGAAATTTTTATTTTCTGCTGTTAATTTTCTAATTTTAGCACGGGAATGTGTGGTATTTTGGACTGCTCTTTTACCACTGATCTTTTGATAACGGGGTATAACATATTTATTGTATTCTATCATGTTGCTTTAAATGTAGATACAGATTCACTTCCTCACCACGAAGATCAACGAGATTATTATTTACGTCTAATATTCTTATGCTGATACTAGTAATAGTGTCTCTATTAACTGGAAAATAGATGGTATTCTTTGGAATTTCTATTATTCTATAACCAGGAGGTACATTTGGGGAAAATTCATGTATGGTATGACTTGATTTTCCATTTATATAGGAACCGTTAATAATATCACATTCGATCCGCACCACGGTTGTTGATAAAATGTTGACTGGAAGTAATGATTCATGTAATTTATGGCTTTTTAAAGATACTTTATCAAAACCCAATAAACCTCCAATGGATTCTGGTTTTTCAAAATGAATATCCTTGGTGCAAAATACAGTCGTTTTGAGTGTGTTGTTGTTGCAATATAATTTAAAAATACAATCTTTTACTTTAAATTTTAGGAAGTCGTATATATCTTGGAGTTCATACGCCCCTTCAGGAATTTCAACAACTTCGTTGTCATAATAAAATTTATTGTTATTTTTAGTGATATTTGGTATAGAATTAAAAGTAGAAAAGTGAAGCAAAGCGCATTCATAATCACCATCGAGTTCCAGTGAAGGAGTATAATTTGTTGTTAAAATAGAACTTTTTCCAGATATGGATAGTGTGAAAGACATCTTGGAAATGATTGAATGATACAATTAATTCATTATTATATAGTATATTTTTTCCAAAAGTTCTGCAAATAATTTAAACATAAATGTCCACAGATTACACTATCATATTTTTGATATCGTACATAATTGTAATAAATATCACGGCGACCGAAATATTTTACCAGTTCTGTAGGAGGTTTTAAATCACCAAAACTGTCGAAATATTCACAATAGTTATAAATTATTACGTAAGCTACCCAATGTGTGCCGTTATTGTTGGAATCATCTAAATTAACGATCCCACATTCTATTAATTTTGATTTATTTGGCAAACTATCTCTCATATAAACTCCACGAAAGTATGGGATATTGACAGCATACTTAATTATATCAATATTCGTTAGAGCACGATTGGGTAGCTTAAGAGTTAGTTTTTTGAACTTTTCAAAAATAATCCGCTGCCTTTTTTATACGGTTTGATGTAAAGTCCTCTACCTATTGCGATAGCTTCCATTGTTTTGTTATGGCATTCTGATTCTTTCAAATTTTGTTGAGCTGCTTTATATTCGTTAACGGTTTTTGCCACACCAGCTGCACCTCCAGCTAACGCACCCAAAGCAGACAGACCCGCAAATATAGGTATCAGCGGTAAAATTCCTCCCGTCTTGGGAATTGGTATTATTCGTGGTAAACGAAAATGACAGTTTTTAGGAAAACACTTTTTAGCGGCTTCATATGCATATTTAATTGTTGTTGATTGATTTTTCGGTTTAAATTTTTTAACGTGTGAACGAATTTTAGATATAGCGGTCTTAAACTTTTTGATCCCTGAGCCCGTTTTCAGTTTAGCTTTCATAGCTTTACTAACTATCCAGGCAGCCAACTTTTCGCGTTTGCCAGCGCCTTTTGAATGTAATCGTTTTTTAGCCATATCTAAAAGTTGGATATCTGCTTTATGTCTGCTAGCTGAGTCAGTATTTAGGTACGCAATATCGTGATGTTTGCAAGCTTCATCCAATTTATTGATTCCCTTGTCGCCTCTTAACAATCTTTGTTTCAACTTTGTACCTGGACCACAATAGTTATAACCGGGTAAATGAAGTTCAAATGGTAAACGATCAATTATATTATTAACAAGTCCTCCTCCTTGCATATTCTTTAATGTAATGATTGTAAACTACGAGATGAGATACTTATATTAATTTATGATGGAGCTGTTGTTTACCCAACTGTTTTCTCGATCAGAAAGTCCCAACCATTTGACGAAATAATTGTTGTTTTTTTTCCTTATAACCTTTTCGATTAAGTAAACATTAGGATGGTTTGTTTTTTGTAATTCCTCTTTGTAAAACGATCCCAATATTTGTTGTTTTCTTTGATCTTGTATTTGATAAGTAACAGGAGAAGTTTTATTAACTGTTTTAATTGTAAACAATTCTGCAGACCAATTTGGAGTATAACCTTTATCAAAACTGCTTTTATATTTACTAATTCGAACGATGTCACCAATTTTCAATATACTTTTTAGTGTTTTAGCGCCCTTGTCATTAAACTTTTTAATATTATTTCTAACACTAGCTTCATTTAGAGTATTCACATCCGCTGGCTTGTATTTTGTTACACTATGCTTATTATTATTATATGTAGTCAAAACATCTTTTAAAGTATTTCCCAACCACTTGTAACTGCCATTATAACTGAACGCTACATGCAATTTACTTTTTAAAGTTCTTATCAACCTTTCAACAATAGATGCTTTTTTTGTAGAGTACGATGAATAGTGGTTTATGTTTAGTGACTGCATAAGCTCTTGAAACGATTTATTGTAAAACTCAGTTCCCATATCGGTTTGTAAGTTGACTGGGTGTTTGCGACTTGTTTTTACAATATCATTAAATGCGGCAACAACCTCTTCTCTTGATTTTGTTTTTAATGGAACTGCCCACGCATATTTGGTAAAGCAATCTATCACAACTAAAATAAACGTAAATCCTTTATTATACTTTTTTAACGACTTCATGTCAATCAGGTCAGCTTGCCATAAATCATTTATTCCTTTGAGCTTAACACATCGTCGATCAAAATTTTTGCGAGCTGATCTATGTATTTCTTTTACTATCTGTTGTTTTATCATTTTGTTTATTGCGAACTGAGACGTCTTTACTACCGAATTTATTTTCCAACTGCCTAATTCGTTCTGCGATATCAGCTTTTATCGATTTCATCAATATTGTTACTTCGTCCTTTGAACATAAACTTAATAATTGTTCATCGACATACTTTTTATTTACAACATCATCCGGTGCTAAAGGTTCTCCAACACCAGTTAATCGCGATGATTGCAAGTCATAACTTCCATTTTCTGATTTCACTAAACAGTTTTCCTTGTAATCAAATATTTCTGAGAAACGTAATCGTTTGTGAACATTATGCCCGAATTTGTCAATATTCATTATTGGGAGCTCCTTCACATTTAAAGAAAGGTTTATAAATAAAAAGTAAAGTGTTGTGATTATTAATTTATAATGCCTTTTTCTCTTAATTCCTCAATGATAGAAATAACTTCGTTATCTACTCCAGTGTTTCCAGCATCTCTAGAGGCTAATAACAGTTTTAATCTTTCTACTAACTCATTAGGATCATCCCAATAAACAAAATCAGTATATTTTTTTAATTTCTTCCTAAGAAATAATCCTTCTCCGTTGCTCACGTGGTCTTCAGTACTTTTAGATGATGAAACAGACGATGTAGAAGGTTTGCGTAGCTTAAAAAGCGGTTTAATTATATGCAAGTACTTTCGACCTCTATTTGACTTAATCGGTTTATTTGGATCATAATCTCGTCGATGAGCATTTGTTTCTATCAAAATTTCTTTATATGTTTGTTCATCTTTTCTTGTTACCATATCTAAATCAGGTACTTTTTTTAATAAAAGTTCATTTAAGCCAGGTGTTTTTCTATACACATGACCAGCTATAGATATGGTATCGTCATGAACGCTTACACGTGATGTTCCCATGAAAAGCTTTCCACGTTCATTTCTAATTCCAAAAGGAACATCTTCAAACATTTCAGATGACAACGACCAAGATGAGACTTCTTGACTAGGACTTTGCACCGACTCAACGGTTCTAAATGAACTATTGCTGGTAGTACTTTTATTTGAGTCTTCATAGCTGTTCTCATTATTATCTTCATCCGAATCGACTCCTTGAAGGTTCAGTGTAGATTTTATGTTTTTGTAGTATTGGTCCTGTGATTCGTCGTGTATGTTATCATCTTTTATGACGAAGGAATCATCTTTAGGTTTATTTAATGTCTTTGAGTGTTTATTATCATGAATCATTTGATGAAGAGGTTTTGTTATGGGTTGAAAAACTGTATCCAACATTTTTTCATTATAAGAGTCCATCGATCGCATTTCTTTTACTTTCTTTTTGACGGCTTCTGCAGCTTGAACAACCTTAGATTTTAATTCTTTTTCCATTTTAATTCAAATTGATGTTGAGAATATGTGTTATATGTCGCTGTTCTATCAATAAAATGAAAACGATTATCATTTTGATACCCTTTTATCAAATTCATTTTTCAAAATCAACAAAGGTATCAAAGTTCATTCTATAACAACCTTTATTTTTTTGACAATCTTTATTAATTACTAAGTAATTGTATGGGTTATTCCAAATTTTTGAGCACATTTCTCGAAAATCTGTCCATGTCATATCAGTACCAACATGCTCATCATATACATGACGCAAGTTTACGTCATCTTGTTTGAATAATACTAAAAGGTTTGCGTTATCTCTTACTAGTTGTTTTGGAACTTTACTATACGTTTGGTTCAAATAAAAACTATCTATACATTTATGTCTACCCATAGCAAAATAATCACGCATGTTTGTTTGATTCTCACATGCAACATCATCGAAAATTATTACCGAATGTGGTTTAGCGTCATGTGGGCTGAGAATAAGTTCATTGTCTTGATATTTAGCAAACGAAATATTTGGAACTAAATGAAAAACCTTTTCTAAGAAAGTATACTTGGGTTGGTATAGTGTTTTACAGTACACATATACATTTTTAAAACGTAAACCATTTTCATGTAATAACAGTCCTATGATTAAGTTTGTTTTTCCGCAGTTTGATGGACCGCAAATAATACATCTAATAGAATTAGGAAGAAGGTGCCCATGTCGGTAAGCAACTATTTCGTTGTCCGGGCAAACAATATTCAATTCTAGCGTCTGAGATTGCTTAACAAATTTCATAGTTGTGCAGGATGTCGTCGCAGACAAAATGATAAAGTTTTTATTGAATCAGCTTTTTATACTAACTGCAATGTTCAGTATTGTCACGCGATTTGGTTCTGTAAAGTTTTTGAACACTTAGAAAATTAAGATCGTAACGTAAAATCCGTATTAAATCTATTTATAATATTGGGCGTTCTATCCCACCGCAAGAGAGTGGAGGCAAACGAACGTTTGCCGACACGAACGAGGGGTGGGATAGAATGCCCAATATTATACTACTTTTATTTGTATTACAAAATAAATATTTTGTCAGCAACATTATGATTTGATCAGAAGAGTTATACAATCGGTCAGCATAAGAAATCCTTACTGTTGGTTGGGTTAAGTTAATTTTTTTCCTGAGCGAAGGGCAGCGTAGCGAGGGCCAGTCACGGAAGGGGGGAGCGGCATAAGACTGCTGTTCAGAATGATATAAGTTGAAGACTGATTTAGAAATATTTGCTGACCATAAGTTGCTGCCCAACTACCTTTTTTGCTGCCCAACTAGCATTTTTTTTCTAACAAAAATACGAATACTTTGCTAACCGTTTAAATAACACCCATTTTATACTAGTTGTGATTCTTGCGATTCTCTGATTATCAATTTGTAAACTTGTTATCAATGTTTGGCAACTATGTACGGTTAAACCCACAAAATTAGCACTGAATCCCTACACAGAATGCGGGGGATGGCTGAACCATCCTCGTTCAAATTTTACTTCCATTTTTTTTTTTAAACTTTATTTTACGACCCAAATCTTTAACTATTGACTCAACCCGCACTACAACATTTACCTTATTTATCTTTAATCGTATTATGTAAATAAGAAATTGTTTATTGTCACATTGACATTATAATGAAGGTAATGTTTAATTAAATTTTCCTCGTAATACGTAACGAGGGAAACTGAGGAAAATTTGACTTATCATTCGTTCAGAAAACTCTTATCTACATTTCTAAGTTTTAAATAAACTTAATGCACAAAGTATTTTAAGTATTTAAGACGGTGTCAAAACAAAGCTTAAGTGGCATTGCGTTGCGACCATAGCCAAGTTGAAGATAGGCCTCATTATTTCATTATAAGCAACTGAACTTAGTATTTAGCTCCCACTTCCAGACTCCAGACAGCCACTTAAGTCACGAAACTATAACCTTGAGAAAATAACATACCATTGTATAGTTTCCTATACAAAATACGTTTTGTCATGTTTCACTGATATTTCTACATGAAATATGGACTAGTTAAAGCCCACAGTGGTGTCGACACTCGTTCGGCGATCTGTCGCAAGTGTCACAAGCGTTCGAACGTGCGGTGACAGTTCTAGAGGTAACAGTCAGATGTTACAATACAGTTTCTATGGATCCTTCGCTCTCTATGGTAAATGATGAAACCGGTGGAATATTTACTTGGCTTTATTAGCGTTAGCACATGTTTATTGTCTATCATTGACGTGTAAAGTGTTCCAATCGCCAACTTAAAGGTGCGTGCTAACTTTAACGATTTTAAACATTTATTTTTTTTGTTGGCAGAAAAACAATTAACGAAACTTTATAAGTTTTTGCATCAACAAATTATGTACTCACATACTTAATTTCGCTAAAAAAATGGGTGCGAATGGGTGGGTGCCTTTGGCTTTCGAAGTAAAAAAGTAAAGTGTTGAATAATTTCGACGGGCTGGTTAGAACCACGATAGCTCAATTGGAAGAGCACCTGACCCGGTATGTCAGAAGGGTGCAGGTTCAAATCCTGCTCGAGGAAATTTTTTCAACATTTGTGATTTTGTAATTTGTTTCGCAACAAAATTTGCGTTAAAATTATATAAACAAAACAAAAACATTTTATTTCGCTACTTTTGATTTCAATTTATCTTACTTTACTTATCTTTGGAGCTTACTTTGCACGCGATTAAAAGAGACCTTTAACTGGTAAGTATACTTACTTGCGTACTTTGTCACAAACAGTTTTAACCACCGTTAGTAGCACATCTGAAATCCGTTTTCATCGTCATCATCATCATCATCATAAAAGTCCCACTGATGGGCTAAAGCCTTTCCACAAGAACAATAGCTTACAGGAAGATCGAGTCGTAACATTCGGGTTGGTAGGTTTAATCGACGATTGAAATGATTAATAGGACTGAAGGCTTAACGTGCCTTTCCAAACACGGAGAAGCTCAAGATATTTTAACTTGGTCACCCATCCGACATTATGGAAGTTTCTTGTCTTATAAGATCACAACCTGAAGGCGATAGCCGCTACGCCTTAGAGCTAATTGAGATTTTTTAAAGGGCTGAAAACATTCACGATCGGGTTTTGAACCCGCACCATTTGGCAAACCATGTCATTATTGTCAAGCCAAGGTATGTGAGGGTGGGGTTCGAGTTCGAATCCCACTTGTAAAAATGTTTTTAATACATTTGTAAATTGTAATTTGTTCACAACAAAATTTGCGTAAAATTAATCATAATCCATGTATCCATAATTATTAGAGTAATGATATAGTACATTATTGATATAGTACAGCTAGGTGAACACAAAATTTAAAATATAAAAAAAAATTACCTTACGATTTTAAACAGAACACTACAGAATAGCACTTTTGTCACATTTACGTGCAATATTTCAGATTGCCTACAAATCGTTACAACGTTAAATGTAAATTGTAATACGAAACAATACACATTTGTGTTTAAATAGTTTCGGTAAGTCTAATATTGCTATCTCGAACCAAATTTATCGCCAGGCGCCAAATGCACTTTAAGGTGACTTTATGTACCGAACTTTAAAATAGGGCTTACATTTATTGAGAAATTATTGGGAATGGTGGTAGCGTCTTTTAACTGACCATAACGTAAACAGTTATGGTCAATTAAAAGAGCTCTTTATCTACTTAACAAGAAGACTTAGTAAACCAGTGCTGAAATGCAAATTCACTATAATTGCAGGTTTAGACCTATTTTTTAAAAAAAACGATGAACTTTTAGATATTAAACCACGATTGAACCACATTCATTCCTATCGGTTACCGATAAGTAACTGACAGTTTTTTTTAAATTAATTTATTAGACCGAACAAAAGCACATTAACTTCAAATTGTATATAGTCGTACACAGAAGAGTTTCACCCGCGTTCTTCCCGTAACAACACGTGTTGTGAGACTCCATTTTAATTTCTATCTACCGTACAATTGTACCCTTATACTTATTTATAATAAAAATACTTGAAATTGGCTAAATGCTAAACGCGAAGTCATTAATTAAGATAATTAATTAATTAGTCGTACTCATTTTTTGTGTAATTTTTTTCGCTAGTGACAGTAAACCGACTAATCACAAAAATGGCATTAAAAATTAGGTGCTTCGCCACAAAAGCTCTCGATTTGTAACAAAGCTTATCTTTAGCTATGATTAACGTCGGCTCCGTTAAATCTGTAAAATAAACAGTAACATCCCACATTGTCGGAACATCCACATTCAACACTGAACCTTGATTTCACAATCACTCCGCACGCGCACTTACGATCATCTTTAATTAAAAACAATATGCTCCAATTGTATTATCCAATTACAATTAGTACAATCAATTATTTATCACGCAACATGTCGCAGCGATTGCCGAGAAAAGTCCATATTGGCACCATTACTTTTCTTTACCTTAACCTTAATAAACGAGTGCGCATACGACGCATTGTGTTTGGCGTTAGATCTCGAATGATATCTTTCCGATTTACGCGTTGTACTGAACGCCCGCGGTTTTAGTATTGCTTTGAGGAGAGCGTGCGCGCGCGCAAACGCACACAAATCTTCCGCGCAACGCTCAGTGCTGCATCGACAGTGGCCGAGAACGAACTTAGAACCTCGAACCAGAGACAATCGACAGTGAACTGTGAACTTACGCCTGTGCTTTATGTGTTAGTGAATTGTTTTACTATTTACGCGGTGAGTATTTCCTTTTGTAAACAACTGTTGAATGGACACATTAGAAACTTTCTTTGGACATTGCGGCTCTCACCGGCGAAGAAAGTGGAGATAAGACGGATCGTCACCTTGTTGATAAATGATTTTTGCGGCAAACTGTTATTTATAGTTTGTGTCAATTTTATTGGTCGTGATAGATCGTTTTGGATAGAATTTTTGAATAATTTACGTGTAATGTTGATGAATAGTGTGGAGCTTGTAGCATTTTAACCTTTTTTTAATTGTTGTTGTAGTTTAAAATACTTAGATTTTTTGATTGAAAACTTATCAAAATTTTATGCTGCATATTTTTTGAATTCACTAGCTATAAAGGTTATTAATCAGCTAAATAAAAATAAATACAAAAAAAAATTAACTAAATGAAAAATAAAACTTAAAATTTTTCATCACTAACAATCTAACAGAACTTAATAATAAAAAGAACTTTATCGTATGTACCAAAATTATGTAGCGGAAAAACTGAAAATATTTTTAGTTGTAACTGTTTTTTAGTTGTTTTATTTATGATTCTACCAGAGTTTATTAGAAAAAGCTCTCAAAAAAAAAAAACAATTCACAATTAAGTCACAAAATTACGCGGAACAAACGAGTACACCTTTTTAGCAAACAGCTGTTCGAAACCGATGAAGTTATGAAAGAAAACTTCGCCAAAAATTAGAGCATTAATGAAGAAACGGTATGCCAAATTAGCATACGTATACATAACAGGGGCTGTCATAATGAATTTTTCATCGAAATCGTTGGCGTAATATCGACACGGTTCGACAGAACTATAACATCGTTGGGCCGTGACGAACGATAAATTCACTAACTAGTAGAAACACGTAAATTGCATCCCTTCTTGTTACTAAAATAACACTAATTATTTTTAGTAGGCCGCCTACGTTCGTGAATGTAATGTGTTATTTCCCTAATTATTATTAAGGTGTAATTATTGAGTTAAATTTACAGTTCGTTTAAGTTTTTTTAAGTATTCGATTGCTAACAATATACAAGGAATTTCGAATCTTCTCTATTTCTCCCTATCTCTATTTCTGTCTATTTCTTCTGCCCCTGTGGTTTAGTAGTTAAATTGCTAATCGCTCAAAGCCATAGAAACTAAGTTCGATTTCAAGCGGGATGTTCATGCACTCGGTCATTTGTAAGCTGCTTGGGTAACTACCAGCTATCTTATAATATCCAAAATCTGACGCTGAAGCGACTAGTTATATTGGTAGAACAGTTTTGTTCCGACAGCTCCCTAGCTGTCAACTTGGAAATGTCAACTACTGGGTAAGAAAGATCTTATATTGTATCGTAGTTGACATTTTTAAGAAAAGTTAGTTTCCAACTACGATCAAAAGGGCCAAGCTTTCTCGTGTTGGAATAATATTAATAAATTTAAAAGTTCCTTATAAATTTTTATAGTATACATCAGGTAATTACTACAGTATGAAGGACAAGCAAAACAGTTATTCCCTATACTTAATATCTATATTTTAAAATAATGAAGAGATCTTTTTTTATTAAATCTTTACGTGTAACCAATTGGCCTTTATCTCAACTGATGGTATGTTATAAAAAAAGAATTATGAAAATCGGTCTCAATTGACATATAAATTGATGAGCATACGTAAAATAAATACAAACAGTGGAACATAGAACCTGCTTCTTTTTTGAAGTCGAAAAAAGTTGAAAGGCCGAAGGTGGTGGCTATCGTATCTCTAACCGTTCGGAACACAAAAACGCTATTAACTATGGACATTTATTTTTGTTATTTTTCTAAAATAATAAAATATATTTACGCAAAATATTCTTAATCGATCATGAAAAAAACACAGTGACGTATTAAGGAATAATAAAAAGCGCTGGAATGTCAGTGAAATAAGTAAACTTTAGAAAGCCCGCAATCATTCATCGCGGAGCCACCAACAAAAAAGTGAAATCGTTTATATATTTATTTGTTTCGCACAACATTTAATTTTCTATATTAAGTTCTATATTTAAGTCCATTGAGGTAGGTCGTTGAATTATTTATAAGACCACTCCATCATAACATCTTTGTATAAACTACGTTTTTTAGCGCCGTTGTTTCCGAACTTTGGTACAAAATTGAAGCAGTTACATCTAAAAAAGTAAATTTAATTAGTATTTTTTGTTAATTATGTGAATGACTAAGATTTAGTCTATATTTAGACTTACAACTTTTGAACAATGTATGTTATTAACCTTTGTTGTTGTACGTTGTTGTCCAATATAAGTGAAATAAAGTAGATTTTTACTTTTTATTTTTAAGTGCTAATTGCTACACTGAAGCTGAATTAAATATTTATAAAATTCATTCATTCATTCATTCATTCATTCAACCCAGCCAGGAGGCTGGGTTGGGTAGGCATTTAATGTTTTACTGTATTTTATAAATATTTAAAAAAGTAAAATTTCAAATTCATACTATTATTTTTTAAAAAAACTTTTTTTTAATTCATCATAATTTAAACGATGAAAGAAAAAACATTAAAAATTAAGTGACAAAAATTATTTTTAATTTTGTATGTATAGTAACAACACAACTGTTTCTCTTCGAGAACCTTATATTATAACTCAGGACAAGTCCGTGGCATTCGTATAACCCAAATGTGCACCACCAAATCTTTCACCAGGGTAACCTGTTCCACTAGCTGCAGAGTAGTCTCCGCTTTTGCTTATTATTAAGTAGAACGTAGTCATTTGTCTGCTTTTTTTATTTTACTAAGAAGTCTATTCTTTTTCTTAATACTATTATCAGCAGCCTTTCATAATCACATTGGCAGATCGGGCCCTAACTCATTTCTTACACATGCAAGTTTTAACGACTCATCCAACAACAACCGGGATCAAATGCGCCCTCTGAAATATGCAAAAGCTCTAGATGTTATAATTTGAGCACCCATCCAGTGATCTGGCATTGCAGAAGTTGCTTAACTTGCAAGATCGCAAGAAATTTAAATAAAACTTAAGCTTTTACTTCATATTCATACTAAAAGCGTTTTACAAAATATTCTATTGTATAAATAGTGAGATTAAATGGAAATCAGGTAACTGTGCCTCGAATAAAATAGTGTCACATAATACTATGTCGTGAGAACTGACTATACACCGTAAAATGCTCAATGAGCTATTATATAAAATAATTTAATTGACCTAGTGTTCATGTGAATATTTTTAATTTGAATGTTGTCAAATAAACAATCTCATGGCATTTAACTTTGATGTGCAGAGAAAACATCGAATTCAAGGTATTCATTCATAAGCATTCATTCACCAACGGCATTTAAGAAAATCGTATCTTTATAGATGGCTTTATTTATTTATTACTTATCACTAAAAATACAGAAAAATATTTTATTCAAGTTAAAATAATACCGTGAATGAAGGCCATAATTCCATAACTTTATTAAAAAAAAGCAATACCTAACAAATTATCGGTCATTTTTAATAACGTGTAATGAATATTTATCATAAACTTTCAACTAAACATGTTTGTAATAATTATTTTATACATTTCTTCAAATGTCTTATTTTACTTGTTTTAAATATTCGGTACTTACTACCAACCGTAAACATTATATACAAAGTGCCAGTCAACCCTGCTGTCAAACTGAGTTAGTTCATATGGGACCATATAAGTCATTTCATAACGCCAGAAGAGAACCCGACACGCGTTCTTTATTCGCTACTCATAAGTCATTAATGGCGAAGCAGTAAAGCGTGCTCAATGACTATAAAATAAACGTCTTTACTCATCGATATAAGTCTCACAATAGTTTTCACTGGATTGTCTCACGGCCTAGGCCGGAGCTGCGATCTTCGCGACCTACAAACCAGAGAAATACTCTCACTGTCGCCAACTCCCAAGAACGGTATTATGCAACCGCGACCAATCCAGCAATTACAAAACAATTGCCAACTTTGCATAAAACTTTACAGAAAAAAATATGTTGAACTGTTGAATATATTTTGTCTGCTGACCTAATACTCGTACCTCACATTGATTAACGTTTTTATTAAGTAAACTGTTGCAGTAAAAACTAAAAGTATGCCAGGTCACGTTCAAGTTTAAGCTCAAGTTCTTAATTCTGTTAATCATGCGCAGACAAATACTTTGTGAAACAAAATTCATAGGATCAATTATTCGTTCATTCTTTTAAATATTTTTGTCAGTTATTTGAGTCGGCGATCACTTGTTGTGTGATTATGTACAAAAGTACAAAATCTTGTATTTTAAAAGCAGAACGGCATTGCAAATTGTTTAATTACACTCTATGAATATTTCATACACGAATTACTACAAAGGCCAGTGATGAAGGTAAAAATTGTAATTCTTGGTAAATTATATAGACGTTAAAACGTGATTCGTTGTTAGTACGTAAGTTGTAAGAATATGTTGCATAATAACTCCTACGTTTAAATAAAAAAATGGTATTAGGTTCACTTCTCAAGTTTAATATACATATATCTACAAATAACTTCCTACATTACATAAATGTTAACGGCCATACTTTGGCATTTGTGAACCAAAGATATAATTAAAAAAATAATAAGTGAGTTTCATGAATAGGCATGTAAGAAAGAACATATAAATATCTTAGTTGAAATTACATATTTCATAAATTACAATTTTTATGATTTAATTGGCACTGTCAACGCGTTACGTTGAAAAAATTATATAAGAGATTGAAGAGTTTATTTACATCTTGTTCATCAACTGTAAATGAAATAGGTACGGAACATGCTCAATTCACCACTACCTTTTGTACGCATAGCTAAACATTAAAATATTTAAAACAGGTGTGAAAATCAACAAATCAAATTTTAATAGTTATTCGCATTAATATTCTCCATTTTCACTTTAAGCTAACCTCGAAATGAATTTTTAAAATTGTCTCATGAAAATACACATTGCATAAGTCACCAACATAAATGTCGTAAATTAAAAAGTGTGTTAAAATAAAACATCATGCGAACATTTTCTGCAATTTACGCCAAATATTAAAAAAACAAGTTGTAATTCAAAGTGAACTTTACGCGATCCAATTCATGTTTGCCGAGAAGAAATTCATATCGCATGTCCACAAAACATAGCCAGCCGCGAAACATACTCGTCATGCGTTAAGCATTGGGAGATTTGCTGCGGCCGCTCGTGAAAGTAGTCACTTGTAAGGTATTCCACGCACGCCACTAAATCTATGTGCCCGGTAAGGCACACGGTGCACGTAGCGGTACTCTGACGCAATTAATTATACATAACACCCGATGGTTCCAATAGAGCCAACGGTCAACGAGGAGTTAGCGAAAGTTACACGTAATATTGTTTAACAGTTGGAATAGCCAAAGGCTCGTTTTTATTATTAGATTTATGATGTGCTCAGCCGTGGGAAGGTGACCGATGCACGACACCGTAATATAAGTAACTGAGCGTCAAGCCAACAAAAAAAAAAAAAGTGATTATTGAAGTTCTAAACTTACATGACATTAGGTATGTACGTTTGAGTTATGCACCATATTTTTTATTTACCATGACTGTAAATTGATTATGCATTAATTGCTCATTCAAACGTTTTGTTTGTTTTGACAACACTACATCCAAATATCGAATCGAACTTAGTTCAATTAGTGCAAAGGAAATTAATATTCATGAAATACGCTAATAAATTTGAGAACTGTCAACTGTTATTAATTCTTGACTCAATCTCGAATGAACTGGTAATGTGTAACTTGTATGTAAATAACCAAGTTCGTTATATTAACTCCACTGAACCGTGCAGATAGTATTGTTTATTAATAGATGCAAAGTATTAATATCATTCAAGAAAGTTTCGTTCTTATTTTAGTTTCAACATTCTTGATGATACACGAGAACAAAGGGCATCGGTTAAATCACATCGTAAGACTTAAAATTTCCCAATTTCATAATATAAATATTATTTAAATCGGGCCAAGAGTGACATAAACAAAGGTTAAGGTTACTTTAATTCACATTCTTATTTTATGTATAAATAAAAATATCAAAAAAATATTATTTTCTGTTTTTACGATACTTTGTCAATGGAGAGTTCATTGACGAACATTCAAGTAAAACTTTAAGTTGAGATAATTTTGCCATAAGCTCCATATTTCTGCAATGCCTCACAAGAGTTAATAAGCAATAAAAATGCACACTTTAACTCCGCTTAAGAGGAACGTCGCAGCGAAACGAAATGTAAGAGTAGTCGATATCGAAAATTCGCGTCAGAAATAATGGAGCGCGCTGAATTTAAAGCGTTGGGTTTTAAAGCTGACATAAATTGTATAATGTCGGCGTCAGGAGCGGGGGAGTCAATGCACCCAAGTGGGTTCAGTGCTCCTGGTGACACTCCGGCCACGTGCTCGGCATGAACACCTACGTATCGGGTGATGTGTGCGACAGTTGAGGTCTTACGGGCGTCTCCTCAGGATTATTACGAAAAAAGCAACCAGTTGCTAATTGTACAATTGCAACGCGACTGCTCTGGTTGCCGTTGTTATACCTATATAACAACGGCAACCAGAGCAGTCGCGTCAAATGCGATCAATGAGCGATTTGTGTCCGTAATACCTATATTACGGACACAAATCGCTCATTGATCGCTCGCTTAGTACATTAGCAATTAAAATGTATGTAATAGTTTAAAGAATTATTCTAGCTATTCAAAGGGGGAACGCTGCCAGTATCTTCGGAACCTTGCCTAAAGGGACTCCTTTTAATAATATATTTTAGATAGTTATTATATTATATTTTTGTTAAGAAATAGCTTATTAGTTTTAATTTTATAGTTTAAATACATTAAGCGATTTGTATCCGTAATACCAATTTATCAACCGCAACTAGAGCAGTTGCGTTGCAATTGTACAATTAGCAACTGGTTGCTGTTTTCGGTAATAAGTTTGCCGGAATGCTATCGAGTCGTCTATATGTCTGCTCTGATTCGATGACACTCGGTTTCGATGTTTCCCAGCTGAGTGTACGCTACACATTTCAAGAAGGTCATATGAAAAACTTTTTTTAAAATATTTTAAGCATTTTGTTTATTCAACAATCAGCTATCTGTAAACTATAAATCAATTTTATCGTTATCATTAATCAATTTCAAGAGGGTGCAAAGTTAATAAATTACATAAAGTATGCAAGTAGAATATTGTCCCAGATTATTGGTTACCTAATCAAAATCAAATTTTTAAAATGTTAGTGTTTATTTTAAATTTTTGTGAAACACGCCATAAATAATAATAAATTATAAAATAAATAAAGTCAGTGTGGCAATGCTACCCACTAGTTGTCTTCTACTTAGCATACATCGCATTTGGACTCCTCTTAGCATCAGGTTAAGCAGAATCTTTTGCCTAATCATCGTTTTCTTTAGAGTCCTTCTTCGTCATTTGTTACAGCCCGTATTAGTCCACTGCTGGAAATAGGCCTTCTCTAATGTATACCACTGAGCCCGATCTTCGGATCCTTACTTCCAACCTTCCTTGATATATAAAAGACAAAAAATATTAAAGATTACCTGCTGAAAATCACGTAAACAAATCATAAATGAACGTCAGTTTAATTCTTATAACACCTGCGTGTGAACAATGAAATAGAGTGTTGGTGTTAGATTTTATTTGCATATAATATACCAGGTAATCATACGCATTGTAATTTTTTTTTTTAGTTCAATGCCAAGCCTATAAGGAAACTGCACTTTAAATTGTCAGATTGTCTAAAATTCTACAAAACAGTATTTACGCCGCATTTTGTCTAGACACTGCATAACAATTACAAAATAAATTCAAAAATGTTCGTCAAGGAAAATGGAAACAAAAAAGATATGCCGCACCGACCCAAAATAAAATTGAGAACATTGCAAGAGAATGATGACTGCATCAAAATTAATAATAAACAAATTAATAAATCGTCTTTGTTATACGTGTATTCTTTTAATGTTTTCAATGGGCCGATGCAAATAAAAATTTTAATATTTATAACAGTATAATTATTTACTTATAAATTAATGTATTCGAGATGAAATCTACCCGGTCAACCTGATAAGGCATTCAACAGCGTCACACTTTAAGTGCTGTACAGAAATCGCTTTCTACTTACCATTACAGGTAATATTTTAACGGATATGGCTCACATGAACGGTAGCTTTCTTTCGTTTAATACCAAGTAAACAACACTTTATATAGTACATCCATTTGATAATTAACTTCATTGGCACTTTGCAATGACTTGATAATTTAGAATCTTAGAAGAACTTATAATTTGGCAACTTGCAGTACCTGGCTTTGATACAGCGCCTACTGATCATCACCAGCTCATTCTATGTCCTCACTGCTGGGGCACATGGATGGCTATCCATAGGGAGAACGAACCATAATTTACCGCGCGGGCCCAGTGCGGATTAGTGGTTGTTAACGCCTGCTAATGCAGCCGGTACCAATGGCTTTACCTGCCTTCCGAAGCATGAATAAATTTTTGGTCACACATGCGATGACCGGCCTTTGCGATAGTTGCTTAACCTTAGCAATCTCAGACCGAGCGCGTTAACCACTCTGCCATCGCGCTCCTCGTTGCTACTGATAAACAAAGAGATTTTAAAATTTGCAATTCTCGTTTTCGTTATGTTCATAAAATGGCAAATAAAATGCACCATTGGCGAGACTGGCACGGTACTGCGGCAATCGAATCCGGTGCCTCTGGGTCGGAGACCGGTGGTTTCACCACTAAACTGCAGAGGCTGTTAATGCGTAAATGCAAATGCACCATTGGCGAGACTGGCACGGTACTGCGGCAATCGAATCCGGTGCTTCTGGATCGGAGACCGGTGTTTTCACCACTAAACTGCAGAATGCTTGCGTCATTATACAGCGCGCAGCGTCTCATCCCATATAAATAACAAAGGATTCAATTAAAACGTCAAAAATATAATTTATCGTTGTCTGTTGATAATTCTGTATTGTACCGAACACGTCTAACTTCTATAATACCGAATTTACCTATTAATCATAAAACTTAACAATATTTTGAAACTTGCTGTTATTAATTTGAACACAATACGTTACAACGCTGTCAATTAAATACAGGTTCATGTTAACATATCTGTAAGATTAATTTCAATTAGCTTCGTTGTTGGTTGTTACCACCTACTTATGTTATGGCTGGCTCGTGAGTCATACGTTCAACTATGCTTGCGCGCTAGATTTTATTACTTGAAAATTTTTGTGTTCGTAGTAGGTATATATTATTTTATTTTTATATTTTTATTATTTATTCTACTCGAGCCCAAACTCGATGGGGTTTTGTCGTTTAACTACTGAGTTCCTATGGCCACCTTCCGGTTCACCATCAGGTCCATGTCATAATAATTTTGCATTGTCATCCGATTTACACATGCATGCAAAATTTCAGCTCAATCGGTAACCGGGAAATGGATCAAATTGAACTTGCAAGATTTGATTACAAACAAACATTGAGACAGCTATATAAAAGCTTGTAAAAAGGCAAACTAACAGAACTGTCAAGCTTTTTCTTTTTGCTTTGAATACTGCAAAAAATCGTCTTGTTATATTTCGTAGTCTTGACCATGAACAAAGAACAATGATTATAATTATCATAACAAACATACACTAATTTACTCAAAAGCTATCTACTATTTTTTCTAATATCACTACAGTTTATAAGTTATTTATGTATCTCTGCAAGACACAGAACTGCCATCTGATAACATCGCTTTACTTTTAAAATATATTGGCACAATAAAAACATGGCGTCTCGATTTTCCTCCATTTGTGTCTTAGACTTTGTCAATAACTCATGCCGAAACAATAATACAAATTAGTTTGTAGAAATTTTTAGACATTCACAATTAATTTATTTAAATAGGAAGTGCGTAGGCTTTAGGTATGCGTAATTATTCTTTAAAATACGTAGCAGGTAACGTAGTCGCTATCATTAATAACTAGTAATTACCTAAACCAGCGGAAGCGTGCATTGTAGGTACTTGACATTGCTAGCTTTGCTACTGCATATAATGTGATATACACACTTGATAATGCATTATTAATCATTACGGAAGGTCAGTCTGTCGAATAGCGACCTGTCTGATTCCAAAAACATTAGTTACATTAAACCTTTTTTGTCTCTTTGATCATGTCTTCAAATTAATATTTGATCCTTCCGATAGTTGTCGTCACCGCTGTCTGTTGACGCTTGTAACACTATTGCTATATCTCGATCGTTGCCAAATCTAAGGCCTTAGTAATTATGCATCTATTCCAAGTAACTTTGAAGTTTTATTTTATTTTATTAATAGTCTTTGAGACTCTTTGACCCTACAGATAATCTATTGTAATATTTATGAAGGATACTAAATTAAATCTTTTTTTTAAATAAGATACTAACATGATAAAGTCGAATGTGAAGATTTATTATTGAACAGAACACGCAAAGACGCATTCGAGAAAAGGACAAAACGATAATCGGTCATACCGAATTATTTAGCATTTAACAGCTCCGTAAGTAACAAGAAGACAATACCATACAATTTTACGACCCTTTGTATTGATATTATTCATTTTATTGTATCAGTCACTTGTGCGGCGCGAGAGCATTATTTCTTACAAAACATATCTTAAGGCTTGATCGGCTCGCTCGGATTCGATCGTACAATAAACATTTATACCTTGTTTCTTACTGAAGTCTGGTGTGGAGGTACACACGCATAAACTGTTAAATTTCCTCAATAGACTTTGAACTTTATGTATATGATAAGTATATGGTTGAACATTTATTGAAGAAATTTGACAGTACTAGATAGTTTGACGTGCAGGCGTCTGTACCTAGTCGCTTTTATGATCTAGTGGTTGATCCACCGATCTCATACTCAAAGGTAACGAGTTCATACCGCAGCGGGAGGTTTATATTGTGCTAGATTAAGTTAGTTCAAAGTCAATGTCAAAATGTGTTCTTTATTCAAAAAAACTTAATTGATAGGCACTTTTGAATCGGCCATTCATTTTTTGCCTGCCTTAGTTCTGCCAGTGCACCTGGCTAGCTACCACGATCTTATCAAAGTCTATCACCTTAATACGAGTACTTGTAGTAATGTTAGATGCATTTTTTTGTTCCATCAGTAACAAACAAGATATCTAATTACTTTGTAGTCAATGAGTCTGGATGAAGTGCGCTTTTACCTTTTGCCTTATCGGCACTTACCATCAAGTGAGCTAAAGGCCAAGTGCTTCCCCGTTGTAGTTAATAACTAAATTAGAAACTATGGTCTTGACTCAATTATTATTAATGATCCGACAATGAGCTATTCAACGTCTCAATATTGATGTTGAGATGATGACGCAAGAAAAGGATATATTTGGACACTGACAACGTCAAGGCCTAAAGCTTCGGGTCAAAATAACCTTTGTTTAGTTAAAAGAAAAAAGGAAATCAGGTTTTCGGACCCACATTCAATTCAAGGTGAAATCCTGTTTTGGTTGTTACGGGATGATGAAAAAGGCATATTGGATACAGCAAACTGTTTGGTTGGCTACAAATATTTAAGTATGATAGAATGTTAGTAATAAAGTTGATTGGCAACCAAGATCTCGTTAACGAATGTTGCTATTTTTTTTTAGCCTCTATTTTGAAAATAAATAGTTTACTTAGAATTTTTTGGGATATTAAATTGAATCCAAGGTTTTTTAATGTTATTCATTATATGGTTATGTATGATTTTACGCAAATTGTTTGTTACGAACCGATTACAATTTGCAAAAGTGTTAAGTAGCTTGCCTAATTCAAGCCACGATTACATAGTTGGTAGTGCACCGGTATGTCAGGAGGTGCGCGTTCAATCGTGGAAACTTTTTCTACGCTTTGTCAAATTACTATCCATATTATATATTGGCTATTATATTGACCAAAATGGAGTTTTTTTTTCTGATTTTAGAATAATTTCTTTGAGCTAATTTTTTGATGTGTTATCATACTTATAATATATTTTACTACATGAATTGTGAAAATATAATTATTATAACATAAAAGTCGTCAAACACCAACGAAAATATTTGGATATTTTGGATATTTGGATCATGACATAAAGACAAAACCAGCCATTTATAAATTATGCAAAAAAAAACATCTACCAATCCACTATTTACACTAACCCCGCAAAAGTAAATTATTAAAAAAAAGCCTGTTTAAACTGTCCAAGAATAACCGTGCATTTACCGCGACCTTCCGATTCCAGTTTTTTTTATCTCCCCAAATTTGCATAAATGTGCATTTACGCTATTTCACTCAGCATCTACGAGTTTAATGGCCGTAGACATGCATTTTTACTTCTCTTATCTTCACATATTTCGTAAAATTATGGAAGTAATAAATAGAACTGCAGTACTTTAGTGTGCAACAATAATGCGATATGCAAACTTGATTATGCAGAAGTTATATGCGTCGGGCGAAAACGTGTACTTAATGGTGAACAGCTTTAAACGGAGATTTATATGTTTTAGCGTTGTGGACACTATCACGTTACTTCGGTACGCGGCTTAAAAAGTTTGCAATAACTCTTTTTCGAGATTTAAATGTTGGGTGTTCAATGCATTTGGTTATAACTCTTGTATAAATATATTTTAGAGTGTTAGCTTGACTTTTTGAATATGTTTATTTTTATATGTACTGAATTTATTCTAAATATTATTTCGTCAAAACAAAGCTACACTATGCCTGAGTAATACAGGCTTTTTATTCTGATCAAAACCTAAGTATGCCGGAAAGGAATTGCTCTGTACTCCGTTTTTGTGGAAGTTAAATTAATATTCGTGTGTACAAGTAAATTAGAATAAATTGAAAAAGGTGAATTTATCAGTTATTTTTAAATAACTTTAAAACATGAATGAATAATCAACTTTACCTTTAATTACGGAAAGGTAACACTCTCGTGGGAAAATGAAATGAATCACCAGCAGTTGCTCGGCATAGCTTATCTAATTAGTTCGCTGCTCGATGCTAAACAATTTGTTTTATTTCAACCAGTTATCACGAGCACACCATGGGCTTCTCGACTGCATCTGTGCACTGAAACGAATTGTAAACTGTACAATATAATAATGAAATCCAACTCAATAAATTTTAGTGTTTTTATAAGTATTGTTTTGTCAAAGCCATTTTTTTATTCATAAACAGGCGTGCCCTTGTTTTTAATTTTACCTGGTAGTACTGGCCACCAGATAAAATATTAGGGGTTTTACAAATAAACAGAGAATAAGGTTGGAATAGTTATTCCGTGTTTTGTACCCGTCATGTAAACTAGATTAAAAGAGACAAAACTCGGAATAACTATTCGGAGCTTATTCTCTTTTTATTTGTAAGAGTTTAGTTTAGAGATAAGTTAGGGTGAAAGATGAAGCGCACATAACCATGAAACCTAGACCTAACCTCTAACCATCAGAACACACCATCACCATCTCATTTTTATGTCCCCACTGCTGGGGCACGAGCCTTCCCTATGGATGGATATGGAGAACGGGACATAAACCACCACGCGGGTCCAGTGTGGATTGTTGGTTTTTAACGACTGCTAATGCAGCCTGGGCCAACGGCTTTACGTGCCTTCCAAAGCACGAAGGAGGCGAGATGATATATTTTTGGTCACCTGACGATGATCGGCCTTTACGAAAGTTGCTTAACCTTAGCAATCGCAGACCGGGCGCGTTAACCACTGCACCATCGTGCTCCTTATCTAAACACAGCTATGTTACTAATACCACCAACTCAGATTTGGTGGTAGACCAACAGGTAGTACAAGCATACATGTACAACAACAGTCTCTACTACATAAATTTATAAGAACTGAAATATACATAAGTAAAATTTAAACACTGAAAAAAAAAAGACGACAACCTCAGGCGGGAATCGAACCACGCACCTTCCGCATTCCGGGCGGCTGCCTTAACCACTTGTGTTGTCGTTGTGTCGTCTTTTTTCAGTGTTTAAATTTTACTTAAGTATATTTAAGCGTTAATAAAACGCTAAAATATATAAAAAACACTTGAAATATACATATTAAGTTTATACTCTAAAACAAATTGTTATAGCAAAAGTGATGTCAAGTGGGTTTATAAAAAAAATATATATATACCTACATATTAGTATTTGGTTTATAAATTTAATAGCTGTACAATAGTGAAAACATTAATGATAAAATTGAATCTAATAAGCTATTTCTTAAAAAAATTATAATATAATAACTATCTAAAATATATTATTAAAAGGAGTCCCTTTAGGCAAGGTTCCGAAGATACTGGCAGCGTTCCCCCTTTGAATAGCTAGACTAATTCTTCTCTACTTACCTATAGTTTGGTCTTAAAAACAAATACTTGTTTAAGCGAATCCGTCGTTGGCAAAATGATAGTTATATTTATGTCAACTTTTGTAACAAAACTTTCTCATACCAATAAATATGGTCACTAATGTTCTGCCATTGTTTTTTACAATATTTTTTTACTTTATTTGACAGTAGTTTGTTAGAAATATTTTATTTTAAATATCAACCGACCACTTTCGAATTGTAAGACTATATTAAAACGTAAAATTGATGCGTATAAATCTTTATAAAGAGTCACATTTCAATTGTAATGACTTGTTTACTTATTCATCATTTTCCTTTGGGGTCGCAAGCAATGCTGCTTCTACTTACTACAAGTATATGCCCATCATAGGAGAAGCGTCAGAAGGTTAATGGTGATGTTTATAAATAGTTACCACCGTTGACCTGGCGGGGACGACCGGTAAACGTATGAGAGATATACGATAAAACTAGATACTATAATAGATACGATACTAAGCGTACAAGTTTAACCGATGTAGCAAAGACATGTCTGCAGACGTAACGACCGACGATGGTCACACAAGGACCTAACATGGCGACCAAAAACTGGACGCAGAAACGTAGGACGGCAACCAGCTCGATGAAAAGACGACATATAGAGTCGCTGGAAGGAGCTGGTTTGGAATGGCTACCAACAGAGGGTGCAAAGGGAGAGGCCTACACTGCTGAGTGTTGCATCGCATTGGGTGGCGACAGGCCGAAGAAGATAATACTAGGGAAGAAATGTACAGTATTTTCCGTTTTAATGATATTACTTTATTTATTTTTTCATTGGTAAAAACATAAAATGGAGAAATGTCGTGGATTCACCACAAACTTGCCTTCGCAAAACACATCACTCGAGTTCAGCAAATCCGCCATTGCTACAAAAAAATTGCGGATGCGCATGTTGTTTCGACGTTGAAAACGTAACGTCCGTAATTGAAGATGACTAAGAACATACTAAAGTATGCGTGTTGCACACGAAATCACATAAAGATGTCGAGTTTTTTTTATATTTTATCCTGTTACTTACTACGGGTAAGCTTGGCGAAGGTCGAAAGGTGCAAGAGCACGTCACCTGGAATCCTCAACTACTAAGGCACTGGCTATCTTATCTCTAACTGTCGACATGTTTAGACGAAATGATGGTAGCTAGCCACGCGAACTCAAGTCAAAACATCAACGTCAACAAAATCACCTCAAATGTCCTCTCTACCCCTAATTTTTGTTCTGCCGGACAGGGTCCATACATTATTTTAAGATCCTTGTAATACAATTATGAAAAAGCAATAAAGAAATTAATTTAATTGAATGAAATCTAAGACCTACCAAACCGAGGACAAAAACACACCCGCCGCTGGTAATCGAACCCGGGATCTCTGGGTCGAGACACGTATTACACCACTAGACCATAGAGATTAAATTCTCGGCCGGGGGATACAGAATATACTCAACTTGGTTAGTGACAGCGCTTGTTTAAATTCGCCTGGCTAGCTACCACCATCTTATTTCAGTCTGTCGTCACAGCGACAATTTTAATAGCATTGTTGCGTTCCCGCAGTTAAAGTTTAGATAGCCAGTTCTTCAGTGGTCGAGGATTTTGGGTGCAGTAAAGTTCGTTAGCATTTTCAACCTTATCGTCAATAACAACTAGTGACGTGATAACCTAGTGTTTTTGTATCAAACATAAAAGCATATTAGATCCACCTTTGCTTATTTATTGTTTTTTATGTGTACTTTACAATAATGTAACACATATCATACATACATTTTATTCATACAAACTTTAAATAAGCCAAATCTCAAACTCCTCCGTGCGTGCCATGTACTTAAAAAGGGGTACAAAGTTTTAACTTCGCGTTTATTAATATATACATAAGAATAGTAAATCTTTGTATTACTGAACACCTTTATGCTCGTCTAACAACTTGCTAGACGCCTGTTTGTATGAGAAAGGCAGAGTAATCAAGGTGAACCTATAACAGTCATTTGTAGTTGTAGTTTCCTGCACAGATTATATAATTAAAATCACCCATCGTAAATATATATATTTTTTTTATTTTGTTTTATTTTAATTTGGTTTAAAAAAGCTTTTATTGATTTTCTACTATCTCAGTTATTTAGTGTGCTATATGCATTTATATACATCGCAGCCTATAAGCATCCGTTTCTATATCTTATTGCAAATGACGGCGTTCAAACTGGTTCTCAGCTAAGGATTTATTTTGCACTGGATCTATGTCAAGATCAAGGTGGCTAAACACGTTTGTTAGTCAGACTTCTGTTAACTTAAAACGTCACGGACACACAAATAAGTTTAAAGCATCTTCATTTTCACTATTTAGAATAGTATTGACAGCCGCTGACGCGTATGCGCGTTTTCCATAATTGATGTAACTACGGAAAACGCTCATATGCGTTTTTCAAAACTTTAATGTGCATTATGTAGTAGTAGTGTGAGGTCACCAAGAAATCACTACACTTGAAAAATATCGTTGATCTATATCAACAATAATATTATATAATATTAATACAATATTCCTATGAATAGCATGAAGCTGACAAATTAGGTACAATTATCGCATCTTATCAATGTAAAAGACAAAACCATTAAAAAAGCTTAACCAAAACTTATATTGTATGTATAATTAACTAACATAGATTTTTTTAACGTATATCTAATGCTCGTTTTCACTGATGATATCAACTATAATAGGTCACTTCTGTATGCTTCTATTTATGCTATATTATATATTAGGTGACGTTTCACTACAGCAACTATCCCATACCCCTAAAAAAGGGAGTAACACTCACTACTCATGTCAAGATCAATATTTTATAGGGTGTATAACAAGCATACCTAAAATTTAAACACACCTTGCGTGGGAATCGAACCCACGACCTTTGAATAACCGGTCTAATGCTCTGACCGCTGAGCTACCGAGGCCCCAGAAGACTCGTTGGATTCTTCCAGTAATTTGTGATTTACGCTGCAAGGGCAGCAACATCACTGAAAATGCAGTTATTGTAAACACTGTTTTTATATAAGGACTAACGGAAGCGGTCAGGCCAATTCATGTAAATTATAAATACGATACAACATTTATTGGTTCAATATTAATGGCGTTTTCAAATTGCAAATATTTGTAGCCAACAAAGAAAATGGTGGTGTACACACCACATACATTTAATGAAAGGCATGTTTCATTCCGCGGTAACAGTGTTCAATTGAGCATTCCCAAAGAGGATTTTAAAATGTTCCCCAAACTTTTTTGAGCCTTTTAATATTATTCGGGACCGCACGCGCCATCAAAGGCAACTACGCCACTAGATAATGGAATTATTTAAAAAAGTGACATTCGATTACGCGTCCGCTGTAAGCGTCGCATACTAATGTAGCAGAAAAAAAAACAGGATTCCCTCCCCCGCAACATGAATCATCCGAACTTTTAAAAACCCTAAGCCCCTTGTGAAAACAGGATCAAAATCTCTCGTTGTGCTTAATCCCGCTTAATACAATGTGGGGTCATGTTTTAGCTACGAAACAGATTGGGTTCAAATAATTTTTGTTTTGCCATTCTTTTTTCTACTAACAACAAGACGCTCTTTTAATTTGTGCATTATGTTTGTCCGTAATGTAAAACCTAACATTATATTTACACTGCAAACGTGCCACCGCTAAGCCCAAGTCGAGGAAATTGGGAAATAACCCACCAATATGACCTAATTTAGTTTAATTTGGCGACTGCAACAACAACCGTGATCAACGGCTTAACGCGTTTTTTATTATAATTGTTCATATGTATTTAAACCGTACTTTTCATATTTTACTATACTCGTATTCTCATTGTAAAAATTGTTTTTACCCCGGTACAGGTTACAGGCCCTCACTAAGTGTTAATCTCACCTCACTCTATCTTGCTTTGCTTTGTAATGAGGTAATAAAGACTTTGTTTTTTTTATTTAACACAAATTTGATCAATACAGTAATATTAAATAATATAACATAGACAGGAATTTGTGTACCTTCGTAATAATTTTATTATCTCATCATTAGTTACTGAACCAACGAGTATCACCAATAAAGATTGTCTCAAACATAAGACAGTCTCAAAAGTTAGGAAGCGCAAGCTATTCGGAAACACGGTATAATGTGCCCTGCGAAGCCGATACTATAAGTTCGGGAGTTAATCTCAGTTGAGATTACTCCGGCGGCGTGCTGCGCCGTCCGCTCCGTTAGTTGCAGAGTTTGACCCGGCTCCACCATGCAGTTTTATGTCTGTCCCAGGCCGGGTGTAAACTTGGGCAGGACTTGAAGGTATTAGATACGGCCGAATGTTGTTCGTTGGTCGAAGATTCTGGAATGCGCTTACATCTTCGGCTTTATGGTAACTTACTATGGATCTCAATTTTTTTGCTTGGCAGTCCGTGTCTTGATTTTGGCAATAATTCTATAGTCCTAATTTATTTATTTATTTATTTCCATTTGTACATGCCGGCTTACAGAATAATCCAACACGCCGACAAGTCATACAATATACAAAGATGTCAGAAAAGGAAACAAATTAGTAAATTCTAGATAAGATCTATGTAAGTAATCATGCAAAAAAAAAAACAAAAAAAATAACAAAAATACGGTCAAATTACAAGATATGCACGTTAATCTTACATAATAAATATAATATGCCAATAAGGAAAACATAAAAAAATAAAAAATGCATCTGTCAAAAAGTCAAATTACTAATGTCAGGTTACGGACACACTATAAAGACGTCACTGAAATAACCGACTTCAGCACCTGATTTTAGATCACCCACAATCATGCCTCGCTGGCCTGATTAACTATATCGTTTTAAATTAGCAGAATCGAAACGCTTTACTTTTTGTTTGATGCAATTATACAAAGTAAATAATGTTAGCAAGAGTCAATCTCAGTTGAGATTAGCCCGGCGTGCTGTGTCCGCTCTGTTATTTGCGGAGTTTGACCCGGCTCCACCATGCAGTTTTATGTATGTCCCAGGCCGTGTGTAAACTTGGGCAAGACTTGAAGAAGGTATTAGATACGGCCGAATGTTGTTCACTGGCTAAGCATTTTGGTTGGAGCGCGCTTCTAGGTCCCGATTTATGTACTAAAAACAACTCCAATCAAATCTCATCTCACCACAACCGGATCATGTGGTGACTTGATTTTGTAAATTTTTCAATAATCTTAATGTCAAAATTGAACTTTCGATGCAGTTTATAAAAACGTCTCCAATTATGTGTCGTTTGCCTGATTTAGACTATTTTGGCTATAAATGTCACATACAAGTCACTGAGTATAGTCGTTTTTAAAACCGCAGAATCGGAGCCCTGTTCCCTAATTCCCGTAACGATATCGTAGCCACTTAGTTGTTCGTATTCACACCTGTCAATCGAGCCAATTTTAAAGTCGTTCAAACGAAGTTCCATCATAGAGACGCCATCTTTTCACGACATGAAAACCACCCGTATACGGACTGGCGGAAATTCTACAGACTACACACAAAACAGTTTCATAACTATATTACACATAGGTACCTTTTCCAACTTTTAAAGTGAATATATAATCATTGAAATGAAACAACTTTTACGGATCTACTCGCGTCTATTTTACACATTAGTTTTAATTAATGTTTATCCTGACGTTTCGAACCCTTTGCAGGGGCCGTGGTCACAGGGAGACTGAGGTTGTTGGTCGTCTCATAATTAGTTAGTAGCTTGTATACCCTCATTTAAATTTAATCAGATGCGTTCCGTTTTACGCAGAAAGTGCTTACAGTATCTTTTGGTCTGGCAGTATGGTGTTGGGGCTGGGATTCAATATTTTGTATGATGGGATCCCAGGCTGGTGGTAGATTCCAACCATCGTCTCTATTAAAATTACGATGTCTTTGATTTCAATAGCCTCGCGTATCATCCTAGGGATAAATCGTTGTTCTCTAGCGAGTATTTGTGGTTTATCAAATCTGATCTAATGGTTGGGCCCCTTAAGGGAATGTTCCCATACTGCAGACTTATTTTCGCGCCTATGCTTGACGTCGGCTATATGTTCTTTAACACGGGTTCCTACACTTCTCTTTGTTTGCCCGATGTAAGAGAGCTCACAGTCGCAGTCCAGTTTGTACACGCCTGCATCTTGAAGGGGTATTTTGCACTTGACAGGTGGTTGATCTTCTTCGGCGGCTTGAAGTACGTGTTGATTGAAGCTCGCTTTAAGATATGTCCAATCTTGTCAGTGACACCTTTCATATATGGAAGTACAGCAGGTGGGCGCTCGATTGTGGTTGGTTTATTGCGTCTTCTGTGACGAAACTGTAGTACTTTCAGATTATTGTCCTGTAGCACGTGCTTGACATGCGGAAGCTCAGCAGCCTGGATGTTGGATGGATGTTGGATGTATGGAGTTAAGATGATCTAGAAAAGCAGATACTTTATCAGTTGATAGGATAGTGAAGGTATCATCTACGTACCGCTTGTAGAACCTAGGTGTTACCGGTGCTGTGTTCAGGGCCCTCTCCTCGAAGTCTTCCATAAAGATATCGGCGACGACGGGCGAAACAGGGGACCCCATGGCGACTCCCTCTACTTGCAGGTAGTAAATGTCATTCCACAAAAGAAAGCCAGATGTTAGACAATGCTCTAATAGTACTGCATATTCATAAAACATATCTTGTTCTGCTAGTCGTTTTTTGGTTATTTCAATGCAATCCTGTACTGGTAGGCATGTAAATAAGGACTGCACATGAAAACTAACCATAGTTTCATTGTCAGCGAGATGTAGGTTTTTGATATCGTTGACAAATTGGTAGGAATCCTTCACATAAGCTGTTGTGTTACCTCTAAGTGGTGAAAAAACCTTAGCTACATGCCGAGCCAGTCGGTAAGTTGGTGAATCGATCTGGCTTACAATGTATGTGTAAAATAAACGCGAGTAGATCCGTAAAAGTTGTTTCATTTCAATGTGTAGTGTTCGAGTAAACTTTAGAAAACAATATGAATATATAATCAATTTATATATTTATTTATTTATTTAATCTTTATTGCACAATACAATAAAATAAAGGACAAAAGGCGGACTAAATGCCAAATGGCATTCTCTACCAGTCGACCTAAGAGCTAGGCAGAAAAATTGGTAAGCTGTGCGACAAAGAACGTGAATGAAATATATACTACATAAACTTATAAGAACTGAAATATACATATTAAGTTATTAAATTAGGTAATAATAATATAATATACATACCATTAAAAAACTTAAATAAAAATAGACTACATGAACATACTTAAACATAACAGACGAAAAGAAGATGGGAATCTCTTACGTGGGTGTTGTAGAAACAGATTATACACCATTGTTTTAAAGACCATTTTACTTGGAGCTTGTCTGACTTTTTCGGGGAGAGCGTTCCATAATTGAATGGCCTGAACTGTGAAGGAATTCGCAACGAATCCTGAATGATGCAAAGGAGTGGCGAGACGGTGATTATTTGATGAGAGAAGTTGGCGGGCATGAGTAGAGCTTAGGAAACTAAAACTACATTTTAAGTAAGAAGGAGAATTAGGATCATTTAGAATAGAAAATAGAGATGTTAGAATTCTGGACTTACGACGTTGCGGGATGGTCAGCCATAGGAAGATATATGGTCGTATTTGCGTAAACCAAAAATAAAGCGTATTTAGTCATTGAGAAGACGATCCAATTTATTAAGAAGGTCCTTATTTAAATCGGAATAGCCAACATCAGCTTGATCAATAATTGGGAGAATAAGGGCTTGTACGAGCGAAACTTTGCTTTTGTTAGGCAGGAAGTTCTTAAGCCTGTAGAGAGAACATAGCGCAGCGGTGACCCTCCGGCTTATTTCGGTGACTTGAGAAGACCAACTGAGTGTGCTGTCAATTTGCAAACCAAGGTCTTTGACGCAGGAGCAGAAACGAATGTCAACACCGTTATAAGTGACAGGTGAGACAGCAGAGACATTAAGTTTACACAGCTGACGTTGACGTTTATCCATCTATCTATCTAATAACTTTAGTGCACTTACTGCCGTACTCAGAGACGTCAATTAAGTTTAATGACAATTAAATGTCTTTCTTTCCCTATTTAGCGCTATACATAAGAAGGTGACAGCAAGAGACTTAATTGTCATGAAAACTTAATCGACGTCTCTGAGTACGCCAGTAAAACCTGTAATTATGCAGTTATCGCTAGATTTATAACGCACCTACATTATCTTTACCAATGAAAGCAGATTTGATAGCTACCTTTCATTGATAATTTTCTGTAGTTTCTCAACTATTTATTATTGAATGTAATGTTTTGCTCTAATTGTAATAATAACATAGAATTATTTTATCATTATTGTTCATATAATAATAACTCAAGTTGTTCACAAAAACTTTAGTTTGTAATTAAACAATCGTTAGTAATTACGTAGTTTGCTACTTCAACTTACAATGTTTTATGAAACGAGTAATGACAACGGTGGCTCTTATTTTACACTAACACATTAATTTAGACTTGAAATTAAATGTAACAAAGTAAATAAATATTAACATTCTTATTAGAAGCACTCTTTAGGTCTCCACTTGAAAATTAAACAAATTAACAAGACTCATCCATTATGATCGCCTTGATATAGTATCCTCTCACTCACACTCAATACTAAAGAAAGAGACGCGACACGTCTGGTCAAGATGAAGTCAAATGCCTCAAGTGTATGCGCGTGCGCAGTTCCGGCCACTTTCCAATGAAAGCGACAACGGCCTTGCTTCACGGCCCGCGGCCCTCCGGGAATTTTGTTAGCCCACTTATTGTTACATTAACATAAATAATACCAGTTTTTATTTAACTTTGCAACTTCTACGATTGATATCGCAAATAGAATACGAAAACGGTGTGATGCGAATAGCTTTTTTTTTTTAATTCAACCACTTTTGGTACAAGTATACAAAAGCTTACGGCTTACTTATAATGGGAATGGACACGACATATTTATTTTAATAAATTTTATTGTGGCAGCTTTAATAAAACACTTTAAATTGTAGGATGTATGTACGTACGACACAGTTCTAAATATCATCAACCTATAAATATTCCAATGGTGGACTGCTGAATGTTGCACTCGGTTCGTCTCAGATAGCGGGATTTGGCCAAAAACCACTATGCTGGCCTAACGCAGGTTGGCGGGTTTCAACGGCGGGCATCGTTCGACAATAGCCGGGACCAACAACTACACCTACCTTCCGATACACGGTGGAGCTTAACTTGCGTGACGCAATCTAGTCTAGAAGAGAAAACTATTTTGATCTAGTTCCTAAAAATTAAATGTCAATTATTAGGATTAGTAAACAAGTGAAAGAAACTTAACGCATCGTATAAAACTTAATGGCTGGTGTTGAAATCCTCAGTTCTCGCGTACGTAAAACATGTCAAACTTCCGCAACGAAACTTAAGAAAGCAAGATCGCTTTCAGCTTCCTTATGGCATACCTTACATATGTATGTGTTATAAAGTCTCATATAAGTAAGGAAAGCCGGTTTTTATAGATTGTGATTTTTGGATGTTATATTGTGTTCTGGTAGATGGTAGTGTTAATATTAAGATTACGTAACATCCTTACCTAAGCCCATTGCTGATACAACAATTTTAACAGCATTGATGAGTTTATACCCTTGTTTTATGATCTGAGGTTCATACGTTCCTGCAGCAAGAGATAAGACAGTCCCCAGTGTTCTCTATAAGGATTTCAAGCGCACATCCACCTACAGTCTTAACATCACTTTACGGCTTTACGTGCCTTCGGAATCACGGAAAAGCTCGAATGGTATATTTTTGGTCACCCATCCGATGACCGGCTTTGCAAAAAATGCTTAACATTAGCAATCGTAGACCGGGCGCGTAAATCACTGCGGTATCGAGCTCCACTATTATCATTACTTAACATTACGTGAAACAATGTAAGTCGAGCGCATTCTCATTATAGAATCTATAAAAAAAACAGTAAAATTCAAAACTTGTTGAAAATAGAGATTGCATCTTAACATAAATACATACTCGAGACATAGCAAAAGACAAAAGCCTCGTATAAGTACACTCGGCGTCCATACAGGCTTTTAGCTGTATGTTTCCACTCTAACCAACTTGATTAAAACTGGGAGCGACGCAAGCTGCCCCTTATATCCAGCCAAGATGTCCGCTATGACTCTTGCAGCGGTATTAGCAAGTTTATTGCAACTCTCATTTTACACAATATGAGTGAGGATTTAATAACGAAATATATTTGTTTCATTAAGCTTGTTTGAGTAAGAGTTTGGAAAAGATATATATTAAGTTTTAGCAGACTCTCGCCGCTGTTTATCCCAGACTTAGCACACTTATGAATTGTTTTTATCAAAAATCATAAGCGGCCTTGTATTTTTTGTTCTTTGCTGTGTTTTTTTTTGTAGTTTGTGCACATAAATTATGTAATTAATTTTTCTATTCTTTATTATTGATCATCAATAACTTATTTATTTACACTTACAGCTACTTTTACATAAGAATTCTCCTGATACAAAAGCTTCGACTACTTATTATTTTACACCATAAAATTATAAAACTTAAATCGATATCATATGACCATGGTAGCAGCAGAGCTAATATAACACCAACCGCCTTACAAATAAACAAAGAATAAGGTCGGAATAGTTATTCCGTGTTATGTTCCTGTCATCTAAACGTCATTTCAAATTGGAGTAAAAGAGACAAAATACGGAATAACTATTCGGACCTTATTCTTTGTTTGTTTGTAAGGGGGTAAGTAATCAAAGGTCACACAAAATAATCATAATTATTTGCTTTACAATTTGTATACATATATGTAGATATTAATTTGTAACGTCAAAAACAAAAAAAAAGTTCCCATAACGTAAACATTTCCCACTTTCGTGGTTCGAACCTGCCACTGTGGGCAAGACTGGCCTGCGTTTGAGGTCTGTAGCCATTTCACCTAGCCGGCCGACCAAACTAATTGTTTATTGCTGTTTGATGGTTGTAATTCTACCAGCAGCTCGTATTATTACTTTCACCAATTATTGCTGCTATACCTACACCGTATTTTACAAAGATGCTATTTCCTTTTCATTTATTGGAAAGGGACATTCTATACAGCACTTTCTTTATAGACAGTGATAGTACAAACTTTGTTATCACTTATCTATTTAAACTATCATGGTCATGGTTATGGTCACTTGCAAAAGAGTAATTTTTAACGGAATTTTTACCTTTGTTATTATAGAACTTTTATTAATAATTATATACGTACCTATTTAACCGCATCCGTGGTCTTGTCGTTAAGATCACCGGTCTCACATCCCGAGGTCCCGGGTTAGATTCCTTGCGGAGGATCATTTTTGTGTACTCGTTTTGGTTGGTTGGTTTTGCCTCGCTAATTACCTCCGTCTTATCTTAATATGTCGCCATATCATCCTAATTAAATTCAATTAAAATAATAGTCAGAGTAATGAAAATAATAACTCAATAACAAAAAAAAAGAAAGATATATATGATTATTCGTATGTGAACAAGTCTGGAATACCTTTGATCAGTTTTTTATTGTTATAACCAATTTTTCATGACGTTGTTATTCGATTAGCCATAGTTTTACAGTCACCAATTATGCGAAAGCGTCTCAAAACAATTGGTAATACTATGGGTATTTAACTTTTGAAATCTTATTTATCTAATATTTTCAATTTTAAACGCTTTTTCCAGGAGAATCTATTATCAAATAATTTAGATGGGGATCAACGCCAACTCGGTCGGGTGTAAAGAAGGCATGATACCATTTACTAATTAGTTTGCGTCAATCCCCGTTTAAATTCTTTGATAACTATGGAACAAAAGTTTAAAAGTTTACCTATACAGGAGTATCAAATATGGGACCATAAATAGAATCGCCATAAATAGAAGACTTTTGTAAAAGCAAGCATTTAAAATAACTTTTAAATTCGAACCGATCATAAATACAAAAAGGTGTATTTTAAAACAAGTATTTTAAAAATAAATAATAATTGAGGAAAGAGGTTTAATTAAACAAATGAACCTGACTTTTTATTTAATTTAAAAAGTCGTAATAACCATATAATACCCTACTGCTGAGTTTGAGCATTTTTATATGAACGGGTCATAAATTAAAATCAACTATTTCTACGATAAGGTGGTTCATTTCATTACGTACCTAAGTAGCCAAAATACAATAATTTTAACTAGTATATTCTAAGCAGATTACCTTGACATGCAATGTTAATCACTTTGGGACACACAAATTTATTGGACAAACAAGCACGTTTACGTTATTAAGCGGTTATTGTCCCTGCAATAGTTGACAATTGTAAAAGTCAAATGCTCAGCTAACTGCTAAGGATTTCCAACAAAGGCACTAAATGCGACACTTATGCAGCCTTAAACTTTCTTAATGGCTTGTTTACAAACACAATATTCAGTTGTAAGGTGTGAAGCGAAATAAATTCTGATTCGTTAACGTTACCTTGAAAATAGGGTTTCACAGAATATCAGCGTTGCAGGTGATGTTCATGCTTTTTGATTTCTCTCCATATTTTATATTTGTTTTTAATTGATAAAATACTCGATAAAATACTATTTGATATAATTGATTTCATTTAAAAATATATTAGTCATATAGAGTGGCGTTATGTTAGTAAGGGCCGATTTTTCAATCATCGGATAAAACTTATCCTTCTGATAAAGTATTACGCAATCAAGCTAAAATGTCATTTGTTTTAAAAGAAAAGTCATGTTATGACAATACATGTTTAAAATGGTTATCTAATACTTTACCAAACGAATATGTTTTATCCGTCATTTGAAAATCGGCCCTTAGCCGACTATTCCGTATATATGTTACAGTTAAAACTCATAACCGGTCAAAAGTACTTTTAACTGTATTTCTTAGTGTGATGGTGTAAAGTTATAATACATATTAGGTTAGGATAGGTTATTATTGCGACCACAACTTTTTTTTTTTAGGGAGATTGCTAATTTCCTCAGATGACATTTTCAGCTTCACCGGGCTTGTTTGGGGGTGGCGAGGAACGTAAAGGGTCCCTCAAGCCGTGTGAAACGAAACACCTTCGGAGGTTTTCTAAAGGGAACGGCATCGCGCACTAGTGCGCGTCCCCGTGCCCTACTAGATTCTCCGACAGGTTCGGATCGGATCGGGTCGTGACCATAACGCGCGAGCCGAGCGACTGAAGCTCAAACCCTATTTTTGTGCGCCTAAACGACGACGAACAAACTAAGGGCATCGATCAAAAGTACTTTTGACCGGTTATGAGTTTTGACTATAACATATATAAAGGATACCGATGTGGAACTGATAAAAACTTTTAACACTCGTCTCTTTGTAAATATATTTTTTTGAATACCCAAAGATTATCAATACTACAACTATCTGTTTTAATATTAGTTACATACAAATCCAAAACTAGGCTTTTATTCAATCTACCAGAATGTCACAGTAAAATGTCGTTAAAATTTAAGGTCAAAAAATTCATAGGCAATAATATCTGCATAACGGTACTCGTAAACTTCGACGAACCTTTTTTCCTATCAATCTGTATGTTATACTTTTTCGTGTAAATATGACTAAGTCACAACACGGACGATACGCCCAATGGACCGTTTCTTTTATTGCTGCTACATGAACCCCGACCGTATTTATTTATAGCCTCAATCATTTTGAAGTTAAAAACTTTTTTAGTTGTTTAGTTCAAAATGTTTTTGTTTTGTTTATATAATTTTAACGCAAATTTTGTTGCGAAACAAATTACAAAAACACAAATGTTGAAAAAATTTAAGTTAATGACGGTAGTTGTTGACATTGAATGGGTGCCTTTGGCTTTCAAAGTAAAAAAGTAAATAGTGTTGAATAATTTCGGCGGGCTGGTTGAACCACGATAGCTCAATTGGAAGAGCACCTGACCCGGTATGTCAGAAGGGTGCAGGTTCAAACCCTGCTCGTGGAAATTTTTTCAACATTTGTGTTTTTGTAATTTGTTTAGTTCAGTTTTAGTTTTTATTTGTACGTGTTATATTTTAACCAATTCAATCAAATAAGAATCTCTTATTTGTTACAGATTACCACCAGTGCTTAATAGCGTTCAACCAATTTGGTAAGTAGACAGAACAAATACTTTATCTCTTACTTTGTATTATACCTACATATATTATTATGCATTCTTATATGTACTTATAATTATAACTGTTATATATGTTTGTATCAGTAGTATATTAAGTATTTATTATTTATATTTATTTATTTCTGTGCTGTTAGTTATACTATAAGTATTTATGGTGCACCGACGCGACGACAAGCCCACTTCAAACTTAAATATTTTTTATCCATCCAAAGTTTGTCTGGAAGAGATCACTATTAGTGATAAGACCGCCCTTTGTACGTTTATTTTTATGTAGTTTTATTTTGTAAAATGTTTTATTTTTAGTGTACAATAAAGTGTATTTATATTATCTTATCTTATATATGAGACTGCCATTGAGAGTTTTTAACATAAGTTAAGATTTATATGTGATTATGATCCATATATACTTATAACGTTGTATAAGTTAAAACCTCGCACGTGCGCAATTTTTGCACAAAAGATCCCGGTGGGAGAATACTTCGAGTGTTACTGCGAAAGAGAAACCTCAGCAGGCCCCACTAAAGCTCGCACTTATTTATTTAAGCAATATCTAAAAATAAACATTGTTTTGACAAAGAGAATTAGAGTTGCATGCGAATCAAATTGTCTGTAACTGTGACGGACGAAATGCTTGACATACCGACTTTGCCTACGTAAGTCAATTACATTTTACAAATACAGTAATCATTTCAATTCCCTCCGCCGAAGGCTGGTCGTGTTTCATAGGATCACTAGCCCTGTCACGACACTACTACCGAAGTGTATAATCAGAATACTGACTATAGTCTCCCACCTCTAACTGTCGCCCGAGAGACGTCAACTACCTCAGTATAGTGTTTATACCGCCGGCGCCGGCTTAAGCCAGAAGTCCCGGATACAATCAATGATTCAAATTTTGAAAAAAAATCAAGTTTATATATGTAGCCCATTGCTCATCATCATAATTATCATAGATACGCATTAAAAACCAAAAAAGTAACTTGACCTGATATGCAGGGGTAATCATCAACGGCACTTGCGTTAAATACAAATACAAATACAAATCCTAGCGCTATAAGGCTTTTTAAGTAAATAGCAAAAAGGTTAGTCGACATCACAGGAGACCGAAGAGCTGGCAGCTACCTCGGACAAAGAATTAGTCTAGCTGTTCAAAGGGGGAACGCTGCCAGTATCTTCGGAACCTTGCCTAAAGGGACTCCTTTTAATAATATATTTTAGGTAGTTATAATTTTTTTTTTTAAGGTTTTTAGTATTGATTCATAGGAACTTTATACTTGATGTGCTATGTCGTTAAATGGGGTAAATTAACAATACATAAGAACTTGAACTTGAACAAGTGATTATTTAATCTCTAAGAAATAAAGTGACATGTGGGTTGTATCTATTTGAAATGAGTTCGACATTTAATGGTTCTGTGGCATCAGCCAAACAGTGTCTAAATACTCATAAGTATTTTTTTTAAATCAACTATTTAAAGACTATAAAAGCCAGTAAGGAGCTCGCATTTAGTAGGTTACAGTATAACATAAGTTAGTATGTAAAAATCAAGTAAAATGAATTAATTGTAACCAGTTTTGTGAGCCAAATATAAAAAATGTATATACATTTTAGATATACGCTTAACCATCGTAGCGGCCACAATCGAGCAGACTTATAAAGAAAACGCTTTGTTGACCCTTTTACAATAGAACAGCACTAGAGTGGAACTCGTAGCGTACTGATGTCTTTATTAAAGAAAGAAAAGGCTCTTTATAGATACAAGTATGTTGCGCCGTAGTTCACATTTTCACTTAACATTAGGGAAGATTGTGGTCAAGTGCAATATTTGATTCACAAAATGTCGCCCTTGTTGTTGTCATTGTATACATTGCACTCTGGCACACACACAAACTTCATGTATACCTTGGTATATTGTTTTGTAAGAAACTATAACGGATTATAGAAAGGACAAAGTGTTGAAAAAATTCCACGAGCGGGATTCGAACCCGAGCGACGAAATCGAGCCTCGATAGCATAGTTGGTAGTGCACCAGACCCAGAGGGTTTGAATCCCGTACGTGGAATTTTTTCAACACTTTGTCCTTTTTATAATCTTTTATAGTTTCTTACACTTACACTTTGTCTTTTTTCAAATTGTTAATTTGTTCGCAACAAAATTTGCGTAAAATAATGTATAATCATATTCATAACTATAAAAATCATGATAATTGAAACTTTAACAATAGCCATGGTCTAAATATTAAAAAAATTAGGCCACTTAACCACGATTACGAACGATTATCAGTAGCATAATCGGGTAAGTACCTGGTTATAGCATGGAACTAGCGTCAGGGGATTCGCTAAGCGTTATACAATAATTATTGCGTCGATCAGTGCTGATGCAAATGACGACAATGACACTTGCGCAAGCGCCGACACCGCACTTTTGGTTGCGATGTCGGTCTAGATCGCGCGCTCTACTGGAAACGGTTCAGTGCACGTTATCGAGTAACCGCCTCTGTGGTCTAGTGGTTAAGACCATCGGTCTCAGACCCAGAGCTCCCGGGTTCAATTCCCAGCGGGAGATACATGTTTGGTGGTAGGGCTTGTCTGTCCGCCTAGTTAGCTACTCCCATTTTATCTAAATATGTCGCCATCAAATCAACATTAGTATAGTAGCATTGTTGTGTTCCGGCAGCTAGAGATAAGAATCCAGTGCCTCAGTAGTTGAGGATTCCTGGTGAGGTGCACTTCAACCTACGCCTTTATCATCGCTTAACTTCAGGTGAGACGAAGGTCAAGTGCTACCCGTAGATAAATTTATTAAAGTATTTCTACGAGCCCTTTTTTGAGTTGCTAATGGAACCTTTTAAACTAAAAACCTTTAAAAATATGGGTAATCATCGTTAGCATATAAATGTACTTCTGCTGACCCTTACCAAAAGTATGAACGTACATGGGGATAGGCCATTACTAAACACGTTTACCCAACAAGGGTTGGTAGATTAAGGATTTTGAATGCCTATTTAAACATAGAATTTTTTATATTCTGTTTATATCATAGACTAGTTGTTGCCCGCGACTTCGTTCGCGGAAACTACAGTAAAAAAAAAGTATCCTATATGCTGGTCTGGGTCATGGTCTGTATATGAGGAAAGTTTCAATAAAATCCATTCAGTAGCTTTTACGTGAAAGAGTAACAAACATCAATCCACACTTACAAACTTTCGCGTTTATAATATTAGTAGGATTTGATTACTAACTCGCATTTGGCTAGCGTGGTGATTAAGCCAATACTTTATTGTAGCGATGACTTCATTTCAATGATGACGACCTTTACCTAGCTGTAGGACAGTATATAGACGAATTACTTATATGTACCATACTTCTGTTATCATATATTTTGGCACAGTCACCTGCGCTATGATCACTTCGTTATTAACTTATCTAGACAGATAGGATATAAGTATGTGAATCTAATAGCAGACTGGGCTTCTTGAATTTACAACATTTCGTTATCAATGTAACTTTATACACCTAGTCAGTTTTTTTAAATTTTTTTATTTATTTATATCACAATAATTTGTTTGATAAGCATCACAAAAACCGTTTGTCAGTTTGTAAGGATGCTTAAAGCATCACAAAAAACATAAGAAGTAATAAAAATAAAAATAAATAAACGAGGCTTATAGTAGTCGCATATGATGTACAACATTTGACATCTCACCTTTTGAAATCAACATTACAATAGAAAATAGAATATTGAATTAACAATGACGTATATTTTCTTCTCTTTTTTTTCTTTTTATTATTTCGCTAGCAAACTCGCAAACGAACTACTGACTGAGATATATATTTTATGCACTGGCTTACTTTAAGGATAAGGAGACTGCTGAAGGTAAGCTTCAGTCTCACTGTTACTGTTACTTTTTCTACGAAATCTCTCTCACAAATCTATATACACATAATGACTTGTCCTGACTGACTGACTCAAATTCGCCGAGCATAAACCGCTGAAGCTAATTAGATAAGATTTGGACTGTAGGTTAACTGAGTGGCATAACCAGCCATTAAGAAAGGATTTTACGGAAATCACACCCTAAGGGGGTCAAATAGGGGGTGAAAGTTTGTATGAAAGTCCGTTGGTTTTGAAGTTAAATACATGAAAATTGGTATTTGGGTTCTTGAAAAGAATAAAAGAATAACGTGTTTCAGGAATTTTGTTTATTTTTCTTTAAATGAGTAAAAAAGAGAAAAAGGTTTTTTGGGCAAATCGTTATTTTTAAAATAATAACTATCAAAATGAATATTTTAATCAATCTTTACATTTTTCAACAAAAATAAAGAATTACGTGTTTTAGCATTTTTCGAAAAACCTCCCCTAGAGAGGTAAAATAGGGTTAAATCCTTCGGTATTTGGACTGATTAGACATATTCCTTACAGATCTAATCTTGTAAATCTATTTTATTATATAAACTTAATAACAAAATTATATAAATAAAATTAGATAATCTAGAATAAAATCTTCATAAGTTTGGATTTTATTTAAAACAATTACAAGTCGTGTAGCCCATGTGAGCAAAGCCGCGAGCAAAAGCTAGTTGTATATAATATAGAAGACGAGCGGAAAGATGTTACACATCAGTAATAATAATGAGTAAACAATCAATTAAAAAGGTCGTATTCGATTCAGAACCAACAGTACTGAAATATCTAAAAGAATTGTTGTTATCAGCACAATGCTTAGAAGAGTTGATCTCTGAATATTCACATATATCTTTTCATATTATGAATGAAAATGTAATCAGTAATGTTTAACTTTCACTCGCCGTTTCATACAGTAATATTTTAAAATACGAGTATACTAAAGCCACACCAAACATCTTTACAGAAGTGAATAAGACATAATGGATGAGCGTACATAAACGCATATGTTACACAATAAAACAGTTAAAAAGTTACAGCAAAGTGTCCGAGGCGTTCCGTCATCGCACGCTCTGTGCTCGCATTCAATGACGAACGAAAAAAACATCTGGTAATTTAGGCGTAGTAAGTACACTTCAAGTTCATGAAAAGATGGACCGTTTAACAGTTTTAAAGTATTAAATCATAATACGTTCATTCATCATCAACCTATTGCTTATTTCTAAGTTAGTAAACAAGAAAATGGAAATTAGAAAGAGCTCGATGGTTGCATATAAGCCTCTCTCCATGCTTCCGGCACACGTCCATATAATCACGTAAATACTCCGGGGACAACCCCACTGCACCGCTGCTCCGCTATTGGTTGACACGATTGCTGAAGCTAAGCAACTTTCACAAAGGCAGGTCATCGGATGGGTGACCAAAAATTTATCATATCGTGCTCCTCCGTGGTTCGGAAGGCTCGTAAAGCTCGGTCGGATCTATATCATTACCAGTTTATGGCCCGTTATCTCTATCCATCCACTGACATCGAGCTCCTCGAATCAATGAAAGAACTTCATGCTCCTTGAATCGCTCGAAATTTGTAAGAAATTAAATATAAAATGCCATTAGAAGCAAAATGCCAAACATACTTGCAATCATAGTAATAATATTCAACATAAGCCAAGCACGATCAATCAACAATGTTTTGCTCTGCTGGGAAACAGCACAATGCAGGCCAGTGTCACGCTTCTCAGCATTCCAACCAATGATACTTATTATAATGTGCAAAGAAATTTAGTTTTGTCTTTAGTATATTGTCATAGTTTTAACGATTGTTCTTATTCGATTCTTTTTTTTATATCTTACGGGTAAGCACTTGGCCTTCATCTAAACTGATGTTAAGTGATTAGGCAAGAAGGTGGAAGCATTTCACCCGGAATCCTCAAGTACACTCAGTACTCAGAGGCACTGGCTATCTTATCTTCAGCTGCCGGAATACAACAATGCTACAAACGTTGATGTTATGGCGACATATTTAGATAAGATGGTGGTAGCTAGCCAGGCGGACAAACAAGCCCTACCACTAACTAAACGAGTACACAAACACATGTACTCCCCGCTTGGAATCTAACCCGGGACCTCTGGGTCTTAACCGGTGGTCTTAACCACTAGACCGGTAAGGTACGCATAAGGTCCGCAAGAAATTATAGAGAGTTACTTAAGTACTGAAGAAAAACATTTACACATAATCTAAAATCAAAGGCGGTCTTATTGCTACATTTCTTTAGTTATTAATGGGTGCTTAAAATAGCTCTTAAGTTTAGATGTGACATATCACGACACACTTTCACATACAACGTTTTTTATTATCACAATTAACCATTTATAAAATATGCCAATAATGTTAACATACCTACTTTAACATAACTGTCGTTAATAAATCACAAATTGATGTATGTGACGTTTAAATCATCATCACAATATTAATCTTTTAAAAGCTTATTATAATAATTGAAACATATCAATCAATGGTCTTCTATCAAGATTGCTTTCACATCAATGATCTCTATCTCTATCAGCATCAATGCTCGCGCTTACTCAAATATAAGATAAGAGTACCATATCACATATTATCATCATAGTAATAATACTATGATTACACAATTATACTATATTAATGTAATCACTAATGATAAGTAATTGAAATATTTACGCAGCTTGATTTCGATAGAACTGTAGTTGGAAGAAAAACGGCTGGTTCGGTTGGCAAACTCGTGCAAAATTTTGACAGAGAATGGCAAAAACGATCGATTGAAAAACAAAACAAATGAAAGTTAAAAAAAGATAAAAAGGCTACTCTAAGGAGAACGCAACAGAGCTATTACTACATGATATTGTATAAAGAAGTTTTACATTAGGTATACAATTTTTTTATATACTTCACTTTTTTCCACGTTATAGCGCTTTGAATTGCATCTACCATGTCATTTCCGTTGGTAGACTGGTAGAGAATGCCTCTGACATTAAGTCCGCCATGTTATTAAATTAAAGTAAAAAAAATAAATGCATTTATAACTCAAACAATGTATCATGTTCACTTTAGTACTTACCTATCTTGCGCACAGGTAGAAAAGAGTTCAACGCGCTCGAAAGCAGCGCGTGCGCATGCAATAAAACTTTGTAATAATTTAAGACTTAAAGCTTACAGTAAGCTTTAAAGATAAACCCCTTCAAACACTGACTCATAAATTAGCTTGTTTTGCTTTTGTAGTACTTACTGTGTGGCACTGTGAAATTTATCATGATCATTTTAGTACTGTGATTTTGCACGTAGGTAGAAAAGACTTGAACGCACTCATATCGGCGCATGCGCACACTATAAAGCTATGTAATTGCATTACGATTTAAAAATAAATTATGGGCCATTTGTTTGTTAATACTCTACCTAAAGATCAGCTGTAGCTTAAGCTTTTAGTTAAACCAAACTAGAACACTACAATACACTAACAAACACTACATATATTACAAAATAGCATCATCCTTACCATCGATATATATGAATGATAATATATATATGCTATGCTACATAATCTTAATTTCTAACTAAAATGAAACTAATTTAAACAACTCTGAGTTTAAGTTGCTAATATATTTTTTATAGAAAAATCAAAAGTGACGAATGGACTAAATGTTTGGTAAAGATAATTTTTTTATTGTTTTTGTATACAAAGTTTGTTTTTATTGACATGATTACCATGCTGACGCGAGCGTAATGAAAATTTACTACGTTGATGGGTTTCGCAGCATGTGCTTATCAATCATTCCAATAATAACGCAATTAGCAAATTTAATTAGTGTTGTTACGAGATATCAGTAATAATAAATGGTGACAAGCGTCCAGTGGTTACCGGTTATCTCTGATCAATAGAGGCGGGTTTATTGATAGTAAAGGTAGTTTTCATTGTATGTACTTTACAGATTTGCAGTTAGATTCGTTCATAAAGTAAACTGTTAAAGTAAATTTTTCGGCAATTAATAAGTTTTAATAAAAGAATATACTTTGCGGCAGAGTTCTCTAGTATGTTTTAGATAATTAATATTTCGATTAGGATTTTCTATTGATGACGGCGGGCGATGTCGATATGTTCAAGTTTTTCAACGTACACATACATTTTCCCCTTCGTAAAGGCTGTATGTGGCATATCCCTTCGTGCTTTGTGACTCGCATTATGAGACAAGCAAACACGCGCTGTCACTGTCCAAAGGACTTCGGGTGGACTTCTTGGCGGGAAAGTGAAGAGTCATGTCTGCGGTTTTGTTTTATTTTTTAAAATTGGTGTTATGTCGAATATCAATGTGAAATAATGGTGGATTATTTACCGTTAAGTGTTCGTGAGTGTGCATGAGTGTTGGCAAATGAAACAAACCAGTGCAACGTTACTTTTCAAATTCTCACAAAGTCTGCGTGAGGACTTAGTAAAGCCCCACATCTTTACTGAGATACTTGAGGGGTTGGGGAGTAATATCATTTCTCACTTCCCATTTCTATTATCATTCATCATCATCAATATTGTTTATTTATATATTACATAATACTATGAAGATAGAACGAATGGATAGGCTTGATGGATTTCATCCGGAGCCGTAAAACAATAAAAAAAAAACTTCGGAAATTTAATCGATCTGGGAGACTAGAGATCGCCGCCTGAGTCGGTATTTTCACAAAAAAGCAGTTTGAGCTATATGAAGTTATCCAAAGTAATAAAAGGAAAAAATCCCTGTTACTACCGTGTGACTCGAAAGTCTGCACCCGGAGACGTGTTTCAAAGATATTAGCGTTCGGCATAAGTGTTTAATTCCCAGAAAAGGTACATTTCATTTATTTAAGTTCTTTGTGTTTACAACTTTAGTTAATTATTAAAAACCACAATTCTTTGCTATTCTTCTTGATGACGGTATCTACACATGAAATGGTTGAAATCAATATTACAATAGAAAATAGAAATCATAAAGAGAATGCAGTAAATTACTCATTAGAAGACATTTGATATATCAAAATGATGACACAATATGTCACATATAATATTAATATGTCTTGTTCATAAAATCGATTTAAAATTTACAAAATGTCGCGCGCTTGCGCGCTTCTCCGACTTCCTGTTACACTCTTCCGTCCCATTTCTACAAAATCACTCCCACAAATTGTATATATAGAAGGCGAGCGGAAAGATGTTACACATCAAAAAACACTTTTTATGGTTCGCTTATACCCATAATCATGTAGCGGCTTAAAACCATTCATCATCATCATCTCAGCCAAAAGACGTCCACTGCTGGACAAAGGCCTCCCCCAAATCATCATGGGGGGTATTTACCGTAATCGCCACGCTTGGCAGGCGGGATGGCGATCGCAGTAGGTTGAGGTTAACCTCAGAGAGATGCTGCTGCCCATCCTCTGGAATGGTCCCTTAGTCGGCTTTTACAACACCAACGGGAAGAGATGGAGTAGTGCAATTCTTAATCCCCGGCACCACACAGGGTTTAAGCCATTGTTTTTACTCCATAAAATGCTTTATGTGCAAAGCATTTTTTCAAGCACCAGGACGAGGGGCCGCAACCTATAACAAGCACTTGTTGGATAATTATGGCAGTAACAGTCATATCAGTCTTTATAATACCGTAACTCGATCATGAAATATTTAAATAAGCTGTCTTTAATAAAAAATATTTTGAACTTGCATTAGGATGTTCATAGTCAGGGTCACTGACTACGCCGCGTGACTTAAAATCTGTTCTTGAAAAAACGAACAAATGCAAAGTGATATCAAAGCAGTGCCTTAAAATCTAGAACGGGAAATGTGGATTAGGATTTATGGAACCTGCTCCACTACACATAATATGCGCATAACATATCGGCAGGGATAGTTCAAAACCGCGTGAGTAGCATAAGTGATTACGGCGCAACTACTCTTAAAAAGGATATAGCAAACCAGCGCATGATTGACGTAATTTACTTAAAAAAATAACTTAATTAATATATGCAGGAGCTAACTCAATTGCTATGTTTCTAATACGTACGTTAACCACTGACAAAATAATAAAATATTAATTTATTTTTTTGTATTAAACACTTTCGTGGCGATACTCAATTGCTACTTACGCGTTTTTGAACTATCATAGACGTTATATGTTATGCAGGGTTAGTCCGGAACATACGTATGTTAATGCTACACTCGTAAAGCGACGTTAAGCTAGCTCATAAAATATAACGTATAGCAGATATTATCTCGGAAAACTTAATAATAATGTGTAATAACATGATATTTACTTAAATTTATATTATGAAAGACATAGTAACTCTTATTATGATGATTTATTTTTAACATTAAACAAATTCCAAATTATTATTTGTTTTCAAGTATTTTGCTAACATAGTAATTTTCTTAATGTAATATTAAACCAATAATATGTATATGTCAATTGATAGAGAACACATAAAAGGAGACATTAAAGCTGCCAGAATATAACACTAGCCTTCGCAAGTATTTCAAGAATATATATATACAATATATAAAATTCATATTCTTTTTAAATTAGTATGTTGTATGTAATGTATTGTGTGTCGATTTTGTTGTGTACTATTTTTTTAACTAAATCCATCAAAAATTTTTACAGTGCTGTTATTTAAATAAATATGATACTGTAACAGTTAAAAAAGATTAATTAAACAAAACATACAAAAAAAATTCAATAATGACAGTTAATTACTTATTAAAATCATTAGCGATTGAAAAAAGACGAAATGTTGAAAAAATTCTAAATGTTGAAAAAATTCGAAATGTTGAAAAAATTCGAAATGTTGAAAAAATTCAGTTTGTAATTTGTTCGCCACAAAATTTGCGTAAAATTATATGTTAATAATCATCATTAGCGATATTCGTCAGTTGTTACGCGTATTTTATTCAGAAAACGAACAATGATTAGCCGTTAAGCCGTTCCAAGTAACCTAATTGACACTTTACGATGAATAATTACTACGCTCTATTAATTTAATCCGTCACTTTGATTCAATATTAATTAGTTTAATAATTTCGTTCACTAACTTCTTTGCTTGACGTCTGAAATGAAATTTATATACCTATAACTTTTTTTTATGTAACTCTCACTACGGACTTAGGGTTGGCATATAAACACTTTTATATAATATATTTGAAACAGAAGACGTATTTTTAATACATTGGTTCAAAACAGTAAAAACAGCAAGTAAATACAAAAAAATATAATATAAACACGTAAGTTCACTTTATATAGTTTTTTATTTAAACATAAAAAGTCCTGTCAGAAATGTAGAGAGGTAATTAATACATAATCTTAGGAGTGTTATGTACAGCGTTCTAGACACGTTGTTTCATTTTTTTTTTTGTTTTACCAAATATTGTAGCATTGTGTACAAAATGTACAAAAGCTATTGCACTACATACCAATACTTCACAGTTAATTTAAAAAAAAATGTGCAATGTGACAACCCTATTCGGCGGGAAACATTGGCACAAACGAGCCGACAGGTTTGTCCGCTTTCTTCCTCACATCACGTTTTATCGAATCGCTCGAATCTCGCATTTCCTGTATTGATACAACATTTGTGACGATGCATCGATATAACACTGCCATGCTTCATATATCTTTGTCACGTGTTAAGTTTTTCTCGTCTGGTGCAATTGAAATATGAAATTCAAGTTTTACGTCATTTATAGCAATGTAAAGTTTAATAACATACAACGAAATAACATTTTTATAAGAGCATCATAATTAGTTTTAAAAGTCCATCACCGAGACCTTTATAGGATGATGATGACAACATACTGCAGTCATAGACTATTAGTCTAACTATTATCTATTAGCAACTAATTTTCGACTACTAATTTACAACGCTCAGGTTAACTAGAAATAAAGAAAACATTTATTATACGCTTTCAATAACATTATTTCAAATTCAAAAACTTTAATAAACTTTTTAACTTCGTCCTAACTTTTGAGCTACTTACTGTAAAACGTAAAGCAGACAGCTAATTACAGACAACTCAGAATTTTCGTAGCTTATTAACCTGTGCTGTTTTACCTGCAGAGGTCAACTCAATTAACCTGAGGCAACACATGAGAGACAGGCGGAACTACTAAGCGGAATTATTGTTTTGACAAGCGATACATTACTCGTGCTTAAGTACGACGTGCTATGCGTGTACTGAAATATGCTTTGCCGCCGATATTGTAATAAGCTCAATGGCATAATACTTTAATCTTGTTTAAACGTTTAGGCGGTCACCGGTGACCGGTAAACATTTATTGTTTCTATTGCTTGTGACAACCCTTTTTTAAACTAGGTTTAAATGCTTTACCTAATAAGGTGGACCGACGATCTGGTGAAGGTCGCGGGGAGCCGCTCGATGCGAGCAGCACAAAACCGGTTGTTGTGGATCCTTGGGGGAGGCCTTTGTCCAGCTGTCTTTTGGCTGCGATGATGATGATGGTGAAGAAAATGCTTTGCGCATACACCGGGGCTAGGGACGACCTAGAGGTTTGTGGGAGTCTCCTCCTCTTCTTTCGACCAGCTACTAAGAACTTGACGAGGGTAGGGGAGGTATGCCCACTAAAAACCTAGAACCATCCCACCCCTGCCACGGGGATGGCTCGGGATCACGAATCACAAGAACCGAGTTAATGTGACAACCCCATAGAAGCACTTTTGACGTGTGGTATATTTCTTACAATCTTCATCGCCGTCATCAAGGTTGGGCTATAAGTCCATCACATAGTCCAATCCAGAAATTAACGACTGCCTTTTTTTTATGATTACTACTGGGACCATAAGGAGGAGCTTGAGATATTTTAGTTTGATCACCCATACGCTGATCCCATATGCCCAAAATTTCTTGACCTGCAAGATCAATGATCTTAAAGGTTTGACGATCTATAAATCGATGTGCCATTGAGCTTCTTGAGTTATAATCTCATTTTCTTTTATGTTTACATTTTTTTATCTTGAACAAAGTTGATTCCTCGTTTATCATCGGCCTATTTGTCAGGTCACTTATACTTTAAATGTGTTATAATTTCTTTAATAAAGGATTGTTTACAGTGAAAAATCGATATCAGCTTTACAAAAACTATAAATATTATTTTATGTTCGAATGGAAACGCGTCAGCGCGTAAACTGTGTGTAAAAATAGATTGATTTTCAAACAATACATAAATTTATGCACTAAACTTGAAACGCTTTTAAACGTTTTGAAACGTTTTGAATAAACTTAAACTAATAGAACCGTAAAAAGTATAAAAACAGTTGCTAGTTCTTTCATTCGGTTGGCTAAAATTATTCACTATCTGCCCATGACGACCGGACCGAATTCTTTTTTGTGAATTCCTACATTCAAAACCGTGAGCCTTAATAAGCAATAAATAAAAAAATCTAGTCTCGAACTCGTGAGGTCACGTCACGCGGCCATTAGTACCTACCGTAACATAAATACTACCTATTCTTTAGTGACGCGGCCAACTAGCTTCCTCATGCTTGCCAATATGACATCATGGCAAATAGTTCGTGGGCCCACTTTAATGGAAGAAATTGTTTTCCGATTTGCTCGAAACAAATGTTGTAGACAACGCTTATTAAAATAGATTGAATAACTTTGCCTTAATTGCCTTACAAACATTTTCAATAAAGAAAAATAGGAAAGAGTTTTAACGTGTCGGCATTTAAACTCGTTTCGTCAAAGGTTGAAATTCTTTGATGAAACACGAAAGTCACGTGTAAACAAGTGAAATATCGAACGAATAACGAACGAGTAGATTCTTATCATCCATATATTGTTGGCAAATAACAAAGCCTAGTTCCATTTATTTATTACATCAAGAGTTGGACGTTTCTTCGAAACGCCACTTTCATTAATCATTACACTTAGAAATGGTAGGAATTCCAAAGATTCTACAAGTATTTTGTAATCGCTTAAAATCTTTGTCCGGTTAATAGAGCCTAGGATTTTCACTTTCAGAATTACAAACAGGCAGAGCGTCTCGAAACTTTCGCAGTCGGAATTTAGGGATAAAAGTTTTTTTTTTATTTTAATTTAAACGACACGCATAAAAGTGATTTGTCATAGTGCTTGTTGCCAGCATCTGGCCGTGGTTATAAATCGCGGAGTTTCGGCATTAGCGCGGCCCGTCCGGCCGGCCGTAACGGCCAGGTAATAATTCCAATCTGCAACGCCATCCCAACTTCGGAACGGGCTAACTTAAACACATTATCTTTTAATTCCAACCAGGCTGGCGGACAAATAAGAAGCCTCACTAGCACCGGCGCCAAGTTCGTCCCGCGAAATAAATTGACACAGGAGATCCGCCATCCCGTTCGCTTGTTTCTAAAGCAATGAGATACGAAATTCTCATTAAAATTTCCAGAGTGGAAGACGGAATCCCGGTGCTCCATTCAATTCCGCCTTTTGAAACTGAATCACAAGTTTTAATGAATTACTCCGACAATAAGTATTGAACGTAAAAATTGGTTGCTCTGTCTCGATTAATTGCGTTGAACACTTACAAATGCTGGGAATAGCACTCGTAACTAGAGACTCGTTAAGTCTAATTAACAAACTAATTGATTACATTGTATTACCTTCTTTGATGGTAGCACAGTCGTTCAACGTCAGTGTGCTCTTATAAGGTGTTGCATTGACACTTATTTCAAAGGATTTGTTCCTTGTGCTATTTCGTAAGCAGCTCGATCCGTATTTGCAAAGTAGCACGTCTCAATGTTTATTTTCACAATCTTTTAGGACTCGTGAGCTTTATTAGCGCACGACGTATTATTAGGAAGCAATGATACGGAACCGTTTTGAGTAGGTAGTCACTTCACACGTAGTGAATCACGGTCAACAATGTATGCGCTCTGGAAGGTTGTCGTAGTTACAAAACGTAACTTGACCGCTAGTGACGTTTTTGCATACCGGACTTATATACCTACACAACGAATATAATCATCTCCAGATATTTTTTTTACTCCATCCGGTGACCCCTTTCTTTGTGAAAGTTGGTTAACTTTCAAGATCTCAACCCAAAACGATCAAGTCATCAAGTTCCCCTAAAGATTAATAATACATAAAAGAGATGTGCAATAAATAGGTCATAGACTACGGTGACTATATCTATCAAGAAGGCAACATGTAAGGTGTCTTAATTAAAAAAAAAACTTTTGAAATCCTAAATGTAAGTGACAACCTTATTTCTCGGAGTTCCCGGTAAGTGACCAGCTGCCTTGAGCCGTAGCGCTCGTTTTCATCTCACCTTGTAGTATGCTAATCGACACCTGACTTTTCCAACAGGATGAAATTTAATTTCTCCGCTCGGCCCTGTTAGACGTAACTTTTTGCTAAGTTTATCAAATAAATACTTACTGATTAATTTCGGCGACTCATTCACAGTATCATCGAATGAAACAAGTTTAATTAAGAAGTTCAGTTGCGACTTTGCGAAATTCAAATGGGCCCCTCTGCCTGCGAGATGGGACAGGACGCCGTTAATTTTTAACAAATTCCTTCTAGAATATATTTTCAATGTGACTGGCTGCGGAGTCGGCTTTATAAAATGTTGCAGTTGGATCGCATGTTAATCCCATGATTAAATATCCATAAATATCCATATATTTATTGACATTCGTCCTAAATCAACGACTTACTTAAAACATTGGTACATTGGTTATATCTTTGGTGTCAAAATGAACAGGCTACGACCGCTTATTTTTTTAATTATTTTATTCTGACGATTCGAACCTTTTGCAGGCTCCGCGATCACGAAGTACTCGTAGATTCACGAGTAGATTCTTCTTTTTATGAATTATTTATTTCATTTTAATTTCTAGTGTTCGCGAAAACAACATCATTTAAGTGTGCGTAAAATTATGGACTATCTTTTCTATTTATATATTATATATCTGGTTCATCTAAAAGTGGTTTGAAAGATTTAATTTAAGTGATAATAACGCCCTTTTTAAGTTTAAATTCTTTTATTTCTTTGTCAAAAGTTTTTATTCTGGTGTACAATAAAGTATATAATCAAATCTTGTTGTTTAAAACGTTAACAGCCCGTACAACTGGTTGTCGCAACATCGCAAACAAGTTTTCAGTTTGTCATAGTCTAATAATCAATCTAATTTACAGTCCAGTTTGAGCGATAGGGCTATAAGTCACGCATGTGTTATGCGCCCACAATAGACACTATCTTAATACGAAACAATCATTGAAATTTCGGATGGGTGATCAATCATCATAACAATTAGAGCCATTTCTAATTGACGTTAAATAGCTATGATGAAGTAGGTACCTAAGTACGTACGTAGTCACGATTGACACTATGTAGCAACAATTAATAGTGTGACCCTTATTTTCAACAAAATAAGGTATCCGTGGTCACTGGGGGAAACCGTCACTTTATCGCAATTAATTAGATCGAATTTTATTTCCCATAACACTATTCACCGATGTTTTTATTAATTAATGAACAATTCCGCGAATCTCATTATATTGCATATTTATTTTCTCGAATAGGTTTTATCACTAAACATACTTCATCGTTTTTTTTTTCGTTTTTTTTTTATTTCAACGATATATAGTTAGATCGATGTTTATTTTCTTATAATTTTGTTTACACGTAAGTTTCAGTTCGCAAAATAGTCGGTTACATCAAATTTCACTTCACTTAAGTCATTGTACATCGAAAATACAAAATACTAGCAAAGTTCACATATTTAAACGGGATTTAATGCAAAACTACTTAGTAAAGGCATTTCTTTCATTCGGGCATACCTTTTAAACCCGACGTTTTTCATTTTCCTTGTCCTTTACTTTACGGGATACAATACTTATATCATCAATGTGAGTAATTAATTTTAAATTATTAATATTGCTTAAAAAAGTTAACACGTTGTGATTTCTGTAATATTGCGCTACTAAAGTCAAATCATTTACAGAAACGAATCGCTGCAAAACCGACTCCACGTAGTCTTGTCTGCCTTACGCTAGAGTGCAATATAAAAGCGCGTAGGCGCGGAGGGGCGAGGCGGCCCGTGAGCTGAGGAGCTGGTGGACGTAACGCTCGCCGCGTGGGCCGGCCAAGCAAGTCGACGCGGCGGCGGTGAGCGTTACATCCATCTGCGACGATAAGCTTGCGTGGGACCACCGGAGCCCCGCAGCGCCGGAGCCGTGACAGAAACAATGCCTGCTGCATGCTGCATGTTTGCTTGCATGCTGTATGCTTGCTTGCATGCTGCATGCCTGCTGCTGTAGTTATGTAGTTAACGAGTATAATTATTAAGCTGTAGTAGGTAGGGAAAAAATATTAATATAGAACTGACCGCAACACAATTTATCGTCAACAGGCGAATGCATCGTTCGATTAAACGTTACTGCGATAAAAAGGTGTTAAGTGAAAAAGTATTATGGGTTCCGATAAATATTGTATTATGGTTGGCTTTTAATAAGTTGTATTCCAGGCAGGTTGTATATTGATCCGTCAACTCGATTGCAATTTAGATATCAGATTATCTTATTTAAAAAAATCTCGTGTCACGGTGATTGTGGTCGCACTACTGCGAAACGGCTCAGCCGATTTTTGTGATATTTTTTTTATACAGTTGGTAGGTATGAGAATAGGTCGTAAAGTATATTTCATATCGCTGGGTGATTAGGGTAAATATCCCTATCCAGCGATATGAAAAGATATCTCTATCCAGAAAAATTAAATAGCAGAACAACGTTTGCCGGGTCAGCTAGTGGTTATATATAATTTAACGAAAATTTTGTTGCAAACAAATAAAAATTTGAAAAAAAGTGTTTAAAACATTCCACGAGCCAGATTCGAACACGCACCCCATGTCAAACCGGGTCAGGTGCACTATCTTAATGCTATCGCGGTTCCGTCCAACCTGTTTTGATGTCTTTTGAATTTTAATGACTACCTCCTAAAAAAAGTATCTAGTAAGAAATAACCTGTACAGCCTATATATATACTTCCCACTGCTAGGCAAAGGCCAGCATTAAAAGAAAGTCATCGCTACAATTGGTATTGTTGGCTTAATCGAAATAATAAGTAATATCTACATTATTGTAATAAACCTCATAACCCGCGGCAGGGTCGTTGACGTTGCGACACAAACTCTCTCCGCGACCTCTCTTCGACCTTTGATGGACGCCAGCCGTTATGCAACGCATTATGTGGAAGTTATTTAAGACTTATATTATCAATATCTATCCGGAAACACGTTCATTATTGACGACTTAGGAAGAGCTGTTGCGAAATATTATTTTTGTAAATGCCATATATTTGTTGCCTGAGCCAAAAATTATTTAAAAGTTTGACATTTACATTGCAAACTATGCAGTCAGTTAAAACGTTGTAATTAAAAATGTATATTTGATTAAATTATAGCTACGGCTATATTACGTAGTCATATTTTTATTTAGGTATAAAAATTTCTCTTGTGTAACAGATGTAAGTAATATTAAATAAACAACAGCGAAACTATTGTTATTAATAGCTTATTTAGTACACAGTATGTATTTGGGACAGTTAAAAACAAACAGACAGACTTTAAAATAATGAATCCTTCTAAACCTCAGTAGCTCAATTGACAAGCAATGGATCGCAAATAGTCGAGAATAGAGTCCCGCTTAAGTGAAATTATTTTTTTTTTTAATTTCCAATGCGAATATTACACATCCCGTACAAAAATAGCGTGTAATTATCAGTTTTAAAAGTTACAGATATATCTAACGGCTTTTATATTGCTTACCTAGTGTTCTACTAAATATACCTAAATACCTACGTAAACGACTTTTCTTCGACACTTTAATTGGGTGTCTGACATTTGAAACACTAGAAAATTGTTGTTGTCACTTGGAAATTGTACTTAATAGTAGTTCGGGGCGACTGGCCAACTCCCGCTGTCCATTTGTGACGCTAAATATATGCAGGTGTAATTATTTATTTGAAACATAACTTTTATTTAGTTAAAACGAATAAACAGTTAAGAAAAATTGGTCTACACATTAATAATCACAATAAAATATATAATATATATAAAATATTTTTCTATAAAAGTCTAATACTTTATATTTTAACGAAATATACAGCTTAATAATATGGATAACATATTAAATACAAAGTATTAGACTTTTATATACGCTAACAAAAATTCAACCGATAAAGTAATACAAATAGTTGAATCATAAAATTAATAATCATTATTTAAATATGTACGTATATTGTCAAAATAATAATAAATTTTATTGAATAAACTTACAATTACACTTTTTTTAAACATCTCATGATCTCGTGATGTTATACATCTTTACTGAGATACTCGATGGGGTTGGGGGGTACATCATTTCTCACTTCTTATTTTTATTATCATTCATCATCATCATACTGACTGGAAGGAAATATTGTATATTTATGTATTACTTGTAAGAAAAATTACTTTGACACTGGCTAAATGTGCTAATCGCACGAAGCCATCAACTAAAAGAAAGAAAAGAAGTTAAAGGTCCTTTATCAGTAATCTACGTCAGATGCTAAAACTCAGCCACGAAAAGTCATTTGTAACGATATTGCATAGACAAGCCCCTTAAAGATGTCCATTAAAATTTGGCGTAATCGATTTTAAAGTGATTAATGGCGGATTTACTCCCTATAAGAGACCCTTTCAACGGTTCAAAATAGATTTTTCTAACCAAATTCTGAGATTAAGCTCAGTTATCCTTATAACAAATCTATAGGAACGCAAATAGAGGTTTTAGCTCTTTAAGCTTTTTAAAGCTTCCTTTGACTCGTTCTTTTGTAATATCCATCTGTTTGTGAGACAAGGGGATGTTATAGCCCCTATATTGTTCACAAATGCTTTGGAAGATATGTTTAAGACGCTGGACTGGAAAGGACGTGGCGTTAATATCAACGGTGAATGCATCTCACACTTGCGATTTGCGGACTTGCGGATTTGCCATCATTTACTTAGTCGGAATCAGTAGGTCCTGATCACCGATAAAAAATCTTCGTGTATAACTATAATATATAGGATAAATGCCGTACCGAAACAGAACCAGAACTTCACATTACGAGTATGTAGCGTCAGCTCGTACTTTGAATCTAGAGCACATAACAGATATTGTAAAAAAGGCCAATGTAGGAAAGAAAAATGTAAAGTAATTAGAAATAAAAAATATGAACAATCTTGCCTAACAAGTGTACAATATAGGCAAAACGGAATGGCCTTTATAAAGAGAGGAAATCCAATTACAATGATAAAAGAGAAAGATAAGCAAATAAAATGAAACAATAAAATATTTAACTACATAATACTAAACACAGAAACTATTGATTTCACTATGCAAATAGAAAATAGTCCTTCGAATTAAGACATTCATGCCGTTTCACAACAGGGGCAGTCGTGACGGTGCCTGGGGCTACTGTCGGACCCCACTTTAACTAATATCGGTCATGGAATACTTAGTGCTTCAATGGCCTCTCCGAAGCGGAGTGTGGAGACAAGGAAGCCCGCCCGAAGCGAAATGAGGCGCAAATTTGAATCCCAAGTTTCTAATTCATTATTAAGAATAATCATAAAGTTTGGAATGAAGGATTTTAATTAAAAGTTGCTCGCTTGTTTGTTTCAGCAGGACAGCCTTGCCGCATTGTTCGGTAAGTAAATGGTTATTTTAATAAAGTTTTTATTAAAAATTTAAAATATTAAACATTTTCTCTTTACATTAAATGTGATCGAACATTCATATTTTTGTAGCACATCAGACTTTCATGTCGTGGCATATGTTTGGTATAAATATGTTGACGAAGGGCCCTTGACAAAGTTTTAAAACTCAAACGTAAGCTTTAAAAAATACACGCCCATTACGAGATAAACACAATATTAGATAACCTACTGAATTACTATATACTTAGTATTCTGTGATATGTGCTGATATAACATTTTGTATTTAAGAGCCATCTTAGTGACTTGGGAATTGAATCGGCTTCGATTCCCTATAAGAGTATAAGTGTACTGGCCAAGGCCCTAACTATGCAGCTTGGGATAATTAACCAGTAAAAGGCGAGTGGACTGTATATTAAAGCGCTGGTTTAATTCGCAAACGTACAATTCGACCCGACAAATCAAAGCGACCGCGGTGTGACGTGCGCCCGAGTGGTCGGTGCGTCGTTGAAGTCGTGGGGGCCGAATCGATCTGTGCGCCGTTGCGGTGGAGGCGCGGCGTAGCGTTAAGCCCGCGTTCCCCCGCGCGCCTCTTCCGCGGCCGCGGAGCCGGTCCGTGCGGCCTTGTCTTGACCAATAAGTTTTTGGGATGAATAAAAAAATTACAGTTTTTTTATATTTATCTATTTGTTGACTTTATTTAATATGCAACGGATGTTTGTAACGGATATTTTAATACTAGCATACTTAATAAAATATGTAGCAGGACATTGACATGAAGTAAATAAGCAGGCTAAAGAATAAGTAGTACCTATTTAATTTAAAACAAAATAAATATTAACACAACTTGAATACTTCATCGGTATGGTATCACTAAAACTACAAAACAAAATAATGAGTTAAAGAGTTTGAACATTAAAACTAAAAATAAAATACAGAAAAAGTTTAGCGTACCACAAGAAGGTTTAATTACCGAATTCAACGAAATAAAACGCGAAAGTTGTCTTCAATTGTTTTTCTAGCACCATCTTTACAAATACGAAAATCCCGAATTCCAAATACAAACATTCAAATTTGATTCGAAGCGAATCCTTTTGAATAGAGGCCACCACATTAATCTATCTTGCACCACCTGTTCTGCTCAGATTAACTGCCGTGTCTTATTAAATTCGGGCCGCCCGCATCGGAAACTATCACGCTGCCGGCCGCGGAAATCAAACTAATCGATTTTCATTTCACAGACAGGAAATTAAATCCTTTGGGAGTCGTTGTCGATAGGGTGTTCCACGGCTAAGCACGACACGGGTTCCCGAGGCTTAATTTTTAATATCAAACTCGAAACTTCATATGGAATTGGACATTTGAACCGATTTTAATTAACGTCTCTGTAACATACTGTTCTACTGTTTTATATTTTATTTGTATTCCAATCTTTTTTTTTTGTAAAAAATCGGTGAAGATATTTTTTATTAGTTTTACTTTTAAGATTACTTGTAATATAAATAAAGTGGTTAGTTTGTTCTAGATAACCCTATCAAGTAAAACGGTTCTTTGCTACATATTCTCCCCCTACTCCACAGCAAAATAAAATTCTTTGTAGCCAAATAAGAAAAAGCACGAACTGCGAACTACTCGCAGACGTCTATAACAAGCAACTGCGCATACATTTCCTAGCACGCGTCCTAACTAAAAAAGGAATTTCCTTAACTAAAGAAAAATATTTCTCCCCTTTTATGTTCAAAGAATGCTTACGGAGAGAAAATTTTGTCAAGCAATGGCAAATTGAGTGTTACTAAAGAGGAAGTACACTTGGCGCATAAATGTAGATCAAAGGGAGTTAGTTATAATCAATAATGGGTTTCTTAAAACGCACGTTTACAACTTCAATTCTACTATTTTTGGATGTCAATTGGGTAGTTCACTGGTTAGTCAATAAAGAAACTTTTTAAGCGACTGTAAAACATTTTTTTTAGTAGAAATTGTATGGGAATGGTGAACTATGACGTAACTATTTTGTTCCGTCAATTCAGTGTTTATTAATAAATTTATAGGTTTCAGAAATTCATGCTTAGGTCAAATAAAAAATAGGTCTGTTAGGAACTGTTACGTGGTTTCATTTATTTGTTTAATGTTCTAGAATTATTAATTGTTTCGGTCAACATCCCTATTATTGGATTATAAAGAAAATGGCAATATTACGCCACTGAGACACGGTTGTGGTCGTTTTAAAATCGATTCGAGGCCCAGTACCAGTAGTCATGTTATGATTACTATTAAGTTGATTCAAGTACACACGCCTGCAAATCAACCTACCACAAACTGTCAAATTTCCTCAATAGACTTTGAATTTTATCACTTACGAAAAAGTTTTTAACGGGGTTTAACGCTAACTAATAAGTAAGTATCTAGTATTATAGGCATAAGCTTCTTTATACCCGAGACGTTGCGACGAACCGGACGTACGTTACAAATGTATTTTGTGTGTAGAGAGTAATTAGCAATGTACAGACGCCGGCCCATCAACCTAACCAAAACTGTCAAATTTCTTCAATACACTTTCAACCATATACTTAAGGCATAAAGTTCAAAGTCTATTGAAGAAATTTGACAGTTTGTGGTAGGTTGATATGCAGGCGTGTGTACAACTCAATCAAAAAGAGTCTTGTAACAGCCGCATAAAAGCTACATGAAATCTTCAGGCACAATAACGATTAAGTTAGTGATATCATACAACTCAAAGAAAATGCTGCATAAGAGAAGCATAAAAACTGCATAAAAAGTACATGAAAGAAATCTTCAAGCGCATTAACGTTGTTTACGACAGAAATATCGCGACATCGCTATGACATGTACACATACAGTTCGATTTGTCCGCGCTCCGATCCCGGGGGAAATTAAGGAGCGAGATACCGCCGCTGACCACGTCTCCCATCGACTCCTTGTACCCGTCTAAATCTATCTGGAATAGAATAAGGCTGACTGACAAGCCGCAAAAATGAATTCGCGCTCTCCAGAGCATATAGTGACGTTTGAGATTGAAAAAAAATTGTTTTCTCATATAGCGGCGATGCCTGGACAACAGTGGTTGTGTCGTACGGAATTGTGTTACAGTATAACTATGTAACGTGATTTCTTTTTGTGTCATAGCTTCTTTAACCGTAGTTTATATAATATATTTTTTTATTTATTATATCAAATAAAATAGAAAACTCTCCTTTAACCACCAAGTTTATTAAGGCATCGTGTAGTAAGTTCGCTGCGATAATAACTTACGATAAAACGGGATAAAAAGGGCATTTTATTTAACCTTTCTATGTCATTTTATATTTTTAGATAGAAACCTTATGGAGGTTGGTGGAGGAGGTTATGTCTGATAATTATAACATATTGTTATGGTGACAGATTTCGATAAAATGGTGGTAAATAGCCATGCAGACAAATAACCCCTACCACCAACCAAACCGAGAACACAAACACCCCCAATTAGGAATCGACCCGAGATCTCTGGGACTGAGAGGCAGAACCACAGAGGCAGTTAAAACTTTAATCACATGACCAGCGGCAAGGCTTAAAAAGCTCAATTTTTAAATGAAATGCACTCGTATGCATGGGACCGCTATTTGCTGTAAAAATATTGGACTTTTATCACGGCGAGTTATTACCAGGCGTGTTTTCACGGGGAATTGCAATAACATTATGAATTAATAACTAACTAGTTAGTATTCGGCCGCAGTCGTCTTTATGTCGCGTCCGATGTGGCTGAAATATTTTTTCTATTGATAAATAAATTTGATAAGAAAAATAAAACCTGAAAAATTGTTCAATGTGAAATAAAGTTTATCAGTCTAAAACTCATTTGTGTAAAGGAGAATGCCCATCGTAGTATGGGCTTTAGTATCGCTACAAATGATTTGTACAACAATGATTTTTATACCAAAAATCAAGTTTTTTATTTTCATAAAACCCTGTTAAATAATTTTCCTTAACTTCTCCGACGAGAAATCCCCATATTATTTAGTAATTAAATTCACTTCCATTTAATTTGGTTTTTTTCGACATGTTGAGTTGTCGTTGTCTCCTCGGTGTTGCCATTTTGTAACAAGCAAATCGATTAATCAAAATATAATCGATTCGATGTAGTTGTTTCATTAAAATAACGAGTTGGCTTATGTTTATGTGCCAATAATTCAATATGATATGGAAAATATATTAAATCGCATTACAGTATTGTAATGAGACAGGACAGGACAGGAACAAGGACGATACCAAGAATGGGCATTCTCCTTTGACACTTATGTGACAAAAGCCTTTTACGAAGATAAATCATTAAAATTATTGATAAAGATATATCATAAAGCCTCGTGCTATTGCTACATGGTTTTAGTTACTTTTATACCTACGTTTAGCTGTAAAATAACCTACTATGTACATCCTTTGTTATTTTAAAGGCACTCTTAATAAGGTAAACAATCATACTGAAACAATAATGGTTTTAAACTATTTTAGTATCTGTTTCCGAACTATGAATAAGTGTTGAACTGTTTCATGGCTAAACTTACTATAATTTACTAGAATTTCAAACAGAAGTCGTACTAAGAACATTAACAATATTTATGTCGTTCATAATATCGAAGAAACTGCATTAAACTTGTTATCATCACAAATATATGAGTTTACATATTTAATGTATGCATTTTATCGCTTCTAGCGTCATTACATTACCAAATGGGTGGACCAGCAAAATAAAATTCTTATCATACACAATACAACTGGATGTAACACAATAAACCCTTATTTCAAAGAGTTAAGGTTTAAAGTTGAGCAGTGAACCACTTCCTAAGTGTAACGACGTTTTACATTATATCATTTTTATTGCTTTCGCAGTAGGTACCACACAAAAAAGGTTATATGAAACAGTCGGTACAGTTTAACATCATTTCTAATTTGGAATACAATTAGAGAATACCTACAGTAAATTCAAGTTAAATTTGAAAATATGTTGGGTGAATGGTTCTATCAATTATGTATGTGACATTGAAAAAAAAAATGATTCCGGCATAGGTGCTGTATTAATTACCTATATTTCAACTTAAAGTCAATTCAAATTGTAGAAAAAATATTTAAGCATATTAGTAAAATGTCATAAAAGAGACTGCTAGCAGCAATTATGTATGCCAATTCCCAAGACGCATTCCCAAGATCGAGTCGAACTCGTGCATTAAGTAGGTAATACCTATTTTTAATATTTTTATTTTGCATTCACAATGATATATATAGTTACAAGATAAATTTTAATTATTTATTTAAAATGTTATCTTGTAAGTAATACCTACGTATTATATTTCAACAATAAATAGGTCTTCCTCCTATTTATTTATTTTTTATTTGTTTTATTATTTATAGTTAAAAATAAACTTTTTTCTTTAATTATTTGTGTCAGTTGTTAGAGACACCCTGACTTCAAATGTGAATAAATTGAATGATAATAATATGTGATTGAAGAAATCAGTTGAGAAAATGTTAATTTACTTTACTCACGTAGTAATGCAGGAAACATGGTGAATGGAGCTTTGCACTCCTTTATGAACAGTCGGAAGGTATCTAACAAGGCTCGTTTGGCTGTGCATGAGGGGGTGTTGGTTCCGTCACTCATGTACGGAAGTGAAAGTTGGGTATGGCAGAAGAAACAGAAAGCAGAATAAATGCAGTTGAGATGAGAGCGTTAAGAAGTATGATTTGAGTTAAACTGAGTGACAGGATAAGAAATAGTGAGATAAGGAAACGTTGTGGTCTGAAAGAAGATGTAGTGACAAAAATTGAGAAAGGTATGCTGAGATGGTTTGGCCATGTCGAGAGAATGGATGAAGAACGATTGACGAAAAAAGTGTATAAGGCGAGTGTGAATGAAAGTGTTGGTAGGGGTAGACCTAGGCGGACGTTTCGAGAACAAATCAGGGACGTCTTGAAAAAAGGCCAGGGGCCCGACCGCCTAACCGATTGCTTTGGCTACGTGTGTAGTTTATGACGTCATCTTGTCATCTAGCTAATAGGTATAGGCATATTTCTATAGCTATAGCCTATAGCTTTCGATATTGCTTTCATAGGCGGTACGAAATGACAAGATGACGTCATAAACTATACACGTAGCCAAAGCGATCGGTTATACAGTCGGGGGGCAGGTCAAGAGTACCCTAAACCGAAGAGCATGTATGAAGGGAGTAATGAAAGTGGACGAAGCGAAACAAGTATGTAAGGATCGTAGCAAGTGGAAAGAAGTGGTCTCTGCCTACCCCTACGGGATTATATGTATGTATGTATGTATAGTTAACTACAATACCACAAATAGGTTTAAATCTTACTAATACATACACATCAAAGACATTTGGCAAAAAGATGAAACAATAATAACGATAAGTAGATAAATATTTGTCTGTGACCAAAAAAGGAAACGGCACTTTGGTGTCCTAACATCGGTAATTTGTAGAATAGTAAATAATACTGGCGCCAATAGAAAAAAATATCTCGACATATCACCCAATGATCGGCACCAGTTTTCGTCACCATAAATCAACATAGAATTTCGTTGAAATTTTACTGTACGGTGGTCTGTATCCAATTGTTGCTAAAGACAAAAATAAGAAGCTGACCTCTATTTTTAATAATTACAAGAAAAATGAATCTGGAAAAATGAAAATGAAGAAAAAAAACATTCAACAATCAAAGAAAGTTGCACACTCACTTCATACTCGTAGGTATGGCGTTCACAAATTAATGTTGGTACTCAAAATCCGTAGCTTTAAAGTCAACACAATACGGAAAAGAAAAATATTTCCTACCCGCCAGCAGGTGTACATACCTACTTTCTTTATTTTTATCTTTACACGTTGGTACTTAATGTCAGGTTTTTTTTATGCTGAGCGAGCTCCCACATGCCGCTTACAAATTTTCTCTTAAAGCCAAGACCTTTTATGGCGTATAATGATTTATGTGTTACAATAATGCAAAAGGAATATTTACTTCATTGTAATGAAGATTAAAGCAGGCGCGTGATTTTTTACATGGCAAAAAATTACTCTGATTCGAATCTAGATAAACCGTTCTTGAAGTAACCACAAGATAATAATGTGATAGGTACTTGTTAAAAAAACTATCACGATATAAAGCTGTGCGCGCGCGTCGTAAATAGCTGATGCCTAGTTTATTCTCGCATGTAACCTCAATTGTCCATAAATTAAAAAGCTAAGACTTTATTAGTGCCTTTTTTATTTATACTGTGCACTGTATGCTTCAAGAATGTATACTGGTTAATTCAAAGAAATTATTAACTCTTGACTGTATGCGAATAAAATGTTAAAAATTAATGTAAAAAAATGAACTGAACTCCTAAACGTGCATAAGTGTTATCTTCACCTCACTAGCCATTACAGCATTCACTGCGAGACATTATAACGAGACATATATAAAAAAAAGGTTGAGCGATAACATATTATTGATATTGCGCTTCAGCAATGTTTGCTGAGTGGCAGGTTGATGGTTTCCACGCCATCATTAGGAAGCGTTGCGCCTCTCTCATGGGGCGACTGAGAGAGGCGCAACGCTTTCTTCATAATATCCTAAACGCGTTGTCTGACCGCTGGGACTCACCGATGCTGAAACATTGGGTGCGACAACATACCGTCCTCTAACGGTGGGTGGTCGTATCTAGTGCGCCATGGTCGTTTTTGTTTTGTTTTTTGTTCAATATGTATTTTTATTTTTTATTTTCTTGTAACTAACATTAGTGTTTAAGGTCTATTGTAATTACTAACAGTCTATGGAAATATTCTGAAATAAACACTTATTATTATTATAACGCCTATCCCAGTTTTACAGTAAAACAGACAAAATACTTCACACAAAGCACAACCAAAGAATCAAAAGATTATTTCAACAGCACGATCTTGACGCTAGCGTAGTCTTTTTTGTGTACTAGTAATGACGAAACATCCCCAAGGTTGCTGTTTATGGCTTAAAAAGAGAAGCCCAACGAAATGCAATCTCCCATTTCCATAGCGGAGGCTGCGTCGGCTCACGTCATTATAGTAGTTCTGCTTTATGCTCGGCGTCGGAACTTTTTCAACATTCAACTAAAGTTGGAGCAGAATACCGTTTTGTTCTTATAATAAAGTCGCGCCTTTGTACAGCCGACGTGGTATTATCTTTCGTTAATTTACAGCGTGAAATTAAAATTGTTAAATTAACAAAGTACTTTTCAAAAAAAAATTTAAAAGTTTTTTAACTAGGTCATCCATTCGGTGATCCAGCATTGCGAAAGCAGCTTAACTTAAGTAATTTATTACTACTAGGTAAACAAAATTATTACATCAATGATTAAATATTTAAAAATGGTATCTTAAAAAGCCGTCTTGATAAAACAACACGTAATTTTGTTCTCGAGTTAGAACGAAGAGCTAATTTCTAAAACAGCCAGCATTCCGGATCGATTAGAATCTTCCTTTGGAATGGAACTAAATAAAAATCTCCGCGCCACGACATAATTGAATCTTTCCCGGCGAGGCTAAAATATCCAGTGGAGAAGACATCACATTGACAATTTGATAGGATCGGGCCTCAGATGGTCCGGCGAATGAGGTTGTGGGCGAGACGGTATCTCTCGGACTGGGCTTATCGAATAGACCGACAAATATGAGAGTTTGTTGTTGGACATATCTAATTTTGCCTTGTATGCTGTTTCGGATCCGCTCTTGTGATATATGCTTGTATAGCGAATTTTAGTTTTAGTAATACATTGTCATTTAGAATGAGATTCAAACGTATTTCTACTCTTCGAAATAATTTTACTTGTAGCGTTAAATAACAATTAAAAAAATATAGAAAAAATTCTTTACGTTTCGAACCTATTGCAACCTTTTTGTGACATGTTTTAATTTTTTTTCCTAATGCATAATTAGTAGAAACTATTCGTGCCAAACATTACACCATCGTACAGGACTAGAGTAATTAACAACAATTAGCGTTACACGAAAATTGCTTTATATTGGAAGCAAAATGGCGGGCGGTTATTCAAGAGCCAATTATCCGGATTATATGCAATTCTTGGCATGCCGTTTTACTTGCAAGTAGAGTGTGACGATGAAGTGGCACTGTGCATCATAAGAACATGCGATGGACCGCACAAAAAATTCTAAGAGCTCCTAGTAATAAAAAAAAATGCGTCATTGTCAAGTAAATCAACTTTTGGTGAACGCGGGAACGTTCAGTCGATGGGTAAAACGGGTAACCTCAAAATTAAATATAAACAAAAGAGTTTGCTAGCTAAAGAGGTTTATTTAATACTAACAGCGCGCTTGCGAATCGTTTGTGTAAACTGAACACACGTATTTTCATTTAGCATATTTTTAAAACTAAAAAGAAAAACTAAAGAGGTGGCTAGCTACAAGGTTTATATAACATATTTTAACAAAAGAGGTTTCAAGATTGAAAAGTTCTTAGGAAACGTTTTACAAATAAAAACAGTAAATTATAAGTTGCGTGAGATTTTTCATATTTTTTGAATGAAAATATGAACGGGCACGTTCAAGTTTTCAATGTTCTTTTCGATCGATGCTCACATTTTACTCGAATAATTATTTTCTGTAAGTGATATAAGGCCTTGCTGTTAGCTTTTAGGGGCATTTTTATAATTATTACAACCGATCATTTAAAATGGTTTGATTTAAATCTTAAGAAAATATTTTTATATGCACAATATTCTATTCAGTTTACTTTAACTACATTTCATGACAACAAAGATAGTTTAAACTACTCATAGAAAATTGTATTCATTGCTTAATCCGCACTGACATCACCAAAAGCTTTCATATAATACAATAAATGCTTCGGATCTACGGACATTGAAAAAAAGTATTTGCACAATACCATTGCGACCAATGCATTACGATTTTCCGCTAAATGATTAAGGACTGTGCACACATACGTAAGTATGGTAGAGTCACTAAAGAGTGTGTCCATAAAGGACCGGCATATAAGCGAATGATCCGCTTGGATTTGAGATTAAAAAATAAACTTTCTTTTAATAATATATTTTTTTTTAAATTTATTTATTAAACATAATTAAACGGATACAAACCCAATTACATAATTATCTTAAGCCTAGGTATATGATTTGCATTTATAAAAACAAAAAAAATAATTAAAAATTGGTGGTTAAATTCGATTAGTTATCCTTTTTGGACAATCAAAATATATATCGATTTCTGGAAAAGTTACCAGGAGCGCGTTTAGTGCTTCATGCATACGATACAATGGAGACTGCGCGCGCGCCACCGTACGACACAGCTTTCCCGCTTTAAGGCATATTTGGCTTCGTGTGGGTTCCAAATGCATGAGCTAGACTCCAGTGAGCTCCTTAAAAGACCAATGAACAGAAGCTTTATCACCTCGAGATTCTGAAAATCGCGTTAGTTGCGTATAATAAAGCCTAGACGATTGAAGCAGCTACGAGTGAGTATGGAAATGTGCTATAAATAGAATGCGATATATATATATGAATATATAGCTTATGTAGCATAACCGCAAGAAATTTAACTTTCTATCAGTGAAAGAATTTTAGGAATTGGACCAGTAGTTCCAGAGATTAGCCCCGACATACAAACAAAGTCCCAAACTTTACCTCTTTTTTTTCCTTCAGTTGATGGCTTCGTGCGATTAGCATATTTAGCCAGTGCCAAAGTTATTTTTTTACAAGTAATACATAAATATACAATATTTTATTTGTATGATGAAGTATGATAAAAACGATATACCGCTCGAGTATCTCAGTAAAGATGTGGGGCTTTACTAATTCCTCGGGCGGACTTCTTGAGAGAATTTGAAAAGTTAAGTTGCACTGATTTGTTTCATTTGCCCACTCGTTGCGAACTTGTAAGTTCGCATGAGTGTTGGCAAATGAACACTTAACGGTTAATAATCCACCATTATTTCACATTAATATTCGATATAACACAAATTTTAGAAAGTAAAACAAAACCGCAGACTGACTCTTCACTTTCCCGCCAAGAAGTCCCTTTACCTCTTTATTCGTAGTATAGATTACTACGTACATATACAACCTTATAATAGAACGAACATAGACACACATTAAATATTAATTGATTGATTATTTTAAGCATGCATATTTTTAATCTCTGTGACAATTTATTAATTACTTTATTGAATTTAGACCGATTTTAATTTATTTTTAAATTTCTATTTTATTTTATTTTGTTTATAAATTATGATTTAATTTTAATTTTTACTTTTGATTTTTATTTTGATTTTTGATTCTTTTTTTATTAATGTGATATTTTATTGTAATTTGTATGGGTGTACGTTTCCTGAAAAAATAAATTATTTACTATTTATATATTTTATTATTAAGTTAGTACATGTTCTTTGGTAGCAATTCCTGAGTGGCTAAGGTTATGGTTGAAGTGCGCTCTTTCGTTAGACCTTTTCATCACTTAGCATCGGGACAGCTATAAAGAATAAGCGCTTACTGCAACATAATAAAACTATCTACCCATGATCCGTGTGCATGCGAAGGCTTGACACGGGCCTGAACGTATGTAATGATGTGTTTGTGGTTTAGGACGTCTCAATACTAAACTGTGATGCCTATCGATGACTCAACAATGAATGACGGTAGCGGATCAGATAACAGCGGTTCACTTCCGTCTGTCACCGCATATTTGTCGATTACAATTTAGTGTCACATAAACGCGTCACTACAAATTACGCAGAATTTTCTAAGCTCTAACAGCATATCGACTTAACACGTGTCTCCTAAGATTAATATCTTGTCACAAACGAAAACCACTTGACGCTTGTTACGAGTAGACGGACAGTTCATACGCAAATGTCATTGCTGTGAAATGTGGACTAGACATCTGACTAAACGCTCGCGACACTTTCACCCACAGCTATTCAGAACGCACACCACTTTTATAGTTTTAAAAAGTAAAAGTCTATTATGAAACTAGCTCTGTTTTTGTAACGAATCATTAGAAAGAGAACAGATGTGCGTAGATAACGCGACACGTAACAAACGGCGCGCTTTGTCATCTTCCTTTGTAGATTTAAGCAGCCTCATGTTGATTGTCAAGAATAACGGCTTTTATGTGCATAGGTGTAAGGTTGAATATTAAATTTCTAGCTTTATGACTGATGACCCAGTCTTTTTAAAAGCGGGAATTGCATTATTTCATGTAATCGAATGTAGTAATTAACAACAATGCCTTCGTACAAAGCCATTAGTCATAGTGGTTGCGTATAAAGCGGTTCATTTCGCGGCCCTTGGTGTTTCCTCTTGCGAAAGCCTAATTAAGATTCTATGAGAATACTAGGTCAATGTCCATGCGAAGCGGGCGGCGCGCATCGCTAAATACGTGACTATTGATACCATACAATTTGCCACAAAACAATACCGATATGCTGTGACTAAACTCCTTAACAATAAACATTTGCACAATATACACGGCGGCAACTGGATGAGCGTAACCGCGGATCGTGCTCAGTGGCGTGCACTTGGCCTATGTCCAGTAGTGGACGTGTGTAGGCTGATGATGATGATGATGAACACGGCGGCAGAATAAGGGTACACACGCCTGCATAACAACCTACCACAAACTGTCAAATTTCCTCAATAGACTTTGAACTTTATGCCTTAAGTTTATGGTTGAAAATGTATTGAAGAAATTTGGCAGTTTTGGATAGGTTGAAGTGCAGACGTCTGTACATTAACAAGCAACTTTTACTATTTTACGTGATTTATAGTTTCATCCTGTTTGCTAAATGTAAACAGTTTAGAATGCATAATTAATTAAAGACAGTAAATTATAGTTTATTCACGGCATTATGAAACTTGAAGCTGGAGCTGTTTTTTTTTAATTAAGACATATTTAGGAAGCGTTTCTTTCTTTTTCTCTTAGGAAGCGAACTTTTATACCAGGTTTCGTACGTTCGTGGTGTCGATAGTCTCGAGTTATCTCGGTGGCATAGAAGGAATGGCACTTCATTTTTGTTTTAGTACCAACTAGAACAAAAATGTAGCTCTATAAAGCTCCATAAAGCTCCATGAAAAGCTCCATGGGGGAAGGGGAGGTCTTGGTAGGCCTCCCTTGCTGACGAGCAAAGGGGAGGTGAGTTCCACATAACATGTAGTTGCTTCTGGCCCGGGGTGTATGACAGCATTGAACCTAGTTTAAAGAAGTTTAATTTAACGGCCACGTTTTATAATAGGGTAAGTCTGGAACATTTGGTTTAATATCGATTGGGGAAAATTGGTCGTTTGGCTGTACTTGGTGTTTGTTACAATGACTACTATAGCATTGATGACAATGGACTTAAAAGCGCTGCAAAGTATTCAACGCGCAATTGAAGCCCTATCAACAATTTGAGCAGTCCAACCATGCGAGTAATGAAAATGTCAATAATAACTTATTATAACATATCGTTGTATTGTCACGTCGTAAGTGAACCAGGCGTTGGGTAACATAACATTACACATAGGCAACCAGTACGATACAATTACTAAAATTTCAAATAGAAATGTTTATGTTCTTACGTGTATAATATAATAAATTATTGTAACGCATTACACAATTCGCTTTGCGGTAATGTAAAATACAAATCAGTTTACATGTATACAACACTCGTTACGTAGCTATATCAGTAGATGCTGAAAATGTAATAACTTCTTTCTTTCTTTTAGTCGATGGCTTCGTGCGATTAGCACATTTAGCCAGTGTCAAAGTAATTTTTCTTACAAGTAATACATAAATATACAATATGATGATGATGAATGATAATAGAAATGAAGTGAGAAATTATATACCCCCAACCCCTCGAGTATCACAGTAAAGATGTGGGGCTTTACTAAGTCCTCACGCAGACTTCTTGAGTGACGTTGCACTGTTTTGTTTCATTTACCAACACTTATGCACACTCACGAACACTTAACGGTTAATAATCCACCAATATTTCACATTAATATTCGACATAACACAAATTTTAGAAAATAAAACAAAACCGCAGACATGATTCTTCACTTTCCCGACAAAAAGTCCATGTAATAACTTATTCTGACAAAAAGTATAAATAAAAAAGTATTTAGCAATCGTACCATCTACAACACAATTGGGTAGTTGACTGGTTAGTCAATATAGAAACTTTTTAACAACTGTCAAAACGATTATTTTTAGTAGAAATTGTATGGGATTAGCAAACTATGACGTCACTATTTCTTTCCGTCAATTGAGTGTTTATTAATAACTTTTTAGGTCACAGAAATTCATGCTTAGGTCAAATAAAAAATTGGTCAATGTCAATGAATTAGATAAGATGGGATCTTATCTAATTCTGTCTCCCTAAAAACAATGTTGACAGCATTATGTCTCGAATGTTTGAAGTAACCTATTTTCTTTAGTAAGTGCTAAACCTTTATCTCTACGATGGTTGAGGATTCGGGGTGAAGCGCACCTCCATTTCGTATACCATTCAGTGATAGGAAGGCCAGGCTACAACCGACAGCCCTAGTGGAATTAAAAATGAATAAAATGAAAACTTTCGTTATGTAATAAATGGACAGTACTTATGGAGGCTTTTGCCGAAAGGACATTGAACTAAGACATATTTTATTAGAATAATAAGATAAAAATTTATAGTTCAGGATAGAAGGCTCTATTTTCATTGTTTGCTAAGTACTTAAAGTAAGATACGATAATATCAAACTAGTCTGTTGCGTACTCCTTTCAGAGTAACAGTAGCTGATATTATTTTTTTGATATTGTTTTGTTGTTGATATTTCTATGTCATATATTTTTAGTACACAAATTTTTGTCAACCAAACTAACAGTTTAATTTAATGTACAGTCTTCTATGCTATGTACTTAGTTTGTATCGATAACAGAGTCGCGTAGTCAATACATAATCGCATTACATGTTTAAATTTATATAGAATAGAATATGTGCTTCCTTTCCAACAAACAGATAGAAATATCTTTTGCAATGACCTCATCCTTTAAACAAATGCTAATTTCAACGCACATTAAACCTGCTGCATGTAGTTGGAAGTTAGTGTAAACAAAGGAAACGTATTATAACATAATTCTATGTAATTTGATATCAGAGCACCCAACCCAACACCTTGAGGAACCCAGTAGTACGTCACTTCCCTTTCTTCAAGCTAATGACAGTGTTAAAGAGTCGGAGAATAATAGTAATTGCTTAGCATGAAGGCCGTATGTTTTTAGGTTAGAATGTAACAATTATAATAATAATTCACCACTAAATCACTATGAAAGACCACGCCCATAATAAACGATATGTCGAACCGTACGGGCAATACGAGAAGCCATTTGCTTAAGTCTATGATTAATGTTATATTGCGTTTCTTCCGCATTTAATTTGTTATGAACAATAATTGAGACACGGTAGCAATAAGTTGACACACTCGATGTGAAAAGCGCAGTTTTGGGGCAACGATAACAAATGTATAATCATTGTTTTTTTTATTCTATAAACTTTTGATTATATATAATTTGAATTTTGTTGCGTACAAACAACAGTCTCCTCGGGCCCTGTTGAAGTTTAGGCGAGGCCTAAACTTCAGGGTAAAATATTAAAAAAGCAAATCTTCGTAATGTAAGTAGATCCGTAAAAGTGGTTTTATTCATACCTTTATCATTTTTGAATTGATAAATAATTAAAAAGGTCATGTTCGGTAGCGATAGCGATAGCGACCGCACCGACTTTATCCGCATAAACATCGGTATACCATGTTCCCCAGGGAATTTTGAAAAGTCTCAACTCTTGCCTACGTCATGAAATGGATCTGTCTGCGAAATTTCAGTGTTCTAGCACAGATTAAGTCATATGTATTCTAGGTTCACCGGTTTGGGCTGTTCGATGCAGATCCTTCTTTAGCCAGTCATGACTTCTCTTTTCAGTTATTGCAGTAAAATATATTGCTAAATAGCCACAGTACTCGTATATGTAATAAACTATTTTTAATTATTATTAAGCTGAACTTTACGTCAGATTTCATAGGTTAACTTCGGATTTCACTCAATCGATGAATGAACTCGATTTACAAAAAAATCAAATGGAGTGGAATCACTTTGATTCAATTGGAGCTGCAGCAAATAAATTGCGAAGTCGCTCTCGCTGCCTGAACGTTTTAACTTGAATACTGCATTTGGTTACATACCTGCAAAGTTCATATATCACAAAGGAGGTTTTAAGTGAAAGGGTACAGTTAATATTAAAAATACATTCATACCTCTACGACTCTTTCTTTAAAGAAATTGTTTACACATTTGACATTTTAGATAGAGATCTAAATTGTCTAATCTCTATACAATTTATTTAAGCTGACTTTACTTTCATACCCAATCATGAAGTCGTTTAAAAAGTGTCATATAGTTACATAGCATCAATACATTTTAAATTACTCTTTATAAAATCACAAATCGAAATCTAGAGCCCGCTCGATCGTTACTCTTGAATATAACTGTTTGGTATACGTTGATCTCAAACTATTCGCTTAAACAAATGAACATATCACCTTTCCACTGATTATTAACCTCAAAATGTGACCTTGTAATTAACACCCAACTATTTAGTAAGGCGACCGCCAACACCATGAAATCAGTAAAGCAACTGTTCGCATAATAAATATCGAACGTTACTACACGGTTACTCAAACGCCTCGTGTATTTTCATGGTTCCGTGACTCGGCCGACTAATTCCCTCACCTCAGCGCTGTAAACTATAGCCATTGCAAAAGATAACGAAAATTCAATGCCACGAAGGAAAGCGGCCAGATCGGTACTACACTCTAGTTGCTTTACCAACATAAACTGCTTTTGCGCAAGTTTTTTTCGCGTTTCTAAACGATTTTGTGTACTACAAAGTACCTAAGCATTATTGTGGTTGCCAACTTATGCGGTGGTCATTAATTAACTCTGGTTTAGGTAGGTATGTTACTTTATACTAGATTATAAAACATATAATTAGAAATATGTTTAGTTTAGTATGCATATATATTTAAAGACAAAATGTTAAATTATTCGGTAGTTGAGGATGTCGTATGAAGACCTTTGGCTTTATCGTCACTTATTGAGGTAAAACACGCTTTTCCGTAAAATATAATTCTTATGATTCATTACACATGGGTAGTGCACCTATTACTCGTAGAATATACAGCTAAATTGTTATTTATTTTTTGAGCCATCTATATTATCATTAAAAGTATATTTATTATTTAATAATAAATTTTCTTTTAATGATAAATTATCTGTAAGTTACGTCACATCTGATAGAATATCTAAAAAAAAATATTATCCACTAACCGAACAAAAATGCTACACTGCAAAAGTCATATTCGCTACAATGCGATTACAAAAGAGTTTATTACAAAATCCCATTCTTAAAGCCAGCTACTAAAGAAAAGTGACCCTATATAGCAATCACGCATCCATTCGTAAATTTATGAAGGCTCAAAGGCGAGCGTACATAACGACCCTTCGATTTCCTTTTCAAGCTGAATCTATTCAGGAGTCGAAAGCATTTCCTCCCGGCGCCCGACTCCCAATCACGCCTTTCAAAAATATAATATTAAGAACGAAGTAGGTACTTTTAATCATAGACGAGGTGAATATTAAAAATGATCGTTCATGGTTGAGTGGACATCAAATTTTTTTTTCTAAGGATAAGTCAATACTTTCCCCCAGTTGCAAGTGGGAGAACCGTTTCGATAATCCTTATTGCGAGTTTTGAATTGGACCGTCCGTCTGTCGGATTCTTCTCCACCTTAGTTAATTTGTGAAACTTGATGCTAATTTTAAATTTTACTGCAAATTGTTTCGGTACATAAAACTTTGGATAAAAATAATAGATTGGCGTTACTTAATCTGAGAAAGTCAACTGTGATACAGCATCGTCGTAATTTTTTTAGCTAGCTTACGCCCGCAATTTTATCCGCGTTAGATGCGACCGAATTTATTTTTGTAAATCACAAAAATCTCTATCGTCACTTTGGCTCTCGGATTATCTCTATGCTAAAATCACGTGAACACATTACTAAGTTTGACTTTAAGAAAGAACAAATAAATAAATAACTCCCTTCCGATTATAATATTTGTTACGACTAGAAATAAATGATAATACTTATATATATATATATAGAACTAACATCACTAATATAATTTGGACACTTCATATTATTATCATCTAAATTACTCAGAAATAGTGCAGCTTCATATTAGCGAAAGAATTTTAAGAATCGATTCAGTAATTCCGAAGATGGAATGAGAATGAGAATGGCAACATTATATGCAATAAAAAGTTACCTCTTCATCACATTGTGTAGATAAAAAGAATAAATCTTTTGTGTTCCTTTTAGTTTTAGTAAACAACGGGTTTGGATGAACTTTTCCTTTTTGCAAATACAAATCTAGCGGTGATCTCTGCGTCAGCGATGCGTAAATTGCCGACTCAAACTTTCTACTCTCGCGACACAGGCCTTAAAGTTCCGAACGTTTTTAGTTAATGCCCTATGGAAACAACAGTAGCCCTACCATGAGTTCGCATACATGTTACTCGCTAGCGATGTCGTAAATGTCGTACATATGGTCTCTTTAATCTCTATAGTGCATTCAAAATGTGAGATTCAATTCGCCGTACATGACTCCTATGAAGTGTAACTTTAGACAAATGCGATTGCCAATGATGGTCAATATATCAGTTCTACTCTACATGTCATAGCCATGCCAGTTAAATTGTAAAATTAGCACTTGGCGATCGTGTCGATAGTGTCGACTTTTGTATTTGACGGGGCGTTGAAAAGTTAAAGAGCTGCAACATTTGTTAAGCCTGTAAAACTACACCGAATAGAGAGCATAAGACAAAATTGACAACAATCTTTGCATACAATGCAATTGCAATGTTATCACATGTGCGTGGAACCTAGAACTTTGAGGGTCAAATATTGAATTAGACGATTGTCTATATTTTTGTTTCTCTTTATTTATTTATTATACATATTCTTTATTGGTTAAAGGGACTTATAAAATTATATATAGTTTTCTAAGATGTGGTGCAGTTGATAGATGCTTGGCGTGCATAAAATAAACAGCGCCAGCAATTACTCACGAGAACTTATGGTACCGCTGCCGAACGTTTTTAGTTAATGCCCTGTGGAGACGACTGCATAATTAACGCAGCAGCCAAGGTGAGATGAGGACGTTTTCAGTGCAAAATCCAATTGTCTAAGTTTGTTGAAGGGTGGCGGAACACCGTTTGTAATGGCCCCGCTTTGTCGCTCCGGATATGTGCGGTGTTTTATGAAGTTTAATTGTATTTATAAAAATTGGGATCTTCTATTGTGGCATGCACTACTTATTTTACACGGGTAATTTTTTGTTTACATCCTTTCATGCAATGCGTGACATGAAATATAATGCAATGGTGCTGCCAATGACGTACTTTTTCGTGTGATAGAGAGAAAATAGGTACCTAAATAACATTCAGAGGTTTTTTCTAATCGGAGATGCTGAACTAATATATTTTAGTCGCAAAAGTTACCAGTTTCTTCTCAGCTACTTTTTATGACTTTACACGAGGCAGCAGTCTTAATAATTAATAAAAATCAATGGCGCAGTGACTAGCGCGTGCGAGTTGCGATCTTGGAATTAAAGCTACTTTCGCAACGGCGGGTGACCAGATTGGTAATCAAATCAAGAGGTAGAACTCTAGCTTTCGTGCTTTGGAAGGCACGTTAAGCCGTTGATCCTGGTTGTTATCGTAAGATATCGTCTCTCCTCATAAGCTATTATTTATGTAGAGGGACTCTGAGCCCAGCTGTGGAACGTTTACAAGCTAATATTGAACAACGAACGAAACTTGAGGTAAATATTATGTACTGTTTAAAGTTAGAAGCTTAAGTAAGAAACACGTTAACCTTTCCTTTGCCAAAGTTAACATTGCAAAGCGCAGTTACGCTCCAAACAATGAGACTCGCATAGCTTAAGAAAAATTTAAGCATCGTCCGTGGCGTTTTATGACGCCCGCGGCTCGGCTAGATTGCTCGCCCGGAGCACCTTATTAATGCAGCCAGCGCCCGCGCCGGCGCCGGCGCCGGTGACCTAACCAACTTTAAGAAAACTCCGCTCTTTAGCGCGTCTCATTTCCCTCGCGTTAAACAAGTAACAGTTTATTGCTGCACAAGATATTCTCGGGGCGAGTAATTCCCTTTTCAAGTAAACTAGACTGTTTCCTACCTGTCCGGGAGAGAATTAAATGTGGCATCGGCGGCGGCGCGCGGCGTCGCGATTGCAGTCATTAGTGAAATACTGTTTTGAAATAGACAGGTTGTGATTAAGCGTTTGTCTGCAGTACTTTTGTTTGTTTTACTTTAAAATAACGTATGAGTAATTGTTAACTAGCTAGTATTAGCATGTTTTTGTTGACTTTGAGCCAATGTTTCGGCACAGTTGGATGGGCCATGTTCACGGATGTATAAACAACCAAAACATGATAATAATCACATTAATCATTACTCTATTGTTAGTGACCATGACAGTATAAAAATTAACATAGCTAACTCACTCATAACAACACTCAATACATTTTTATTTATAAAACAATCTGCATAGACTTTAATCTGTAATATTAATATACGTTTGACGAGAAACAATTGACTGTTGTCTCGTTCCGTACTGCCGTCGTCTTAATACCTTCCATTTCTCATTGCAAGTGTATTAGGAAGGGGATCTTGAAATATGTCTAAACACACTTTCCGGGCTCAAGACCGGACGCCTCTATCAGACAGAACAATAGTTACCATCCCAATGCGGCCAGAAAGTGGTCTATTATTATATCTTTCCCTCATCAAATAAATAACACAATCTCAACACCATCTTTTCGCTTAATATGCGCATACACTAATGACGTCATATAAGGCGGAGTGACATTATTCACGTTTAGAAAGTACTCGTATCATCTAATGATAGTACACTAGTGATGCTGGCATGGATAGATTATATTGATACAAAGAACAAGTCATTTGACATTTTCAATGAGGCTTAACCCATCGGCATAGAAGTCAATTGAGCTTGGCTACGTTTAGTACGCGATAGTATGACCATTTCACACATCACATCACGTGGTGTCATTATCGCTATGATTATATGAGTGCTTAAGCGTAATAACAATTGAGTATAGCTGAAATAGTTAATAGTTGCAAAGCTTAGATATATCTGTTATATAACGACTGAGTTAAATAAATTGGAAACAAATGTATACCGAAATAGATTTGCGGTGAGTCCGGATCTTTTGTTTTTACCTATAAAAATGTTGAGAATGGCTTCTTGTAATTGAACAGATTATTCAATCGTGACGCTAAGGAGAAATTATTGCTTTAAGAAAAAGGACTAAAAGAAGCTAAGCAATTACGTATATTTGGGGAATAATTCTTCTTAATAATGTGTTGTTTGGTTTTAATACATCGATACTTAACGTAAGGTTTACACCTAGTTTAAGAGCTATTGCGTCGGTTTGGGAACCGAGGACAAGGGAAAATTAAAAAAGTCGAAACCCAAGCAAGTAATGTTTCTAAACGTCTTGCTCAACGAAACTTGTCGTGATCGCCAAACCGCAGCTTTTCCGCGTCAAGCAATTTTACTTATACGGACCCACTTAACGATATTTCAAATGTTATAAAGCATTACAAGGCATACGTGACGATGGTGGGTGATATGAGCTGCGCATGCGACACGATGATTTGCGTCATTATCCTCATGGGTAACTTTTCGAGCGGCGCGCAACGCTCAACAATAAAGCACGACTAGAGGATTTACATCACACACTTCTAACACATTGCATTTCAAGCATTATATACCCAAAAAAGGTTAGTCAAAATTATTACTAAACTCCACCTTATAAGGCAGGCAGGCACTATAAAATTCACAGGACTAACATTAATATCAAATTTCAAATGAATCCATCTTTATAACTATGATCAGTTTTAACGACGATTATGATAGTAAAAACGGCGGTATTATTGTAGAAACAAGGATACTTCATCAACTATTAAGTTCAGTGTTTATAGCCCCTATAACCATTAAGTTTTCATCGAAACGGCTATCCAATTACATTGATGGTATAATAAGTTTTTTATCAATTTCAAGATCGTAGGAAAAAGAGGCGAAGCAAATTTGCCGGTGAACTTAAGAGCGGTCGTTGAATATAAGCCGGCCTTTGACTACGTTGCCCAACAAGATCGTGACATAATTGGTAGAACGCAGTTGGCGCTGTGTGCAATGCTCCGTAGATACGGGACATGAGCGAGTGGATTCTAATGAAAGTGGTAATGGTTTATTGGTCAGTTCGAAGTTTTCAGTTTTGTGATGTTTTCGTAGTGATCTCGGCTGGTATTGAACGAGGCCGTGGGCTCTCGGTCAGCTCGCCGCAAACAGGTTTCATTATCAAAAGTCAATAACTTTCCGATGCATTCCGAGTCATGGCCAACACCGAGCTGTGGACGTAACAAGCAAAAGTCGCATTGTAATCGCGGAAAGTGGCTGGATGACAATACACAGATATCGGATATTAAGTTTGCAAATAAAAAACATGGTTTTGCAACTTTCATTCGATCACTATTCAAGAACTTTCGCCCAAAATGTTCGGGTTGCGTCTACCATCTTATTTTATTGTTTGTATTTGTTGACTAACTAAGCAAATAGGTTTCGTATAAAAATAATGTATTTAAATGTAGATATTATGTGGCACACGTTGACATGGTAAAAGACCCACCCTGTTTAGCAAAATAACACTAGTGATACACCATAGTTTTGTCTTAAAATGAACGACCCAGAACTCCTTAACATTGGGTTAGAAAACCTAAAAATAACATATTATTGAATAAGACGACTTTCACTTCGATGGAATCTGTGCAATTATAGTTTGGCACACTTTTCCGTCTATGTTTAAAGTATAAAAAGATTTACATACAATATCAATACAATTCAAAAGCATCAATTTTATCATAATGTAAATATAGTATTTGTGAACGGATTTATGGAAGTATCTTTTTTAAATAAAATAGAAATAGTTGTAGCGTAAATATTAAAATAAATTTTAGTACATATGCTATTTGACTAAAATGTCTTTTAATGAGGCTTTTATTACAGGAGAAAGAAAGATTAATGTTTTTTGACGTGACAACGTCTTAAATTAGGTTGCGGCTGGGAGTCACTTATGAAAAAGTGTAACGCTCGGTAACGTAACGATGAGTCACCGAACGAGAGAGAGGCCCGCCGAATGCCTTGCGTCTCTCTCCCACTCAACTATGATCGGTCTGCCGCGCGAGTGAGAGGCACGCGTCCCTTCCACTCGGGCATGGTTAGCCCGCCTAAGAGCGAGAGAGACAGACATAAAAAGTGAAAGGTAAATACGTATGTATGTGTAAAGGTAAAAATAAAATTTTGTTAATATGAAATTCAGTGCGAGATTCTTTGTATAAATTAATGTTTTAAATATAATTCTTTGTATAAATAAATGTTTTAATTTGTTACTATTATTTCATCCTTCTTCCTACTATACGAATGAATATTCACATTAAAATTATTTTACCACTCAAAGTCGTTGTCACGTAAAACTTTCGCCCGTATTTTTTTTTGCTTTTATGAAGATATCAACATTGTTGTATTGCCGTCAAAATACTTAAGTTCTTAATCTTACATAAAATGTTATCTGTGTAGTAATGTAACAGTTTAAAAAAATCAATAGTAAAATTATACATGCCGCTCATTATTCAAACCCAATAGAGCTGCTGAGCTTTTACAACTCTTTACTCAGAGCTATCAAGGAGCAAGCATAATTTATTAAAAGTTAATCGGGATTAATCTTATCCCTATCATACAAATGACCTTAGAACTTCGCCTTAAAACAATAACACGTTTTGGCGTCCTACAAACGTTGCCCGACATTGTGTATAACGTGAATTCGAAAACTAGCTATTTTAAAAAATATTAACATTGTAGTACTCTTAATTAAAAGTGAAAAATATTTTTTTAATTTGGCGATTTGTAATAAAAAGCTGCTGAGCTGTTATAATTGAATAAATTAAAGAATGAATTAATTAATAAAAGTTAATTTGGCACAAATATACAACAACATACGACATGAAGCACTTAAGAAAAACAAAGCTAAATTAGGTGGGGTCTCAGCTTACAACTCGTTGTTCTTCAGTATATCTTCCAGTACTATCAAAGAGCAGGCACAATTAAAAATTAATCGGGATTAATCTTATAACCATCATTTATAAGCTTCACCGTGGAACAATGGAACGTGTAGCCTACAAACGGTTGCCCCAACATAGTGTGCGCTAAGCGCGATCTTATTGCAGCCAGCAGTGCCGACCCGGGAAGCGAGCTACAAATACTTTAATTCCGTTGAAGATACACAGACGCTGGAAGGAGTTTGAAATTACATTGCTTTTTTTAATACTTGCTGATTTAAATATTTTATAAGCCTTCCCGGTAGCATATATGCAATGATCGTCAAACAGAGAGGCATAGGGTAGGGTAACCTTATCACTAATAATACTAGTAATATATATTTATATTGTTGTTTTTGCTCTTTAAATTTGAGCTAACAAACGTAGACTGGTTCATCGTCATCATCTTATCGCTGTTAGGCTTATGCATTCTTCCATGAACAATATTAGATACATTGGATGATATGGCTATATAACACACCACGCTGCACTGGCCTAATGCCTAATTTAATTTTTCACCCATCAACCTAACACAGTCCATTGCTGAGCCTCTCTCAAGAGGCGTGAGCAACCACTTTTTTTGAGAGAGAGTTTGCTAATTCCTCATAAGGCATTTTCAGCGTTACCGGACTTTAAGTCTGGCAGCCGCCTTGAGCAGATCATGGCTTCATCTGGTCGGGGGCGTCTTACACAACAGCAATTAATTTTATTAAGTGCTAATTGCTACACTTAGGCTGAATTAAATATTTATAAAAACACAGTGACAAAATTAAATGCCTACCCGACCCAGCCAGGAATCGAACCTGGGTCTTCCGCAATCCGGGCGGCTGCACTGACCATTGCACAGTCCGAAAAGTCGCAACATATTATATCATGCTGAGAGCATAACAAAGACTATATTATGTCTATATATTTATTTTATTGTTACACCAACAAAGTAAACACCATTACATAAAAAAACATTGCATAAATCAGACGCTTGATAAGTTTCACCTCAATTATAGACGTAAACTACATGCATGCAAAAGTGCTACAGCAGGAATCACAATATTATGCTAATAATAATAAGATTAAGTTAATAATAATAATTTCATAACTCAATTAATAATAAAATATATAACTAAATTTAACAAAAGTAATATAATATCAAAGATATAGCATTTCAAAACGTAACGATCGATATATCTATGCGGGTCGTCAATGAGCTCCAAAAAACATGTATGTATATTTTTGATCATCGTCGCAGCAGTTAATTATCATGTTTATATTGGAGTTAATTAATATTGTTAGCACACAGTGTGCCGTTCCATCGAACCATAGGAACATGGAAGCCGTGTTTGCGAAGCTAAAGCGTGTAACGCGCTGTTAAACAAAGCTCGCATTAGTTGCAACGCTAATTAATATCATCAAATGCTCAGCTTAATTATTGTTTTGGTTATATTTTTTTCATATTTAACACCGGAGTTATGTAACACTTGAGGGAAGCTAAGCTACTTATGGGGGACATTTTTTCTTTGTAACTGCATATTTGTTTTTTGTTTTATCACAATATAATGTTTTATTATTCTAAGATTGTTCATCGTCCTTAGACCTTAATCAACCTTAATACAAACCAGGATATACCAGGATAACCTTGAATGATCTACCATCACTCGATAAAAGGAAGAAGAAGTCTTACAAACCACTCCATCAAATCCAACACCATTAGAATTTGCCATCCATCCGGCATACTGACCTTTGCAAGAAGTGATTCTCAATTACAATCGTTTCAGGGGCCGTCTTGTCTATTCTCTATAAAGCTCCTCATGTGTTAATTACACTAATGATAATGTTGGTCCATAACAATAAACGCGGCAATTAAAAGTCGTCGTGTAGGTCTTGTTGACCACGACTGAGACGATGGCCTCTAGCCCATACAAATGTAGAATCACGACTCAATTTTAGTTAGCAATATGCAGTGACGATATTCAAATATTACTTAAGGGACAATAGCTCGTAACTTGTTTGTCACATATCTGTTTTTTAACACACGTATGCGATAAAAAAGTGCTTCCTTAATAAAATCGTGAGAAACAATTAATCAATATCACAAGTAAATAACGAACAAAAACAATTACATTTTAAGATCGTTCATAAGATATTGTCAATAAATGAGCACATAATAAAATGTGCTGTTAGGTTTTGCAACCGATAATTTCATAAGTCACGACACTTTTGCACAAATTTAGACATTTCAGTTAAACGCACCACTGGGCACAGTTGAAGTCTGTTAACCTTAAAATAGCTCAAAGTCACAAAAAGGTTACCTAATTGAATTAGTGAAAAAAAAAACTAAAACAATTGTTTGGCCAATTGAAAATAGCAAGTCACACGTTGGTAACTTTCGGTAATGTCCTAAATTCTAACTATTTTTTATCGACACCGAGAATCGTGAGAAAATGCAAGGTTTCGAAATGACTAAGCCGAGCTCCTTTACGGAAACAGTTTCCCTAGTCTTATCAAAACGTTTGACTTGATTGATGAAATGGGGCTGAAACTTTAACGAAGCAAAAGGCTTTTTTGTAAAGGGAACTTCTCTCTTTTAGATTTTGCAGCGTTCTCATATAACTCACGTTCATTAGAAATGGCAACTTGAAATCTAGCATTTCTTTGTGGCCACGTAATTCTGTCACATACATTTACATACTCGCCGTCGACGAGGAAATACGTTCCCTTTATCGAAATTTATTACCGCATGTCAAATTCTAAAAACTTTCAATAGAGGACCGAGTATTTGTTTTGCCCTATTCGTACCATTTGTCAATGTAACCCGAACAATCGTTCAAGGTGATATCTCACGATTTCCGTAACGGATAGCAATTTGTTATGTGTGACGGAGCCATTGGAAATTATAGGTGTGTTTACTCCCTTCGTAGGCTTTCAGCCGGTGTCGTGGTGCGGACAACAGGCGGTGCACGAGTTATGACTGGAGCGGCTCGCTGCACGCACTGATTGTCTCAATCTGCACCGGAATGTGGCCCAAGATACACAAATAAAAGAGCCTGTGCTTTGGATGACAAGTTAAGCCGTTGAAACCAATTGTTGTAATATAGACCAGCATTGGATCAACGTGGTGCTATGACCCAATCTTCCGTTGATAGGGTAGATAGTGATAGGTTGAAGATGATGATGAAAAGAGGAATAAAAACCATAATTTATTTTTTTGGCTCTTTTGGCCTTTACTTTGGATCAAAGGATATTATTTCAAGCTTTTTTTTCGTAATTATTTCTAAACAGTTACACTCAGTTTCTCGGTGGTCAAGGATTACGAGTGATGTGTGCTTATATATTTATCCTTATTGTTACATAACTCAGATCATAACTGGTCAGATGAAAGCCAAGAACTTCACCGCTATGGTATGGACAAATCTATTTAAAAAAAAATTGGTTGCCTGTAAAGTCGATATACGGGCGAAAGTTTTACGTGACAACGACTTTGAGTGGTAAAATAATTTTAATGTGAATATTCATTCGTATAGTAGGAAGAAGGATGAAATAATAGTAACAAATTAAAACATTTATTTATACAAAGAATTATATTTAAAACATTAATTTATACAAAGAATCTCGCACTGAATTTCATATTAACAAAATTTTATTTTTACCTTTACACATACATACGTATTTACCTTTCACTTTTTATGTCTGTCTCTCTCGCTCTTAGGCGGGCTAACCATGCCCGAGTGGAAGGGACGCGTGCCTCTCACTCGCGCGGCAGACCGATCATAGTTGAGTGGGAGAGAGACGCAAGGCATTCGGCGGGCCTCTCTCTCGTTCGGTGACTCATCGTTACGTTACCGAGCGTTACACTTTTTCATAAGTGACTCCCAGCCGCAACCTAATTTAAGACGTTGTCACGTCAAAAAACCTTTTTTTATACATAAGTAGGCAAAATACTGTACTTACAAGATGTTAAGCGCAGGTTAATGAAGCTAAAACTAAAATTTTCAAAAAGTATCAAAAAACCTAATATTTGGAACCGCTCGTATCTCGTGCCCGTACCACGCGCGGTCACTGCTTCTACAATTAGGGTCAAGCACCAAGGTCTCGTTGCATAACCGCCGAATATCTCGCCGCCACATAATTGATATCGACCACTGTTACGCATTGTGCCGACGTCTGCGCCAGTTGATCGATCGCTCGAAAAACATCGACATAAAAACACGTGTAGGTATTGCCGGTGGATTTGAAAAGGAAACAATGAAACTCTCTTTGCAGTTGGAAGATTTTTGAAGGTTTTTTTTTTAACTGCCAGTGTTGAACTCATAACTTGACATTGAGAAGACCTCTGTTCATATTGATAGGTATATTTGTATTGGGTCTTATAGACTGTTTGCGTTAAATTACTAGAATAAAATTCAAGCCGATTTTTAGCTGCTTTACTCGGATGCAATAACATTGGTTTGTTTTGCTATCTTTTTTTTGGCTTTATTCGTGCTCAGTTCTCTTCAAAATCACCAATTTCGAGTAAACTTGCCGTTAGTGACCTCGTCGCCACTTTAGCATAATCAAAGTAGAGCTCTCGCCAAATAGATTGCTAGCCGATCTCCTGATGTACGAGATTTTTGGTTCCCTTAGTCGGGGGCTTTCGACATGCACGAGAAGATAGGAAGCTGATACATTCTTATCACGTGCCAGACCAACAAGGGAAAAATAATATTTAAAAAAAACTACATTTTTCAATGAAACACTTATGAGCTGATCGTATATTGTTTTATGATGGATCCTTATAGACGAGACATTAAAGGAAGAGAACTAAACACGTTTGCTGAGTTTCTTGACGGATCATCTCAGTAAAAATTCTCCCGTCGTAGACTGATGTGTAGTGACTTTTATTAGGCTTAATCGAATACATATTGATTTGATGCATTGTTCGGTTGTGTTCTTTAACTAACGTCTTATTTGATATTGACGTTTTACTTCACGCAATAATCAATTGCGCATCACCTTGGTATGTCTATATACGCGACCTTTGTTATTATTACCATTTTATCGATACATTATTACATCGATCTTGATATAGAATTAAACAATAGCCCGTTATGCCTGTTGACAATGATTCTGTCAATATTAAGTGGACATTTTGAGTTCATTGTCAGAGTGTGACCCTAGGCGATTTGTGACCGGTAAGAATTTAGGTCAATATAATAAGCATGATGGTAATTACAGTTAATAAACAAAGGGGCTTTGAATTAGTAAATGAGCTGTCAGATTGACAATTGATTCGAAATTAAATTTGGTAACTAATTGTAACGGTAGCGGTGCGGCGGCGTGTTGTTTGCTTCGATTGCGGTGACTTGGATAGATAGGTAGGTGAAGAGAATAATTAATTGAAATGATGCAAAAGGGAATTAACTTGTCGACAATAGCGGCAAGAGTCAATTAAATTTCTTGTTTGATGGGTCGCTATGATTTAGCCAGTGAGCCAGTGGGCAAAAGATTCAATCAGTAAATATGTGTGCTATAAATGTTAGTTTTAGTTCTACATACACAACAATGTAATTAAAAGTAAAATTTTAGCTGGTAGTATATTATATTATTATGACATTGTTATATTCTATACTTGTTTAATAAATTTATTTATTTGTTGTGTGTTGGTAAAATCAATAAGTTTTCACTTTTGAGTCGTTTGAACGTTTACGTTCCATTTAAGCAACGATATTAACGGAGGTTAACGCAAAAAAATACAGCTCGACTGAAAGAAATCTCTTTTAATAAAATATGTCTACCTTCTAAATTGTTTTTTAAATATGTGTTTTAAAAAATATAAATAAAAAATAACACCTAACAAAAACGCTATGCGAAATAATAAATGCTCCAAAAACAGTTAGTCAACTCACTCGATCGTAAGCTTTGATTAAATAAACTTAAACGGTGCTTTAACGTCAACACTATTCACAAACGAGCAATATTTCAGTATTAAAGAAAGTCCCTTCATTACGTCTGGAAATATTCGAGCACCATTATGTGTGCAGAGTTCTCGAAGGCCGTTAAGAGCACACTAGACGCCCGAATGCGCACATTTCACTTGTATAAATCCGTTGCGATCATGTTTATGTCTTTACTACATTTTTTCCTTACGCTCGTAACAAGCTTTGAGCTTTCCTTTCGTCAAACCATTTTATGGAGGCTTGACGTTATTCTGACATACATAAATAAGTTACTTAAATTTGAAAACGAATAGCAACATTTGTACTGGTTATACTTTTTAGCAGTCAAATTTCTTCAATAGACTTTGAACTTTATATGGCTTACGGTTGAACATTTATTAAAGAAATATGGCAGTTTTGGCTAGGTTAATGTGCAGGCGTCTGTACTACCCTGTACTAATTTGAAGAGAATGAGATTCTTTATATACGTGCATGATTAACCATAATTAACGGACGTTAACGTGCAAGTTACCAAAGTTAACAGGTCTTTTTTGTAGGCGAACCATATGATTTTCATGATTTTCTTACATTGTAAGTTACTAAAGAAACTCTACTCTCAGCTTTTTGTTTTGTAATATTAAATACCACGTTTAGTTACTATATACAACACCCTCTCAATCATTCTGCATTCCATTTATCATCTAACCGTTTAGTACACGATAAGGATTCTAAACGGGTCACAACAATAGAAAAAAACTATTAGCACCTCACTGCGATCTAAATTGGTACAGGCCAAGTACGCTGATACTTCGATAACGTTTTATCACGTCATAGTGAGCACATTGACTTTGTCTATTCGAGTGGTGCCATGACATTTGACAGCACCTTGACAGCTTGAAGGTCTGTAAAACTGTTACACATTTTACTCATGGTACCGTTACTCTACACACCTTCACCAAATGTTAGAATTATTATTGCAATATTATCATACTTTACGGTGAAGGTAAACTTTTTGTATTCATAAAATTTTATAAAATACAGTGAAAAAAATTAAACGCCCACCCGACCCAGCCAGGAATCGAACCTGGGTCTTCCGCAATCCGGGCGGCTGCACTGACCGCTATGCTACCGGGAAGGCTGACGTAAGCGCTGAATTTTGTCACTGCTATTTTAATATTTTTGAGTGCTTTAAGCGGCACTAGCGCCATCTATCCAAACGGTTGTTGCAACCGATGGCCATGCAGATTCATCTTTGCAGATGAAATACCACAAATTTGATAACACAACGCTACAGTAAATTTTACTTTTTTTTATTTTCAAGTGCTAATTGCTGCACTGAAGCTAAATTAAATATTCATAAAATTTTTTTTTTTTTGGGTCGGGTGGGCGTTTAATTTTTTTCACTGTATTTTATAAAATTTTATGAATATTTAATTTAGCTTCAGTGCAGCAATTAGCACTTGAAAATAAAAAAAGTAAAAGTAAACTATTTGATTTGAAAACAAATGTTGAAAAAAATTCCACGAGCAGGATTTGAACCTGCACCCTTCTGACATACCGGGTCAGGTGCTCTTCCAATTGAGCTATCGTGGTTCTAACCAGCCCGCCGAAATTAATCAACACTATTTTTGATTTGACTTAGGTTAGTCATTTAAATCGGGATCCTTTGTTTAGCATAATTTTGATTATCCTTTTTCGTTGTTACGCATGCTCTTTTACACTTTGACAAAATGTATTAGTCATTATTATGGATGTGTAACGTCTTTTTTTTTTGACCCAGGGGAAAAATCTGCTTACAGATATTCAACCTTGTGGAAGATCCGGGTTGGCCTTGTCTTATTAAAAAAGATTAAGACCTACCCGGTAAACAACCCCTGGGGATGTCTTTAGCCTGAAGGGCTGCGAATGCTAACGGAACGATCGCCTCGAGACGGGGTAGGAGGCGATGTGTAAAATCTTTAAATACAAAATGGTGGGAGTGATTTCGTAGAAAAAGTAACAGTAACAGTGTGACTGAACCTTACCTTCAGTAGTCTCTTTATGTTTGAAGTAAGCCAGTGCATGAAATATATATGTATCTCAGTCAGTAGTTCGTTTGCAAGATTGCTAGCGAAATAAAAAATAAAATTAAGAATAAATATATTTGCGTCATTGTAAATTGTAAATTCTATTTTCTGTTGTAATATTGATTTCAAAAAGTGAGATGTCAAATTAATGTTACACGTCATATGCGACTACTGTAAAGCTCGTTCGTATTTTTATTGTTTAGTATCATATCATAAATCCTACTGAACTTAAGCATTTTTTTAAATATAAGGACATAAAATATACAATATGGGCAAAATAATTAAAAGGTCAAAACGACAAATACAACAGTTATAGAAGAAACAATTTTCAACCTAGACATTAGATACACTAGAGTGTAATTTAAAACCGCGTAGGCGCGAAGGGTAAGTATGCTATAAATAATGTTAACGAAATGTGACAATAAAAATATACAAAATAATATACCACAGGAGCAAAATATACCAAAAAATTTAATACAGTTATAACTTCAATATTGTTTTTGATTTAAAAATCTACTGTGGATTTTAAAACTTCTAAAGAATGCATACGTGATACAGAGCTTAAAAATCTTCTTGGCTCTTTATGAGTATTCAGCCAATTCAGCCGTAAATCAATGACATTAAGCTACAGTTTTAATGAATGTCAAAGTCAAAGTCAAAGTAAAAAAAATATATTTAAATAACTTATGAAAAGTGCTTTTGAATCGTTCATACATTTTTACCTACTACCCATTCAAGACGTCTATTTTTTAGCTGTTTAGCTCTTTTTAAAAGAATGGATGCAAGAAACTAAAATAGAAGTAACGACATTTTAAAAAAATGTACCTATGTCGTTACCAAATCATACAAAATATAATTTAATACATTTACAATTAAAAACTTTCAAGAGCCCGGAATTACAAATAATGCTTACCTCTATAAATTTACTTAACACTTTATTCTAAAATGAAATGGAACGCGCCAACTCAAAAGAAATATTTCATATCATTTAATTAAACATTCTAGGAGGTTTTATGTATACTTTCCTTTTGCTTTCCGGGGCTGGGTTGGTTAAATACGAGTATTAATAAGACTGGAGCAATATTTTCTTCTGCCTTTAAATTATATTTATGGGCGTCTGTCGTCTCAGTCGAAAGGGATCGCTGGCTGAAAGTTCAGCACGTTTCAGCATATTGAAATAAAGTAACTTTAATTTACCTTGAGGGAAATAAATGGTTTCACTTGTTACCAATGTTATTTATGTAATCCACTTATTATTAATATATATGTTCCTATCTTTAATTTTACATTGATTGACATGTTTAAGTGGGAGACAGGATTTTTCTGCCAAAGTTAGTACCTTGAAGACGGTTTAAACCAAAATCATAACTTTAGATTTAGGGCTAACGGGCTTAAGCTATAATTGTACGCCGTCAGTTGTCTGAAGGCAGAATGACGTTTTGAGCAGTGTTAAATCTAGATTTAGAATTCTTATGGAAGCTCACCCAAGTACCTTACCTTTCCCTATTGGGTCAGAGTAGTAAGCTGTGAACCAATAACCCCATGAGCTATATTGTGGGGAAAAGAAAGTAACATCTTAGCCAAATTAAAAGTGAGATTGTTTTATAAAGTTTAGTGAGTTAACAAGTGTACCTGTTTCAATAAAAAATATGTTTGGGATGCTTTTACGCTTAAAATAATCAAACACTAACATTAACAAATTTAACCGCCTCTGTGGTCTAGTGGCTAAGACCACCGGTTTAGACCCAGAGGTCCCGGGTTCGATTCCTAGCGGGGGGTACATGTTTGTGTACTCGGTTTGGTTGGTGGTAGGGCTTATTTGTCCGCCTGACTGTAGCTAGCCTAGCTAGCTAGCACAATCTTATCTAAATATGTCGCCATAACATCAATGTTTGTAGCATTGTTGTGTTCCGGCAGCTAGAGATAAGATAGCCAGTACCTTACTAGTTTAGGATCCCGGGTGAAGTGCGCTTCCATCATTGGCCTTATCATCACTTAACATCAGGTGAGATCAAGGCACTGTGCTTACCCGTAAATATAAAAAAAAACATAAAAATCCATAAGGTCTTATTTTATAAGAGGTTTCATTAGGAACAGATACCAACAGGGAGTTACCAAAAAACACCCAGACCGTTGTGGGACCACACTCGATTGAATAATACGAGTATTACCAAGCTTTCAACTATTCACATAATTAGTGGCAGCCCCAACTTGTGTTAATGTGTCAAGATAACACAATGAGCTCTCAGATATTATTACCTGTCCCACGAAAATTACGACACAATTCAATTTACATAGATAATAATTCGGCTTAATACCTCATAGTCTAAAATTATTCCTGTTTAGACTTAAACATCATCTCGGTAACATGACGTAATCAATCTTACACCCGATTAACAGAGACATCTCAAGAGGCACAGGTGAAACACCACAAAATTATATATTGTAACATTTTCTCTCACAATCCCGTATTTCTTATTGCGCAAAGCATAAAGGTCAGAATTGATCGAAAATGTGTAACAAATATTATTGTTAATATGACACAATGTAATGCTCGCAATAGCTCCGAGACAATAACTAGGCATTCGGTTTTTACGTTGTCGTATTGTGAAATAGGTAATGGGATTGTCTCAATGTCAGGTGGAGTAACGACGTTAGGGTAATTAAAAATTATAATGAACACGCGTATGTATGAGAAATACTTTTGGTTTTCTTAAATGGGAGGTCGATTTTGAGTGCAGACTACTTTCGTAACGTATTATCTAGTCGATATGAAAAGAACATTGTTCAGACACAACTGCAGTTATTTATAGATACACTGACACATATAAGACACAAATGGAATCAATGCATTATGTCGGCACCTAACTATATTTTTAGTTAATTTATATAATAACAATTTGACGTCTGAAATTAAGATTTAAAAAAAATTAATCTTCCGTTAATTAAGTGCAGGAGAATAGGATGTTTGCCTGGAATAATAAACACTCTCTGTGTTAATCCGGGATATACTCTACATGTGCACTGAATTTCATCCAAATCGGTGTTGATCCGATTTGGCGTGATTAAAAATTTGAACATCACAAATATTTGTTTTAGTTTCATTCAAGTGAAAAATCTTTGTCTTTCTTATACCAGTTTATTGCTAAAATGACGACTTGTTATTCAACTCAATGATGATGAAACTCGGCACTTCTTTTTTGAATTTGAAGTGACTTCAATTTTATCAGACAGAACACGTTCGTCATTATATCCATTTTATTGATGACGTACATAATATGTACACGAGTAGCATTTTGTTTACATTATATATTAATATCTGTCTTTTTGGTTTTCGGTTACTATGTAATATCAACATTACATACATTGAGTACTCATAATATCTTCAGAATTTTGTTTTCTTTTTATAGTATTGGGAAACTGCTTCTTGCTTTAGTTTATATAATATTTTTAATTATATTATTATATTATAATATATAATAATTATGCTTTTATGATCAATTCTTTCTACAAAATATAGTACTGGAGAAATTGAGTCACAATATGCCATCGATCGTCCAATGTAAGTGGGGTCGGATGGATTAGCAAAACTAGCAAGTTAATTATTTAATCTAAAACATTTTAATGTGCAAATCCATTATCTGCTCTCTACATCACGTTTAAATTGTCGGCGTAAACAGATGCGTAACTAGTGCGTAACTCAAGGTTTTGGAGATTAAATAAACATCAATCTTTTGTCAATTTAAATTTACATCTTGTATGTACGAGCAAAAATATTTGGTTCATATTTTGTCCAAAGCCCAAGATGGGTCCCTAAAAATAAAGTTGCAGACCTCCTTTGTATTTTAGAAACTTAAATCTCTAGGTCTAAAAACCAACGTTAAGTCACCACTTCAATCGCTTCTTATAACTGAAGTCTCTCCAGCCTACAAGAAACACCAAATAAACTATAAATAGTATCAAATTCGGCAACACCTCTCAGCATTCGCCGGTCAATTCCCGAAACGGCGACCTTGAAATAATTCCCAAGGACCCCCACATTCTAATAACCTTTTAGCGAATTGTCTGTAGTGCTTCGACCGGCAGTCGTCACAGAGTTTTGCATCATAATGGCACAATGGCTGGGATCGAGTGTTACAAAACGAAAGAGCAACACCCAGAGACGCCCTCTGGAGCTCATGAATTATTCCGAGTTGAGACACCGCCGCCAACACTCGGTTATCAACACCCGCTGACGTATCCGATAAATAATGCAACTATCATGGCGACAAAATCTTATCATGTTGATGCGTTTTTGTTTCTGGTGATGTACGAGCGTTACAGTAACAAAATCGAATCAGCATAAAAGACCCCGGTGCGATGGGTCGAAGTGCTACTGGGCGAGGGAAACCTCAGCACAGCAGGCCACACTAAGATAAGAAAACAATTCAAAATAAAAGATATGAAGTGAAACCGAAATGCTGTGGTCTTGTGGTAAATATTGTTTTATATTCTCCTTGTAGACAGTGTCTACGACTAGGAAGATCTTTTTCTACAAGACACCAGGCCTGACACTGATAAACTTTCATTGTACCTTAGAAAACTTTAAAAACCTTAAAAAATATTTATTCTTACCTATCATATTATATTTACAAACAGTACCTACACGAGACCTACCTAGTAGGCATTCTAGAATACCTGTTGCATGAGAAAATAATCGAATGCTATCTCAGTAAAACTCTTTTTGCTTAACCAAACCTTTTTAATAATTTTTTTTTATCACAAACTGAGTTGACCTACATGTACTCTGTGCTACAAGCCCATGGAGGTAAGTATAAGGTCAATAGAGCGTTTTCTAGCCGTCTCAAAACTAACTAAGCTGCGGACGCTTCTAAGTCCAGACGAGCTCGTTCCGACATGTTGTGTAAGAGGGAACAGGGTTTGTAGACACTAGTTGAACTCCGGCTTCCGGCTACGCCAACATGTGTTTGAGACAAACGCCGCACTCTGCCCCGTATAGCCTTAGAATTAAGACTTTTGTCATTTTAAGACGATATCTGTTAGTAGAGTCTGTAGTAGTGAGAAACTGGTAGATTATCCTAATATAATTGAATAATATTAATATATATTAGTGTCTTTCTAGGAACATTATACAGTAAAGAACATGAGTAAATATAGATTTTTCTTTAACAGGAATTTTGTTTTGGTTGGTCAGAGTGAGCGGATTCAAATCCCCCTCGTGGTTTTTTAACGCTTTTCCAACTAGCAAAGATGAATGCAAAAATAAACTTAAAGAATCTTTATATTTAATACAATAAAAGTTACATCAGGACAAACGTCAGGATAAACATTAATTAAAACTAATGTACAAAATAAACACGAGTTGATCCGTAAAAGTTGTAACATTTCAATATCATATAATACTTCGAAACGTGTGTATTTCTAAACTAAGGCTGGACCGATTTGAATGATTTTTTGTATCTGTTTGACTGGGTATGTTTGGTTTGGTTGGTTTCGATTAACAATTGGATCCGGTAGATTATTTTTAAACCATCATTGTATACGGATGTTTACTGAACCAGAAGAAGTAGCGAGTGGGCCACTAGTTTAAGTTTAGGAAAAACAACTAAAACTCAACCAATGGTATTTTAATGAAAATTCCTTAATGAAAACTCCTTAACTCTGTGATGACAATAGACAGGAGGACATAATCATTGTAACCAAATTTTTTTTACCATTACCTACCTTTAACTGAGAGTAAATAAGTTGGTTGGTTGTGGTAGTTGGTTGAATTATCAATTATTGTTGGTTAAGATCTGACCCGAAGGTGCTAATTCAAATCCCGGTTATAGAAGTATATTCAACACAATTTTTTCACACAACACAAATCAACTTTTTTATCTAACCATAGTAGCAAGCTTAAGTTAACCAAACAATTTTTAAACTTGGGCTTCTGATTACCGATTCGTGAATGTTGGGACCAAATTTAATATTTTATCGTAACATTATGAAATGAATGAATGAATGAATTTAATTTAAACATTATTACTAATAAAAACATAATTTTCTGTGCAGGTCGGACTTTGAGGGTGACTCAAGCCTACTCGTGAAACGTAAGTCAATTTTATTTTACTTCAATAATATTATACGGGAAATTTAATGTATTACATTAAATATAAATAAGAAGATGGTTTTAATAATTCAGGCTGGTAGAAAGTGATATTTTAGGAGAAATTATATTTGTGTAACTCTATAAAGATACTTATATCAAGGTTCTGTTGTTGCTAAATCTAAAATAGACTTTTATGTTTCTGCAAAACTTTAAACGTCTACAATATTACAAAAAGATGTACAATTTGTATAGAACCATACCATGATAATTATAACTAATAATTATCACGAAATATAGCTGTAACTTAAGTTACGTCTGTTGTTTTAAAGAAACAAAATCCGTCTTAATAATTGTGTTTTGTTTTTGTGACGAAATAAATTCCAATTTCATCTGCTATGTTCACTCACGAAGATGTCAAGTTTAGCATACGATCAAACAACTTGTCAAGTGTCACCTGTCAAAATGGTTAGAGAGACATGCCATTGGTGGAGCTAAAAGACTCATCACTACTATGGAAATTTTTAGACATTGGATTTGGACACATCGTTAATGAAACGACAATGATGAAATTTATAAATTGCTTTTTTTTTAAATATAAATTTAATTAAACTTCGCTTTTTATTGTCAATTTGGGAAAGGTTGAGCCCAAAGTCCAGCAGTGGAAGGTGAAATGTACTTTCAGTAATCGTTTTTTTTTTACTTTTAACTTCTATATAAAGAGGTTTTTAATAAATCTACACAAAAAACCTTCTTTGTTTTTTTTCTCTCATCGTCAGGTCGTAACAGGTAAATATGGGTATTAATATTTATCTTGCGACTATCAGATCAGCGCTTTTATGTATTAATTAATGTTTATTCAAAATTTAATGTATATACCATGGAGAATGAGAATCAGTAACGTATAGACGGAAACGTAAGCTGTAAAGCTGTTGCGGTACTACAACAATAATAAGTGATTGTAGGAGCAAAGGTCGCCAAAGAGGCGTTCGTTCTGCTAGCGATTAGAACAATACCGAACATTAGTTATAATAGGTGCCTTGTAATATTTGTAGATTGTAAGCCTGTGCTAGCTTAATGTCATATAGATAGATAAACATACAACATGAATTAATTATTGTTTTTTTTTTAGGTTATAAATGTGAATTGGTATGTTTGCACACTCAACGAGGACTCGGTACTCGGTTCGGTAACCGAGCACCATTTGCTCCCATATACCATAACAACGGCGCACTTATTGCCCGTGGTACAGTTCAGTTGTCTGGTCAACCGGACTACGGAAAATTAATATTTTCCATAGTACAGTTGGCCGAACCACAGAAGATCTAATTAAATTTTTTTATTAGTTTGACCTTTTTGTCCAAGTATTGTATATGGCCACGTAAGGATAACTTATCATATTTTAATATTCACAGTTGTTTCCCTGAATAATGACAGTAATGATTTATGTGTTAGTCTGTTTCCAAAAGTAGTGCAACAATATCATTTATAAAGAGGAAAGCTTTGTATATATGTATGTACGTATGTACGTATGTATGTGTGTATGTATGTATGTATGTATGTATGTATGTATGTATGTATGTATGTATGTATGTATGTATGTATGTATGAATGTATGTATGTATGTATGTATGTATGTATGTATGTTTGCAACGAATAAACTCAAAAACTACTGCACTGATTTAAAAAATTCTTTCACCATTAGAATGCTACATTAGCGCTGAGTAACATAGGCTATTTAAAACAAATAAAAAAAAATAAAAAAAATACACCAGTGCGAAGCCGGGGTGGGACGCTAGTCTATACTAATATTATAAAGAGGAAAGCTTTGTATTTTTGTATGTATGAATGTATGTTTGTAGCAAATAAACTCAAAAACTACTGGACCGATTTAAAAAATTCTTTCACCATTAGACTTCCACGTTAGCGTTGAGTAACATAGGCTATATTTAAAACAAGTACACTCGCGCGAAGCCGGGGCGGGCCGCTAGTATTATATAAAACGGGTCGATGTCAAAATGTTCACTGTCAATATCATCCGCGGGAGGGGATAACTAAATGGATTAGGGTAAACAGCGCAAACAGCTCTTTGTATCCCAAATTAAATGTCACCCGATGTCATTATTCAGGCTTCGCTTGACACGCACGCGATCTACACTGCTGGCCCTGATACAAACTGAGGCTTTTACACGATACGATATTTCATTAATTTAGGAGCGTCGCTATCGTGTATCTTTTAGTGTGCTTACAATAAAGTTTATAATAAAGCAAAAAAATAAAAAAAAATGTAATTCAAATTACAGTGTCTTGGCTTGGCACGATAAGTCGGTAGACGTACGGATAGATTGTAGGATTGAATTGATTGCGAGAGTACGTGGCTTAACCCCCATAGCTCTGGTAGACTACTGACGTGAACCCGAATGCGTATGCCTTACAAATGCATGTAAGCTCTCTAGGTGGGTCACTACGAGCTCTAAAAAAAAAACGAGACGCGTGTAGCGGCGTATTTACACGCATCTCGTTTTCACAACTGCAATCCCGTCCGTCTCACTCCGTCTAAAAAAAAAACTTCCTACACTTTCACAAATGACACCAGACGTCGACTCCTCTAATAAAACTGCGTGTGCTAAGTAAACCAGAAATACAATTACACATCTTTTGGTTTTCGATATAAAGCTCAGTTCGCAACAACGCATAAATCTTTGTCTCTTTGATTGACAAACCAGTTCGGAATACACCACAATATTCTTATTTTCTATTGTTACAATCAAACGTGCCATGAATAATGTATCCTATTCGTACGAGCTTTGCGATGACACGCGAAATTGCATTAAAATTATATTTTAGATAGGAACTTGGTGCGAACATTTCGTAATGAAAACCGACGATGCATTTATTAACTTTCATTTTCTTACTCAGGTAGTATCACTACCGCACCGTCTCTGGGGTCTAGTGGTTAAACTATTAGCCTAGATGCACGGGTCAGGGATTCTGTAATGATTCATTAATGAATGGTATATTTTACGAATACAAATTGTTTTGTGACTCCGTTTCAAAATTGATACTAAAACTGGGGCAAGTTATTTTTTTTATGATGCTGTGGTCTAGTAACTACATATATTTTTAGTAAATTATAATTATTGTATTCAAATTAATTCGTTGTTGTTCCAAATAAAGATCGGCAAGTGTAAATGGTTTGTACAGTTGAATCATTAATTATATAGTAACGGCTGTCGAAGATGCCTTCAAACTGGAAGTTGTGGTAGCCAACATTTATATATTCGTTTCATACTATGCAATTCTCATATCAATATCAAGTAAACTGAATGTGTGCTGAAGTTTATTTCATTTGTGAAAAAATAATCTAAGCAGGATGAAAAGTCTTCCTTATGTACTAATTTATATTTGTTAGTACTTACCTCATATCTGTATGTTGAATTAATCTTAGTAGTTCACATACGTACTTCCAAAATTTCATTGCCATATACAAACTTTCAATAGTTATTTTGTTCAATACTCTTGAAGAACAAAATAAGAAATTATCAAATAGAATTGTTTCTCACTAATTGTTATGTTAAAAGAACTAAAATATCCAACTGTCTTTTAAATAACTTTTCATTCTTGGTTACACACCATCACCATCTATGATTAGTTACGGGAACTAATAGTATTCGAAATTCAATCATGCATTACCTTGATTGAGCAACGGCTGCAATGGCAAAAAGGCTCAATACAATACTCGATAAACAGTGTTATTATGGTAGATTAGAACGGATACGTTCCTATCAATTCACTATAAAATAAGTAGCTAAGAAATACTACGCTGGTACATAATTGAAAGTATAAAGGTTTCGTGCCATCATTAAGCTATTATCATGGCTATTCATATTATGCGGAAGCTTTTTCGATATTGCACACCAATCAGTAATGCATGGGTTCAATTGTATAACATAAGGCTTTATAATTCTACAAAACGTAATCGCTACCATAATTATTTAAATACAGAGGAAGGACTATCCTTTCTTCATTTTATTTATTAAAAAAATAAGTATTTGAAATTGATTTAGGTAAGTTACCGATTCACGATTCATTCGAAACATTCCCCGAACGAAAGGCTAAGTCAATGTGAAATATTCAACTGAAAATAAATGATACCATCCATACCCAATCGAGGCGTCTACCAAAGAATAGAATAATAAATGAGTCACTCCTACGAGCCATGTAAATCACTCCGTCGATCTCACTTAATCGAATGCAAATAGATTTTTATTCAAGATATTGCATTAAATCAATTATACATTCGCAAACAATCTGGCTGCGTGCTATTCACTTTGAAACTTCTCAGCACAACTATCTGTGCCAAAATCAAATTAAGATCGATGCTTTGCAAAAGTTTCGGCAAAATTTGTACAGGCAAGTCTTGCATACATACATTAATGGCTCAAATCAGTATGTATGTTAGTATAAGGTTATCTCATTGTTCTGAAAAACAGGTTCTAATGTGACGTAGATGGTCCCTGTGCGAGTTATCCTTGCTCACAGATGTCTGGCACCCCTTGTATATCCTATGAGGTTGGTAATGGATGCTAGTGCAAATAAAATAAGAGAAATTAAGAGAGAGATGTTGAAAAATCGCAATCCATAGTCTTTTGTACTCTATCTACAAAAACATCAGTAACTATTTTAAAATATTTCTGTCAAACGATTACCATTGTTAGAAAACAGTTCAAACCCTACAGAATTCTATTGAAGGTCATCGCATTGCAAATTACTTAGAAATTTGTGGTTATTTAGAAAAAAGTTTAGTAAATTGGATACAAATCGGGCAAACAAATGCAAGAGCAATCCGTTTCATTTGTGGTCGCCATTTCAATTGACCCCCAAAATAATCTAAAAATATTTCTAGAAAATATAAGTCTTAATATAGGTTGTAATTCGTTCGTGGTCTAGCTTGTTGTCATCATCAGATTTATAAAATAATAATTTATCAAATAATAATGTGGTTAATATCTAACAAAACAATAATTTAAATTAAGAATATCTGAGTAGTGTTAACGTTATTTTAATTAAAAATAATGTAGTGTCAACATCATGCTAACAGGTGTTACTAACAACACAGTTAGCGCCAACTTGTAATTAACTCTATAATAGTGGCCACTCCAGTAGCAAAGTTATCTTAGTGAATAGAGTAAACATTTCATTGACTCAAAATCATACGTGCCATATTGCAATAACGTACAATACTACATAAATAACATTCTCTTCATCAAAATCATGAGAAACATACTCAGAGTGTACTTGCTATATATTTGCTTTGATTGAGAAAATATAGATCGATGGTGCACTGGTTTGCGCGTTAGGGCTGCAACCTTGCAAGTTAAGCAATTTTCAATGCAATGCAATTTTTTCACAGATCAATGTTAATGCACGTCTAGTTCCTAAGTAAGCTAAAAAATATATTAGATAACACTTACAATAAGCTAAGTGGAATAATTTTGCTCTGTTATCTCTAGTTTTAAGTTACTTTTGTATATAAGTTTGAAATTAAGCATGCCGTGGCAGCCCTTAATAAAAGCAGCGTCTGTGTAATAGTTATAGGGTTTTAAATGTAATGAATGTCCAGGTGTATGCTTTATTGGATGTCCATAAATAAATAAATGCTAGGTGAGCATATGTTTGTACTGTGTAAAATTCAGAAATCGTACAACTGTGTGTCTAATTATCGTTTTTTTTTTGTCACCGTACCTCTATAATATGCAGGCCCTGTCAGAATAACAGCGCTTCTGTGCCATTCTAAACATCCACGAATAACACAGAAGCTTAGACAGGGTTCATTAACTTCACACTCTGTTTTCTTTTTGTTTTATCTCATTATTTTTTTATTTTTTTTGTTTTTGTGTGTTGTTAATATTTTTTTTTATCTTCTTCTACTTTTTACTTTCATATTGGAGATCTATTTAAAACATTTTAAACTCCTACGTCCTCCACAGAGCGCGCTTAACTGTTATGCCCGGTTGTTATCGTAAGATGGCAGCCTTTAACTCACCAAATCTGAATGGACCACCGGCGTTAGTTATGTATCCCGATCACAAAAATTGCTTCTAGGTAGTTGTTATATGGCCGGCGGCGTGGTAGTTTATGATGTCTCGTTTTTACTGTAGTGTTAACATCGATAGGGAAGGCTCGTGCCCCAGCAGTGGGGACATAAGGTGATGGTAAGCCCAGCAATGGGACATTTTAGATGATTATGACAAAATTATCAGCGCCCTGTGGACGTCACTTAGTGCAATAATAATTTTGTTCTACATACGTGACATTCTTAGGCACTGGCGCGCGACGTGTGTGTTAGCAACGGCAAAACAAATGCAAATTGGTGTTCACTGAGCATACGGTCCATTTTGTTTAGAGGATTATTGACGTCTTAATTATCCATCTTGGAGAAGATTTAAACGGCGAAGCAAAGTCTAAAATATTTTATTCCGTTGAGGCTACAAAATTAGCATATGAATGTCACTACGCCATCAGTTCGTAAGACTACATTGTGGGAGGCATTGTACTAAGTAAAAAGAACTCAGCAAAGGTATCCTAGGGGCTAAGAAGTATTTCTTATTCCCCAATTCTTTTACAGCGTTTAACCTGTCTGCTGTAAAGACAGACGCAATACAATTTCAATTGTTTGTAGGGCAGATCTGGCACTAAACAAATGAAAGGTTAAATATTGGGGTATGCTCATTATCAAAGAAGAATCTTTCATTACAAATCAACGCACAAAATATAAAAACAATAACAGCAAATTAAAATGATGGTATACAAGCTACTAACTAATTATGAGACGACCAACACCTCAGTCTCCCTGTGACCACGGACCCTGCAAAGGGTTCGAAACGTCAGGATAAACATTAATTAAAACTAATGTGTAAAATAAACGCGAGTAGATCCGTAAAAGTTGTTTCATTTCAATTTTAAATAACAACAACAACAACAACAACAACAACACCAACAACAACAACAACAACAACAACAATATCTAATTCTACTAATAAAGCTAGAAGACTAAATGGGAGGGCTTAATGAACTGGATGAAAAACTGATGATTGGAAAGAATGGCGAGAAAATGAGGAGACCCACACTTAACAGTGGGTGATTATAAGAAGAAATAGTTTAGCCACTTTTGCAATACCAGGTCATCGGTGTTCGCAAATCCTTTTTTCCTGAAAATTAGCTGAACGAATCATTCCGTGGGGCTCCACTCTGCAGGGATATGTGGGAATGGCCGGATGGTATGGCCCACCCATTAAAACCCACAGCATGCGCTTGGGTAGGATCCCAAGAACTAAAAGTCATTCTCGACCTGCCGTCCTGCTAAATTAAGCTAGTCCTGCCCTGTCGTAAGATGGCAGTCGAAAAATCTACCAATGCACACTGAGTTTTCCTAAAGACTGATGTAGTATTTTCCATCTAGTAAGTAAAGATCGAATAAGTGAACTCTAAATAGAGGTCTGCACAAGACTGAGCAATTATAGGTCAACGTCCTTTGATTAAACGGGTCGGGTTTCTATCGACTCGATTTACCTGAAATATATTGAGGATTAAATTTTAATGAAACGTCTATTATTATTGCCGTGCTAGTCTTTTAATAGCTAGTTTGCTTGAATGGTTTACTTTTTCTATTTAATTTAACAGAAATGAACCTGGTATTGTTAAACATTTTCATTAGATAATTAAGTAATTCTAAAATACTAAATACCTATCAATTGAAGCGATGACTTGATTTCAAATATGGAGGCCTTGGCCCTACAATTATATTCTAAAATGTTTATCATAGTAGTCTTACTCATTGAAATGAAACAACTTTTACGGATCTACTCGCGTTTATTTTACACATTAGTTTTAATTAATGTTTATCCTGACGTTTCGAACCCTTTGCAGGGTCCGTGGTCACAGGGAGACTGAGGTGTTGGTCGTCTCATAATTCTTACTCATAAAAAGATAACTATAGCCCCCTTATTCATCAAAACTATTTAAGAATTATTTAGTTTAATCAATGTTTTGTATCTTTTTCTCAAATTCAAAATGACGTTTGTGTGACGTTGACAAAACAATATTTTACTAAATAATGCTTAAATAGTTTTTATGAATAAGGGAGTATGTAAATACAGTTTACAAAGTTTATACCTATGTTTTAGCTTAAAATTATAAAAATAAAAATGTTTTGCTATTTATCCATTACATTGCAAAATAATCCCAATTAGAATTTATCAAAGAGCCATTAATCAAATCGGTTACCCTTTTGCACTGTACGAACAAGACGGCTAAGCAGTTGGTAAGCAACCGCGATTTACGACCAAACCTTCAGAATAGCATGCACGTAGACATGGCGCAATACGATTCATATATTAGTCGTATGCTAAATGATTTACTAAAGTCCTTTAAATTTATCAATTACATATTTGCAAAGATTCACAAGTCAGCCTGCAACCACGGCCCGTAAGACTCAGCTGAAACTCAGGTATCTTAATGCTATGCCTATATGCCTAGAACACCGAGACCTACTGGGATAATTTTTTTAAAACCCCGTCAAAGTGTATTTATAATTAATTGTGTATATCCACAATATCAATATCTTATCTGTTAAGAACTTCCTTCAGATCTGGCTTGGATGGTGTAGAAATTAACATTATATGATTATCAACATCATAACAATCTGACTTTTCACTGGAGTAAGTATTGGAGGATGTACGCACACATTTTGCTACTTGTATTTTTTTCAGTAAAATTGCAAGTGATGATTAGGTACCACAATCATACAGAAGATGCACTATAGAGTTCTTTTTTGCATGTCGTACTGATAAACTGAAGTACAAGTAAATAGTAGCTCCAACTAACGCTCGCTGGAAATATGAACATTATTTTTTAACGCTAATTAAATAAAGTGCAGCCTTGTCTATGGAGATTCTAATCCGACGGTTGCGCAACAACCGCTTTAAACAGTAGAATGCTTCTTTTGTTTTAAAATTAACAAATGACTCCAGCCAAGAATAAGGCGGCATTTGCGATAGTGTGCATCTCGAGTAGAACCTCATTGTGTTTAATTAAATTATTGTTTGACGTTAACAATGGCGCGGATCCTTGCTCCCTACGGGCATAAATAAGGTAATCGTGGCTCGCTGCATGGTATTGCAATATTCTATTGTTTATTGTGCATAGATGCACGCTAGGAGCGTTCGGCATTTATCGAGAGTCAACACATTTAAGTCTGCAAGGACGGTTGTGAAAATGGGCAATGCGTCAACACCAACAGTGATTTATTCGCAGACTCCTTTGTATATTGACTTAAAACGGCGCACTCATCGTAAAAAGGTTTCAGACTTTTCCAGCAACGAGTTGTCGAACATTTTTATTGTAAATAAAAGTACAAAAAGTCAATTGCTTTCATTCGATAAACGACTGCTGGAATTACAAGTTCTGTGCACCCAATTTATTGTCCAAATAAAATAAAAAGTAGTGAGATGTTGCGCTGTCTGCTAAGTCAGGGCCGGAGTTCTATTGAACTTCGATGGAAATGTATTGACGGTAAACATTTGCCACTTTTATTACGCTATAACAGTGTTAATGGAGTTACTTTAACCGGGCACGCCACAATCAAGATGTACGAATCTTGATTGTGGCAGGCCTGTGATTTCAGCTGTTTGATTATGTAAAGAATATATAAGCTCATAGAAACTAGTTACGTTACAAATTTTATTTTATTTCTTTTTCATATAACACTACTACAATTGTTTATTGTTAGTAACATATTGTTTTCTAAAGTTTACGCGAACACTACACATTGAAATGAAACAACTTTTACGGATCTACTCGCGTATCCTGACGTCGGAATAAACATAAGTTAAAACTAATGTGTAAAACAATCGCGAGTAGATCCGTAAAAGTTGTTGTTAGTAACAATTTAACTTAAAAAATGTTATAACGCAATATAATTTTGTTTCTGATTAAACTTTACAATTAGGAAACGTTAAGAAGATTTATTACAACGATGATGTGATTTTAAAAACAAAAAAACACATTTGATTAACCTCCTCCGAATTTAGACATTCAAACAGAAATCACGCTAATTACTAGCTCAATGCCGACCATTATACCACCTACGTGCCTTACGGTGCTATAAAGGTGGTATTGCAGCAAACCGCTTTACGCGTTGTGTACTTTTCAGTTTAACTTCATCATTACCTTTTATTACTACTATAACGAAATACACCAACATTATACTCGTATAAACGTTTATTGAGGTATGGAAGTAATGTTGACTTACCCACCTACACATTTACTATCAATGACCTTTTGGTGTACCTACCTTTAATCGCTTATGTGATGTAGTGGTTATGCAACCGAAAAAACCCAGAAGTCCCGGGTTTGATTCCATTCCAGGTACATATTGAACACGGTTTGGTTGGTTGGCATGTCTTTAATTCTATTTACTAGCTACCACCATAGTAGCACTGTCTGTCACCGTATCGCCAATGTTCGTAGTGTTACTGTTTATTTATTTTAATCTTAATGGCACTTATACATAAAGATTAAATTATAGTAGGAGAATATCAACCGCCATAAAAAAATTGCATTATCTTTAATAAAAGTCGGCAAGTGTTTAACCGTTTTCTGGACCCGTAGAGTAACTCATGAAAAATTATATAAACAGTGTCAAATGTAAACCTAATATGTCGATGTTCTATCGGACATCTTGTACTTTGTAAAACTTACTAGTTAAGAACTTCAGAAAACTGATGTCCTTTAGTCGCTGTCGCGCGTGCTCTTGAAGTTACCTATTACTTATACAGTACGAAAGTAGTCTATAGCATATCTCGACCCTCCTACAATATGTTTGTGTAAAAAATCATGTCAAAGCGTTGGCGTTGTGACACAAAAAAATAAATATACTTAGAGAAGAAATGAGAAACCTCCTTTTGTTAGTTGGTTGAAACTTTGTTTTTGGGAAGAAATCACTATGAAGCAGTAAGACGATCAAATCTGGTTGCATGGAAAACTTTAAAGCAATAAGACAGTGAAACTAGATATTATTAGATGTTGATTGTTGATTGTGAACTGAGTGTATATTTGTCAAACATACCTACCTACTTGGAATTAGTGTTTGAAATAAACAGAACGCTGAATAACTATCCAAAGCTGTTAAAAGGTTAGTTACAGCGAGTTAAATCTCAATTCTCAATTTATTTGTACGGGTTTAAATGCAGACGGTACTTACGTGCCACAGTCCTTTTCCACATTGTAAATTTAGTAGATAATCGCTGTTAGTCGTTACACTAATCGCAATATCGGCGCGCACGGTAACACGGACCGCCTTGAGAACGAAGATTTCTATTTTTTCACAGGGCAAGAGGTTTGCCTAATAATGTAGCAACAGTTTGCAACGGAGGGACGTTGTACTTTATTATACGTTGCACGTCTTGAAGCAATTAATCAGAGCGGGTGTAAAAGCGCGCGTTCGAAGTAGGTGAAACAATGCGAGGGCTCATTGTTCGCGTTTGCAAAATGCGGGTTGAATGCGTTATCTGTAAGAAGTGCAGCCGATCGGCGGGGCCCCGTGGGAACATCCCACGCGACATAATTACTCGTTAACCAACAATCTAAGCCTTGTCACTGCGTCGAGTTAGCTTCGTCGTGATCACTGGCATTCGTCAAACTTATGTCATCCGCAGATAGTGTTTTGGCAATTTTTTTTGTTACTTAGCCGGCAAATTTTTGTTTAGCACGCCTGACATAAAGCGGGCACCGCATCCGCTAGACGCTTGGTACACCAAAGCTGACTTTGAAGCTTCAGTTCTTACGCTTCTATACACTGTAATTTCACTAGATCTATAATAGTTCGCTTCAAACCGGAACACAGTGAAGCTCATGGCGGCTGAAATATGTTTTTGTTTGATCGCCATGCCACGTGGTTCTTACGAGAATTCTACTACCAGGCACCAGCAAGTCTCTTCTTTGAATATGCTTCGTTGTATCGTTCGTCAGTTTTCAACTTATATTGTAATCTATATCTATACTAATATTATAAAGAGGATAGCTTTGTATTTTGTATTTTTGTATGTTTGCAACGAATAAACTCAAAAACAACTGGACCGATTTAAAAAACTCTTTCACCATTAGAATGCTACATTAGCGCTGTGTAACATAGGCTATATTAAAAAAGAAATGTCCACCCTTGCGAAGCCGGGATGGGCCGCTAGTTTAAAATAAAGGTGCGAGTATCATTTCTTTCAATCTTTTTGTTAGTTATCTAAGCAAAAAAATTATCAATCAATAGCTTTACTATTGTTTTCATACAAAGCCTCCTTGGTTCAATTTACAAACTAATTACCTATTCGTGTCAAAATATACTATAAATTAGTTGCTTTAAATATAAACCGGAGTAACTTTTGAATCCATTGTTACATTGACAACAGTTTATGCCCTCCTAGACAAGTGGCATAACGCTAATACGAGAAATTATAAATAGAATGATTATCAATGTATGGGATTGACATAAACGTCGGGACTTCATGGCGGGAAAGTGAAGAGTCATGTCTGCGGTTTTGTTTTATTTTCTAAAATTTGTGTTATGTCGAATATTAATGTGAAATAATGGTGGATTATTAACCGTTAAGTGTTCGTGAGTATGCATGAGTGTTGGCAAATGAAACAAAACAGTGCAACGTCACTTTTCAAATTCTCTCAAGAAGTCTGCATGAGGACTTAGTAAAGCCCCACATCTTTACTGAGATACTCGAGGGGTTGGGGGGTTATATCATTTCTCACTTCCCATTTCTATTATCATTCATCATCATCATACTGGAAGGAAATATTGTATATTTATATGTTACTTGTAAGAAAAATTACTTTGACACTAGCTAAATGTGCTAATCGCACGAAGCCATCAACTAAAAGAAAGAAAGACATAAACGTCATTAATACGTGTCGTTGACGGGACTTCTTGGCGGGAAAGTGAAGAGTCATGTCTGCGGTTTGGTTTTATTTTCTAAAATTTGTGTTATGTCGAATATTAATATGAAATAATGGTGGATTATTAACCGTTAAGTGTTCGTGAGTGTGCATGAGTGTTGGCAAATGAAACAAAACAGTGCAATGTTACTTTTCAAATTCTCACAAGAAGTCTGCGTGAGGACTTAGTAAAGCCCCACATCTTTACTGAGATACTCGAGGGGTTGGGGGGTTATATCATTTCTCACTTCCCATTTCTATTATCATTCATCATCATTCATCATCAATATTGTTTATTTATATATTACAATGAAATTAAGAAACTAATGACATGGCAGCATGGTCTATGACCTTAGCCGGTTCCTCAAGGAACGAACTACACTTAAAAAAAAAAAAAAACGTGTCGTTGACGTATGTCAATCCCGTACAATAATAATTCGGACTTCTTGGCGGGAAAGTGAAGAGTCATGTCTGCGGTTTTGTATTATTTTCTAAAATTTGTGTTATGTCGAATATTAATGTGAAATAATGGTGGATTATTAACCGTTAAGTGTTCGTGAGTGTGCATGAGTGTTGGCAAATGAAACAAAACAGTGTAATGTTACTTTTCAAATTCTCACAAGAAGTCTGCGTGAGGACTTAGTAAAGCCCCACATCTTTACTGAGATACTCGAGGGGTTAGGGGGTAATATCATTTCTCACTTCCCATTTCTATTATCATTCATCATCATCAATATAATATTGTTTATTTATGTATTACAATGAAATTAAGAAACTAATGACATGGCAGCATGGTCTATGACCTTAGCCGGTTCCTTAAGGAACAAACTAAACTTAAAAAAAAAAAAAACAATAATAATTCAATTTATTTTCTATACTATTAGCGTTTTGTCAATTATCTGGGGGGGCTGATCCTTTAATTTTACTTTCATATAAAAGCCTACAGCATAATCTCGGAGCTAGCTAGGGACGCCTAGGGGCAGCTACTTAAGAACCGGGAGCTGCAGTGCAATTTCACCATTAATTCGTTGAGTTGAGTCCCGTTTTACCATCGTTTTAACCGGTTGACCAGATAGAAATGTATCATAGCATATGGATACATCTCAGCATCCAATGAGCATAACCAAAATAGAACGAACGCAAACAACATTACCGCATTAACATGAGGTGGCGTCACAGTTTCATAATGTGCTGAGTAAGTTGTTAGGTAATTAACTGTAACAGTTCAAAGTGAGATATTTATTCGGTACGACAGTCGGTTATGTATGACTCAATTTGTCAGCGTAAATTGCTGTATCAATTTCTGATGTATACTTGTTACACTCTATTGTCTTGCATGTGCTGTTGCCAGATAATCTTATTCAGGCTGGGGGCGTTCTGCATTTAGGACGCTTTTAAACGCAACCTTATAAATATTTATATACGCCGAGTATGTGATGCTTGTATAAATTGTCCACTTGATACATAATTGAATAATGCAACAAATGATTAATCAAATTTATTGAACGTTTCAGCTATCATTATCTGCCTCACAGCTTTGATCGTTGCATGATGCATATATCAATTATCGGTTGACATTTTCTTGCTTGCACAATCAAAGTAAAACGAAAAGTTGATAATCACTAAGTACACCAGAGTGTTGTCACGAACATAATCATCGAAAATCACGATCGGAATTACTAGATAGCGCGCAATCCAATTCACCGTGCGTACCTAACGTACGAGTAGCACAATGCAATTTGCCATTCAACGTTGAACGCACAATATTTCCACACTAGCCCACTTTCATCTTCAGCATCGACACTATGACGTGCAATATAGGTATCCTATTTGTCTGCCGAGGGTACTGACAGGCGAGCATGATCATCCGTCTCCGCGTATACAATGACTACGTTATTGTGAGCGGGCAGACACAATATAAGGAGATCCAGAAGTTAAGCTTAAAACAAACCGCGTTTGAGCAACGCACGCATAGACGCACACATCAGTACAGCCCAGAACAGTCTGAGTGCTGTTCCAAGACCCGTGTCCGTGAGAGGTCTAACCCCCGTATTTATAAACGAGTAAAAGCTCTTACTGAGGCAAAGTAATTGCTTAAGTAAATTTTATATTCTTTAGAAAACCGATGAAGTTAAAAACGTCAAAAGTTAGAATTCGTAGCCAAGCAATAGTTAATAATAGTTAATAATATGACTCAAGCAATCTAGTTAGGTTTTTCAAAGAATTCATAGTGACAAGCTTGTGACAAGCTAGAATTGAGGTTGTATTCCTGTGACAGTTTGTGTTATGGCTAAAATAATATAAAATTGATGAATTTGATAATAACAATAATACTTTTATTTAATTGAATAAGAAAACTTCTATTCTAAATTAAACGTTACTTGTATATAAAATGAAATTAGACAGTGACATTTCTAAGAACAAAGTAATTGCTAAGTAATGGCTTGTTTATAAATACGGGTGTTTGTTTATGTGTGCGTTGCTTTAGCGCGTTTGTATGAAGCTTACCTTCGCAGTCCCGTTATTGTGAGCGGGCAGGTCTCCGTACGTATTGCATATTCCTCACGGCTCGCAGTTTCCAAGTACCAAATTTATTTTTATGTATATTTTTATTGTTTGCGGTGAGGATTGTCGCCTCCTTAGGGGCTGTTTGTATGCGGTCTGGGAAGAATTACGCGCGCGACCGAGCGGATCCACTTTAGAAGTAGCGATAAAACAATTTGTTTGGAAAATGTGCTGTATAATGCGGCTGCATATGGCACTGTATGAACGGAATCTGTGAACTAACAGAGTTGTGTTTATTTTGTAGTTGAACGTGTCCGCTGGGTGTGCTAAAGGTTCACGTAGCGAGGATGAAGTGCACTTTCCCGTACTATATGAATGTAACTCTTGGCGTTTTCAATCCTTTATTCGACGTTTATTTTGTAACAACGAAACATTTTTAAGAGTTTTCGATCGATACAAATTATATATAACAAACACTTTCGTTTTTGTTTGTAACGGAATTCACTTTTAAAAACCATTCATATCATTATATTCTCTTCACTGTTCTCTTATATATTTATAATTAAATAGTATAGTACTGCCTCTTTCGCCTTCCCCAATACATCGTATGTAAATGTTTATTAAGCCATGCCATGTATGCTAGCCACATGTGCAGACAATAAGCCAGCCCACATTTGTTTGCATGGATATGCAGGCTATGCTTCACCAGCGCACGTTATGAATGGGCCCTTGATTGTGTAATTTAGTTAATCTCGTGCCTAATTGCACGGAGGCTGGCAGTTTTCAATTTCATATTTGAACACTACGAACGTTGTTTTCACATAGATTGTATTAATTCTGAGCTGCAGCGGCGTGCGGCATTCAGCGTCTAATTCGAGGAATAACTACTGAGAGAAAACAAGACGCGATAATAAAACAACATTATTTTACTATTGTTGCTTTGCATTCCAAATGCTGTTTTGGTACAATTGCACAGAGTACAATCTAGAATAAACATAATTATGTATATCAATATTAACCCTGTTTTTTATTCTACAAAGGGGAGCGCTTGATCTTTGACATGTTGTTAAGTTGACTGTTGATAAGTCACAATAAGGCCAAACAACGAAGCCCAGTTCATCCGGAATCACTAAACCTCTGCGGAAATGCCTATATTATATACATTATTATGAAACTAAAATAGCATTTGAAAAAAGACAATTTACTTGTAGGGCTGTTTTCAGTTCAGTTTCAATATGTCTCAGTGTGTTTCAGTTTTGATAAATGAATTGTGCTAACGAAACTAAACATACCTATTATATACTGGATTAATAAATGATGATTGTTCAAACTGTTATGTGACAGATCAGTGACTTACTCATCAACGCTTTGACCAAACCATATAACCTAGAAAGCTATAATTTTGCCTAGAGTTTCCCTTTATGATAAAGGCAATGAATAAGGTTATTCAAAATTCCCTCGGGAAATACGAGGGTGTACAGTCAACAGCAAAGGTAACTGATGGATTGGTCAAGTTTCAAAATATAAAATCAGTATGAAAATCAAAACTTTTTAAACGCATATCGAAAAACCTTCGTGTGTCTACTAGTACCTGCAGATTTTGACTGTAGTTATATAGAAAATACCGACTTACAATATCGAAACTTCATTTTAGTAAACATCATACTACTTTTGCTGTTGACTGTACAAGGACGAAGTTGCGGGCGATCACTAGTCTTTCATAAAACAAACATCTCGCTTAGAACATATTCCTATTGACGGCACCGTTACCAAATAAACATTCCGTAATCCGCAAGTAATTAATGCGCAATTGAGCTATGATGAATTTTAATTGGATCATTGTTTTACAGCGCCGCACGAGCAGCCCCACAATATGCAATTATTCTGTGGCACTCACCACTGTCACCATAACATAATTATGCGTAGCACGATTAACATACATTCGGAGTATGTGGGAAAAGAAAACGGCGTCCATAATAGCTAATACTAATGAGCTGCAAACGCGTTAAGCTTGCGACCATACAAATTACGCATTTTTCGCGATAACGGATCACTGGATGGGTGACCGAAACGTGATGCGAAATATCTCAAACTTCTCCATGCTTCGGAAACTGCGTTTAGCCACTGATCCTGGCTTTTATCGTTAGGTAGTCTAGAAGTCTTAAGAATTGACCAAACCGCATTGTACCAGCATTGTTACCCTTATCCCCATGTGCACTCTCCTCATGGCCTGTGCCCAGCACTGGGATGTTTATTGGGTGATGATGGCCATATCCATGGAGTAGTTCCATAATCCACCCATAATTGATACCAAGGCTTATATCCTAACTAAACTGTTCATCCCAAACCGCAAGCACCGCGAAAAATGGAATGGACGATCCAATTGATCGAGAAATCTGGTGCAAACTGCCAAAACAGGGTAACCTCTAAGCTGCCTGCAATTCCCTAAAAGGAATCCGAATAATTTAGTCCGTTTCACGGGCCAGCGAGTCACGTTCCGTCGCCTGGATGTAGCAAAATGTTTTCGCCTGACAACGCTACAGGTCTTTTGAGCGAGCCAACGAAACTCCGCTTTGAAAGCAATCAAGCCTGTGTTGACGTACAAAGTAATTTCTTTGGCTTCGTGCGCACTGATAGCGGGGGTATTACGAGAACAAGTACGTAAAGGTTTTTTTTAATAATCTACCCTTTTTCAATTATGGTCCATTTTTTAACATTCACGTTTCATTTACAACAAAAGCTTTTTAACGGGGTTAACGTAAACTTTTTACGCGTAGGTATACTAAGTAGCTTGCGTTTATCCCCAGGATACAAATGCTTGACCACACTTGTCCTAGCCTAGATAAACTGTAAGCTGTAAGCTACATATTAAAGTCTCAATGTAAGCAGATAGACTTTCTATTTATTTATTTTTTTAATTCAATTAACAGTACACTTACAGTATTGCTTACTAAAACGTACACTGTTCAGTTAAGTATAATAATATAAAATAAGAAAAAGACGAAAACGGAAAAAAAACATTAATAATTTATAAAGTTATCAAGTTCATAAAAGCTTGTTGTCATGTTCTCCTAATAATTGCATTCCTACTTCCTGATACAGCTATAATTCCCGTTCCGTGTTCAATCAACGCTGAGCATCAATGCTCCACAAAAATCCTACAAAGTGACTTACCTCGCCATATTCGACCCTGACTTTAATCCGTTGCAGTCAGATAAACAAGGAAATTACTCGACGAATTCAGCATGGGATTTTTGTATCCCTTCGTATTTATACCTTCACTTGGTCAGCCGTGATAAACTGATAAAATCGCAATTTGTCAGATACCAGTATTGAAGGTTCCATTGACGGCAGATAAAGGGATTTGTTTTAAATATTTTTTAAAGCAATCTACGCTTAATGGGTTCTGTATTGAGCTGGAAGTAATTAAAAAAATATTTGAATGTGGTTCATACCATTTATCAAATAAAAGATTTCGGGCCTGTGTGCACATAATTGCAGTTTATGGTTATACTTTACTTTATTTTGTGTAGATTCCAATAAAACAAGACACGGAGAATTTTCAGTGGAGAGACAGCTAGCAGATCTCTAGGGCGCTCTACACTAACCAAATGAGAACTTTGACAAACACTCTTGTAAACGTTTGTGCCGAAGAGGCTACCAGAGACAACAGGCATCTGCATTGTGCGACGTGCAACGAACACTACATTTGTCTGTTAGAAATACCCGTATAATTAAAAACAACACCTCTGTGGTCCAGCGGTCTTTGTTTATGTTCCTTGTACCTACATATTGTACTCGACTTATTTTTTAGTGGTGGTAGTTGGTTTGGTTTTTGCCAACCTAGGTAAGTACAAAGTAATGATACAAAGTAAAAAGAAAAGAAAAAATAAAGATTGAGAACTTTCTTGTAGAAAATTAAAAGCAATATAGTTATAGATATGAAATTGTATTTCTAAATCATACTCTCAATCACCAATTATTTTTAAATCATGTGGAGTATTCCACATGATTTCAACACAACATCAACGTCTGATGACTCCCCAAGTAGCAACAAATGGCCATGTTAATATCCTGGGAGCAAGTAATTTTTACTCATATAGAAATCCTGAAAACGTCTACAAAACGTCATTTGGACACAGTTCATAGGACAATTTTATTCTATAGTCGTTTTGTTATTGTTCGGTAGAGTACAATTCGATTTTATAATTATCCTTTTGGGTGCGCTTACGAGACAATTTTTCCTATACAGAACCGGAAAACACACTGAATAAGCGGGATTGATCCAGTAACGATCTGGCGCGTGCTGTTGATCTGGTGGTGTAATTGATCTTATAGTGATCAGTGCTGTGTCTTTTGTCAAGCAAATATATAATTGTTATTTAAGTTTCTGGGTCCTTCTAGATAAATACGACAGAAATAACCCCGCATGCCAATATAGTAGGGTTATTTTTTAATCAGTACTAGTATTTTCAGAATACTGTCTGAATTTATATATATCTATTTTTATTTTCTCTTACTTTCACTAACAAATCACAAAATGAAAACATGGTTGGTGATGGCCCAACACTCTAGTAATAGTAAATAATAGGACACTAGTTTTGGTTAAGTTTGCTAGTTTTTGCTAGCGCAGTGTGGGCAGGCCTTCAACAAAGTGGACCGACGATCTGGTGAAGGTCGCGGGAAGCCGCTGGATGCGAGCAGCACAAAACCGGTCGTTGTGGAGATCCTTGGGTAAAGCCTTTGTCCAGCAGTGGACGTCTTTTGGCTGAGATGATGATGATGATGATGCTAGTTTGGTGCTTATAATCTTATAGAAGTCACGACTAGGAAAAATTAATCAAATAAAATCGTCATGTAAACGTTTATAAAACTAAATAATACGATCGAATGTACCTGTAGAGTAACTAATCGATGATACTATTATAAGACCGGTGTCCTAATCAAAGCGTCTATTAGATTTCTATATGACGTTTTGTCCTATAAATCGATCACTATAGGACAATTTTGCTACTTGGGTCATAGTTAACCTTAAAAGGACATTAACTCCAATTTAGAATTAGTTTTCGTTCTACTAAATAATTTATTGAATATAACGCCTGTGAATATAATAAAAGATACAAGTAATGTCGTCAGTACACACGAAAAATAATTTAATACCCCTATTCCTAGTGCAGTAAATAGCAACGTCAGTGTACAATCGCAAAACACAAGCTGGCTTCTCAACTTTTCACCGAAACCCGTTGCAATAACCACTATTTTGCCATGACAAGTGTCACACGCACACATGACGGCCCCAGTACTTCCGCAGAGAGGACACAAAACCCAATTAGCGATTATAACATTCCCGCAGTTTTACTCCATTTTAATTCTCCGCGGTGTTTTTGCGGTCCAATCCGGTTACGAATGCAAATTCGAATGCTTTAGTGTTGTAAGTGGATCTTTGTCACATTGTTAACGCAATATTTAGTGTTGAGAGTGCACTTATATTTTTAACTTTTGAGAGAAATGCTATTAGTGCCTGGTAATGTATGTAGAGTTACATTTTGGACTCTATCGTGAGAAATATACAATTTTATATTTAATAATACCACGTAAACTATTATATGACCCCCGGTTCGCCTGATGGTAAGCGGCTATAATAACCTATGGACCAAAACCATATCTGTTATATAAAACAGTTGCACTTACAAAAAATCTAGCTCAGTAAATAAGTTAACATTAAAATTTGAAGCTCGAGGTGCTAAACAATAGACATTGTTAAAGAAATTGTTAAATTAGACATTGTACAACAATAAATTTATCAAAGTTATCTCATTAGAATCCATATTTGTTAAGGTTATAACTGTCTTGCGGTAAAGCCTTCTCGCTTAATTAGCGAAGACAAGCGTTGGCTGATAAGTCAGCGAATGGACGTAGGTGTAGAGTTCATGAATGACCTTTCACGTTGCAAATGAAGCCTACAAGCCGACAAGTGAATCCACTAATTAGCAATTGAGAGGTCTAGCTTGTTAATATTAGACGAGCGGGCTCTAAACATTCTTACTGTGAAATCAGTCCACAATTCTGTTGGATTTATAGCAACTTATATAAAGTGATCTCTAATTGTTTTTTCTTTACAAAAAAAATATTCCAAAGTTATTTTTAACATTTGGTTTGCACAACACCAAATTGTCTAATGCGAGTTTCATTTAACATTCGGTCACGTTAACGATTTTTTTATGGAATTGAAGCAGCGCCTCCTGGTGGAAAACGAGGAGAGTTAAAATTCATCAGTCATCACGTCATCACCAGCTCATTTAATGTCCCCACTGCTGAACGGGCCATAAACCACCACTCGGGCGCAGTGCAGACTGGTGGTTGTTAACGAATTCTAATGCAGCCGGGACCAACGGCTTCACGTGCCTTCCGAAGCACGGAGGAGCTCGAGATGGTACATTTTTGGTCACCCATCTGATGCTGCCTTTACGAAAGTAGCTTAACCTCAGTAAAGGACATTAAGCACTGCGCCATCGAGCACCTCGCCGTGATCGAATGTCGAATTAAACTTGTACTAGACACCACGTACGACAAAAGCCTTACTGAGTATCTGAGTGGCGGACGTCTTGTTTACTTACCTGGTATGTTACAGCAAAGCCGTCATTGGAAGCGCTCTTAACCTCCTCAACCACTGAAGATCACACCAGGTGGGCTAGATAAATCAAGTCCTATCACCAAACAAACCGAGAACAATAAGTATACGTACCTCCGTTGGGAGTGCCCGTCGGAACTTCTAGATCTGAAACCGGTAGTCTGAGACCACTGAGGTGGTTAACTCCTAATAAGGAATCCTTTATTTTGATATATAGTTATGTACCTACAGTTATTCATAAAACAAATATATTATCACGTATGTTTCCCAGAGGGGTAGGGAACGGGCGCTGATATCCACTTGCTATTGTCATGTGAATCTAAAAAGGTCACACTGAGCAATTTTACTGAGAACATTATTTTGTTTTTCTGAATTTCTTGCAATTAACACACACGAAAATATTTTTAATCCAAAAATAGGACAATAATTTTAATTGTCCTTAGCGGAAGTGACCTTTTTATATTAACTGTCATAATGAATTAAACTTGCTCCTTCCACTCACATTAGCATAAAATTATTTATTTTCATTTACATAGCTTAAATGTTATTTGATTCTGCTAATCATTACTTTGTGAATGACGTTGTTGGTTATGAAATTAATCAGCTTCTTTATTTTTAGCTGTATAAGATACATTTTTCAACTGTGTGATGTTCCAAATAAATAAAAATCAAATCCAATCAAATCAAAAGTATTTATTCAGTAACACATAAAATAAAATATAAAAGTGAAACCAAAAAGATCAGCACACATGTTGCAGCATGGACATCATTTTAAACGCTGATGACCTGCGAGGGTGACATAATCAATGTGATTAAACTTTACGAACCGATGGCATAATGACGTTCTTAAGAGCTATTTGTAGCCTAAACTAAATGAATGATTTTGAATTTTGATTTTTTTTTAACCCTCTATAAAAATAAAGAGGATAAAAACGCTGTTGTAACGTAAAATAAATGAATAAAAAAAATATTTTTTAACTGTTCATAATCTTATTGTTTAAAATATTGACAAGTGATATTATAGTGAGTCTATATATTAAAGGGATCATGAAGTATTAGCGTGATATAATATTTAGCAAGAATACTGTTGCGTAACAAATTCCCAGAATCACACAGAGAGATCGGGAGATGTAGCATGAAGCTAAGGAGCCAAACTTTTAGCCTTCCCACATATTCAAAAGCACATAGGGAGATCAGAGGGCGTATTATGAAGCTTTTAGCCTAAGCTCCGATCGACAGTTGATCCAACGTTTGACAGGTACTATTGTAACTGCCAATATTGAAGTTTGAATCGTAGTAAGAACTAAAAGCTTCATGAGGCAACACACTAAGTGCGAATAGGTTGGATGTTAATGACGTCCATATTTTTCCATCCTCCATTTTGTTTTCTCCATCCATCCATGGAATAGCGCTCTCTGACGGTCTGCATACAAGCAAAAGGGATGCAAATAGTGCGTGAACTTGAAAAACGCTATTTACTCGTATTTAAAATATCGATGTTTTATTTAAAAAATAAAACAAAAGCGTTTTTCCAATAACAGCAGCAGATCAACCTACCACAAAATGTCAAATTTCTTTAAGAAATTTTGAACCTTATGGTTTGGGTATAAAGATCAATATCGATTAGAGAAATTTTACAGTTTTAGATAGGTTGATGTGCAGGCGTGTGTGCTTTAGAAAATGAAAAGATAATCATGAAAACAGATACTGCTTAGAGGTGACTTTGGTGGATTTTTTTTGTTCTTAAATACTTCATTAATTTACTAACCATTAAACTAAATTCCATTCTAGTTTCGTTTAAGCGAACATAAGCAACCGTTCCAGTCATCAAGATTCCCATGCCATCTTAAATGAAAATAAAAGTAAATTACTTTTAACTACATTACAGCATATAATAACTCTTTTGAGTCACGTACATATAACGATCCTTCTTATCGGCTACGAAAGCTACGGTTGTTCGTAGTTCTAGGCCTCTTATCGCAGCCGCCTTACTTTTTATGACTCCGATTAGTTCTTAACTTAGATTTATGAGTAAGTAAGCCATACCAGCGGTATAACGTCGGCTGTAGTTTTCTATGGAAGTTTATGCGGTTATAAATTCGGGCATGCCCACGCCTCGATCTAGCGCGATAATTGTATAAATAGTCAGGAGCGAAACATACGGTTATGTAGAGTGTTCAGCGTAGAATACAGAAATATTGTTTACAATATTGTCAGGAGATTGTTAGTGATTGTAGAATAAAGTAAACATTTAATCAGCACACACAATATGAAAATACATTTTACATTTAAAGGAAAACACTGTCTAAACTATTGTGGCAACGAATAGGACGTATTCAGGTTACGTAGACGTGACTTTTATTTAATTACTAGGAGCAACAACTTAGGCGTATTTTTCATTACATTTTGTTCTTATTAAGTGTGAAAATATCTATGAATATCATCCCACAGCTGGGCTCAGGCCTTACCAAACCAACATGAATAGCACATAAGTAAATAAGGCTATATGAATGAATGAATGAATGAATGAATGAAAAATTTTTATTCGGAGCAATAACATTTAAACTTAAACATATTAAACAGAACACGATTAGATGCTACCGAAATGGTCGCCACTCAGTTTGATGCCGTGACATAGATATGCCATGGCGCTGATTATCTGTAGAACCAGTGAGAGGGAGCCGCAGCTCCAACAATTTTTTATATATATATATATATACAAGATAATAGCAGTGAAATGGTGTTGAAATACAGAACAAATAAATAAAGATTTTAATTCCGACACAGTACAGCCTACAATGGTGTTGAAATACAGAACAAATAAATAACGATTTTAACTCCGATTTTAATATTAGTTCCGACAAAGTACAACCGCCTATGTTGTAGAAACCTGAACCTGAAGAAGATCTCACCACGCACAATTCTGGATATTAGGTATACACATAATAACACAATTGTAGTAATCAAATCATTTTACGACCTGTGAGCTTTCGTATGCCAGATTATTCAAATAAATCTCACGAGAAATTTATAACATAACATCATATGCATCATCTTGGAAGCACGCCTATTTTGAAAACTATTACCGATGATATTAAAAACTAAAGCAAGGAATTGACTTATAAAATATTTTCCACCAATCATTATCATTACGGTACCCTAAAAGGCCATAAAGATACGGTCTAAATACCCCGTAACCTTAACATCACTAGATTTAGCGCCGCTTCGTGACTGAACACGGGTTGTGCCTTTAAAATCTAATTGCCTAATACCTTATGAAAACTTCCTATATTTACGTTTTTCTTACTTAAAAGTAGGTACATACCTATTAAGTGAAGAATAATCTAACTAACAATTATTAAATAGGCTCACCCTATCATTATTCAGAAACCAATATATAATTAACAAAGGAGTTTTTATTAGAAGAGATTGTTAAATTACATAATCGAAACCTTGATAGTCATAAAATAATTAAACGCCTTAACGTCACGGAAGATGCGTATTAAAAATATTAAAATGCGTATTAAAATTTCGGTTATTTTAAAACCACAGTTGGTAATTGTTTAAAGCGGATTCACACGTTCTGTAAGGCACACACCAGCTCACTTTATGTCCCTAATGCTGGAGCACGAGCCTTCCCTATGGATGGTAAGGGAGAAACGGCCATAAACCACCACGTGGCCCCAGTGCGGATTGGTGGTTGTTAACGACTGCTAATACGGCTTTACGTGCCTCCGAAGCACGAAGGATCTCGAGATGATACTTTTATGGTCACCCATCTAGAGACAGACTAGCTTTATTACCGAAAAAAGCAACCAGTTGCTAATTGCACAATGGCAACGCGACTACAACTAGTTGCGGTTGCTGCAATTGGTCGGTTTATTTTAGAGCGCCCGCCGCCGTCGTGTACTTTTAGTACGTCAATCGTTCGCTTGTGGCGCTATCGTAGCTTTCTACGGTCCGTAATACGAATATGTGTTTTGGTAGCGATAAATTGTCGCAATTGCGACTGTCACTTAAAGATCGGTAATAAGCACTGCGCCGTCGAGCTCCTCAAACGCGTATTAAAATTTTGGTTAACCACAGTTGGTAATTGTCTAGAACGGATTCACACGTTCTATAAGGCACACCTAAGGGGCAATTATCTAATCCACTAGCGGTTTTGGAACGCAGTAATTATGGAGCGCGTGCCTTTTGACGGACACCATGGTAATTATCTACACCCGTGATTCCGTAAAAGTCAATATTTCGCCACTAGATTGCTTGAAGCGAGTATGTACGTACAATGCGAAACACAATCAATCGCTGATTACTGTTTTTTCGCACGCAACACTCGCCCCTAACGAAGTTTGCTTGCTTGCTATTGTATGATAACACTTTGTGTATAGTTTGGTTAGCGTAGGGCATGTTTCAAGTCTGACAGGCTATTAGCTACCACAATCTGTTAAAATGTATTGCTATAACAACAATTTTAGTAGCGTTCTTGTGTGACGACAGTAAGAGATAAGATAGTCAGTTCCGCAGTAGTTGCAATTGACAATTCCATCTCCTCACCAGATGAGATGGAAACTAAGCGTTAGAGCTAACTATTTGATGAGTTAAACGTCCGCAATTAACATACCTAGCCAACTGGAAGCCTTTGAAATTGTTTTTTATGCAGACTTATGAATCGCACAAATTGAATTTTAGAAAAAAAACTAGAGCTTTTCGTGCCGCGGAAAGCCTACTTATACTTAACCGTCAGTCCCTGTTGATATCGTAAGATGATAACCCGACTTTAGCCAGAGCGTAGTGACCAGATCTCTCCATTAGCTGTTGTCCATGTGAAGGCATGAGTCTGTAAGTCGTTTATGGATAGCTGATGATGACAACTTTCATTTGATGAATGATTAGATAAAACATTTTACCGCCATACATACCAATATTAAATAAAACCTCATTTAATCACAAGTTTGTTAGGCGTGTATAAATAATTCACCGTCAACGTCCCGACTGACTGTGCCACTCACATTCATCCGCGCCGATTAGCCACGTTCAATAGAAACGGCCAACTCTTCCAGCTTGTACTCTGTTCATTGTGTTCTTTTTATTACTGTCAACTGAAACCTCCGTTCTACAACGCGCAGTGAACGAGAGTATCGCACACTTTCTCGCAATTCACTCGCGTTCGTGAACGAGGAGTAAAGCCTTTTGACACATTCCATTGTTGCTGCAAACTATTCCAACTTGTGTCTGGTATAGACAGTCGATGCCCCTTTCATATCCAGGCAGGCAGTTCTTAGGGCTTCAATTCAGTTTTCATACACACAAAATGCTATGGAGGTATATTGACTTTAAAAGAAGTATTGAGGCCATGTGTTTGAGAACTTGTTAACCTAATTATAGTCTGAAAGCATATTTGTGCCAATACATTAGGTTTTAATGTAATTGGTCTGTAATATTGCCTTAATATATTTTTATGATAACTTATTAGGTCAGTTGCATTACTTAACATATATACTTTTGATGTACCTATTAGGTACCAAGTAGATAAAAACTTTTTCTCAATACTCTTCTTAACAATTGATATTGTATGCTCGAAAACTCTTATATATATTTTTATAAATGTATTTTAAATTTCGTTCAAGTCGCGCATATTTACTCGTAGATACTTGTGGTCGATACATAGCCGACTGATTAAAGATACTTCAAAAACTTGGCGCAACAATGTCATTCAATCTGAAGGATTCAACCCTTTATGCGCATCAAGAATTCCTGTGCGTGTTCATTTCATCATTTTCCAATTACGATCCAACTAATTTTGAATAATAGGCACAATGTACTAAATATTTACAATCGGTTTGTATTTCTATTTATTTATTTAAAAAATAGGTTGAACTAAATAGATACAGAACGTTTATAGATACTAATATAAATATTAAAACACTTATGCACAACAATAGTAAATTAACAAAAAATATCGCAACTGCTGACGCTCTGATCGCTTCTATAGTGTGTTGCAGTAGCACATTCCTCAATACGAAACAAAATAAACATTCTATACCTCCCATATTATTATAAATCGCAAATGGAAAACGTTATTCAATCCGAAATTGAAATCTCGACAGGTAGCAGACACTAATTGTTCCACATTGAAGGTATCGAAACCTTTTGATGTACCTACTCTATTCGGCTGAATGGAATGCCAGACTGAACGGTTCGCTTTAATAAACCTGTTAATTGATCTCGTGTCTATCTATTTTCTACACAAAGCCGTTGTCGTCGATAATTATCATTCAATTTAATTTGTTGAATCGTTCCGATAATCCTGCAACCTATTTAGGTACTATCAGGTGTTATCAGTGTCACACTTATTATAATTTATAACGCTAATGTGAAATCGTAATCGTGTTTGAATTAATCTATTTGTGATTAAAATAATATTAATATACTTAAAACAAACTGTTCTGTACCAGCTTATGCATTAACAACAGTGCAGTATATTTTTTAGGAATAAACCAGTCATGACATGAAACGTAATCATATCTACAATCTTGTTTTCTTAAGTTTACGCAAATGCTTTAAATTGAAATGAAACACTTTTTACGAATCTTCTTAGTTCTGATAATCATTTGTACCTTGAGCAAGATGAGCTTACAGTATCTTTGAAAATGCAATGTGGTGTTAAAATTCAAAAATAAGAAATTTAAAATTATTTATTCAGTTTAGGCTCTAAATAGCTCTTATGAACGTCATTATGCCATCGGTTCGTAAGTCTACTCTGGGTGGGAGACCTTTTACTGAGAAGAACCGGCAAGAAACTCAGCAAGTGTCTAGCTCTTTTCTCCCTTACAGCGTCAAAAATATTGGAAAATGCCCTATCATAAAAGGACACGTTCCATCACAAATAAAAATACAAAGTATTAAGGACAATCACAACATGTCGAAAAAAAACAAAAGAGAAAAAATAATAATATCTAAGTTTGCAAATTTACATCAGTTACCAGTTAAAATTTTCACAATGTCATACAGTACTAATAATGGTCAAAATTTTTCTAAGAAAAAAAAACAAAGTTAAACTACAGTTAATAATAATAAAAATTCTCCACAAAGAATGGCAAAAAAAAAATTGTATGCAAGAGCAGACCACCCTCACAGGCGGCACCCGTTCACGAGTATGACATATGAATCAGCCATCGCTTCACTCAACCATATCTTAGGGATTGTAACGACCCGACGCACATGCCACCACCGCAGAGACAATAAAGAAAGCATGCCACACTCAAGCTACTCTAAATAAAAAACGTTTAACGCAACATAAATTTTGTTTGTAAACTGTAGGACACTGCTGATAAAGGTTATCATATCAGCGCTAAGATATTATTAAAGTAAAGATAGATCCCAAAAAAATAAAAAGTGTTTTTTTTATTATAACCACTCTGTTTTGTCATCTGAATATTATTCTTAGACTGTAACCTTTTTTAAGTAAAGAAGATTTTTCATAATTTTTAAATTAAGGTAAATCTTGTTCAGTACTAGGTATTTTATTATAGTAGTGTATACCTTGCCCCAAGAAAGAGGCAAGAACCTTTTGCAACCTGAACAGTGGCATTACAAGTTTTTTCTTATTTCTAGTATTAAAATTGTGTACGTCACCGTGTTTAATAAATGAGTAGATATTGCAACGCACAACAACTATGCAAATATAACTAAACGAACATGCATCAGCTGCTGTAGCCCTGAGTAAAACACCATTTGACAGAACACTATGAAAATAGCTAAAGTAAACTGTTCTAGCAGTTTACCGGACAATTTCGATATATGAGGATTCGATTGAAGTTTTGAGTCAAGTGTTATACCTAAGAAGTCTGTTGAGTCTACCAAATCTAATTTGTCACCGTTTATTTTAATATCTGCTTGTTCAATTTTAACATTAGGTAGTGTAAATTTAATACATTTCATTTTTTTTTCATTAAGCTGTAGATTATTAACAGTTAACCAACTGAGCACTATTGCGAGAGCATTGTTTACATCATCATAATTTTTCTTACACCTAGTAACATTAAAAATGTGTGAAGTATCATCTGCAAATAAAACAATTTCACAGAAATTCTCCACAAAGAATGGCAAATCGTTAATATAAATTAAAAATAGGAAGGGCCCAAGAATTGACCCTTGCGGAACTCCCATTTTTATATGAGATCCAGATGATTTAGTACCATTTATATCGACAGTTTGTGTCCTAGAACTGAGATATGACTCTATCAATGTAAGTGCAAAATCATTAAGACCACATTAGTGTAACTTCATCACCAGAGTCCGGTACTCAACACAATCGAAAGCCTTGGATAAGTCGCCAAAAACTCCAAGAGCGTTCTGAGACTCTTCCGGGGCATCGAATATATGTTTTATTAAAGCAACACCTGCGTCAGTAGTGGAACGACCCTTTGTAAAACCATATTGTTTCTTATGTAAAAGCTTGTTTGAGTTAAAGTATGCCATTAGTTGTTCGAGTATAAGTTCAAAAAAAATGAAAACGACAAAGCTTAATGGGAGGAAGTAGTGGAGATTAACTAAAGAGGAAAGAAAGTGGGATTTAACTATATTTTATATCACAATATTTCAACACACGATCCCTGCCCCCTGTCCTGTTTTCCGTTTCCTGATTTAAATAAAGGTATTACGTTACTAAATTTCATAAGATCTGGAAAGATACCTTTATTGCTACAGTAATTAAAAATATCTTCAAGATAGGGCGCAATAGAAAATATAATATTCTTAATTACGTTAATACTTATGCCGCACAAATCACTCGTGTTTTTAAGTGATTTAAATATTTTTATAATATTCATAGAACCAATGTATTCAAATTTAAAAGATATATAAGATTTTGGTACATACATTTTGAGTAAAGATTGTGCAGCTTCTGGTGATGAATCTAAATTTGAAGTTGTTACCACTGGTATATTTACAAAAAAATCATCAAAAATATTAACAATATGTAAAGCCGAATTGACAAGGGTGTTATTTACTTTCAGAGTGAAAGTATTGTCCCGTGGTTTAAATTTACCTGTTCCACGGTTTATAATATCCCAAGTAGCTTTAATTTTATTGTTAATTTTTTTTAATTTTGTCTTTAATGAAATTTGATTTTGCTAATATTTAGGTACACTTTTAGGTCAGTCAAAGTGTTTTATTGATTACAATCGTTCTCTGCCGTTTAATAAATAATCAACGGTTTAATAGCCAATATCTTCGAACATTCAGGCATTCATAATTGATATCATGATTATGATAATGCGAGTACTCTTGTTACCGGTCCAAAAACCGTATCGCTGTTACCGTCCATGTTACATTTCAACTTATAATGCGGCGCAACTATCGCAGTTCTATGCCCAAGTGACGACCATGAGTCAGGGTGACGTAGCGACGTGCCCCCGAATAATGATTGGCAAATGAACCGGCGGCCGGCGATCTGAATCGCAATGCGTTGCAGCCGCTGATGCTGCGCCAATCAAAACGCCATTCTGTAGACGCAATGACGTCGTGCGATATAACGGTATATGGAAATTACTATGGGCCTTACTTATAAACTTTATATGAAATTGGTACAGTATAGTATATTACGTGTTTTGCTCCCGTCATGTTAACTTCTTTTCAAATCAGGGTAAAAGAAACAAAACACGGAATAACTAGTCTAAGCTTATACTTATTAGTACAGGGATAAATGTTTTATCCTAGTTTATTGTGCGGAAATTCTACTTAAATGTATTTAATCGAAATTTGACTTAGTTAATACATACAAAAACCATTTATGAACTAATAAAAACAACATCGTTTCAATGTCTCAGTCCCTAAAGAAACGATTGTGAGACATTTTTATTTAAAGTTTGATTTGTGTGACTGTAATATGAAAATTTATTTGGTTAAAAACTAAAAGGATTCGTTAGTACCAAAGGCAGATCTACCGATGAAAAAACAGATGGCTCTTGATCTTTTCTCTCAAGACCTTTACATGCTTTTTTAATATAGGACAAAAGACGGAAGAAGAGCTTGCCTTCTTCCAACCCCTCAGGCAGGATTAGCATTACCTTAACAGCTACTGACCGCTGCTTTACAGACAGACCAAAACAATAACGTAGTGACCGGACCGCACCGACGCGCGGCGTACCCCTGAGAGGTGGCAAATCGGTTTAAACCGGAGACAGAATGGCGTTTGATTGGTGCTGAGCCAGCGGTGATAATTCAGGCTGCTGGCCGCCGGCTGCGACTCGCCCGGTTCATTTGGCAGTCATTATTCGTCAGCAACTCGGTATGTCACTCATAGTGGGTTGGGAATTAGGTCATATACGGCAAGACTGGCTTTAAACAATATTTTGAATCTGTCAACCCTTATTTGATTGATGCCGAGTGTTACGGACATACGGCCCCTTACAAATAAAGAAAGAATAAGGTCCGAATAGTTATTCCGTGTTTTGTTCCTGTCATCTAAACGCCATTTCAAATTAGAGTAAAAGAGATAAAACTCGGAATAACTATAACATATAACATATAACTTGCACTGGGCCCGCGTGGTGGTTTATAGCCCGTTCTCCCTATCCATGGGAAAGCTCGTGTAAGCCCGCGACTTCGTTCGCGAAGACAACAGTAAAAAAAAAAAAGTATCCTATTAGGTGGTCTGGGTCATGGTCTGTATATGAGGAAAGTTTCATTAAAATCCATTCAGTAGTTTTTACGTGAAAGAGTAACAAACATCCATCCATACTTACCTACTTTCGCGTTTATAATATTAGTAGGATTTAAATTATTTTATAAAATGTTTTTGTTTTGTTTATATAATTTTAACGCAAATTTTGTTATGAAACAAATTACAAAAACATAAATGTTGAAAAACAAATAAGTAAATAGTGTTGAATTATTTCGGCGGACTGGTTAGAACCACGATAACTCAATTGGGAGAGCACCTGACCCGGTATGTAGGTAGGTTCAAATCCTGCTCGTGGAATTTTTTTCAACATTTGTGTTTATGTAATTAAATTATTTTGTTTACTTTAAGTTATGTTGCGATTAATTTGATGTTGACTGTACACATCGATAAAGTAAATACTCAGATTGGTGCGCTATCTGACATACAGGCTTTGACGTGCATTGTCAATAATATGAAACGCGCATATACCTTCTACAAATCTATACGACCTGCCTAATTGGACCTAATTTGGATTGTGCTATCACAAAGGTTGTACTATAGGTATGTATGTATGTATATATGGGTATATTGGTTAGGAATTAACTTATTAGTGAATGTTAAAATGGAAAATCTTATGAGATACCTATAGGTAGTAGAGTATACTATACCATACCGTACACTGTGTATACAATATGTTTAAAAAACCCTGTCCGATCCATAAAGGTGTTATTAGGTATCGAGATTCAGTTATATTTACGTAGGCATTTTAAATAATAAGTTACAAATGTTTATCCCGATTAAAATTTAGTTAAATGACAAAACTTACATGGCAATACTTTTGTCAACACTTCGGTAGGTAGGACCTTTGGCGGCGCCGCCACTGATGCGGACAGTGTTGTCACATTTATAAAATTACCTAGATTTTGGGATAATTTGAGCAATTTCGGTACAAAAAACATGCGTTTTAAATTACGATATCTCTTTTATTTTTATTAATTTTTTGAGAATTTTTTTGTCATTGTTATTGGTACACCTATGTACCTCTTTGCGATCGGACAGGGCTTTTTTACATATTGTATACTATACTATAGAAAAATATACGAAGTATAATACGCTTTAAACTTTACTTTACCTACATTATGGTATATCGCCTCACCGCCGGTATGTGTATGAGTAATGCAGCATTTGTTTTTTTTAGTTTCGATTCAAGAAAAGGTAAGTGCCCATAAGTTTCATTTAAAAAGATTGTAGACAAACACGTACACGACATATTGTAACACTGGTAGATCTCGTAGCGCACAAACTGCTACGAACAAACTACGCCTTAATACTAATACTTCCATCACATAAAACAACATTAATTACAAAATAATAATCATTTTACGATAAAAGCAATTGAACGTCGCTACATTGTGTTCACAGCACAATGTACGATATAATCGAATACGGCCCGATAGTGTAATGAAGTTTATTTACCCGGTACACGACTAACGACATTACACGAAACTCGTTGCAAATTCCATCACGCAAGCAAACTTCCAAAACGAACAGAGACAAATCTATTTGCTTTTGATACGACAGTTGGGGTGTTATTTTCGCATTGTCGAAGTTGCGATTCGGAATTGCGTGACGCGGATGAGTTGGAAGTGTTCTCCAATTGAGTTTTGATTGTGTTTCCCGACAGCCGTATCGAAATCTAGGTCGTTATTCATTCGACACACGCCGTTGGGCCCTTTATATTCGACGGCACGTCAAAAATCGGCCACTTACCCTTTATACGGATTAGAAGAATGGGTGGAACGTTTTTAGATGTCTGACGGAAATGTAAGGTCATTGCATATATATAATAGGTTGGGGAAAAAGTTTCTTCGCGTTTTTTAAGAAAATTCAAACATTTTTTAATATGTGTAATGTTTATTTACATTTAACTAAAGTATGAAGGTGCCAACATTGTGCCAAATTTGTGCTACTCTCACAGACACTGCACTAGGTCCATACACATCGCAAATTTTTTTCACCATCCGAAGACCCGACTTTATCAAAACTGATTAGGTTGGCTGATGGCTTCAGGCGGCCGTTTTAGGGACACCGGACTTTGTTCGGCGGCTAAACACTTAAAGGGTTCCTCGGATACTTAAAGGATTCCTCAAGCCGTGTGATCGAAACACCGTCAGAGGGTTTTTAGAGAGAATAACATCACGCAAGCGTGTCCCCTCTCCCTAGTAGATTTTCCGCGGGGCTCAGATTGAATCGGATCCATTCATGTCACATTATTTTTAATTGCTAATTTGTGTAGTGTTTTTTTAATTCCCATAGCTGCCCGTCCCGGCTTCGCACGGGTGGACATTTCTTTTTAATATAGCCTATGTTACTCAGCGCTATTGTAGCATTCTAATGGTGAAAGAGTTTTTGTAAATAGGTCCAAAAGTTTTTGAGTTTATTCGTTGCAAACATATAAAAATACAAAGCTTTCCTCTTTATAATATTAGTATAGATTTAGTTGCTAGAAAGGTACGTATAAGAGCCGCAATGTCTACAAAAAACGTATTTCTAAAACGCGAAACTCAAGATACCTTTTAATTTCAAGTGCAAGCACATTGTCAGTGCAAAACTAGAGGACGTTTAATAAAATCGCGATGTTGCAGAATGCGTTGTACGCAAATTACCGGTAGGGTTTTCAGTTTTCATTATTATTGTAGACTAGCTAATGTTCACGCCTTTGCCCGCGTAAAATTAGGTTTATCTCGTAAGAGCGGGTACACATTGGGCGCTTTCAAACGCGCGCTTGAACGCGCGTTTGACGCACGCTTAACCAGAAGCGCGCGCTTGCATGTGTAGACTTCCATAGAACTCCTGGTTCTTAAAACGCGCGTTAGCAAAGCGCACGTTTGAAAGCGCCCAATGTGTACCCGGTCTTAGTCTGTATTGGGTGTCTCCGCAGACGTTATGTTGGACCGGGATAAAATTAGCTTGTGACACTCGAATTCTCCAACTATATACGTGCAAAGCGATACGTTGAGCCCTTACTCCGTTTTGATATGTAAGAAGGACAAAGAAATTTACGTTGAAAATTAAAAATTTAGGCCATGATTATGACATGTGTCTCGCCTATTTCTGACAAATTATTGTATGTATGTATTCTTTTATTTGAAAAGTCATTAAGATTTAATATTAAATAGGCATAACTGAATGACTGAATGAATATTGAATGAATAATTCAATACTGATTTCTGTTGTTTACGCTTTACTGTTCACATAGGGATATAGGGGTTCTGAAACGTCAAATAAAATTATTAAAAGTAAAATGAATAAATAGTTCATCCTTTTTTCTCGACATCCCTAATAATATGAGAGCATTAAGGACCCTCGCGGGCCCGGCGTGCAGCCTGCACTGCAGCACACATGCAAAACATATTTTAGTGCATGTCCATGAATAATGGCCGCCGTCACGCGTGATTGTGAATAAGCGGCCGTGTGTTGTGCCGCTCTTGTACTCGCTTCTGTTAACCGCCTCTGTGGCTTAGTGGTTACACCAACGACAACGGTCTTAGACCCTGATGTCTCAGGTTCAACTTACATCCGACAGGAGAGATAAGATACAAAAAGTCAAAATCTTCCAGAGAAATTAAAAATGATAATCTTACTCTTTCCACATTAATTAAGATATAACCTATTAAATTTGGGTTGCTGGCAAGGCTTGTTTTTCTTTCTGGCGAGATACGACCATCTTATCTAAGTATATCGCCACAGCATCAATGTAGCATTGTTAAGTTCCGGCAGATAGGATAGCCAGAGCCTCAGTAGTTGAGGATTCCGAGTGAAGTGCGCTTACACCTTCAGCTTTATCATCACTTAACATCGGGTGAGGTGAAAGCCAAGTCTCCTCCTCTCCTCCTCCTCTTCGTTTTTAATAATGATGTAATCCTACATAGTTCGTTATCTTCAACAATATTCTCAATTCGATTTAACAATTACGTAATCCTATATAGTTATTCTCCATAATATTCTCAATGCGAAAGTGTGTTCATTTGTGCGTTTGTAAAATGTTAAACAGAGCAACGAATATACATATTACAACTTGGAATTTGAAATTACAGGGAGACCCTGAGAGTGTTATAGACAAGTTTTTATTTCGACTAAAGATGAAAATACTTGAGACTGACATAAAACTAATTTAATTAATAAAAAATCATGAGCAAATCTATGTTATACAGAGGTATTAAAGCCTCGTCCAACAAAAGGCGAGATTTAATCGACAAAGGTACTATTTCTCTTTTCTGGTAATAAGCAGTTGTCTCGGTCTTCCATGACTCTGGCATTTCATTTTAAACAAAGTTTTCATTAGGATTGAACCTAATCCACTTAATATAGGATTGTTATGCAAACCTTTTTGTACCCGACGTTTTAACCGAGTTGCACCGGTTGTGATTACTAGCTGTCTGTTTATAAAAAAACCGGACACGTGCGAGTCGAGCTCGTCCACCGAGGGTTCCGTACAACAGGAATCGAGTCTCGAACTTTTCCCGAAATTCAGTTTCCAAAACCTACAATTACTTGTATTATACACTTAAGTAGGTAGGTACCTATTTAGGATTGTGTTTAATTACAAAATAAAAAAGGGCTAAGTAGGTACGCATAACAGTGCAAACTATTAGGTACTACATACACAAAAGTTATTAGGAACTGATATAAAAGAGGGAAAAGGTATTTCTTTTTTCATTCTTCGTCATAAATCGAAAACTATACATCAGAAAAATAATTAAAAATCGGTTTAAGCTTGTGCAAATGAAGCTCTTTCATACAATACCCCACATGACACGGTTAACTTACTTCAAAATTTGGACTCCTGTTCCTTGCATAAAGACTCTGTTTTTTGTGATTTAATTAAATATGTATAGTTTTCAGATTTTTCCCAGTATTTGTAGTATAAGACGATATTACTTGCCAAACTTCATAGTTTTAGGTCAACGGCAAGTATGAATTTTGAATCCCTTGAGAGTGTCAAAATATACGTTATTTGCGACATAAACGGCCGTATCATTTTTAGAAGTATGATATTTTCACAGCTTCAAGGGACCGCAGACCTGAGTATATGGTTTCAATTTCAACTCGATACCTCCACGCGTTCCCGAGATAAAGGGTCTTGACAGACAGAGAGACGGACAGACGACGGACAGACGGACAACAAAGTGGTCCTATAAGGGTTCCGTTTTTTCCTTTTGAGGTACGGAACCCTAATAACGGACCTTATATACTAAGTAATTTACGTTAAGCGCAGGTTAAAAACTTTGTTTGTCACCCATATATCTTACGTAATATGTCTTGCCAACCAGCCGGTTAGCAAGTCAAAAGAGTTCTTAGCGCCATGCAGAGAAATATTTCACACGGACTGCCAGCAAGCGAAGCCGCGGGCAAAACTGGGCTCTTACTATTACCACTTACCCACGACGACCTTACCCGTCCTTAGTTATATACAATAGAAAATTATATGATGCAATGATATAACCGTTCCATTGCATCATATCACATTAATAATATTTTTTTTCAAAGCAGGATAAGGAAAACTAATTTTTTTCGTGCATGTGTCATTAACTTTAAAAAACAACTAGGTAGGTAAAACAATTGCCTAACCTCTTAACACAATACTAATACACTTTTGAGTCGCATTAGTCATCATCCTTGTCTTGGGTATGACGGTATTGTCTTATCTGACTTTAAAATATTTCATTTTGATAATTACTTTGACCAGTTACGCTATGGATACCTGAGGACGGACGGCGGCGTAGGGCTCGGCCGAGAAAACGTTGGAGGGACAATCTCGATGTCTATAAATGAGACAGGTGGGAGACCCTCAATGATCGAGGCGCATGAACAGATTTCAAAGAGATCTTTGCCGAACTCATCACCATTACCACCGACCCCTTTTTATGTCCGACTGCTGGGACACGAGCCTTCACTTTGGATGGACAGGGAGAACGGTCCATAAACCACCGCGCGAGTCCAGTGCGGACTGGTGGTTGTTAACGATTGCTAATGCAGCCGGGACCAACAGCTGTACATGGCTTCCGAAGCACAGAGGAGCTCGAGACGAAACGTTTTTAGCCACCTATCCAATGACCGGTTCTTGCGAAAAGTGCTTAAACTTACAAGCGCAGACCGGGCGCGTTAACCACTGCGCCATCGAAGTCCTGTATTGCCGAAGGTAGGTAAAGTAAGGTAGGCTGAAGTACCTTATTATTATTACAAGCTTTTATTTAACTTGCACTGTTCGTATGTAAGTATGTAAGTTGTCCGTCAAAATTTGCAAACTATTTTCGACCATTTGTTGGTATCCGATTAAGCTGAAATTTTGCATACACCTTTAGTTCTGGTGACAATACAATGTGAAATACTCAGTATTGTAATAATTTCAATATGGCCACCGATCCAAGATGGCAGATTGCAAATTTTTTCTCAACTCCATATTATGGGTACCAAATGAAAAGAGTTGAAAACATTAAGGTAATAACATAACACTAAATTCAATATGGCCGCCACTCCAAGATGGAGGACATATTGACATATTAAACACATTGGACATATTAAATAGGTTTTTCAATCCCCTCAATATGGGTATCAAATGAACTGGCTTAAAGAGTAACAAACAATAAAGTTTTTAATATTCTACTAAATTCAATAATGTCAATAGTGTAAATAAATAAAATAATTTAAATAAATATATAAAAAAGGCTCAAAAGAGATGTTAATAATAAATATTTAAGACTAAAAAGCAAAAGATAAAATTTGTGCCTCCAGCGTTGAAAATTTATATATAGATTACATTTGGAAAATATCTATATTTATTTATATAAGTCCCTAGAATCTACCTATCATAAAATTTTATGTATATTGGGAAAGTCGTCCGACATACATTGTTCAGGGTGATGTAGGTATAGAGAATGTGGGATTGTGGGCGATGAGATACAAACGTTCAACGTTATACCCTGTGAATGAAAAATATCACTAAACTTTATTTTTTTCTTTTTAATTCGCGTTATTTTTTCTTTTTCATGTTTAATTTTTATTATTATCAGTTGGTATTTCTTCGTTGTAAATAAAATGAAATTAACATTAATACCGCTGAAACTTAATCGGGAACCCCGAGTTCAAAACCAGTGGTCCAACGACTAGACCACAGAGACGATTAAATGGCGTAGTAACATATCAGAGCAAAACAATGGCGCTTAAGTGCTTACGCATTGAGTGCTATTGCCTAACATATTCACGTGGCATGAATGGTGAGAGCTTAACTGATGATTTATTCACAGTTATAGGAGTATACAGAGGCTAGCCGGCAGCCGTAAGCTGCACGGATCCTTTAATTTCCATGTTTTCCCGGAGCAATATCAAATATCGGAACTATACTATCCCAGCTGTATCGCCGCTGTCGTAATTGCTTCGACAACTCCTATATTATTACGACGCGCCGCTCAGCCGAACAGCACAGGGATACGGATAAATTATTCATGAAAGGATAACCGCGATTAAAGTATGTATAGCCGAATACTCATTCATATTCGAAGCTTTTGCTTCCCACGTCAATTATTGTCGCTTTTGTTGGTGGAAGTTGAATGTAAGCCGCGCATGGAAATCTTTTTAATGTATTGTCGGCGTTGGGATTTTCATTCGGATATTTGTGTACACTGTAATGTGATTGTGTTACAACTGTGCATTTTTTTTTCCTTCTTTCGCTACACATTTTTTTCGGTGTCGGAGTCAATCAATATGCAAATACCTTCATTCAGAATTTGATTCACGTTGTGAACTGTTATTGTGTTGCAATCGGTTGCTGTGTTCGTTAAGTATCACGATATTATGAAATTACATCGTTATATGAAACGAGGTCGGAAGGTTATCGATTCAAACGTATAATTCCGGCGTGTAACATGGATCGCATATATCTACAATATATTTTTTCAAGGAAACTATATAAAAGAGTCTGCACTTTCATTTTTAAAACACCTACCTACTAACTTGTTAAAAAAAATATTACTGGCAATAATAGTCAACAGGGTTGAAACATGAAATTAACTATAACTTGGAAAAAATGTCTTATAACCGTTTGGAATTTAGTCCACCAAGATCGCATAGATCTCATTTGTAGTGTAGACCATTAAAAGTTATTTTTTTAAGAAAACAATTTTCAAAAAGAAAGAGCCGTACATAAATACAAAAAAAAAATAACATCAACAGATTAATATAAACGTGCAATGTGCCTACACTCCCGCTAAGAATCGAATAGAGGTTATATCTAAGACCGGTAGTTTCACAGGCCAAAATGTAGGTCTGTGGGTGGATTGGTGTTTTAACCACCACAGGTGATAAGAAATTTCAATTCGAAACTTTAATCAAACGCACTGAAAGGTAATGAGAATCATTTCCCTGAGCTATCGTACCGGAAATGGTCGCACCGACCGCCACGAGTATATACTGCGAACGTTGATTCTTCCTCGTGCTCATGTAACCGTCGTGCAATGATGGGCCCATATTACGTGTACTGCCTGGATTAACGACCTGCCTCATAAGGCGTGCACGCCGAATAAAACCTTATGCTAATAAGCTATTTTCTGAATACAAGCAGAGCAATTTCCAATTTAACTTTATAAATATAGAGTGGATAACATTGAAACTATGTCGCTATGTGGATGTAATGTATTTGGAAAACTTTTTGTTTGATTTCAAATCAATAAATTTATTGTACTCATGTGATAGACAAGGGATCTTGTAGTAGGTGATACAACGGTATAGCAACATTTTCTGTTGATTAGGTGCATGTAGAAATAAAGGTATTTATACTAATGTCACTAAATTTCATTATAGAATAAATTCAAATTTACTTCTACTACATTACAATGAGCTTAGCAGGCTACGTACCTAGGCAGGTTTTTGAGAAGCTACGCTTGTGTTAGGATTACGAATTAGTTCACGTGTCCGTCTAATATTACTACTATTATGGGGAAATAAACACGATTCCTCACAGTCAAATTGAGCATCTTCGCGTTCCACCACCGGCGCTTCAAGCTATTTTCTATTTTTATAAATACTAACCTATCGTCAACTAAGCACCAAATCATCGTGCTTGTTTACGCACATTATACATGGTAATACCCATTTGTGTTGACTTTCACATCGCATTGCCTTCAAGACTGTTTAAATAACACATAGCAACCAATTATGTCATAAAATAAATAGTTTTACATCGTAATAACGCAGATCAAAGTGCCACAATAATTTCGCGTTAGTTATATGCAAGCGCAGTTGGATTATAACCAATTATGCAGTTACTATTCGAAGTACAATATAGGTACTTTGATAAAGTAAAGGTTTATGAATAATTCACGCAATATCCCATGCAAATGGAGATACTATTGGGACTTTTATGTCTAAAGTGTCTGGTATTCTATTTCAACCCTTTACCAGAAAGAATTCACTTTGTTTATACTTTCTGAGTGAACCTGATCTGAATACTGATGTGGAGTTACGCAGCGGCGCTATGCACGGTCCGAGGCTAAGCAATAGAATTATTAGTCTCGAATAAACATACACACATCACTTTGCGAGGCTTTTACCATATCGCTAGGCATCACATTGACATTACATTTGATACTACTGCGTTTAAAGATCGAAATCAGACCTTAACTATCTCGATCTTTAAACGCAAAAATAAATAGTAAAATAAATAATAGTTGAAACTACTGCTAAGCGAGTGAGCTTGAATAATTTTGTTTTTAGGGTTCCATACCCAAAGGGTAAAACGGGAACCCTATTACTAAGACTCCGCTGTCCGTCCGTCCGTCCGTCCGTCAGTCCGTCCTTCTGTCCGTCTGTCCGTCTGTCCGTCTGTCCGTCTGTCCGTCTGTCCGTCTGTCCGTCTGTCCGTCTGTCCGTCTGTCCGTATGTCCGTCTGTCCGTCTGTCCGTCTGTCCGTCTGTCCGTCTGTCCGTCTGTCCGTCTGTCCGTCTGTCCGTCTGTCCGTCTGTCCGTCTGTCCGTCTGTCCGTCTGTCCGTCTGTCCGTCTGTCCGTCTGTCCGTCTGTCCGTCTGTCCGTCTGTCCGTCTGTCCGTCTGTCCGTCTGTCCGTCTGTCCGTCTGTCCGTCTGTCCGTCTGTCCGTCTGTCCGTCTGTCCGTCTGTCCGTCTATCCGTCTGTCCGTCTGTCCGTCTGTCCATCTGTCCATCCGTCCGTCCGTCCGTCTGTCCGTCAGTCCGTCAGTCCGTCCGTACGTCCGTCCGTCCGTCTGTCCGTCTGTCCGTCTGTCACCAGGCTGTATCCGTGATAGATAGACAGTTGAAATTTTCACAGATGATGTATTTCTGTTGCCGCTATAACAATTACTAAAAAACAGAATAAAATAAATATTTAAGGGGGCTCCCATACAACAAACGTGATTTTTTTGCTCGTTTTTGCTCGATATTGATAACGGCAACAGGTAGACGCTTCAAGTATTCACAGAATATTGAGTTATATATAAGATTCACTTTAAAAATTAATAATTAAATTAAAATTTAATTAATGTTTAAGGGGGGCAAACAAAATATTTAATTTAAAATTCAATTAAAAGATATATTCGACAGCACTGGACTGCTATTCGTAGTAGGTACAACTGTCTGTTGCCGCTATAACAACAAATACTAAAACAGAAGTTTTTTAGTTGTAAGGAATGTGAATGCACAATAAATAGCCTATATACCTACAATCCCACTGTTGGGCAAAAAGTTTTTATATTTTTTGCTGAGATAAACAATAACGATAGTCGTGTTGAAAAGTTTTCACAAACGAGAAGCCGACTGACAAGAACGCTGACTGACCCTAATTCAACGCAACACAGGCACAGCTGATTTCAAATTCACTGTGATCCTGTTGAGATATATTGGATCTGCCTAGTTCTTTCTTTCTTTTAGTTAATGGCTTCGTGCGATTAGCACATTCAGCCAGTGTCAGAATAATTTTTCTTACAAGTAATACATAAATATACAATATGATGATGATAAATGAGAAGTGAGAAATGATATACCCCCCAACCCCTCGAGTATCTCAGTAAAGATGTGGGGCTTTACTAAGTCCTCGCGCAGACTTCTTGAGAGAATTTGAAAAGTGACGTTGCACTGTTTTGTTTTCTTTTACCAACACTTATGCACACTCACGAACACTTAACGGTTAATAATCCACCAATATTTCACATTAATATTCGACATAACACAAATTTTAGAAAATAAAACAAAACCGCAGACATGACTCTAGTTCCAGCTGTTGTAGTATAGGAACATAGTAGTCGTTAAAACCCACCTGTCAACATTGGACTATGGCGTGGTTAGCTATGGCCCGAAGTTCCCGCCTGCTATTGAGAAGGCTGAACAGTGGGGTGTTTATAAACTGATGATTACTCAAAGACAGCAATAGAGAGAGTTTTATTTATTACTAGTTGACCCGGGGCGGACTTCGTGCCGCTTTGACAGTTTCCACGACAACGAAACAAACAAATAATTTTGTATTGGAAAATCAAATTGTCGTTTTAGTATTTTCCGTTACTTATTATTTATGTTTCTCACCGCTTAAACCTTCCCTGAACTTCTACAAATATTTCAAAATCAAAATTAGCCAAATCGGTCCAGCCATTCTCGAGTTTTAGCGAGACAAACGGACAGCAATTGATTTTTATAAATATAGATGTGATTGCTTGTTAGCAATAAGGCCGCCAATTTTGTACTCTTTATTTTTTTTTATTTCTTTTTTAAATTGACTGTATTGTTTTTCTTTTGTGTGCAATTAAAGTTTATTATTATTATTATTATTTTACCCCTAAGTTGGCAATCAGTCCTGGCAGCAAGCCCTGTAAAAACTTTTACGGCCTTTCTTTGAAGAACCTTGCTGTACTCCTTTGAGAACACCTATCTAGAGCTCATTGTCAGTTCTGCCCATTTACTGATGAGCAATTTTTTCAACCACAATTATTTCTTTGTTACAGGTGTCGTGTCTGCGTTCAACTAGTCGTATCCCGTAAAAAACTTCCTTGTAAGTATCAAAACGTTAATTTCTATTAAAAACTCATGCACAAACGTATTCGCACAGCTGTAAAGAGCTGTAAAGGGCACCCTCGGGCCCAGTTTGGTTAATCCCCGTTTTAATAGAAAATGTCTTTATGTAAATGTTAATTTGAAAAGTCTCCGCTTTACTGGGAACGGTAACTCGGATGAAAAAATCTATTAGCTGGGAGAGCTGAAAAAATGCATTAAGATGGCGGAGGCGTCCCTTTGTGCTTGTTCACTGGGCTCTCTTTGATTACCGCATCTAATTTATTGTTCAATATAACACCGCCGTTGATGGGCAAGGACATGGCTTTACCGAAAGTTAAATGAAAATATATTAGGTCATTGTCTTTGAAATTGACAATAATATCGGGTAATAAGCCTTAAGAAAACCTTTACTTTATTATTTTTATTTTTCTTCTATTCTTAAGCTTTCTTGTCATTTAATTATCACTCTTACGTGGACAGTGGCACTTGAGGACTTTGGCTCAATGCGGTGCACCAACCCGCCAACGACAACAACCAGGACCAACTACTTAACTTAACGTGCGTAATCAAGAGAGGTATCTTAATTTGGTCACCCACCTGCCACCCGGGCGTTTAGATAGAAGAATAATCGGTTGTATTTCACAATCCATCATTTATTAATCAAACTTCTATTGCCAAATAAACGTCGAATCAGTAATTAAATAAACCTTTAGATTCATCGTCCAATGCATATTTGGATAATCGCATGTAGAATCCCACAATTCATTTGATTCGTCAATCAATGATCGTGTTGATTACCCATTTAGATACAGTCGTGAATGGATTACTGCACCGACGTGCGACTACCCACGACTCCCAAACGCGTTGACTGGACTCGTAGGGCTTCCTATCAATCGCCACGAAAATTTGACAGTTTCCAACCTTGTGTCGATTAGTAAATGCTTCTGCCAACATTCGGCCCACGTTACCTTTTAATAGCTCGTAAGCCCACTAATTAATGCCTTTTAGAATGATCGATAGTAACATTCACCTTACGAAGCTGTTGCTAGAAATCGCCCGCGCCTTGTATAAACAATAATAGTGTATTTGCCTTACCTACCCTTGACTTTTCAATATAAACGGTCGAGGTCGTCGTAATAATAGCTTTATTATTCTAAATTTTCAATGGAAATCAAGGAAGAGATTACGATGTTGTGACCACTCGATCATGTTGATGGCTTATAGACATTTGAAGAACGCCGCATACAAAAGCCGCTAATAGAATTAATACTGTCTTGATGCTATTGTTATACTTTGGATCGCTGCCGGCCATAATTATGATATTTACTTTGGAAATCGTGTCTATTTACAGAGTGGATCATCACTTATAGATGTTACGAACGTTAGATAAATCTTTAAGGCTACTATTAGTTATTATAGTCCTATATACTCAGTGTTAACTTATACATATACATAGTAAAAATAGTCATTAAAGTATTAAAATACACCTTACAGATATTTTAATAAATATACACAGTGAAAGATTTCTTAGCCGATCTTTTAAATTAATAATTTTTTTCTTATTTATTTATTTATTTATAATTTATGTACACACAAACAAACAGAAGGGAGAACATAGTAAGAAAAGACAAGTACAAGGGCGCTGCTTATTTCAGATTGAAATTTCTTCCAGCAGACCCGTAGAAGGAAAAGACACAAAGAAAAGTAGAAAAAGTGTGCACAAAACAAAAAAAAGTGTTTAAGGCTAAACATACAGTTACGACACAAATTAAACATACAATATACAATGACGATGACTTACTCAAGTGGAAAGATAGTAATCCTTTACGCGCTTCTTAAACGAGTAAATCGACGTGGATTCCCGAATACTGGGTGGTAGGTCATTCCACAGTCTGACTGTATGAACGGAAAAGGAATAGGAAAAGAAGTCGGTTTTATGGGAGGCATACTGAGATTGAGGAGGTGTGAGCGACAAGAAACATTAGAAGTATGGGAACAGGTAAACCGCTCTTTCAGGTACGAAGGGTAGGAAGGGTTGGAAAGGAATTTAAAAGAAGGCATAGTATTCTAGTATTTCTGCGTAAACGGATTGGGAGTTAAACTAAATTTATAAAGTACATGCTGTGTAAATTCTCTCAAAATGAAACACCTAATTATTGTAACTACAATCATTGTCGATAAATATATCTATTATATCGTCGTCTGCTTGTAAGCTTTTTAATGCTGGACTCCGGCTACCCCACATGACAATCAGCACATGAGGATATCGTGCTGTAACCCGCATTTAGTTTAAAGCAATTATGCGACACTCTAATGACATTTCGGCACTCAGTAACAATCATAATTAAAGAAGAGTTATGATTATTTACATATAATTCTACGCAAATATTGTTGCGAACAAATTACAATTTGAAAAAAACCGGCTAAGTGCGTCGGGCCACACGCCGTGTAGGGTTCCGTAGCCCATCTCAATAATGCGGACTCTGAGAAGAGGGCTTTTATTTATTTATTTATTTTATTTATTTATTTATTCAACAATGTTTCAACAGCATTTATCTAAACACAAGATACAGAAGATGTTACTTAAACATAAGCCAATTACAGAAACATATTATGTTACTAAAAAATGTTGACATATTTAATGAACGCAGGTAGGTAGTTTAAAAATTTAAATAGGTAGTTAGATTAAAATTTTGTCGAATGATAACTTACAGAATAGGTGTGAATCTGATTGTGTTGTGTCGATGTGTATTAGTGCGTGTGAGTGTAATATTGTAGTTGGTTTACATGGACGCTCGAATTGATTATGACCGAGGGTTATTAATTGTAGTATACATTTTAATATTTTAAAGATTTAATTAAAACACTCTTTTAACTTAACTTAACTTAACTTTTATGAACATTTATTTAACGATGGCTCATATACTTAAATGTAGATACTACCGGTTTCACACACCTGACAACGTTATTTAAGTAGTTCCCAATGAGGAATTTGTACTGCGCAAGTACATTTTATAAGTTGGTCGAGTGTTACTCGTAAACTTGTAAAGCCTATTTAGCTGTGATAGTTTTCCTTTTAACTTCAAACAAAAACAACCATTTGACTGGCAGAGGGGACACTTGACTCTAGCAAAATTTTGCACTTTAATAGCTCACAAACGGATACCTCAATCAAAAAACTGTTTTCACAAACCCACTATATTTTTAAAATTGCTATCCAACGACACCCCAAACTTAGGGGTATACAAGAAAAAAAATTACTTCCCCACTTCACGTGTAGGGGAGGTAACCTAAAAAAATGTATTTTTCAATATTTTGCTTTACCACTTTGTTGACGTGATTAATATGTATATCCATGCCAAATTACAGCTTTCTAGTACTAAGAGTCTATGAGCTAGACTGGGGTCAGACAGACAGACAGACAGACAGACAAACAGACAGACAGTATTGGGCTCCTTTGGCTTATAAAGTAAAAGTAGATAGTGTTGATTAATTTCGGCGAGTTGTATTGAGCCACGATAGCACAGTTGGCAGTGCACCTGACACGGCATGCCATGGGGTGCGGGTTCGAATCCTGCTCGTCGATTGTTTTCAACACTTTGTCTTTTTTTAAAGAAAAGTTAATATCTTCACTGTACACATGCCTGCACATCATACTACCACAAACTGTCAAATTTTCTCAAAAGACTTTGAACTTCATTTTAAAGCCATATGGTTGAAAATTTGTTAAAGAAATCAGTTTTGGATAGGTTGATGCGACTTAAGTACTTACTTAGAATTAAGCCGTAAAACCATTGCTCCAGGTTATTATAGAACACTTCAACGAACGTCCTATTAATATTTTCTGTTATGTCACTTACGTTTGAATGAAAAGGTCGAGCGTGTGCGAAGATGGCCAGATGACGGCGTGTGATTAGACAAGTCAAATTACTATAGCAATTAAACATTGTGACTAGTTAGCTTGGTAATTGACGTAGAGCGGCCTTTGCCTGTCCGGGCCCATTCATTGTCGACGATAGTACGTATACTCATCGGCAAATAGTTATAGAGTAGTTATAGATATTATGAGGACCTCGATGGCGCAGTGGTTAATGCGCCCGGTCTGCGAGTGCTGAGGTTAAGCAACTTTCGCAAATGCCAGTCATCGGATGGGTATCCAAAAATCTATCATCTCGAGCTCCTCCGTGCTTCGGAAGGCAAGTATAGCCGTTGGTCCCGGCTGCATTAGCAATCGTTAATAACCACCAATCCGCACTGGGCCCGCGTGGTGGTTTATGGTCCGTTCTCCTTATCCATCTATAGGGAAGGCTCGTGCCCCAGCAGTGGGAACTTAAAATAAGCTGATGATGATGATGATGATGAGACATTATTGTACCTGTTTTTACACGGCTCGTTAATTTTGAGGTGACACTTAAGCCATGTTAGGTTGACAGTTTTACTTCCGCAACTGTCACCAAACATAGCTTACGGGGTGCGAAGATATCCATATGACGACGCGGCATGTGGTTAGAGAAGTCAAATCACTATAGCAATTAAAAATTGCGACTAGTTAGCTTGATAATTGATGTGACGCGATTTTGCCTGTCCGGACCCATTGTACGATCGTACTAATCGGCAAACAGCTATAGAGTAGTTATAGATATTATTGTGCCTGTTTACACCTACGGCTTAGGTGCTTAGGTGACATTTTTAAGTCATGTTAGGTGACATTTTTACTCCGGCAACTGTCACGTAATGTGACTTAGAGGCTATTTAAAACTTAAGGGTTGTAAGTGAAAATTTTCTAATATTAATGTGATTTAAAAACAATTGAATCAAGTTGTTCCAGTAAAAACTGCTAAGTGCACATTAAAGCTCAAAGTGAATTGGCCAACCGAAACTTATTTTACTTAGCACAGTCCCACACGAAGGAGACATGCACGCCGCTGTTCTCAAACGAGTACATTATGACCCGACGGCGGGTGCTCCATGCAAAAACGTTCACGAATTTAATAATATCCGCGGAACACGCTTTATAATTCTGCAGTGGGGGATATAAAAATGTCACAGCGGGTGGTGCGATTTAATAAGTACGATTCAGTGCGCCTCAAAATATACGTTGTAGCTAATTTAGCGTTTCATAAATAATTTATTTCGGCTCCTTGACATTGTAATTCGTGGCTTGATAAGGCTTCCAGGGCCCCCGGGCGTCGTATTCAGCTCCGGGAAAGAAACAACTCTTATCGGCGCCACTGAGAAATAACAGTAAAATTAACAGCATTGTTGGAAGTTAAAAGTTTTTTGTTAGGGACTGTTTGTACAATTTCATTGTCGGGCTGTAGAGAACGAAAGAGTTTTCATTAGTGTACAATTAATAAAAGCGTTAATCAAAATATAAAAAATAGAATGTTTTAATAATATATATATTTGCTTTTTTAATTTATGTCAAAGACCCTGTATTTATACGGATCTTTTATTTTACATTTAATTTTAGTTTGACTTGTTTTTTCTTTTTTTTATATATGTATATAGCTCGGCAAATGACTCCATCCCACCTGTTGTTAAGTGGAAATGGAGTCCAGACGCGAAGATAACTGGTGCAGCGTGAAAGCAAACGTAAAACAAACGTTTTACGTTTGTTATTTGTTTTACGGACTCTACAAACGTGTTTCGATCATTTGTAGAGTCCGTGATTATAGGGAGAACAAGTACTTTTTTTTGTAGTGTTTATAAGCGAAAACTATGTTATATATTGAAAACATTAATAAAAAGCACTTGAGAAGATCGGGCCCACCATACTAGTCTAATGCAAATTGCTTAGTTTTAAGAACGCAACGGCCATCTAGAAGGAAAGAAAGAAAGAAAAGAAAGAAACGTTTATTTGACATTAACGGCTTAACAAGCCTTCCACAGCAAGGAAAGATCGAGATATTTTTTTTTAAATTGGTTACCCATCCGGTGATTTAGAATTCCGAAATCGCAATTCGAACGTGCTAGCCACTCACATATTAAGCTTTTAACAATGTTTGTCTTCCAAACATAAGAACTAAAGCTTTGATTATCCTTTAAAGCAGGCGCCACATAATGAAGCAAAGCTCTGGTTTGTTAACAACTATTGTGGGGTTGATTGATAGCTTTCATAATTCCGTTTACAGTAATTGGAAGCTGTGAACGGGATCACGAGCGCACAATGGCACACAATGACTGCGACCTTGTTACATCTGTTCAAAACATTGGGGCAAAGGTTATCTGAACTTCAGAAGCAACGGGCGGTCGAGCTTGTAGGCTACAGGCTATAGGTACTCGAAGGTACTAGTGCCAGTTAGCTGTGGCTCGGAATACCGGCGGAGTCACGGCCGAGCGCACAAATCAAGATCCTGTCTCGCTTGTTTAGATCAGCCTGATTTAATCGCGCCCTCATTGCTACCTGCCCAAAGTCCCGCTTTGCGCGGTTGTTATCAATTTTCGTTGAGTCAGCGGAACCCATTATGTTAGACTTGATACGCGATCTTCATTTTACTGGTTCTTTTTTTGCCAGTTTTAGCGACTTTGCTTATTTGATGTTCTGTTGTTTTTTTAGCGTTTTTAAAATATATTGGTATACATGTGTACAATATTTATTTTAAGAATCTTTTTCACAATCTTTATATAATTTAAATTAATTATTGTGTGATGACGTTACCTATGCTACTTACAGTATATCGGTAAAGTTAAGTTAAGGTTATGAACCATGTTTTGGTTAATTTTCTTATACCAACGGGACAGCACATTATCGCACCTGCTAGTAAGTTACAATAAGGCTGCTTCAATCATAAACCTCAACTTGTGGGAAACTGGCTATCTTATCTCTAGAGGTCATATCAAAACAGTGCTACAGACTTAAATAAGAAAGTGATAGCTCATCAGTCGGAATTAAAACAAGCTCTACACCAAATAAAATTAGTGCAATATATTTTATATCCTTCGCGATTCGATTAAATTTTTCGAGATTGAACCTTTCAGTCCTTCGGGTCTAAGGCCGGTGGTCTAACAACCAAACCACAGAAGCGAGTTAAAACGTTACCCAACCTTTCCCTAAAGTCCATAATATAATTATTATAACAAACTTGTTTGTAAAACAAAAGCACGACAGTACCCAGTACGTATAACTGCAGCGACGTTTAATATCAGCCGGAACAATTCATCAAAAAGCTAATTAAGTCGGTTGGTGCGATGCTCCGCCCGTGAACCGGTGACAGGAGATTAAGTTCAACTTTAATTACGGAACACTATTCTAGTGAACTAGCTATTTTACTACCTCGCTGCCACCCATCCCCGCTGCCTCAGCAGTTAGCCCCCACACCTGGTAGGACAAATTAAACTAGACATAACTTGAGGAGTAGTCTCAGTTTGAAACTTTTTTACATAATTATAGACCACGTATAAAAACCCGACCAGTTAAATTCACATTGGAGTTAACCAATTAAGTAATACGTCTTTTTTACTGGGAGAGGGCGGCTAGAAACTTAAAAAGTTCCTCAAGCCGTTTGAAACGAAACACACTCAGAGGATTTCTAGAGAGAATAGCATTCCCTACTAGATTCTCCGAGAGGTTCGGATCGGATCGGGGCGCGGAGTAGGGAAGCAATACATAATATAGAGTACATGTATGCAAGTTCTCAGTGGTTTTATAAATACTGACAAACCAATTAGGTTTCACTAGCCTTTTGCTCAAAGTCTATAAAAACAATTGGTCTAATTTGTAAATTGAATTCGTGTTTATTACCTATGATTTCAGTATTATTATGTGATTATGTGTGGTATTTACTATAATGTATATATTTTGTACTAACGAGTACTATAGACTAAGTTGTCTGAACATATAAATGAATAAGTGGTGTAGCTTTCCGGTGACTTTCCGGTGATTTTTAAAGTAAGCACTTTTGGCATTGACTGTTATGGCAGATATGTAGATAACTAAAAAGGAAATGCCTTGAAGTGTAGAAAACTTGACTAGGAACGAATAATTCATTTGTATGCAATTATTGGCGAGATGAATTGCACGTTTATGGCTGAGTTGATGAACTTTGAACATAAATTGTAGAACATTACATTCAAGGGAGTGAAGGGAAACAATGAAGCAACCTACAGACGGTTAGTAGGACGAAGAGTTGGTACGTGAAATGGCAATGGTGTTTCGTTACACCACAGAAATTTCATCCGGTAACAATGTCGATAGCTAAACAGAAGATGGTTTACACAGATAAAACAATAAACAATTTTCGTCACTTTTTCTTCATTTATTTACTTATTCCACTTGGGTATATACATCGTGTAACAGAAAGGTGTGGTCAAAAAATTGTATCCGAGCTAGAATCTCGTATGTGTTGAGACATAATTGTTAACTTTAATTTGTCATACATATATACAAATATTTATATCAGTGAAGTCGTGCACGTCAGGCGCGTGCAAGCAGTAGTGCTTAGAAATGTAAGTACACAGAGGTTACTAAACCACTAGGGCTGTGACTTGTTTATTTCGATGTAATGTCACAATTGAAATAATTAATGAAAAATTGCATAACAAATTAAAATTAATAATGATGTCTTAGTAACTCTGCATACAAGATTTAGATCGGAGACGCTTTGGACCTTTGCATTTTGACTACACTTTTCTGTTACACGTTGTATATATTTTTTGGTGTTATGTTTATATATACACATTAAACTTTCGCCTTCCATATTTAACAAATAAATTTAAACGGGGATGAATGCAAACTAATTAGTAAAAGGTTTCAAACCTTCTTTATACCCGACAGCAGTCAGCCCGTGACCACGGCCGTTGTAACTCGGTCGAAACGTCGTGTATAAAGAAGGTATAAAACCCTTTACTAATATTAGTTTGCGTTCATCCCCGTTTAAATTAATTTGTTATGTTTATAGTTATTTATTTTAACTACGTTAGTGCAGAAATTCGTTATTGCTAGTAGTACTTTGGTAAATATATCAACCTTTATTACAAATTGTGAAATATAGTAACCTATGATGTAATTAATTAAGTAGGTATATAAATCATTTTATAAATATATTACTACGGTTGTATTTCTATGATAATTAAATATATAACGTTTTTACATAATTTTCAGATCCCTTCCAAGGTTCTTTGAATTGTTTATTTTTAAGATCTTTGAACTCAACAAGAATAGCAAATGTATACCTAAACTACGTACGAACATTTTGAATTAGGAGGGGCTACAATTTTCTAACAATCTTCTTACGCTAGACGGTGCTAACTCAGCTAGATTCCCTATTACCGCTGAAGTATTTCTACTATCTCAATCTTTATGCAAAATTGCTTTTTATTCAATTCACGTCCTGGCTAGGCTATTAATCAGATTTTGTGCTACTGCGTCCCATGTAAGTCTGCTTCAATGGCGGGGTATTATCCTCCAATTTTATTATAACCGCCTCTGTGGTTTAGTTGTTAGACTACCTGTCTAAAACCAAGTGGTCCCGGGTTCGTGAGAGAAACTTTTTGAAACAGATTGTTTATGAGGCTTGTTTAAGTCCACCTGACTAGCTACCACCGTTTTATCTAAGTCTGTGGCAATAACAACATTTAGAGGTAAGATAACCAGTGCCTCAGTACTCAAAACAGACAGCGCAACGTCACTTTTCAAATTCTCTCAAGAAGTCCACGTGAGATCTTAGTAGAGCCCCACATCTTTACTAGTAACTGGGTTGGGGGGGGGGGGGGGGAAATATCATATTTTATCACTACCTACTTTTTTCTACTATGATCCATTTATTTATTTACTCTTTATTGCAAAAGCAAAAGAGAGCAAAAAATAATTAACTAAAAACACACAAACATTACTTATCATCTATTGACAAATTAAATATTTAATTTAATTTTATTACTAATATTTATTTTATTTTATTTTATTATTAATTTTATTTTATTATTTTATTTTTTTATTACTTTGACGCTAGATAAGTGTGCTGACCGCGCGAAGCCATTAACTAACAAAGAAAACGACAACTTGTTGACTATCTTTTCAAGACGACTGGAGTCTGATGATTACGCACTCGTTCTAGTTAAGGATTATTTGTTTTCTTTCCAAAGACACATTGATATATTTCCAGGAATGTGCATTTACATGGCTGCATAAACTTAGTGAGTCGTGGCGCACGATATTCCTCCTCTTTAATTGGCCGAGTGCCATGCTGTTATACGCTCCGTCGATTCGCGAGCTTAAGAGTTTGTTTTATGACTAGCGAGTAGAGATTGAATGCTGGAGTACACATGGTTTTTATTTTCTTCGTTTTTTTCTCTTTATTTTACGGGTAAGCACTTGGCCTTCATTTCACCTAATGTTAAGTGATGATAAGGCCTAAGGTGGAAGCGCACTTCATTCGGATCCTCAACTACTGAGGCACTAGCTATCTTATCTCTAGCTGCCGGAACACAACAATGCTACAAACAAGCCTTACCACCAACCGAGTACACGAAAATGTACCCGCTGGGAATAGAAGCCGGCATTTCTGGGTCTAAACTGGTAGTCTTAACCACTAGACCACAGAGGCGGTTTCATTTTGATAGAGTTTGAAAGGTTATTCTAACAGACATTCGTCAATGTATTGGATGTACAGCATCATAAACATTGCAACACAATAAATAGTAAGTACAGACAAGGCAGAAGGTGGAAATACAATTCACCAGAAATTGTCAACCACTGAGGAACTTGCTATCTTATCTCAAACTGTCTGAACACAATAACGCTACTAAAATTATTGCTATGGCGAATGACTTAGACAAGATGAGTATAGCTAGCCTCAGAATCAGGACAAGCCTAACAACCAAACTGAGTAGGTACGTACAATATTATGTACCTACTCCCGCTGGTTATCAAACCAGGGACTTCAAAACAAAATCAAACATAACTGAAAATAATAATTTCAAATAAAGTCCCGAGGGGTACCAATCAAAAATATAATTTTCCTCTCCATGACATACAAAACCAACAGCGCCGGCTATAATTTCTGACTTGATTAAACCGCTCGGGCGGATTTAAACTACGTCTATACTATAACGCGCCGCTTAATGAGACGGCTCCAATCTTCAGCTTTCAGAATTGGAAATTAGAGCTCGTTAAATAGAGCACAATGAAGCGGTTTCATGATTAAAAATACTTCAAAAGGTTACACGAGTCTGTTCTAATTTTCTCTTTTCATAATAAAATGTGTAGTATAAAATTTACCCGTACTTTTGTACTCCGAAACGTAACCATATCAATTGTCACCTTGGCCACAAAAATGGATTCTTGTTGACAAGCTACACCTCCTGATTCGCCAAACGTGTCATATCTACTGATTAATGCCACATAAAACACACACAATACGGCATACGGCATATGGCACAATACGGCAACAAAAACTATATTGCACTAACAGTGTTAAGTATTAACCTTGTTATAGACCCGAGGTAATACTTATAAAATGTGTAGTATAAATTTGCCCGTACTTTTGTACTCCGAAATGTAACCATATCAATTTTGCCCACAAAAATGGATTCTAGTTGGCAAGCTACACCTCCTGATTCGCCAAATGTGTCATATCTACTGCTTAATACCACATAAAACACACACACAATATGTTAGTGCAATACAGTTTTTGTTGCCGTATTACAGTACACTTCTAGATTCAACTCAGACTCCACATAGGTAAATACTAAAAACAATAGATACCGCTATAACTCACGACCATCTACTCTACAAGGATCGTGGCATCGGCGCAGATCGCTGAATAGTCACGATCATGACATATTATGACATTTAGTGCGCCTCTAAATCGTTCTAACTCTAAAATCCGACTTCTCGGGAGCCCCGTTTTATTTGGGATCGCCAACCATCACATGACTCTTCACTTTCCCGCTAAGAAGTCCGATAAACAAAATTAATCTATTCTCAAATAAGTATATAATTATGCGTGTGCGTCAAATACATGGTAGTGTGTGTAATGTTGTTTTTATTGATTTATTGTATTTATTATGCATAATTAAAAAAATATATTAACATTCTGTACTCCTTCTCTATATAAACTATAAGTGTGCGAAACTTCATACTACTCCGTCCACGCAATTTTCTTAAAAAGGGGTACAAAGTTTTTGCTTCACTTATTAATATACAAGATATTATTAACGGCACAGTTGCATGCGCCGTCACAGTTACAGTCACAGATGTACTGAAGTTATTGCGGGTGGGTGATTATGAGCAGACAAAACGATCTGCCCCCTTCCTTGATCTTCCTTCCTTAGTTAGAAATATCGGGTACTCACACAACAAAAAACATGGTAATAAACCCGTTAATAATATTTATTCTAATGTAAGTAACCATGACAGTTTAAAAAGTTATATTACCTAATGCAGTCTCCCCATTTCGTGGCAGAGGTGGCAAATCGGTGCTGATGATACCACAATTACTGTCTTGTTCAGAATGTTGAATATAGAACGATGGCGCAGTAGTTACCGCGCCCCTAACCTTCCACCTAAGGTCATTGACGCGCCCGGTCTGCGGCAACTTTCGCAAAGGCAGTCGTCAGATAGGTGACCAAGCATGTACCATCTCAATCTCCTCCGTGCTTCGGAAGGCACGTCAAGTCGTTGGACTTTTCTTACTATCCATTCATCTAGGGGTGGCTCGTGCACCAGCAGTAAGGATATAAAAAAATAAGCTGATGCTTGTGGTATCTCGGCGTTTCAATTCTGAGCGAAGGAAAGATGCTGTACACGGTTTGGTTTACTAGTTGGTTATTCGTCCGCTTAGCTAAATATCACCATCTTAGTTAGTACGTTAGTTAGATATTAGTCAATGACACAATTTTGGTAGCAATGTTGTGTTCCGACAGAGACTTAGAGATAAGATAGCGCTTTCAGATAGCCTTATCATTACCTACTATCAGGCGTGATGCAGGCCAGGAGTTTATCTTTGTGGAATAAAACAAAAATAATATTGTACAGTTTTGTGTAAGTGCCTGTTTGTTACTAGTAACGTCATATAGTGTATTAAAGCATGAATGAAATAGATAGGGATTACTTCTTTTGTTTCTATGAGCACGATCAATTTTATGCAGACTCGTTCGGAGCACTGAATTAAACCTTCGGACGAGAGGTGATGTCTAGAACGAATAGAGATTCCAAGAAAAGCATGAAGTAATCATACTTTTTAAAAAAAAAACCAGCCATCGTTGATTTTGCTGAGCAAAAAAACGTATATATATCTTTTTAAACTATTTCGAATCTCCCTCCATTTTAATACTATCGTTTTTAAATTTTCGCTTTAGCTTCTCCAATAGCAGTAAAACTAAATTGAATTCGCCGAAAATCGATCGCAGCCAACAAACTAGCCGAAAACAAAAGCACATCGCGTCGCGCGCAATTTTGTTTTCTCTAAATATCAAACAAGGGCCGATCGCCGCACCAAGCTAAGGGAGATGTCACGTGAATGTTAATTCCCCCCGATTAGTATTCAAGGCGGAACAACAACTAATAAAAAGGAGCCACCGTGGGGAAAATTGAAAATATCCGCAACCGTCAGGAAAATGAGGAGGCCTCTTCGCGCAATGGAATTAGAATCGGCCCAGCCCATTGCGGAGGCCCGTCACGTGGCGCGAAAAGTTTGTTTACGTTTCCATTTGATTATAATCTAAACGAAATTCTGTTAACGAGCGGTAGGCTTCGGCGAGACCATCGGAGGGCCGTCCACGGGCTGCGAATGGGCTCGTTAACCGAAAATCTGTCTGCAACCCGCTAATTCAGTTTCAAACTGGATGGCCTTTGTTTCTATATTTTTCACACATGGGTACTCATTGACATTCACGAAAAGAATGCCTTTTATTGGCTTTTTAGGATTGTTCGTTTTTTTTATGTTATTGTATCCTGACGTTTGGACCCTTACCGTGGTGACAAGGAGAAGGTAAAATACTTTTGATTACATCAAAGAGTGAATGTAGCGTTTGCCGTTGATATCGTAATATATCGCAAGTCGGTAGGTAAATAAATACCAGCATTTTTAAACAAAGTAATATACACATTTTAAACAATCAAATAAGGCGAACTCTCCGAGTACACTTTCCCTAACTTTTCTATAGGTATACGTGTACGTTTAAAGTGCATCTGTAAACAATACTACAGCCCCGCCGGCTGCGTGCTTCAATTACTGCAAGCCGTAATGACGAGTGGAGCGTAGCTTTACAAAACAAGCCGGCTTAGGCCGTGCAGCTTTCATTTGCGGTCGCTATCGGTTCGATTCCCGGCCGGCAAGTGCACTCTCTGTGGTATGAGCGCTCATTCAAATGAGCTCACCGCTATGCCGTACCGGATAGTTTTTAAAAAGCACAAAACCACTTTTAACTCCTACTGGCTTTTGATTTGCAGTTGATTAAACCTTTTCCTGATGGAAACCTTAAACGTAATGGTTTACGTATCCTATTGCCGTTTACGGAATAGCCTAACAAAGTTACGTTCTGCAAAAGAAGATGTTTCTAAAGGTGAGTCCACATTAAGTAACATGTTATACACTTATGTTATATAACATGTTACAAAACTACATTAAAACTAAGTAAGTTAGTTTTATTGACACTCATAGTCCAAACTAAAAAAATATGCTACGATCATAATATGATTGCTTGCCACTTCAGAGGTTAATTGCAAAACTATAATGTGGGATAGTAACAAAATATAAATACCAAAGTATGGACTTTGTCGGACACGACAATTTAAGCGAAAGGAGAGAGGATGATTTCAGTACCTTTATTTGTAAGTAATTTATAATTAGGCATTTATTATTATTTTTATTCCACAACGGGATCGGCCTTTATCCCAACTCTCACCACCGTTCACGCACTTCATCTTGAATCCTCAACCACTAAGACACTGCCTATCTCTTCTTTAATATTAAAAACACAACAATCAATAAAATTGTGGTAATCACAACAATTAAACAAAATTAAACGTGTGAGCTCTTCTTCGTTGAGAAGAGCTCGATGGCGCAGTGGTTAACGCGCCCGGTCTGCGAGTGCTGTGGTTAAGTAACTTTCGCAAAGGCCGGTCATCGGATGGGTGACCAAAAATTTATAATCTCGAGCTTCTCCGTGCTTCGGAAGGCACGTTAAGCCGTTGGTCCCGGCTGCATTAGCAGTCGTTAGATAACAACCACCAATCCGCACTGGGCCCGCGTGGTGGTTTATGGCCCGTTCTCCCTATCCATCCATAGGGAAGGCTCGTGCCCCAGCAGTGGGGGCATAAAATGAGCTGATGATGATGATGATGAAACGTGTGAACGTTTCGTTTGTAACCAATGACAATTGTGGTCGCTCTAATTAACGTACTTAGCAGATTAACATAGTGAATTACTGTGTTGTGGCCAGTTATTTGTTTGCATTAGCTCGCAGACGGCGGGGTGATGCGGGGCGCTAGCATTAGGCACTTGTCCCACCGCAATCGTTGAACGAGAAGCGAGTAAAGCTAGACGAACGCTAACGAGTTGGCGAACAGCTAGAAGCAAGTGTGTAATATCCAATAGTTTTGTGACGATGTCTCACCATTCGGTCAGTGCGGCTCACACATACATTCCTGCTCAAAACGCAAGATACTGATGTCCGCTAAGCGAGCATCGCTCAGCCAGATTTACTTTCGATAGCTCTTGTCACTGCGACAAACAAGTGATAGTGAAGAGAGAGAGTTCTCGCCGGCACGGCATCGGCAGTGAGAACAGTAAGCTATCAACTACTAATAATGTTTATATTTTATTGACACGGGATCTACATCTATTGTACAGACGTCTACACATCATAGTATCCAAAACTGTAAAATTACTTCAATAAATGTTTAACTCTAAATGACGGACATCGATGAGGAGCTCGATGGCGCAGTGGTTAACGTCGATCCGATCCGAACCCTTCGGAGAATCTAGTAGGGCACGGGGACGCGCACTTGTGCGCGATGCCGTTCCCTCTAGATAACCTCTGAAGGTGATTCGTTTCACACGGCTTGAGGGACCCTTTACGTTCCTCGCCGCCCCCAAAAAGCCCGGTGAAGCTGAAAATGCCGCAGCGGCAATCAGCAATCTCTCTCCAAAAAAAAAAAAAAAGTGGTTAACGCGCCCGGTATGCGAGTGCTGAGGTTATTCTCCCTATCCATGTATAGGAAAGGCTTGTGCCCTAACATCGGGGATATAAAATGGGCTGATGATGAAATGATGGACATAATTTTCTTAGTCTATTAAGGAAATTTGACAGTTTGTGGTCTGATGTGTAAATGTGCTGATGTGTACTTACGTTTCTTAAGCGAGAAAATAGTCGATGTTAGTCGTCGGCGGCGGTGGGACAACTGCCTTAGCATGTACAGCTGTAATCTCGGCCCGTATGTTAATGTACCAAAATACTCGATGTATGCATTATACATTAAACATGGTATTGGCATATGACCCGCCCAGGGACGATGTTGGGTGCCCTAGGCGGAGTGGCGAAGCGTGTTAATTGAAAATAGGAATGAGAGAGGAGGACATAGGTCAATAGTTGTGTTAATTTGTTTTTTCATACTGGCTCATAGGTTTGTGTGAAAATACGCTTTAAAAAGGAGTGTCTATACTCCTATTTATTAAAAGAGTTTTTTATATGAATAGGTATCAAGAAAAGTGTAAAACCATAGGAGGCAAGATACATCTTGTGTATTTGTAAAGCTTTCAAAAAAAAAGTTCAAAATTGGATAACTATTTATAATTACTCGTATGTAAATAGTAATATCGTCATCCTCGTCATAAGTAAATAAATTGTAATTTATTTAATTAATTTGTATAAATATACCTTGTACAATTGGATGTTGAAGACGTAGCGGTCGTAAGGCTCTTTTAACTTACAAAATATAAGAATAGATAGTATACTATTGACAAATTAATATTTACGGATCGGACAAACCGAGCCACGATTACATAATTCGATGTGCAGCAGACCCATGTCTGCATGTCAGAGGATACGGGTTCAAATCCCTTCATTCAATGGAATTATTTTCAAATAAAAGTATTAACAGTATTATTTGTCTATATATCTATTTTCAAAATTTTACCGAATCGTAAATAATGTGATTTTTGAATTCATTTTTAAAACTTGTGCCATTTTGGTACCCGCAACCTATTTATTACACTTATCCCGTTCGGTCGGCTTTACTCGTGATTTATCCATCGTTCGCATAATTAACAATATTATTTATGAGCCTCATTAAACACAAAAATTAACAGAGCAATTTCAACGTTTTTTAATTAAAATATTGATGGAAATGTAATCGGTTGAAATAACTTTATGTATCTTTCACATTATTATTTCAGCAACTTATCGTTGAATGGGTTTATTAACCAAAATTCATATGCGCTGTTCATATTGTTTAAGTAATAATAAAATATATCGAAAGTTTGTTATTAACTTTTTGATAATTCGTCGTCTGAGTGCTTATACAATATGTAAAAAAGACGAAGTGTTGAAAAAATTCCACGATCGGGATTCGAACTGTGCACTAATAATAAGGTAATAAGGTTAATAATTAAAGTGCAACATAAAACATTTGCATAAAATTATAAATAATTATATAATATGTGTCAAAAACCCTGTCCGATCCGTATGTGTTATTAGGTATTGAGATTCAATTCTATTTACGTAATCATTTTAAAATAATAAGTAAAAAACCCCGATTAAAATTTTGTTAAATGACGAAACGAAATGGCAATAACTTTGTCAGCACTCCGGTAAGTTCCTACTTACACGATTAGTTTGGGATTGCCGCCGCCATTTTTGGAAATTGTGGTCACATTTATAAAATTTGCTAGGTTTTGAGGTAATTTGAGCAATTTCGGAACAAAAAAAAGGCGTTTTAAATTACGATAACTCTTTTATTTTGATGAATAATATTTTTTGTTATTGGTATACTTTTTTTAATTTTTTTTTATTTGTTATATACAACAGGTAACAATCACAATAAAACAGAAATAAAAGCATCACTTATAACTAGATTGAAACCTAAAACGTGTACACACAGCATTATTAAAGTTTAAACGTTACTACCATTGTCACGATTTAAATAAAAAGTTAAAAGATTTAAAGTTAGAACATAGTAAGTACATCACAAGAGCGATCAACACAAAATCTTTTTAGTCGTGCGATAAAATATAGGGAGGTCCGGCACAAAAATGTCAAGATCTTTATCCGCCTGCGACAACTCATTGTAGGTGCAGCACATACGTACAACGGGATTAAAAAATTAAGTATTATTCCTGTAAACTTGCAAGACAAAGGTAACAAGTAAGGTGAGTCAAGTATGGAATGTACTATCTTATATAAATGAAATAGATCCTGTTGCTTGCGTCGCAAACACAAGGCGGTCATTTTGAAATGATGTAGTCTCTCGGGATAGGAATGAAGTTGACGACCAAGGCCTGATCTGTAAGACATTATCTTTAAGCACTTTCTTTGTACACTCTCTATCCTGTCTCAGTTGGTAACATAGCTAGGTGACCATATCACAGAACAGTATTCTAGTGTACTTCTGACAAGACTGTAGTAAAGATGCAAAAGACTAGCATTATTTAAAAGCAGCGGTCCCGAAATGAGATCCCTGAGGCACACTGGATGTTATAGGAACTGGAGCATATTGATATAGGATATATAGGATATTGAGGTAAGAACTGACCCATCTCAACAAACTACCATGAAAACCATACCAAGAACTAAGTTTACGACACAGCAGGTAGTGGTTGACCTTGTCAAATGCCTTTTTAAAGTCTGTATAGACCGCATCGACCTGTCCACCCAAAGCGAAGGTTGAACAAAGATAGTTTTTGTACTCAAGCAGTTTTGTGGTTGTGCATTTGTGTCTAATAAAGCCATGTTGAGTATGGGAAAGAAAGGGTAAATCACAGTTTCGAAAAATTTGGCCATACCCGATAATATACTAATTGGTCAATAGTTAGTACAGTCAGATCTGTCACCGGATTTAGAGATAGGAACGACATGCGAGATTTCCAAGTTGTGGGGAACGTACCGGATTTGAGTGATAAATTAAACACCATCGTTAATGGAGAACACAGCTCAGGGGCATATTCCTTTAAAAACCTTGATGGAATTCCGTCTGGCCCAGCGCCTTTAGTGGAGTCTAATTGCTTGAGCTTAAGAAGAACCTCGTCCTGCGTTAATTTAATTTGTGACAGGTTGTTACTGCAGGCTACATCACAGTCATCTGCATCGAGATTAAGTGAGCCAGCTGGTTCAAAAACAGACTGAAAAAAGCCAGAAAACAGTTCACAAATGGTCTGTCCGTAAGCGGCACTGGCACTCCCATACGTCATCGTATGAGGAATGCCATGGGCACCCTTTTTGTTGCCTACAAATTTCCAGAAATATTTTACATTCTTCTTCAAATAATCTTCGACAGAACAGAGGTAAGACTTATAACAGAATTTAATAAGTTCCTTGCAGGTGGTGCATAATGAAGCAAAACTATCGTAGTCTCTTGGATTACCAAATATCTTAAAATTTTATGAAACTTATTTTTATTTTTGATGCACTTTATCAACATAGCCGAATACCAAGAAGGAAATGCACTATCTTTTTCTGTGGTTAAAGGGATATGATTTTTAATAATTTTATTCAATACTCTATAGAGCACAGAAACGGCCACATCAACATCATTACCCGAAAGAACAACAGACCAATCTATCTCGCTAAGTGCGTCCCTAACTTTGTTGTAGTCACACCTATTAAAATTCAGTATGCGGTTTTGATTTTTATTTAATTTCTTTACTGACATCGTCCAACAGTCCATGTCGATACAATAACCTTTGTTCCCCTTTGCGATCGGACAAGTTTATTTATATTAAATCCACCTTAAAAGGTTTTAAAAGAAGATTTATTGTTTATGTTCAATATTAAACAATATTGTCGTCACTACTTGTGCGTCAGTGTCCTAGGAACAAATATTATTGCATATAAATATGAAGTATATATATATCCTTTGGTGTATGGAACCCTTATCCCCACTACCAGTCAGTATAGAGTACCTCTATTGACATCTTGACAGAACCGATCGTTAACAATAAATATAATAGATATAACTTCCTCACCTTTTATTATGGAATAATAAAATATAACTTGATTTAAGAGTCCATTACGGGCGTTCGAGCGAAGAGCGTAGTCTGTATAATCTGTGGTATCATTCCCCGTTAATGGCCGCTCCAGAAGACCTCCTCAAATCTTAAATTCTAAAATCTTGGAGACAGATTTGTATGAAAAGAATCACATTGTAATGTAAAAGATATTTAAATCTCGATTGACATTTTTTTTACTGTTAAAGGCCGTGGTTTGTTTAAATCCAGGCACTTTTTGTTTTGTTTTCCTTACAGGTAAGCACTTGGCCTATATCTAACCTGATGTTAAGTGATGATAAAGCCGAAGGTGGAAGCTCACTTCACCCGGAACCTATAATGCTAAAACAAGCCCTTCTACTAACCAAACAGCTCTTGCTGAAAATCGAACCCGAGACCGCTAGGTCTGAAACCGGTGGTCAACACTACACTAGGCAACAGATTAAGCGGAGTCCTGACTCATCGACGTCCAGTTCTAATGTTTCTAACGATGGATTATTTTATATGTGCTTAAAGTTCCCTACAACAATAAAGTATTTTATAGTTATTATATTTTACTAGCTGACCGGCTGGCGGACTTCGTGCCGCTTTGACAGTTTCCATGACAACAAAACAAACAAATCATTCGTCCGCTTAGAAAACCCGTATCCTTATAGCAGCGCCACCTACCGGGTCCAATTGTAAATCTAAACCATTCTCGAATCCACTTGAACACACACAAAAAAAATCATCTAAATCGGTCCAGCCGTTTAGAAGTTCAATTTCGTATACACGCACAGAAGATTTATATATATAAAGATGTGATATTTAAATTGCTTGATAATATTGATAAGAAAGAGGTGCCTAAAAATACTTGTATAAATATCCAAAACGAAGAGCTTTTATATTAAATGATATTAACATCACTTTTCTAAGACACAAAAATGCAATTTAAATAATATTTTGTGTTAATTCCGGAAAACTATCTAAGAAATTGGGTTATACAGATTGATCAATATTCATTCCACCAAAATGTATGAAACAGCTGAATTTTATTTTCGAATTAGAGAGTTGGTCCAATAGTATGAGTTGTTCGTTTGTATCACGGGAGTCATCTCAGAAGGTTTGGACGCTGATAAAAAAGTCAACCTGTATATGAAAATACGGGTATGTAAGACAAAGTTTATTCCCCGACTGAGCGGGAGTCAAGCATCACACAATAATATGTAATGTCTCATATTAATCTACTACTTATATTACTTATACCTGCTACTTATATTTTACTAGGAGTTCTCCTGCCCACCGCAGTACTTCGTATTCGCTTAGCGTTTTTTCTGACTTTTTTTAAGGATAATAGCGTGATGTTAAATAAATAAATGATGTTAAATTAAAGCCTTCCACAAAAATTGGGATACCAAATGCAAAGACAAAAATTTAATCCGACTGATAGTACCAGAGATTAGCGCGTTCAAAGAAAGCAACAAACTCTTCAACTTTATTATATTAGGATAGATAGATACCAAGATAACAGCTTACATTCCCAACAGAAATAAGGTTTACTGGCGCACAATCTCACTTCGCAGCATCACTAACAAAACAGCCGAAATAGAATCACGATCGCCCCCTGCTAGCTCACGAACTAATGAATTTAAATGTTATTCAATTAAATGCACATGAATAATTCAGCAAAGAATGTAAATGTCTAAAAGAATGCCATCCTCGTCGCCGGCAATTCGCGACATCTTATTAATTACTTTACTCTTACTTCGTACATGTATTTTTAGGATATTAAAGGAAAACGAAAATTCTAAAATTAACTATGGGAAGTGGCACTAGTTTTCGACAGGAACAACCCTTTTTTTTCCTTTCTTATGGCAGCAACAGAGATTTTACTTTGGCTACAATAGACGGTAATGACGGTAGTTGTTGACATTGAATTGGCGCCTTTGGCTTTCAAAGTAAAAAAGTAAATAGTGTTGAACAATTTGGGCGGGCTGGTTAGAACCACGATAGCTCAATTGGAAGAGCACCTGACCCGGTATGTCAGAAGGGTGCAGGTTCAAATCCTGCTCGTGGAAATTTTTTCAACATTGTGTTTTTGTAATTTGTTTCGCAACAAAATTTGCGTTAAAATTATATAAACAAATTAAAAACATTTTACAATAGAATATAATTATACCAACTGCTTTTGGCTGTCATGCTAAGAAAAAATTCAATTAAATTCTATATAAGGTATTCTATATTTTTGGGGCCGAAAACTGTTGGAACTGTTGGATCACTGGTGCATCTATGATATAGTTTTCATAATCAGCCTATATAAAGGTCCCACTGCTGTCAAACAAACTTAGGAACAAACGCTAATGAGGCGATCGGATAGTATCCCACCATGTTGGGTTGGTTTTTTTTTTATAGTTTATAGGCAGGCATTTGACCTCACCTGATGTTAAGTGACGGTGCGGTCAAAGATAGATAATGCCTGCCTAGAAATAGCCTATTCACTCTGGCCTTCAAGAGGTCCAGATTATACCTTTTAAGGAACACACTCGCAGGTAGCGCGTTCCATTCCCTAGCGTGGGTTTTAACGACTACCATCGTACAACAACCGGGTTAAAGTGCCCTCCTAAGCAGTAAGGAACTCAAGATACTATTTGGTCTCCCATCCGACGACTTACCATTCAATCCGGTGAGTTACCAAGTACCTTAACATGCACGATTGGACCCCAAGCGCTAACACCGCTATCGAGCTCCGCTCTTCTATACTACTTTTTCATACGCTTTCAATCGAATGTAACAACAATAATATACAGGTTGTGGTTTTGAACAGTTGCCAAATTTAAGGAGGCGATTATGTTAATGTAACTGATAATAAATCCATTAAAAAAAAATACGTAAAAAAAAATACGAAAAAGATTTTGTTTCTGTTGCATGTCATTCTTTTGAATATACTACGCTGTGCTACTACTTTGGCTCTGCGCTAGGTGCGCAAAACAAATGCCTACAAATGCCGCCGCTTGCGCCGGCTTTTGTCGGCTAGCCACCACCCGCTCAAAGCGGGAACCGACGACGATTCATCGGTCGCCGCTCGCTCAGTCTCCCGCTAACCGCGAGCGCGCGCACACGTTTGACAAAAAAAATCCGGGCCGTTTTCAAACGTAGGTACGATGTCGCGTTATTCTAATCACGACTACGTTGAAATGGTGCGGATGTATGCCCTCGCCGGTAACAGCTTGAGGGGTGCAGTGCAGATGTTCGCGGAGAGGTGGCCAGACCGACCAACGCCGTCCCGAACGACGATGCTGGCTGCTACACAACGCCTACTGGATTACGGGCAGTTCAGTATCCCAGCGCACGCCAGTGGTCGAGGCAACGTGGGCCTGCCCGTCGACTTACAGGAGCAGATCTTGCAGTTCTTCGACGACGAGCCACGCGCCAGTACATGTGATGCTGGGCGGCACTTTGGCCTTGATCACACCATCGTTTGGCGCTTGTTGAAGAAGAACCAGCAGCACCCATTCCATTTTCGACGAGTTCAGGATTTGCTTCCCACTGACCAGTCCAGCCGAGTCGAGTTTTGTACGTGGCTCCTCGAACATCAGCACGTTAATATTCTGTGGACTGACGAGGCGCAGTTCACAAGGGTCGGCGTCTACAACGTGCATAATGAGCATTGGTGGGCACACAGAGAACAGAACCCTCATGTCACAAAAAAAGACTCCTTCCAAAGACGTTTCAGCCTAAATGTTTGGGTTGGTATTATTGGCCCTTATTTACTGGGGCCTTATTTCATTGAAGGTCATCTCAACAGCCTTACCTACCTAGATCTGCTGCACCACGTTGTAGATGAGCTGTTGATGGACATTCCACTGGCATTCCACAGAGACCTCTTCTACCAGCAGGATGGTGCTCCACCACATTATGGACAAGTAGTGCGCAGCTACCTAAACGATACATTTGGATCGCAGTGGGTGGGACGTGGCGGTCCAGTGTCTTGGCCTCCTCGCTCCCCGGACCTAACACCGCTAGATTTTTATTTGTGGGGTAATGTAAAAAGGCTAGTGTATTCTGAGGAGGTTACAAGTGTAGTGCAATTGCGTACGCGAGTGGTGTCCGCTTTTGAAACGGTGAGAGAAAACATTTACGTTCTCAACCAATTAAAAGAAAATTCTGGGCGTCGTGCTGCTTTGTGTATCGCTCGTAATGGGGCACATTTTGAACACTTGTTACGAGTAACATAGGTAAGTCAAAGTTTTGCTTAAGCACATTTTCATTTAATTTAATTTCCATACCTACATACTAATAGCATAGGTACGTAGTTTATTTTTTTCTGAATCGAGTAATTCTGTCGAGTAACTGGAAATCGAACCAAGAAACTTTTAATAGGAAGTGGCTAAGTAACATTCATACCTAGACTAAATAACGTAGGTACCTATTTAGTTTCTAGGATGTAGTAGCGTTAAATAGCCACGACAGCAATGTATGTTTACGTTAACGGTCGTTGACCTCGGAGTAGTACATGTGAATTTCGAATAGAAACGTGAGATGTTACGAAAGATATAGGACACCAACCAATAGGTAATATTTTTTTTTAATATTTTTATTTAAATTATAAGTATTTGTTCTACACTTGTGTACAATATGGCGACTGTTCAAAACCACAACCTGTATTTATGCAAGTAGTGTGAAATTAAATTGGTCAACTGCGGGCCCATGATATTGATATCGGACGAAAATTGGAGTTGTGAGAATTGGTATAAAAATTCATGTTGCTGGATGCGTTCATGCAATATAACATTAATGCAATTGAACTTTCCAGTTGAGCTTTATAATGGTCGATTTTAATCTGAAATGAAACAAATGTTTAAACGACCTGTTATTTTCAAAATGTTTACACGTGCGCTTCAGCAGTCTGATCTTATTTTATTTCACAAAAAATATATTCTCTTAACAATAATTACATTATCAATAATTCTGAACTGTTACACAAATGCTTACATAACATACAAAATAAAAATACACTTAAAAGTGTTTAATTTAGCATGACTATGTACAACAATAGTACCTACCTACCTACAATAATTAATTAATCTTATCTAAATATGTCGCCATAACATCAATGTTTGTAACATTGTTGTGTTCCGGCAGCTACAGACAAGATAGCCAGTACCTCACTAGTTGAGGATCCCGGGTGAAGTGCTTCCATCATTGGCCTTATCATCACTTAACATCAGGTGAGATCAAGGCCCTGTGCTTACCCGTAAATATTAAAAAAAATATATATATATATTTTATTTTTTAAAATGCTCGATTTTTTCTTTCTACATGAAAATTTATACAATTTTATGATAATGGAGTTTTTATCATTTGACTATTATTACATATAATATTAAAACATATATATATATATATATACAATATAAATTCCAATTTTAATAATTGTCAATGGGGGCTTAGCTCCAGCGCAAACATGTGCTGAAGTTGAGACATTTATTTAGCATCTCTCGTCTCAAAAGCACAAACCCATAATAATATTATTTCAAAGGGAAATTGAAATAACACTTTACTCCGCTCACAATTAACTACGTCTGAAACCTTCAGTTCACTGTATATTTGCGGCAAACAACAAGAAAATACAGACGAAAGCAGGACACCGCAAGTAATTATTGGCGTTAAACAATGTTTGCAGAATTGACTCAAAAAGCAAGCGGCGATGGCGGCCGGGGTGAACGACCGGCTAAGTGAAGTGCTGCATTTCTGCTGAACGAATGAATTATTGGAAGAATAGGTCTGACAAGTGGAATAAGTTTGTTTGTCGATTATGTCATGTTTATATTTTGTTTAAAATATCTATTTAACATATTTTATGGTGTTTGAATGGTCCACTTACAACCATGATTGTAGTGAAGGATTAAAATTAATAGGTATAACTAAAACGAACACCTCTAACCAAGGCGAGTCATTGTAAAAAATAAATATTGATGAATTTCAAAGTAATAACATAAAAAAATCATATAGATGAAAGTTAAAAAAAATTTTTAGTAAACATTTCGACAATTTTTCTAAATATCCAATACCTACTACAAAAAAATTGTTAAGTGACTTTGGAGCTATCTATGCGATCCATTTGTATAATATATATATTTATAGCGAAAGCCGATTTTTGTTCTAGTGATTATGGGACGATAGCTGCACATAAGAAATCGGTTATGGTCTCATTTTGAAGATCTCCAGCCGTAGATGTGCAGAAACATAAATAAACCTGTCATAGGTTTCGAAATTCCTAAAAAAATCTGTTAAATAAACGCGAAGTTTTGCGGGCGACCCACTAGTAACTATTGAAACTGCCAAAAATATTAGCGCTGCTTCAAGTTATGTAGGTACTTGTTTCTTGAAGCGCTATATTTGCGACAGCAGTTGAACTATTACGTTCAATTTTGATGAAACATTTCACACATAACATAACTGGCTATATATCACAGGTATATATTATATAAATTTCACGTTGGATGTTACGCTCAAAGTTAGCAATGAAAACTCTAGAACATTATTGCTTCAATAAAATTTTATTAGCGTTGCGTTCATTGCTGGCTTTATAACAGAAACTAAATATAATATCGTATTTAATATACACTAGCACGCTTTAGCTGTTAACTTTATTGGAGCTACCCGTCGACATTACACTTCCGAATTATGTGGGCTTGCCCTATTACAATAATGATAGCAGCTACGACTCAGTCAACAGCCTAGCAATGCGAATAGGTAAATTCATTAAGTTAATTAGTAGTTCTCACTAACTGTTCACTGCCATTCGATTACGTTAACGTACCTATACACGAATTTATTTGGCATAATTTAACTCTTATAAGCGTGGGAGCGCTCACTATGGGGGCTCTAAACAGGGAAACGACGGTGGCTGACAAAAAGGTTTATTTTAACTCGGGTTTACCGTTGAACACTTATGTAAATTACAGTATAATCAGCGCGGGCGCGGGAGTTCGGGACACGCGTGCCTTGTTCTTCACGGTCTCTCAGCGAACTGGCGCTAGATGCGCGTACGGAAACTTATGGAGCTAATATCCGTTCCGAATCATGATACTAGTGTACGGACTCCCCGATCCGATCCGGACCCTTCGGAGAATCTAGTAGGGCACGGGGACGCGCACTAGTGCGCGATGCCGTTCCCTCTAGATAACCTCTGAAGATGATTCGTTTCACACGGCTTGAGGGACCCTTTACGTTCCTCGCCGCCCCCAAAAAAGCCCGGTGAAGCTGAAAATGCCGCAGCGGCAATCAGCAATCTCTCTTAAAAAAAAAAAAAATAGTGTACGGCGACACGCTATACTCTCCACTTATTCCCGCCGGGATAATTCACTATTCACCGGATATTCACTATTACTATTCACCGGGACGCGTTGCCTCATGAATAATAATAATAAGTATATTTATTTCATATTAATTTCATAGACTGTTAGTAGTTACAAAAGACACTAACGTTAGTAGTAGCAAATAAATACACATTCAACAAAAACGACCTAGGCGCACTGCTTACTGATACGAACTTATTGTTCTGAGGTACGACCACCCACCGTTAAGAGGACGGTGTGTACTTAAATGTCAATGCCATATAAGTTTTCGTTTTCGTTAACGTGATCAAATGACGAAGAAAACTCGCACTACATCCTGTACTTGTGCCGAACCTTGGGTTTCGTAATGGTCTTTATCCACTACAGTGTACGGTGGTATTTATAGAATTGAAATAATATTATATGTTAATCAAGGCTTATACTTAGTTTGAAATAATAACAACAAAATGAGTGATTATTAGAAGCCAGTGATGTCCCGGTTGGTGGCCTAATTAAAATATCACAGTCGTCAAAATTATGCATTTATGCATATGTAAGACCAGCGGGGTGATCTTTAGCCCGACAGACAACAGCCCAGAAGTAGGTCGTTTACAAGCTATTACTAGTCTTCAGATGATGCCTGAATTCCACTGACATCTTAGACCACATAACAACAAGTGGGACTAACGACTTAACGTGCCTTCCGAAGTACGGAGGACCTGTCGACTTAAGTCACAAAGGTGATGGACAAAAAAATAATTAATTTTTAAGATTTTACTCTTTACCGTAACGATTACAGAATTAATGCAAAAAAAATAACCAGAAAACTGTATTACTTACCTACCTACATATCGAGTTTCAAAGAATCTCAAAAAAGCCCAAAATTTCGTATGACGTCACTTTAAGTTATCCTTTATAGTTATGTATTACTGGCCATAACAATATAATGCAAAAGGAAGAATTTTCATTAGACAACATTCTAAACAAATCTGCACCTCCTTTCCAGAGTGGGTGATAAAATAACAAAAGGACAAGTGCTAACCATAACATGCCGCCAGGGTTCCGCACATAAAGTTCTATGAAAACGCTTTCATTTTACTAAAAGGGTCCCCGCACTTAGATCCGTCGGTTATGCGCCAAATGAAATTATCATTCTTCTGAACTCAAGCTACGCACACACAAAGTAACTTCTAAGAATAACATCTATCAACTGAACTAATATTGTAGTTTATAATAAGGTTAGCATATACGCCTACAACATAAACTTTGTTTTATCTATATTTTAATACGTAAAGCGAAATCTTCATGCCCTTTATAATCACATTACATACACTTTATTGTAAATACTAGGAAGTATAAATAATTGTTGTCAAATTAAGAGGAGGAGGTTGCGATCTTGTAAGTTAAGCAACTTTTGCAACGCCGCCGGGTCACCGGAGGGGTGACCAAATTAAAATGTATCTCGACCTCTCCCATGCATGTTAAATAGTGGGTCCTGCTCGTTGTCGTAAGATATCAGTCGTCATGACCCACCAACCATCAGCTTTGGGGAGGGACGGTGGGTTATAGTCCGATCTCCCCAAGTCCTATTGTTCATGCAAGAAGGTCGAACCGAAGAACATCAGTTAGACTTTTCTTATTTGTTACATCTCAGACTAATCGGGCACTTCTCCCCGCAAGATCCTTGGCGACCTGCCCCCCAGACAAGTGGCAAAACGCTATTAGAATAGAAATCAAATTGCCTGTACCGTATTGCGACCACCGGTACTTGGTTTTATAATATGTATCGTGGTTTAGCTACAGCTTTCCTTATGAATTTAATTATTTTATAAATTCTAGGATATTGCAAAATAAAAGATGCGTGTCTGTTGAAAATCGTATAAGGCGTGTATTAATAAACTAATTTAATATTACATCGATCGAGGAGAGAGGGGTTTGGAACAATGTGGTGCTACCAATGGCAGCGTCGGTTCAATTCCCACGTGATGTAGCGCGAAGATGATTAGCGATCAAAGGGTGGATGAAAGCGGAAGTTAGAGTTTAGTGGCTAGAACATTCCAGACTATACCGATTAGCCAATCCCGAACATTACCTTTAATGATTATTGTACGGGATTGACATAAGTCAATGATACGCATAAATGACGTTTATGTCAATCACATACAATAATCATTCTATTTGATTTCTATTCTATTAGCGTTTTGCCACTTGTCTAGCTACCAATCGGCATTTGCATTATTTAACAAAACAATAAATTGTTGCGTTAAAAATATTATTAACAACAACGAATTCATTAAATTATTAATAACCCTACGTTAATGAAACATGTACGTGGCGCCATCTAGTCACGGGTAGTAAAACTATTATTGTAGCAAAACAACGCCGGCGACGAATGCCATTTCCTTAACCACTATAAAAGCAAGTAATTTATAGCTCCATACCATAGACCGTTGTCGAGAGGATTTTTATTGACATCGCGAGCACATTCACTGAATTTGTGCTCACTTTTTACTTCAAGTTTTTACTTGAACTTGCAAACTTTGTAACATTCGTCAGTGCTAATGAAAACAATGCGATAAATTGTTCCGAATTTTTCCACAGCCAACTACGTACTGCTTACACTAGTAGAGATATTCAGTGACATTTCAGGCACATTCGCCAAGCAAGGTAAGGCGGGATGTAAATATGTTTGTGTCGCCACAATGTTGCAGCGTCAGCACGAGATCTTTTACATGTCGCCTGTACAAAATAAACTGTACATTTTCGTTCATATTTAATACACAAAATTTTTAAAGCGTCATTTGTTTTAATTTTTCTGAATGCGATAGCTTTCAATAGGGACTTAAATTAGTTAATATATGATTATAAAGCTAAAACGAAACATTGGTGGCCAAACGGATAGACGCTCGTGTTGAAGGTGAAAATTCGGGGATCCCATCCCCATGGCTACTAACGTTAACCTATGTCTAACACAAGCATATTAGCTGTCTAGGTGTGATAACAGGATTGTTATTAATGTGTTAATAATAATGCTCATAAAAAGACTGTTATGGTATCAAACATAATCAAATATTTAAAGATAATTTGAATCTATCTATTTATTTAATTATCTTGTTAATTGAGCGCTGTTGCCACTCGGCCACCAAGGCGTTGTGTAATAACAAATTAAAGTACGTCTATCTTCAACTCATACAGATAAGTCACTGGACCCGCGTGCACTGTGATGATGCTAGCCACATGCTGATATATGGGAAACGCTGATCGGCCATCAAAATTAAACCAAAATGTATGTCTCTCCAAGTCATGCAGATATGTCACTGGACCCGCGTGCACTGTGGTGATGTTAGCCGCCGCCGGCTGATATATTGGGAACGTCGGTAGCCCGGTGTCTGCCGCCATAATAAATTTTGTGACAAACAATATTCCCATAGCCATTGTCTGGCCGCGGACGCCCGATCGACTACAATATCGAGAGAGCAGGTGCCTGTGTTCTGCCTATTCAACGGCATGGAGATTTATTCGTCTAAGCTGAAAAACGTATATCGGTATTGGATGCGGGTAGTTTGCAATATTAATATTGTGGCTCTATATACATATGAAACTGTACAATTTAATTGGGTCTCGGAAATTAATTTAAACCATTTAAACGATTAAACTTTTTGAAAAAAGGCAAAGTGTTAAAAAAATTACACGAACGGGATTCGAACCCGCTCCCCATGACATGCCAGGTAAGGTTCACTACCAAATATGCTATCGTGGCTCAATCCAACTCGCCGACATTAATCAACACTACCTGCTCTTACTCTGCAAGCCATAGGAGCCCTATGCAATGTCGACATTCATTGTCGATATAATAAACATTCATTTCCATTCGGATATGATAAAAAGACATATTTATGTTAGATAATTTTCTATAACAGTAAAAGATGCTATAATAATCGGTAACGAATGACACAAAAATATTCCTTTTTTGGTATCCTGTACCAATTTATGTTCAATAGTTTAATAGTATCACCATAGCCAAGCCTAATGGTTGACTGGTAGATAATGCCTTTGCCAATGATAATGTTAAACTCACCGTTTACTATGCATTTAAACAGTGCAAAAACGATTAAATAAAATAACTAAATAACCAATTTCGTAGATCGTCCGCAAAAGCCACACGGCATACCCGCACCTACATAATCATGTGTCGTCGTAAAATGTTATTGAAATATATTTCAAGCTCTACCCCGAATAAATACTCGAATTATTTCCGTATCACATAAATATCAATATATCCTTGAAGTTATCGGGAGGCAATTTCGGAAAATACCTGTAAGTGCCCTCTCCACTTGACTAGTGAATGTAGGGCCCTCCTATAATAAATACCGGTATAGCGTTATAGTGACTAATCCGAGTTTATTTGACCTTTTACCTTCTGTGACCTACATCCGTGAGAAACGCCATTTTTTTCAATGTTGCTATGTTGCTCTTTGACGGATGCTATCAGTATTTTTTTACTGAATATAGGTAGTTAAGTTAACTCAGGTAATGCTATTTCGTTTTAAAAAATTGTAGTATTGTACTGTAAATGTCGAAGTAAGTTAGTTTAAGATGAAATATTCTATACTTAAGTGATTTTATCACATGCCGGAAGATATTTGTTAGTTATAACATTTACTAGGGGCATGATTATAAATTTTATTATTAGATTAATAACAATAGGAATGAGCTAGGAAAAGCGGTAATCTAATTATTTTTCTATATTTTCCTATATTTTTAACACCATTTCCTATGTTGAGATCGAAGTAGTTAGCGACATTGAATATCCTTTGGCTTATTCAAAATCGTTTATACAGTTTAGGCTACAAGTAGCTTTTGTGAATGTGACTATGCCATCGGTTCGTAAGTCTACACTTTTTTTTTTGAGAGAGATTGCTGATTGCCTCTACGGCATTTTCAGCTTCACCGGGCTTTTTTGGGGGCGGCGAGGAACGTAAAGGGTCCCTCAAGCCGTGTGAAACGAATCACCTTCAGAGGTTATCTAGAGGGAACGGCATCGCGCACAAGTGCGCGTCCCCGTGCCCTACTAGATTCTCCGAAGGGTTCGGATCGGATCGGGGAGTAAGTCTACACTGGGCGGGAGACCGTGTACTAACAAGAACCGCAGTAAACTCAGCGACTCTTACAAGGTAAGAGTAAATAGTGTTAATAAATTCACACTGGTTGAACAGAGCCACGATAGCATAATTTTTTTATTGACACATTTTTCTAACCATTTTCTAATTAAAAGAAATATAGGTTTTTATTTTTAAATTGATTTGATAGTAAAAATTATGTTTATGTTAAAACATAATGAACAATTTTAGCCTTCTACAAATATGGATATTGGAGCCTTCACCACGCCACCGCCCAACATTAACGTAGCATTTGTTCGTAGTATATTAATTACTGTGAGGTAGCGTGCTATTGTTCGTCTGCGGCGCGCCCTCGTCTGTGACTCATGATCGCAACGCCTTTTAGCTTGGAACCTTACGAAATCGTCAAGCAGTGATGTGGATGGGTGCGAGTATCGATGTTTCAATTCATTCTGTGTTCTAGATTCATTCTCTAGTCTAAAGAGGTCCCGGATGCGATTTACCGAAAAAAAAATGGGGGAAAAAACGAACTTAAGCAATTGCATGCAAAATTAAGCAAAAATAAAATGATTACAATAAGATTTTTTATTATTTTGAATTTGGCATTCACAATGCTATATATGTAAATGTATAGTTACAAATTATTTTACTTAAATAATGGTTATCAAAACATCGTTGGTTCGATTCCCGCTCGAGCATTCTGAGACTGGTTGATTTTTTCTGGTAAAATAAGTAAATAAGTAAATAGTGCAACAATAAGAATATAGAAAATTACAAATATTTATAGAGTGGCATTAGCCAATAAGTGATAATAGGTAAGTTAGTCAAACAACTGTCCTTACATGTTTCTTGACACTTTGTTACCGCTGTGAGTGAGTGAGTCATTTAGTCGTTCACTCCTTTAATAAAATATACCTGTATTGTATAGAGATGTGTCTATGCATCGAGGAAGGCAATAATGCTATGTTGGGAAATAATATGATATTATACTGATAGTAGCATTAGGTCTTTAAACTATCACGATACTGTAGTTACAATGGAGCGCAGGTCCGCTCCATCATGGCGTCCTATTAATCTAGCCTGTTTTCATACACCCATACCATGTTATGCCATGTTTCGCTTTATAGGACATGTGTATATAGGCAAAGTAGTGTAATCATGTACATTATCGTGGTTCCTGTTTGAAGCGATTAACATTTTTACTTTTTTATTCGTTAGTAGGATTGAGAATATGCTGGAGGATTTCTTGACTTCCTGTAGATTCATGCTGTCCTAGTAGATTGATCACCAGCTTTGCTTATCTATAGGTGTTTTGCATTAAACCAACTTTTACGTATTATAGTTAACCCTAATAAGCCTGATACAATTTTTTCTAAAAATCTTAATAAAATAAAAAAATAATAAAATATTTTTATTAAATCTAACTGTCCTAAATATAGGACAGTTAGATTTATCTTAGTAACATAACTTTCTATCAGATTTAACCTTCTTTTAAAAACATCACATACCTTCTTTTTGTTTTCTTTTCAGTGGATTACATGACCCTGCCTAATTACATTAAATAAATTAATTCGGAATCCAACTTTTATATTTTTTACGTACGAGTATGCGTCGAACTGCTATTTCGTGTTTTGCCCCTTTTATCTGTTCATTACTCTAATATAAATGAAATTAAGCTAAGCTTAAACTCTGTAGTAAGGCCCTAACGTTAATCATTAGTAATATCTGAAAAATAATAAACTGTCAAACTATTCAGTATCAACATAAATATGACATCTTCCTTTTCCTGGTTCGTCCAATTTAGCGTCGCGTTTCGATCACACATTGCAATTACCGGCATATGGCACGTCCTATTACGGCATGCTAGAAGACTTTCGTGGAGTGATTAACGTAATTAACGATCGGACTAAACCACCAGGCTACTCAAGGACAATGTTTACGACCCGCTACGGAAGCTGCCGTGAACGTTTTGAATAGCTGTTGTAAGCAATAAACACATAGGAAAGCGTCTTCGTAGCTCGGTAGCAGCTGTGTAGAGCGACAGCACAAAATAAATAGGTACAAATGGGCGGCCTGATGTTAACAAGCGATACAGGCGCACGCGTAGCCGCATTCTTACGGTGATCTTTGCTTTACTCGAGTCGACGACGTTCACATAAAAACTGCTGCCTATTTAATTGTAATACAATAATAAATAGTTATGAAGTGTTTGGTTTTGTTTCAAATGCTTAAGTTACCTACACATATTGTAGATAAGCGTTAACCCTTACCGCTTTGGCCGAGCGTAGGTAATTTAAATCGCTATGGGCCGGTGCCGCCCTTCTGTTCCTATTTATTTTGTGGTGACAGTATTAGCATCCAAGCCGGTCTCTGGGTTACGAGCAGTTGTACATTAGGTTAATTGCCTTGCACTGTTGTCATGTTTGTAGGCAGCTTGGACGGTTAACGATGTCATTGTAACCAAGGTGCATAACGAAGGTTAATATGGAATTTGTGAACCTTGTAGTAATTAAAACAAAATAATGTTTGTATTTTCTACTCTAAAGATTTTCTTACCATAGATTGTTAAGCCGTTATTGTAAAAGCTTATACTTTTTGGTAGATATACAACGCATGTAAAACTATATTTTAACACAACATTTTTAAAACTCTTAACACCATCTATGGTTAAGTGGTAGAATGCAAGAAACAAATTAATTATTGTAAAAAATCATAGCGACATTTTCTCGTACACATACATACATTACATACCTAATATATACCTGAACGTATTTTACATATTCTTAAATACTATAGTAACTTATATGCGTAAGAGTTAAAGTTAAATGTGCTTTAAATTTATCTAAAGACATTATTTCAACTACCTTTTAAAGCGCTTAGACAGATTTTGCTTTCGTTTAGTACTTAAAGGTGGTTAAGGCAAGCCTATGCCATTCTTCATTCTCTTAACTGATCTATAGAGTCACGCTATGAATCTAAGCAATGAAACGACTCGCTAAGCTTCGAGGTAACAACTTTATATCGTAATTTCGCGTATCACAATCGAAACAAGATTAAATTATACGATTAGGAGTAATAAACTAAGTATATCCTCGTAAAAATAATATTTTCGTTATAAAAGCAAAACAATCTTATGATTAAAACGTTTATCCCAACAGTGAAATTTGTCACGACGACGGCGACGACCGAAAACCTAATAAAAATGTTAACTGAATCGAACAGGGATATAGAAAGCTCACCTCAATCGTACACAATATACATAATTAAAACACCAATTCCGAAATCGACGGCTCACTCGAAACGAATTCGTGTTAAAAAAATATACCTACATCCAACCTACATCCATCGAACGCAACACCTCATACACTTGGTACATACGATTTATACATTTTTAATGCGAATATTCGTCACGCATGTAGAACGCGTAGCATTGAACCTTTCTCCCTCCGTATTTGCATTCAAACGAGATGAGGCCGAAAACAAAATGAAAACTCATTTTGGACATCAACATTCGCTGTTTAAAATTCTTGGAGTCGCCCCGGGAGTGGTGGAGCCGCGGCCCCTGAATCCAAATCGAGTGACAAGCAATACGTTCAGGCGTCGCACTATCACGTCCATCATGCGAGTAATTTTGGCTGTCGGCGCACACGAATTTATTGGGAAATTAAACGATATTACCATTTCGTTCGGCGCACCGTTTGCGGTGTCCGTAATGACTTTTAACGATTCAATTCTTTGGCCAAATAAAAAGAAAATTTTCGCAACTACGACCTTCCTTGCCATTTGAATTGAGTTATGCTACATATGCATGAGGTCGGAGGTAACCGCGCGGACATGTGACTCAGGTGCAGTCAGATCACGTCAAAGTAGTAAAATAATAAAACTTTATCCTTCACGTCAACGTTTTGAATAAAATGCAAAACGTGTCTGGGTTGCAGCCAAAACTGCGGCGCGCCTCGGGCGGCCGCCGGTTCGCTCCCGTGCGCCAATTCACAGATTGGAAATTCACTACTTGGGTGCGGCCCGACACCAATTTGAGCGGAACTAACGACTAAATTATTGTCATTATTTAGATCGCCCAGCCAGCGAAATAATCAGACTAATCAATCTACTGAAATGTACCCATACAATAAATTGTAGCCTAGTTCACTTAATAAGCAAGTAAAATGCCCCTAATTTATTTGAATACATATCTTAAAATATAATTAACTAGTAGTAATTGCATATTGAGCTGTAACTTCACAAAAATTATACTTTACTTTATGGTTTAAAAGCCATAAACTACAACAACAACTTATCCATATTAATTTATACTGTTGAAGGATCACAATGCTAGTAAATCATTTGGGTCACCTACAGTTTCTACATTTATACAATTTTTAGTGTACATCTTTAGTAAAAAGTACTTAATGTTTTTAGGAATAGAGCGTTGCTTAACAGAGTTTTAGGAATTGAGAGTACCTACCCAAATGTTTTGAGCCGAGGAGGAGCGACCCGCGCGAGTGCCCACACCCGAGAGCTTGTTTACTTAACATAATATTCTGCGCGGAGTACAAATTCACTCGTATCTTTGCGTGTTATTGAATAAAATCCTTTCTTCATATGCATCAGAGTGGAGTGTATCGAAAACTGTCCCGCCACGTAAACAACGAGCCAAACAAACAGGTTCTCGCTGAAACAAATAACGCAATATCGTGGAACGATGGCGTCGCGTTCCCACTTTATGAGGCTGTCGCATGTAATACATTGATTCAACTAAATTATAGATGTTCTGGAAACCTTGCTCGTTCCAAATAGGTAGTTGGGAAGTTGAAAGAGATCAGTTCTATTCTGTTCTTCAATTTACTATCCTACGTTTCGAGTTTCGATGAGATACCAGCCGTGCCACGCATGGTCGTTAAACTAAAATTATGTTTTGTCGTTGGGCGCGGTTAGTTTTTTTATTAGTTTTAAAATACAAATTTGTTCCTAACACTCTTTGAGTTGTGATACATCCCATCGTAAGTAAAGATGATGACTTGATTTCAATTAAGGATGCCTTTGCTAAGCTATTAGACGTTTAATAAGTATAATGTAATTTTTATTAAATAAATTGGCTGATAAACATGACGAAAGTATGCAAACAAAAAAACAATTTATTACAAGGTTTTTTTTCTAAAGTTTTCGCTACGCTCAGCTTTTCCCTAGTTTCCCTTTCGTTTATTAGTTTCCGTCGTTAGTTTTTTATCGGTTTAGGTTGGAAGGGCATTTCTGCGGCTCGACCCAACTTGGAATATAAATTTGGCTGAGCTGAGCCTGCTTGTTTGTCCACAATGGGTGCGCCCGCCAACATAAATTATCGGACAACATTCGTCTCGGCTTCATCGGCTATGTACCTAATATTTACATAGTGAGTATAAGGGCTGAATACTCGTAGATAGGGCCTGATTTAGAAGTGATTGGCAGTCATAAGAAAGTTACAGCCAAATATGTAAGTAGTACGCTACACTAATAATTGACAGAGGTGACCAAGACGTCACTTCCAGAGTATACGCCTGACTATCGAGTTACCTCTTTTGTTGCCAGCATTTTTCAGGTCTCTAAAGGGCTTGAGGAATATTTTTCAATAGCTATTATCATAAATTCAACATAGATTAAAATATTTATTTAATGTAAAGCGAACCCGACCTGACAACCTGACCTTTACGCACAACCCTAGCCCTATGTAACTCACTGAAATCGTAATTTCAGTGAAGAATAACACTATAAAAAATACCTTCTCACCAAATAATGTAACAAACAAACTTTTAAAGATAAAAATTAAAATAATAATAATACTTAAAATAAAAATCATTTAGGTATTGCCATAAACATAGATTACTTACATTTAATTTATTAAGCTTTAGTATATACGAGTATTATAGATGGCAACAGGCTAGCTCTCAGCATGTGCTGTGAAACAGCAATAACTGTCCACAGCGGTGGTTTTCAGAACACCCTTTAGTAATGGGTACAACAAAGATGGGTTTACCATAAAATTTAACTAATTAATTGTTAAATTTATTAAACAATACAATAAACGAATGCCAAACAATCATCCACGACTTCGCAACAACACAATACCGAGCAAAAATAATGCAGTCTTCCTGTTTATGGACTTAGAGCTAGTTGGAACCGAAAAATGCATTGTCGCGTCCACACAACTCTTAGGCAGGATTAGAGCGTTGGCAAAGACGCTGATAAACCAGAAAGAGGAAGAAAGGAGAAGAAGAGAGAGAGAGAAAACTTAGGTTGTCCGTGTTGAATAGAGTCGTAAAACATTCTCAGCAAACCTGGTTTACACCTACGCTGGGATGAGGACATGTGCTGAATGCTGCTTAGAAACTAAGTATAAGTAAATTCATGTTTATAGTTCACATTATTCTCTCTTGTAAAGATATTATTGACAGATAAAAGCATTGTAGTTAGGATGGATATGGATGGATATTATGTATAGGATGTTTAGGCTGAATGCAATTTTGACGTAGAAAAGGAGCTGTTCACTCAATTAAACTTTTAAGAATGCCACGGTTTCAGTCCATTTTCTGAGATTTTCTATTTGGTCTTCCGGGTTCTTCTTAAGTGACTACAGCACGGGGTTCTTCAGCAAAGAGAAAATGGACAAAAAACGAGAAGAGAGAGACGATTATGCAAGAAAACGTGCGAGTGATACTGCTAGTGTTGTAAGCGTCTAATATTCAGTAACCGCTTTCAGTAGGTGGTGTTTGTGTCCGTGCTGGCACTTGCGTAATAAAAAAATATCGTCCTTCCAATTATTGTTATAAATAAACAGTACCCGGTTCAAAATAAACTCCTGCTTACCCATTTGCCATCTTCTATTAACTAGTTAATACGTAGTGTTGCAGATAATACAAATTAGGAGAGAGAGTATATAGTGGGAGTGGGTTATCAATTTATTACGCGGCTCGATAACGCGTCCCGTGATCCCGCCGCGTTTTGTGCTCGCGTCATCAGCGTGACAGCTCCTTGTATTTATCATTTGGAGCATAAGTTAGTGATCCTTGTACTGTGGGCCACATGTTCAACAGACATGTAATGCAATGACAGTCTTAATATTATTAACACTAAAATGTTGATTACGTAGGATGTAGATGGCAGACCGTTTCTAACCATCATTAGCCTATAAACGTCCCAATAACAACATGTATAACAATAGGGTTGGTAGTTTTTAACGATTGTTATAATACGACAACAACCGGAACGAACAATAACGGCTTAACGTCCCTTCCAAAGCACGAAGGATCTCAACATATTTGAATTTAAAATGGTTTTGTTTTGTTTATATAATTCAACATTTGTGTTTTTTGTAATTTGTTTCGCGACAAAATTTACGTTAAAATTATATAAACAATACAAAAACATTTTATAAATAGCTTGCCTACTTCTTAACTGATCTTTAGTATTTGTAAAAATATTATGATGAGATGTTAATGACGGTAGTTGTTGACATTGAATAGGCGCCTTTGGCTTTCAAAGTAAAAAAGTAAAAAGTGTTGAATAATTTCGGCGGGCTGGTTAGAACCACGATAGCTCAATTGGAAGAGCACCTGACCCGGTATGTCAGAAGGGTGCAGGTTCAAATCCTGCTCGTGGAATTTTTTTCAACATATGTGTTTTTATAATATTTTAATTTGGTCAATGTCTAGTTAAATCACCGGTCTCCGACCCAGCTCCCGGGTTCTTTTTCCCAGCGTGGTGTACGAGCACGTTTGTACTCAGTTATGTTTGGTGGTAGGGCTTTAAGTCTGCCTGGCTACCTATAGCAACTAACTCCTTAGTAGTTGAGGATTCCAGGTGATGAACGCTTCCACACATTTCGACTCATTTGCACATTCGCAACCGACTTCTCTCTCACGATACTGTAATTTATGTGTGTAGCGCAATCGTTATGTGTAGTGCCCTAAATTCCTTATTTTCCTGAATTCCAAGTCCGGAATCGCCGCAAGCTAATGCATAACCGACAAAGCGCCTGTATTCCGGATGCCGTGGTACCCGCGATACTAACAGCCTAGCCGGTAATGCGAATCGTTACTTACCCTGGTGAAGAAGATATACCTACAGATACTTTTTGGGTACTAACTCTCATTTTATCTCTATTTTGTTTAATAGCACATCTACTAACTTAATTTGCCTCAATGTGCTAGTGGGTAAGCCATCACTGTGTCAGTTCCAGAGGTCCCGGGTTCAATGTTTCAGCCCCTCCGCTAGAACATTATCTATAAACATGGTTTATTTATCTGTAGTGCTCGGGCTGTTTTAAGGTTGCTTAGCAAGTTACCACCATCTTAATTATGTCTGTTGTTCATAACAAACAACGTTACTTTGCATTCACGTGAAATGAAGGCGACGTGGAAACCATACTCTTTGTGAAAAAAGATATTAAAAACCCTTGCAGGATCATCTGCTTCAAATTTTTAAAGCTAGAATACAACGAGTTTTAGTATATATAGTTTGATTATAGATCGAAACGTATGACACGATACCGACTGTACCGCCATAGGTATACTTATATACGGAACCCACATGAGCCGCGTGGAGCCCGCGTCTGTATAGCCGTCCGCCTCATTAAATTTTGTTTGAATAGAGGGATGAACCGGTATGTACCTACTTGGTCAGACGCGTACCGACCGCAGAGTAGTCTAGCTTAGGATATAGTTGGAGTTGGTTGTTTTTATTACAGAGTGCTCAATGCTAAGTGCTATTTCTCCAGCATTTGGTCGAGTTAAAGAAAACGAGAATGTGTATGGCAAAGTTGCAACCTCGTTTGCCACTAGGAGACGATGCTGTAACGCTGGTAGAAATCGCAATTTGCGTTAATGTGATCGAATGGTGAATAAAACTTAGCACCTTAAACACCCCAGTAGGTATTTCGAATAATGTCCGTCTTATTAATTGAGGATTTAAGCGGTGTTGTATGTTTTCACCTCTGCCCCTATCGTGACACATAATAAAAATATGAGTAAAGCACATCATTGTCTTCGTTTCATGTCAGTGTGCACATATTTTTGAATACAATAATTTGCTTCCAATAATTTAAGATTCGTCAAGGTGTACTGTTTACGATAGTGTACATGTTTTCTTCTGTCACAAGTCAACACAAGTCTATAAGCAAGACTAGAGAAATGAGGTGTTAACAAAACGGAGAAACATACTTGTTACGTCACTTCTCCACTATGGTTGTATTTATTTTTGTATTCGAGTGTTTCTCCGTTCACTTTTCCCAACCATACATAGTGTAATACGAGCATCGGCGGAATAGTTGGAGACGGGCCCTACGCCACAAACATCACCGCTCCATCACCGCGCCCATCTCGCGAGCAAACACTGCCATTCACGCACACACACACACACTCGCCCACTGTACCAACACACATTAATACCATAGACTTACGGAACAACACAGCTGACGTTTCTTACGTCATCGTCACCAAAACAGATCGGCTCATACGTGTGTGCTCATTGGATATCAACTGGGATTTATACTTATTAAATTACAAAATTGTATAACTCTTATATTACATACAGGAATAACACAGAGCGCGAGATTTTCTTTTAAACTTGTAAAGGACATACTTATGAGCTGTGCAAAACTATCTAGAAGCATAAAATCATAATAGAGTTTCATTATCAGTTTACTTTCAGCGTATTAAATAGCTAGTATCTCTGCTGTGGTATTATTATCTGTTCTACGTATAGCCTTGCCTTACTTATATCCTTTACCTATACAAAAACGTAATACATAGTAGATTTTATACTACCCGCAATAATACACAATGGGCCTTACAAATAAACAGAGAATAAGTTTCGAAATTCATTTTGTTTCGGTCATGTAAACTTCATAGAGTAAGAAACAAAACACGGAATAACTATTTGAAGCTTATTCTCTGTTTATTTGTAAGGTGGTATGTGTATTGACCTCAAGGACTTAAGTCTATGCTTGGAACTCACACTCGCATCCGCTGATCTCACTCGCGCCCGTCGCCGGGGAGGGCGGCGCGTCACAAAAGGCTTGCGACCCGGCTCTTTCGAGACATCTCGATGACGTCTTTTGTGCGATGGAGTTGTTGTGATACCTATTGCCACGTCATTCCCCATCATAATGCCGCAATAGAACAATGAGCGCGGTGTATACAGTACGTACGCTACAATGAGGGTCTCAGGTGAGGTACCTAATGTTTTGTGATGCTTTGAGATGTTTTCTTCTTAATCTTTGTTATTAATAACAAAGATTAAGAATCTACTTGCATTATGCTGACGTTTCGAATCCTTTACAGAGTTGTAACAGGGAGTCTGAGCTATTGGTCGACTAACAATTAATGTGTAACTTAAAATAAAAATTTAATTAACAATTTTCTAATGCTTTCTAGACGATTGTTAAATTATTCCAAACTGGTTCAAAGTTGGTGTTGTTGTTTGAAACAGAGTTAAAATATTTTGTTTTTTTGAAATACAATCCTTCAACGTTTCTGTTTTGAATGATAGAACACCAAACTTTCATTAAGATCTTAGTGCGAATTGGCTTAAAGCACAGCACAAATGTACATCGCGATAGCAGACGGCTTTGTCGACAATCGGAACTCAGCAAGCATTGAAATGCTTTCAATACGGTGTGCAATGTCGGCCGGGGCTCGCACAATACATGCCAATCTACGCCGGGATTTGGCATGGATGCCTCTACGTCTAAACTGGGGTGTGGATCATGCGTGGAACGTAGACAGTGCTATCTCTTTGTATTGACATGACAGTGCCTATTCAAGTTGGCAGCGTCTGTGAGTCGAATCGGCTCAGATATATGAACTTTAGGGTAGATCAATTTGGTATGATCGAACGCATATTTTGATTAAGACGTAAATTCTAGTGTATAGGTGCTTTCTTATTTAAAAACTGCAAAATAGCATTTGGATTCTTGATATTAACCCATGACCTTTCGCAATCCGACTGCTCGTTCAATTGAGCTATTGACACATTTTCGAGACCCAATAAGGGCCATTTTGTACATAGTAATAATTACAAATACACAAATGTTCAAAAAATTTCTACGAGCAGGATTTGAACCTGCACCCTTCTGACATACCTGGTCAGGTGCTCTTCCAATTGAGCTATCTTGGTTCTAACCAGCCCGCCGAAATTATTCAACACTATTTACTTTTTTACTTTGAAAGCCAAAGTCACCCATTCAATGTCAACAACTACTGTCATTAACATTTTTTCAATATTTGTGTTTTTGTAATTTGTTTCACAACAAAATTTGAGTTAAAATTATATAAACAAAACAAAAACATCTCATAGTAATAATTACAAATTGTGATTTGGACAAATTTTACGTATCGTCTAGCTTTTCGAAAGACATATCTAAATATATGAAAAAAGGAGTCTTGCCTAACTGGCTGAACGATCAGCATCGCACAGACCATCCCACTGTATCTAAAACGCAGAAATATTTAAGACAGACGCAGAAATATTTTTCTTGACGCACGTAAGAGATAGTACAAGGTTTTCCAAAATTACTTAGATATTTTTTTTCTTATAGATAGCGGATAGCTCGGCAAATGACTCCATTCCACCTGATATTAAGTGGAAATGGAGTCCAGACGCGAAGATAACTGGTGCAGCGTGAAAACAAACGTAGCATCAGTTAACCTCACTCTGCCGGTCCACAAGGTGCTTCTTCACGCCTCTTTTGAATGACCCCATATCATAGGAAGGAGGTTTGGAGGTGCGACAAAGAAACGAGTCACCAAATTTATTTGTGCGCGATGGGATATTTGAGACAGTGAAGCGGTGACTCCGAAGAGCAGCACGTGCACTCCTATGAAGGAAGGGAGAAGGTGGAATGAGGTCAAAGAGCTCTTCAGGGCACTCGCCATGGTATAAGCGGTAAAACACGCTGAGTGACGCAACATCTCTACACAATTGCAGAGATTCGAGAGTATTTGCGACTTCTGCATTGCCGATAATGCGTACAGCACATGCAACAACAAATCTTGTAAGTTGCGTGTTAACGTGGGCGTTCGTTTGTTGTAAATAGATGTTTAGCATCTAAGTCTTGAAGTGTAGATAGTATTTCCAAACGGCAACACTCATGGGGAAGCCAATCGTGAATTACCAAGCGCAATCAGTGAAGTAATCGCAAATTACGCTGTGAAGAATGCAACCTGCGCTTGTATTGTTGCCGTAATAAAGAATATTACAATGAAACGATTCCGCCTCCAAACAGAAGCAAATAAAGGCTTTTAGAGTCACTTTTAGTGAAGCAATCATTTTATTCTTACGTTTCAATAAACTTATGGAAAATTTGATACTTCCTTAAGCACAAAACACTTTTTCTGAGTAATGATTAGTGATTTTTATCCAATTCATTATAACAGATTAATCCGTTATGTTTTAAAAAGGTATCTTACAACAGCATCAATTAATAAAACATACACTTCCTTATAATAAGAGTTTGACGGCTTGATTGAATTAAGGCCGGCTTAATAAGAGACTTATATAAACTTATAAACCAATGAGAGGCAAGAACCGTTTTTACTAAAGATCGGGCTTTTCAATGTTTAATCTTAACTACAAAACATTACATAATTTAGCATTAACTCTACTCTTTTCATTGTAATATCTAAGGTGTTCTTATTTAGTTAATAACACCTATTGTTTTGCGATAGAAGCAACCAATTTTTGGGGATAGCAAAACAGAATAGCGATGATAAACAGATTGAGTCGAAATAGTGTTGAACTGTTCAGTATGCGAGTCGGTTTTCGTGGCATTAGGGTGTTGCATTCAACTCCGAAATCCGCAACGGGAACACAAATAATAAATAACCTACTATCTATCCACAAATTAATTATACTTACCACTGTTGCAGGAACAATTCGTAATACTTATTAACCGACTACGAAAACAAGGAAGAGGTTCTCAATTCGTCGAAATATTATTGAAAAAAAAAAGCTTTATTGTATACTCCGTAGTCAGACCTACCACTTATGTGAATGCGATGAAATAAAATCTTCTCCTACCCCATATTTAACATCACACAGTCCAATGAAATTCAACTTGTAAATGAATATGGAACGCCATAATAATTTACAGAGGCAACAAGCAATCTGGCAAACATGTTTACGATAAAAGCTACATATATTGGTTTTGGCCAACGAATTGGTCGACCGCCGAAATAAGGGTCGCGTTCTGCCATTTCGCATATCGAGTAATTATTTTGTCTACCGATGCGTTGCGGGCGGTGCGCAATGCGATTTTATATTCATTTGTCTACAGATTAACATAATAACGATGTTGTATCTACAGTTGCTGGGTACACTCCGCTCGCTCGGTGCAAAATTGATAATTCGCAGCTGAAATTTAGTTTGACGATGCAAGCGGCGAAATGAGCTGATCGATCGCGGCGCCGGGCAAACACTATGCAAATATAATTCAAATGGGTACGATACAAGCCGAAACCATCATAAAATAAAGGCCTCGGAGTTTACAGACAAGAGAGACAAAACTTGCGCCTACTAAATCACTATATTACCTTTTTATGAAATGAGTTTACATTTATTTCAGTTACGAACCCATTTAAAACGATCATGAAAATAATATTTAATGATTATAGAAGAAAGTTTCAAAATATTTAGATGGTGGTTTTAAATTAATATTCTATTGAAACAAAATTGAGATAAGGTTATTTATTGCATCGTATTTTCTTGCCTTCTTACTTTTCACGTTACATTGATACTAAACCTTTTTAATTTAAAACAAATAACGATAATAATTTTGGCGGGGGTGAAGAGTCGTGTTTGCAGTTTTGTTCCTAATATTTGTATATTTCCCTTTCCCTCCCTTTGTATTTTTCAGCATTATATATTGAAATGCCTCGGTGGCCGAGTGACAGAGCGCTCGGCCCGATACCCGAAGGTCCCGGGTGCAATTCCCTGGTCAGGCAAAGTGTGTTTCGGTTTCGGATTCTTCAATGCATAGCCCGGGTTTATGATTACCAACCCGTATTTATTTCTTACGGGTAAGCACAGTACCTTGATCTCACCTAATGTTAGTTAATGATAAGGCCAATGATGGAACGCACTACACCCGGGATCCTCAACTAGTGAGGCACTGGCTATCTTATCTCTAGCTGCCGGAACACAACAACGCTACAAACAATTTTATTTAATATTTGGCAAGCATGATGATTAACCCTTTATCAATTGTAGTGATGACTTGATTTCAATGACGGACGCCTTGGCTTAGCTGTGGGACAGTTATAGGCTATTTACTGTTACATCTCTCAAGAAGTCCGGTTATGGGGGAACATAATTTTATAATTCAGAATCTTTCATCGCACATTATCATGTAGATATTTGACGGGGGATATTTACAATTGCTTGTCCTAATTTTGATTTTGGCGAAATGTGCTACCGCCCCAATAAATCAAATGACAGGCGCACGTACAATAACCGCTTTTGTTTTGTTCCAGGTGCCGTAGCCAAGTACTCGTGTGCCCACAATGCGAGTGCGCCTGCACCACAGCTGCTGACCGTACCGAGCCCACTACAGCCATGCACCGGCTCGTCGCGCTACTGGCGGTCGCCGCCCATCTCTGTTAGTATTCAAATTGCAGCTTGTAAATCTATCTGGTTCAGACAACGCGGTGGCATTGCCAGCATTGCGTTCCGCGCCTAACCCAGTCAGCGTTCATGTTGGAACCGGTATATTGTTTGTCTTATACCTACGAGTTTAATAGACATAGGTATAATAAAAAACAATACGGAAAAACTGTCGGAATTGGTAAAACTCAAACGCACCTTCTGACTTTAATTTAGATGTGTTTTCGATCAATTGCATAATGCTTAGGCAGGTTAATTTCGTTTTGTTGTAATATTTTATAAGTTAAATATAACATATCTATGGACGCCAATCATTCAAAATATAAGTACAGCCACCGAATAACAGGTGACGTAGAAGAACATCGTACTTAATAGGGTTTGGCCGTCTTTTTTTAGATTAGTTTTGTTAATGAACCACGAGTACAGAAATAATTAAACTTTGCAACGTCAATGACGTTTGGAGATGATTTTCGTTAAATGTAACACGATTCTTTAAAAAATGAATAAATGAAATGTAATCCATAAAATCAGGCGTTATTTTTTGGATATCCATGGCACACAAAAATGCAATTGAAATAATATTTAGTGTTAATTCTTTAAAATCATTCGTTTAACAAGCTTGGATGCAGTACGCATGCACCTCTCTCCCGCCCGCAGAAATATACACATGCAGAAGAATCAATGGATGATGGAACCAAGCTTGATTAACGAGTGATTTAGCGGAATTAATGCTACATATTATTTTTATTTTTATGTGCCAAATTAATTCAAATGGTAAATAAACGCACTAGGTACCTATATACTATAAAAGGCAAAACGATGTAACAATGCTGCGCAAGCTCGTTTTAAATAAAAAATGTACATATATTCGTGTAAAGTAATTGGCAGAAGCAAGAGCGGGTCAAAGGAGGGGTGAGGTGTGATAACTATCTAAGGTGGACTATCTCAGACCACTTGGTGGCAAATGGCCTGGAAGTAACGGGGATATAGCGACACGACCCGCCCGAATTTGTTACCCACTTCCCAATTCGAGAGCAATGCAAATTCCGTTTTGCCACTGGTTTTGTAGGCGATCTTTGCACGCCTTTCGACTGTTCGGTGCACTCGTGTGATTCAATGGTGCGACTAATGATTAACTGAGGGTCTAGTGGCATAATGTTAACTAGTACCTGGATGTTTTTTTTTTTGGTAATTTTCTAAAAATGAAACCTAGCGAGATCGATTTATCGCCCCCGAATCCCCCTGCATACAAAATTTCATGAAAATCGTTGAAGCCGTTTCCGATATTCAGATTATATATAGGTATATGTTACGGCTAACATATACATATATACAGAACTAGCTTTTTGTTCGCGGCTTTGCTCACGTGGGCTACATGACTTGAGTTTGTTCGTGATAAAAGCCAAACTTATTAAAGGTAAATATCATAAGGGTATAATTAATAAGGGTTAGGCAACTAAATATTTCATTTCAACATTAAGTTTTTCATTTTGTATCATTAAAAAGCCCATCTATGCGAGCTAGAATTAGTAAAAAGTCTAACACAAAACCGCGTAATAAAGATCACTCTGTATAACTAATTTTGTCCGTTCTGAAACCTCCTGTACAAATTGTCATCCCCCCTACTTAAGGCATCGTTTTCCAAAAATCCTGAAACTCTTCGTAATTTCTAACCAGGCCAAATACCGAAATTTAAGGAATGACAGATTTCCATACAAACTTTCCACCCCTATTTCACGTCTCTATGGGAGGTTTTTCGAAAAATACTAAAACATGTTAATATTTATTTTTGTTGAAAAATCTAAAGATCGATTAAAATATTCATTATGATAGTTATTACTTTAAAAATAACGATTATCCCAAAAAAAACTTTTCCCTTTTTTACTCATTTAAAGAAAAATAAACCAAATTTCTGAGACAAGTCATTCTGTAATTCTTTTCAAGAACCCAAATACCAATTTTCATGATTTCAAAACTGACGGACTTTCATACAAACTTTCACCCCCTATTTGACACCCTTAGAGTGTGATTTCCGTAAAATCGTTTCTTAGTGGCTGGTTACGTCACTCAATTAACCTACAGTCTAAATTTTACCTAATTAGCTTCAGCAGTTTAGGCTCGGCGATGATAAGTCAGTCAGTCAGGATAAGTCATTATATTGTATATAAATTGCTCGTTTAAAGGTATTAGATAAAATAGAAATGGAATATAATGATATATGACTAAGGTAATTTGTCCTAAGCAAACATGTCTATGCCCTCTGTACACTCGTGTCATTCAATGTAATTCTTCGTATTGTTTTCTAAAGTTTACGCGAACACTACACATTGATATGAAACAACTTTTACGGATCTACTCGCGTTTATTTTACACATTGCTTTTAAATAATGTTTTTCTTGACGTTTCAAACCCTTTGCAGGGTCCGTGGTCACAGGGAGACTGAGGAGTTGGTCGTCATTTAAATTTAATCAAAGTAAGAGTGTTGATAAATTTCAGCGAGTTGGACAGAACCACGATAGCATAAAGGTAGTGCACCTGACCCGGTGTGTCATTGTATGCAGGTTCGGATCCCGCCTATGGAATTTTTTTCAACCCTTTCTTCAAATAGTAGTTTATTTACAACAGCGTAAAATGAAATGAAATCATAAATATTTGTAATTAACTGTCGATTAAAAACTTAACATGCACAAAGGACTTTAGTGAGCGTCAGTCGAAAAAAAGTTTAGTGTTCGCGTAAACTTAAGAAAAGTAATAAATGCTTAACTTTACCTCAAACAATGGTTTTGCGATACGAAGGGCACCTAAAGCAGATTTTTGGGCCACATGTAGCTGTATCACAGATCATTTGTCAGCCAATGGTACTGAAGTAACGTCGTTACAGACTTTTCGTCTTTATCGGGACGTTTCGCTGCGAGCACTTTGCATAAAAATGTCGTATCCGAACTCAATGTAAAAATATATGTTTTATGCGAAATCCCGACGAGATTTACTTATCGAGTCTCAGGGTAATGGCCTTAATAAACAGATGGGGTTCTTGACTCGCGTATATCATAGTTTGCACTTCTTGACTCGTGATCGGGAGGTAGAATAACAAATAATGTAGGAACTTGTTTTTAAAGCTGTTATTTAAGTGTATTTTTTTTGTTATCTCGCCATTTTCTCTTACAACTCCTAGTTACCTTTGTGGTGGACACCAGAACACGATGGCCACTGTAAAAATTATAATTTGGGTAAAAATTGCAGGAGCTGTAAAATGTTTATAATTTACCAACCAAAAACTAAATACAATAATAACGTACTCCCCGCTGGCTATCGAAGAAGAGACCTTTGAGTCAGAGGTTTGCCTTTAACCACTAGACCATAGAATACATTATCCTGAGTTTTAGCTCTGCTTTGCCAAAGACTAGACTTGGTATGGTGGGTTAAATATATGTTTGTATACGTTGCAGGTAGCGTTATCTCCGCCGAAGGTCCCGTGTACGATGGTGGCCAGCCTCCTGCAGCCGCCAGCGCGCTTCCCGCCAACAACTACCTTACGCAGACCGTGTACGGGTTCCTGGACTTCACCACCACCATAGGGAACACCGTCATGGTCTTCTCTCCGCACTCCGCCCCACCACCAGGTCTAGCTTCTTCTGATCCTTCATTGTACTGGTAGTTGGTAGTGTCTAACTGCTAACGTCTGTTGTCTGTGGCCGTGTTTTTTATTTATATAGCAGTCAACAATAATTGATTATCAGCTACAAATATATATATTAATAGCGTTAGCTGCACATAAAAAATCGGTTATGGTCTCATTTTGAAGAGCTCCAGCCGTAGATGTGCAGAAAAATAAAGAAACCTGGCATAGGTTTCCAAACTTCTAAAAAATCTGTTGAATAAACGCGAAGTCTTGCCACCCACTAGTTCATTGATGAAAACTACATAATGAAGATGAATGTAAACTTTGTCCACGGCCGTATTTTGTTTTTGATGTATCAGCCAACTAGATTTTCTTTTAATACATTGGCTCTTAGCCAGTTACATTTTCGTTCATTACTGAATATACAATATCAAATCAATCATTCATAAATAAGATATGAACATGCACGTTAACTTAAAGTTAAAAACACCACACATACTTTGTTAAGTTCCGTTGTTCAAGTTTTCGCGTTAAATTGAAGATAATTTCTCATTATAAAATATACAATATGCAAAGTTATCATTAACATGCAGCTTTACTGGGATCGAAACTGGGACTACGTTGGTGGTCTAAAATTTGGTCTAGGGACAGGTAGACCACTAAATCACAGGCAGCAATGTATTAATAATTTTTGTTTGCTTTTTTTTAGAACCACCGAAAACTGAAAAATCTGTTCAAGAGAATATCATAGAAACTAAGCCACCCCCTCCGTCCGTGACAACTGAAAAACCAGAAGCCATTAAACCTAGTAAAATATCGAGCACTGACAAAACAAATAAGCCTGCTGGTCCCGCCGTGATATCAAGCGCAATATCAGTGGTGTCATCTCCACCCAAAAAGGAAGAAAAAGTTGCAAATACTCCAAAATCAGTCAACAAAGAACAAAAACCAATAATAACTAAAGTGGAAGTCGTAGCAGGGCCATCAAAAACCGTGGAAAGTAGCTTACCAAAATCTTCTTCGTCAAAATCGGGTAAACCTAGCAACTCCAGTGTAAAAAAGCCAAAACCACAAACTATTAAAAGTGTCACAAACATAGTCAGTAGTAAAGTTGAAGTAAAGCAAGGCCCACCACCCTCCATATTTAATACTAAAGTTAGTAGTGTAGTGCAAATTCAATCAAGCCACCCTGAAGAAGAACCTGCTATCTTAATTACTAATAACAACATTGGCGAGCCAGAATATGATTTCTTATCGCGGCAACCTTCCGAGTTTGTAGAAGAAACCTACAAAGTTATCAACATAAGACCATCAAAGGCCCATGGTCAGAAACCGAAACATAAGAACAGAGTTAATCCACCCACTCCGCAACCGGAAGACGATGATCATCCGCTTGGCCTTGTTACCACGCTCGGTGGCACTATAGTGAAAGACGGCCTTACAACTGTACATGAAACTAGTGTAATAGGAACATTCATATCTGGAAAATATGCTCAAGTTCTGAATAGCAACTCCAAAGTTCTTCAGCCAGGCCACAGGGCTAAAATTTCACCAACTCCCACACACAGAATTATGAAGACCCCAGCACCTGGCTTGAAAAATCACAGACACATTTTGGAGCCAACGCCTTCGATAAATGATGACGATAGTTATGGTAAAACAACACGCCGGCAACCAAGCAGTGGTAGTTCCTTCAAAAACCGGCACAGGGCTCAAAGCAATTCGGAAAATGACAATCATGGCAATGTTCAATCGAGTCAGAGTAAGAAGTTCAAAAACCGCAACACTGCTCACCCGCAGCGGGCTCAGAGGTATTTTATTTGTTTTATTATTCATCCTTGTATTATTGCCGACAACCTAACCGTCTAGTTCTTGCTTTAACTAAGTTTGTCTGGATGTAGTTTGTCATAGTTGGTAACAATAATAAAAACAGCGATGTTCGGTTTGTCGACAAAGTAATTATTTTTATTTTCAGTACTCGTTTTGGACGTCCTGCAAACGCCCCTCAACTGGCAACCGTCTCTGTTTTCAGTGAATCTCCATCATCCGCATCATTCTCCAATAGAAGAAAAAACAACCGTAACTCTGGCCATAAAACTACTGTGACTCCATCGAGTAACGACAACCAATCAAAGCGTGGGTTCAAGCCTCGCGTTCAAGCTTCTCCAGTTGAACAAGTCACGCCAGCAGGATCAACCAGCGTATACAAATTTAAACTTAACCGTTCACCAGGTTCAGGGCGTTGGCAGTACAAAACGAGTCCAAAACCTAAAGTTACTATTAGGAAAATGAATGTGGGAGATGATGATCAAACAACTCCTAACCCAATTCCTAACCCATTTATCGATGATCCTCAAGCGAATGATGTTTCTCCTCAAGCTAGATCTGACAACGACCTCGAACTGTCTGGTTCCCAGAGTGGACCTGGCACGCTGCTTGAAAACGATGCTGACGATAATTCAATAGAAAAGCCACCACCTGTTGAAACTCTGAAAGTTCAAATATCAACTCCTGCTGATTTTCGGGATGTTTACTACGAAATAGCTACCATAAAATCTCCTTACACTTTCCAGGTTTGTATAAAATCAAACAAAAACATATTTGATTACAATATATAACTAACTTACTAAATTACACTGAAACATTACTTTTACTTTGTCAACTGTAAAATATACATGTAATTTAAGGCAATAAATAAATAAATAAATAAATAAATAAAACTTTGATAAACATATTAAATTTTTATATTTTTCAGGTTGGACGCGTTAAGAACACTCGAATCATCACAGTGACTTCTACTATAGAAAAACGTATTGAACCTACTTTGATACCAAACTCGCAAAATTCTCTCAACGAGCCGTTGACAGAAAATATATTAGCGACAGCCTCTCCTTACGGAAAAGACCATAACTTGGATTCTAGCATAGCGACTCTACCTGCAATAACGTTATCCTCTGATATGGAAACGCCACCATTAGAAACGGTTACTGAAACATTTAGTACAACGCAACATATGTTAAAAACACATATTTTACCGGTCGTTAGAGACTCCAACATTACTAGCAGCTTAACTTTTATTCAAACATATGAAGTCACAAGATTTGTAACTGCCACAAAAACCTTACCTCCCATGGACTTCTTCCAGTTTATACCGAGCAAAACTTTGAAGGAATTCAACAGTCGCCTTGATGAAGCTGGATCGGAACTACATTTGGAGTTAGATTTTGGTGACAGCAACGAAGACGAGGACGGAGTTCCACGGCGTGTATTCCCTCCCGATTTGGATTTGGCTAACATTGGCTCCGATTTCGACTTAGCTGAAGTGGACAAATACGGTGTCCCAGATAATCACTTGCGACTCAAGAAGGCGCACGGTCAAAACAAACATAACCACGTCACCGAGGCCCCAACCCCACCCACTCCTGCACTTACCCCTGAACAAGCTCAACAACTCGCACTATTGAGACTCCTCAATCCGGCTGCGGCTGCTCAAATTCCCAATGTCGTAACAACATCCAAACCTGTACTGAAATACGAAACGGTATACGAATCGCACTTAATACCAGTGTTTGACGGTAAAAACACAATACTCAGCACCATTTCTAGACCCGTCGCGACAATCACGAAAACTGATTATGAAATTGGAACGAGCAGCCTTCCAGCGCTGCCGCTGCAACCTCTAAATCCTTTTAATCCCCAACAACAGTTCACTGTCACCTCCACTCCTGTCGTAGTGAACACAGAAGTGGTAGCAACTGACAGTCAAATTCTGAAATTAACTTTCGGTGCTAAAACCGTTTATACTACTCTGTTCACCACTAAGGTCGTTCCAACGGTTCTCACCTCATATGTTACGTCCTCCGTTCCAATACAGCCAAGTGCTGGTTACCCAGGTTACTACCCAGCGCCATTTGCACCCTTCCCCTATGTAGGTTAAGTGAATTAAACCAGATTAAGTGAATTAGAAGAGATTAGTTCGGACGACGAATAGTGAAGTGCTAGAAATCTTGGTGACATCATGAAGTAGCGTGTGCTAGGTAAACAGAAACTGTTCAATGTGAATGCGTTATTGTAATGCACGTGATAAACTATATTGCGAGTGGGTGAGCTGTAAATTGTGGAAAGAGCTGAATGTTAGGATTTATAGCCTTTGTGGAAACGCGAAAACTACAACCTTGTATTTCTTCTAAAGTTTTACCGAACTGAGCGCTGCGTGCTTCTGACGTCGCGTGAAGAGGAATTCTTGCTGAGGGCAAATAAATGTAAACATTTACAGCCATTTTTCTTTAAAATAGTTAAAGCTTTGTAAATAGTTTTATTTATAAATATTTTTTTGTATATAGATGAATAGAATAAATATTTTGTACTTATTAAGTAATTAATTTAGATGAATATTGTAAAAAAATACCACAACTAATTACGTTATATGAAATTTTTTGACATTTTTAGTATACGATGATGTACCTACGATATATTAAAATAAAGTGGGGTTTTGTACATTTAAAATATAAAAATGAAAAACAATCTGACATTATTATTTACTCCCTCTTGTCTAAATAACCTTGGAAGGTACTTCTCATCCCACGTAAGTAGTTATAATACCTACCTAGGAAATGATAAAACGTCCACTGCTGGACAAAGGCCTCCTCCAGGGATCTCCACAACGACCGGTTTGTGCTGCTCGCATCCAGGGGCTTCCCACGACCTTTACCAGATCGTCGGTCCACCTTGTTGGAGGCCTGCCCACACTGCGCTTTTTGGTACGCGGTCACCACTCGAGGACCATTCCGTTCCAGTGGCCATCACTCCTGCAAGCGATGTGCCCTACTGCCCACTGCCACTTGAGCTTAGCAACTCTTCGGGCTATGTCAGTAAGCTTAGTTCTTCTGCGGATCTCCTCATTTCTGATTCGATCACGCAGAGAAACCCCGAGCCTATGCTCGGGGTTATCCCCGTAGAGGGCTATCCCTCTCCCTAAAATATATTAAATTTAAAAAAAAAATCCACGAACAGGATTTGAACCTGCACCCTTCTGACATACCGGGTCAGGTGCTCTTCAAATTGAGGTATCATGGGTCTAACCAGCTAGCCGAAATTATTCAACACTATTTACTTTTTTTTTACTTTGAAAGCCAAAGGCGCCTATTCAATGTCAACAACTACCGTCGTTATGTTAATGACGGTAGTTATTGACATTGATACGCGCCTTTGGCTTTCAAAGTAAAAAATAAATAAAAAGGGTGCAGGTTCAAATCCTGCTCGTGGAATTTTTTTCAACATTTGTGTTTTTGTAACGATAAGTAAGTTGATTTGATTAGCCTAAAGTTTTTATAATCACTAACTGTTCTACATATGTAGGTAGGTACTGTTAGTTTTGTTTTCTTGGAACTACCAATAAGAAACCAAAACCACCAAACTATCCCTAGTCTAGAATATAGTTTAAACCCACATAGGTGCGAATAACCGTCCCGTACTAAGAAACAAAACGAAGCTGAGGAGACAAGTAAAGGACATCAGGGTGCCTAGTGCGAGTTTCATTTGACATTCGATCACGTTAACGAACACGAAAATTTGTATGGCGCGCCTCCTGGCGACATACGAGAAGAAACATTTGCCATACAAATTTTCATTTTCGTATACGTAATCAAATAAATACGGATAATAACAAAAAGTCTTTATATTCTCAATTACTATTATGTCTATTCTTTTTCTCACAAGAATATCGTATCTATTAAAAGTTTCAACAAGCCATCGAGGTAGACATAAAAACAGCTAAGGAATATAAAAGAATTACATATCACCACTTCACATCATCACATCACCAGCCCATTTTTATGTCCCCACTGCTGGGGCACGAGATAGGGAGAACGGGCCATAAACCACCACGCGGGCCCACTGCGGGTTGGTGGTTGTTAACGACTGCTAATGCAGCCGGGACCAACGGCTTTACGTGCCTTCCGAAGCACGGAGGAGCTCGAGATGATACATTTTTGGTCACCCATCCGATGACCGGCCTTTGCGAAAGTTGCTTAACCTCAGCACTCGCAGACCGGGCGCGTTAACCACTGCGCCATTGAGCTCCTCAATTACATATATTAAAACTTATTACATTACTGTTATATTTTCGATTCCTTAGATTACATTTCATTCAAGTAAGACCCAGACATCTTTAGCGGGCCGTAATAGAAAAAGGCACATGCCATGTCAAAATAGTTATTATTATTATACTGGTCAAGAGTTATAATAATTATTATTTAAGTTTTTATTATTAATCTAAAAAATCAACTATTTTAATTTTAGTTAAATGAGTTAATATAATACTCGTATGATTAAGGTGTAAATTAGATAAACAACCGTTTATTCCCCTATTTAAAAGAAAGAGTTTACCTACGCTTTTCTTCTTTGAATAGAATAATTATTTATACTGTAAATGTATTATTGCATGATGTGTGCTGAACATCATGCAATAATAATACATTTACAGTTCAAGGAAAACACTGTATAAACTTAATAATTGAGACAAGACCCGAATTAGAGTGCTGGTTAATTCTAAAACAGCATCCGTTCTGAATTTCCCGGTAACGAAATCGAATATTCGACGCGACGATAGAATACCTAGGTTCTAGGAATCAGACCACATTTTAGTTATCAATCTCTACCACACGTTGAAAAGCGTTTCCAAGGTTCAGAAGGTAGAAGTACTTGGAATCAGGTCTCATGACTACTTTGTAAAATAATAATAATAATTTTAAATCAAGAATAGATTAACAGTTTTCATTTTAATACATTAAAAAGTAATAAGTAATAGTAATAAATAACATTAAATTACATTGCTATTTGATATATAAATTCAAATGAAATGATGAAAACATAAATTTTAATAAAATGAGCTTATTTATAAATTAGGTAAGTTTATATTACCTAATTGAAATGAAACAACTTTTACGGACCTACTCGCGTTTATTTTATACATACTTTTGCAAGATGAACCCAGCAAAGGGTTCGAAACGTCAAGCAATTAAAATTATTTAAAAGCAATGTGTAAAATAAACGCGAGTAGATCCGTAAAAGTTGTTTCATTTCAATGTGTAGTGTTCGCGTAAACTTTAGAAAACAATAATAATATCCTATTTAAAAATAAGATCTAGATTCTTGGAATTATACCAAAATTCTATTTATTTATTTATTATTTATCTCTACCACACTTTAAAAAAAGGCGCTTGCAAGATTCATAGTTTTCATCACTACAGGATGACTTCGACAACAATCGACAAATTTTTAGGGGAGGTTCTATTGCTGATATACATTAAAGCGAAGGAAAAAATTAACGGAGGTGTCGAAAAAAATTTTTTTTTTCTCATCGTCAATTTTCTATATCAATTGCTATAGGTAGCCAGGACCAACGGCTTTACGTGCCTTCCGAAGCAGGGTGGAGCTCAAGATGATAAATGATTAGGCACCAGACCGGCCTTCGCTTAACCTTAGCAGTCGCAGACCAGGCTCGTTAACCACTGCTCATTGAACTCCTCGCTCCTTGCCATGACTAGATACTAGCTTTTAAGTATTTAAAGTAAACAACCAGGATAGAAGGATAATTATATGTTAACATAAGAGCGGGAATGCACTTTGCGCTTATTTCATTGGATGGTAAGTGAAAATAGAAAGAAACGCACTTTTCTCGAAATGCTGAACCGCTAAAGAAAAAGCTATCTTATTTGGAACGGTCGGAATATTTATATTTTTGCTTTAGCAACCCACCTTAATACTGAAGATGGTGGGAGATAGCTTTAGAAGCCGTAGCCATACCACTTACTAATAGCTTACTGAAGTCTATAAGCGCCGTGGTGGTCACCGGTGACCGACAAACAATAACATTTCTGTTGTGGCTAGTTTTGAGACGGTCAATGTGTAAAAGAGAAATTAAAATAAGGGACCTTTTATGGTGATGTAGTATAGGAACTCGTGCAATCCAAGCACGCAATCATATATATATTTAATGTTGTAACAAGTTTCATAATCTGCTCTTACACTTTAAGTAGCAATTAAGCGGAACAAAACCTGCAGGGGTCATACCTCATAGATATTGCGAAACCAAATTATGTTTTTACCGTTTCACAAAGAAAAATATCCAATTTAGTCCAGATCCTGAGCGCAATATTTCACAGAGTTGAGAGGTTTATTTCCCTTGATATCTTAATTAAAGCCATTTCATACTGAACAGGGCGCCGAAAGAAACAAAGAGGCCTCAAGTTATGAAAATAAGATTAATGGAAGCTGTTCTGTAAACTTAATAAGTTAACGTTAATCTTTGGAATAATTCTCTTTTAAATAAGTTAGTGGTACGTGGTGGTACTTACAATTGAATGTTAACAACAACATACAACAAAACATTTAATATTTAACAATAAACAAACACATTTATCAAATGAACCATTTTATAAAATTACCTTCCTATCTCAATACTTCTGAAAACCTAAAAATATGTAATTATAATATAAATATAATTGAGGTAGTTATAGAACAAACATTAATTTACAAATATACAAATTTACAAATAGAAAAATAGAAATTGAAAAAAAATAAAAATAAAAAAAGAATAGAAAAAATATACAAATTTTCTATATTAATTTGATTTTGATACAAAGCGATTTCATAAATGGTTAATCTCCTTTCGAATGTGCCCATAATTTGCAATCTTCTTATGACAATGACAGCCGCCGATCAGGATGATTAAAGGTATTGCAAATGTATGCTACCTACTATAAACTGCATTTAATAAAAATAGCTAAATACGAAATACAACGCAATCACTTATTTTTTTCCGCCTTTGCTCATACTAAACTTTAACATTATGTATAACTGTTTTTCTTTTCGTATGTGAGCAATAAAGTTTACCCATCTATCTATCAATACGTAGTTTTCCTTTAGTCTATGACACGGTATCTAACTTTAAACCGGAAACCTCTCCATCGAAAGTTGCAAATCATACTCATTGACCTAAGGAATACTCGTTACACGATAAAAACCTTCTATTTACCAAAGCATCCTTGTTTAAGGCGGAACATGCAACAAACAAGTCTCGAAGACAAGAATAAACAGCAAAGGTACAGGAATCTAGCGGGGACTTGTAAAGTTAGCTTGCGGTTTGCTCCGACATTTTTCACACTCAAACTTAGCCTGATAAATGGTGATTGTTCGGGATGTATAAATTTGTCGCCGTCTGCCCTGGTAATAAGTTTGTTTTAGCTAGATTTAGATAAGATAGCACAACGAACTATTAGATAGAAAGTTGGGGCGTTTATACGTTTTGACACGTCGTTCGGTTAATCGCTTAGTTTTACTAAGTATCGTTACACACATGTTATGCATAGCCTTGCTTTTAGTTGATGTTTAGTTTTTAGTTTGCTTTTTTTTTTTAGTTACCATACTGCTTTTTGCTATTACTTATTTTTAAGGGGGGAGCGGAGCAGAAAAATAAATGCAGTAAATACTCATTATAGAGCTACTGCATTTATTTTATAGTTATAAAATGATGTAATACCTGACCTGACTGAAGATGAGATGTTAAATGTCAGGTTAGGTTATCATATTATTATGCAACTACTGTAAGGCTCGCTAGGTTTTTTTATGCTACAAATCAGATGCTGACAGGTGCTGACAGATGATGCCCTATTTCTTATGCTAGAAGAAATAAAGTATCGACCATTGGTTGCTGTCGAACACTGGTGTCACCACCCTATGTAATGCAAAGTATTTATTAATCTTCAGCCATTATTTTTTTATTTTTTTATTTAATAGGACAACCAACAGATTAACACAAATACAAGCAAAATTGTTTTTGTACTAAAATGAACTTAAGCTAAGTGTCATCTTACTTAAAGCAACTTATTATTACACTGTGCTTATAGGCTGCCACGGCATGTTTTTTGTATGGTGATAATCGCTGTTGTCTGTTCATAGACTTTTATAGTATTTATTTTAGGAACGGCAAAAAACTTAGAACGGTGCTTAGCAATATCATAGCAACGTAAGATTGCGGTGCAACAGACCGAGGCAACGATGGCATGACGACCTGGACGCATCCAACCAAGTTCGTCTACAGTACTGCAGCAGCGTACAAAAACAATTGGAAATAAGAAAGGGAGTTCCTTGACCATGCAGTTGCAACAAAAGGGCTGATATACCTAAATTATGACTTAACCTTCGCGCTTAAATACGTGACGTGACTATCATCATCACCCTATTAATGTCCCACTGCTTGCTTTGGGCCTTCCCACACAGGACGAACCGACCAGGAATTACCGAAGCGCTGAGAAGCTAGAGATATTTTTATGTGGACACCCGACGTAGATGATGCGTAGACCCGACATAGCGAATATTGCTTAATTAGCAAAATTACAACTCTTTTTTAATGAAGAGAGTTTTCTGATGCTTCATGTGGCATTTTTACCGTCACCTTCAGAGATTTTCTAGAGGGAATGGCATCTCACGCTAGTGCATGTCCCAGTTCTCTACTAGATTCTCCGAGAGGTTGGGATCGAATCGGCAGCTTCTCAAAATTTTAAATGTATTATTGTTTTAAGAATATAATGTTATATTAAAAAAAAAATATTTATAAAATCAAGCTATCATTAACAAATAAAAAAAACGTAAATAAATTATTATTATTATTATTCATAAATCTAGGTATACATGTAACACACCAGCCTATTACACAGCATTCATTAAAGATTAAAAGGGTACAGTTTTAATTATCAGCAATTTAATAAACTCGTTATGTTTTGTTATTCATTGTTTTGTTCTGTTATATCTGTGTGATCGTCAATAAATAATTTCTTTCTTTCTTTCTTTATTATTAAATAAAATAGAAACCGTTAGAGCACAACAAAAAAAGCAACATCAGCTATTAATTAAATTTAATTCAGCGCCAGACTATATTGAAAGCCATCAAACTGTACACTATCCATTAGTGAACCTCCCCTAAGGGTAAGTTCAACTGTCTATTTTGCGGAGCTTTTGTGTGCGAGTGACAGCATCTGTCGCTGTCTGGCGAGCCGGGCATCGTCTATCAAATATTGGCAAAATAAAACCTCATAAGAATGAATTATTCAAAACCCGTAAAAGTCGGTCTGCTCGGGTGGGTGACCTACAGGGCTGTCTGTGCTTACCTACGACCAAATAAAGCCAGAAATCACTGCAAGGTTTTATAAGATCCATTAACAATATCTAAACAAAAACCGATAAAACATATACTCGTATTACCTAGTTAATTTTGAAAAGTGTAAAAATTACCAGGTACTTTTTACCGCCTCTGCGGTCTAGTGGTTAGATCACCGGTTTAGACCCAGAGGTACAATATTATTACGGTTGAAAATTGGTTGACCAGTGTTGAGTGAGTATCCCACCTTCTCCCTTCCTTCATAGGAGTACCTACACGTGCTGCTCTTCGAAGTCACCGCTTCACTGTCTCAAATACCCCATCGCGCACATTGAAATTTGGTGACTCGTTTCTTTGTCGCACCTCCAAAAGATGGAATAATCTACCAGCACACGTTTTTCCTCCTTCCTACGAGGTTAACTGATGCTACGTTTGTTTCAAGTTGCTCCAGTTTTCTTCGCGTCTGAACTCCATTTCCACTTAACATCAGGTGGGATGGAGTCATTTGCCAAGCTATCTATAAAAAAAAATACATAAACTAATCAAAATCGTAGCCTCGCCTTTGTGTGACTACATAAGACTACAAAGGTGAATAAGTACTTAGCACGCCTTTCAGAACGAAGGTTCAAGCAAGCGTGCATGCTATCCAATTTCCGCCATAGCATTCGATATGTATTACAGTCAATCACAAAAAAATAGGATAAAGCCAGCTTCAAAATCGGATTGATATCATCAGTAGAACCAGGAAGAACCGTGGAGCTGCTGTCTTTTCTTTATGTTTCTCTGCTGGCATTTGGAGCATAGAGCTAACAATGAATAGACTGCAACTTTAACAAACTAAATAATTCATAAATTAGTTTTGAAAAACACAAATGTTGAAAAAATTTCCACGAGCACGATTTGAACCGGCACCCTTCTGACATACCGGGTCAGGTGCTCTTCCAATTGAGCTAACGTGATTTTAACCAGCCCGCCGAAATTATTTAACACTATTTACTTTTTTACTTTGAAAGCCAGAGGCGCCCATTCAATGTCAACAACTACCTTCATTAACATCTGATCATAATATTTTTACAAATACTAAAGAACAGTTAGGAAGTAGGCAAGCTATTTATAATTATGTTTTTGTTTTGTTTATATAATTTTAACGCAAATTTTGTTGCAAAACAAATTACAAAAACACAAATGTTGAAAAAATTTCCACGAGCAGGATTTGAACCTGCACCCTTCTGACATACCGGGTCAGGTGCTCTTCCAATTGACTTATCGTGGTTGTAACCAGCCCGCCGAAATTATTCAACATTATTTACTTTATTTTTTTGTTTCGCAACAAAATTAGCGTTAAAATTATATAAACAAAACAAAAACATTTTATACAAATAATTTTATATGTATAAATTCCTGAACGAGGTTTAGCGCTCAGTATACATCAACATCATCATCTCAGCCAAAAAGTCCACTGCTGGACAAAGGTCTCCCTCCCTCAAGGATAAATCATTTTAAGGGGAATTTGCCATAATCGCCACGCTTGGCAGGCGGGTTGGCGATCGCAGTAAGGTGAGAATAATCACAGAGAGACGCTACTGCCCATCCTCTGGAATTGTCCCATAGTCGCTTTCTACGACACCCACGGGAAGAGATGGGGTGGTGCAATTCTTTATCCCCGGCACCACACGGGGGGGCTTAGTATACATATCAGACATATTTTTAAAGTCGTTTACGTTTTTTTAAAAATTTAATTTAATCACCCATCTTAGGTCCCGGCATTGCAAATGTTACATTATATGACCCGAACGCGCTCTATAACAATATCTTATACATTAAAAACAATGCTAGCTAACAGAAAACGCTCTTTAAATCGGTATATACCCCTTATCAACGATATCTTTCCACTCGTGTCGTGTGCATTTACGTATGCAGCGAGCGAACTAGTTAGAATTCAGCGAGTACATTTTAAAAGCGAGCATATTTTTCACGGTGACATATCTGTCGGGCCACAAATCTGCGCGGCCCTCGCTCCGCTGATTGAACGAGATTAGACGAAATCGGCTTATCGTCCGATGGCGAATAGGGAATAATTTCATTGGAATATGCGCCGGGCGCCCACCTGCGCTGCCGCTTTATGCAAATTGACATTGCACTTCTAAAAATTTAATTTTATTATGTCTATGGCTATATTATGTATGAATTTTAATGAAATAGAGATCATAAGGTCGCTATCATAAGTAAATTTATTTAATAACCCGCAATATGTAACTAGACCAAATCTCTAAGTGGTTACCCCGTTTGATAATAATGGTTGTAAAAATTGGTTTTGATTTTTGTACAAATCTTATTATTCTTACTACCGTAATTTAAAGTAATTGTTAGGTAAGATATTTTATTTTAATTTTAGTGTTTGTTTCGTACAAACTCTATAAAGTAAGATTATAAGAACTTTATTTAAATATTTTCAACGTTAAAATCACGCTCTGTATAAAAAAGACTTCAGGCAATGTAATGGAACAAGGAATGTATGTATATTACTTTATTATTTGCCTAATCTAATCTGACAAAATCAATTTACTTGTATGACGGATATTGAGGGACAATTATTATAAATTTCATACTAAAGATAACACGCTCTATATCTTGATTACTTACAAAGAACGATCAAGTTCACGTCATAATGTTTTGTTGAAACAACGCAAAATGTGTCATATTTAACAAATTTTGCTAATTAATTTAGGTATTTGTGATTTCAGCTACAGTGTTGAATAAAAATAGCAAACTTAAATAATTATAATTGAAATGTCTCGATCATTTGCTGCTGTTGTGGTTCTATGTGTTATTCTATCATGTGAGTACAATGAATTTTATTTATTTATATACTTAGAGTACCTAGTTCACAATGTTCGACAGGTACGGCCCCCCGACCGCCTAACTCGATCGCTTTCGATCGCTATGAAGGCGAGGCGTGGAGGAGGCGTCATCTTGTCATTTCAAATGCAAAGCAAATACGAAAGCAATATCGGAAACTATAGCCTATAGCTATCCCCTGGTGCCATTACTCTATGCCTGGAACTGAGGCCAGTAACTAATCTTTCTTACCATTAGATCTCTTGTCTAAACACCAAGGAAAGTGATTAGGTTCACACATCTGCACATCAACCTTTGAACCATGTTACCATGTTAATTAAAGATATTTGACAGTTTTGGATAGGTTCATGTGCATGTGTCCGTACCCTATAACTTTTTTGGGTACTATCGTTATTGGTTATCTATACAATTATATAAATCTGTAGGCTCTGTCTGTACATGCAATTTTTCTGACAAATTTTGGGATAAATATGCGTTTCATGACTCACTAACACCAATTCTACGAATTTTGAAAATGTTGTCTGTCTGTCTGCCTGTATGTCCTCTTATAACTCAAGAATCTTGATGAAAATTTGTATGTAGTAAGAACATGAGATTGTGCAAATGATAGGCTATAAAAAATATTAAATTTTATTCACATATTTTCGCACAGCGAAGCGAATGGGTGACCGCTACTTGTAAATAAATGTGCAATACTCTTCAGGTACAGTTTGCCAGCATCTACAAAATAGTACACCTACTTATTGATTCTACCGATATTTAGACAAGAAATAACATAATGGCCACTGGTCTCAGGCCCGGGAGAGGTTTGGTCAATGGTAGGGCTCTCTAACGGACTTGGTTCGTCTGGCTAGCTACCTTATCAAAATTTTTAACATTTGCTTTCACATATTTTCATTTTGCAAAATATTAAAAAAAAAAAATCCCGAACGGGATTCAAACCTGCAACCTCTGACAATATTTTCAACACTTTCCCAAATTGTAATTTATTCGCAATAAAATTTGCGTAAAATTATATATAGCCTCAAACGCCTCGATGGCCGAGTGGCAAAGCGCTTGGCCCAATGCCTGAAAGACCCGGGAACAATCCAGGTCCAACTCAGGGCGGGCAAAGTGAGTTTCAGATTTTTCGATGAATACCGGGGTTTGTGATCACCAGCCCGCATTTGGCAAGCGTGGGGCCATTAAGCCATTACTCATCAGTTGTAGCGATTACTTGATTTCAATAATGGAGACCTTTGCCCAGCATCAGCAGTGGGACTTACTGGGCAGATTTACTTTATACACCTTTATCCATTACTATTAACAGAGCTGGTTGTAAAAGTGATGTAAATATGGAATTTGGGACCCTTTCAGACGCTGCCCTGGCAATAGCACAATCTGGACGCCTGTGCTACCAGTTCACGTGGTTGGGGCCTCGATACACGAATGAGAGTGTGTTCATGAATGCCACCTGTCAGGATGCCACCAGGCTCGCCAGTGGAGTCCCTTGCAGAGAGCCTTTGGTAGCGTCTGGTAAGTATATGATTAAAACTCCGTTAAAATTTAACTAATTTATTTCCATAATTGTCAGCCATCTATTTTTTTTTTTTTTGTTTTTTTTACGGCTCCGGATGAAATCCATCAAGCCTATTCGTTCGTTCTATCTTCATAAGTAATACATAAATAAACAATATTGATGATGATGAATGATAATAGAAATGGGAAGTGAGAAATGATATTACCCCCCAACCCCTCGAGTATCTCAGTAAAGATGTGGGGCTTTACTAAGTCCTCACGCAGACTTCTTGAGAGAATTTAAAAAGTGACGTTGCACTGTTTTGTTTCATTTGCCAACACTCATGCACACTCACGAACACTTAACGGGTAATCCACCATTATTTCATATTAATATTCATAACACAAATTTTAGAAAATGAAACAAAACCTCAATTCAATTTCTTGTAAAATGGCTCTCGCTACGAAACCTCAGACTTGACTCTTCTCTTTCGTGCCAAAAACGTCAGCCATCTAAAGATTTTATTGGACATTTGGTTTTTTTTTTATATTGGAGTCTGGACTGAGGACGCAATTGAGTCTCTCTATCTCTCTCGGTCTATCTTGTGATATTGATTAGCAATAAAAATTACACATCAAAATAAATAAAAAAGATATTTTCAAGTAAAAAATATCTTATTATTAATATAACGTGAAAGTTTCATGTTTATGTCAAAAAAATATAATAGCCATGATGTTTGTATTTTTTGTCACAAAAAAAAACTTTCACTTAATTATTTATAAATTTATTTCTTCAGGCGCCTCCCCTTAGTTTGGTACATCAATGCTCGTTTTCACCAACGACCCCTGAACTGTAGGTATTCCTTAAGCCATGTTAGGTGACGGTTTCACTCCGGCAACCGTTGCCAATAACTGCTAAGGGTTCACCTTTTTTAAACTTAAATGCTTTATAAGCAACTCTCGCAAAGGCCCGTCACCGGATGGGTGATCTCGAGCTCCTCCGTGCTTCGGAAGGCACGTAAAGCCGTTGGTCCCGTCTGCATTAGCAGTCGTTAACAACCACCAATCCGCACTGGGCCCGCGTGGTGGTTTATGGCCCGTTCTCCTTATCCATCCCTAGGGAAGGCTCGTGCCCCAGCAGTGGGGACATAAAATGAGCTGATGATGATGATGAATGCTTTTCGCATACACCGGGCTAGGGCTAGGGGTGACCTCAGGCTCTACGGAACTCTCCTCCCCTTCGCTCGTCCAGCCACTAAAAGCCCGACGAGGGGAAGGATTTTCTTACCCCCCTTAGAAATAAACAAAGAATATGGTCCGAATAGTTATTCCGTGTTTTGTCTCTTTTACTCTAATTTGAAATGACGTTTACATGACGGGAACAAAACACGGAATTACTATTCGGAACTTTGTTTACTTGTAAGGCGGCTAGTATCTTAGTTGCACCAGGATTCGACAATTCAAGTCCAGTTATCGACCGAGTTTTCGTCACCAACAAATAATATTGATTGAACGGGATGATAGCTACGACGAGGAAGCAGGTGGACAATATTAAATTGTTGCTATAGACCAGTTTAGTGCCCAACCGGTAGCTCGCGATCCCCTGCCCCTGGTAGCTCGCCGCTTGTTATCTAGGCGCTCGCGAATAGTAATCTAATAAGGAAAACACACATTCACTAAATGTGAACACCCATGTCTCGCATTAACTTTTTGCTCTTGTGGTCTTTTCGTTTTAAAGTGTTGTGTCTCATTATGATAACAACTGGAGTATTTTTATATAATATACTTTCCTTTCACTTAGGTATTTTATTATCTCGGCGGTGCTCGCTTGAGTTGTCGGGGCTTTCAAGATAGCTCTTGTAGCAATACCCAATTGGGCACCACTGCTATAGACTATAGTCCGTTGCTGACCCCTATTTTTAATGATTATATGAAGAAAATGTCGATCGTTGGTTCCTGACGAACACTGATACCACTACCCTACCATCCCTTCCCGCCACATTACGTACGCTCTAAAACTTACGAGGTCGTTTTCGTGAAAACAGGCGCCTGTTGAATATATTACGTTCATAAGACCGCGTTACATTTCAGATGATGGTACCTGGCCCGACTTGGACTACATCTGGACCCATTATAGGCAGCACGCGACATGTGTGCCCGCCGCCAACGACATATGCGCCACCTACACATACTATTTCAATGGAGTTGGTAATATACTTTAATTAAAGTAGTAAGTTAAGAGCTCGATGGCGCAGTGGTTAACCGGTCGCGTTATTCTGCGAGTACAAAGGCCGGTCATAGGATGGGTAGCCAAAAACTTACCGTCTCGAGTTCCTCCGTGCTTCGGAAGGCAAAGCCGTTAGTCCCGGCTGCATTAGCAGTCGTTAACAACAACCCATCCGCAGTGGGCCCGCGTGGTGGTATATGGCCCGTTCCCTTATTCATCCATAAGGAAGACTCATGCCCCAGCAGTGGGAACATAAAATGACCTGATGGTTATGATGATGAAAGTACGAAATTACCTATAATATACTGTAACACTGCTGTGCAAAGAACCAAGCTCTATGGAAATTAAGTTGGTAGGTACTTGGCTAAACCACTAGCTAGGTACACACTCCTGCACAAGACTGTAGCCTGGTGGCCATTAAAAAATTCAGGAGATTCACAGGCAAATATTTAATCAGATAAAATTTTATAAATAAGTAAAAATAAAAACCTAAAAAGAGAAAAACAATAAATCAGTATACAAAAGTCTAAGTCAAAACGTCACTTACAAATATTTCTTATAGGAATCAAATTACCTGTTTATAGATACAGGTTTTTTCACAATTACATTTAAAACAATAATAGCTGCACAATTATTACAAAACAATGTTATTTACTGAAGAATTTTGAGAGACTTGATCGTAAATTGCCATGACAATGACATGACATTCAAAATATTCTTTTTCAGAACCGTATAGTACCTACATATAAATTTGACAGATAGTTTTTAAAACTACCAAGGAGGCTATAAAATGCCTAGCATAAAAATATAACGTAGAGTAAATTGCAACGACAACGTTACACAAACTCTACTGTCAAGTTTCCTCAATAGCCTTTAAACTTTATGATTAGAGCCATTTATGTAAGAAATTTTACAGTTTTGAATAAGTTGAAAATCGAATAATCCAATACACGGTATTGCTCGAACTAGGAACTGAAGTTTATAAATCTCGATGGTACTGCAATGTCGACGGATACAAGGTCTCCCACCCTGTGTAGATTTACGAACCGATGGCATAGCAACATTCATAGGAACTAATTTGTAGCCTAAGTTGAATAAATGATTTTGAATTTTTAATTGTGATAGATTATCACTCGTCAGAAATGGGAAAACTGCTAAAGCACCAAAAGGACACATTAAGGAAAATAATGTTAAAGGTTAAACTTAAAATTATTAAAAGTAATTTCCCACGAATGCTCTTTTGGCGTTTTAACATGTATTTAGTAATCTACTAGTAGAAGATATGTAGGCATATTTAACGGTTTACATACATACGATGCTATGGAACTAAGCAATAAAATATAAAAAGACTGATAAATGCTTTTGTGTTGGTAGTTGAGAACTCCACCTACTTGTGCACCAGAGCCCTCGACAGCATGGGCCAAGCCATCACCAGTGGATGTTACGAGCAGAGGAATGGAAGCTTCGTGACGCGAGCCTGCTTCTGCGATACCATTGACGGAGCGATGCCCTGCAACGACGCTCCTCTAACTTCAGCCATATCTACTGCACTATTGCTTAGTGCGATAGCATTTACACTACGGAAGATTTAATTAAATATTATTTTTATATTGATTTGTCGTCTATCCCTTTGCATATTATTGTAAGCTACAGTCAACGGGAGATGGTGTTTTACCCTGAGCAGGGCTTGGAATACCGGTATTTTCAGATACCGGTAATACAGACCTTGATATAGTACCGGTACTTTCGTTGGTACCGGTATTTATATACCGGTACTTTATAGATACCGGTTCAATGAACTTGATACAGTACCGATACTCGAGTTGGTACCGGTATCGATTATACAGTTTGACCATTTGATATTGGTATAATGTGGGTGTTCTAATACCGACAGCAAATAGGCGTTTACATAAGTGCGAGCGAAAAAGCATTGTAATCGAGTCCGGGGTGGCGCCAGGGCTTGATACTAAAGTGCAAGTGAAAGAACATAGTAATCTAGTACGGGGTGGCGCCAGGGCTTGATACCGGTACCAAAAATACCGGTAAAGATTGGTAAATACCGGTATTTTTCATTACGATACCTCGGTATCGGTACCAACTAAAGTAACGATACTATATCAAGGTCCGTATTACCGGTATTTGTTAAGGTACCGATACCGAGGTATCGTAATGAAAAATATCGGTATTTACCGTTATTTACCGCTATTTTTGGTACTGGTATCAAGCCCTGACCCTGAGCCCTGTATCGGTTAAAATCTGTAGATGGCTATAGTCTGGCTTAGTGACCCAACCAAAAAATATAACAGTACTTTTTAATAAATAGTTCAAAATGATTTATTGTTATATTTATAAGACTAACCCAGTTTCTATAAAAAGTGTGTCATAACATCGGTACCAAAGATTTTTTGAAGGTATGGAATCTTTAGGAATATAAAAACTGTTTTCAGGAACTTCCTGTTCTGTGACTCAGGTAAAGCGGTATGTAGGGCGGTGACACCAGCGTTCGACAGAAACTAGAGATCGACACTTTAAAACTAGTTGCCCGCTAAAACTAGTGGACCGCTAAAACTAGTGGCCCGCTAAAACTAGTGGCCTGCTAAAACTTCTGGCCCGCTAAAACTAGTGGCCTGCTAAAACTAGTAGCCCGCTCGCGCTGGCTTCAGTATCCATCCGTAGAACATCCGTATCCTGGGATGGTTTTACAAGTACCTATCAGCTCGTTTTTTTTTGTTTTTTATACAAATAAAAATAAATCAGCCGAATTGGTAGCGCCGTTCTCAAGTGATGCTCTATATGTGGCAATTGATTTTTATTATTACATATAGATAGGAGTCAACATCTCAGAATATTATCTAAAGTTGTTCTGAGGTCAACATATACACCTACTAAATAGCTGTCATCCAGCTAAATTTCAATGAAGTTCCTTGTATAGGTAAAAAAAATTGGCGACTTTTTTTAAGTGAGCTCATTGCCATTTTCAGCGTCACCGGACTTTTTTGAGGTGGCGAGAAACTTAAAAGTTCCTCAAGCCGTGTGAAACAAAGCACCGTCAGAGAAGATAATTGCATCACACACTAGTGCGTGTCTCCGTCTCCATCCCTACTAGATACTCCGATGGTTTTTTTTAGCGACGTAAAACTAGTGTCGTGCGCTGGTGGCTACGACGATACTAAGCATTTCAAACTGTAAAGTAAAATTACCAACACGTCTACCAGAACGGCACATGATGCCTTTAAGGGATTTCTCGAGTTTTGCTCAATAAGCTTTCTCGCGACACCACACCAACACATTGTCCTTAGGTATATCCTGGTGTTTGTCTGCTGGTCTCAAGTGCTTGTAATTGCTAGTTCCTTGTTTAAAGCTCTTTAACCAACCTGCTACTAATGAATGGCTTGACCAAGATCTACACTTGTAATCATAAGAAATAGGTACATACTTACCTTTTTAGTTACTCAGTGGTTACATATATTTACTTTTCTTCTTTTTTTCAACTTAATTAATTGTTTTAATTAAATAATTTACGAGTTGTCTAAATCACATATCTACTTTGGCATATAGTCAAAATTGTTAAATAAAGAGTTTGATCACACCCTGATTTAAACTAAAACTTAAGTGAAGCGGAACATATTTTTTAACAATTTTTTTTTGCAATATGCTTACACGCACAGCGCACACGCACACGCTTTAGCGCACGCTTATACCGAAATATTTTGTAAGAGACAGCATAATGGTACTTAAATCTAAGCTATGTTTAGCTTCGAGACTTAAACTGATGTGAACGCGAAAGTTTGCTTTTTGCAAGAATTGTCAATTACTAGGAACAAGCTAACCTCCATAGACAAGGACGTGCCTGACTGACGTGTCTGCTGTCATTGCTGTCAAGCTTTTGAATGACATTTGCGGTTGCTGTGGTGGTGGTTGAATGCCACCGTGGAAATTACGAATTTCTTTTTACCATTATCCTAAATCAAAACGGTGACAAAATGTACTCGGTTTTAACGAGAGGAAACGCTATATTAACTTATACGTTAAGTGTTCTGGCATGTCTCACATTTCTGTGTTTTCTCTCCACAATAACAGTGGATTACAGAACCGCCGCACAAATGAACACTGTAAAAGTAGTAGTGTAAGTTTCTGGACATTTACAAAAGTATGTCTACAATAAGAAGCATTTTAGTAACTCAATAATTTAATAATTTCAGTAAAAATGTACCAGATTATGGAGCGTCGCGTGAGCGGAACGATCTTGGATTTTTGACGTTCGATCTGAAGACTGACCTATCACACCTTTTCAACTGGAATGTAAAGCAGTTGTTCTTGTATCTCACTGCAGAATACATCACCCCAAACAATGAGTTAAACCAGGTTGTGCTATGGGACAAAATAATCCTGAGGGGTGAAAATGCATTATTAGACTTTAAAAATATGAACACCAAGTACTATTTCTGGGATGATGGCAATGGTCTTAAGTGAGTTTTATTAGTTTAATATTTATATTTTGAGAACACATTTTAGGTTGTCATCTATTTGTGCTATACCTTTCCTGATTTATTTTGCCATTATTTAACATGAAATTGTAACAAAGATATTTTTGGCAGACCAAGCTTGCAAAACCCTTCGTTGCTGAGTGCTTACATGTAAGCGCCAAACAATTAAAATTCTATTGTGTCTGGTATTTACGGCCAATGATGGGTTAACGCTGGTTTCCTGTTTATATGGAAATTCATGATTTTGATATAACTGATATGCTGACTCGGCTTTCGGCCTAGGTCCTATGTGTCAGAATGACCGGAGTATCATAATGTCCAGTTCTACAAAATTACCAAAGTTTCAAAATGTAGTTGCACAATATTACCTGAGTATCAAAATGTCCAGTTGCACAAAATGACCGGAGTTCAAAATGTCCAGTTGTTCAAAATGTCCAATTCTGGAAATGGAAAAGTTCAAAAATATTTCAATCGCCGTTGGTATTCTATGTTAACAGGAATAGTTTCTAGTGCCTAAGACGAACATCGCACAACTAATAGTTTGGAAGGGTAAATTCTAGAATTCCAAAGACGCCAAACATATTCCTTTTTTTGCTTACTAAAGGAATCCATACATTATGATTAGAAAATAATGAATGTTTTATTTAAACCACTGAAAAAGAACAGAAGAAACCACAACATTTATTTTCAAAAAAAAAATCAGAAAGTATTTATATAAGCTTTAAAACGAAGAATTATCACTTCTAGTTTTTAAGGAAAATTGTGTATTTTAAGCTTATTTTATAAATGTCATGAAGTATAGGGACATTGCTTTTTGTGAACAAACAATTTTTTATCAATAAGTTATACTGAGAGAGCGTCTTTTTAAGTTTCATTGTCTTGTCTCAATCCTGCTCGTGGAAATTTTTTCAACATTGTGTTTTTGTAATTTGTTTCACAACAAAATTTGCGTTAAAATTTTATAAACAAAACAAAAACATTTTATAAAACATTATTTTACATTATATTACCTAGACATTTTAAAACCGGTCATATTGTAGAACTGGACATTTCAATACCTAGACATTTTATAACCGGTCATATTGTAGAACTGGACATTTTGATACTCTGGACATTTCAATACCTAGACATTTTAACAAAAATCAGTTGTTGAATATAAATAATTTAAACTTGTTTAATTGTTTATTTTTTTATTAAATTTGTTATGTGCCCTATTAAATTATTTCCAATTTCATTTTCCAGAGCTCACAACAATGTCACACTTACATTATCCTGGAACATCATACCAAATGCTGGTCTTCTACCCAATATTCAAGCCCTCGGCCAACATGCGTTCAAGTTCCCCACAGAGTACACTCAGACGAAGGTATGATCCGAGAGGATCATGTATGACTATGTGGTTTAGTTGAGATTGAGATGTTTTCTAGTAAGATGTGGAATTATACCGCTTTATTCAAACTAGACTTTTATTTTTTACCACCTTTGTAATACATACATGTATGTGAGATTGAGAAAGAAATACACAACACAAACAAGACAATGACATACTCGGCTAAAGGAATTTACTCATACTTGTTGACACATTTCTGAATACAATAAGTTTATAGCAGCCAACGTAAATTTCGATGTGTCTAAAACATTGTCTCAATAGATTCATTATTAAATATTATAATTCATAAAAGTAATAGTAGTCATATTAATCTATAAATCTATGCCTGAAATTTTAATCTTGTATTTACAACCATATACCTTTTCTTTCCTATTAGCATGGACTAATAATAGCCAGCCAGCTTAAATCACCACATACAGACAAATTGGTCCATCAAAACAATGTGTATCAACACCTTGTCATGTAGAAACGCTACTTTAATATAAAATAAAAAAACTGTCTTTTGTGTATTGTATATTTATCAATTACATATTAAACATTTATCTTTTGCTTTACATGTGTTGTTCTACAGCAGAAAAATCTTTTATTTTCTATATCTGTAATTCTAAAAATAATAATTATAAGATATTTTTGTAACTTTAAATTACCAAAAATTATCGACATTATTGGCATACTATCTTTTGTAACCTGTCACAAGTTTCAGCAATAAATTCCACTCATCTTTTTGTAGATTTCAACTATGTGTGCGAAATACTGCATTTGATTTTTACATTGGCATAATAACTAGGTACAGTAATTTTATACTATTACATCCACTTTTTATAAAGTTTTTTGCATTTTAATATTAATGAGTATATAAATGCATGTAGACTAAAGAAGCAAATCTGATCTCTAAGTTTAATGATTCAATTACTATCTTAACATTTTCATAAGCCATAATACATTTTTATGAGGTAAAGGTATTTTACAATCAATTTCTATATTAACGTATGAAACACATTAGAAAAAATATTTTTAAAATACAAATTACAAACCTTAAACTAAATTAACACTAAAATTAGAATACAAATAAGGTGTAGTTTATTTAATAATAAACGTAACAGTATGTATGTAGTTTATTTAATAATACACTATAATTGATTGATGAAAAGAGAATTATTTGATAAAGAAAATTTAATTTTTAATTAACATATTTAAACTTAAGTTTGATTCACAATACTCTGATTTATAATAGTGCATGATGTCTTGTGCATATAAATATTTAAAAAAGAAGTTAAAATCTCCTAACCGTTAAATTAAATCTATTCTAAATAACAATACAGACTAATATTCATCCAATAATTATTGTGAATAGTTTCGTCACAATTTATAAAAGGCATACAATGATAGAGGCAGTTAAACAACTTCCTTGGATAATAGTATATAAAGTACTTCTCTCCACACATTAATCGTCTGACAGAAATTCTGGTAAGACTATCCTCAATAAAAAGTGGTGAAACCAACCCTTTGGTCGCTTTCAAACAAGACGGTTTTGTATCGCTTAAAATATTGTACTATAATCGTCGCAATCACTGTCATCCAGTTTATGACCTAAGGGTTAGTTTCCACACGGCTGTAGACCGACATTAACAGATTATTTTAAATGTGACCTGAAACTGTTTATGTCGGACACTAGCCAATGTGTAGCCGGAGTCGGCATTTTGTTTTAACATTTCACAACTGGGATGCGCTTAATCTCCACTTCACCTGCATAAAGCCGAAGGTAGAAGCCACTAGTCTGTGGTAAAAGCGCAATTCACGGGCTCTTATCTCTGTCTGAACTCAACTCAACAATGGAAACATTAAAATTATTACCAACCAAACCAAATACAATATGTCATTAGTATCCCCCGTTGGAAATCGAACCAAAGAACTAAACGTTTGACACCAGTGATGTAACGACTACACCAATGCAGCTGCTGCAGTCCTTAAAACTTTTTAATTTTAGAAATATTTTTTCCACCTTGTCTCACAAGATAGGGACGGCTATTTTTATATAAAATAATAATGTGTCAGAATTTCCAAAACATTTTAACATTGGTTCACTTATATACATGTAACAGTATAATTTTATTTAATATTGCTTGCATGCCTCGGGCATAAATATGTTGTTATTTATGAAGTTCGCTACAAAACAGCTACTATTCTCTACAGTTGTTACTAACATCCAAAGCTGACCCCACTACATCGCATGAAAAAATATTACATATTCTAGTTAGAACTAACCCATCGCCGTCTTCGTGGTACTTAGAGCAGATGATTCGCAGATTGAATCATAGCAAAAATTTTCTAAACTACAGTTTAACAACACTATATAAATATATTTATTTTTAATATAAAAGCAAATACAGTACAGAAAATGACCTTTTATTATGAATTGACTAGTACTTTGTGATAGGGTGTTTTTCAATGATATGATTCGTGAATCTGATTCTGTCTTCAATACCTCCTATTACAGTTTATGGGTCCCCAAAAGTACCGCACTTACAAAATAACAATTTTAATAAATCTAGATCAAATTCGAGTATATTATCTACATAATTACTGACACTAAGAAAATTATTTTACTAAGATTTAATTAAAACAACAATGTGGTACACGAGTATTATATATATATATATATATATATCAAAACTGAAATCATTAATGAGCAAAAGTATACAGTTACAAATTAACCTACTGGAAAGGTGAACTACTCTATAATAATTATTATTAATAATTAAGTGAAAGACATGGATCTAATATAATGCCCTGTAGCATGCTAATAGAGCCCATGTCCACAAAATATTTACTCGAAAGGCAATCAAAATCAAACTTCCGTAACTAAAAGCTCACACTAAAGATCACAGTTTCTGCCACATCAAGTGATTTGGTTTCACATAGTTCATTACTAATAAACTATGGCCGAACGTGATACACTTCATCATTACAAGATATCAATGTTAGTTCTAATTTAAAATGTCATATTTAGATTACATACTTATATAAATCGTATTATTCAATTTTCAATACAACCGATAATGAAATAAAAGATCTCAATTTTCATATAGGCTATGTTGTAATTTCGCTGTATACTGTCACAATTGCATTTTCATTTACAAAACGTGAAACATGAAAGGCGCACTGTCAAAAGACCTAACATCCAAAAACTGTGAAAAGTTGTATACTGGAACGGTGTCTGTCTATGTACGAACACGTCAGCCGCACACACGACGTCGCGACTGGGGACAGGTAGGCAGGTGAGGAGAAGGGTAGTGTCGAATGTGCCGCGGGGTGCCGAATGGTCTACCGACAGTGCCGCGCGGCTCACAGGCGGCAGGGCTCCACCGCGGGCCGTCACGCGCCCGGCAGCGGCGGCCCGTCCGTCTGTACATCCTTGTCCTCGGTGGGCGGGGCGCACGCACGATCCGAACCGTACCGCCTCGACAGATCCAGCATCTCCCTCAAACCCTGTAACATTTTAATACTTTGATTAAACCCTGTGTCACAAAAGAGTGTGATTTATTTATTATAATGATTACGCTGCTCAAAGTCACCAGAGAAAAATTAGAAACTGAAAATCCGTCTCAATTATTATTTCTTGTGGGGACGTCGCCAGCCGAACGGACGATCCACCCGCGCTCTCTGCGGGCCACTTAATCCTTTTCCCCGAAATCCTTCTCAATTAAATGTGCCTTAATATTTTTAAAAATTGAACATTATTATATTTCAGTATTCTTTTATTCTTGGTAAAGTTATTAAGACAGCGGTCTCCATGACTGCACATATACAAATACGATGATAACATTCAAGGATGGCTGCAGCCGGAAGTCTCGGATGAGGATGATTTACCGGACGAGGTCTATAGCGATGTGGAAGCTGTTATATGTTATATTTTGAGTTGACAGATCAAAGATTTGCCACCTACTAATGATGTAGAAAAACTTGGAAGTTTGCAAAACATGTTCCATTTGTAGTTCTAAAAGAAAAGGAAGGAATATATTTTATTACTAGCTGCCCCCGGCGGACTTCATACCGCTTTGACAGTTTCCATGACAACACTACAAACAAATCATTTTGTATTGGAAAAATTTCAAAAATCAAAAAAAATTTAGGGGTGGACCACCTTTAACATTTAGGGGGATGGAAAATAGATGTTGGCCGATTCTCATAGATACCGGATAAGCACAAAAAATTTCATCAAAATCGGTCAAGCCGTTTCGGAGGAGTATGGCAACGAAAACTGTGACACGAGAATTTTATATCCTACTAATATTATAAACGCGAAAGTTTGTAAGTATGAATGGATGGATCTTTGTTACTCTTTCACGTAAAAACTACACAATGAATTTTGATGAAATTCGGCATACAGATAGTTTATAACCTGGATTAACACATAGGATAGTTTTTATCCCGATATTCTCACGGGAATTAATGGAAACTGTCAAAGCGGTACGAAGTCCGCCGGGTCCACTAGTATTAGATATTTTTGATGTTCACACGCCTGCACATCAACCTATCCAAAACTGACAAATTTCTTCAATACATTGTCAACCTTAAGCCATAAACATAAAGTTCAAAGTCTATTGAGGAAATTTGACAGTTTGTGGTAGGTTGACGTGCAGGCATCTGTACTAAGTACTAATTTGCCTGTAATGTGTAAAAAAGTGCTGTAAGACTTTTTTGTAAATGTGATGGTGTTTGTGTTATTTTGTGGTTCTAACACAAAAGTTTCAAGTATAAACAAGTACTTTATTTTAGTCAGTTGTTATATTATTACTATAGATTCCAAATAAAAAGCTATTAACTATCAGCGGTCACCATGACCGCAAGTAGGTGGTTAAGGGACTGAAATAGGTAGTAGATGGTAAGAGATAAAATCTAGTGAGTTTCAGTTATTTTACCTATTGGGTAGGCCCAAAACAAAAGTTATGCTGACAAGTAAATGACAATCATACCTTATTCTCAGTAATGAGCCTTTGGTACAGTTCTTCCACTTTCCTGGAATCTCCATTTTCATCCATATTGACAGCTTTGTACATAATACTTGTCATCTCATTTATTCTTTCAGCTTGCTGACGGATCAGCTGAAATTAAACAACACACTTTAATATAAAATTATAAATTATATATAGGTAATTTTACCTTTTTTTATTAAAACAAATTACTTGTTTAAATGTATAAAAGACAACAGAAAAGACTTCTAAAACTAAACTATGAAAGCGATCATGTATGGCAAGTACCTACTTACTAAAATAAAATGTCTTTCTAACATGAAAGCATAACAACCTGCATTTTATTGGAAACTAGAATATAAGAATTCATTAACAATTAATACGCTAGTATCTAGTAAAACAATAACTTCCAGGAAACTAAAAGAGTAGGTACCCTAATCTAAAACTATAAATAAATAGCTAATAGGTACCGTTTATTGTACAAATTTAAAAATTTACAACACAATACCTCTTGCTGCTTTTCATTAATAGCAGCTGTAAAATCTATCCTTGATTCCCATATTCTTTTTTCAGTATGCTGACGATACTTGGACATGATGAGTTCTAGAGCACGCCTGTGGTCTTCCAATGCTGCTCTCAGCTCACCATTTTCTCGTTGCACATCCCTCATCAGACGAGATTCTCTTTCTATGCTTGTAATGAGAGCACCTCTAGGTCTTTCCCTTGATGCTTCATTTAATGTGTCCACTTCTTCTTTGTACTGAAAAAACAACAATGATTACTTTGTGTACATTAATACTTTATTACAACAATTTAAAAGGGAGTACTTAACTTATATTTTATTTTTTTTATCACATTAGTAACCAGACTTCAGATGTGTTGCGATTCTCTTTACCTACCGTCACCTACAAGTCCTCTCACTGCGGCCAAGACACCTTTAGCCGTCAGATATCTGATCAGTCCTACAGACAGTGAGAAAATTCATCCTCATACCTTATTCCTTCCACTTTCTGCTTGTTACCTTAGGTTAACCGGCAAAAGCATCGTTATTAATTTATATGTGTATTTATTAACTTTATGGTTAGGGCTAGGGCTGTAGGGTACTAGGGTATTAACCGTTCTTTCCTTTCTAATATATGTGTAGTGTGTTAGAATAACTATCTCACTATACATTTTGGTATATAGAAACTGTATTGTTTGATTGCATTAATATTGTTAATTACTAAGTTAAAAAGTAGCCTACGGCGCAAGCAATGACGTCGACCCGAGCTCCGCAATGACATGATAGTACAAACAAACACAATTTCGCATTTACATAGTATTATGATGAGACCAAAACGTAAAAACCTGCTTATCATTTTCTAGCACAACAAAGGTCACAATATCCAAATAAACAGATACAAACACAAAAATATGAAGTTTACAGGTAGGTGACGTATTTATACCAATAGAAAGTAAATAAGAGCTGTAGTAGCGGTACTTCATTCTCATGTCAAGTAGACCCGAAAATAATTTTGTAATCAATTCGGTTTACCTGTTTCATAGTATGTATTTGTCTGTACGCTGTTTGAGTCTCTGTCAATAATGCATCCGCCTCGGTCTCTCGTTCTTTAAGACGACTTGCGAGTCTTTTAGCATCCAAAATTATTTGCTGTATGGTCAGTGACATCTGAAAAAGCAAGCAATGTGAAATACACTGAAATCGGAAAGCGTACCGTATTTCTAGATATAACTACACAAACCCTGGTTTCCACAAAAAAGAGTTAGTTGAGTAACGTATCATCTAAGTAATTTCACACAATGTGTAGAGCAAAACAAAATTTTACTGAAATCCAATCCAAACGACGCACATCAGCTGTTTCACGAATAGAGAAGGGCAGCCATTAGCTTTCTTTAGTTCTTTTCAAAATTGGCCCACAATACAACCTACCAAATTCAATTGTTAATCCTAAGATTTTTTACTTTTAGCAGCATGAAAACAACGAGTATAATTTTACTAAAGAAAGAAAGAGATAGAATGTAGTAGTAAATGTACCAGCGTAACTTCTTAATTGATGCGGTTTATAGCAATGACATGACCTTGATGGTTTGTCTATGGGTGCTTCTGTTCCAGAATATTTGTCTTAGCTTCTACCTTTTATATTTTTGTTATATTTTGATTAACAGAATCTTGTCGTAAAAAAAGGAATAATGAAATAAAACATAAGCACATCGTCTGTCGCTTCTACTTCTGATCCCCCTATGAAATCTGCATACATACCTACCTTAAGTAACCTTACACTTTCAAGTCACACATGAATATGAAAGCTAAAAAAACAGAAACAGTTTCTAAGAGTTTAGTTTTAAGTTGTTTAATTATCTTTGTAAATATTTTAATGAATTAATTAATATTAAAAAATAAAACAGAAGGGAATATAGGTAATCCTTAATTATTCATTAAGATCTGGCTATATGGGCTAGATTCCTTTGTATTTCTCTAACAAAGTAAATAGATTAAAAAAGTTTAAAGAAAGTGTTGAGGTTTTAGCGGGAAAGCGAAAACCTGTCAAAGTTATTTTCCTGGGCCCAGCACAGCAGTAGGACTGGTAGGTAGGACGTTATCAGGCTGATGATGGTGATGATGATGATGATATTTGTGTTTTTAAAATAATGGTGTGGTGAAGCATATTCAAGATAAAAACGAATTTCAATTCATCGGTCACCGGTATTTGACCTTTAAATAACGGTATCAATATATAAGTGTTTTTTATATATTTTAGCGTTTTATTAACGCTTAAATATACTTAAGTAAAATTTAAACACTGAAAAAAGACGACAACCTCAGGCGGGAATCGAACCACGCACCTTCCGCATTCCGGGCGGCTGCCTTAACCACTTGGCTACCGAGGTCTGGCTTTCACCCGTCGAAATTTTTCAGTGCTTGATGCTTATGTTTTTTAGTCAACATTGCTTCATCAATCTTAGAAGTTTTCACCTCTGAGATCCGAAAGAAATATTTTTACAAATATTTGAACATTCGGTTAAGATGAAGCTGCGTTATAGATAAGTGTTTTTTATATATTTTAGCGTTTTATTAACGCTTAAATATACTTAAGTAAAATTTAAACACTGAAAAAAGACGACAACCTCAGGCGGGAATCGAACCACGCACCTTCCGCATTCCGGGCGGCTGCCTTAACCACTTGGCTACCGAGGTCTGGCTTTCACCCGTCGAAATTTTTCAGTGCTTGATGCTTATGTTTTTTAGTCAACATTGCTTCATCAATCTTAGAAGTTTTCACCTCTGAGATCCGAAAGAAATATTTTTACAAATATTTGAACATTCGGTTAAGATGAAGCTGCGTTATAGATAAGTGTTTTTTATATATTTTAGCGTTTTATTAACGCTTAAATATACTTAAGTAAAATTTAAACACTGAAAAAAGACGACAACCTCAGGCGGGAATCGAACCACGCACCTTCCGCATTCCGGGCGGCTAAAAAACATAAGCATCAAGCACTGAAAAATTTCGACGGGTGAAAGCCAGACCTCGGTAGCCAAGTGGTTAAGGCAGCCGCCCGGAATGCGGAAGGTGCGTGGTTCGATTCCCGCCTGAGGTTGTCGTCTTTTTTTCAGTGTTTAAATTTTACTTAAGTATATTTAAGCGTTAATAAAACGCTAAAATATATAAAAAACACTTATCTATAACGCAGCTTCATCTTAACCGAATGTTCAAATATTTGTAAAAATATTTCTTTCGGATCTCAGAGGTGAAAACTTCTAAGATTGATGAAGCAATGTTGACTAAAAAACATAAGCATCAAGCACTGAAAAATTTCGACGGGTGAAAGCCAGACCTCGGTAGCCAAGTGGTTAAGGCAGCCGCCCGGAATGCGGAAGGTGCGTGGTTCGATTCCCGCCTGAGGTTGTCGTCTTTTTTCAGTGTTTAAATTTTACTTAAGTATATTTAAGCGTTAATAAAACGCTAAAATATATAAAAAACACTTATCTATAACGCAGCTTCATCTTAACCGAATGTTCAAATATTTGTAAAAATATTTCTTTCGGATCTCAGAGGTGAAAACTTCTAAGATTGATGAAGCAATGTTGACTAAAAAACATAAGCATCAAGCACTGAAAAATTTCGACGGGTGAAAGCCAGACCTCGGTAGCCAAGTGGTTAAGGCAGCCGCCCGGAATGCGGAAGGTGCGTGGTTCGATTCCCGCCTGAGGTTGTCGTCTTTTTTCAGTGTTTAAATTTTACTTAGGTATCAATATAGCGCTATTTAAAGGTAAAATACCGGTATTCGTTAAGGTACCGATACAGAGAAATCGTATGAAAAATACCGGTATTTACCGTTATTTTTGGTACCGGTATCAAGCCCAGGGGCCAGGGCCGTGAAAGACACTTGTAGGCACAGTTACGAGCATTAAAATGTAAACAATGAAACTAGACTAAAGTGCATACATGTAAATGCTCTCGACTATACGTAAAATCACGTTCTTCTCAGGTAATTATTTAAAGGAATTGATAATGGTGCTTACGGTTACTTTGCAATTTATTTACCACTAGCTTTAGTTCGAAGCTTTACCCGTGTGAAATGCTACAGAATTTGGTCGACTACCTTGGTATGATATGGATCAATAAATAGACCAATGATAACTTCCAATAATTTAATAATTTGATGCTGTTAATAAAAAGGTCTCCACAGGGCTTACAAAGCAGTTGTTTATTTTTATTAAAAATATACCTACAAGGAAGCGATAGCGTAGATCTGTATGAAACAGATATCTTTTGATTTCATTACCATAATTTAGCTATTCAATCAAATAAAAGTGTCATCTATTTTACAAGATATGCCACGAAATTAAAAAAACATTTGAAACTACTATAAACTTACATAACTACTAAGTACCCATCTAGGTACAACTTAGTAGGTATTCATCTAATAACATACATATAAATTTGATCTTAAAATTTGGCTTTAGGTTGGATAATGCCTTTGTTAAAGACGGATATACATACAATGTTAGGTAATCTCTGGAGAATTTGTTTTAGGAAAACTTACTAAGATATAAAAAAAACATTGATACAACGAATCGACCTGGATATTAGTACTACGTAAATGACCAAAGAATAAATACATTGTGCCTTTGAGAATTAAGAAAACCATCTTAAAATGTATACTTAAATAAAAATAAAATAAATAAAATTCGTTTATTCATTGCCACACAAAGTACCTACAAAAAAATTATAAATAACGTTAAACTAGTATTACATACATTTTATTGCAAACATATTATACCTATGCCTATAAAATTCAGAAGTGTTGACACAAATTGATGCTCGGGCCACGATAGCCTAATTTGGTAGGGCGCTTGACCTAAATTGTCAAAAAAGAGGGCTCAGATTGCATGTGCTGAAAAGATTTCAACACTTTTCTGAATTCGAAATAATGTAATTTGAAGATTTTCATTGCATTGTTTTACTTTTAGGTACCTACATAAGATTTCTTGTTTGTCTAAAGACCTATATAAAATTTAGCTAGATTCTAATACGATTAAAAATGCATAAAGGTAATTCTATGCCTCCTAACCTAAGTTTTGCGTGAGGAAAATTAAACCATGTAGGTAACTGTAGATATATCAAGTCTTGGTTCATAATTATTGGTAGGTATTATAGTTTAGGTTAGACACCAAGAATTTAGGTGTTTTTACTAAACTTAGGTGTTTATACTTGATTGACTATCGAGATTTTGCTTGACAAGGAACTCTCTGATGAGTTTGTTGACTTTCTCCGGTTCCTCCTGCTGCATGAAATGGCCGCAGTTTTCTATAATTTTCGTTTCGATATTGTTGTACTCCTTCTTCATCACGTCCAGGACAGACATCTCGATATATCTATCGTCACCACCGTAGATCACAAGCATGGGAACGTTTCCTTTGCTTTGCTTCTTTGGTAAGTCCAATGCGAGGTTAGCCCGATAGTAGTTCACGGGAGGTGTGAAGGCAGCTAGAAGGTATATATTGTATATTAACGATAACAGAATGTATATTGAGATAAGTATAACTTTATAAATTATCGTGGTCAGTAACGTTAAAATAATTATTTAACGGGATAATTCGACAACAAGAAACTTTGTTATAATCAATGATATATAATTTATATACTTAATAACATTGGTTATAATACTAAGACCCTGCTTTTATAGGTTATAAAAGCGGGGCCTTAGATTATGTACACGTCAATTTAAGAGTGGGGGGAGTACCTACTCATCGTAGCGAAAAACAGTTGTTTTTTGGAATCTAAGTTGTTTCAAAATCACTACTATTTATAATAATTATAATCTTTAAACCGTAAAGAAGTATCTAATGACAGTTCTAGATGTCTACTTTTATTCAAAATGCATATTAAGAATGAAGATTACGTCAAAAATTTTTAAATATTTAACTAAATAACAAAACGGTTTAAAAAAAAGTGCTACCATAGTGCTACCTACCAGGAAAGGAAAACCTCAGCAGGCCCCACAAAACAAAAGATTTCTGAATAAAGCCCTCTTTTTTGTTTTTACTTACATTGTTTTCCAAACCAGTACTTGTAACACTCTATGTCTTCAGCAGTGATTGTGTCTTTACCAGGTACCAACATAGCATCGTCGAAAATAGAAATGTTGTTCAAAGGCAGAATCCATTCGGGCAGGCCTGGACACCGGTACATATAGATGTACCTGCAATAAAATAGCCTGGATTACCTTTCTTTATTTCACCTCAAAAATCCGGAACTGGTACACATGATGTGACGACTTAAATATTGTAACAATTGAGTTGCGTGTTAGTCTTTTTCTTTCTTTCTTTTAGTTGATGGCTTCGTGCGATTAGCACATTTAGCCAGTATCAAAGTAATTTTTCTTACAAGTAATACATAAATATACAATATTTCCTTCCAGTCAGTATGATGATGATGAATGATAATAAAAATGAAAAGTGAGAAATGATATACCCCCCAACCCCTCGAGTATCTCAGTAAAGATGTGGGGCTTTACTAAGCCCTCACGCAGACTTCTTGAAAGAATTTGAAAAGTGACGTTACACTGTTTTGTTTCATTTGCCAACACTCATGCACACTCACGAACACTTAACGGTTAATAATCCACCATTATTTCACATTAATATTCGACATAACACAAATTTTAGAAAATAAAACAAAACCGCAGACATGACTCTTCACTTTCCCGCCAAGAAGTCCTGCGTGTTAGTCTCTTATTGAGAATAATTAAAATTTAAACAACAGGTCGATTACGTACATACATCGGATGACTTTTTTATCGTCAAGGTAATTTTACACGGTGTATTTCGTTGCGTAATGTCTCGAACGTCACGGCGTATTTTAGTTTTTTGGTTATTACTCATTCATTTTTAAAGTTAGATTAAGGGGTTGGTATATATACCCCCCGTATATCATTTCTCACTTTCCATTTCTATTATCATTCATCGTCATCATATAGGAAGGAAATATTTTTTATTATGTATTATGTATACATGTAAGAAAAAATACTTTTTCATTGAAAAGCTATAAAAAAAAATACACCCGTATCCCTTGATGGACCCCTATAGCAGCGCCACCTACCGGATCCAATTGTAAATCTAAACCATTCTCGAATCCACTTGAACACACAGAAAATTACATCCTAATCGGTCCAGCCGTTTAGAAGGAGTTCAGTAACACACGCACAGTAGATTTATATATTTATAAAGATATAAAGTAAAAGTGGGTAGTGTTGATTAATTTCGGCGAGTTGTTTGAGCCACGATAGCATAGTTGGCAGTGCACCTGACCCGGCATGTCATGGGGTGCGGGTTCGAATCGAGTTTGTGGAACTTTTTCAACACTTTGTCTTTTTTCAAATGGTTTGCTGATTGCCTTATTCGGCATTTTCAGCATCACCGCACTTTATTGGGGGCCGGGCGGCGAGAAATTAAAAGGGTTTTAAAAAATATTAATCGAAACGGGATTGGCATCACGCACGGGTCGTGTCCCCGTTTCCTACTAGAAACTCCGAGGGGTTCGGATTGGATCGGGGTTCAAAGTCGCTGTGAATTAGGTTCACATCGAAGTGACAAAACAAGGATTTCCGTCAGGTCCACTTGCTTATAAATGGGCATGATCAAATATCAGTAAGGTTCTAAGGCAATTTTCCTCTTGGAATGTTGTACTGACACACCTGTACCGCGTCTGCCTAAGCCAAAGAACTCCAACTAAATCGTGGAAGCTTGCAAATGTCTAACCAGTACCAAATAGGGAAGTGAATTGTTTTGGACTACTTGTTAAAAAATTATATTGTGGTTTCTTCCTTCATTAATTATGTTTGTTAGTGTCTTCATTAGTTGAATGAAGTGCGCTTCGGCCTTACCTTCGGCCTTACTTATCGACACTCATCATTCTATTAAAGCCGCAAGCATTTCCCCGGTGGGAAATAAATTAAATTACCAAGATTTCTTCATTTGCTTCGGGTTGGACCAGACTTCCTCGTGCCAGGCCTCTCTGGACATACTAGCCAGCATCACCAGGCAGGACAGCATTTCAGGGTACACGTCACGGAACCTGCAGCCGACGATTCCGCCCCAGTCGTGCGTCACCAGAGTACATTTCTCGCGACCTGTTCAATCACATCCAATGTCATTTCAAACTTTGCTAGAAAATTTATATACATTATCATCATTAGATTTAGCTCATAAACGTCCCTGCTGGTCTAGAACTCGCACCTAGCACATGGTGCCATCTTGCAACGGCCACTGGGACTACCGACAATATTTAATCAGTACAAGTAATCCACCGGCCCACCGAACGGCTAGACTAAATAATTAATTGAAAAGTAATATATCAAAGTCCATTTTTAACACAATATCAGCACAATCAGTGTTGAATTTTATCATATTTTAAGATCGCGGAAGCTTGACTTATCGCTGCAATGAGACAATATTTTCTAATTTTAGATAAGGAATTTTATTTTAACTATCGCAAACTAGACTGATAAACATTTGCTCTGATAGTTTCTTGTCATTGTTTAATCTTTTCGCATGGAAAACAACTTATAGATAAAACATAAAAATATGCATACCGAGCTGGCGAATTAGATCCTTAATATCTTCTATTAAAACATCCAAGTGGTACGCAGCAACGCCCTCGGGGCGCTCGGAGTCACCATAACCCCGCATGTCAACTGCAATACACCTTAAAAATATTGCTGTCATTAGTTTTAAATATTTAAAAGATTTTTAAAGCTTTTGTTCATTCTGTCTTCTTCAAACGTGCATTTGGAATATTTATTAAATATTTTTTGGTGATGAAATTCTGTAGATTATTCCATGATTGTTCTTCTGAGACTCCTTGTAATTATGCCACAGTCTTACAACTCACACTTTACAGTTTCATATTTGTACAGGTATGTGAATCTTTGTTCTTAGATAGAGTTTATCTCTTAAGTGATATATTGAATAAGGGCATAAACTTTTGGAAATAGAAAAAGAGCATGGAGCTTTTAAATAAATTCAAAGGAACCTACTTCACATGCCCCAAATGGTAAAGCGAAGACTGGACAAAACTGGAGAACATATCCCATTGTTTTCGCCTCTTGTTTGGAAAAATAATTCGAGGTTTTAAAAGTAAATTACAAACTCTGTTAAGTTTGTTCTAAATTCGTAACTGCGCTGCATGACTAATAGTAATAGTTACTGTGATTACTTATAGCTTCTAGACATAATCTTTATATATATAGTTTTTGTTACGTGCCAGAAACCTATATGATTCTGAAGATATCAAGCTTCTAAAGTTACTAATATTAAGATACTATAATGAATGTCTATAGAGCAAGAACTTATTAAAGACATTCAAAATACAAATAGCTCAGGTCTCAAATGCTCTAAGGCTCAGGTAGATAACAAATGACAAGATAGCTGGCAAAAGAAAAATTATTATTATGTTCCAGCCAGCCATTTATGAGAAGAGAGAAGAGCGTAAACTTCATGAGTGTAAACTTCATTGAGAAGAGGAATTAAGAAAGTAAGTTAAGCTAATTTCTTTGTAGGTACTAATAATATAAATTATGTGTAAATTATGTGTGCAATTGTGTGTAATGTATGTGATGTTGTTAAATATATAATATATTTTTATATTTTGTACATACTTATTGTTTTAAAAACATGTATAGTTACTTATATTCATAGTTAATAAACGTGCAGAATGAAATTTACATATTTATTCTATATTAGTAATTTAGTTTTTGTAAACTATTTAAATGTAAAGCTGTTGCCAACCCGAATAAATAAAATAAATAAGAAGAATTTCTTTCTTCTCCGAATATCGATCGTCCGAAAATCAAAATCCCTAACGCGTTTGCTATAATGATCACTATCCATAAAGTTAGCGTTTACGAAATTTTATTTTACCTAATCGTCTTTAATTCTAATGCTTTGTGTCATAATATCGGGTGCTATAATAATTAGATATCCTAATTTTTCTTGCTATAAAGTCACATGTCCTAAGTGTTATATTGTATAATGTATGTTGGTCCGAATGGTGGTTTATAATAATATTGTTACTCCGAAAACATATGTTTACAAGTAGGTTTATCTTGCTATGTTATCATCATATAGTTTAATTATTATAAGACTTATTACCAAGAAAAACATTTTATCTAGATACAGTTTCAATTTCATTTGGAATAATTTCATTGCGCATAATATATTGTGCGCTTAATGTAATTTCTTTAGTAGTTTTCACCATAGATTGAACTAAAATGTTGTCTTATAAAGCTAAACAACTGTTGTGTTTCAAAATTCAGTGACAGAAATATATTGCTGCAAAACCGACTCCACGTAGCCTTGTCTGCCCTAAAGGTTAGGTTAGGTTTGTCAGTGATATTATAACTATAATAAGTTTCCTACACTCACACCAATTATCTAGCCCAAGAGAAGCTTCGTTATAAAACTCGTTAAATAGTTACTAGACAACGGATAAACATACTTAGAATACTTAAATACATACTTATTATACATAGAAAACACCCAGACCCGAGACAGTTTAGAAAAACAATAATTTCTAAATTGACCCGACCGGGGATCGAACCCGGGACGTGGAGTCACGTAGCCTTGTCTGCCCTAAAGGTTAGGTTAGGTTTGTCAGTGATACTATAAGTGTTTTTTATATATTTTAGCGTTTTATTAACGCTTAAATATACTTAAGTAAAATTTAAACACTGAAAAAAGACGACAACCTCAGGCGGGAATCGAACCACGCACCTTCCGCATTCCGGGCGGCTGCCTTAACCACTTGGCTACCGAGGTCTGGCTTTCACCCGTCGAAATTTTTCAGTGCTTGATGCTTATGTTTTTTAGTCAACATTGCTTCATCAATCTTAGAAGTTTTCACCTCTGAGATCCGAAAGAAATATTTTTACAAATATTTGAACATTCGGTTAAGATGAAGCTGCGTTATAGATAAGTGTTTTTTATATATTTTAGCGTTTTATTAACGCTTAAATATACTTAAGTAAAATTTAAACACTGAAAAAAGACGACAACCTCAGGCGGGAATCGAACCACGCACCTTCCGCATTCCGGGCGGCTGCCTTAACCACTTGGCTACCGAGGTCTGGCTTTCACCCGTCGAAATTGTGTGATACTATAACTATAATAACTTTCCTACACTCACACCAATTATCTAGCCCAAGAGAAGCTTCGTTATAAAACTCGTTAAATGGTTACTAGACAACGGATAAACATACTTAGAATACTTAAATACATACTTATTATACATAGAAAACACCCAGACCCGAGACAGTTTAGAAAAACAATAATTTCTAAATTGACCCGACCGGGAATCGAACCCAGGACCTCAAACACACCTCGGGACTCCATGAAAACCGGTGTACAAACCACTCGACCTAGGAGGTCGTCGTATTATACATATGTATACAAGTGATTAATTTATTACTTTGATAAATTTTGCTTAATAAATAGTTTGGCGGCGTCACCTACCGCATACGCCGCACATAATCGACACGAAGCAAACACCTTCTCAACCATGTCAACAGATGGCGCCACAAACGCATACCAACGACGTCGCCATACTACGACGATAAATTGTATGGAAAGCCTGCATCGCGGTAGTGAAGTTTCACCATCTCCTTCGCTATATATAGCACCTCCAACTAACATCCATCGGACCTCGGTCCCCGAGCTATACCACCCAGCTCGGAGGAAGATCTTCCCTTTGTCTTTCCTCATTGTGGCGCACCATTCTACCACAATCTTCCTACAATAGTATACAAGTATTGTATTTATCAAATCTTCTATAATAAATATTTTAATTGCTTATCTTCAGATGAATCTTGTTGAAATTATCACGTGTGTACCACCTTACCGCTCGACCACGACTACAGACGTCTTGCGACGCGGCAAACGGATTTCTAGCTAATTGCGTTTTTTTTATCATTGCTGACTATGACTGCCATTTTTTTTTTTTTTTTTTGAGAGAGATTGCTGATTGCCGCTGCGGCATTTTCAGCTTCACCGGGCTTTTTTGGGGGCGGCGAGGAACGTAAAGGGTCCCTCGAGCCGTGTGAAACGAATCACCTTCAGAGGTTATCTAGAAGGAACGGCATCGCGCACAAGTGCGCGTCCCCGTGCCCTACTAGATTCTCCGAAGGGTTCGGATCGGATCGGTTGACTGCCATAGTATAACGCGCAATGAACTAGAAACCGTTCTCTCAAAACACTCGTACTCGTGGGAGAGGCCCTAAATACATCCCGCCCCGCGTACCTATCGCAGGCGAGGACTCAGATAAGCGAGTCACATTAGTTATTTACCAATAATCCTTTTTGAAATCAACGATCTGATGCCTCCAGGAGTACCAAAACTCTGGAAAGCCATGCAGTAGCACCATAAGAGGCTTCGAAGGGTCGCCGCTTTCCAAATAGTGCAGCTTTATACCCTGAAAAAAAAAGAAAGTATTAATCTACTATTTTAATCTCATCTTATTGTTGGAATCTGTAGAATTCTGTCGATTGTCACAAAGTTGGCGACTTTATTCAGATATAACGGTCTAACTTGCAATTCTAGGACTGCATTCCAATATCATCTCAAAGAAAAGTTCTATCTCGCAACCAAGAAGTTTGATGTTCTTACTAGAGCATGGCAATCTCCAGTAAAGTACTGACTACTTTATTAAATTGATATCTGGTTTGTTTGTGATCCTTAAAACGTTGTATGTTGTTATTTGTGTATGTTAGGCTTTATGTTAGTAATATAATTACACCTGTACGTTTATTTATTAAAAAATATATAGAGTATGGTGTCATCTTTGGTCCGGAACACCAGTATACCAGCTTGGATTTATTTACTCGGTTCAAAGACGAGCTGTAATATCTTACCTCGATTATGATCCTTAGCTTACTAGAGTCTTGAATTCTTAGGTCATGTTTGTGTCTTATCACGTATTTTACTGAGTGTAATAAAAATAAGTAATGACCACGGCCATGTTGGCCGTCATCGCACTTTCTCATTAACAACAGGAGATATACATCTTAAAAATTAAATGGTCGCTTACAATGTGAGCTTTCAAGAAATTTCTTCACGCAAGCGCTAATGTTGTGGAAGGAGCTCTCGGAGCTCTTTCCGAGAGGCTACAGCAGAGAGATTTTTATAATATTTATTTAGATTTTCTCGTACTCGTCACGTTGTCATGCGGCAAATATCATTATTTCTTTGATTTGTCAAGAAACTACCTATGATATTGTATTACATACTTTCAATAATTAACTTATGTTTAAGTAAAATTTGGTTCTGTATTTTCATTTGTGCAATGAATGCTGTTGAAACATTGTTTAAATAAAAATAAAATAAAGGATTTTTACAGGATTAGCTTGGCAACGCACGAGTAATGGTGCCTCCAGGGCTGCAAACGTCAATTACACAGAACACAGAAAGAGGTTAGAAGTCGTAAGTGGGCGGAACCCGCGCGCCACTCATATGAGCGAACACTCAAATCCAGTCCGTTTCACGATTTGACACTTCTCAGTCGTTCGCGAACTATCGAGCTGTGATTTTGCGGAATATTTACATAAATATGCCTTCTTGTGCTATTTTGACCTGCAGGAAGCAAAGTAAAACATGTAATGTTACACAAAAACTAATAAAAAACCGTATGTATTAATTATGCGTGGACAAATACATAAACTGATGACTTTTGTCAAAAAAAAATAACGTCCCATTGATTATTTAAATGCACAATTTCTTATTTTTCTGGCAACATTGTGCTAATATTGCACAAGACGTAACGGCTAAATATTGACGCATAAAGTAAACTAATCCCTGACTTTAGGTAATAAAGCCTATATTTCAATGTATAGTTTTTTTTACTTAGTTCTTTTTAAAGTTTTCCTATTGTAGTGAGCTACGAATTGCATATCAGCGTTATATGTGGTAACAATGTGAATATACGCTTATTTGTGTGCGAGAGGCGACACTTACTAAATTGTATGCATTATATTTCTATCCTCTTTCTGTGTTCTGTGGTCAATTACTCCACGGAAAAAAAATAAACCACGCTTGTATGTCACCTAAGTGAATTTACGACTTCTTGGCGGGAAAGTGAAGAGTCATGTTTGCGGTTTTGTTTCATTTTCAAAAATTTGTGTTATGTCGAATATTAATGTGAAATAATGGTGTATCATTAACCGTTAAGTGTTCGTAAGTGTGCATGAGTGTTGGCAAATGAAACAAAACAGTGCAACTTTAGTTTTCAAATTCTCTCAAGAAGTCCACCGAGGAATTAGTAAAGCCCCACATCTTTACTGAGATACTCGAGGGGTATATCATTTCTCACTTCTCATTTTTATTATCATTCATCATCATTCAACATCATACTGACTGGAAGGAAATATTGTATATTTATGTATTACTTGTAAGAAAAATTACTTTGACACTGGCTAAATGTGCTAATCAACTAAAAGAAAAAAAAAGTGAATTTACAATGAGTGAGTCTAAAAAAATTTGTGGCAATACAATTTTCCAGAAAGACAATCTCGTTCCTTACAAACACTTTTTGCTTTGTAAAGTACGTCTTGGCGTATTAGCAAGTCATTATACTTAACTGTTATTCGACTTTAGGAAGATGATATAAGATAAGTATGGGCCTATCGTTATTGCAAGTAGGTACACAATGAAGTCATTATGTCATATCTCAGATGACTTTTACCATCCATACTAATGGTACCTACGCGTACGTGCGTGTTCATAACAAAACATTTGCACTCGGCGCATTCTATTCGTGCACAATAATAGTTATTGCGCTGAAACATCACAGGTACATACATAACCCGTTACGCTTTATGAAGCTCTTCCGTGAAATAAACCTTTCTTGTATTACTGTGCGCCTTTGTACTACTAAAGAAAGGGATGTACTCTCTTTGTCGTGATTGTGTTGATCAAAATTAAGTATCCATTTACTGCAATCAATAAAGTAGTAAGAATATTGATTTCCTACACAAAGATCCAGAAACCAGTGATCGACGTTTTTTTTTCTTTAATATTTAAAAAAGTGGTCAGCAACTGATTTTAATATTAAGAAATTGAATAGGTACAGACCACCGCGGCTTCTTAGATGTCGTGTCGCTCCTAAAGATTTAAATGAAAATCTATGTTATTTTTTGGCAACGAAAACTAACACTTGTGCCACGACGATAAGTAGAAGCGCTTGACCTTCATCTTATCTGTTGAAAAGTGTGTCAATAAGGTCAAGGATACAAACGTAATTCATCCGGAATTCCCACTACTGGGTGCTAGTTCAAGTGCGAACCGAAGCCAAAGCCATTATTAAATTACCTTTAGCCGACTAATGCACGGTGTATCAAGCCGAACTCCTCGCCATATCCAGGGTGACTGCGGAGATCCTAAAGAGGGGTGAAGCGAGCTACGGTATTTACAGCGACTCCAGGTGTGCACTGGAAACTGTAACAAACCGTAGCTCGCTCCACCGCTAAGCATCCGATTCGCGGGCAAATCTGCAGAAGGCCTCCACGCAAAACAAACATGTAAGTCTGTTCTGGGTGAGGAACGAGCGTGCGGATGAGCTTGCGAAGGAGGCTGCATCTTCGTCGCGGAGGAAGCCGGACTACGTACAGTGTCCGGTCTCTTTTGCCAAGCGATTCATTCGTGATGAATTGATTGGCGAATGGGCTCAGATACGAGGCGGGAACGACGGCCTCCGTGACGAAGGTGTTCTTCCCAGACGCGGTAGCTGCGTACAGGCTAGTAAGAAAAATTAAGCCAACTGGGATGATAACCCAGGTGATGACGGGACACGGTGGGTTCTCGTACCTGAACCGATTCAAGTGCAAGGATAACCCATCGTACATCTGCGACCCCGAGCAGGAGGAAACTGATCCACATAATTACAGAGTGCCCAGTCCATGAGTCTGAAAGAATGAAGTATGAAAGAAAGATAGGTATGAATGTGAATAAAGATAATATTGCAATGATCGTAAATAATAAACACACAAGATCATCATTTCAATTTTGTACTAGTATTGCGAAAAAAAAAAGTAATTGGAACAAACAAGACATAGCCAAAAACCATGTTTGCACCAGTATAATGAGTATACAGGGATAAACAAAGTATAATAAAAAAAAATAGATATATAAAGTAGTCGAAATTATATAATGATATAGAATAAGTGTAATGTATAATATAAATAAAATAAACGTGATAAGTATAAATGTATTATAAGTGAAAGGTAAAATTGTAATAAGAGTTTAAGATAGAAAATAAATATAGTAAATAAGAAGTAGGGCATGATCATGCCATAAAAATGGAATCGAGAAATCGGAAAATAGGAAGTATATAAGAATGTTTTTTATATATTTTAGCGTTTTATTAACGCTTAAATATACTTAAGTAAAATTTAAACACTGAAAAAAGACGACAACCTCAGGCGGGAATCGAACCACGCACCTTCCGCATTCCGGGCGGCTGCCTTAACCACTTGGCTACCGAGGTCTGGCTTTCACCCGTCGAAATTTTTCAGTGCTTGATGCTTATGTTTTTTAGTCAACATTGCTTCATCAATCTTAGAAGTTTTCACCTCTGAGATCCGAAAGAAATATTTTTACAAATATTTGAACATTCGGTTAAGATGAAGCTGCGTTATAGATAAGTGTTTTTTATATATTTTAGCGTTTTATTAACGCTTAAATATACTTAAGTAAAATTTAAACACTGAAAAAAGACGACAACCTCAGGCGGGAATCGAACCACGCACCTTCCGCATTCCGGGCGGCTGCCTTAACCACTTGGCTACCGAGGTCTGGCTTTCACCCGTCGAAATTTTTCAGTGCTTGATGCTTATGTTTTTTAGTCAACATTGCTTCATCAATCTTAGAAGTTTTCACCTCTGAGATCCGAAAGAAATATTTTTACAAATATTTGAACATTCGGTTAAGATGAAGCTGCGTTATAGATAAGTGTTTTTTATATATTTTATTTAGGAAGGTGCGTGGTTCGATTCCCGCCTGAGGTTGTCGTCTTTTTTCAGTGTTTAAATTTTACTTAAGTATATTTAAGCGTTAATAAAACGCTAAAATATATAAAAAACACTTATCTATAACGCAGCTTCATCTTAACCGAATGTTCAAATATTTGTAAAAATATTTCTTTCGGATCTCAGAGGTGAAAACTTCTAAGATTGATGAAGCAATGTTGACTAAAAAACATAAGCATCAAGCACTGAAAAATTTCGACGGGTGAAAGCCAGACCTCGGTAGCCAAGTGGTTAAGGCAGCCGCCCGGAATGCGGAAGGTGCGTGGTTCGATTCCCGCCTGAGGTTGTCGTCTTTTTTCAGTGTTTAAATTTTACTTATATAAGAATGGCTTAAAAAATAAAGTAGGGCATAAAATATGCAATAAAAATGGTATAGTAATAAGTAGAAATAAGAAAGAGTAGATAGGGCACCAAGCGTGCAAAAAAAAATGTAACAAGTTTTAAAAATAATTATATAGATTTATTATTGGATAGTAGTAGATAGGGCACAATCGTGCCAGGGAAATGTAGGCGTAAAGCCATAAAGAGTTCAGAAAGCCGCATTAGAACGGTATAGATAGATTTAGATATATAATGTCTCCGACACTGACCCACGTCGGGGGACAAGAAAAAAAAACTGCAAGTGCGAGTTTCATTCGCCATTTGATCACGTTAACGAAAACGAGAATTTGTATGGCAAAATGTTCCTCTTTTCGTATGCCGCCAGGAGGCGCTGCTTCAATGGCATACTAATTTTCGTTTTCGTTTTCGTTAACGTAATCGAATGAATACGGATAGTAAACAAAACTCACACTAGGCACCCTGAAGAAACTGTCTATCGTATCTCTTAATAACGGAACACAACTATGCTCCTAACATTGCTGTTATTGCGCCAGGCTTAGATAAGATAGTGTTAGCTTGTCAGGCGACTCAGAACAAGCCTTAATGACATCCAGACCAGGGGCCCGACCGCCTAACCGATTGCTATAGTCTATAGCTTTCGATATTGCTTTCATAGGCGGTACGAAATGACCAGATGACGTCATTAACTATACACTTAGCCAAAGCAATCGGTTAGGCGGTCGGGCCCCAGGAGAGACAATGCCGGCGGCCGTGGTCAGCCCGTGACCACGGCCGGTGTAACTCGGTTGAAGCATCGGTTGTAAAGAAGGTATGATACCTTTTACTTCTTTGTTAACTATGAAAGTTTAAAAGTGTGTTATTAAATCCAACTAATATTATAAACGCGAAAGTTTGTAAGTATGGATGGATGTTTGTTACTCTTTCACGCAAAAACTACTGAATGGATTTTAATGAAACTTTCCTCATATACAGACCATGAACCAGACCAGCATATAGGATACTTTTTTTACAAAACTAAAAATGAGTAGTTTTTCTCCAGCCTATGCAGTAACGCGAACCTAGGTACTAACCAGGTACTTAATTAATTATATACAGCCTCCTTTTTTATCGCCTTCTCACCTTTAAAGCACTTTCATTCAGACTAATCATGAGAATAAATGTACGCCACATTATGTAGGTAGGTACACCTCAGAACAATATGGTTTAGTAATCGTTCTGAGATTTGTACTGACAATAGGGTATTTGATTGCCTTAGCCAGTCTGTGTCGTCATTAAGCCTATACAAACTTGAATGTATAGAATGGATCAAAAAGAATCACTTTTAAATATTTACATCACACATAAAAAGAAAGTTGTTGTTGCACGTAATTCATTTGACAGTAGGCTCGGCTCGACCAAGAAGGTCAAAAATCAGAAACCAGTTATGGGCTTATTTTTTGCATTCGATTTTGGCCTACATTTAACGCCTCGTTGGCTGAATGGCAGAAAGGTCAGCCCGATATCCGAGAGGTCCTGAGTTTAAGGGCAGGTCGGGCAAAGCGTTTCGGATGTTTCGACGTATCTTAAACGAGGGCTTAACTTTTCGCATAATGTCGATTGTCCTAAAGCCGTTTGTCATACATCAATTGGCATAATCATCAAATAGCATAACACTAATGTCAGATAATTTTTCTTTCGCATAACTTTTAAGTAGCATAACTATCTAAAGGCATATTATTATTAAACATAATAAATTAAATCCCTAATTTCATTTGGCATAATATTAGGTAGTCTTAAAATTCTTTAATATAATTTAATGTGTCGTAATTACTGAAATCCCTAATTTTGTATGGCATAAATTATTTAGTCCTAAACATTATTGATTAAATCGAATTATCACCCAGATTCAAATTAGCACACCCTTACTCCACGTGGCCCGAAATTGCCCTACACTAAAGTGCAAGCCCGCGTAAGCGCGGGGGGGGGCGAGGCGGTCCGCGAGCTGAGGAGCAGGTGGTTTGAAAGGTCGCCGCCGCGGCTAAGGCTGGCTGGCGAAGCCGACCAGCAAGCTGAAGCTGCGGTGGTGACCGAAAACCATCTGCGACGAAAAGCTCGCGTGGGACCGCCGGAGTCCCGCAGCGCCGGAGACGTGACAGAAACAATTCCTGCTGCATGCCTAGTGTGATTTCATAGCAAAGTTTTAGAAAACTATATTAGGTAGGTACTCAAGTCACAATTTACAAGGAGCGTTAGCAGTCAAATAATTAAAAATGTATCTTTTTATTCGTTGTGTTTATTATGATTACAACAATTATACTTTTAAAAAAATAAGCGTAATTCTACCATTCCTTGTGATTATTATACTATGCATTCATTATGCTTTAAACAAAATACGATAATACAATATACAATAAACGTTATGCTTAAAATTACGGAGCCATCTTAAACAGTTGTTTCAGTGCCTAAATAGAAGTGTCATCCGCAACATTAATTTAAAAAAATTAAAGTGTCTTAACTCTTTGGTTAGATAGACCCTCTGCCATTACATTAATTGCTGTGCAGAATAAGGAGTTCTAAATGTAGGGCTTCCTGGCATCTAAGCATCTGTATGCGTAGGTATTTCCTGAGAAAGTAACTAATTGTGGGTTGGATGTCTGTAGAGCACAGCTAAATATTTTTAGACTACTAGGTTCGTAGAGCACCCTGATTTTATTATTTATTTTTTACACGATAGATATGTGTTTTGAATTAATAGTAAAAGTGAAATTTGTAAGACAGACCAAAAGCAATAAAATATACCTAACTACCAAACATTTTTGATGCATTGCAGGTTGTTCTTAACATCGTCCACATTTTTGCTCTTGCGTATTATTTATCCATTATATGGAAAATAAATAATAACTATGTGACGACGAAGAATAATCAATATTCTGCTTACGGCATGCATTAAACAATAACTAACTGGTTTATTTTAATGAATTATAAATAAAAATAAAAATAAGCTGAGCTTAGTTATTTTATTTTCTATTATCCAAAACTTTGTTGTGTTAAATGTTACCAACTTTCCTCCTGTTGCTTGCTGAGCTTCTGCTGCATTAGAAAGGTTTTAATTTAAAATTTAAAATGACAACTCAACTCAAACTAAAATGATTTTTATTTTTTTTCATTTATGATATTGTCTACTTTTCGCACTTACAAAGCGTAACGGTTTTTGCGACCTCAAATAGAGGAATGCGTGCAAATCTCGTCGATATAGCCAAGCTTAGATACTCTATTCACAAGCTGCTTGTATAAAAAGATGACAATGCCATTTAAATAATGTCACATTTGTGTAACTCATAGGTATGTATGTACACACACACGCCTGCACATAACCTACCACAAACTGTCAAATTTCCTCAATAGACTTAGAACTTTATGACTAAGTATTATGGTTGAAAATGTATTGAAGAAATTTGACAGTTTTGGATAGGTTGATGTGCAGGTGACCGTACCTTGGCTCTCACTGCCAAAAGCTTAAAGACTTAGAAGTAAACTTATGTTTCTAGTAACATATTTCAAAATGATTTATTTAACCAATATGTCATTGAATCATTCATTCTCGGAACTGGCTTTAAACTCATAAACTTAAATAAGTCAGTTAGGTAGTTTAGATTATAAATTCTCGAATAGTAGAATTCATTCAATACTATCCTACTCTATCAAATATCTGAGAAAAAACCTCACTCACACACAGGAAAATGTATTTATTTTCATTATTACAAAGGTTGCGCAGGTGAATAAAAAAAACACAAACAATAGTAATTTAATCAGCTGGTTGGTACACAGAACAGAAAAAATGCTGTTATAGTGTTGTTTCTGTATTTCGGTAAATAACATGTAAGTAGTTAAATATTGCTCTGTTAAGTTTTAACAAATGGTATTATTTTTACTACATATATAGCATTGTGAATGCAAAAATTAAAATAATAAAAATGGGAATAATTATATAATAGGTACTATTTGTTTCCTAATAAATAAATAAATACCCATTTGAATTGAATTGTTCATTTTATGAAGGCTGGTAAGTTATATTGAAAAATTATCAGCTAAAGGCTAGTTTAGACGTAAGACAAACACGCATTTAGGTATTACATTATAATAATTTACATAATCGAATACGCATAACATCCACTGCCTGAACTGTATTCATGTTCAAACCACGGCAATCTAAGACAGGTAATAGGTACCTGGTCGTGTAATCTGATGTTAAATACCTATATTATTAATAACAATAAAGTCCAAAAAAAAAATTTTTGATTGTCGCTTGTAATTTTGTTATTTATTATTTCAGGTGTGTTATTACGATTCTGGCCGGCAGTCATTTAGATGTTTCACTTTTACGTTTCAGAATACTAAAAGCAAATCGAGATTTATAGCACTTTACTATACTTTGAAATAAAATAAAAATATCTGGTGACTGCGTCGCGTCGTCGTCAAAACCTCGCCATGCCAGCATGATTCTGCCGCAAATTTCACAGCGCACTGTCATATACATATCATATGTAACTATAATAGGTCAGCTCATTCATTCAAACAATACGAGCGGAAACACAACGCCTGTCCATAAACACTCTCAAGATATTTAGTCTGTACTCTCAACTCAATTCTATCTCTACATCGTTGTTAGTATATTTGATTTTTCATCCTCCATTGCTCCGAGACCTCTATCTGGACGTAAATCTTACTTGTATTATGTAAAAGTTTACTAAAGATTGCCTTGTTGAAATGCGAATAGCTAGGCGAACGATTTTAATGGCACAGATAACAAAAGGGTACCTCAAGCTATTTTGCGTAAGAAATAGGTACCTAAGCCTATTTCACGTAACAGCATTATTGTTAGGTTTTTCTCAAGTTTTCCTGCTCTATCGTATTGATAACCGTACCGGCTTCGGCTGTGTGGGCCAATAACGGTGCGTGAGATCACAGATCAGGTACTTGTATTTACGGTTTCTGTGCAAATAAAGGCATAAAACCGATAGTTGATCTGTGTAAATACCACACAGTGACGTGTCTACACGTTATTTTTTCTTAAGGTATAGCTGTGAATGTCGAGGACGACATGAAATATTAAAGAAATATTTGATCCGCCGGATGTTTTTGGGCTTCAGGACTTGGTTAGATTTGAAACTGAATGGTAAAATTTACCTTGTAAAGAAAGGCTTCCGTATTTTGTTCACGCGCAGATCTAAATTGATACAAGCTAACTTCTCAAAAACCAAAACATCACTAGAAAGTAAGGGCCTCGACAGGCAAGACCTCGGAGTGGTTTTAATTAAAAACCACTATTCGATAACCACATTGACGAAATGTTATTCAATGGGACAAAGATGGTGCTTGGTTGGTGGTCTACCTAAAGATTTGAGGTTCTGTTTTTGTCATAATAATTAAACATTTACTGTCAAAATTACATGTTATCTATTATTCTTAATAAGTATTACAGATACTTTATAACACTAAATACAGAATTTCACTTTCTATTTAAATAACGGACGTGAGTCCTGGGTAGAACGAAAACGAGAGTTCGTTTCTTTGGCATTGAAGCAGGGGGGCGATTTTTGAACCGGTAGGTATCTAATTCTCACGCTATGATATTAATTATGAGTGCTCCTTTTTTCTTATTTAACTTTCACTGGTAACTTTTGTCACCAAAAATTGTTGAAGGAACTATAATTATATTAATAATCAAATTGTAAATATCACAAACATTCAAAAATCGTTCCCTAGGTGAAAAACGAGGTTAGTCGCATTTTTGCCATTTATATTCTTGTTTTTGTGATCCAAAAGTGAATCTTAGGTGAGATTAAGGACAAACGCTTCCCGTTGTGGAATAATAATGATAATTGGAATACAACTTATGTCATATACTGAATCGTTGCGATACCTAATTAATAATTCACAGGTAAGACTTTTGAAAATTTTGCGATTCAGTAAATTCAAGTTATAAATAAGAATACGGAACATAACAATGCCGTTAACATTGTTACCTATTATGACGAGAGACTAAGATAAGATACCTAGAAGATAAACTAGCTAAGCCGTGCGAACTTTGTACAAACCATACTTATCAGTGATGAAATCGGGCAAAATACGTAAGGAAGGGAAAGGGACTCAAACCTGGAACAGGTTAGATTCCCTGTAGCTACTCCTGTAAATATTCTCTTGATTTGAGACCAGTGGTTATACTTATAGATGTCAGAGGAATTGGTGAAAACTGCATATAAGTTATTTTTTAAAAATAATATACAGTATTTCGTTCCCGGGAAAATGGAAATTCCATTAATAAAACTCTTCTTTTGATAATAGCTTTCTGTAAATGTATCTATTAGTTATATCAATTTCTATTAAACTTTTATAACGCCAATAATAGCAAAGGATTTCATTTAGGAGCAATCAAATGAACGACGTGACAGACCACATCACATCAATTAACAACCGACAAACAATTTAATTTCTGTTGTATCTGGCTGGGCCCGGGCGGTCAACCTGTTAAGGAAGTACTAAATGTACTTCAACAAAACTGTATAACACTAAAAAAATTATATAACAGATACAGAGTTTTAAGCAGAATATTAAACCATATGAACACAGCATACGTAGATTTTATGAAGTGTGTTACAATGCCTAATACCATAGACATAAAATAAAACTTTAATGAACTTACATTAACTTTAATGTACTTGTGTATCCCATATTTTGCATCGACGAGGCACGCCGGCGGCTCCAGCCTCAATTTCAGGTCGGAGCTAGTGAAAAGACTTTTCACATAAACAACACCTATCATGAATAGCGTTACCAAGGCGTAGTACGCCGTCAATGAATTAACCACAACAAAGCGATATATGAGCGCGAGCTCCATTTTCTTAATATTTAGCTAACCGGCGCGGATTGAAATTATTGACGTGCGTGTAGAAGAGCCCACTGCACGTAGCATACTAACGGCTGGCTCATAGTTCGCAACTGGTTGCTGCAAAAAACTTTTAATATATACGGGCACGTACTACGTGACGTGATTTTACATTGCGTCTCGTCATCCTGTAATAATTAGTATAGCTGTAACAGGAGCATTTTTTTAACGGTACTGTAATTTTATATGTTTACAGGTTTTACCAACGACACGAACGACTTTAAGAAAGTGGAATAAACCCTTTTCGACATGAAATTTTACTGAGTCTTAATTGTTTTTAACGTACAAAATTCGTAGCTGTCTTACTCGTACGTTATGTAAAGTTTTATAAATTATCCGATACAATGAAACATTTTATAAAGTACATATCTTGGCGAGTATCAAATGCAAAAATTAAAAATTAATAGGTGTGCTCGATGACGCTTCGTCCTCGGTTGATGCAGCGGCGGCACAGATTAAGCGGTTCGCGCTTGCGGTTCGCAATCCCGCAAGACACCAACTTTCGCAATGCTTATTCATCAGATGGGTGACCAAATTTATCACAGAGGCGGTTAATACATTTTACTTTTTAATATCTGTCATAATACAAATTATTTCATGAAATACAGTAGGTGTTCGGTTCTCGGGATATAACTAGGGATCCATAGAAATCTTATAATTCTTTGATAGGTATGTTGTAATTTTCTAAATCAATTTCGATAAAAAAAAGGTTTGGAGTAGGTAGTCAAATCCAGAGACTTTAATGAGATGCGGGTTTTTCACAGACCGCATCTTATTAATTTTAAAGAAAAGTGCTAATCAATTTCGATGACACTCTTACAATCTTAATATCTTTTATGGCCTATAATTAAAGTATTGCAGACCCGTAAGGCAACGTTGGTTTTTATAGTGGTTTTCTCTAAATGATTTGTTTATAAATAGAAAAAATATTATAATTTATTTTTATCAATTCAAAAATGAATTGTGTAAGCGACTATGCAAAATTAACGTTTTTCATTGCAAATACTGTCCATGTCTGCAATAGACACTTATTTACTTTATATCAGTATCCTCAAACCAAGGCTATGTTATAAGATAATAAAATAATTAAACAAAGTAAAAGAAATACTTAGATTTATAAAGAATTAGGTAGTTCTTATTCAGTATCTATTCATCAGCCATGTTTTCTTTACGGATATGCTATCGTGTTTTTAATATTAATGTGCCTTAAATAAAATGTTTTTGTTTTGTTTATATAATTTTAACGCAATTTTTTGCGAAACAAATTACAAAAAAACAAATGTTTTTTTAACGCAAAAAAGTTTGCGTTAAAATTATATAAACAAAACAAAAACATTTTATAAATGGCTTGCCTACTTTTTAACTGATCTTAAGTATTTGTAAAAATATTATGATTTGTAAAAAATAAATGACGATAGTTGTTGACATTGAATGGGCGCCTTTGGCTTTCAAAGTAAATAATGTTGAATAATTTCGGCAGGCTGGTTAAAACCACGATATCTCAATTGGGAGAGAACCTGATCCGGTATATCAGAAGGATGCAGGTTCAAATCCTGCTCGTGGAACATTTGTGCCTTAAATAAATAAAATAAAATATCTATCGTTTTGATAGATATTTTATGTATGTATTTAAGTATTTTAAGTATTACAAAAACACAAATGTTGAAAAAAATTCCACGAGCCGGATTCAATCCAAAAGCCAGAAAAATGTTACAGATCGATTGCTTATAAATATTTTGGTAAGCAGCATACAATAAAAACGTCGAATTAAAAAAATAATAAAATAGTCTTTATCTGCCTTTACGAAGAAAAATAAAATAAATACTTTAATTAACTTACATTAACTTTAGCGTACTTGTGTAACCCATATTTTTTATCTGCGAACATCAGCGGCGGTTCCAGCCTTATTTTCAGACTGGAGCTAATGAAAAAACTCTTCACATAATTTACTCCGATTATGAATAGCACTATTAAGCTGTAGTACGCCGTCAATGCATTAACCACAACAAAACGGTACATGAGCGTGGAAAGGTCCATTTTCTTAATATCAATGTACAGTGCACGGATTTGAATTAATGTCAACGCGTGTGTAAGAGCCCGCGCGTAGCATACTAACTGGCTGGCAGCAATCCGCAACTCGCTGCTGCTAAAAACTTTTAATATGTACGGACACGTATTACGTGATGTGATTTTTATACTGCGTCTAATCATCTGGTAATTAGCACAGCAACACCACAAGGAATACTCTGTTCAAATCTAATAAGTAGACTTGTAAAAATTGTCCACCCCCAACGTCTGTTACAAGAACGTAATCCTTACTAATATTATAAAATATGTGAATGTGAGTTTGTTTGTTAAGCTTTCACGCAGAAACTACTCAACCGATCATCATGAAACTTTGTACACATATTCTCAAAGGTATTGAGGAGGAAAGGAATAGGAAGGATATATGACACTATTTATAGATAGGATTTTTATTAAAAGAAATATAAATATTTTATTTTCCAATACAAAATGATTTGTTGTTTGTTTTGTTGTCATGGAAACTGTCAATGCGTTACAAAGTCCGCCGGGTCAGCTAGTATATGAATATTAAAAAAGTACGTTTAAGTGAATACGTCATGCACGTTAAGTATTTTGCGTGCATTACGTACTAATTTGTTCTTCTTCTTGACCTATGTGCAATCATCACCCAATATAAATCTATCATTTAATCTAGACGATATTGTATATTATCTTGTGGTAGTATCTACCTATTAAGACTAATTCTATAAAATGATAATTAAACAATACGTTGACATCATCTGTCGGGTCTGGCAGGAGTTCCTAAAGCGAACCTCTTCGCTAATCGTAGCAGCTTCGTTTAGTCGCCGGCATACATTTGAATCAGCTACAGTGCTTCTATTTTTTTAATGTCTCTCGGCAATCATCGCATTTCCGCATGCAATCCAATATTGATACCCATGTCCATCAATTATTAGATTTAAGTATCATGTGTAATAATTTGAACTCAGGACAACGTACTTTATTCTATTGTTTTTGATCTTCGTGTGAACTACGAGTAGGTATACTTATAGAGCTTTTTTTGTATTTACGTTCTGAGAACCTATTCATAAAAACTATTTAGGTATTATTTAGTTCATCATTGTTTTGTCTCTTTTTCCCAAATTCAAAATGACGTTTGTGTGACGTTGACAAAACAATATTTAACTATTGTTTTCTAAAGTTTACGCGAACACATTGAAATGAAACAACTTTTACGGATCTACTCGCGTTTATTTTACACATTAAATTTAAATAATGTTTATTGGGTTTCGTTTCGAACCCTTTGCAGGGTCCGTGGTCGCAGGGAGACTGAGGTGTTGGTCGTCTCATAATTAGTTAGCTAACTAATATCCGTAAAAGTTGTTTCATTTCAATATTTAACTAAATAATGCATAGATAGTTTTTATGAATAAGGGGGCTAGTATCTAGTCAAACCTAATTTAGGCTTTAAGATACTGTTTAAATTTAAAAAAAGCTGAAAACTATAAATTGTATATTAATTACGTATGTACACAAAAGTATTTCCCCTCATTCTAAAATAACTAATTCTCACCAAAAATATTTTCATGTAAAATGTTAGCAAGACGAATATTATTATTATGTATAGCCATAATAATGGCTTGCACTGTCAAAAAGTTATCAGATCTCATGTAGTCAAGCTTCTAACTAACTCTACACACCCTAGCTCTACAAAGCCCTAATTTCAAAACTTGCTGTTTCACATTGGCATTATTCACTATTCATTACTTTTCTGTTATACAATAGTTCTTGTAGTAATAAGATAGACAGATAATAAGTAAAAGAAGTAGTAGCAACTTTATACTTACTTTATAACTGATAGAAATATGACAAGGGCCAAAACAGAAAGCTTACCAAGATAAATTAACAAATATTATATAATATAACGAGTGTAAGACTTACAGAAGAGAATGACATAGTTAAATCTATATCTATACTATTAATAATAATAGTATCTGTCATTCTCTTCTGTAAGTTTTTTTTGGAATTGGACCTGTAGTTTCAGGTCAGTAGTACTGGTCCAATTCCAAAAAAAAAAGTCACTGATAGAAAGCTACATTACTTGCGGGTAACATAGGCTATATATTTTATTTGAAAAAAGTGTATTTTTAAATCTCAACGCAAAAAAAGTAATATATTATTATATACTGTCCTATGCTAATGAATCAACTAGTCAGTCCAGAGCTGTCATCTAAAATTGATTTTTAAGTACCTAGGTATCTGGCATACAATGTAGTTCTGCATCTCTTAATAATCCATTGGTCATAATAGCCGTAACGCATTTCTCTTGCGAGTTGCAATCGGTTTAATAGCTTAACAATAGACGTAAAACTTTTTGTGATTCTAATTAATTAATTAGTCGGCTCTTGGTGGAGCAACATTCTCAGGAAACACATAAAATTAATTGTGTCTAAGCACCTTTGTGTATTTTTAATTTCTGCATTAACTTACATAGTTATAAACCTACTATGTTGCAATTGCAACGATGTAAATGTTCGTTAAATAAATGAGGTCTTATAATGTCAGAGACATTTTCCTTGTTGCGGTGGAGACTTCTGTTGCGTAGAAAGCAAAAGCCTTCATCGCAGAATTAGGGCACCGTAGCGGATCGTGTTTACGATACCCGGTCATACCCGGTTCAAATACTCTTGTATTGTATTGCTACAATACAACGATTCAACACGCCGCCGCCGGTGTCATGGGAAGTTCTTCATAATGCTTATATATAATATGCAGATTTTCACTTCCTTTTTCCTATCTTGCCTTTCTCTTCTTGGTTGAGGAATCCGAGGAATTATCATCGGGATCGGATATTCTCTTCCGCACTTGAAAATGAAGTGAAGGTTTATTAGCGCTTTTCCGTTTAAGAGTAATAATATTAATTGAGACTTTAACTAAATTGTTTTGTTAATAATTCACGTGTGAGGCTTTTTAATGTTTTACGATTAACTTATAGTAACAATAATTACAGTTAGATAAGGTTCCAAATCAATACATATTTTAAACTGGTACTACGTTGGTGGGCATAAACCTTGGACGAACGAATAAACACAATTAACTAAGAGAACTAGGGTCGGCAAAGCTTGATTTATTAAGTAAGTATCAATTCACTTACACTCACATATAATTTTACTCCTTACCGCATTCCTTATTTCCTACCCCTGTCCCGGAGGGATGACAACCTCGACTCCAAAATTGTCAATCAAAGAAAATAATGGCACATTTTCGAATACAAAATTACCCCAGGAGAGAACTGGCGGAGCCGGAGAATCCCTCCCTGGGCCTTCGGGCTCAGGCTGCTCTAATGCGGCTTGTATCTGCCCCCCCCCCCCCTCCAGGGGCATAAGATTTGCCACTATTTAGTGCCACTATGCGCGTCGAAAAGGTCCCGCAAGGGACGAAATCGCGCCGCGCCTCTACGGGTGCAGGCGCGTTAAAGGCGGACACTACCCCGACACATTCGGGTACCGAATCTGCCTAGCGGACGAGGTAGAAACCGTGGAGGGAAGAGCGTGGCGTCCGGTGCTCCGAGAAAGAGCAGGAAAGAGCAGCCGGGTATAAAACACTCCAAATCATCCCTAGGCGACAGGAGGAGGAGGATATTAGGACAGAGTAAGTTCATATGCGAAGTAGTAGAAGGCAAGCCCGATTAACCATCGGTGCCTTGACAGGGCACTATGCCACAAAACAAACGCTTCACAAAATGCATCTGTCAACAAATAGCTTGTCTAGGGCATGTGGAGAGGAAACGGAGTCAATGCAATGCAACACCTACTGTGTGACTACGACTCACTGGCTAGGAAAATAATGGTACTCCTTGGGTCGGCCTATCCGAAACCGGAGAACTTCAGGCTCTTCGCTCTTAAGGACGTTGCCAAACTTATGGCATCTATCTTTACAGAGCTTCCTCTGAAACGTGAAAGGATGGGGTTCACAAAAGATCCCGATGGGTCGAAGTGTTACTGCGAGAGGGAAACCTAAGCAGACCCCACTAAGATAAGATAAGATAAGATAAGTATTAATTAAACAACATTTAAACGACAAAACATTAAACTTTATTTATAATTAACCCCCAATACATCGTTTAAGTTTGCTTGAATAACATTGTAAAAAATATACTCTAACTGCATGCAGCTTCCTTTTTATTTTACTTAGTAATAATAATACCTCATGATGAAAAAAACCCGAAAATATATTATATGCCTTTCGTCTGTCTAAATAAAATAAGTATTTGTTTCTAAAAACAATTATTCAAAACCTTCATAAAATGTTTTTTTTTGTGAATGCAAACACAACCTACAATCTTCGATAAATAATGTACTAGATTCCTGATGAGCGCTTGAAAACGGAACGCGACGGGGTCACAATGACGTTTGTGGCGATGGCGAAATATTATGTACAAATTTTTTGCAACCTTAATCTTTAAATTTAAGATTTAAGGTTCACAGTAAGCTGAAGTTGTCAACAACTCAAGAATCAATCCTATCCAAGGTTTTTTTAAATTTTGTAATTTGAAATGTATAGGTATGAACAAACAAGACCACTTTCGAAATTCGTTTTTGTTCCGGATCCTTTTACTAGTGCGTTATTGATCGAAGCCTACAATGCACGTTTTACGTTGATTGAAATCAATAATTATTTACAAACAAAAGAGTTAAAAATGTGATGTCATATATTTTTCAACAAATAAAATTTAGACTAGGTACATTATTATTTATCACAATTATGTTAAAAAGTCAAAAGATAATAAAATATAATTAACAAACAATATAGCTATGTAATGATAATCAACTTAATCTACACTACTCAATGTCACATACATAAAGCAACGCAGAACTGTTAATATATTATCGTGTAACGATAACAGTTGGTAAGTAATAAATTAAAAAAATATACATATAAAAATAATAAATACCTATATGATTGCACATAGGTCAAAAAGTAAAAAACTCCATTACCTATGTCCAATCATCACCCAATATACATATATATACGTACAGATGTAGCAAGCAGGACATAATTATATATTCAATATTATGTTAGATAAGTGCTCTCTCTCTCTCTAATTGAACCTATTGAAGAATGCAATTTACTCTGGACGATGTTGCATATTGTCTCTAAACCTGTTTCTTTGTATGGGACTAATTCTAAAAATATCATGAAATAGTACGTCGACGTCATCTGTCGGCTCTGGCAGGTGCTCTAAAGGCAAACCTCTCCTCGAATAGTAGTCAGCCAGCGTCGTCAACTCGCCCGTAGACGTATGACTCGCAGAAGAGCTTCCACTTTTTTGATCCGCTTTCTCCTGTTTAATTCTGTCACTGGTTTCTTTTTCAATCCTCTCTAAACGTTCCATTACTTCTGATGGATCAGCATCTCTTGGCCTCACGTTGAAGTCAATGTTGATGTCAATCCTTAACAGAAAATATAGCAAAAAAATTGTGTATTCGTTTTAAACTATTAAACGTTTTAAACGATGTCAGGAATACATTAATAAGAGATGACTTTCTCCGCTTGTAAAACACGATACACGCAAAAATTGTTAACTCCTTCAACGCCATGCCGTTTAGGAATTAAACAGATTCCAAAAATTCAGTCTCATCATAATTTTGATTTATTTATTGATTTTTTTTTAATTAAATTAATAATATTTATTTATTTATTGTATGAGAGGCCTATGTCCAGCAGTGGACTAGTATAGGCTGATGATGATGATGATTTATTGTATAATTACAAGAAGGTAATCGAAAAAGCTTTGCTCAAATCTGTTGTTACGTTCGGTCGTTTACAAACAAATTAACATGCCTTCTTTAAGAAATTGCGTTTCAGGAATCCACAGTAGTCATCAGTTTGTTTATTTTTAAGACATGGTACTCGACTTTCTTAAGTGAACTATTTGTGCCTAACCTGAATAAATTATATTTTTCATTTTATTTTCATTTCATAACATTTAATTTCAGAGTGCTATTTTAATATAGATAGATAGATAGATAGATAGATAGATAGATAGATAGATAGATAATACTTTTATTGCAATACTAAAAACATAAACATGAACAAAAGAGAAAAAAAAATAATTACAAAGTTACGTTAAGTTATTAATTTGGCGGTCTTATCGCTTTCAAGCGATTTCTTCCAGACAACCAGACGGATGGAGAGAGCTACTAAATTTTAAGATCAGAGGTGAAATTATGAAAACATACTAGAATAATGTGTATTTTATAAATGAAGCAAAATAATAATAATGAAAATTATAATAATGATAAACATATAAATACCATATAATTATATAAAAAACCTACTTAAACATAATAGTAGTCTCAGGTAGGAAAGTAGCAGATATGATATATGATGAGATAATATAGCACCTTACTATATAAATAGTTGGCGTATCGTATACCTCTCAAGTTTGGAAAGTTCTGTAGTTGGAACATAATAGGATTGATATATGGCTACCTTTGGAATGGCCGTAGCACCTTCAGTTTTTTTAGATGTGTTTTTGGGGAACAACAACCCCAGACAGTGACAATAATTTAAATTTTTTTTTTTTATGTATGTATGTATATGTATGTATATGTATGTATATGTATATATATATATATACATATATATATATGTATGTATGTCTTTTTATGTACTGGTATACGAGTATGATTCTATTTATTCTACTGTATTTGCGCACTTCTTCTATCTCCCTCTTGGGTTCCTAAACCAAAGGTTGTCTGGGAGAGAACGCTTAAAGCGATAAGACCGCCTTTTCCCATGCTAGCTTTAAGATTTTATGTATGTACCTGTTTTTTATTTTAATTTGTGTGAGCAATAAAGCATTTATCTATCTACTTTTACATATAGTATAGTACAAAAGGCATTAAACCTAACGACGCAGTTCGATAAACCAAATCTTAAAAACCATCTAACAATTTTATGGACATGGGTAATTGGGTAGGTAACACTGCGCATTTTAATATTTTGTTAACTATTGGCCTCTGCTTTAACAGGTAGGTATATGTCTACTGCCAATCACAAACAATTGCAAGCTTGTACCGTGTCACGTCACCTCAATACTGTTTAGATACAAATTTCAAATGTTTTTGTTTTGTTTAAGTATATAATTTTAACGCAAATTTTGTTGCGAAACAAATTACAAAAACAAATGGTGAAAAAAAATTTTTTTTTTTTTAGTATTGAATATTTTCGGCGGGCTGGTTAGAACCACGATAGCTCAATTGGAAGAGCACCTGACCCGGTATGTCAGAAGGGTGCAGGTTCAAATCCTGCTCGTGGAATTTTTTTTCAACATTTGTGTTTTTGTAATAAACGAGTAGCATGTACAGACTGAGGCGATACTGTCCCAGCACTATTACTCAATGTATTCCATGTGGCAGTCCGTCGAGAGGCGTGATGCTTATTTATTAGCATAAATAACTATAGAGGCAAATTCAATACTAGATCCAGTTAGTACCGAGTTTCCGTGAAAATGATTATCTTTCCGATAAAAATTATGTATTAAAATGAAACACTATTTTTGCAATGTTAGTAGGTATTTGCTTTAAGTTTTTCGTAAGTAATACTTATTTGATTCTATCCCACTGTTTCAAGACTCTTTGTCACGAGTTCGCGTTTGTACCTACCTTTAGAAAACAATAAATAATAACGCAATTCCTAATAACAAAAACAACATCATCATCAGTTTCTGAGGATTTGTGTTTATTGATGACAAAAGACATTGATAAAATATGGATGTCAAGAGGCCATTATGTTGGCTAAGCATTAGGAAAGTCAACTCCATCTATATATAGGTAAGTATGACATTCAAACAATCGCGCTACCATTCGAGTTTTAAAACATCGCTTACTGTGGTACCGCACGTCACTTTCGCTTGGCCCAGGTCATGTTTGTTTAACAGCTGCTGTTGGAAAGGGCTGAATAAACTTTTGAAAGCCGTTGCACAATAAATAATTCTCGAAACTTTCGCTTAAAAACTTCAGTTTCTATGAACAAGAGTTACTTTTACAGCAAAATGTACACGTTAATATTTATATATTAAAATGTATATTTATATATACATTTTGAAATAGGCGTTGAAAAAGTTTTCTACGAGCGGGACTTCACGTTGACCTTCTGACATATCGGGTCGGTTCAAATTATATAATAAAGTTTTAAAAAAATTACAATTTATTATGTTAGGTACTGAATCAAAACATTGCATCGAGACTGCGAGATAATCATTCTCGCTTCGTTCGAAACTCATAATTTAATTATTCTCACCCAGTTTCCTGCCTGAACCGAGCCCAATCCTCGAGCTTTGGTGCCCTAGGGATCTCTTCCGCAAGCGATCGCGCTGCCTCTTCCATTGCTTGTTGGACCATCACTTTCTCGACTTCGGCCTCTGGTGGTTTAAGAAAGAAATTGAAATTGAAATTTTTTGAAATTGAATTTTTAGGTTGCGTTGTTTAACTGTTGGTTATTTATTTATTTGGTATTAACGCAAAACAGACCAGAAAAGAATAATGTTATAAATTTACAATATGATTAGGTAGTTATAAGTTAACTACCGATCAAAAATATGTGTAAAACAGATCGTGTTCAAATTATAAATTCTAGTGCACAATAATGTAAAAAATATCTACTATCGAACTAATTGCCCATGATGTTTAAAGCTTAAATTACCAACTCTAAAAATCTGATTATTGCAAGTACTTCAAACAACGACGACTTTGTAACTTAATTAACGGTTACTTTGTGATTAAATGTAAACCATATCGTGCCTTGCGCCATGAAAAACTTATTAGCGCAGCGTCGAGTGCGCGATCGGATCGCGATTACACAATTTGAGCAACTTTCACAACGCCCAGGATGGGTCGTAAAATTATAATATTTTGAGCTCCTGCTCTCTTAGGAAGGTACGCTAAAATGATGATCCTGATTGTTATAGTAACATGGTAGATAACAAACCCGCATTAGGCTGGGATAGTGGGTTACAACCCTGCTGGACATAGGTAGTTAACCTGATCTCCCCATGTGATATGATATGTTTATTATGTACCTATCGTTAAATTACAAGTAAAATATGGCAAGACAAACTGGGAAAATTTCATCACACACAAAGATCAATATTCCTTGTTAATCAACATGTCAAAAATGAGAATACCTTGTACTCTTAACAAGTTTGCTGAGAGAAATCTGCTTTTGCAATGGTTATAGGGACAATATGTTTCGCAACGTGTGGAGGCATTAAACAGAAAGTTAAGAGGGCAAAGTCTCAAAGAATCCGCCATGTTACGAAATATTGCAAATTCTGCCTACGCATAATCGTCATTTTTGGTTAAAAAAAATTGTAAAATCTTACTAACCGAACCGTCCAATATGATCAACTGTGTATTGAGATAACGTTATTATTTTGTATGTTTCCATGTGTTTTTAAAGTGCTTTAACTTATAGCTTATAGCTATACTATATACTTATTTTTAACCATTAAAAGAAATGCATGGAAGAAGTAATGACTAAAATTGACTAGAAGATAGAAAAGATTAAAAAAAATAGACAAACCTATAGGTACTACTGGTACTAATAAAAAAATTAAGCGCGTGTGGCTTGCTCGTGAACGTGACAGGATAATCGGAAAAGCCGCGCAAAAAATTATATTAACCATATAATTGAAGACGCAACTATTCTAAGACACAAAATAATATTGGCAGTATCATAATCGATCTGACATTAGACGTTATATTCTAAATGTAGAGATCTGCCTATGGTGCGAGTTTCATTCGCCATTCGGTTACATTAACGAATACGAGAATTCGTATGGCAATATTTTAACTACTCGTATTCCACCCGCAAGAGGCGCTGCCTTTCGTTAACGTAATCGAATTAATTCGAATAGTACTTACCTAAATAAAATTCGCACTTTGTATCCCTTCATTTCGGTTTTGTTATGTTATGTCACTTATTTCTATTTATTATTAAAATTTGTAGCATTTAATGTTATTTTAGCCATTTCAATACACCTACCGCAAGTATAAACCTTCTCTGAGTCTTAGGTGTCTAAAACATGATATTATATAATTACATACAAATACGAGGGGCGTTCAATGTATTCTCGATATCAGTATGTAAAAAAATTCAAACGTAGTTAACCTAATTTTTATTTATCAATGTGATTTTCTATTACCTCAATTATTTTATTAAATCATGGATTTAATTCTTTAATACCCCGTAAAAAAAACATTCTGCCTTATAGGAAAAATGTGCATTTATTGCCGTCGTATAAGCTCTCTTCATGGACGATAAACTGTTATACATTCAAGTGTTAATTGCTGCACTGAAGCTAAATTAAATATTTATAAAATTTATAAAATACAGTGAAAAAATTAAACGCCCACCCGACCCAGGCAGGAATCGAACCTGGGTCTTCCGCAATTCGGGCGGCTACACTGACCGCTATGCTACCGGGAAGGCTTGAAAATAAAGCAGCAATTAGCACTTGAAAATAAAAAGTAAATAATTTACTATAGCGTTGTGTTATCAAATTTGTGGTATTTCATCTGCAAAGGTGAATCTGCATGGCCATCGATTGCAACGACCGTTGGATAGATGGCACTGTGCCGCTATTAGCACTCAAAAATTCAAAAGCAGTGACAAAATTCAGCGCTTACGTCAGCCTTCCCGGTAGCATAGCGGTCAGTGCAGCCGCCCGGATTGCGGAAGACCCAGGTTCGATTCCTGGCTGGGTCGGGTGGGCGTTTAATTCTATCAAAAATACTGGTAGAATTTTCACCACTGAGCTTTAAAAACTCTCTGCAGATCTCCATTCGCACTTGTTTTTGAAGTGCTGCGAGCATTCGCGGTAGCCATTTATTGCACGGACTTTTGAAAGGTTACCCCTTTTAAATTCACATGATCACTTTTGAATTGTAGTTAATGAAAAATAACTTTAATAGTTTTAATTGTGCAGGATCGTTCAAAACAGCCACTATCGTCGTTAATGAACGTTTAACTCTTTCCTTGTTTTGTAAATAATTCAATCACAGCGTGGTGTTCAATTTTCTTCAACATTGTCGCGTCTGTCATTACGATCGTCTTTCACCAAGGATTACTAGAGAACTAATGATCATAACTATTTAAGATTTATTACGTATAAACTCAGATAATGTCTTAACTTTATATAGATATTAAATTATCCACTTTATTGTTTAATTACCCGGATACCGAGAACCGAGAATACATAGAACGCCCCTCGTATTACGGATGAGAGAGCGGACTCTAGTCTCTCCTTTTCTCGCAAAGTTGGAGTTGGTTATGTTATAATTTCAAAAAAACTTTGAGTGTCATGAAATTAACTATGTAATTTTTTTTTGCATTAGGTATACCTACCTACCGTTAGAGAAGTTTTTGGTGTTAAAAATAGGTAACCAGTACCTTGAATAAGAGAAACAAGAGCACTAATAATTATTGATATCGTAGCGTAAGATTTAGACAGGTTTAAAAATAAAGCCCCCCTTGTATAAGTTTTCTCCTCTTTCATCGCTTTTAGCCAGCGCAGATGATGGACAGTCCTGGGCATACTTTTGTCCGTCAAAATAAAATAGAACGTTAGATAGACCTACATGGGCTACTTTCAGTCAGTCAATCGTGTGCGTAATGCTTAGTCAGTTTTTTTTATTGACGAAAAAGTACGCCGAGGATTATCCCTTGCCTCAAAGGTCTAGGACTGTCTGTGCTGGCCAATAAGGTTAGTATGAAGACTAATTAATGTGAACCATTTTAAATCTACAGATTTACATTTAACAGATGCAGGAAGGAATCCATTAAATAAACGGATACTCATAGATATTTATAGAAACCTACCAACAGACTTGCGCACAGACGCAGACGTCGGGCGTCGTAAAGCGCGCGCCAGGTTTCCGCACACTGCACCGTGTGACGTCAGCTCGCTACCGCTGCTGCGCCATTCCTCGTCTGTGCAATGGCGACCACTATTAAATCCTTACACTCATTTCATATTAACAACAATGATTATTTATAACCATTTTTAATACGAGATGGGAGCACAATAGGTATACAACTTGACAAAGGAAACATAAGACTCGGCTTCATCCGCTTGCCTCGTCAAGTTGCGAGGAAAATTATATAGGTACTTTTCTCAGTTGATCGAAGTTTTTCTCTCGTAAAATATACGGCTGCCAATTAAAGAGGATGAGACTTAGCATATAAGTTAATACTATTGTCGGCTCTGTCACGTATTACATGAGCAAATTGCGGTCAAAACATTTGCTTAAAGACCAGCACAGATAAGTGTGAGTTTGCACTGTCAAAAACAAAAAGCGTCGATGTAGGTACTTTTGTTCATTTTCCATAGGGTTCACTTAGAACAGACGATGACTATAAGCCAGTCGTCCGCCGGTCTTACACTGAAAATTACGCCAAGAGCTGTCCGTCGCCTGCCTGCGCCGGCCTTATGTCCCTGTTCTATATAGTGTTCTTATAGCCATAGATATGAAAAGAAATCTGTCCTTACCCATCAAAGTGTTAAGTATCTGCAATCGTGACGGTGCAGCTATAGTCGGGCGGTCGTGAGCCGTGCGGGGCCTTGGGGGCACGTCGGGTCTGGCCGGCCTCGAGCCTGCGGCCTCCGTGGTCGCCGGCCGCTGACTCCGACGAATAGGGCCTAACATGACTTTGTTACCATCGCCATCATCTTCCACACCTTCACCAGACGTCTACAAAAAACACGTTTAGGTAAAACATTGCCTGGCAGCAGGATACTGCCCAAACTCGGACTGGATGAAGATGATTACAATAATATATAGATATCTTAATATTATTTTTCGCCGCCAAGCAGCTTTGTTTTTGCATTGTTGTGTTCCTGTTTGAACGCTACCTATCTAGTGAATTTTCAGGGCATAGTTAGAGACATGAGAACTGATTTGCTTTTGGTTCAGAGACGCACGTGTTATATCTACTTTTGGTGTTGTAAGCATACATGTGGGCTGAAGTTCCCGTTTTCCCAGTTGTAAAATTGTAAGCTGACACACAAAAACATTATTTAAAAAAACATTTTTTAAAAACAATGCGCTAAAAAGAAAAAAATTAACTTTTATTTTAAAACTTATAGTATCAACTTATAACGTCATTACACAATTTATATGATATAAATGGTTGTCGAGAGATTTAAGTAAGTATTCGTATTTACTTAGATTGAAAATTTTAATAGTTAAAATCAATCACATCAAGTTAATTAATTTACTTGTTTATCTACACACGTACACTTGCTTGACATTCATCTCATCTAACGGCTTAACCTGATTTTATAAGTGATGTAAGACTGAAGATGAAAGCGTTTTTACCTGATATCTATAAAGATTGAAAACCTTGCCATTTCACTGGCTGTTCACCAGCTGGAACGCAACAATTTTATAACGCTTTAGTTAATACAAGATATTATGGTGATAGCTAGCGAGACGAATTAAGGCTGTAAAGAGACAGCAGCGGTCAGCGGAGCGTACCACCCACCACCCGGTCTCACGTAGGTATATAGATCTCGGGCTCGATTTCCAGCGAGGGTATAATATTATATTATTGTAATCTGTCCGTTTAACTTCTAAACCTTACGAGTAGTAAAAAATACTATACCTACGAGGCGCGCAGGGGCGGCGCGGCGGCGCCGGCGCCGGCGCCGGCTTAGTGAGCGTATACAATATTCTCAATTTATTGCGAATAATAGATCCTTTCTTTTTGTCAAGTGGTCATAATGTGTAGCATATGCGGATATAATGAAAGGTATTGCAAACTTAAAGAAATTTTTGTTTTACCAGACTTTTGCATCCGACGCTTATTAAAAAATTACGTAGGCAATTACGTGGTAGTTTCGAAAACACTAAGCTGCTTGTCATCTACAGTACATGTTCTTAATTACCTACTACCAAGAGTTAAATAGTGAGTAGAAAACATCACATGCGTGCACCAGTATGTGAGAATGTTACCAATTCGTAGGTAATATTTATTTAGTTTATATTAATGGTTAAGACTAAGGTTTAAGACTTATTTCCGCCGTTTCAATATCAGAAAAAAAAATCAAATCTATAATATACTATATAAATCTGTAGGCTCTGTCTGTACCTACATGCAATTTTTCTGACAAATATTGGGATAAATATTCGTTTTATTATGGCTCACTGACACCAATTCTACGATTTTTTAATTTTTTGTTGATCTGTCTGTCTGTATGTCCTCTTATAACTCAAGAACGGCTTGACCGATCTTGATGAAAATTTTGTATGTAGTAAGAACGTGAGATTGTGCAAATGATAGGCTATAAAAAAATATTCAATTTTATTCACAAATTTTCGCACAGCGAAGCGGGCGGGTGACGGCTAGTAGTTTTATAAAACTACAGAATATGTTCAGTGAAATCGTAATACTATTACATATAGTTTCCACCTTATTTTCTTTTATTTGTTAATTGAAATAAAATAATATAATGCATAGAAAATGTCACAATAGAATATAATAATATCAAATAATATAACGGGATCAATTATTCGAGTCAATTACTTACACTATTAATTATGTATTAGCAAATTTCCTGTAATAATAGCTGTATTTCATAATAAATACTGGATTTGCAGGATCACTCATAACATCCAGGAGTACAGTCAACAGTTACAATATAATTATAATTATTATATTGTAATTATTACAACTATAATATAATAATTAACAATTACATTTAAAACAACTAATTAATTAAATTAATAACTAATCAATATTATATATATTTACTGAAATTAACCTTATTTTTTATTTTCAGCGCTTTTATTCTGTTCGTGTGTCAAATTACTAAAGTGCGTTGCTATTACTGGCAGAAAAAATATTTGTAGCCCTATTGACTTTTACCCTACTGTTTTCTAGTTTTAGGTGAGGTTGCGAATTACGGGCGAGGTGATTCTAGAAACCCACCAGCGAGGAGAGATCGTCCACCACTTATGCTTAGATTAAAGGCTAATCACGGTTCCTGCCATCCATTACAACCAGTACAAGGCATTTGACTGGTTCGTCAAAAGAGAAACGTTTGTAAGTGTGCAAGTCTATAGATATTTTTTTATGAAGCACTTGTCAAAGCGATGTTTTTTTAATAAACACTGTTTGACTGTAGCGAAAATTGTAGGACATACATTTTGTTTATGCATTTTTGGCTTCAGAAGTATGTATTTAAGTCAAATTTAAAAAATGGTTTTAGTTTTGAAAAACTTTTAAGTGGTGTGGTGTCACGTTCTCTTTAATATTATGGTATTCGTTGTGTCATAATTAGAGATAGGATAATCGGATGCATATTTGCCTAAAGTTGAGGTGTTGTCATAACATGGAAAGCACTTTCGTATCAAAAAAATCCCAGGATTCCGGGATCGACAAATTTAGTTTTTTATTATAGAATCGGGTGTAGCTATATTTACTTATTTTAAGGTGCAAATATGGAGTGCACTTTTGTATCAAAAAAATTTGGGGGTTTTGGATTCGACAAATTCAATGTTTTTATAACAGAAATAACGATACCCTCATATTTTTTCTTCAATTTTCAAAAGATTTTTATCAAACGAATAATAACACGAATTACAAAGAAAATCAAATTAAATCTCCGAATTAACGTAAAACAGCGTCACCAACAAACTCACGCGCTCAACTTACTCACATTATCGCATGTGACTGTGACTGTTCACTGCCTCCTACAACGGTGGCGGTTGTTAAACAGCTTAACTAATTTCAGTGGTTGTCTGCTGTCGATAAGGCTATCTCTTGTTTTTCTGTTTGTGGTATAGCCATTTTTAAAAGAATTTTACAAATCGGTCCACAAATGACGGAGAAATCGCCGGACATACATAAAAAAAAATACATCCAATCGGATATATTACTTCCTTCTTTTTGAAGTCGGTAAAAAAAATGCCACATGCTAAAGACGTCAATTCCCACCATGATATCGACTAGATTAGCATTCACTAATTTCCCAGAATCCCGGGATTCATATTTTAAAAAATATTTTATAAGAAGCCGCTTCCTTAATATTGTATCCAAAAATGAACTTTAGGTAAATATGCATCCGAATATCCGATCTCTAGTCATAATCACCCTCGTCTCTATTTTTACGTTGAGGGTTAATGTAAAAATATAGAGGTACACAAGCAAATCAGGCTATTCGATCAAGTTAACAAAATCGAAAATATTATTGTATTATTAACCGCGACACATTAAACTAACTGAGGCCCGGGGAACTGCTCCGCGTTTGCCCTGCTGGTGCTAGCATTAATTTAGCTTATCTGTTACCGCAGCCCATGGACACTTGCGACACCAAGAGTTATTATCAGTTCTTATTTCTCTATGCCCTAACTTTATCTAGTACCCTATAAACATAAAATATAAAATTCCGTATGCTACACTAGAAAATATGTACAACGCCATGGTAGAACTTATTTACAGCTATGGATTAACTACTTTCGGTAGAACTTTCAAAACATACAATCTAGACAAAACCTGCAACTTCGAACACTCAAACTAATAGTTAATAAAAAATAAATACAATAATAATTGCTAATTAATAACGGGTTGTTTATATATTATAATATACTACCTATACACGAAAAATTTTAATACGCTATATTAAAGGAAAACCTACAAACTATATCGACATTGCCCATACCACAAAATACAGACTCGAAAGATAACCCGAAAAACAATCATAAAACCTAAATCTAACAACTACTATGGCGATAGACGTTTATGCTGTATTCCCAGTATTATCAAATGTTATGTCCCAAAATTTAATAGCGAAATTCAATGAAAATAACTGCAAACATATGTTAAAAAAAATATTATCTAGAAAAAAATACATTATAGTGTTAATAATAATTACCAACACATCAATTAATAAAACACCACACCGCTAATAAATAAAACAACACTTTATAATTAATAATTTTCATTAAACTTTAAATAATCGTCCACCTGTAGTTAGTACGCAAGCTAAAAACCTGGTAACGTAGTCGGTAGCAATAATGCTCGGCAGTGCCGCGCATTGATGTGGGTATTCGGCGTATGTTTGCTTGCGTGCGGACGGCGCGTTGAGTTAATGTATTCATAAGATAATGTTTGCGTCCGAACCGAATGTGCAACGCCTAGAAGTGGTCTAAGTATATTAATTTGTGAAGTTGTATTATCGATAAAAATAATTAATTAAAAAACTGATATCTAGGCAGCAATGAAAAACAATTATGTTTAACACGTAGAAATAGGTACACACGCCTGCACATCAACCTATCCAAAACTGTCAAATTACTTCAATACAATGTCAACCATTTATGCCTTAGGAAGAAAGTTCAAGTCTATTGAGGAAATTGGACAGTTTATGGTAGGTTGCAGGCGTCTGTACTTAGGTATTAAGTCCCATCCCCATCCAGTTAAGTATTTTTTTTAGAATGAAAGGACATTGATGTTACCCCCGGGAACTGTTTGGTCGGGCTTGGCTCTGGCTCTGCTGGGGCTGCATCTTCTACGGGCTGCATCAGCTGTGCCACCTCCGCATCGCCACCATCGGAATCAGAGCTGTATGACCTTAACACGTCATCGGTCTCATCTGTGGTCAAACAGGTAGTGTTTAAAACTTCGATTGACACAATACGTTGTCCTGATTAAGTAATACCTAGTTACGTTTTGTCTACAGAATTATAATTATATTTTTTTTCAAAAACAGCCCTTAGCCACTGATTGATTATAAGTTTATAAGTTACTCTTGAACTAGAAAACGAATGACGAAGTGTTCTCTGAAATGACCCGAGAGAACAGCTGTTAGCAGTTATTCTTGACACGCTACCTGTGAGGCTCTCATATACCAATGTAGGCATTTGTTCATTTACTTTTAATTTACAAATATCATTAATTAATTATACTACCTACTAACAAAAAGCTGTAAGGGTTTTTATTATGGTTTCAACATAAACAAGATAATGTATTTCTGTAAACATAATAAGTCATACTAAAAATATTCTAATTTATAAATATAAGATATACTTCCATATTAAAATTTTGTCTAAATATTAAATTAAAAGAGAGCACAGAACAGGCAACACTATAGCTGTAGGTATAGCTGACAAAATAATTTGTTCTATAGTTTTAATTATTTCACTTTTTTATTTTTCATACATTCAAAATCCACATGCAAGGGGTGATCGTCTAAGTAGACGAGCATTGGCAGCGAAGAAGCGACTCTTGATCGGTAGTTAAGAGAATTCGCCGCCGGAGTCCCAGTCAACGTCAAACGGCGGAGAGACCCACACACCCCCAAAGTCCAGATACGATTGGTGTCCCCTATGGGGTTGCTGAAACAACATCACACTCATTACATTCCACCTTTACTTGAGCAGATACTTAAAAATAGAGCTGCTACAAATGTTACCATTTATTTACATATAGCCCCGTTTTACTACGTTTAAGTTTCATTAAAATGCAGAATAAATATTTTTATAAATACTAACTCAGCTAAATTCAGGGTGTGCAGCTTTTGTAGCGCAGCGAGAGGTTGCAAGTCTTGAAGACGGTTTCCGGCGGCGAAGAACTCGCACAGCGCCCCCAGGCCCCAAACCCCGTCGAGACATGTGAGACCACATCGATTTACACTCAACACCTATAATAACAGTTATATATAACTTATTATATTATATAATGCAAACTACCTGTGTAAAGTGACATTGAAATAAATGCCGATATTGAAGTATCAAGGTATCTATTATATATCTCAGCAGCGATCTTCAAAATGAAAATGACAGAAATTACACTATGAAAATATAATAATTCATGAAATCTTTTATTTTTGTATGAAGTAACTTATAAACGGCATATTTAAACAGATTCCGAAGACATTGATGTCAACATAATACGATTTAAAAAAGTTTTATATAAAATTTCCACGAGCGGGATTTGAACTCGCACCATCTGACATACCTACTACTGACCTTTCCCCCACCTTACTTATCTTTCTCTTACTTTAAGATGAACTAAGCCAATTCCGAGATCGCGCAACGACGAGAGTGCGCTGCCGTCCAGTGTCAGAGAGCGTAGATGCGGAGCCAGAACATGCAATCTCCTCAGGCCGACCCGCTCAGCCACCACTCTCAACTTTGCTTCTCTGACACGCAGCACTTCTTCGTCTGTAGTAACGCCGCTGCATTGTTTCTGTTGTGGAAACAACATTCGTTTTGTTAGGTATTTATGTTAAAGGCTACATTCTGACACAGTGAAACCTGATTGATATGGGTGAAGTTCCAAATGTAGGGGGAGTCCGGGAGAGTTGAGTGAAGTAAAAACATTATGTTGGAGAAGCGTTACTCGCGCAGACGGACATGTCTGTCGGACCTTCTCATGTCATACCAACGTTATTTGTTTGCTTACAAATCGACAACTAAACAAGACAGCGATCACAATAATACTTACATTAAAATAAAACACTCCGCAGCTACAAAAACACATTTTAAATTGCCACTGCCAAACAAGCCAGCGATGATGCAAAATAGCAGCATAATTGTGATTGGCCTTTCATATGTGACCAATGAACGCATCAATGCGTTACGAACGACTAAATTTATATAAAATTTTGAAAAATGGTTCAACTCTTCCCACCTGTGCAAGTCTCCCGGATTTCCCCTATTCCGCTATATCCCGTTTCCAGGAATAGATCAAGTTTCCCTGAATAAGCATTAAAGCATTTTTTTTCTTAGCAAGTAACGTAATTAGCAACCTTAACGATCATTACCGGCTACCAGCTACTTTAGCAGGAAAATAAATAAACCTAATATAGTTTCAACAAAACAAGCTTAACTCAACTTACAAGTAGCTCTATCAAAGTCAACTCCCTGGGTATGACAATGCGCCTGTAGCCCGGCAATCGGCGTTCCAGTTCGTCTTGGCCGGGAGGCTGAACTGGGTCCGGAGGAGGCATCGCCAGGGCCCTAACAATATGTGTATACGAAACTATTAGGCTTCCATTAAAGCGCAAATGCGACGTTCGCACTTGGTGATCATGTGTAATCCCTAAAACATTAATTTGGGTAAAAGTAAACTATCCTCATCGTTATTAGGAGCTGGCAGGTATTCCTGCAATTGTATAGGGAACGAACCAGGCAGCGCCACCTCAATCCGATCCGAACCCTTCGGAGAATTTAGTAGGGCACGGGGACGCGCACTAGTGCGCGATGCCGTTCCCTCTAGAAAACCTCCGAAGGTGATTCGTTTCACACGGCTTGAGGGACCCTTTATGTTCCTCGCCGCCCCCAAAAAAGCCCGGTGAAGCTGAAAATGCCGTGTAGGCAATCTGAAATCTCTCTCAAAAAAAAAGCGCCACCTCTGCCGCGCAATCGTAATGTCAGCACCTCAAATATCACAATCACAAACACAGTAGGTAAGTTGTAGGTACTTACTGCGTTCATAAATTGTGCGGCAGACGGGCAGACCCTAGTGTTACTTTTCTCTATGGTGTCAAGTTGGTTTCAGAAGTTTGTTCGTTACTAAGTAAGGTCAATAAGTGTTGAATGAAATGAAATAAGGTACTACTCAATATTGAATAATCCTGCTAAAAATTATTATCACAATAGTTTCCAAGCCGAATGAAAATTATATGCCTTCTCGGTATCAACATTTAGTAACTAAATGGCATGTTAGACAAATAATCTTTCCGCTCAACTGTCACTAACGTATAACAATGGTTAAATCAATTGTTCGTACCATTATGGCGTTTCGACAGACTAGGGGTTATTAGAGTTTACCGATTTAATACATTATTAGGATAAATTGTAATACAATAATAAGTAAATACTTACTACAATTAAAATATAGACTGGCTAATGCGTATCAGCAAACGTAGTGTAGGTAGTGTATGATGCCCTCAGAGTAGTAGGTCGAGTGGTGGATCCTGCTCAGTGACGTGACGTACACTTGGAGAGGGATAATTATGTATAGCAGTGCACTAACATAGGCTGATGATAATGATTATGATAGCCAACGAACATGTACCTAAGTGCAACATACCTAAAAAGAGGTGTTGCCCGTACATTTTGTGGTTCTGGCGAGCTTGCACTGGATATTTCCGAGAGTGATGGCGATTCCACCATACTTAATGTCTGAGGAACGCTACCCAACTCAACGCAAGGGGCTTCGTAGGCTGGCATTTTCAAAACTTTTTCTGTAAAATTTACTGCTCACCTTTATTAACTAGCGACAGATTAATTTAATGTTAACGCATGAACTTCGTAGCTGAGATTCCACCCAGATTAATATTGTCAAGTCCCGCTCAATTGAATGAAAACAAACTTTTCAAATGGTATTGGTCTGGAATTGTAGTACCGTCTTTGTTTCTGATTTCAAATAAATTTTCTTTATACTTCTTCTTCTTTCTTTAGACTTTTAAATGACTTTTTCAGAATTCGCTACCAAATCTTATAGCTAAGACTGTCGCAGTAATAATAACATGGTCGCGGTAACATCATGCTTTTAGGCCTTATCGAGACTTGTTATCCAGGTAAGATAAAGCCTTCGTAGTGGAAACAATATACTTATAAATGCTTATCCACCGGCAACAATACAATAATGCTTTAACCAAGATTATGGTTTCTTGATTTACATATCAAGAAAGTGTTGGTTTATTTCTTACGAAGCTATAATGTTTACAATGATAAACAGTTAATTCTACACTAACTTGTAATAGAAAGTACAAAACCTTAAAACACTACTTTTAGAATAAATCATTTTATGTAAGTTCCATTCCACCTACCTTGTTACGGTAAGCTCGGCTAGCATTAGTGTTCATACACAAAGTAGGCACTCAAGTTTTCCTATCTTTAAGGGAGATTACTAAATGATTATTCACGCTCAAGTTTAGTTTAAAATACAATTGAAATAAATCCAAAATATAAATGTTTACTCCTTGCTTACTCAATGTTTGAAGTTTCTTTTTAATTTATTTATTTACAAGTTACCAATAGCAACGTAAGCACAGATTACTAACAGTACTGGCGAAAGTCCGCTGCCGCTAGCTCATAGCTTCAGACAATAATTTATGCATTAGATACCCATACTATTAGTTCATGCTCATACCCACACTAGTTTTGGAACGGAGGATATCCTTTAATACGCATGTCCGTCTCAGACCATGAGAGACCACGACTTGAATTCTGGGACTCGCCCGTCCCTTTTACCCATGCATAGTACAAGCGTGTACAAGTCAGCTGGGCCAGGTAAAAGAGCTACCAAGTAAATCTCCCGTATTGTCTATCCCAACGATATGCAATCGTGCATCCGTCTCAGGAACGTGCAAACCGAGATTATTTGAGGCCAAGGCTGTCCCAGTTCTATAAAATGATAATAATGTTTTGATGCCAATCTGAAACGCCTCCTACAAAAGTAGGTATCGAGAATATTTAATTCATTTATTCACCCATAAGTAATCTAATCATGAATCGATCATTTATAATCATGTGTCCTAAAATAATAATAAAGATTAGGATGAAGGGCAACATCTCTTTGCCGTTTCCCTAAAAGAAAGAAGATAATTAAAAAAGATAATGTCATTAAACTTGTCAATTTTCCCGCCCATATATTTCTATTCTACTGAGTTTTTGATTCGGTAACTATTTGTTTGATTCACTCACTCATCATTGATTCATAATTTTGAGTTGTTCTTTTCTGTTTATTTTTATTTATTGTTATCCCTACGTTGTGTTTATTAAATTTTCATTTGTGTACCTATGTAAAGTTTTAAAATGGGTACCGACGACATTATAGATATTTCCAAGCATGAAGAATACCAGTATCTTGAATTAGTCAAGAAAATTATCAATACAGGCAAGTGAAGCAAATACAGCTACTTCCAAAGTTCTGCGATATATTTGAAAGAACTGTTACTTATTGATGACTAACATAATGCTACTAGGCTTCTATTCAAGCTACTAAAATACAGCAGTACAGCTTCGTAAATATTGTTTTCAAATATAACAGTTAGGTACAATGACAAAATCAAATTAAAGAATGTATTAAAATTTTTGTTTTTATTAGGTGATACACGTATTGATAGAACAGGGGTTGGAACTTTATCTATATTTGGGGCCATGCAGAGATATACTTTATCAAATGATACTTTGCCCTTGCTTACTACCAAGAGAGTATTCTTGAAAGGTGTCATTCAAGAACTGCTGTGGATGCTTTCTGGTTCTACTGATGCTAAGGCCCTTGCAGCCAGGGGAGTTCACATCTGGGACGCCAATGGTTCACGCTCTTTCCTCGACAATCAGGGATTCACAGATCGAGAAGAAGGTACAATATTATTTAAGTAATTACTAAAAGAAACTGTAGAAGTTATACTTTTATATACTTATAGAATTATTCTATTATTATTATTATTTTAGGTGACCTAGGCCCAGTTTATGGGTTTCAATGGCGGCACAGTGGTGCTGAATATAAAGATGCCAAAACTGATTACACTGGTAAAGGAATTGATCAGGTTCAGAACATTATAGATACAATAAAGTAAGTGTTATGAATATCCAATCTTTCATTGTTCTAATCAGTTTCAACATTTTTTTATTTAATATATTATTTTCTATTTTACAGGAAGAATCCAGTGGATAGACGATTGTTGATGTGTGCATGGAATCCTTCTGATATTAGTAAAATGGCCTTACCCCCTTGCCACTGCTTGGCCCAATTCTATGTTGCCAGCGGCAAATTATCCTGTTTATTATACCAAAGAAGTGCAGATATGGGATTAGGTGTTCCATTTAACATAGCCAGCTATGCTTTGCTCACCCACATGATAGCACACCTTACTGGTTTAAAGGTAAAACTGATTGCTTAGGTATGAGATTCTTGACTGGCAATGATAGTATTGATTGTTGAGCTAATTCAGTAATATTTTTTTGTTTACAGGCTGGAGAATTTGTCCATACTACAGGTGACACTCATGTGTATCTTAATCATGTTGAGCCACTTGCTGTGCAACTACAAAGAGAGCCCAGACCTTTCCCAATATTAAAATTTGCTCGTAATGTAGAATCTATTGATGATTTTAAGTATGAAGATTTCATAGTTGAAGGATACAATCCCCATCCTAAGATTGATATGGAAATGGCTGTGTAATTTTAGCCCATGTTTCATTAATTTAATTATATTGTATTTTAAACACAACATATTTTCAAAGCAAATATAATTTTATAAAAAGAAAACAAACTCCTTTTTTTATTACTTTTACTATGATACACTATGGCTATGCAATTAATAAATGGAACATTCTCAATTACATTTTTTTTTGTGAATTGTTACATAGTCACCATGTTCATATTTTTAAAAAAAACTGCGTAGTTATTTGATTTGTAATATATTGACTTACTTAATTAGACAAAAAACCAAACGGCAATTTAAATAAAACAAAGAAACTATAGCTTATATGATGTAAACCACTACATAATTATTACCTACATATTTTGTAAAATTTCAACAATATCTAACAAATTCATATTTTTTACCTCATATCAATGCTTTAAAAGTACCTATGATGTAGGTATAATGTATTTTGTACATTGTTCATTACAATTAAGTCTTATGCATTTCGTTCACATCATTTGCAAACAGCGAAGTAAACAATGCAGGAAAGCATAATAATAAAACCACAGTAATATTCATAAAAGTCGGTAAATAAATGGTAAAGGTTAAAAACATTTTTGTCACTTGAAATTGCTTTATTTACAGGCAGTCTGCAGATAAATTTATTATAGGTAGATAGGTATCTTATAAGAATCATAAAATAAAAATTGGCACCTAAATAACATTAACAATATTAAATATTAATAAAATGTTATCATTTCATCTGTTTGAAGATTCTAACACATATTTGTGGCTGTATACATATGTTTCTAGTGTATTAAAAAAATCCAAATACAAAGGCCTGATTTTATCAATAATAGTGACTATTGATTTAATAATTAATTTATCACAATTATTGTGATACCTTAACCACAGATGCCTTAACATCAATTTATTAGTTTTTCGTCTTCTAATAAATTTACCTGCTAATTTTAAACTTAAGAGTACATTCAGCATTACAATCAATACAACTTTAAAACCTTTGTTAGTAATTACGTTCCACTTCAAAAATGAATCAAGGTATAAAGATAATAAATTTGTTACTCTTCATCTGAAAGCTTGAGAGTTTGTGAAATGTGTTACAATGACATAGATAGTATTTGTGTTAGATTGAATGAAAAGGAATATTTTTTAAGCAGCAATAATGTACAATTGTACACTGACCTCTTGAAAGCAGTGCATACTTGAGGAAAAAGAGTATTCAATAAATTAAGCTATTTTCAAAAGTTGGATGGTTACTTTAGGCATTAAATTTAAGTATTGCGGCAGTCAATTTTGCTAGTAATGTAGGTACTTGATAATAAGAATTGAGTTTGTTACTTAGTCCCACAATAGCAGCTCAAAATATACTGGTACGGTTTTACTGATTCTTTTTTTACTGCATAATCACATTGCTAAGAATTTAATTTTTGTATAATACCAGACAGTTTAAATGATGGCCAAGACAAAATGTGATAATCAGATTTTATGATAGTCCTGAATTTGATGTACTTATATTATAATTTCAAGTAAAATATCCCTGTCCCTTCTTCCTTTGTTTGATTAGAAAGCTGTATGTGATAAATCATCCATAATAGTTTTCTTGCTAAAATAAACATCAACACATTTGATCATCTTGTGGGGTTGTCTGAAAAAAACATATATTAAATTAATATTATGAAATAAGAAATTCTATTTACTTTCATCCTCATATTATTAATAAGTACTTTTTTAAAGTATAGTTGAAGGAATGTTTTGATTTGCATATTACTATTATTCATAAAGTTTATAATGGAACTCAGAAAATAAAATAAAATGTGCTTTTAAAGCAAAAAAGTAAATAGTGTTGAATAATTTCGGCAGGTTAATTAGAACCATTATAGCTCAATTGGGAGAGCACCTAACCCAGTATGTCAGAAAGGTGCAGGTTCAAATGAAATTTTTTTCAACATTTGTGGTTATGATAAATTTATCCAACATTGTGGTTATGATAAATAATGATAAATTCTACATTAATCCAGAATTATAAAAACTATTTAGAATTAAAATCTGAACAAATCAGTAGCTTAACATGTTGTCTGCTGTGAATACAGACACAATAGAAATTTTATTGTTTGGCGGCACTGATCAATGCTTGTGCATATAAAAGGTTAATTTATACATCTTATTAATGGGTTTTATTAAAATATGCTTACTTGACTAACTGTTGTATCTTCCCCTCTACTACTGGGGACAGGCAACGCAGCAAGTTGCTCTACTAAGGCCATGGTCATCTCTAATTCAACAGTTACTTCCACCCACAAGGTATCTGAAACATAAATTATTACATACCATCATTTTATTATATAAATGTATTTTTTTTATTAGTAGGTATTTTCTTACTTTTACCAAAAGAAATTCTTTAAAAATTGCATATACCTACAATCTAAACTGATGTTCTGTCTACCCCTTTTTTAGAGAAGGATGTGAGATGATAAATGTATGTATGAACTTACCTCCTATTTGTTCACCTTTATCATTTACCAAATGAAAGTAGCCTCTATGAGTACCAGGTGAACTTGGAGCCACTAACTTCAACGTAACCATGGTAGAATGTCCTGGAGGCAATGGTGGCACATAATGAGCTGTAGCTCCAAAAGCTTCCCCACCAGCTTGTATGATTCTACAGCTACCTGGCCATGCTTCAGTTCCAGTATTAGCAATACTCCAATTCTGTTCAAAACTGAAATAAATATAATATTATATAGTAAAGAATAAGCTCGGTGGCATGCACTTGGAGAGGCCTATGTCCAGCAGTGGACTAGTATAGGCTGATGATGATGATGATGATGAAGATAAATAGAAAATAAATTAGGTATCAATACTATAAGGGTCTCACCAAGTACTAGGGGCCACAGCAGTCTCTTGATTTTGAGCAGCTTTCAGTGACATTGAAGGAAATTTAGGAGGTAAAGTATAATCTAAATAACAACATATTGCTGCCTGTAAATTCCTAAAATAAAAAGATTATTGGTTAAGTTAATTTTTACAAATATTAAAATGTTCATAATAACAATTTCGGTCAGTGTCGCCTTTCTTACCAATTACTCATGTCCAAGAAAAAAGTTGCTGTATTGTAATTCAAACTAGGACCCAAAAGTCTTTGCATTTGGTTAATCAATTCCTCTCTATCAGTAGTGTTCATACAACTGAACTGCAGAAGCAGGTTCTGGTCAATCTCTCCAGAGAAAGAAGAGCCATCAACATCCATTTTGGAAATTGTAAATTATCACAAAACACTTTGTGTTATTCACCCCTTCAAAAAATAATGACATACCCTTTGTTTACGTTAGTCAGCTGGCTTCAAAACTTTACCACTGACTTCAAAAATTAAACTCAAACATTTAAAGTAAAAAACATTAACATGCAATTGAATTGATTCTGTCTCAAAGATCTCTCACAATTTCATAAATATTTTTTATCAAATAAATAATGGCTCCCGTTCCTGACTGATAAAATGACAGACAGACAGCCAACAGTAGCATAGATAGATAGAATGACGTTTTGTTTTTTAATCCTCTGTTTTCGTTTACAGTAGAAAAGAGAAAAGGTTCTAGTCATTACAGCCATGTATTCAGTATTTATCAAGAATAATGGTATAGTGATTTATATTTTTTAATATTTATTTTGTTAAAAGCGTGCATTCTAATTTGCGTAAGTCAAAACATCCGCGATCTCGAAATCGTGTTGTAGTGTGCGCACGTACACATATACATCAGCTAGACAGTGGCACAAAATAAGGTGAACCAGAGATAATCTTAATATTTAAAGCGCTCAAGCAACGCATGATCTCGGAATGGCTCGGAACATTTTGAGCGCAGCTGTTGCGAGATTCCGTGGCCGTGATAGGTTGTCTATGAGTGCGTTGTTCGAGCGCCTTTGTATGAAGCTTAACTTCTGCAGTATCACTATTTTGTGCAATAACGACGGAGACGTGCACTGTCGTAGGAAGAATTTTGATACTTTTATTATTTATTTGTACAAGTTTGTTCTATTTAGTGAATTTGGCATATTCGTAAGTTTATGTATTTATCTCCGATTGTTTAAATAGGTTGTTGTATATTTTATGACTTACTAATTATAAAGTTAAATTATTAGACAGCATTTTGGGAATTATGGGTGGGATCGACGATTCGATTTAATTCGATATAATATATTAGTGAAACGTGCCAAAGAACCAAAAGACTTTCGTACGCGATGTTCTTTGATGTCGACGACGACCATTCCAAGAGACATTATAGATTATTTCCATTATTTTTTATCTATAGCACAAACTCTACTTAGTTTGAGACTTGGCTCGGGCCTCGAACTCAACTCACCAAAGATTTATCACTATCTAATGAAATGTATAAACCTGCACAATGAGAAAAGAAACAAACAAAAAATATAGTTTATTCAAGTAAACTTTTTGAAGGCTGTTTTGGATAGTCAAAACCAGGTGGCACGAACGGCAGTGCCCTCGCCAAGACGAGCCAAGCGAAGCGCAAGGGCACTAACTACCTTTTCTCAAAGCCCTTTATAGTTTTTTTTAACCCTCATCACTTGGGTTTGGATTATTCCAGATAAACAAAATTTGCTACTAAAATAACTTATTGTATAACAGAAAAGTAATGAACATTGAATAAAAGTCTCACCTTACGCCCATGTGACGGTAGCGAAACGGCCAAGCTACACATTTTGATAAAGTTGTAGAGTTTGTGAAGTAAGGGCTTGGATAGTTAGAAGCTTGGCTCTATATGACATCTGACAACTTTTCGATAGTGGGAGCCATTATGGTCTCGTCTTGGCAACATTTTACATAAAAATGTTTTTGGTGGTAGTTTTATCAACAAATCCATCTAGGACATCAATTAGCTAACAAGAAAAAGGAGCGCAAGGAACTTACCGGATTTTAAGAGAAATAAATGACAACATTTCATTACAATCGTGTTCGTATAGTGATAGAACAATCAATATTTATTATTACAATAGTTAGTAATCATAACATGAGTTTACAATTAATTTTATAGTCAAAAAGACGTGTTTCTTAACGGCATTGACCGATTTTTTCTTGGATAAATCTGCTTTAGAAGAATGTTTTTTGCATATTATTTTTAAAAAATTTACATGGAGAAGACAAAAGTTATGTCGTACTATGGTTGGGGACTCTGCCCTTGAAGTTGTTAACGATTATGTTTACGTGGGATGAACGGTCTAGCTAGGTAGATCCAACTTCAGCAAAGAGGTCAATCGTCGAATCCAATTAGGCTGGGCAGCGTTCGGTAAGCTACGAAATATCTTCTCGTCCGATATACCGCAGTGTTTCAAGACGAAAGTCTTTGAGTGGTGTGTGTTACCAGTGATGACATACGGGACTGATACGTGCTAGTCGCTCACTATTGGCCTTATCAGAAAGCTCAAGGTCACTCAAAGAGCAATTGAGAGGGCCTAAGCTCAAGTGGCAGTGGGCAGGGCACATTGCTCACAGAACTGATGGCTGCTGGGGCGGAACAGTCCTTGAGTGGCGACCGCGTACCGGAAAGCGCAGTGTGGGCAGATCCCCAACAAGGTGGACCGACGATTTGGTGAAAATTTGGTGGGAAGCCGCTGGATGCGAGTAGCGCAAAACCGGTCGTTGTGGAGATCCTTGGTCCAGCAGTGGACGTCTTTTGGCTGAGATGATGTTGATGATATTTTTTGTAGATTAAACTGATCATCTCTAGTTAGTTCGCTAGTTTTAAGTGGAAATTCTTCTCTGGTCCTACTAACCTACTAATTATTTTGTTTTGCGCTAATACAAATAATTAGTTTTTCAAAAAAGAAATACTCAATAAAAAAATATTATAGTCTTTTAAAAACCACGGAAACAAGAATAATTATGCATTTTAAAAGGGGTTTTTAAGTTTTCTTTTAAAATTGACATTACATTAAAGCTATTAGTGTGAATTGTAGTTGGTGACATTTGAAGAAGTTAAGTTTACTACAGTACTTTTGAAATAGGGTAATGGTGCCACTACCCAACTTCAAAACTACTGTAGTGACAGTGACAGTGTTCGACACTCTAAGCCAAGTGTTCAACACAGTTATCGTCACCAAACAATAACATAGATTTTCATTATAATATTACAGGATTACAGCTAGGAAGCAGGTGGTCTGTATTAAACTAATGCTAAAAACTAAAATTTCAACATTATCATCATCATCAACTCATTTTAACTGCCTCTGTGGTCTAGTGGTTAAGACCACCGGTTTAGACCAAGAGGTTCAAATAACTTTTTTTGGTGGTAGGGCTTGGATGTCCGCTTGTCTAGCTTGGTAGCTAGACAGGCTAGAGAAAGATGGTGATGGTCCATCTTATCTAAATATATCAATAACATATGTCGACAACATCTATTTTTGTAACATTGTTGTGTTCTGGCAGCTAAAAGTTAAGATAGCCAGTGCCTCACTAGTTGAGGACTCCGGGTGAAGTGCGCTTCACTTGGGTTCATTGGCCTTATCATCAAGTGAAATCAAGGCCTGTGCTTACTCGTATAATATTAATTAAAAATATATATCCCCACCACGCGGCCCCAGTGCGGGTTGATGGTTGTTAACGACTGCTAATGCAGCTGGGACCAACAGCTTTACCTGCCTTCCGAATCAAGGAGGAGCTCGAGATGAAAAATTTTTGGTCACCCATCACATAACCGGCTCTTGCAAAAGTTGCTTAACCACAGCACTCGCAGACCAGGCGCGTTAACCACTGCGCCATCGAGCACCTCGCTGCTAATATAAATAATATTAGCAGCTGACCAAAATGAAGCTAAAAATTTCGATCAATGGTTCCTGTCGAACACTGGTGCTACTCCCCATGGTCAACATTAATTCTAGCGACCGAATGCGTCAAATTTACTGCTGATATGCTGGAATGATAAAATGTAGTCTTTCACATTTTAGTACTTATAAGTGAGACCCAGTTTATGCTTGAATAAAACGCAAGGTAGGAAGTATAGACAGCTGCCGAGTTGCCAGCTTCCTCTCTAACTTTTTGTAAAAGGAGTTGCAATATTTTAAAATTGTCGGCGACAGTTGCAAAATTCACAATGGTAAAAACGGCACATAGGTACTAGGTACGAAAGTAACTAGTAGGTATGTACCACTTTCTAGAAATAAGGATTATAAACAGAAAGTACCACGGCTTTCTCACAGAAAACGCAATAAACGCACCATAGTTGAGCGCCAATCTAGATGCAGGCGTGAACAAACCGGACTGCGACTGTGGGTTACATCAGGCAAACAAAGAGGAGTGTAGAAACCCGCGTTAAAGAACACATAGCCGAGGTCAAGCATAGGCGCGAAAATAAGTCTGCAGTATGCGAACATGCCCTAGAGGGACGCAACCAATACGTCAGATTCGATAAACTTCAAATACTCGCTAGAGAACAACGATTCATCCCTAGGATGATACGCGAGACTATTGAGATTGAAAAACATCCTAATTTCAATAAAGAAGATGGTTGCAATTTACCACCGGCCTGGGATCCCATCATACATACTATTAAATCCTAGCCCCAACACCATACTGCCAGGTCAAAGAATACTGTAAGCCTTTACTGCGTGAAACGGAACGCACGTCATTAAATGTTAAATGAGGGTATACAAGCTATCACCTAATTATAAATCGACCAACACCTGTTTCCCTGGGACCGCGGACCCTGGAAAGGGTTCGAAACGTCAGGATAAACATGAAATCAAATTTATATGTAAAATAAACGCGAGTAGATCCGTAAAAGTAGTTTCATTTCAATGTAAAAGTAGGTTCTTAATTTATGTACAAATAAAATCATAATCAAATCTTATCCATACAGATCATAACTTACTTTTTACAAGACGGGCGCTTACCAGCATACGTTTATTTTTATTACTTTGCTTACCTCAAAATTGATTACTTTTGTTACTTATGTCTGAAAACATTAATGATACAAACATTGTTTTGACGTGACAACGTCTTATAAATTGGTTTGCCGGGTGACACTTCAAGAAACTGCGTTACGCTCCGCTCACGTTATGCGCTCACAATGAGAGCGAGTGAGAGGCACGCGTCCCTTCCACTCGGGCATGGTTAGCCCGCCTAAGAGCGAGAGAGACAGACATAAAAAGTGAAAGGTAAATACGTATGTATGTGTAAAGGTAAAAATAAAATTTTGTTAATATGAAATTCAGTGCGAGATTCTTTGTATAAATTAATGTTTTAAATATAATTCTTTGTATAAATAAATGTTTTAATTTGTTACTATTATTTCATCCTTCTTCCTACTATACGAATGAATATTCACATTAAAATTATTTTACCACTCAAAGTCGTTGTCACGTAAAACTTTCGCCCGTATATCGACTTTACAGGCAACCAATTTTTTTTTGTAGCTGTTATTGTAAAACAAAAATAATGTACTCAATGAATAAAGTGCCATATAAAAATCACGATAGGTTTACAGTCAACAATGTCACTAGCCAAAGTATCAAAATTGTTCGGATGCACTATGATTTTAGTGTAAGAAAGAATAAGTTTGTGTGTGTGTGGCTTGAGACAAGCGATATGTTCTCTCTTTGGGAAGACCCGACGCGTACTGATCGAAACAATTTCTCGGGTGCTATTATAAAGGTCACTTTAGAAAATTATTACTAATAATTGAATTGATAGATTGTTAAGAAAAAAATATGAAACGTTGGAGTAATACCTCTTTATTCATAAAAAAATATAAATGTATTAATAAAATTGGTTAATACTTGTAAAAAAAAAGTGTAAATGTACTGATAAGGGCAGTTTTAATTTTTTTTTTCAGTGAAAAGTAAAGCGAATTTTGTAATTTGGCCTTTATACGGAACTTGTTGATCCTATAAGAACATAAAAATATCATAAAGTTAATTTTCATTCTTTAACAGCCATAATTTGCGTTAAAAATGCCTCTGACCTGCATTTTGAAAAATCCGCTTGAACAAATTGTCTTCATTTTTTCAAAACCGTTGATAAATAATTTTATTTTACTCTATAATTCCCTTGCATAAGACTTTTTCTTTCTAAAACCTACGTTTTCATCAATAATAACCCTTGTATTCCAAAGGAATCTCCTTTGAAAAAACGCATATTTAATGAAACCTGAACTACTTGAGGTTTTATTATAGATGAAAAGTTAAAAGTTTTACTGAGGATCAAGAGGTATGGGTTAGATTGCTTTGCATTTCGTACGCAAGTGGTGAAATTGAAAAAAAAAATAGCTGGCCTGCCTGGCACTTTCTTTCATTGTCTGGTTTGTCGTGTCGCTGTTTTTGTGTACCTAGTTTTGTAACTAATTTGAAATGGTATGAGTTTACTGTGAATTACAGTCATTTTTAGAATAATGAATGGTTTTGTCATAAACTTTTTTCTGGCGTCTATTTAAATTCGCAATGATGCAGTTCCCGCATCCTTCACAGCCAAAGAAAGTTCATTACTGTCCCCATGAAGGCTGTAATGCCACTTTTAGCAGGCCATACAGAGTCACGGATCATTTATATTCTGCTCATACAAATGTTGTAAGTTTTGGTCAGTGTTTGTTTACAGTAAATCACTATTAAATTAAAGTATAGAGTTGAATTAGTGTCAACTATTCATATAAGTTTTAGAAAGTGGCACAGCATCAATGGGGTGGTGGTACTTGTTTCCTAATGTTTCGTTTTGTAATTTCTAGAGAGCCTATGCATGCCAAGAAGATGGGTGTTTTAAGTCATACTCTAACAAGAGTCATCTCATTCGGCATATCAACACCGTGCACAAAAATACTATCCAGAATGATGTTTTGTACAGGTGATGTTGAAAACCATTTAATCTTGTTTACTTTACAGTTTACACATTACTTTTACTGTCAAGAAAGTTTAAATTAGTAGTAGCAAAGGTGTTCAGAGATTTTGGGATAATGTTAAACAAATTTTTTTTAACTTCATATAATTTGTAAGAAAATGAGTTAACTTAGTACAGTAACTACATGCAATGCAAGTCATAGCATGCTAATTTAAATTTAAAAATATTTAAAATGACAATTACTTTTTATCTACACCTTGTATCAGCTAAACTAATTGTTTATTAGCATGGTTCATTATACAGTTTCATCAATTCTTTTCTTTACTAAATATAGAGGTATAGTATCTTATAAATATCTGTTTTGTTATATACATTTATGATTTCAGCTGCCCAGTTTGTTTGAAAACATTTGTGAATCGCCAAAATTTAAAGAGACATTTGAAGCTTCAACACATTCTAAGAGATTATTTTGTATGTGATATTTGTAAAATTGACTTTAAAAAGAAAAACCAGTTAAGAGCTCACATGTACCAACATACTGGAATTAAATCGTTTAGGTGATAATTATTCCATTAAATTTTGTTTTTATTGAAACAGTGGTGCGAGCATGCATCTTACCGATGGATAAATTTATTGGTCGACAAAACCTTTATCTATCAAATTTTATCTACAACCGCTAGCACGGGACTCGGATCGATAGGTTTTATCGTGTTCTATTTTAGCGATATTTAAATGTGGCAACATGGCAATTTTATCGTCCCATTTGTTTATCATTAGTTTGAATCTTATATTTTTATAAATTTTTTACTAGGCCCTATCAGCAGCGATGCTGAGAAATCGAATGTAGACGTTGTCCCAACGCCAAGTTATATTCTTCCCAATGCACCGCTGATAACTACCGACGGCGGTGACTGCACAGCGGTGAGGACCTGCTAAAAGTAGATTGTTGAGGTTAGAATAAAAATATGAAATAGGAAAAGAAAAAACTAAATTCCTGCTACTTACAACAACATGGACGGACAATCCGTTTGACCTAATCCGTCGGATGTCGCTCTCGATAACCACAAAGACTATTTCTCAGGATATGCAAAACAAACTCATAAAATCAAAATCTTCTAAATCCATGGGGTTGTTTCACTCCCTCAGATGACGTCGGACAATGTTAGTTTCTTCGTGACGTCGCCGTTGCGTTTCTTCTGCAACCAGCAAAAGGTGCACGAAATCCATTTTTTCACGACTGCCCAAGAAAAGTGTAATATTTAGTAACTTTCTAATGGCGTCGAAAGCGTCTATAACTTTATCTACCAACTATTAGATGCCGATAAATTTATCTACATATAATTTATCCACAAGAAATGTCATTTTCTAGTCCCATGCTAGCTTTTAAAGAAAATAAATAATATTTACCGAATATATCTACGGGTCGATAAAGCAAAGTCCCATGCCATGATGTTGTCGACTTGAACTGTCAAATTTTATCGTCTAATGTCACTTTATCGGTCAATAAAAGATCCGTGCTCGCACAGCAGCAGTGTGTGTACTTTTGTTTTGTAGTCGGAGACTACATTGTTAGACTAAAAAAATTTTTCTTGCAGTTGTAATGTCTGCCCTGATAAAAACTTTGTTACACTTTATGACAAAAAGAGACACATGAGAAGCCATAAAAAATATGACTGCATTGAATGTCGGTTGCAGTTTGAGGTTTGGTCTCAATTCCAGAAACATAGGAAACTGGTTCATGAAGTATCAGGTACTTGTGTAGTAATATTTTTACCTGAATTGCATGTCATTTGGATATATTGTTCATTAACAATATATTTAAATAACATTAACTAATTTCAACATTTCAGAATTCATATGTAATGATTGTAACAGGAGCTTTAAAAAAAGATGTCATATAGTACGCCATGTCAAAATTCACAGTCAAACACATATGAGTACATTGTACCAATGTCCATATGAGAACTGTCCAAGGTAAAAATGTAAATTAGTTTTAACATATTATATAGGGTGTTTGGTAATACCTGTATAATCCAGAATATTGCAGATAAAGTACTATGCATAGAAAGAACCCTAGAAAATTATCAACATGCCTGAAATGCACCATTATGGTCGAGATATTGTGGATTTTTGTTTCAAAGTAAAATTGTAAAGTGCCAACGTAGGTCTAGCTGATACAATGTTATTGGTTGTCAACCTCTTGGTCAAAAAAACCAGAATCCAAAACATGTTGAGCTTAAACAAAAATAATGTTATAAAATAAATTGTAGTTATTGTATGGCAAAATAAATCTATGTAAATATGATTTTGCATATTATGATAAAGTTATACACCTATTACCAAACATTCTGTATATATAATTGTTTTAGTAGATTAATAAATTGCAATTATAAATGCTATTTTCTTTATTTAGCTATATTTGGCATTGGCTACACTGTTTCAGTTATTTATAAAAAAATAAGCATTGTAATAACATGCATTTAAGCTATACAGTCCTAATATCTAGTCCCATCCAATGGCTTAGCTAATATTGAGTTTATTATTCCAAATGGCATTTATCTATCTATTCTAGTGACTTATTAATAGTTTTTTTTTACAGACTTTATACCAGAAATAGTAATCTCCAGCAGCATATTTTGATCAAACATGTGAAGCTTACCCATGAATGTATAATTTGTAAAGCGCAGTTATCGTCAAAGGTAGTGCTACATAAATATTTTTACTACTCTTAATTCAACCCATTGTCATAATAATCTTCAAGACGCGGTAGCAACGTCAGAGAAGCGAAACGAACGTATCTTCATTTCGCTTTGCTCCCAGTGTGTCTTGCGTTTCACCCAGACAAACATTAGCGTTCAGCCGGCGCCGGCCCTAGCCCTTGCTCTGGGTAGAACGTGATTGTATTTTGTCGATGCTTTCAAATAACTTTTTACAGTTTTGTGGAAGGGTAATTCTGCTTACCAATAATAATTAATAATGAATTAAATAATTCTGCTTACCAGCGGTGTTACGGGTTATGTGGTGGCTCCTCCCGTCCTTGCCCAGCCCCTAAGAAGTTGGCAGGGCAGGGCAGGGGGAAGGGTGTCATCTGAACTGGCGACCCCTGCGACCAGACCGCTACTCTTGCCCTACCCTAAGGCCGGGCGTTGTGTTGAAAAGAAATACGCCGATTTACATATGCGGTGTCTTAGCTAACTCTGACAATGAATGATAAAGAAATATATTGTTTTCTAAAGTTTACGCGGACACTACACATTGAAATGAAACAACTTTAAAAAAAAAGTGGTTTCATTTTAACTTTTACGGATCTACTCCAACCATCAAAAATACTCGCTAGAGAACAACGATTCATCCCTAGGATGATACGCGAGGCTATATGGTTGGAATCTACCACCAGCCTGGAATCCCATCATATAAAATATTAAATCCCAACCCCAACACCATACTGCCAGACCAAAAGATACTGTAAGCTCTTTCTGCGTAAAACGGAACGCACCTGATAAACAAGCTACTAACTAATTATGAAACGACCAACACCTCAGTCAGTCTCCCTGTGAAAAAAGTAATGTAAAATGTGTTAAAAGTAATGTGTAAAATAAACGCGAGTAGATCCGTAAAAGTTGTTTCATTTCGATAATGAAATAGGTAGTCTTAATTACATCACATATATGGCGAGGTCAGGCGCATGCTTGGTGCATACATAGCATAGCACCAACAAATTTATGACTGCATAACATAAAGTTGTGATAATGGTTTTCATGGACGGGAATAAATGATTTCTACCAACAACCAGCCTGGAATGGGCCCACATGGTGTTTTTATGCCTCATTCTCCCTGTGATGTTTCCATCTATATAGGAAAGGCTAGTGGGGAAGTAGCGGGATGGTGAATCGACCATTTATTATTAAACTTCTTTGATACAAGTAGACTGTGTTGCATTCCAAATTGTTATTTTATTTATTTTTATTGAAGTTTTATTCTTATTTTTAGTCTGTGGTTTTTCTATACCACTGAAGAAAATAGTAGAAACCTCACAATCAGCATTTCTATAAAAAAGTGCTGTATCCTGTCTCGGTCTGCTTTATGTAAAGTGTAAATCTGTTGTTCCAGTGTTGTTTAAAGATTCACATGAGAAGACATCTGCTGCCCCCGAGAGAACCCACAAAGCAAAAAACGAAGGCTACAGGCCGTAAAGAAAGAAAGGACAAAGGAATACCCAGATCAACAACTGCTATTAAAATAGCTGGATGTGAAGTTATTATTGAGGAAGTTGACGAAGAGTACATAACTCCCAATTTTGAACCCATAATATCCCACCACTGAAGTTGTCTGGTTTCTTTGGTCTTGATTACATTCAATGTTTAGTAGGTGTATCTGTTGTATCTTTCAAAGCATAAAGTTAGATAGATAGAACTATGTGTAGCTCAATATAATAAGATAAGCTTAAACTGAGACTTCCTCTTTATTATTATTGTAACCGCAATGTCTAGTTTGATCGAATCTTTAGATTAAGATAATAATATGATTACCTATGCCGTCTGACAGAAACAAGACGCTAGGTATAATTTTTGTCACTTGTAGCCGCTGGATTCGAGCAGCACATAACCGGTCGTTGTGGAGATCTTTGGGGGAGGCCTTTGTTTAGCAGCGGACGTTTTTTGACGGATGGAATGATGATGATGATGATGATGGAGCTGTGTTAGAGAGCGAGTTTGACTGGGACGGTAAATCTGTCAAAGAATCAGTAGAAAAAGACGACACTGTTGTGCTTGACTCTAGTCTGGGCATTGTAAGGAGACATGTGAGAAAGTTATGTATTGCTACTTTTTATTGTCTTATTAGTTACGCGGTCCCGAAGTTGTAAAGCGGTACGCGGTCGATTATATCGGCGGCGGGGTGACGTGGCAGCAACGCTTGTCACCGTTAAACTCTCGTGCCGCATGAACCGGCTCGAAGGACCTTGTACAGTATCTCTATATCTATCTTGTACAAAATCCTGAAAACCATCAGAGGAACTAATTAAAATTCCACACTCGGAACTGACGCAAAAATAACAAAGGCATTATATAAATCCAGAAGAAACTTCAATGACACGAGTCACCGGCTACAGCGCCATCTATTGTAAATGTGCAAACTTAACAAACTCGAATCAATTTGTAAAAATAAAGGAGCGATTTATCAAGAAAGCTGGAAAAGTAATTGAGTTCTTAAAAGCTAAGTATAAACTTTATTAGTCTCTATCACTAGAGATGATAAAATCTTTTTTGCTATGACATGAGTTAGACATGTATTATTATGATGACGTAAGTAATATAAGGAAAAAAAACTTTGAATACTTAAATAATTCTCAAAATTATTACGCTAGTATGTAAATTGTCATATTAAAATTTTAATTAACATTGCTTGTTGAACTGGTAACAAAAAGCCGAGGAGGAGTCGTGGATCGTGGCTTCACATTCCACACAATGACATGTGGTAGCCATTTTTATGATGTATTCTCTTTTAAATGTACCTATTAGTGTCTATCAAAATAAAGTAGTTTTATCATGTTATGAGCCTGTGCTATTATTTATTGTTTTATATTTAGGAAAAGGTAGTGGTTACAATAGTAAATGTAATGAATGATAATATACAAGGTTATTATAATAAATGTTTATGTCTACAAGCAAATTCTTTTTTAATTGTTGAGTTATGGGTTCACTAGCGTTACTACTTTTTTTGCCTTCTACAAGTTACTTCAAGTATACTCTTGGTTCTAGAAACCAGTAGCATTGGATTGATTATGTTGACTTGTTTTCTGGAACTTAATATTCTGTCTGACTAATTCTGTAAAAATCAATGATATATTAATTAATATGAAATATTTTTACCATAAGTAAAAAGGTTGATACCATACACTATGTATAATATTAGTTCATCCTAGATGGCGGTAATGGTTTGGTTTCTAGGTTTGTGTGCGGGTTGTACGCTTGGTTCCGATAGATGGCGATGAAACTATAATATTAATACAAAAAGCTAGTACTTAAACATTTATTTTTCTTTTTGTTGTGTATAAAATTGTAATACTGAAAGCATATTATTAAAAAAAATTAATTAGAAAAATATCAGATCAGAAGTTCTCAGAAGGTTCAACTTCAAACCGAGACACTTCGTTAGATAAGAAAATAACACGACTTCTAAAAGAACCACCATTAATTCGCTTATTGTTCGTTTAAGGCGTTGTAGTTACACCACCGAATAATAACTAATAGCTTTAGTTATTGTTCTGAGGTTATAATACACGTTATATATGGCGCTTTTAAGATTTCTTGCCGCCAGTGCTGTGAATTTCCAAACCACTGACTTAGTAAGAAGAAGGGATCAATGACGATATAATCACGACGATAATTAAAAAAAATAAATATAAATATTTAGACAACATCACATACATTGTTCTGATCCCAAGGTAAGTAGCTAAAGTACTCGTTTCATGGAAATCAGAAACAACGACGGTACCACAACCACCCAGACCCGACACAATATCGAAAAGTTAGTTTTCGAGATTGACCCGACCGGGAATCGAATCCGGGACCTCAGAGTTAGCACCGCCCAAAGTCCGGCGTGCAAGCCACTCGGCTACGGAGGTCGTCATTGAAGTTTTATTAATATGTACAGACGCCTGCACATCAACCTGTCCAAAACTATCAAATTTCTTCAAAACATTTTCTACCATATTGCTTAGTCCTAAAGTTTAAAGTATATTGAGGAATTTTGGCAGTTTGTGGTAGGTTGATGTGCAGGCGTGTGTACCTACCTATATACTTATTCACACGGCGGCAGATCAACCTACCCAAAACTCAAATTTCTCAATTAATTTTGAACTTTATTGTTAAGTTATAAGGATCAATATTCATTGGAGAAATTTGACAGGTTTTGGTAGGTTGATATGCCACCGTGTGTTCATGACACTTACATTGTTTACATGATTTCGCCGCGATCTTAGGTGATCGCTTTGGATTTAAAAGGTTAACTCGTGACTGTAAGTGGTCCGTTTATCTATATACATAACTTGTCCTGACTGACTGATCATCATCGCCGAGCCGAAACCGCTGAAGCTAATTGGACAGTAGGTACAGACGCCTGCACATCAACCTACCCAAAACTGTCAAATTTCTTCAATACATTCTCAACCGTATACCTTAGTAATAAAATTCAGTCTATTGAGGAAATTTGACAGTTTGTGGTAGGTTGATGTGCAGGCGTGTGTACATTGTGTGACGTAACCTGCCACTAAGAAAGAATTTTACGGAAATCATACCTTAGGGGTTTCAAAATACATGAAAATTGATATTTGGCTTTTTGAAAAGAAATAAAGAATGACGTGTCTCAGGACTTTTGTTAGGGATGGTTTTTATGGAGAAATCGTTATTTTTTAAGTAATAACTAAAAAAAATTACTATTTTATCGATCTATAGATTTTACAATAAAATTAGAATGACTTGTTTTAGAATTCTTCGAAAAACCTTTAGAGGGGTGAAATAAGGGTGGCAAGTTTGTATGGAAATATGATAATCCTTAAATTTATATAAAGGTATTTGGACTGGTTAGAAAGTGTTTCAGGGTTATCCCTACAGCTACTAACCTTTAGTAACCTTATATATTACAAGTTGTGTTGCCCATGTGAGCAAAGCCGCGAGCAAAAGCTAGTTTATTATAAGGTAAATTTCTGAACTAAAGCACAAATAAAAAGCAAGTTTAATTTTTTTTTACTTTTTTGTTAATTACCCATGGCCTTTATGGCCAATGATAACGCATTTGAAGTTGACCCTTAGATTAAGTGGGATTTCTAGAGGTCGACATAGCTCCGAAAGAGTGTTGCAAATTTTATACTATTATAAATTCTATTATGGAAACTAATCCAATAACTACAAAATAAACGAGTAAGTGCTGTAGGTTACACTTTATAGAATAGAATAGAAAAACGTTTATTGAGTACCAGTACATACAAAAAAAATGGGCTAAATGCCTTTGCCTTACGTTAACGCGAAAACTTATGAAGAAAAGTAATGTCATAGTTATTAAGGTAAAAAAACGGACTTCTTGGCGGGAAAGTGAAGAGTCATGTCTGCGGTTTTGTTTTATTTTGTAAAATTTGTGTTATGTCGAATATTAATGTGAAATAATAGTGGATTATTAACCGTTAAGTATTCGTGAGTGTGCATGAGTGTTGACAAATGAAACAAAACAGTGCAACGTCACTTTTCCAATTCTCTCAAGAAGTCTGCGTGAGGACTTAGTAAAGCCCCACATCTTTACTGAGATACTCGAGGGGTTGGGGGGTAATATAATTGCTCACTTCCCATTTCTATTATCATTCATCATCATCGATATTGTTTATTTATGTATAACCTAAGAAGATAGAACGAACGAATAGGCTTGATTGATTTCATCCGGAGCCGTAAAACAATTTAAAAAAAAGGTTAAAAAAATCCAGGACTTCTTGGCGGGAAAGTGAAGAGTCATGTCTGCGGTTTTGTTTTATTTTGTAAAATTTGTATTATGTCGAATATTAATGTGAAATAATGGTTTATTAACCGTTAAGTGTTCGTGAGTGTGCATGAGTGTTGGCAAATGAAACAAAACCGTGCAACGTTACTTTTCAAATTCGAAAGCGCAATAAGATGGCAATATCATCAGAGTGGTTGGCAGTTTTAGTGATTCTCACTACGATTATAACGTTAAGCACCCAATTCTCCTTTGTAGTAAACATCGTTTGTGCCAACTGATTTTCAGCGCGTTACACAAAACCTATCTTCATTCGGGTCCTGTTCAACTGTTGGTAGCCACAGCGAGGCATAATTATTGGCCATTAGGAGGAACCAGGCTTGCGAAACGTACTGTACGTTCATGTGTCAAGTGCTGTCGTTTGAAAGGTGCAACTATCCAACCTATAATGGGTAACTACCTACCTACTACTACCTACCTACCAATAGAGTCCATTTAGTATATCCCTTCCTTGAAACTGGTGTTGACTATGCTAAAGGAAGAGGTAGTAAACTTATAAAAAGCTATATTTGTGTCTTTGTGTGTTTAGCCACCAAGGCGTTGCATCTGGAGCTTGTCTCGGACCTGACTAAAGAAGCTTTTATTGCAGCCCTAAAGAGGTTCATAGCACGCCGGGGGAAGCCGCGGAACGTGATTTAGAACTGACCCATTTAGATTTTGAGGAAATGGTGACTCTTTTGATACATACAGAAGCTATCTTAAATTCACGTCCCATAACTCCTCTATCTGATGACCCTTCCGATCTGTCCTGTCTTACTCACTTCCTAATTGGACGATCAATCGTATCCTTGCCTTGTCTGCATCTTATCGACAAAAACTTCACTTCAACGATTACAACGCATTGAAGCGCTGAAGCAACATTTGTGATCACGCTTTAACCATAAATATGTTTTATGGCTCCAGAAGAAGACAAGATGGCACACGTCGCAGGGAGAGCTGCAGGAGGGGTCGCTAGTCCTGATCAAGGACAAGACAGCGCCTCCACTGATGTGGCGGCTTGGCCGCATTGTTCGTGTTTTGCCGGGAGCAGACGGCATAGCCAGTGTTGCCGACATCAGGATGAAGAAAGGCGTCATACGTCGCGCCTATAACACTGTCCCTTGCCTCCAAATGTTGAAGAGGATACTTCAAGGGAGTATAGTAATGGCAACGCTAGGCGCACGGGGGCGCCGTGATCTGCGGGAACTAACACATCACAACGACAGCCGCGCACGCACGAACTATTATTGTCGGGCTAATTATAATAGAATGTTATATTATTTATAAATCAGTTTATGTTATACAGTCCACTTTTATTGATATCTACATCCCACTTAAGAACTACCGGCTTCACTCACAAGAAGTCTGCGTGAGGACTTATTAAAACCCCACATTTTTACTGAGGTACTCAATGGGTTGGGGGGGTAATATCATTTTCCACTTCCCATTTCTATTATCATTCATCATCATCAATATTGTTTATTTATGTATTACTTATGTTATGAAGATAGAACGAACGAATAGGCTTGATGGATTTCATCCGGAGCCGTAAAACAATAAACAAAAAAAAAGGTAAAAAAAAACAAACCTTTTTGCTTTGTAGCCCACAAACTAGGTAGAGATACTACGCTTTGTAGTTTGTGTACTTTGTTACCTACCTATAAAATTTTTAGGATTACCTAATTAAAATTTGTAAAATTTATTATGTAAACAAATAAGCTAAAAGAGGCTCCCATTTTTTTAGTTAAAACATTAAATGACAAGATGGAATTTAAATTAAACGTTTTTACATTGAATTGTTGGTTAGTAAACAAACGTGACACGAGTAATAAAAATATTTCCATTAAATATAACCAATATTTAAATCATACAGACACGTAGCCTTAAGAATAATAACATAAACAATATTATTAAAGTTCCCCATAGTTTCAGCGATTGGATAATAAGTACCTCAACTTATCGGGATATTGTTGTCTTACCTTACTGCTGTAATTAAAAGCATGTCATACCTTTACCTGTAGATCTAAATATACATTCTCTGTTCCATACTACAGTGTAAGAAAACTACTTTGTAAGAAGTTTATAGGCTAACTATATTTTTTATTTATTCTAGGGGAATACCATTTATCTCAAAGAACCGCAAGGAGAGGATCAGTGCTATTGCTAAATACTTAGTAGCAAGTCAACACACTATTGTATGCTTACAAGAAGTTTGGAGCGAAAATGACTATTTCTATTTAAAAGAAAGTCTTAAAAACATTTTACCATATTCATACTATTTTTACAGGTAGGTATATTAATGTATTTGATTGTAAGAAATATTATTTTTTAATTAATAATAATTAATGTTCATCTAGTTTATTATGCAAAATTATTGAAACATTCATCATTATATCATAAAAACAACACAAATAGAAGCTTAGGCAAGCATTGTGGGTTACTGCCCTACTTTTCTATGTGCAACTATACATAATATCTTTATTAATACCTCTGTGGCCGAGTGGCATAGTGCTTGGTCCAATATACAGGTTTCTGGGTTCAGTTCCCAGGTTGGGAGTGAAAGTGTGTTTAGAATCTTTTAAAGTAGATATAGCTCAGACTTGGGGCCACAAATCTGCATTTGGCAAGAATTGTTATAAAATTAAGCAAATAAGTACTAATCAATTATAATTAATTTAATGATGGATTGTTTGCCCAGCCGTGGGACAGTATGAGGTTTTTACTATTAATTACGTATTAGTTAATATTATCTTTTATTTTAGTGGTGTTCTTGGCTCTGGATTGTGTATTTTTTCCAAATGGGTAATTCAAGATGTATTTTTCCACCAATGGCCACTAAATGGCTATATTCACAAAGTTCATCACGGTGACTGGTTTGGAGGCAAAGGCGTCGGTCTTTGTCGCATCAAATGTGGCGAGACACTTATTAACGTTTACTGTACGCATGTAAGTAATGTTGTTTGAGTAAAGTGCCTAGTACAAGTTTTTTGTCAGTCGCTTACTGTGACGAAAGCGACAATTAATATGCAAGGTTGAAAAGGATAATTCAAGAGACAATTTTCAATAACAGTTAAATCTTTAATAATCAGTAACTAAATATTTTTTTTTTCCAGTTACATGCAGAATACCACGAAGATATTTACTTGGCGCACAGAGTCTTGCAAGCATACTCCACTGCAGAACTTGTAAACTTGACCAAGACACCTGCCGATGTGTCCATACTGGCGGGAGATATGAACACGGAACCTGGTGATCTATCATACAGGTATCTAGAAATGCTATTTTAGTTTTGGCAACAGATTTAAGTATATAAGATTTTATTTTATTTTAATGGTACAAAAACAGCTTACAGGCTAAAAAATACAGCTACAACATAAAAATATAAAATAATTTTGATGAGTCTAAAAGCCTTAAATTGAACAGAACATTATACAAAACTATTTTCAGTTATTACTAAGGACACACATTTATAAATTGTTCTTTCACAATAAACACTAAAACAGCCTCAGAGTGTAACACTCTTATTTAGTAAGTACTTTAAACTCTGAATACTGAAGATAGTGGTAGCTAGCCATGTGGACTTAAATCAAGCCCTGCAACCAACCAAATCATTTACAATTTTACGTAGCTTCCACTGGGAATCGAACCAGAGGCTCCGCTCTGGTCAAAGTCAAGTCAAAATCTAATATTATTTATTTAAATAAACTTTAGATAAGTGCTCCAAAAATTTTTTTACCTACTCCCCATTCAGGACGTCTAATTTTTAATATAAGTAACGACTTTTACAAAATCATATGCCGTTACCGAGTTACAAGTTTAAAATAACTTACTTCACAATTCTAAAAAAACTTCAATCAATTTCCAAAAAAAATATATAAATTCGGGGACGATGCTGTTGGTCTTTTCAAACACTGTAAAACCTTACCAATTCACATTCAAGTACAATAAATATACTTTACTAGCTGTTGCCCGCGACTTCGTCCACGTCAATTTCTGTTATTATGATCGATAGTTTTAAGGTATGAACAAACTTCCATAATGGGGAACTTTTAAGGCAAGACTTTACAATGTCTGCTCTAGTTCCCCTTACCATTACCGGTAAAGTTTGTCGAAAATCCCCAGCAAACATAACAGTAATCCCACCCATGATTTTATCACAGCTTCTAATATCTCTAAGAGTCCTATCTAGAGCCTCTACATGAGCTCTATCACATGACATGACATGACATTCGTCCCAGATTATTAAACTGACGTCTTGCAAAACTTTTCCCAAAGGGCCATTTTTACGAATAGAGCACACACTATCTTTCTGTAAAGAAACAGTTAGAAGCAGTTTTAAAGTGGAATGTGCTGTGTCCACCTGCTAATAAAGTTGCAGCGATTCCTTACGACGCTACTGCCAAAGCTAGTTTTCCCTGAGGTCATACTTTCGCTAATATCAGATTAGTAATTAATGTCTTGCCGGTTCCACCTGGAGCATCCAAAATAAATATTTTTCCTTCATTAAAACGAACACTGTGCATAACACGATTGTACGCCGTCACCTGGTCATTACCTAATTTTGGTTTATTTTCAGTAATATACTCTCATTTACATCATACGGCTTTCGCAACGCTACTTCTTACGGATCCAAATTATTATGTGAATTATTCCTTTTTGATGCAGGAAGCCCAAAATCAGTTAAATGATTTATCGCAAATCTCATGAATCTTATCTTCAATTATGATAAGTCCATCATTGTATATATCATCACTATATGCCAATGTCATATTCTGATTCTCATTACGCATTCTGTTTAATATATCTTCACATAAATCATCACGAAATTTATTCCATAACTCTAAGGGGTCAGCCCCGCCTTCCCCTCGCAGCGTCTTGTCTTGCGCATCATGCGCGCGTGTGAAGTTTGCTGCGGAGTTATTCTAAAATTGTAGTATCTTCTAAGATGTTAATTGAAATTAAGTGATGTCAAGGACAATTTTGTTCACAATTAAATACTCTTAATCAACAACACTCGTTCTATTTATTTATTGTAAACTCTCGATAACTTAAGCTTAAATCTTAGTGGTTTTTAAAGTTATCGCATGGTATGTGTTTTGTAATAACTATTGAAATGATTACGTCACTTACTTTGGTGACCGGACACTAGACCATAGAGGTGATTAAAATATTTTTAAAACAATATTTTTTTACAGGATAATTACGCAGCTGCCTTCGTTAGTGGACCCATTCGATCTGCCCTGTGAAGGAACCAATCCAATAATCAACAAACCTTCGGGAACTAGCGAGACCGCCAACAACAGTTACACTGACAAGAAACAGGCAGAAACCGCTCCAGAAGGCAAAAGGATAGACCATATATTATTCCATGTTAGCCCTAACTGGGAGGTAAGAAAATATTTTCATGAAATATACTTAAGGTTGAGATAGTATTATCTCTTCTGTGGTTAAGATGACTGCGGATTATTGTATCTTTAACTGTACTGTATACTCGCATTTATTTTACACTTTTTTATCCTGACTTATCTAACCTTTGTAGGGTCTATGTTGTCTCTCTTTGATAAAACAAAATGAACAGTACAATAAGCATGTATGAAGAATAGAGTGTTTTATTCTCTCTTCTCTTCCAAGATCATTCTTAAGTCTTCTTAATAACTTGAATATGCCTTGAGCTTATTTGAAGTAAATATCTAAATATGACTGCAAAAGTATAATATATAATAAGTTTTACTTTTTATTTTCAAGTGCTAATTGCTGCACTGAAGCTAAATTAAATATATATTAAGTTCTTAAATTATTTTCAGGCCGAAGTGATGAACTTTGGTAATCCCTTGGAGGACAAGGTGCCCGGAGAACCATTTTCATACTCCGATCACAATGCCGTTATGCTAGAGTTGAAATTGAAGCCTGCCAAACCACGAAGTGGCGGTAGTAAGCAATTGAGTAGAGACAGCACATTCGATCTAACAATAGCTCAAGCAATTAAGGTTTGTGAAGAAGCTACCCAAATAATAACGAAATCGAAGAAGCTGTTCCTAACCACAGGTGGTCTGCTGTTCATGTTCCTTCTAGGCACTGTTGGATTTTGGCCCAACAAAGTGATGTATGATGTAACCAAGATAATAATAACTGGCTTTTGTTTCTATTATATTTTAATGGGTACCCTGTGGAACAAAATAGAAATGAATAGTCTTAAGGCTGGTCTTAATGCTTTACAAAATTTTAATAAAACAAGAACTGAAGTGAAAGATGATTGCACTGAGAAAATCGAATGTAAGGATATAGAGTAGGAAAGAAAACATGGAACCCTTCTGGCATGCTAGGCCAAGTCTCCTACTAAGGCTAAGTTGAAGTTGTATAAATTTGTACGAGTTGCGTGCTAAAGATGGTTGAAATAGCACATGCTACACATGTGTACAAATTGTAACGAATTTTTTGCAACTAAATCTGAGCGCAATTATTTTTTTAAATATTTATATATATTTACATCAGTCAAATTTTGGTGATGATATCATTGTTATTATCGCCTTGCATCCTATTTGGATCGTGCTCAGTGGCGTTTGGAGAGGCCTATGTTCAGCAGTGGAGGTGTGTAGGCTGATGATGATGATGATCCTATTTCAAACCAAACATAGTAAAAAATATAGGTAAACTGTAATTGCTTATAAAATTAATTATTAAATAAACACGAAGCTCAAAGCATTTATAACCTAAGTTTGTTAGATCTTTCTTTTCGAAAATAGTGATTGCACACATGGCTGCATAGACTACCACAAGCTGTTAAATTTCCACAATAGATTTTGATCTTTACTGTGGCATATGGTTAAACATTTATTGAAGATTTTGACAGTTTTGGATAGTCTGATGTGCAGCCATCTGTACTAAAAACTTATGAGTATGAGACTATTTTTATGCAATTTTGTAATAACAAATAATTTTGGTAAAACTAAAATGACAGTACACCCAATGAATAACGAGATGTTGGAGAAATATGTTTTTGTTACCTTAAACCTTCAAAAACTTTTTAAGCCTGTACAGTTTTACCGAAGATTTTTGAAATAATAATAGCTTTCTGTAATTTAATGTAATTAAACAATAATTCAGGATCTTTATCAAACCAATTGCAATATAGTATTAGTATTTTAATAGTATTTATGACTTTATAGTTGCCTTTCTAGTATTTTACACAATAATATGATATTTTTTATGAGGCTACCCAGAGCTTAAAGTTAACTCTCGTGGGGGACTATAGGTCCCCCACCGCACTCATTTTTGAAAATATTTTTAATGAGTGCAAGTGGGTTAAATAAAACCAAAGCTTTAAATTGTTATTCTTTCTTTCTTAAATAGTGGACAACATCAATCTTAAGCAAAATATAGTTCAACTGTGATAAATAACATTCCGTTTATTTTGCGAATATGGGAATGGAATATGGGAATATTTATAGGTCTTTTAGACCCTCTAATTGTTAAAGCAAAGCCAAGTATTTCACGAATGAGTATGTCAAAGATATATAAATATAGGCACATAGGTGCATTGTATTAATAAGTAAAATAAAGATAATTGTATTGTTATCTTGACATGCAAAATTTAATATTCTCTAAACCAATGTAGATTAGGGTTTGTCAACAATTATCAGCTCACCGTGCTCGATAATGGAAAACTAGCTTAAGTGGTTTTTTTTTTCAAATCAGGATTGATCAGTAGAGAAAGTAACACATATACCTACATTTCAATCATTCGTTCATTTTTCATTTAATTAATATAGCTCAATTGATTGACTTTAATAAATAAATTATTATCAGCATGTGATACAAATAGGCTAATTAAGACAAGACAATGCATCTTAACGTCTATATCAAACTCAATTAAGCTAAGTGTCTTAATTTGTTTATTTCAACACAAACAAAGTGTAAGTTTAACCAGACCAGAGTATTAAGTATGTCCCACTGATTTATTCTTTGCACAACGCTTTTCTTAATAATCAAATCAAAACTTACTCTGTGATTTCATTGCTAATAGTGTTAATTTTGTGTATATTTGGTATTTCATGTACACACGCCTGCACATCAACCTACCACAAACTGTCAAATTTCCTCAATATACTTTGTACTTTATACCATAAGCATTTGGTTGAAAATGGATTGAAGACATTTGATAGTTTTGGATAGGTTGATGGGCGTCTGTACTAACTATGCAATTTTTTTTATTGAACAAAACTTATCACAATATTGCAAATTATTAGTGCAACAGTAACCAGAAAGGTTTATTCATACACTAAGATCGTCTTTACACAATTCGTACGCAAAAACTTGATTGGTTGGTAATTATTACAGTATTGTCTTGAAGGCGGTAAGCACAGAAAAATCAGAAAAACAACTAGGTAGGTACAATAACCGAAATCTCACGCACATTACTACTAACTATACTACGTACAGACGCCTGTACAGTTGTACACCAACCTATCCAAAACTGCAAAATTCCTTCAATAAAGATTCAACCATATTCCATAAAGTTCCGAGTCTATTGAGGAAATTTGACAGTTTGTGGTAGTCTGATATGCAGGGCAGGCGTGTGTACTTTGTTATTATTATGTACCTACGCTCACGCTAGCACATTTATGGCCGAACTCGAATCGAAACCTGCTAAAATATATAATATATAAGAATTAAATGCAGTTCGTTAGTAAGCGCATCTCTTAAGAACGGCTGAACGGACTTGGATGATGCACATAAACAGACCATAACCGGACTGGGACATAGTATACTCTTTATCCCGGTAACAGGTCCCTGTGGGATGGTGAAATCCTCGCGAACAAAGTTGTGGGCCGCGGGCAATAAAAGCAAGCCGGTAACTCAAATAACTAAAGTTGTGCTTATGATGTTGGGCGGACATTCGAGAGTCGGCTGTTGATGCGTTATTAAATATTATAATGTTGTAAAAGCTTTGTAATTGAATCATTTATATTTGTTTAATTATAAAATAAAACCAGTTACAATTATATTTTTGTTTAATTTTTACAGCATTTATGTTTTAAAACTTTTGATTGATTGAATGTCTCCTACTACAGGTAATCTAAAGTTCAAAGGTTCGAATCCATCAAAGACCAAACTTTTTCATGACTGTTTGTAGTGATTACATTACCTTCATTGATACAGTCAAGCCTAAACCTTACTGAGAAAGTAAATCCATAAATATATATATTTAAATAATAGAAATGTAGGAAGATTTTTCAAATTTAAATTAGAGTAAATAAAACATTTAACTATCATTAGTAGATACAAAAAGATACTTTTGAGTTCCGGAATTCCTGAATTCCGGAATTGAAAAAGCGTCCGATATTCAAGCCCTAACACAGAGGTCCACACTCTTCTTCATATAAAAAAATGTTACCATCATCAAAGGCCTGCGTAGACTAGTGACTTAAAGATCTATTAATTTGAAAAAGAAACTTTTTTATAGAGTTATGATTTATCATTCGACCAGTCGTTTTCCTATCTAGGGAATAGACTGACTAATTATTATACCCTTCTTTACTCTAAAAGCTAAATCTCCCTATAGAGCTATAAAGATTTTTTAAATAAAATAAGGATAAAATGCAACACATTTTACATTTTATGTATATAATTATTTTTTATGCCTCCTCGGCAGACGTGATTAGTTGGTTAAAGTATTATTATACTGACATTGACGGGTATCTATTTATTCTAAATACAGTATTCCCGAAAAATCTTACCTAAGAACCAGTCCTAAGTAAATGTTTAATATCATGGATCAATAAAATATAAAAATGTAAAGAAATATTTTATTTCTAAAATTTAACAATTTCTTAGGTATTACAATACCAGCTAGATAGGCATAGAGGTACTGTAAATTAATATCACAATTCGTATGAACCATTAGCAAAGATATTATATAAATTATTATCCTAAGTAATACCTTACAAATAAATATTAGTCTAGTAATAAGACGAGATTTAAATAATTTTTAAAACAAAAACATTATATATTATTTATATTTTACACTAATTCATAAAAAGGAGACAAGGCAAGTTGTTAAAGTGGTCTATAAACCAACAGAGACACGCTTTTACATTTTTTTGGGGTAACCACTTCCATGTGAAGGGGAAGGACCAAAATCTGACCAGACAATGGGAAGAACTCCATATCAGTCTATTGGCGCATAACGCAAATACTGCGGAAATTTCTATGATAGATGTTCCACCATTTGGCTGCTTAAATCACGTACCTAAATAGGCAGTGTTGTCTTGTTTAAAAACGTTATACTCAAAACTTACCAACAAGATAAACAAAGACATCGGTGTACTGACTTAATTCTACGTGGACGAAGTCGCGGAACATAAGCTAGTACAGTACCTACTTATAAAACTATTTATTGCATTAGTATACGTCGTAAAAACAATTCAATGAAAACAATTTTTTTTATTCACATCTAAAAAAAAACCTTAATTGCCTTGTCAGATTTTGATAACGTTCGCTATAACAAAATTGTGTACATGTTAACATTCAAAATATATTTAACCACATACCTATTGCTTCTTTCACTCAGTCTCCTTACATAATAGCACTCATAATCACTTTGGTAATGAACAAATTCATGCAGTGAAGGAATGTCGATATAATATGATAATAATTACAACTATCTTTCACAGCAGTTTATACAAGTTAAGCTGTGATGATTATTATTATGAAAATAACTCTAGCATTTGTTTAACTTAGAAGCGAGTTATTGTTGCTGTAACTCAGCCAAAATTAACCTAACGCGCATAGAACATAAAATTTAATTTACGCGTTAGTCTCGTCATTTCTTTTAAGAGAGCAGGGTGCCTTGTGGTTGTTTTACTTGCCATTCAATCACGCTAATGAAAACGCGAATTTGTATGGCAAATTTTTAACTCTTTGTTTGTCATTAGGAGACGCTGCTTCTATACCATACAAATTTCGTTTTTAAATACGATCGAATAGTGAAAAAGCTCGCACCAGGCACACTTTTAACTACTTGTTTACACATTTGGGTCGTCTTCGGTTCGGTCGTTGCTATCGCTCACCAATGGCTCAGTTTCACTGTTGAGAGTTGTATCTATGGAACCATAGGTGGCGGGCCGAGTCTCGACATGCGGGACTTCAGCCTCCACCGTGTAGCTCGGCGCGGAGCTAGATGCAGTGGGCTCGCTCACCAGGCGAGAGCTCTCGTCATACCCTCGGGGCATGTGGTACATCGATTTACCCCTCAGCCTCCTACTGAAGGAGCTTCCTGGAATCAATAAAATGAAGGACACATTAAAAAAAACAAATATATATGTTTTAAATTTTTCTTTTATGCTATTTGTACACCCCACACAAAGTACCAATAAACACCTATGCATGATTTAGTAAAACCTGTTAATTTCACAGCAAATCTATACTACTATATAAATCTGTAGGCTCTGTGTGTACTTGCAATTTTTCTGACAAATTTTGGGATAAATATTTATTTTATGACAATTCTATGATTTTTGAAATTTTTGTCTGCCTGTGCAAATGAAAGCCTATATAAAAAAAAAAGTTTAGTGGGTGACGGCTATTGATGAAAATTTGTATGTAGTAAGAACATGAGATTGTGCAAATGATAGGCTATAGTTATGATGTTAATATACCTAATAATTATTTTGATTAGCATCCATTGATCTGGACTTGGACTGGTGTTTTTAAGCGGACAAATGATTTGTTTGTTTTGTTGTCATGGAAACTGTCAAAGCGGTACGAAATCCGCCAGTCGGCTAACCTTATCTAAAAACATATAAACGGATACTTTACCTACGACACCAAGATGTTCTGATATATCCCTCTTGACATCAGACACATCCCACATTGCCAGAAAGGAGCCAAGACATGAGGGCGACGGATTTTCCGGTGACACATATGGTTTGTATGAGAAACTGTAGTGGTGAGCAATCGCTGCCAGAAACATTTCTATACATATCAAGAAATCCTGCAAATAAAAAAATATTCTTATAAACTTTGTATGCAACCACACAAGGTGTGAAGAGGCACCTTGTGGGCCTGAGTGAAGGTGACTGATGCTGCGTTGTTTTCACACTGCATTAGTTGTCTTCGCATTTGGACTCCATTTCCACTTAACATCAAGTGGAAAGGAGTCATATGCCATGCTAATTAAAAAAAACACTTGAAGATTGATTAACAAAAAAATTAGTCACCTGCAACTTAGAAGATATTATTTTCACTTGACCAGAATCATTTATTCCAAATATTGTTGATATAACCCCACAGTATACTAAAATATTGATTATCACTCCTTGGCTGTAAAAAAAATTGATACCATGATTTTACAACAGCAAGCACACAAAACAAAAGACAAATGCAAAAGTGCGTTTGTTCTTCCTTTACATCAAAACGGAGCAAAAAAATTAATAAAAGTTTTTATTGGCAAAGTACATCTCAACCACTAAAGATGTGAATGCCACAATTAAAAACAAAAAATATATAAGCATTTTAGTTGTGTAACAAAGACTTTTATGACAGACTTGACCAGAATCTGTGTGAAAGTGGAAGTTTGTACTGGATAACAAAAAGGAAACTTACAAAAACGAGAAGAACACCACAGCTTTGATGCAGAGAAACTTGCCAATAGGTTTCATTGGTTTCAGTTCTGCTCTATTGGCTTTGTAGAACAAAACCAAGCAATACATGGCTACAAATTGTGAGAAATTGTTTATGGCAATCATGTAAGGAAATGCAACTTTGGAACTAAAGTCACTTTCTCCATATACACCAGCCAACTCACAAATCATTGATATTACTGTGGTGATGGGCCTCACCACAGTATACTGCAGAATACCATGTTTGCAATTGTGTACAAATTCTCTGAAAGAACAAACACACATCATGAAATGAATAATGCAAAAACAAAAATTTTTACTTTAAGCACTTAGTGCTTTACAAATAAACACAGCTCAGAAAAATTTTTCCATGTTTTGTTCCTATTGTGTAAACTCCATTTCAAATAATAGTAAGAGACAAAACGCAGAATAACTACTCGAAGCTTATTCTTTAGTATAAAACATATATTTTATGATTAATGCTTAAAATTTGTAGAACTTCTTTACTTTGTAAGGATATAATTTATGTAAAGATGACTTTTATATTTAACTCAACAGTATGTCAGTAAATATCAGCATATCAAAGTAAATATAGTTGTATCCTAAAGTCTATTTTTGTCTAAAATCAAAATGTTAACAGTTTTTGTCAAAAACATACTCTAACAAGGTGACAATAAGGTTAAATATTTAAAAACAACTTAATTATGACCACTTGTGTTGCTTGATTATTTTAATTGATTGATTATACTAAAAGCTCAAGGCCTATTTAAATAATATGTTAAGTGTGAGGAATAAAAACATATCCATATGTACTGTTTTCACTTTTATTTAGTAGCCTTTAAAGTGCATTTTTCTTACCTCCCCATTTCCCAAGGTGTTAAACAACATAATGGAAAAATATGGTAAACCTGTGGTTTCGATTCTAGAACTGCTTCTAGATCATGTCCTTCATTCAAATAGTTGAGAAGGTATTTCATGAAGTTGTAAATAACATAAGCTTCATAACATTCTCGTAAAGAGTCAACATAAATAGATTGTTCAGGAAACTCAAGGCCTATCCATGCATTCAAAGCATATATTGGTACCATCCATAATATTCTGAAATAATAAACATTTTTTTTTTAATTATTTATGGTTGGTAGATTGGTCAGAGTGTCAAACAATGTGCTAACTTGAAAAACTTATAAATACCTTATAATGTGTTTCTGTAAATATGGTTTTGTATAATGTACCACATGTTGTGTTATTTGCCATATTGATATAGGCAACGCAAGCAAAACAAATCCACCGCCAATCAATTCCGCTTCGACATTCTCATTAAACTCATTGTTTATAGAATTTGCTATAAGTATAGGCACTAGTACAACAATTAGTATACCGTAGAGGGCAATTAAGAAAGGCCTGATCCACAGCCTCCATTGAAGAAAAAATGTTGTAATCGAAGGAGGACACATCTTGGTCTTGCACAACTTTTAACAGAATTATACACTGTTAGAAGACTAAGAGAAATTGGGCACTCATATTTATATAAAAAGTAACCGTAGGATGTATTACATTAACGACTTTTCCGTAACCAAAAAATAAAGTAGTACCTATCGTATGTTATTTTTTTAATTTTATATATGGCTTTCACATCTCCTTTACTTGAGATGTATTTTGCCAACAACCGTTTTATATTGGTCACTACGTTCGGAGAATGTTCAGTATAAAAAATTTATGTATTTCAACAATTTTATCAAAATAATTTAGTTCACAACAAGTCGAAGTATTGTCAATGTCAATGTCACTCACTTATTTACATAGTTTTTTTTCAATCTTTTTTTCGTTTATATAGGAAAGACAAAGGAGTCTAGCCCATACATCCGTGTCTTCAATTTACAAACAAAATGCACAAAATTAAAATAAAAACTTTTTAAATATTTTACCACTATATCATTATACCATACATGATCGTACATAATGGTCGTGATCACAGGTCGTGATACTCGTGATGATACCATCATTGATTAAACATGTCCCGTGTACTTCCCTTTCTGTACCCCCATTACCTGTTACTTACCACGCGGCCTCCTTGAATAATTTTCACGAAAAGTTTGAATATGATTAGATTAATTTTATACTTATTTGGTAAAAAAATATTTTTAAAATGGCTTCAACTGCTTTCTTTCATTTCCCGCCAAAAATGTTAGCACTTTAGCTTTTTTCTATGTATTTATCTTCAACACTACTGTCAGCTGTTAAAATGGTGAATACATCCGACCGAATAACTTTTTGTTAGATGGCTGGAACGGTAAAAAGTGATAGCTAAATGACAAATCTATAAAGAGTGAAAGAGTCAGAGAACAAGTCAAATGACGACAGAAGACTGCATGCATGTGTTGCTAGAAATTAAATAGTTTGCCAAGAAAGATCATCACAGGTGTGTAGTTTCATCAAAATGGGTTTGGTCAAAAGATCCTAATTTTATAAAAACCTTTAAAATAAGCTTATTTAATATGTGATAACGTAATATAAACTCTTATTTAAACAAACCAAACGCGGGATCCACTATTTTGTGCATTTACAGTTATACTCGTAACACGTATTTTGTGCATCAAGTTTAGCATTGAATTAGGCCACATAGCGATCTCTCCCTAAAATACCGCTGTTCAGCCTGTCGACGTATCAAGCTAACGTGAGTTTTTTTTCATTTTACGGCGTTTTTCATTATACATCTCTATTGTTCGATGTGAAATATGAGTTGTTCACTAAACACAGTAGATAACGTTAAAGGTATAGCTAGAGTCGATAATTTGTATGTTTTCGTAAATGGGTCAGCTCGCCATTCCGAGGAGAACCAAATTGATTTGCGATTATTATGTCGTCATTTGATTACCATCTCAGTGTTTTACTTTTTGTACGATGGATTAGTGTTGAATTTTATTCAATGTGTTTGTTTTCGTAGCTCTTGAAGGCGGGAGAGTGATGTACAGCAAGCTCGCGACCTGGTAATGTGATGTCATCAAAAGGGGAAACAGAGGCCGATTCTGGCACCGTGTCGCCGAATTTACCTGCGATTGTGAAGAATGAACCGGTGAGTAAACATGTTTTTTTGCATGCTCACACTTTTTTCTTTTTATGCTATGATTCTTTTTATTTGAGTGTTACTTCACTGTCCTAAATTTAATGAATATTAATGAAAGCAATGTAGGCTAAAGCTTTACAATATTGACATTTCATTTGGAAACCCATTTATTATTGTTATTAGTTGGTAGAGAAAAGTGTTATGTTTTCATGAACATTGTGTTTAAAATAATCAAGAAAAAATATTTTAAAGTAAATCAACCTAAAAATAAAAAGGGTTTGCTTAAAAAATATCATATGTTTACCAAACCAGGCAAGGAAATAAATTTTTAATTCATGAACCTACGTAAGCCAGTGTGTGGTACCTACTCTTGTGGAGTTTCTGAGCTGTACTCAATCTATCCAAGTGCTAATCCCAAGTGTAGGTAGGGCTGAGCCCAACAGTGGGACATTTTAGCTATTAGCAATAATTTCTTAAGATTACTGAAGCTGTTAAAAAATAATCAAAAGCACTTGCTAATTTCTTCATTATCAGAACCTGCTTACTTATTAATGAAACTAATTAAGAGAATGGGAGCTGTTTAACTCAGTGTCATTATTATGCAGTTTGCTAGTTATTTTAAACAGAGATATATTTGACTCTAACAACCTTAAGTTTTTCAGTGCAGCCCTATTTTCAGTAGATACAGAAATATGTTTAAATTTATGGTTACTTATTTTATTATTTTATAAAATAATTTACGATTCTATCTTGTGATAATTTTATGCTCAGGTTTTGAACCCTTTGCAGGGTCTGTGGTCAGAGGGAGAATTAACTCAAGCCTAATTTATAAAAAGTGTTCTAATTAAATGTGTAAGAATTAGAGAACAATTTTTTTCAATGTTAAGTATATTTACATCAAAAACATTTATAATTTAAAAAACTTAATTAATGCCTGTGCTGGCTTATAAAGGGCTAGTGTTATAAGATAATTCTATTAAATCATTATGTCAAAAAGTGTAAAATAAAATAAAATCCAATATGAAATAAGTTTCCAAGCACATGGTATTGTTTGGCTGCCTGAATTATTTTAGTGTGTTCTCTTAAGTCTTTGAGCGTCAATAACGTATAACAATGGTTAGATTAATTGTTAGCGACCAGTGGTCGGTCGTTCAATGCTGGAGGGGTTAATGTAGTGTACATGATCATAGTTTTGAGTTTAGATAGTTTTAATATCTATATTTATTATTCTCCAATTTTAGTTTTAAATGTCTTAATCAGTGCACACAGGTTCTCCGTTTTGTAAATAAAGAATATGAATTTGTTATAGGGTTCTAGGTACTCCATTTATTATAGAATGCAACAAATGAAGGTTTTATAATGAAAGTTATAAATTTTTTGTTACAGGTAGCTACAGCAAGTGGGAAAGAAACTCCAAAAAGGGGTGGTACATTATTAAAATGTACCACTTGTAACAGTTTCAGTACCATGAGCGGGCGTTCCCTGACCACCCACATGGCGCAGTGCTCTCCCGACAACAACAATGTGGCGGCAGCGCAGAGCGCCGACGCCCGCCCTCATAGGAAGCTTTTCGAATGCGATGTGTGCAACATGAAATTTTCTAATGGAGCTAACATGCGTCGGCATAAAATGCGCCACACCGGCGTCAAGCCGTACGAATGCCGCGTTTGCCAGAAAAGATTTTTCCGAAAAGACCATTTAGCAGAACACTTTACGACACACACGAAGAGCTTGCCTTACCACTGTCCGATTTGCAATCGAGGGTTCCAACGGCAGATCGCCATGCGCGCCCATTTCCAGAACGAGCACGTCGGACAGCACGACCTTGTCAAAACTTGCCCACTATGTAGCTATCGCGCGCCCACCATGAAAAGTTTAAGGGTTCACTTCTTCAACAGGTAAGCGTGTGATATGATTAACACTAGACAATTAGAACAAAATGTTGTAAACACTGTAATATTTTAATTAAATTAGTTTAAGAAAGTAAAGACTAAATACAGCAGCACATAATGACCTATTTTGAATAGATAATTTGACGGTTATAGTCCTATATTATATGGATATCATATTTTTATACATGTACTGTATCTGACTGTAAGCAATTGTTTTACCTCATATCCAATGTGTATAGAGTTATCCCCCAGTCACCCTTTTACTTGGAACTGCTTGCCGTGTTGGCTCCTAGCCCCATAGTAGAAAAGAGATAGTACCTAACCTACTAGTTTTTAGAGGGGAGAGCTGTCTCACATAACCCGGTGTCGTATCTGACTGTATACTAGTCTCTTAGTATAGTTTACATTTATCTAGCTATCCTTGCATCTGGATTCTGCTTCTGCTGAGCATCAGGCAGAGCCGTCATTTACCTAATATAAAAAAATCTGTAACAATAATCTCTCGTCACACAGACACGGTATAGACTTGGACAACCCCGGCCCCGGCAACAACTCTGTTTCCCTACTAGCGGCCGGTATCGCCAATGCAGCGTACGCCGACGGCACGATGGATCCCGCGGCCATCAACGCATTAGGAGCACTTGGTTCCGGCCTTTCAGTGTCAGTCGCTGCTGCGTATTCAGACAGCGGAGACAGCAATGGCGCCCGGTCGGTGGACAACGCCACGCCACCGATGCACTACTTAACGCCGCACGTCGAGATCTCGATGGCTGATAACAACGAAACGTTTTCGCCTGGCCAAACGAATCACTCAGGTAAAGTATAAATCAAAATGCCTTACAAATAAACAAAGAATAAGCTCCGAATAAATATTCCGTGTTTTGTTTCTGTCATGAAAACGTCATTTCAAATTTGAATAAAAGAGGCAAAACACGGTTTAACCATTCGAAGCTTATTATCTCATATTTTTGTTTATTTGTAAGACCCTTAATGTTTATTGCTTTTTCTTGTAGCAAGTACAGGGTGTTACATAAATAAGATATTATACATGAACCACTGGGCCTGCATCTCAACTGAAATTAACTAATGATAAGGTTAAAGGTGGAACAGACTTCACTTGAAAAACTAAACTACTGAGAAACTGGCTATTTTATATCTTACTGTCGGAACACAGCAATGCTATCAATATGTTATGGCGAAATAATATCATTATATTGACTAAGTCTATAGCAACAATGAAACTAAACTACTGAGAAACTGGCTATTTTATATCTTACTGTCGGAACACAGCAATGCTATCAATATGTTATGGCGAAATAATATCATTATATTGACTAAGTCTATAGCAACAATGTTCATGTTCCATGTGCCTTTATGTGTTCCCACAGTTACAACTCTTTAGATGGGACTACGGCAAAGCTCTTTCCCAATATGGTATACAAAAATATACGAAGTATAGTAAGTAAGAAGTTTGCACTGCTGTTAATTATTGTATGAATATTTATGTCTTTGGATCGTAACACGCCTCTCTGTGACCTAATGTGGGTTGGGTAGTTGAGAAGACTGCTCTTACGATAGCAAACTGACCGACATACTAACCGAGCTAACCAGATCCACTGGTCAGCGTGCCTTCAGAAGCATGAACAGATCTACGAGTAGCTAACTTTAATTATTCTATCTATCTGGAGGTCTTACAGCGGGCTTTGGTCCGATCTCTCCTATCTACTAATGCCCATGGATTATTTGCTTCTTAAAATCAATGTTTACAGTATACAACTTCTTTTGACAGACTCGCGTATGAACGGTGAAGGGCCCAGCTCCCCACAATCTGGTGACAGCGCCATTGCAAGCAGCTCGCTCTCCGCTGGACTTCCCACCAATATCACCCCATCGATTACGCTTATACCCATCAAACAGGTACTTTTGTCATTACTATAAATGATTTTCCACCTTATTGCGAAAAAATATGAACTAATTCACTTTTTCCATTGTGTGTAATAAATAATAATAATAATAATAAAATCTTTATTAAATACCTAATCATTTTACAATATAATAATTAAATACTAAACATACTAATAGACAAAAATAACACGACTATGTGCATGAACTAGGATTATCCTTTTAGAAAGAGTTTAGTAGTGTTATGGTAAAAGCTGCAAAATGTAACCTAATCATGTGCCGTCAAGTTATAGTGACATTATAAGTTAAGAATAGTTGGTATCGCAATAAATAAACATTTAATCAGTAACGTCTAATACGTATATCTCTTCTTTGCTAATACCTCGCTGATATGTATGTATCGGACAACTCTTTCCGAGCGAGTATAATTTTACTGATATTATGCTTATCGTCAAGTTAATTTTCAATATGGACGACTTAGGTTGCTCCCGAATGCATTCATTATTTCGTTTAATTGCAGGAACCAAACGCTCAAGACGACTCGGGCGCAAGTGAAACGCGCGACGGAGAATCGAACGGCGACAAGCGGGGCGTATCCTCCTCGTTGATCAAGGTATCGCCGCTCAAGAGCTTGCTTCGTGAAGACCTGCGCAGACGCATATCGGCACGCGGTCGCGCCCGTGGCTCTAATGTGCGTATGCAAAGTGTCATGACTCTTTCCAATCCATCTCTGTCTTACATACCATGACTCTATATCACAAATTAGTTCATGTTGCTTCTGGAGCGTAACGCATTTTTCCAACCTCGATATACTATGACGCCGTGTTAAATGCGTGTTAAATCGGTCTGCTATTTCGGAAGTTAAGCAACTACTCAATAAAAATGTATCATCTTTAGCTCCGCCGTGCATCGAAAGGCACGTAAAGCCGTTGGTTCCGGCCGCATTAGCAGTCGTTGACAACCACATTGGCACTGGGCTCGCGCGGTGGTTTATGGCCCGTCCTCCCTGTGATGTTTCCATCCATAGGGAAGGCTCGTGCCTCAGCAGTGAGTACATAAATGAGCTGGTGATTATGATACTGTTAGAGTGCTTACTCGTAGACTGAGTTATACTTGAATCGGTAGACTCAACGGTGGTGGTGTATTGCAGGCGTCCCGGGTGTCCCCGTCGGAAGGCGGCGTGATCACGTCAACGCACGGCGACGCGTCGCTGCTGCCGGCGTCGCTCGTATGTACCTTCTGCTCTATAACATTCCCCGACTCTACGCTTTACTTCCTGCACAAGGGCTGCCACTGCGACTCCAACCCGTGGAAGTGCAACATCTGCGGCGAGCAGTGCTGCAACGTGTACGAGTTCAACTCGCACCTGCTCAGCAAGAGCCACCAATGACTGTTTGCTGGGGGGCCGTTCCACAATTGCTGACTTTGAGTTAGATAATGCACTTCGTTTATTATGTGCGCATAGTCCGTAAGCACTTCAAATGTTCTACACATCTTTTTGTTTTTTCTTCTTCCTTTAATACCGTAATACTGTTAATGTAGTAACTTTTTTGTATCTGACTTTCGACTGTCTATGCAAGGCACCGTTGGGTTGAAGTGCTTCGAATATGCTCCACACTGAACGTCCCCCCGAAGCTATTTATTTTTAAAGTGCAAATTACGTCAAGGTATATTAGTGGTAATTTTTAATAGTTAAATGAGCGAGGATACTTATACGGATATTTTAGTACTTAAATAAAAATGATGGGAGGTTTATTTTAAAATTGTTATTAATTGGAATTTTAGCTCCTTGATACGAATTATCGATATGTCCAAGTAAAGTACTAACATTGTTAGGTATATATATTTAAAAAAGTGTATTTTATAATAGCACGCGTCCACACGATCACTGCAATGAAGCAGCGACATGCAAATATTGCGGGTTTTATTATTAAACTGGGAATGAGCTCAGCTGGCGTGGCATTCCAAATTATGAAAACGTATACATTCCACATAAATGTGAGATTCGGTAAAGTCTTTGGAGGGGAATATAACTGTCCTTTTAATATCCTTAAAATTGTTTTTTTTTTCAAATTCTTATTTAACAGAGCTAGGCGATATATTTCACCGTGATTAAAATCTAAATTTTAGAGTATTTGTGGTGCGATAGAAAATTTTACAAATGTTTAGATTGTACAAATTAATATATTTTTACATTTCACTGTTGACAAGATGTTATAGAAGGCATAGCCTATATTTCCGTGATTGTTTATAATTATTGTGATTGTGTACAGACAGGAATTTAAAATTCTACATTCCATTTTATTTGTTTTCTTTTAAAGTGCATGTGATGCAAGTCCACGACTAATACTTAATGTACAATGTATAAATATTTTGTTGTTATTATTTTTTTCTTAAAATTGCCTTTAGGCGTATTTACTTTATTTAATTCCTATATGTACTTAAAATTTATGTTAAAAAATATTAATTCGGCACTTTCTGTTTGAAGATTGATATTGATCTTATTTTTATCTACATTCACAACTGAGAAGATTTATACTTGCTCAATAAGTACGGCTCAAGTATGGGAGTTATTGTTCAACTCGCACAAAAGCATAATAGTATTCATTACCCATACTATAAGGTTAAATAATGGAAAACTCTTCTACAGAAAGTTGCTTGTGCTTAAATTGGTGCCTGTAAATATGTGTAACTTTATAGCGATATTTACTTATCAGGTTCACATACTACAGTTATTGGCGAGTGACATTTTATGTCTAAGAATACTAATATGTATAAGTAATCTAGATCTCTTATCACGTAACTAAAAACTTATACGATTAACTCTCATTTTACAATATTTAAAGAGAAGTGCTCAACCTGTGGTGAACGATATCTATGTATTGATGTACAAAATTCCATATCGTTACGTATATCGGATGTTGAGAAGTCTACAGACGTAAACTTAAAACTAGGTTTATTTAATTATTAAATTAATATAGTCATTATTACATTCCTTGTACCTTTTATTAAATTGGTTGATCCGTTCCATTTTCCTTTTAACATGTAGGTACCTTGAGATTTACATTCCCTTAGGTGATAAGTACTTAATATCGGTTGTGGTCTTGCCTGTTAAGTTTACGAAATTGACTTAGATGTAACTGAAATTGTTTACCAACGAAGTTATGTTTTGTTATTGGTATTAGAATTATTAGCGGGCGCGGCGCGTGGTAGACCGTCCGTTTGTTACATGGACCTAGTGAGTTACCTGAAACATGCAACACATTATTTATTTAAAGATATTCTTATATGCTGTTTCATTGTTGGTTATGTATAACTCGGATATTTATTTTATATATATTTCTACCGCAGCCGCCGCAACTAAATTAAGATAGGCTAATAATAAGAGCTATTAATATAAATAATTAATTGGTAACCCCATTGGGCGCCTTTACTTAATCCGTCCATATGTAATGATAAATTGCCTTTAATATTTAATAGAGTAATATATTTTATAGATTTTAGAGATAATTAAGATCTTAAGTATAAAGTGTTTACAGAATTGCAGAGGTTTAAAGATGTAACTATTTATTTATCTTGTATGAATTTGTCTGTCCTATGAATAAAATCAAGCTTGGTACATAGAATGGAGGTCATCATGGTCAATTATCCAACACATATCGCGCTTGATTTGTTTTGTAATCCAGAATTATATTGTTAATTGTTGCAATTTTGAATTAAATATTTTATTTTTGTGTGGTAAAAAATGCAAATATAAAAGTATTTGATGTTTTTAGTGCAGAGTATATAAAATAAATTTGGTTGTCAATGTGTAGTAAGTGGTAACAGTATTTCATAATATTTAAATTATTCCTTTCAATCGTTTATCTGCCTATACATTCTTCATTATCTCAATAGTTTTTTTAATGATGTTGTTTTTAATTATTGTTTAGTGCCTTTTTGTGAATTACAGTTAAATCTTGGGTTTCTTTTTATTGTTTTGTTTTATGATAAGTTATAGAACTGATTGTATCAGAAAAAGCCACTTTAAATATTGAATCAATGTTGTAGTGTAGCAATCCTCACCTTAATACCAAATCACAGCTTACCAACATTTAAATTTTTAAGTTGTTACATATGTAAAGTGTAAGATAGATAAAATAACGTGGTTGAAAGCAATTATTTGTAGAAGCGGGTTGAAAATGTTGATATTTCGCTGTTAAATATATTACGTTATCATTAAATATGAATAATATCATTTTAGTAATTTTTAAAATATAATACTACGGGGAACCAGTTTTGAATATGTGAGTTATAGTTACTATATCAAATTTTAGCAGATTGTGCCTTAGAAAGATAAATATATTAAAATAAGAAATGGAACAGCTATGTAAACATTGTTTTTGAAAATTATAAATCTCTAGTAAATATTGACATGAGTCAATTGAAATTTATCAAATAAATTACAAAAGTAAATGTTATAGAATATATTATGTATAGATTTTTGCAATTATGGATGTTGCTTGGTTATTGAAGAGTTTATTTGTGGTTGACATAATTACTACAGTCACTTGACACGACAAATCTATCATTTTTAAAAGGAGTGGTACTTATTACCAAGTATGTAGTTCTATTTATTTACTTTATATTAATTTGGTAAAGGGTCTAATAAATATTAATAAACTACGAGATGTAATTTTTTCGTGTAGTCATTTGATCTCCATATGAACATTTTGTCACTAAGTACATTTACAAAAGTATTGTATTTAGTGATACAAAAATAACATTCCTTCTTCTTTCCATCTCTGTCCTCTTGAAAATAGTGTTTTCGAGATATTTTTTCCTGACCGACAAAACTGGCCTATAAGAGAGCGATGCAACTTTTAAAACGGTTGTGAAGGGTTTTGACGCAGAACGTCATTTTCGCAAATGGTCATCACGAAAAATTTGGTCACTTTCGCAGCATGTCATTTTCGCAACTGGTCACTTTCGCAGAATGACATTTTCGCAAATGGTCACTTTCTCAAAAGGTCACTTTCGCAAAACGTCACTTTCGCAAAATGTCATTCACAATTTTTTCTTTTTTTTTCTCCTATATATTCTTTATACAGACGACAGCATATCAAGCTAAACACCGCGACACCGTATTTAGTTATATTTATAATAGGTGTGAATTTGGCATAAAAAATATAGTCTGATGTGCCGTCTACTGTACATTGAAGTAAAGGAAATTCTAACAACCAAATAGGGTAACAATAAAGTAAGTAAGTAGGAAAATACATTTCTTTATCAATTTTAACAAAATAAATAATCAACTTAACACAAAATATTCAGTAATTAGTAAATTTCTTTTTTAATTTTAACAAGATCAATAATCAACTCAATATATATGTAAACGTGATTCAAAATATATTTTTTTACTTTTAAATTTGCATAAATATGTTCCTTTGAACGCCATCTATCGCGATACTTCTGAAATAACCATCAATATAGGAGTTAGTTAGTTAGTTAGTCAAATTATTCTGAATCACGTTTACATATATTATTGAGTTGATTATTGATCTTGTTAAAATTAAAAAATAAATTTACTAATTACTAAATATTTGTGTTAAGTAGATTATTTATTTCGTTAAAATTGAAAAAGAATTGTATTTTCCTATTTTTATACTAAAAGTAGTACCATCCTAAACATAATTAGTGCCACTACATACCGTAATAAAGATTTGATGATAAATATTTGTTTTTTATTGTTACCCTATTTGGTTGTTAGAATTTCCTTTACTTCAATGTACAGTAGACGGCACATCAGACTATATTTTTTATGCCAAATTCACACCTATTATAAATATAACTAAATACTGTGCCGCGGTGTTTAGCTTGATATGCTGTCGTCTGTATAAAGAATATATAGGAGAAAAAAAAAGAAAAAATTGTGAATGACATTTTGCGAAAGTGACGTTTTGCGAAAGTGACCTTTTGAGAAAGTGACCATTTGCGAAAATGTCATTCTGCGAAAGTGACCAGTTGCGAAAATGACATGCTGCGAAAGTGACCAAATTTTTCGTGATGACCATTTGCGAAAATGACGATCTGCGTCAAAACCTTGTGAAGTAAGGCGCATGTGCAGTCGCAGGATCAAAATGTAAGTAATTCATCATCTACGGTAGTGTCAACATGGTATCCACAAGTGTCGACCGCAACCGTACGATGGGTCCTCGGAAGTCAGAACAATAAAGGATGGGTCTACGCAGGTCCGCGACCTGCGCGTTGTAGCGCTCGTAGCTTCACAAGCCGTTATTAACTTTGTATCGCATTGTACCGGAGTTACGAACAATCCCGAATATAAGGAGCAACTTTAAGTATGAGGGTTTTTAGATGGTAGAAGAAATGAGGTTCTTCCCGTCTACCGCACCTTTGATATTCAGAATGAGTCACTTTACTTACTGATTACTGAAAATTGTAGACTAATTTATCTTAGCTGCAGCGCCGGCCATAGGGTGGCGCGAGTGGAACAGTCACTAGGAGGCGGGTAGCAAGGGGCACCAAAATGCCAAATGCAAAGAACCTAATAACTAAAACATAAACTAGGTAGGTATATAAAATATAGACTAGGTCTACCCTGATCAACGGCTAGGGCCGGGGTGCCTGGTTGTATACAAGAGTTCAAAGTTGTAGCCAGATATTCCGTGGCATCATAACCACCTCTGTGGTCCAGTGGTTAAGACCACCGTTCTTGACTCAGAGGTTCCGTCCCGGGTTTGATTCCCAGCGTTGTGTACTCTGGTTGTTGATAGGGCTTATTTATAACCAGTGCCTCAGTAGTTGAGGATTCCGGGTAATGTGCGCTTCCACCTTCGGCTTTAGCGTGTCTACCACATCGTTAAATCTCAAGATCCTGTTGCCTGGAGAAAAACTGATAAGCTGGAACTTTTAGGCCAAAAGGCCTGTAAAAACAGGCGTCCAAAAAATATTACAGATGTTTTAAGATTTTAATCATACTTGTTGCCCTTGACTCCATTGCTCGCTTTCTGAGAATAATATCCTTTAAATCCTTTATCTTTAATCCATCAAAAATATGATGGTTCTTTCTTATGATATGTACACACGGCGGCACGTACACGATTAATAGCTAGAGCTATTACGAGTTTAAGTCGACTTCTTGGTGGGAAAGTGAAGAGTCGTGTCTGCGGTTTTGTTTTAATTTCTAAAACTTGTGTTATGTCGAATATTAATGTGAAATAATGGTGGATTATTAACCGTTACGTGTTCGTAAGTGCGCATGAGTGTTAGCAAATGAAACAAAACAGTGTAACTTCATTTTTCAAATTCTCTCAAGAAGTTCGCCCGAGGAATTAGTAAAGCCTCACATCTTTACTGAGATACTCGAAGGGTTGGGGGGTATATCATTTCTCACTTCTTATTTATATTATCATTCATCATCATCATACTGCAAGGAAATTACTTGTAAGAAAAATTACTTTTACACTGGCTAAAAGTGCTAATCGCCGAAGCCATCAACTAAAAGAAAAAAAGCTACTTAGTTTATGATTTCTAAATGTCAAAGTTTTGTGTTGGTTGATCGCTTTCCGAAAGTTAACTTTTTAATTAGTTATCTTTTGTTTAGTTTTCTAAACATCACATAACAAGTTTTAAATTAATCTGTAATCGAACTCATTGTTTCTGTGTTAAGTGGAATGGGAAAGTCGACGCTAGTTGATGGCGATAATAACCCAACTGCTTCGCCCGAGCCTGACCCCACAAAGTTGCTGGAAGCTGCATTATTGCAGATGGATGGAATTATAGCCGGTAAGTGTTCAAATGCACAATAAATCGAAGCATCACATTATACCTCACTCATACAACCAGTTCTTCATCTTGTTTCATCAGCCTTTACATGGTTCAGTGACTTTTAGGGTCTCAATTTCATAAGATAATCTTTATTATATTTATTATCATAATTGTAATTGGAATTTAAAGTATACAAATTATTATATCCTGACTGTCCAGACACTTTGCAAGGTCTTTGGTCATAGGAAGATTGAGATACATTTACTGTGAGTCATCCAGAAATTTTTCTGTCAATATAATATAATATGTAAAACAATTGCAAGACGATAAATCTAACACTTTTTCTTCAATGAACAGTTTGTAAAAAACTTTTAAAAACTTTTATTTATTTTTAAATCATAGAGTATTAGATAGTAGAAATCTTTGAGGCGGTTTATGAAATGTTGTTGTGATTATTACTTCTTCCTTGTGTGTATAGTGTCAACAAGTAATTGTAAACATCCTTGAAGTGGTTATACAACTTCGAATTTGTATTATAAGTTGAGTATAATGAAGTTCTGCTTTCTTTCAAAACATCTTTTTATGATGATTGCATTATCATACAAGATAACCAATGTAAAGGTATTGTGTAGATACTTCTTAATTTCGTTTTGGCTTAAATATTTCTAATAAATCTGTTTTCTTTATATCGTTGGTTAATATATGACTGCCACAAAACCCAGACACAATAGAAATTTATTTGTTTGCGTCACATTGCGCTCAGGGTATCAATGAGTATTTATGTATGAAAAATAATAATAAATACCACTTTAAAACAAAACTATGTTTTACTGCATAAGTTTTTAAGTTATGAAATATTATTAGTAAACAAGCATTTTAACTAAATTTAAAAAGGCTGATAGAGCATGTGCTGATAAGTGATGTCCCGGATATCCATATCTTTATCCACATATACCTATCCAAGGGAAAAAATAGATCCATATCTGTATCCATTATTGTTTGACCTTGAATGGATTTCATACATTAGTTAATTTTCATATGTATATGAAGTTTTATTAGTAAAGGTAACCATAAAATAAGTACTATTTACGAAATATTATATAAATTAAAATAATTTGAGCCGTTTGGGGTTGAAACCCTCGGGCCATGGGGTCCGAGTGCTCATGTTTTATTTACTGACATCTCCAAACGGCTGGTTGACACTTCCCATGACCCAAGGGCTGGCTTTTACCTTGGCCAGAGGCTAAGCATTGCCATACAACGTGGCAATGCTGCCAGTCTCTTGGGTACATTACCAGTTGACAGCGACACGGAGGAATTTTTAGTTTCGTAATAGTTTTAGTTACTTTAGGTTATTATATTATTGTGAAGTCTATTATTATTTACTTGTAATAAAAGATTATGTAAAAAAAAAAATATTTTTTATATCTTAAAATATCATATTTTTCTATGCTACTCCATGTGCAGTGCAATTCGAAACATGTCATGTAAGTGACACAAAGTGTTAAACTGTTGTTTTAAGGTCACTCGTACTAGCGCATAGACTAAGTAAAAAAGTTGAGATCTGTATCTGGTCCGCGGATATACATTTTTAATGATCCGGTACATCTCTAGAATTGGACTCTAGACTCTAGACACTAGTGTGCTGAACACACAGCAGTGGAGGTACTCACTTTTTTATTTTCCACAGTAAAGAGAATGTGTTTAATGTTCTTATTAATAATAAACTTACGCTTTTACATTTATTATTACAGACTATGGTTACAACTGTGATTGGGTTATCTGGGTTCTGGGATAGTTAAATATTCTTATATTCATAAATAAAAATACTAACTGAAATTATACAATTTAAGTACCTATACAAAAACAAATCACACTTGTACAATACTAAAAGATTTCACATTTCACAGAAATCGGTTTTATTTATTTATTGAAATGGTAGAACTACAACTTCATAAAGTAAGTTACAAAAACAGATGGCAATTATATCTGATAAAAGTAAGTTATTTAAATGAAGATCAATGCAAGATATTTTTATTTTTTAAATACCTATGCTGATAACAAGTGAATTTTCTTTATACAATTTTGTACTGAAACAGTTGGGTACGAATTGGCAAACAAGGTGGCGGCGTGTCGCAGTCACATGGCCGCTAGGGGTGCTCCCGCGGGAGGGTGCAATCTGTTGAGCGGAGGGTGTCGGTCCGGTCGGCAGTCGGCGCCAGTCCGCCGCCGCACGCCCGGTCGGACGCGTGTCCCGTCACAGACACGCACGCGCGCTCCCATCCCCCCAATTGTTCCCTTATCTCATTAAAATACGGTACTTCAAGAAATCTGATTAACACCACCATCTTCATAATCATAATAATTATGGGCGTAAATTAAACGAGACCTTCGTCAAACGTTTTATTGTTAATGGTACATGGAGTTTCATGTCTAGTGTAAGCCTACTTACCAGGAACAGGAAGTAATATTTATTATTACAGACTAATGATGTGAAATAATGATAATGATAATGATAATGATAATGATAATGAGAGCAACGTGTTTCTAATTTTACATTGTTTTGAAACTAATTAAAGTATTTCAAGAAATTTATAATAATTAAATTAATATACTTCTAAAATTACTTTTCTTTAAATACTACATATTTTAATATTTGCATTTAAAGCTGAGATTTTCCGATTTAATTTATAATTGTTTTTTATTGCACAAAAATACAATATCATAAGATATATTACACAATAAATAATGATACAGGGCTTATCTCAAGAAAATATTTCTTCCAGGCAACCCTATCTATGATGATGATGTGAACATAGTGAATAAAGCAAATAAAAATTTGAATTTGAAAGACAATACAATACTAATAACATTATACATTTTACAAGGTTTTTTCTAGTTATAATAAATTAAACAAATTTTGATATGTACAAAGTACAAAGCAAGATAATTATATTAAATCTTTTTACTATGTAGGTACTACCACTTAATTAATACTTCATAGTTGTAAATTTTATATACTGGCTTTTCAGGAAATCCAAATTTATTTAAAAAAATGCTTTACATGAACAACAGAATGTAATCACGGCCGGGTTGCGCCGAGATTACATTTTGAGGCGATGCTTATCGCGGCCTTTTTCAATCTCCAAATATTTACTGAGACTGTCCTCTTTTGTCATCTTGGGGACACGTAATAAATTCCTTGGTACTTTTATACCTATTGTAACTAGAGGTTAATCTTATCTTATATCGATACGAATATCTATGTAATTTGTCTTTTAGATCTTATGATGATTTTTAAAGGTGTTTGGCCAAATCAAAACTGACTGTTCCACATTTATACCAGCAACGTCATGGTTACCAATTAATTGCAACCATTGTTTCCCAAAAATAAACAATGTATCTAATAGCATAAACATTAGAAACACACATTGCTCGATTTTTGCATCGCGAAATTTTAATATATTACAAACATAAAGTTACTCAATATGAACCCAAGCCTTTAGTTTATCGTAGTCGTTGAGGAAGGCATTTGTCAACAGCAGAATTTTGCTGGCTGACAAATACTGTGACCGGTCAATTTGTCCCCCGCACGAGCAACGCCAATAGTCCAGGCCGAGGCCGAGGCCTGAATATCCGGTCATTGGCTTGTTTAGAATATCCTAACAAGACATCAAGAGAACTTGGTGCCTACTGCGAGTTTCCTTGGCCATTCGATCACATGAGATTTTATATGAATTAATTTGAACTCTACTCGTATTCCACCAGGAAGCGCCGGTTTCAATGCCACACCGTTTTCGTTAATGTAGTCGAAGGAATAAAAATAATAAACCAAACCAGCTCTTGGCACATTGATGGAAAATTCGCCCATGAAGATTTACATTAACTGTTTTTGAAACTCCTTTTTTGGTATTAACCATTGAGCTGTTATTACTATTATTAGCTCAATGGTATTTACTATAATCAAATATCTCTAAATACGTGTTAAAAATTGTACTGTTTGATAGATTGTTTGTACTTATTCACTGCTAGCTCATTCACGAAACACAGGAAGGTTGTTCATCCTAGATTAGAAGTGTGTTAGGTACAAATTGGTTACACTGACAAATGACCAGAGCATTTACCCTGGCATTAGTTAGACATGTCTCGTTTATTTTTCTGTCTGTCAGGACGGGCACGAGACGAAGCGCTCCGTAATTACTATCTGTTCTGCTGTTTGCAAGTTCACCGTTATCTGCAGTTATCTTTGTTGAACGTTCAACAGGTATGTGCTTCCATGTAATACCAATTTCGTATCGGTATCTACTGACTTCCACCGAACCCCTGTTTCGCAAGCCTCCTCTTATCTATCTCCGAGCACAAATAATCCCGATGAGCCATGTATTATGCTTGGAAGTCGTTCAATACGGGAAATGTGTGCCCAAAATAAATATCATTAGTTAGTCCATTCACTGGAGGATTATAATGTTGATACACCTAATAACGACATAAATATTAATATGGTTTAAATTATGCATTGACTCCCCTTACTCTGATCGTTAAGACTGAGTAATCTCCATTTTGTTAGACGACGACGACGTTTACAGCGTTAGTGCGAGTTTTATTCACCATTCGATCACGTTAATTGAAACGAGAAATTGTATGGTATTGAAGCAGCGCCTCCTGGTAACATAGACGAGGAGTCTTAAAATTTTGCCACAAATTCTCGTTATCCATAACTTGATAGAATGCCAAATACAATTCGCACAAGGCAACCTGAATCCATAGTATATCTACTAACAGCTGATGCGATAGAGTGTTATGCGAGACCAAATGAGTGCGACCACCTTGTAACGTTAACGAGTTAAGTGGTCGGGAGTTCGGAAGCTCCTTGTTATGTGAGCACCGGTGGTCAGTTCAGATCGGAGGCTGCCATCGCCAGTATGCCGGGCTGCTGGCACCTGCCGGAGCACGTGACGCGGTGGTGGCTGCTCGACGTGTGCAGCCACCGGTTGTTCGGCGATGGCGACGCTGCCGACTCGCAGATCCCGCAACGTATGTACTGTAGTTGCCGTAGAAGTTTCTCTATGATAGATTTCTGCTGATAGCTGCATGCACTAGATACCTTCAAATTTTCGAAGAGTCCTTAGGTATTTGGGATTTTTATAGGATCCTTATTAGTTATATCTATATCTATGAAGATTGAGGTTAATCCTTTCTGTAGTTTAGTGATACTATACCACCCGTCTCGGAGTCAAGAGTCTCGTTTCCCAAAGAGGGAAAATATTGCACTTTTTGGTTGGAGCCGTTAGTGGTGGGTTGATTGTAAGTATCCCTAGCTAGTCACCACCATCTTATTTATGTCTGGACGTAATGGCTCCATTTTCAAAAGAAGGGTTCAGGATTTTAAGTATAATTAGGATTTATAACCAAATGATCACTTAAAATTAGTAAAGAAATGAGCGAGGTCATGAAAGCCCTCTTAACTCGCAACGATAATTTTCATAGTTGAGACTCGACCGCGAAAGAGGCTAGCGGAGAGCCTCAACTATGAAAATTATCGTTGCGATTTAAAAGGGCTCATTAATGACTCCGCTCATTTCGCGGCCGAGACCGGGCTTTAGTATATAACTTGATCTTAATCGTTTTGTAAAAGTTTAATCTAAAACTATGTTTAATGTTTATTTTTATTTTCTTCTTTAATATTGTAAATTATTGGATATTTACAATTCTATAAGTAAAGAAATAAATAAACTAAAAGAAAAATAACTTAATGTAAGACAAAATAAAACCTATAAATACAAGATGTCCTTCAGCTGTGGAATGCTCTAAGGTGGGCTGGGTCATGGAAATAAGCTAATAAATATTTAAAAGAAAAAAAATCAAATTGTAATTTGTTCGCAACAATATTTGCGAATTATATGTAAATAATCAATGTTTATTATATTTATATAGGAAAATTATACCTTTCTAACGGTAGGTCTGTACCTACCGTTAGAACCTACCTATATTTATAATATATATGCTGCAAAATTTTACTTACCCGATATTTTTAACAATTTTTGATAACGATTCTTGCATAAAAAAAGAGATGTACTTAATACGAAAATAACAACAACAAATGTATTTTACCGCTAAATATAACTTTTTAAAGATAATATCGCTCTGCCTACCGTTTTATAATGAAGGATAAAATGATGAGGAGTTTTTTTCTTTTGTGCCCGTCGCTATAGCGTCATTGTTCCTAGGCGGATGCAATTCACTCCAGTCCCCGCGCAATTTGCGCGAGTGGAGTAATTTCGAAGAAATTCGTGCCTCCTAGGTAATAAATAAAGAGCATATATTTCGTAAAATTTCGTTATTATCATATTCAGAAAATCAAAAGTACATAACCTATTCTTGGGGGCTCTTAATTTAATTACCTGCTTGAGATTGGCAGAAGGTCCTTCTTGTGTAATATGAATGACATAATTTTAATAATTATAGTTATTTTAAGTTCACTACTAGGTACTTCTTTGTGGTGTCTTTTAAATATAAAATGATAAAAATTTAAGTCTTCAAATCGTTTAAGTCGAAACGCGTTTCACGTAAAACTAACGAATTGGCAATAAGTTAGAATAAATAGATCTAGATATTGGAATGGAGCCCGTAAAAACGAAACACGAGGCACAGCATTATTTATTGTCTACCCCACAGGGTCTACCCCTGTTTTTTGTACATCTGGAATTGGCACTAAAACAGTACAGTACAGACAGTACAGACATAGGTAGAGAGTAGAGTAGTAGGTCTTTAGAAAATAACATTAATGTGTTGTATTTATAAAAAGTGATCCAGTATTTCCTAAACGAATTCTAGGAGGTATTTAAGTAAGTCTGACAAGACATGCTAGGGAAGATCGAATTTCACAGCAAGGCATTCGCTTCCGTAAGACAAGACTGTAAATTGATATCATCGTCTCGTTATCAATCGCACCTCACACGCCTCTTACGAACTCAGTTCGCATTGTTACGTTGATCTGTACACAACTGAGTGTTTCAAACAAAACATTCTGACAATCCTACCAAATAAACTTTATTTTAAATGTGCAAAAAAAAAATCTGGCATCTGACATTGGTCAGCGCCTTGTATAAGGAAGTGTGCTAACTTCTAAAACCCGGTGTACCTATACTAATAATAACACGATAACTAGGGCCGGTCAGGGAATGTGCGCCAGCATCACCGTCGCAGCCGGCCGGTCCGGGCGAACGGGAGCCAGCGCACGCTACATGCCAGCCAGTTTAACAGCGTTAAACTTTCCGTAAACGCGTGACGCCTCGTTACTGAGCAGATACAACTGTATGAAGCGGCGATCAATGCTTAGTAAGTGTCGATACGGCAGAAGTCATACACTTTCATCAAATAATAATTTTTTTATTTTTTTTGGAGAGAGATTGCCGATTTCCTCAGACGGCATTTTCAGCTTCACATGCCTTTTTTGGTGGCGGCGAGAAACGTAAAGGGTCCCACAAGCCGTGTGAAACGAATCACCTTCGGAGGTTTTCTAGAGGGAACGGCATCGCGCGCACTAGTTTGGATCGGATCGGAGAGCGGAACATCCCGAGGGCCTTTAAAGTCTCGGAATTCGGCTCAGGTTGACCGAGCCGTGGTGGAGGAGAGAAGCGCCCAGGTACATGTCTGTACCTGGTGTAGAGCGCGTGTGAACCGGTTCTTTGTACCCTTGTTCTACGAGTACGGTGTCTTGGGCCTAAACTAGTGTGCATGTTTAGTGTATTCTGTAAATGTGTTGTGGCATTTAGAGGATCGGGCGGGGTCCATCATATAAACAATCGAGGTTCCTATATATACTTAAACGCGGTAGAAACTTTGTTACCGCGATTCAGGTTGCACTTGCCTGTAGCCTTAATTTATCACTGAAGTTTTGATATTTTAAAAAAACAGGGTAAACTTTAGTTACATAGTTTACGTTGAAGTAGTTTTTCATGGTTCAATTGATTATTGCGAAATAATTACAGGAAAAAATGGCATTTTCTTTTGCGGTTTACTGTCATACACTTGTAAAGCGACATCTGACGAACATTGCCCGTATTTCTTACACGTACATTTCCCTCTGCACATATTTTCTATGTAACAAAATACAATAGGTACGTGATAGACAAGTGGTGGTTGAGCCTCTACATAACTTACCTAAGTAATTAATAAAACGATTTCCAATATTTGCAGAATAATGCAGATCTAAATATATGTTATAATAACGTTTTGGATTATTCATCCTTATCCTTACGTTGGATACAGGATGCCTACCTGCTGCTTCGCAGGATTGGTTATCTGGGTAGTGGTACTTTTCAAAACAACTGCTATTCACAGTGCTTTTACTTTTCATTCAACTATTTGAATATAGCAAAAATATAATTTGAATATAATAAGCAAGACGTAGAATTGTATATTTGCCGTGCATAAAATGATAGGAGCTCAATGTTTTTATCTGCCTGTTTCTGCGAATATACTGCGTCATCAAATCATTATGCTCGTGATAAGGAATTATGCATATTGAAAACAGTTTTCCACTAGACTCTCCGACTTCATATATGCGTTTCTTTTTTAATGAATGCGAGCGAATTGATCAGAATCTCGCACAATTTACCTGCTTGGATATATTTCCTTTTATATATTTATTATTTAAAAGATGTAACGTAGTACGTAGAAAGAAATGTAATGTAAATGATATCGTAAGTATTTATCATACCGTAAATGTTTTTTACTGCAAATTCTTAATGAATTTAAAGGGGCTAGATGCTTTCTTGTCTAAGTTGAAGACTTACTTAAATTTGAATAAAGTTTTCTCTTGCCTTCCATTGTTGTTAATGGTTTTAACTTTGTTTGAGGTTTGTTAATGGTTTTTGGAGACTTTATAGTCTCCAGAAGAGCGTTTTTAGATGTTTTATTAAAATAAGTTTGTTTAAATAGGAGACAGAGTGAGAAAATCCTTAAAACTAGCCAGTTCGAAAATTTCGGGAACACCGTATTTGCTGTAGATTCGTCTTCCATTTGGATTAGCACCCTCAGCCAGGCAAATAACCGATTATTTGGAAACGTTAAGAAGGTTAGGTTTAATTGTTGGGTCATCCGCCACACAGTTCCATTTCCGACATTACACAATGAGTGCGATACGTAAAAAAAAACTGGGGAATTAGCTTACAGAACGCCCCGACTTGGTTCATAGTATTGATTGGATTTTTAGATTTGATGGATTGGATTTGATACATCGATGCATATATTGTCAAGAGGGCTATTTAAAAATGACTATTTGAAAATAAAATTAAATGAAAACCAAGCTACTACATGCTTGTTTTCTACAGTTATAGTACTTTATGTTTTCCCTTTTAACTTTCTTAGTTCTTTCTTAGTAGATGAATTTCCCCTTCGGTTGTACTTATGTTATAGACGCTAACTTTAGAAAATACTTCCATACTACTACCATTTATACAAAACCGTACATTACCTGTCACTAGTACAGAGTGCGCCATACTTATGATATCTTTTGTTAAAGATGCTCTGCGTTCCTCAGAGGCCGGCGGCGGGTCAACCGGGCCGGGGCGGGCGGCGCGGGCGCGGGCCCTCGAGCTGGCGCAGCAGCTCGCCAGCTCGCTTCAGCACGCGATCCCGCCGCCGCCCAGGCCAGACTTCACCACCGCCAGCGCGATACTGAGGTGGCTCCAACAGAACAACAACTCAGTTGCACTTGTACGTAAACATCACTTTTATTTACTTCACTCCTTCGTTTGTGTAATATGTTAAAAGAGGAGCGTATAGCTTGTAGAGTTACGTGATTGTGGTTAACGGATCCCATAATCTATAAAATAATATTGAATTAAATAACACTAAAGCACAGCAAACCCTAACTTACCAATACTACCAGAGCGTAATAGATTTACTGGTATTATTGCAGGCTGAAAATGAAAACCTCATAAACTTTGGGCTTTATATTCTTTTGTAATTTCATATTATCAATACCGTCGTAGTCGTTGGCATCGCAACATTTGTTCAATTGAAACGGCAAAGGTTCTTATAAGTCCAATATAATATCCAGCTTCCAGAGTTACTTTTTGTTTCCTTTTCTAAAGATTATTTACAAGTCATTTGCAATATTGACTACATGTCTGTTGAGGGTTCCTTTTAAAATTTCAATTGTGTAACGTGACTCAGGTGTTCGTTTGTGCTCCAGAGCTTACGTTTTAAGCTCCGTCGCCCGCAAAGGCCTTTTGGAGGCTGTGTGCGGAAGGGGGCTAATTGCACACACTGGAACCTTTGCTCGCTGATGTGAATCCGCACGTAATGAGCGTACGTTAATACTTTGCTGCAAGCCAGCCACCCCCTACCATTTGCATTTCAGTTTCAATGTGGTCGTCAAACTTACAAATTTTGCCTTTGTTATGTAAATGTTAATTATCATTATACAAACCTTGGCCTAGCCCAAATTTTATTTACCATCATTAGTGAAAACTGAATTTTGTGTGGAAAAATTACATCTCATTTGTCAGCAGGAGACACTGCTTCAAAGCCATAAAAAATCTAATTTTCGGTAAAGCTATCAAGTAGTGTAGAAAACTGGCACAGGCACTCTATTGGTATTAATTCGATTGTACATTTGCGAATCGCCGCCCGGTACTTATTGCGGTCGTGTCCGTGTAATTCGATAACCGCAAGCGTCCGACATTCAAAGCATATTTGCGTCCTTCCACGGAGACTGTGTAACTTAGTTACCTGACTAGGCGGTATCTTTGAAACTGCAACTCGGTTCTAGGACCGTTAAGTTTGATAATGTGTCAGTAATAATTTCTTACTTTTATATCTTTTATGATATTCTTGTGTGTTAGTGTTCTTTGTTGTTTTCTTTTTCTATAAAATAAAGTGGTTTTCTTGCACTATAACACTTTTGATTATGCAACTAAAGAAGTGATAGCATTCGTTTTTATATCATGATTATATTCGTTTTCGAGATCTATCTATTCCCAAAACGTGCGAAGAATATCTTTACCTTTAAATACTGTTTTTGACAACTTTTAAGAATCCTTGTTCATGGTTCCTTGCAATTTCTCTTTCTCTACAATTTTGTTTTCCTCATTTAGGTTGGTCACCCAGAATGAATTGCTGTACGATTTATAGCGGGCTCAAGTGTCCTCGCATTAAATATCATACTTACCCTTTGTAAACTGTTAATCGATCTTGTATATAGCATCTACCTACACTTCTTCAATGCCGAGCGGATGTGTCAATCTAACGCGAAGCGGTGGGCGGGCTGTAACTCCGATACCTTTCGACCCATTGAATATGTCATGTTCCCGACTATACCTCATACCTTTGGAAACCGTGGATCTTGTGTGCTTCTATTCGGCTAACAGTTACGGATATTTGACAATTTGCTTGATATTTTGGTGTTTCATTGATTTATTTTGTTTACTAAACTGCATATATCCAACGATTTCATATTTTTCTGTCGACCATCAGTCATCTTCACGCAGAAATATGACGTCATGGACGCACTCAACTGCCTTCCATTGCACATCAATAAAACCAATTTAAAATTCGTTTGTGCACTGGGGTACCAGGTGACACGTATGCTATGAAAGCGCTTTGTTTATCGGCCAGCATTGAGCGCGGGCTGAATGGACCCCGCGTGCACCACTTAGGCATTCATTGCCGCCTCCCTTGGAGACGGGGTGACTAACCTCGCTCACGCTGAAACGCTGAACGCCGCTCAACGCTAAGTTCCCGTAGCGTCACAAATAGTTTCCTGTTTCCGTGTTCGTGTTGCTTTATTGAATTCAATAACAGCTCCAAACAATGTCGATTGCAAATTGTGCTTACAGTATCCACCAACAATTTGTGTGCCTCATTTTATTAGGTTGCTTGCGTTAAATTATTATATTATAAATAGTTTTGTTAGCTACGCTTTTTTTCTCTATGAATAGAAATAAAGAGAAATCGGAGCTAGAGGTAATTAAATCCTGCGCTCTGCTGCCAGACCGCAAACATTTAATTTCATCTATTTCTTGTTAACACTATATTGTATTGAGGTTCGCTATAATAATCTGAAATACAATGTGGAAAGCGCACCTACAGTTAACAACTTTGTTGAAGAATATAAAATAGGTCATGCGTTAGTTGAAGTCGTTTATTTACTGGTCCGCTGCTGTGCTCTGAACCCGCATGTTTTCATGTCCGTGTGAGCAAATTACTATGTGCAGATATATTTTTGTAACAATTTTTTTGCCGACTTCTGACTACAAATTAAAGGCAGTTGAGTGAGCAGCATGTAGTTTAGAGACTTGACCTAATGGCTGACATCTACCTTCATGTTCTCTACATGTCCATTGTTCCAGATATTTCCAGAGTTACATTTAAATGACTTTAGACTTGCTGAACTCTACATTATCTCATCAACAGATGCATTGCAACGTGCTGTAATTATTACAAAATTTTAATAACATGGCCGCGCTTCCTTCTAAGCTAAAAGCATAGTTTAATTCCGGCGAACTAGTTCCATTAAGGTTAATTAGAATTTCTCCGTGCCTCTCCGTTGTACCGCAAGGTACCTACCTAAATACTATGACGACGAGACACGGGAATTTGCGCCGCATGCTGTCACTAAGAAACCAGCTTTTAGCTTCCTATTATAACCAAACATAGATTCCACGTCCGGACATCGTGGCTGGCAGATTATTTATTTATTTGTTTATTTATTTGCTTGTTGGAAGATTTACAGTCAAATATTAACTATTACTAGAGTTAACCAATGCCATTTACAAATCTCCACATATAGGTAATTATAATTAAGTAAGTTGTAACATCAGTATCTTATCTATTGTATATCTATTATCTAATGTATATTGTACTTAAAAATTAAAAAAAACTAAAATAGTTGTGCTTTAAGCTGTAAGTTAACAAAGCTTAGCAACTGTGGTAAAAAGAGATACTAAACTTACAATTTAAAATGAAGAAGAAATTTAATTGACTCTCTATGAATTACTCAAGTTATTTAATTCTACTCTTCAATACAACTCGTTCACTCTGATATAACTGACCGCACCAATTCAAGGAACGCCTAAACTTTTATCTCAGCAATGTAGCAAACTAATGTCTTATTCAACCACCTCGGACCAGTGTCATAAGTAAATAACATATTAATGAGAAATTATGCTTCTAAATCTTTTATTTTAGCTTTACTTGTAATTCTATTTAGAAAGTTTAACTCCATATTAATGGACAAGAAAACGTCAATGTCGATAATAGCAAAATTTTAATTAAAGTATCGGCATCGCCTCTCTCGAACGCGACTCGGAGAGTTATTTGATAAACGCGAAGTTTATTGAATATTGTAAGTAAGTGTCGATTTCAGCCGATTTCCATCGAAAACAATCGAATAAATATCTGAACTGTTTTGTTTCATAAACTTTTGTGGGTGTGTAAAATACCATACAACGAAGTAGTTCTTATACTACATGGGGAGAACGCATGGTATAATTTCCGGTTTCTTTGAAAATAAATCATAATAATTGAGACTGCGTAACCAGAATTAAAAGTGCCTAACATACCTAATATGTTGCATGGTCGTCGGGGTTTGTGGAAATTAATGTACCTTAGTACCGTTTTATTCATGGTTATGCACAAAATATTCTGGTCATACACGATATACAATATCTATGCGAAGTTCGATGCTTTTCAAATTAAATGCCGCCTTTCGTCAGTTTTTGGCATTTTATAAAAATACGTTAAAAAGTTCGTGAACAGGACAGATCGGTAGAAATCATATAACATCATATATATCATATAACTCAATCATATAACATAAATAAAAGCTTGTAAATAGAATCTCATTAGTTCGTCATATAAAACTGTAATTTTCAATTCATAATAAGAGTTATATACTACTCAAAACAAAATAAGGGCCACGAGGTATTTTTTCATTTTGGTGTAAATTATTAAACATTTACATATTGAAAGTAGTAAAATATTGAGTATACAAACTCTTTGATACCTAAACTTTTTAATATTGTAGTATTCATCTAATGCTGGCAACAATTTTAAATAAAATTTGATTTAAAATTATTTTTGAAAATTTTGATTCCATTTTCTTTGACGTTTTGCTTTCCTTAGCTTCTTGGTTTATTAGAAATTATCAGAGTTCATTGATATCTCGAGTCAGAAACATCTTTTGCAATATGCCACAAGCACGCAGGCGTCATATGGACTCGCTGACAGCAACCAGAGCCGTTACAATGATTGAAGAAGGTCATTCGCAGCGATCTGTGGGTTTGCAATTTTCTCGAAGAGCTATTCAAAATCTATGGAATCGTTTCCAAGAGACCGGCAGTGTTAGAAGAAGACCTGGTTCGGGCAGAGTTCGCATTACAACAGCTCAAGAGGATCGTTACATTCGATTAAGTGCGCGCCGAGATCGCACAACGACGGCCCGCAAGCTGCAAAATCGTTTACGGCTCACAACGGGTACTCGTGTCAGTGACCAAACTATTCGTAATCGATTGCATGAAGACCAGCAGGCATCAAGAAGGCGAGTTGTCCGTATTCCATTAACCAGAAATCATCGTGCAAATCGTTTAAGATTTTCCCGTCAACATTTGGACTGGGACATAAACCAATGGGGCATGGTGCTCTTCACAGACGAATGCAAAGTTAAATTTTTTAACGACGATCGGCGTATTAGAGTATGGAGAAGACGCGGCGAGAGATTTTCAGAAGCCTGCATCCATGAAGTCGATCGTTTTGGTGGTCCAAATGTAATGATTTGGGGCGGGATAAGCTTACACGGCAAAACTGAGCTCGCTATTTTAAATGAGGGTACTGTTACTGCTCAGCGGTATATTGAGGAAGTCGTCAGACCACATGTGATCCCATTTGCCCAGCGAGCGGGTCCTGGATTCATCTTGATGCAAGACAATGCTCGTGCACACACGGCTCAAGCGACTCGGTTTGTACTAGAAGCGTCTCAAATTCAAGTCTTGCCGTGGCCGGCGAACAGTCCGGACTTAAATCCAATAGAGCACATGTGGGATCAGTTGAAACGAAGAGTTAGAGACGGTGATCAGGAAATCCACAACCAACAGCAACTCATCAACGCTGTTAAAAGGGCCTGGGAAGAGATTCCAATGGAAAATGTCAGGCATTTGATTGAGAGCATGCACTCCAGGCTTCAGGAGTGCGTAACGAAACGAGGGGGGCATACCCGTTACTAAAAGATGAGCATGGAGTATTTTCTTTTGTTTTCAGTAACTTTACATTGTTTTTATTTTTAACCTTAAATGTGTTTTTTCTTTCAAAAGCAAATAAACTTTTTAATCATTATTATTGGAATAAATTTATTGGTCTACACGGTAAAAACAACATTAGTTTTCGTTATGGAGACAAAAAAATTAATATTGGTTTTATTATTTTCATGGTACAGACAAAATACCTCGTAGCCATTATTTTGTTTTGAGTAGTATATATATATATATATAAAAGTAATTCTGAGTGAAAGGAAGCTTGGCCCTCGACCCTCGCGCCTCGGCCTCATCAACGGTACAAAAGTTGGCCCCCCACGCTCGCGAAGCCTGCCAGCCTGCCACCCGTTTCCGCTCAACAATATTCTCGAAACATTTGCCACCTGACTAATATTCAATTTCTATTGGACATATTTAGGATATCATTTTTATCTAACGTCGTCGTCGTATTGGATCGTCCTCCTTTTGATTTAGATTGATGTTTTGATTATTTCTGTCTCGACAATTTTATTGTGAAATTAAAGTACAATAGGGCACACTGCGAAACAAACCTCTTCAAAATTGATTTCGTGTTTAATAAATTACCTAGACTTTGTTTTAAAATATGTGTCAGTAGCTAATAGGTATGTCATTGTTTTGAGATTAACGACCTTATTGCATCTGCGGCTAGAGTTGAGATATTTTGTGTTTTTAAGTTTATTTTTTTGATATTTTTACTTCTTTTAACTGTACCAGTAATTCATAGATAAAATAACTTTATACTTTATTTATAGTAACTATGATGAGTGCAAAATATTCTGCTGAGCACAATGCTATACGAAATAGCAGATATGCCTGTCTGACTATTTGTAAAGCATAAAAGAGAAAATAAATTTCAACCAGTAGCACAGAATTCCAATACCAGTAGTATGTTGTATCATGGAAAGTACCCTTTTTTTGCTCGTACATTTGCTGTCAGTCAGTTCAGTTCCTTCCTATGTCTATTTGTTTCGTAAAAAACGCTTAGGTGATTTTTTCTACGGGTAAACTAAACTCTAATGACGCACTTAAAACGTCTGCAACAGTACAACGTCGGCGAAGTTGGGCTACGTGCTTGTGAAGTTGGCGCCGGTTGTCTGGAAAACGGTGTGTGGCCGGTGGGGTGGACTGTAAATGACAGCTACTGAGATGTTCAAAATCGTACGGCTGCAGGACAAGAAGCTGCACACGTTTAAAAATGAGCAGGGTCATATCGACCCCTCCTCATCTTCGCCGGGTTAAATAAGCTGCAGTGTTCCAGCGACAAAAAATACTGTCATCGATATTATTAGAATTCCGTATAGGCATCATGTTGCTTCCGAGTTTTAGTTTGTTTGCAGTTTTGTAAGATAATTCGATGTAAAAAGATTTATGACTATCTCTTTTTTGTGGCGTTGATGGCTGAACTGGAATTGCTCGGATTGAACGCGAGACATCGTGGTCCAATCCTTTCAGCCACCATACCATGGATTACGGACGTGACTTCATCCAAAACACAAGTTTTCTGGAAGGGTTATTAGAATAACGATACTAGTAGTAGGTACTATTATTAATTTGTTAACGGCATATTCATTATGATTATAATCTTTAGAGTAAAAGTTTTAAATAAGTTATTCTCAGATAAAACGCTAATAAAATTTTAAAATACAATTATGTTTGGTGTTATTTCCTTCGTTTTGTCGACGTAGCACATTCGTTTACGCAGCAGCCTGTTTACAGGCTGGTTCAACGAATTCTCTTGTGCAAAGAGTAATTTAAAAGTCAGAGCAGCTCAGGCTCAGCGCGCGGTGTGCTGATCATTATTACGCTGCTCTGTAGTTACCTATGCGTAGCACATACATACATGTAACTATACTGTAATTAGTAGGAGTTTACCCTTAATTACCAAGCCAAATTAATTAATTTCAAAGCTCATTATGTCTTCCACTTGCTACTAAAATAAAAAAGATTGCTTAGTTAATGGAAAACTTTTCAGAACAATGTCGATTCCGGATTCTAATGGCCTATAACTGAACGAAACGGTTATTATCGTTAACAGTTTATATTTATTTATAGACTACGCACCCCCTAAGAGCCATTACCGCCCACTGGCAGTGCACTTATTAAGCTAAAATGTTTTCAGTAATACAGCCTTCATTTTTGGAATACGTTTAATTAACTTCTATATTACAGTGTATGTACAAATTTTAAGTCATATGGTGTTTTGTATCCAAAACCTAACTAGCTGTTCTTCCGCAGTGGATGATAGGCAGGGGTACCAGTTACAGAACTTAAAATCTGATAACTTTCTTCATTTGCTTCAATTCAGACCCTATCATTGGGTATTTATTTAGTTTTTGGATATATCTCTTGCAGTTTTTCAGTCGTTTTTTATGTGCGTTCTGGTTCTATTCCTGGCTGAAATAGAACAGAACCCACATAAATTCCAAAAACGAATCAATCGAAAAGATTTAGAAATAGATGTCTTTTAAAGTAAGATCATTAATTAATATGACAATTCTAAAGAAACTGACTTCGTTTCGCAAGAATCTTTCTTTCTGAGAAAACGTGGCGACAATCCTACTTGCCAAGCGTTATGTTTATCTTATTTCAGGACAAACGGCCCACAAACCCACAATACGACGTGAGATATCTTAGCATCAGTTAGCGACAAACTCTCGTTGCCATCGGTTTTTTGTAAAACATTTTTTTATGAATATTTATTTTTGCAGTGTCAGGGTTTTAGTGGTATATGTTCACTAAGTGTTGAGTGTTTGTTGATATAAAGGTAATAATCATTTAAATCATTGTAAGTAAGTGTGTACACCAGCTTGTGACGGCCCATCTACCAAAACATTTAATTTAGTTCATTTAGTTCATTTGAGTGTTATCGTATCAATATCTATCACACTATATCTTAATATGTTAATATCTGTATTTTATTTAATGTGTATAATATAATAGTGTACAATTGTAGTAACATAATTGTCAACGGAAGCCTTAACTATCTCATTGATTGAAAAAAAAACGTTATATAGTTTATATAAGCTTACATTCAAAGAGCCTAATTGAAACATTTTTCAAATGACAACCAAAGCTATATCTGTGTACGACATGCAGCAAGGCAGGCGGAGCAAAATCGATATAAACTTTAACGAGAACGTAAAACAGGAACATTTTTCAGGATACTGAAACACGCTCAACTCAGCGCAAGGGGCGCTGGGACAAGGGATCAGTGAAGCGTACTTCCATAATGAGTCTGAGACATAATATACTATACAATTAGTGTATATGACTATACTTTAAACTTTAAACGAAGGGTATTTTGTATCAAGTGTTACTTTTTATAGATAACTTCATGGTCAATGTTTCTTTTTATGCGTTCGTCGAATATACACACAACTTACCAAAAATATCTGAACACGTTAAAATTATTTATAACGTCAAAGATTAAGATTGCCAAATACTACCTATTTGTATGACATCTTAATGCATTCACTGTTCGTCACTGATTCCCCTCCCACTCTTGCACCATTTTACCCCATAACTTCTAATTGGATTGAGCTCTGGACTCTTCGATGGTAGTTTGATTAAAGTGAGCTCTCTCCGTTCATTAATCACCCTGTCTGCGTAGATACATTTGTAATTATAAATGGTCAGATATTTTTGATAAGTTCTGTGTATAGAGATTATAGAAATGCGGCTGCTCAGATCTTATGGAAAAAATAAAAGTTTAGATATAATGCTCAAATATAGTAAAGGACTTATTGACATTTTGAAATGCTTAGATTTGATCACTCTATTTGCTACAATATATAAGCTATATAAGCTAAAAGAAACAAAACAAAAACAAAATCCACAAAACAAAGAAATATCAAATACAATTGCAAGTTCAGGCTGAAGTTGACAGGAAGTGAGTGGCGGCCGCGGCGGCGCCGGCCGGCGCGGCGTCCCGCGTCGTCGTCGTGGCCTAATAGTAATTTACCCATTTTGACATCCTAGGCAGTATATGGGTGACTGTTTCTAGTCAATGATAACGAAAATTTTAAAGCAGAACTTTGTTAAATTAAAGCTTAAGATGGCAATTATTGAAAGGAAGCTTTGATGTCCTCTCCACAGGACATTTGTGTCCTAAATATATAGTATTTTTTAATGTGCAATGTGCAGTGCTATGTCATAATCATAATTCATAAACACCGCAACAGTGTCAGTGTTTCTTTTGTAGTCTAGGCAGGCAATGTAAGTGGATAAAATAAGAGTTCAGACTATTGTTTTTTCTTGGTTTTTGTTCTCTTGAAATTGATCCCAAATACAGGTTTTTAAGCATTTTTCAATGTTAAAATTTTCGATGGTGTTATTTATGGGTTGTATCGGTAATGTTGTATCAATAGGTAGTTAGGCGGAAACCAGTAGCGGCAATCCGTCGACTAACGTATAAATACTTGTTTCTAATTTAGTAAACAAGTCTGCTCTAGATGCGAAAAGCTTTCAAACACATTATTAAGCTAAGTTTAGATTCTCGAACACGTGTTGTCTTTTCTCCCGGTCGGTCTTAGAGCGTTAAAATCCCGCTTTTGCTGGTTATTCCCTACTGTAGGTACAGCTGTCGTTCTATTTCCGATAAAAAAATCGTTTTCCCTTATAGTATTTTGCTGTGTATCATCCCACTAGTAAATGTAATGGTTTAATTAATTTTTCAATAACATATTGTTTTATCAAGGCACAGATTAAAGAAAAGTGCTGTCGAAGCAAACGAAATGGATTGTTTGAAATTTCGAAGTGAAGGATGTCGATTTGATTTGGAACCGACCGCTCCAATCTATTACCCCGAGCAACCACCCTACAATCCAGACTTTATAGATGACATTGAAACATTGGTAACAGACCCTATGAATTGGAGTTTGTATGAAACGCAGCACTACGTTGAAAGCGATAGTAATGAATACGAAGATTATGATGAGATTGGCGGGTGGGGGCGTCAATCCCTGTATGAGGGCGTCAACTGGCCGGTGAGTGCGCTGCGCTAACTTGTGTGCGTCGTCGCCGTCGTGCCGCACGCCCGCCGCCCGCCGTACTGCGCTTACGCATTTACTTGTTTTCTGTCTGCATCCTTTACTTATAACGAGAGTTACAAAGACAATTATTACTTCATGTCTTAACGCCTCAATTAACATAACGTTAAGTACACTATACTAAAGAACAATTCTATATCAGTGTTGAAAGCTTAACTTTTGTTGTGTATCGTACTAAAAAAACTGGATCAAAGCGGGAAGGGTGTCCGGAATGCATCAGACGCATATACCCCGATCTATTTCCGGGCGCGTGTGCCGACCGTGTTCGCGTAGGCGCCGTTCATTTTAATCCAAAACATGCGTGAGCTCGGCCGTGGGGGCTCACTAGTCGCAGCCACCATAGAGGCGTTGCACAATCGCTCCAGTGTGGATTCCAAACCGCGGGCAATCAAATCGCGACTGAACTCCGCCGAGACCAGAAATGTGCTACGACCAGTGACGGAAGATATTTTCCGGGAGGATCTCGCACGACGCGCATCGGACTGCAGTGAACGACCTTTATCAACAGCGTCAGAGGCCTCCGAGCGCGACTCTGCTTCCGTTCAGTCGAGTGAAGAGCCGCCTCCACTAGAGAGTACGTAATTCACGAACAGTGGTCGAGTCACTGACGTAACTCATTACTGGACCACGGCCAAAGTCTAAATGGAGACACGTCGGTGACTCGTACAGAGAGCTTGTCGCGCAGTGTCGCTTGTGCAGAGCCTCATGTCCGACCGCGAGTACTTGACCGAACCCTTGGACGAAGACGAGGAGCGCGCGGCGGCGGGCTACGTGCACCCCGCCGTGCGCTCCTACATGTACTCGCCAATGGGTGAGTTCGCGTCGTCCTTGAGGCTCTGATTGTTTAATGTGCGTACGTTGATTTGAAGTTTGACAAATTATTTCGTGACAGGCGGCGACTCGGACAGCCCCGACGAGGCGACCGTGAAATGTACAGCTTGGAAAGACGGCGCGATTGCAGCGCGAGCGGAATCCTCTTCCGATACAGAGTCAAGTTCTAGCGACGATGATTCTGATGGTCATAATTATGAAACTCAACCAAATGACACCGATTACCGCACGTTGACACCGGGCAGGCGGTTGGACAATTCTACAAGACGAGATGATGATTTTAAGTGGATGCCTACAGGTGAAATAATGGATGGGCCTATGGATCAATCTGATATGAAGGAAGGTGAATATTCGGCAGCGAGTTTGGAGAGACGACGGCGCACCCCGGGTGACCGTAGTGACCGAGACCGCAAAAGTAGGTCTTCGATGTCGGGGAAGCCACCTCAGCATCCGTCTAGCGTCCGAGCCTCCCCCCGCCCCCGTCGCCCCCGCAACGATGACACTCCTCCCGAGTTGCAGAGACGGTGGAACTCCTATGAACATTTCCGTTATCCCGAAGGGGGCTGGTGGCCGCCCATGTGCTGGTGCCACGGCCCCCCGGCTCCTCCACCGTGCTGTATGCATGACCGCACTTGGCCCTCACACCCTTCACTTCCACCGGTACCGGCGCGACCTTACAAGGTACGGGTGAATGCATTCCGAACTTAATATTCGTTGTGCGAATTAGGTAACCGGCGCCTGCTGTTAGCAATTTTAGCAGATATGGCCACGATGTATTGTGGCTTTATGAGATTTGTATTTGATTATAATGTTTGCAATTGTTTATAGTATAGTTGTTTTTAATAACTTGCATGTGTGCAAAAAAGTGTATAGATCTTTGACTTTGTAATAAAACTTTTCTGTTTTTTATATAGGTACGTGTAAATAACACATGTTAATTTCGATCTTATTACCATGATCTGTTTCGAACAGAACAGTTTATCAGATTTTATACATTTTGAAATCCCATACAAATTTTATTTTTTTCAACCAAAAAGCTAATTTTATAGATATACCTACTTAAGGAAAAAGTAACAGAGATCTAAATAGTCAAACACAAAAAATAATATAATTATACTACAGTCTTAATGTTTTCCGATTTAAAACTTCACATAGTGGATTTTAAATCGCATAAATTACATTGAATTTACATTTTAATAAATGTTTTCTACTAACTATTTAGATCTCTGCATTTATCATAGCATATTGATTGTTAAAGTTTAATTTTAATTGGTTTATTGGTTTGAAAACACTAGAACTTTTATATTTGTATGTAATATCAAAATGTGACAAAATTTGACATAAGCTATAAGTAATGATTAATGTTAGTGTTAACTTCCAGAATGACGCTGAGGAGCGAGTGCGCCGCTTGGAGGCAGACAAGGACAGCCTGCAGCTGCAGGTGCAGGTGCTGTCGGAGCAGATTGCGGCGCAGAACGAGAAGATGAACGACTTGGAGCGGGCGCTAGGTGACGCGCGGCTGAGGCTCGACGATGCCGACCAGAGGTTGCAGAAGGTGAGACTAAAGGCTAGTCCTCAACCGACCGTCTCGGTGCGTACGTCGATCGCGTACCTATGCTTGAATACATACATAGTAGCTTATGAATTACAACAGTACGACGCTGACCGTCCGTGGCGTGTAAAGGTCAGCGTGTGTGAGTTTGAGTGTCATTTGACATTCGATCACGTTAACGAAAACGAAAATTTACAACCGACCGAAAATTTACAAACGACCATACAAATGGTAGAATGCTACATTCCGTGCGGATAAAAAGGTTCTATAATGTTTCTATTTTTTTATTTGGGAATTTTGTTCGGGAAATACGAAATCCACGTGGACGAAGTCGCGGGAAAAGTGCTAGTTATGTATACAACATTAAGATATCTAGTTGATTTAACAGATTTGAAACGAAAACATGTCTTTGTGACAAAAATTTACCACAAAAGAGTGTGTGCTTGTCCTAAATAAATACGTTTACGTGATTTAATAAATGCAACGGTTATTCCACGACATGCTATTATATCAACCTGGTATACTCTTTAACATTCAAAACGGCCTAGATCCCTCTGGAATGGGACTATTGAATAATCATGATCGGTGTGGGCCGAGCCGTTCTAGCGCATTTAGGAGAGACCGTTTACTATTCATTGCAGCTCTATGAGAGATTGACGTTACAATTTTCAATTTATTCAGCACTTTGAATTGGGATTCACATACATAGGAAACAAATAAATACGCTGCGTTTGCGTGAAAAATAAATTTACTCGAAATTTTCTACAAAACATATAAAAAGACTTTAGTTGCCTCCTAGAACCAGAAATGGGATTCACATACATAGGAAACAAATAAATACGCAAACGCAAAGTGAAAAATAAATTTACTCGAAATTTCTACAAAACCAGAAATTAGAGTTAGTCATTTTAATATATATATATTATTTTTGGTATTAAAGTTATACTTAGGGCCTGTTTCACGATCTACAAGTAAGTTCCCATTAGCGTTTACTTGACAGATAGTCCATACAAAACTGTCACTTTATCTGCCAAGTATCTCCTAATCAGACATTGTGAAACAGGCCCTTAGTTTTTGTGATCGTGTTAGTTGTTTTATGATGTTCTTTTTTTGTTATTTTAATTTTAATTTTATGTTTTCTCATCTTTTTTTGGTATTTATTTTTGTGCAGGTCAATAAATGTTTCTTATTCTTATTTTTATTTTTATTCTTATATTAAGTTTTTAAGAAACAAAATAGTAAAAGCTAGCTTGAAACAGTGCTCCAATCAGGATTGTTAAAATATTGTTTTGTATCAATACGACCTATAAAAGTGCTGGGCATTGAAAATTTTGATTATAACATTTTTAATCTGACATTTTAACTATGCTGACTTCAAGCAAAGATAATTCATAAATTCCCATTTAGAAACGTAAGTAGTAGAGGCACGGTATATCCCTTCTTATTCAACTCCAGTCGTGCCTATTATCAAATCGTATTAGCATATGTTTACTCGCTCTGCAGTCGGTTGTGCTTGGCATCCTAATAACATTGTGATGTCACGTTACTAGACAAATAGTTATTTACATTTCACAAGAAACTGTGGAGCCGAGCCGAATTTTAATAGGATTCGCATGATCTAAGTATTGCTTGCAAATTTAAAGAGGAAGGAGGTTCTTTCTTGCACACGCAACGCAACGTATGGCTAGAACTGTAATTAAAAAGGGTATAATTTGTTTAGTCAACAACAACATACAATTAGTTCGATAAACAAGTAAAAACGAATTTCACTTAAACGAACACAATGATATGGTGGAGATTTATGTGCGAAATGGTGATTGGGTCGTAACAAAAAATTTAAGTAACGATTTTCGGTTTCCTGGCGCAAATTAAAATTAAATTTACACCACGCTGTGTGAGCCAGTCTGAAAGCAATTCAAAATTCAAAATAATTTATTCAGTTTAGGCTACAAGTAGCTCTTGTGAATGCCACTATGCCATCGGTTTGTAAGTCTACTCTGGGCGGCTGATCTTGTACTGAGAAGTACGGGCAAGAAACTCAGCAAGTATCCAGCTCTTTTCTCCCTTACAGCGTCAAAAATATTGGGAAAATGCCCTATCATAGCAGGACGTTTTCCATTACAAATTAACAAAAAAAAATATAGAAGACAACCACAACATGTAAAATAATTATGCTGAGGTAGGGTCCTAATTGGCTCGTCACACTGTTGCGTTAAACGTCAAACTAAAGTTGTTAATAAATTTATTAATATCGAAATATAAAATAGTGTCACTATGACGACAAAGTAAATTAAACGGTAATAAATTTAAGTCATAAATGCGCTTATTTTGTTCCCAGGTTAAATTTGTACAATAGGAAAAGCGCTAACTATTAACCTGCAATTCATATCTGATTGCAGTTTTATCAAAATATTAAAATTATTTATATTGTCACGTTTCCTAGTATGTGAACTGTCACCACACAATACAATAACATTAGTGGAAATATTCAGTGAATCCTGTGATATTTTATTTACTATAGCATTAAATGATTGACCCTGGAGTCAATTAAATGGTTAAGAGTATTGAGTCTTGGTATTGGTCATTATTGGTCATTAAATGGTTAAGATGTGCAATAATAAGCAAGCCCTGACCAAGTTTATCTGAGTACATAACTGTTTTTCTTACTAATTTAGTAACATTAGGTTTATGTATTGTTTAAGGAGAGGCCGATGTAGGCCTGGGTACCAAAACAGACAAATTTTGTGTGTTCATCTGAATATTAGAATTAAGCGATAAAGACTCTTTGTGTAGGTTTAATGATGACTCAGCCCGGTCTGGAAAGCAACACAATCACACTTACACACCTACATACCTACACAATCAATACATACCTACACGCAAACGAACATAGTTGAACATTCAATTGATTTATATTGATTTACTAATGTATCTTTTTCCCTACACATATATTCCTCCAGGCACACTCCTACCTATGTCTATATGAAAAAAACTCTTGATTGTAACTTTTACTACTTTAAATTAATCGGCTATTACTGTTACTAATGCAATGTATGTATAATATTATATATCGCTGGCTGTATAAATTGTAGCCTTAGAAATCTTTAATGTAAATAAATTCCTATATTTTAGTATCCATTTCATTTTAGAATGTTCTGTTTCGAACAAATAAACAAATACAGCATAGCATGCCTCGCCGGAATAGGCAAAGAAAACAAATTGAGTTCTAATTCTGTAATCCATTTACGCCTTGCGTTGCGTCCGTATGTCTCGCGAACTACACCAGATGCGGTTTTTATTAAACGTCTGGGATACGGAACCATTATGAACTTTGTAATTGATAAAGTTAATTTTAGCTACGTAGATTGTGTTTACTTTTGTTGGGTACCAGAAGCGGAATGTTTAAACAGTGTGTAATCTTTAACTGCTTTTGGTAATTACGTGAGCTATACCGCCATTTAGTGTCTTTATGTTTTTAACTGTATGTATGAATTTCTCTTATTTACGATTAGGCTGCCCTACATATTAAAGTTTTTAGTGTAGCGTTTATTGAATTACTTTTTAAAAGAAGAATGATGGACTGCTGTTACGATATTGTGTGTAACAAATTTTAATGTATGATACTGCAAACTAATTTAATTTCATTCGATTTGATATTTCTTTATATACTACTCAAAACAAAACAAGGGCCACGAGGTATTTTTTCATTTTGGTGTAAATTATTAAACATTTACATATTGAAAGTAGTAAAATATTGAGTATACAAACTCTTTGATACCTAAACTTTTTAATATTGTAGTATTCATCTAATGCTGGCAACAATTTTAAATAAAATTTGATTTAAAATTATTATTGAAAATTTTGATTCCATTTTCTTTGACGTTTTGCTTTCCTTAGCTTCTTGGTTTATTAGAAATTATCAGAGTTCATTGATATCTCGAGTCAGAAACATCTTTTGCAATATGCCACAAGCACGCAGGCGTCATATGGACTCGCTGACAGCAACCAGAGCCGTTACAATGATTGAAGAAGGTCATTCGCAGCGATCTGTGGGTTTGCAATTGGGATTTTCTCGAAGAGCTATTCAAAATCTATGGAATCGTTTCCAAGAGACCGGCAGTGTTAGAAGAAGACCTGGTTCGGGCAGAGTTCGCATTACAACAGCTCAAGAGGATCGTTACATTCGATTAAGTGCGCGCCGAGATCGCACAACGACGGCCCGCAAGCTGCAAAATCGTTTACGGCTCACAACGGGTACTCGTGTCAGTGACCAAACTATTCGTAATCGATTGCATGAAGACTAGCAGGCATCAAGAAGGCGAGTTGTCCGTATTCCATTAACCAGAAATCATCGTGCAAATCGTTTAAGATTTTCCCGTCAACATTTGGACTGGGACATAAACCAATGGGGCATGGTGCTCTTCACAGACGAATGCAAAGTTAAATTTTTTAACGACGATCGGCGTATTAGAGTATGGAGAAGACGCGGCGAGAGATTTTCAGAAGCCTGCATCCATGAAGTCGATCGTTTTGGTGGTCCAAATGTAATGATTTGGCGCGGGATAAGCTTACACGGCAAAACTGAGCTCGCTATTTTAAATGAGGGTACTGTTACTGCTCAGCGGTATATTGAGGAAGTCGTCAGACCACATGTGATCCCATTTGCCCAGCGAGCGGGTCCTGGATTCATCTTGATGCAAGACAATGCTCGTGCACACACGGCTCAAGCGACTCGGTTTGTTCTGGAAGCGTCTCAAATTCAAGTCTTGCCGTGGCCGGCGAACAGTCCGGACTTAAATCCAATAGAGCACATGTGGGATCAGTTGAAACGAAGAGTTAGAGACGGTGATCAGGAAATCCACAACCAACAGCAACTCATCAACGCTGTTAAAAGGGCCTGGGAAGAGATTCCAATGGAAAATGTCAGGCATTTGATTGAGAGCATGCACTCCAGGCTTCAGGAGTGCGTAACGAAACGAGGGGGGCATACCCGTTACTAAAAGATGAGCATGGAGTATTTTCTTTTGTTTTCAGTAACTTTACATTGTTTTTATTTTTAACCTTAAATGTGTTTTTTCTTTCAAAAGCAAATAAACTTTTTAATCATTATTATTGGAATAAATTTATTGGTTTACACGGTAAAAACAACATTAGTTTTCGTTATGGAGACAAAAAAATTAATATTGGTTTTATTATTTTCATGGTACAGACAAAATACCTCGTGGCCCTTATTTTGTTTTGAGTAGTATATAAATAGATACAGAAATTTATGAAGTTAAGTTTATTACACAATTACTAAATCGCAATAGATTTCAATAATATAATATGAACACATCAAATGTTCTTTCTTATTTGATAGAGGCTATCGATCGTCACCAGTTTTATTTATTAATTCTTTTAATTGCAGGAAATGCTGCAGCGTTCATCGCTCGAGACCCAGAAGCTGGAGTTGCTGTCAAAATTGAGCGAGGTTCGCTTACGAGTTGCGGAACGCGGCCTGCTCGAGCGCTCGCCGCCGCCAGAGGCCGTCACGCCTTTGGCCAGACCTGCGCCCCCTAGAGTTAGTCTGTTATGAAAACGTTATTGTGTCTCTATTTCAAGCTATATATCGTAGATGTTGTTTAAGTATATGTATTAGTACCAAACGCGTATTAGTAAAAAAAAAATTACCAAAACACACTTTGCCCGATCTAGTTGGACCTGACTTCAACCATGTCATCATTGACATCTTTGAGGGGTTTAGATTGGATCGGGATTTGGGGGTCTGATCAGATCAACGCATTGAGCTGCGCCCTCTTGTTCCCTTGGTGTGCACATATTACTTGCTAATCTATAATTGTTGTTATTAATGCGAGTGTATATTCCAGACGCCACCCGCCAACTACGGGCGTCAGATCGAGCGCAACACGCACATGTACTCGTCGCTGCCGCGCTCCTCCGTGCTGGCGGCGGGCGCGCCGTTCGGTAAACTGCCCACGAGCATGGCGGGCGCGCGCGGGCGAGGACACTCGGTGCCCAATCTAGGTCTCTGCTCGCTGCGAGCCCGCATGCCGCGATGCGTTTGTACTGTTAGGGTTGCCACTTTCACATGTCAAGGTGGACTGATCGGAGCAGTTTGCCGTACGTAACGTAACTAATGTAACTAAAAAAGGTAGATACAATACTAGCGCCCCGAAGAAATGCTTAACAAAAGAAGGTAACCGTGTCCTTTTGGTCTCGGTCGCTCTCGAAGAAGGAGACAGACAACTGAATCAGTTGACAGTTACAAAATCGCATATTTAGATTTAGTTTTCTTTAGAAAATTGCTAAATAAACAACACTACACATTGAAATGAAACGTTCGAACCCTTTGCAGGGTCCGTAGTCACAGGGAGACTCCTGACCACGGACCCTGCAAAGGGTTCGAAACGTCAGGATAAACATTAATTAAAACTAATGTGTAAAATAAACGCGAGTAGATTCGTAAAAGTTGTTTCATTTCAATGTGTAGTGTTCGCGTAAACTTTAGAAAACAATAACACTAGCTATGTTCTTCGTTATTATTGCTTTAATTACGCTATCCCACTACAATAATTTTGAATTAAATATTAGTTTAAATTTGAAATGTGTATCTGATGCGAGCATTCGCATGGCCAAAACAGAGAGCCGAGCCGCTCGCCACGAGCTCCGAGTGCATCGGTGTGTCGGTCAGTCAGCATTGCCGTAACATATCAAGCTCATCGATAATGGTACGTTACGGTTACGTTACGACGATACGCTCCGGTCAGTCAGTCAGTCAGTCAGTCAGTCAGTCAGTCAGTCAGTCAGTCAGTCAGTCAGTCAGTCAGTCAATAAAATGCATTTATATTTAGTGTAAAGTTATTTAGTTTTAATTTAAAAGTTTTTTAAATAAATATTTGATAGTCACGTCACGTAACGTCAGCAACTGATATGAAACAAGCACGCATTGAATAACGTTGGAGATTAAGATGCTCATTAACCAGATTTCTGGATGCTATCCAGACCACTTTAACAACTACGCAAATGCGAACTTAAAATTATAGGAAGACTCACGATATATTTTTTAAATTAAAATTGTACTAAATGGTTAATGATTTATAGTGGCAACCCTACATATGTATTATGCAGACGAAAACTTGCATCTGCTAATGTCGTATTGTGTCTAACGAACGAGTGACCCCGCATGCGTGTCCCGATTTATTTATAGATGTTTATTTTAAACAGAACAAACTGTTAGATGCCTAATACTATAACTTTTGTGCTGTATGTTGTAAGCATTCCAACCAGCTTTGTATTTTAATAATTTGTTGAATCTCATTTGCATGTATAGTAGTGATGCAACAAATATAAATTTGTCGAAGTCGACTAGCTAATCGTAATTATTTGTCTTGTCTTTGTTAACACACCAGTGAATTTATTGAATATTAATTTAATCATTAAAATTAACGACAGATTTTTATTAATAAACATTATGTCTGCATATACAAATATTTGTATTTGTTGCATCACTAAACTGTATAGGATGTATTTTGTGTAGCTTGTAATATAAAATTTGTTAATCATGCCAATTATGACAGTCATGAGCTATTTACTATAATTTTTAATCGTACAAAAACCTCACTCAAATCTATCGATATTATTTTGAGGAAGGTTATGTATAGAGCTAAGGCCGCTGGCTTGCACCGCAACCCATAAGCTACGAAAATGTCATTGCTGTCATCAATTAGAAATTGAAAGAAACAACATTTTAATTAAGATTAAAACGAATGTTTAGTAAGTTTTGGTGCAAGTCATTGTACATAAAAAAAAAATCATAGTCAATCTGTTGATAAACACTTTAAGAACGAATTTAAGTCATGTAAAGTCGGGTTTTTTCAATCACTGAATTAGAAGTACATTTTTTCGAAAGACTTTCGAATTTTACGTGGGTAAAGCAGGTAGTCAACAAATAAATATTCCGTTTTATTTCACATTAAGTCAAAGTCAAAAATTTTTATTCAAATAAACTTACGAAAAGTGCTTTTGGATCGTCCATACATTTTTTACCTACTCAGGACGTCTATTTTTTAGCTGTGGAGAAGAATGGGCGCAAGAAACTATAAGAAACAGCTCTAATAGAATATTTACAAAAAAAAAGTACGGCGTTACCAAAATTATACAATATTAAAATGAAAAACTTTCAAGAGCCCGGAATGACTTAATAATGCTTATCTCTATACATTTACTAAACATTACATTATTAAAGAATACAGTCTATCGACAATAGAATATGTCCCAACTATTTTTTTATTCTTTATTTATATTTAGTATCTTATTTGATATCATAGCGTGAGAATTACTCACCGCTTCAAAATCGCCCCCCTGGCGTTGATTAAATTATTCTTCCGTCTATATCAGTAAAGAATCCGGAGTGATATGTTATGGTAACGTTGCAGCAGAGAAGGAGGAGCCTTTACCTCGAGGCAGCCCGTCGCCATCGCTGCGGGAAGTGCGCGCGCGGTTAGGTAGCGGCGGCGGCGTGCGCTTAGAGGGCGATGACGTTACGCGTGCCTCAATACGCTCCTCAGCGCCGCGAGCGCGCGTACATCCTATGCCTTGGTGAGTAATGGCTGTTGCTGCTAGGAACCTCTACCTCGAGGCAGTCCGTCGCCGTCGCTGCGGAAAGTGCGCGCGCGTCATGGCATCAGCGCCGGCGGCGGCGTGCGCTTGGGGGGCGATGACGTCACGCGTGCTTCAATACGCTCCTCGGCGCCGCAAACGCGCGTACATCCAATACCTTGGTGAGTATTGGCAGTTGGTGATTGGAGCGTCTACCCCGCGGCAAATTAACGCCGTCGCTGCGGGAGGAGCGCGCGCCGGCATGCAACGAACATCCTAACAAAGAATTGTTGTGCCTTTGTATGTCATGAATTTCCGCAAAGTTACGCCTGATTACATTAATTTTATTATATTCGATATGTTTTCATAGGCAAACGACCGATCTACGACAATGGGATTGCGAAACTACGTGCGGCTGGCTAGAATCGCTCGGCTTAGAAGTATACGTGCCCCCGGCTAAAGCGTGGTTGGGCTCTACGCCCGATGCGCGCGGCATCATGGCGGCCGCCTCGCCGCAGACTATAGAGAAGGAGCTGGCGATCAAACACCCGATGCACAAGAAGAAGATCGTGTTGGCACTTACGGATCTATTGGTGAGTTCTGACAGCTTCAAACGGTGTAACTACGTGCGGCTGAGTCTTACGGCCTTGAAGTTTACGTGCCACCTCGCCACAGATTATAAAGAAGGAGCTGGCAATCAAAAATTCCATGCACAAGAAGAAGATCATGTTGGCTCTTACAGATCTGTTGGTGAGTTTATAAAGCATGAATCTTTGAAAAAGCAATGTGATTACGAAACAACGTGCGGCTTAGAAGTGTGCGTGCCACCGGCCAAGGTTAGCTTAATAACGTATGCGTGTGGGGTCACGGTGGCCGCCTTCTAGCCAGCAGATCATAGACAAGGAGTTTGCAATCAAACTGGTGTTTGATATATCTAGCTATATCTACCGACCTACAACAGCATGGTTGTTGTTGTAGGTCGGTAGATATAGCAAACTGCTGTAAGCACCGCTCTAGAACTGTTAAATTTATAAAACTTGGTTGCTAGAGAGTAGCAAAATTCGTGTGTACATAACATCGTAAAACAATTGTGTCTTATCAGGGCGGTCACGGCGACCCGATGCTGACAGCGGCCGGGCAGCTGGACACGGCGTGGGCGTTGCGCTGGCTGGAAGACGTGGGCGTCTGCGGAGCACGCGGCGCGGCGGGCGAGGCCGCGCTCGACGGCCGCCTGCTGCACCGCCTCGCGCACACCGAGCTGCACGCGCACCTCCGCGTCACGCACGCGCTGCACGCGCTCGCCATACGACGCGGTGAGCACGCACCCACCGTAACATACCATGGTTTTTTTTTATATTAACGGGTAAGCACAGTGCCTTGATCTCACCTGATGTTAAGTGATGATATGGAAGCGCACTTCACCCGGGACCCTCAACTAGTGAGGTACTGGCTATCTTATCTCTAGCTGCCGAAACACAACAATGCTACAAACATTGATGTTATGGCGACATATTTAGACGGTGGTCTTAGCCACTAGACCACAGAGGCGGTTAAAATGGTATGGTGAGCTCAGCTAGACCATGGGCTAGATTAAAAACACGAGGCATGGCGCTGCGCTGGTTTGAGGAACACACGTGATTTAGTATTCGCGTATGCTTGTACCTCATGCCACAGGCTAGCTGGCTGGCTAGCTTTATACAGGACATAATGCATTACACGTACCACTGCGCCAGGGGTGAACCAGATTGTTATGTAGGACTCTCGCCCACCGGGGGATGAGGGAGAGGTTCCTTAAGAAGAAGTTTACCCACTAATACACTAAAACTCCTCACCTTTTGGTGTACGTTTTGGTGTAACCCTATAATCCTAAATTAATTTAATTTTTGGTGATTGTGAGCGGCACATCGTCGTGGCGTGCTTCCTACACTTATATACATTACACATTTCTTTTTACCGCTCACCGCTACCGCACTTATACGCCGCTCACAGCGGTAAGGTCGTAGCCGGGGCACTAACTGATAGTAAAACTTCATCTTTAATTATTTTGTTTTATTTATCTACAGGTATCCAAGTGCTAAGAGACAACAAATTCAACGCTGAAACTATGATACGGCGCGCGGTGGAGGGCGAGATCACAATCGTAAGCGGCAGTGACGCGGAAAGTGGTGAAGCCACCACGCCGAGCGGCGAGCTGGCCAGATGGTCGTCGCACCGCGTCATGCAGTGGCTGAAGGAGATCGACCTCGCTGAATATGCGCCTAATTTGAGGGGCGCTGGTATGTTGCTTTTATATTTTAACACCTTAGCGCCAAATGACACGACAAGTAATTGAATTCCTATTGTCTGGGAGGGTTAAACCTATTAAAAACAAGAGTGACTTATAAATATTTTTCCTACCCCTTAATAATTTTACAAAAAACACACTCTGTATGTACCCGCAGATAGTATCAACAATAAAGATTCACGTCTTTGCGTTGTTAAGTTTAGCAGGTTTTTTGTTTTAAAAAAAAATGAAAAGGATAACTAATTCAAAGATTTTACTTATAGACTCTAATCTGGGCATGAAACTTATTGGGGTAATAGAGTAGTTGACTGAGTGATTACTGAACAGATAAAGTTTGGCACCTTTCACGACATATAGGGATGTCGAACTATTAAACATTTTTAGGTTACATAAAGCTTATTTATTTAAATACATAGATCTCTTAATACTCTTAAATTGATTCCATGTGTATGTCTAACGTTTTGTAAATAATCGTTGTTCTTGTCAACATCCCTTATATTATGTATCCACATAGGCAAATTTTTGGTAGTTTTTTTATATCTTACGGGTAAGCACAGTGTCTTATCTCACCTGATGTTAAGTGATCATAAGGCCAATGGCGGAAGCGCACTTCACCCGGAATCCTCAACTATTGAGGCACTCTTATCTTATCTCTAGCTGCTGGAACACATCAATGCTACAAACGCTGATGTTATGGCGACATATTTAGATAAGATAGCTAGCCAGGCGGGCAAACAGACACACACGCCTGCACTACCACAATCTGTAAAATTTCCTCAATAGACTTTGAACTTTATGTATATGGCATAATGGTTGATTATTTATTGACGAAATTTGAGAGTTTTAGATAGGTCGGTGTGCAGGCGTCTGTACCTAGCCTAGCCCTGCCACGAACCGATATGGTACGTTTGTGGTGTGTGCAGGCGTGCACGGCGGGCTGATGCTGCTGGAGCCGCGGTTCACGGCCGAGCTGCTGGCCGCGCTGCTCAACATCCCCGCCAGCAAGACGCTGCTGCGGCGGCACCTCACGCAAAGGTACTTTTTTATAAAAGTTATTCATGACCATGGATACTAGTCCTTCAGTCGAAAACTTAATTTATACGTTTTTCTCCTGTCTTGTTTCTTCTATGATGATGATGAATGATAATAGATATAAGAAGTGAGAAATGATATACCCCCCAACCCCTCGAGTATCTCAGTAAAGATGTGGGGCTTTACTAAGTCCTCGGGCAGACTTCTTGGGAGAATTTTAAAAGTGACGTTGCACTGTTTTGTTTCATTTGCCAACACTCATGCACACTCACGAACACTTAACGTTTAATAATCCACCATTATTAATATTAATATACGACATATCACAAATTTTAGAAAATAAAACAAAACCGCAGACATGATTGCAAAGGTACTAAAACTGAAACTGTACTGAAACTCGGTCGCTCGCTAATTTACGTCGCGGTAAATCCATTAATAAACAATGATGTTATATAGGTAGATACGTTGTCTATACTATATATACTGTATCTTTACTATTAATTTAATAAAGCTAAAATGTTTGTTTCTTTGTTTGAACGCGCAAATCTATAGAACTACCAGACGGATTTGAAAAATTATTTTTGCATTTCATAGCCCAATATTTGTAGAAGGCTATAGGCTATTTTACATCACGTCAAGCCGAGCAAAAAAGCCTGAAAAACGCTAAGCGAATACGAAGTACTAACATTCGGGCGACGTGATGCGACGCGCTGGGTCGGGAAACAGCTATTATTATATAAATAAAAAAGGCGTTACTAGCGCCCGCCCGAAAGACGCTCCGAACAAAAGGCAATCCTTTTGTCGCTTAGTCGCTCTCGAAAAAGGAGACAGACAACTGAGTCAGTTGTCAGTTCCGGTTACAAAATCCCATATTTAGATTTAGTGATCTTTAGAAAAATACCAAATAATATCTTTTTCGATCTTATTGCTTTGATAATGCTGGTATCTCTATCCCTTTTACATAATTTGACAATATAATGAAATAAATATGCGGAATTCGAACGAAAACGTACGTACTCTCACTATGGATGAGAGAACTGTTCTTTCGTAAGTTTTATACGATTTAAAATAGGCACGTAGGTCTAAAATTAAAATTGTTAACTTTCAGATTTAATGATCTGCTAGGCCGTGATGTAATACAACAGAAACGGAATGCAGAACAAACTCTTGGCTATCAGCCTTTGACTGCAACTACCAAATATAAGGTAAGCTTTTTATAATGTTTTATACTTATATATTTTAAGGTCTCTGTAAATGAAAGTAAGTGAGTGCTGCCGGGCATTTTAATTATAATATGGTATTGTATGTCGTTTCTGATTAATATAAAACAGGCAAAGATCATAGTATTTAAAGAAAAATCAACATACGTAAGATTAAAGACTGTAATATGCTGAAGCTACACCGTTTTAACCTAAATAATAAATACACTTTCTTTATCTCTTTCTATTTACATTTTCTAATAGCACTATTTCATTTTGCATTATGACTTGTAAAAGATAATGGAGTAACCTATTACTTTTTAGAAGTCATTATAAATATGTATCCAAACCTTTCTTGTAGGTACCAAAGAAGAGCCAGTTCTCGCTGAAGCGGAAGAAGAGCAAAGACGGGCTCGACCTAGTGGACCTGGTGTGCCCGCTGCACGACGACTCAGGTGACATGCCCACGTCGCCAGTAAGTCGCCTACTAACCACACTAATCTCTTAACGCTATACTATACTTGTCCGCACGTACGAAACAAAATTGCGTCAAAAAAAAGTTTTTACTCATGTACCTACATGTTTTAATGCTGTACTATATTGTCCAAACCAACTTCTATACCTGCAAGATTGTATAAAGCCAACTAGTAAAAAGTTTTTGTTCAAGGAAGCTCATTGTCAGAAGCATTTTAAACAGTTATGATTCTACCCAATGATTTGATTCTACCACTCAGGTTCAGAGTACTCTTCTATTAAAGAGTCCGCCAAGAAAATAGTTCAAACTAAGAATTCAAACTATCCCAACATAAATTTAACTGAAATGAAACAACTTTTACGGATCTTCTCGCGTTTATTTTACACATTAGTTTTAATTAATGTTTATCCTGACGTTGACTGCGACTGTGGGCTCTCTTACATCGGGCAAACAAAGAGAAGTGTAGGAACCCGGGTTAAAGAACATATAGCCGACGTCAAGCATAGGAAATAAATAATGCAGTTATAACTCTAATCAGCATCTATCAAGATAGTAATAGATTTGTACCTAAGTAGTCCTCCTGCCCTTCAATTTCATAGGTATCGTGATCCAATAACTTTTTTATTTGATCCGTGTCAGTCTGATAAGCCGGAACTTACTATATCTGTGATAGCAATTTTTATTTATAATTCTAGTTAAAGTAAAGTGCATAAACGACTTTGCCTGGACTAGACAAAAAATATTAAACACTGCTTTAGTCCCATCCTGTAAGTACAATTTTATGATAAATATTTGCACCAGACGTCAGCACATTTCCAATTTATTTCGATTATACATTTTACCTATTTGATTTTGTATTAATATATATATATTATTTTAACACGTTTGGTGTTTGTGTCATTAACAAACTTAATAATCGGGCGGTAATCATTTAATCACGGTTGAGGACTTACCTGTAACTTATTTTTTAAGGTGTGGGTGTTGTATTTTTCGCTTTCCATTTAGCACAATGATATAAAATAATATAATTGCACTGAAATAGAAGATAAGAAATATAAACTTAAATAGGGTACCTATAGTGTCGGGTTTCGAGGTAAGTAAAAAAGCACTACTATAATTATGAATAATTAATTACCTCTGCAATACGAGTTAAGTTGTATTTTTTTTTCTCTAGGTTTACTTAAGTTGGCTGTTGTTAGAAGTTTTTCAGACTCAGTTCATTTTTAAGACTAAAAATGCTTTTTAACAAGTGTATATTAAATAGGTCAACCTATTTACCATTAATGGCGTTTTGTTATCTTTTTTATTCGATTTATTTTAAGCTTTTTTTGATAATTCGAATATTCTATCATCGATAGCTGTTAACCATCAAACTTTCATAGTGCGTGTCCGCCACCTTAAATTACCAACAGAGAGATCTATAGCGCCCTCTGTCATATAGAAACAGCCATTGATGAACGAATATTCGACTTTCGAAGTCAACATATCGTTACAATTTAAAATTTTACATTTAATTCTAACTGAATTGTACCCATTCCAGACGATGAAAGTAAAGTCAGCAACAGCGGGCGTCGCGTCGGCTGTCTCTCCCCCGCGTGACGACGCGCGCGCCCACTAGCCACCCCGAACGTGTGTATACAATAACAACCTTAATTGCCCACTAACAGGAGCTAATGTTGTTTGTGACGTGTTCGATGATGTGGAACTCGCGATTAACTGCTCATACATGCATTAACTTGTTTATCGTCGCGCTAATACGGTTAACTTGATAATGCCCGATACAAAATTATAATATGGTGACAGTGGAAATGAGTGTCAAACGTTACTCGATGCATTTAGGAAATTTACTTTTATTATTTACTTAAAGATACTAAAAAAGCTGTTAGATATATTGTTTTCTAAATGTTACGGAAAACACTGCACTTTGAAATGAAACTGTGCGGATCTACTCATGTTTATTTTGCATTAATTCCCACCCTCTACATCTAAGTTAAATTATTGTTTTAAAGAGTCTTCGGGAACATTCAGGATAAAGCCATTTCAGGCTCGTGCAAAAAATTCGATCATTTGATCTGTTTGACACAAAGAATCCTTCCTTTGTCATAAGAAACAAAGATATTTTCGCATTTATAGTAATAAAAAGTTAGGATATTATTTATCTTGACGTTTCACACTTAAAATAATATATTAATCAAATGCGAGGCGATTCGTACAGTGTTTCATTTTAAACTGTAAATATATTTAATTATTCTATTTTCGATTATACATTTGTCTAACTTACAAGCCACCGTCACGCTGTCATTCATATTGTTACCACTTATTTTAATATAGATGTGAGTATCAATCGGGATATAGGTAATTAAGTTTACCCACACAATAGCGCAACAAAATGGAAACCGTAATGGCAACTCAAATAACATTGATAGGTTGGCCTCGAAACTATTCCACGGGCATTTCAGCTTCACCGTAACCGTATTACACTATACCAGTCTTGAGAGTGAGACGTATCTCATAGAGCTTAGTAAATCTTCTTCTCCAGAAGACTCGTTCTAATCTTCTTCTAATAAAAGTTAGGTGCTAAAATCGTGAACATAGTTATTGGCGTTTGAAACCAACAAATGTTATAATTATATTAATGACATTGCTTTACTCTCAACTTATTAAAGGAAAGGAAAGGAAACGTATTATTCACATTCCACATGTCTACTTTGTTTTACTCCTTTATGTAACTAGCTAAAGGAGAATGCCCATTCTTGGTATCGTCCTTTGTTCGAATTGTACCCTACCTAATTTATATCAAAAATCAAGTTTTTTATTTTCATAAAACCCTATTAAATAATTTGCCTCATATTATTTAGTAATTAAATTCACTTCCATTTTTTTTGACATGAGTTGTTTTTTTTTTAATTATTCGTGACGATGGATTCTCAGTCGAAAACTTAATTTATACGATTTTCTTCTGTCTTGTTTTCTATATGATGATGATGAATGTTAAGAAATGATTGACCCCCCGACCCTTCGAGTATCTCAGTAAAGATGTGGGGCTTTACTAAGTCCTCGGGCAGACTTCTTGAGAGAATTTGAAAAGTGACGTTGCACTTTTTTGTTTCATTTGCGAGCACTCATGCACACTCACGAACACTTAACGGTTAATAATCCACCATTATTTCACATTAATATTCGACATAACACAAATTTAAGAAAATAAAACAAAACCGCAGACATGAATCTTCACTTTCCCGCCAAGAAGTCTCGAGTTGTTGTCTCCTCGGTGTTGCCATTTTGTAACAAGCAAATCGATTTATCAAAATATAATCGATTCTTATTTTTTTGTAATTTAGAAGACTGGCAATAACGGGAGATTTTTTTTCTCACTGACGTATCTATCTACTTTCGTTCAGATTGTTTTATAATATTTTCAGTGTTTTTTAATATTTTCTTTCTATATTGTATTTACGTTGAGTTGTACTTCGTACTCCTCCGTGAACAATAGTTGACAATATATTCGAGACAGACTCTGGTGGTTTTCAGAGGCCTTGTGCTCTATTGTGCAGGTATATGAACCATTTTTTTCTTAGGCCGGTATTACACTATTATAGATCTATGATCATAATAGTAGAAACGTAATTTCATGTTTGCACGTATAGCGTGTAATATCTGACAGTTCTGACATCATAATGTGTTGTTAAATCTGTGGTCCCTTGACAGTAATGCAGCACTAGATGCTTGATAAAGCAACAGAACGTTTATTTTATCATATCAATACGAACGAACAGCATTCAATCTAGGTACTGGCAGTTGATTGACGAGTCCCTTTTATTTTTAAGCATTTACATGCTATTTCATTTCATATACATGCTGACAAATAAAAGCTATGAATGACATGTAAGCATGATCGTCTGTCATGTCATGCACGTTGGTGTAAATGCATGTGTTGCAGCATTAACGTTTAGGGCCGTACCTACATGTACGACCCTAAGGCCGCTTGTTAACGGCTGTTTTTTTACTGGACACCGAGCCGGTGCGATATGTTTATCTTTTTCTGAACCCCTCGATAGTAAAGACAGCTGTATGGTACCGGCCCGGTATCCGGTAAAAAAACGGGTAACAAGAGGTCTAAACTTGTATTTTAGACTTTCGAGTCCATACGTAACATACATAGTTCCATACAGATCAGACTACTTTTTTCGCGACAACTGTCGCATTACAATACTGTAATGCGATTTAATATATTTTCCATATCATATTGAAATATTGACACATAAACATAAGCCAACTCGTTATTTTAATGAAATAACTACAAGTGAATTCGATTATATTTTGATAAATCGATTTTCTTGTTACAAAATGGCAACACCGAGGAGACAATGACAACTCGACATGTAAAAAAAAAACAAATTAGAAGTGCATTTAATTACTAAATAATATGGGGATTTCTCGTCGGAGAAGGTAAGGCAAATTATTTAACAGGGTTTTATGAAAATAAAAAACTTGATTTTTGATTTAAAAAAAATCATCATTGTATAAAATCATTTGTAGCTATACTAAAGCCCATATTACGATGGGCATTCTCCTTTGAATGAACAAATGAGTGATCATAATGTTGTTTATAACTTAATACAACCGATTTCGGAACTAAGTTGGTGCTAAATTTCCTAAGTCCGCACCACGAGAAGTTTGTATAAATGTAAACAAATGATTTTCATGAACTATTCATTAACTTTCCTCGGTGTCTATTATTGCAAGTTTCCAACATAAACGGCTGCTGTAAATACAGAGAAATAAAAATATTTAAATAAAATAAAATTTTAATCTAATTTAACTATGAGGATCCACGAATCCATAACAGAAGTTAATTCGTCTGGTATTTCATTTCAAAGTAAACTCTCTTAGACAATTCTATTCATGTGTATATCTGTTTGTAATTATTGGAGGTACCCATTTTTTATTTTTTAATCATGAACATAAAACAATAATGTCTCTTAACATCTGTGGAAAGAAATTCTAACTTCTCGTGGCGACGACTCTAATGCAAAACGTTACAACGGCTCTTTCAATGAATAAAATTAATTATAATCAATACGTCACGTATAAAAAAAATTTTAGTCGAGTGGAATACTTAGAATTAGATAATAAGGATATTTATATTTACGAACATTAATATGACTTACACGAATAATTGAAGTCGAGTCTTACTGCCAAAAACCTAAATATTGTTTGTTAGTTAATAATTGAGAGGTCTAAAACTATTTTTTATTTAATTTAATATTTAAATTATGTCTTGTATTGCGAGGTTCATGGAATACGAATGACCAATATTTATTTAAATATTTATTTGAGAGGATAATGTTAAACACGGATCATGTAACAGACAATAGACATTCCAATATCCTCATTGGTTCGTTAACCATTTGGGCCGCGCAGTTTTAAAATACTGTATTGTATTAAAATCATCATAACGAAATCTTATAAAACTGTACTTAGATCATTTTGTAATAAGTAGCTTATTTGAAAATGACTGAAAGCCGACAATATTAGTGTGGTCTCATTTCTATTTGCTGCAAATATTTTTTACTTAGAATTATAATATTATAAGAAGTGTAACAATACCGGTAAAAAATAGTATATAAAGGCAACTTACGCGTTGTTTATCATAATGTTTTGTCTGTTAGTGTTTTGAGAGTGTATTTATATATCAGAATTTTAGATTATAGTATGAGCGTTTTGTACCCACTCCAAGCGTGAGTAATGTTTTTAGGTAACAGTAACTAAAAGTTTGCATAGTTATATTAAAAATTAGTATGGCATTGTAATATCACTATATTATTATACTAAAATAAACGATCAAAAAAGCATTGTCCCATTAGTCAGTCGTTCTGAAACGCACATGCCGTAAATGTACATTTAGGCCTCTTCCTCGCTGGATGGGGGCGTTTTCGTTCCGGTACCGGCGGCGCGCATGCGCGCATGCGCGCTCGTTAAACAATTTGGACAGATTCGGATTTAGGAGATTACATAATCAAAAGGCCTTAATAAACAATCTGTACAGATTCGGTGCAGAGGCGGTACCGAAACGAAAGCGCACCGATCCGGTGAGGAAGAGGCCTTAATATTCTGGAATTTGGAGCCTTGTAATTGTCATAACATTTTATACATCAATTTGTGTACCTGTTTTGTCTTAATCAATTTATATATATAGATAGTAGGTATACTTGGTTGTACTTTTGTAACGATTTTGTATTTGTTATTTATTATACAGCTCCAACACGAGTATAACGGTTGCAAGGCGATAATTCGTTAAGCAAACCGATATGATATATATGATATGAACTGCAACACAAATACTAGTTTTAAGAGTTAAAAGTTATTAGAGTACCACAATCCTGTTCCTTACACGTTGTGCCAAATGTTTATAAACATATACCCTATATACGATGGACCCTTGTCTTCCATAACTTTTAAAATAAAATACCAATCGTTTTCATGAAACAAAGTGGCGAGATAATTGATTTCTAAAAGCAAAAATGATCTGATTGCTCAATGAACAGCTATTGTTTTATGAAAACGAATGCAACCGGCGAGTGACTATTATCACCGCTGAATATAATTAATGAACAACAAAACATATGTACAATAATGTATTAAATAATTTTTACTATAACTTAAAGTCATAAATAAATTGTAAGTTAATAAACACTGAATGGACATGATTGTTTTATTCCTTGTTTTCGAACAGTTGTTGCGACTTGGGATAATTGGTTTCGACATTCTTCAGTACCTTCAAACCCTCTACAAAGAAATACGTTGGTATTAGTACTAGAATAAGAAAATATAAAATTAATAACAATTGTACTAAAACAATATCAATATTAATAATATAATTACCTATTCCGTGCTTCGGAAGGCACGTAAAGTCGTTGGTCTCTGTTGCATTAGCAGTCGTTAACAACCGCCAATCCGCACTGGGCCCGCGTGGTGGTATTATTGCCCGTTCTCCCTATCCATCCTTAAGGAAGGCTCGTGCCCCAGCAGTGGGGTCCTATATGAGCTGATGATGATGGTGATGATTATGAATAATTATACAGGTTGACTTTTTTATCACCGTCCAAACTCCCGAGATGACTCCCGTGATACAAACGAACCACTCTAATTGTACCAACTCCCTATCTCGAAAATAAAATTCAGCTGTTCTATACATTTTGGTCGAATGAATATTGATGTTTTGTATGGTACAGCTGAATTATATTTTCGAGTTAGGAAGTTGGTCCAATAGTAAGTGTTGTTCGTTTGTATCACGGGAGTCATTTCAGAAGGTTTGGATGGTGATAAAAAGGTAATCTGTACATTGCGTGTTCGGTGGCTATTTGTTGTATTGTACTCAATAAACATATAGGTATATATTGATATCTAAAGTTAATTGTTATCTAAAGGTCACTACAATTAAACTGACCTTTTCCGCGGCCTTTCCTCCGCAGTTCGGCTATTCTCTCTACTTCACTCTCTTCTTCAAAATCTCTTTCTTTCTTATGGGCGTCCTCTTGTGCTTGCTTCAACAGTGAATCTTCTAAAAACGTTAGTTCTGCAAAATGTTTTGAAATCATTACCTTTACAAATTAGGTTGGTCATAAGAGAAGATAACGAATATTAATGCAGATGAAAGTTTTAAATCTTATAAAAAATAGGACTAACGAGCCATTTAATAGGTGGCGATAAGTATGTCAATTGCAACACATGACAGCGTGTTTTGGGAAGGTAATCGTTTATGCATATGCATGGGCATGGTCATTGACCCTTTTCCAAACGTCTTTCAACGCACAACAAATTAAAAAAACGCTTTAGAATCGTGCCCAGAGACAAATCACTGTATGTATAACCATTTATAAGGTGGTAGCTATCTTGCCTCCAAATATTGATTTCTTACTCGTCAAAATGAAAAACAATCTTGGTATACCGAGATTCCCGAATTAGCAAAACCTACGTATAATTATTTCATAACAGTATATAGGTACAGTCACAAGCATTCAAATGTATTCACTTTTGACAAGTATTGACACTTATTCCATTGTATTAAGATTTACATTATTAAAATATTACAAAAACACAAATGTTGAAAAAATTTCCACGAGCAGGATTTAAACCTGCACCCATCTGGCATACCGGGTCAGGTGCTCTTCCAATTGAGCTATCGTGGTTCTAACCAGCCCGCCGAAATCATTCAATATACCTTTTTACTTTGAAAGCCAAAGGCAACAAAATTTGCGTTAAAATTATATAAACAAAACAAAAACATTTTATTAAAATATGTTAATATTATTAAAATAAATGTTAATGCTCGTGGCTGTACAAAAAAGACAACTGACTGGTGAGTCTGGGATCCATGCTTAGCCACGGGCCGGTGAAAACTGCGCCGGCGGTGGGGCGCGCCTTCGCCTCGGGCTCCAACATCAACGTCACCTGCTCCTTGCACTCCGACGACAGCTGGTTCACCACGTTTGTGCGGAAGCGCCATTTGCGCATCACCTATCGTATCATCATCTCATTATTATGTTCCCACTGCTGGGGCACGAGCCTTCCTTATAGATGGATAGAGATCAGGCCATAAACCACCACGCGGGCCCAGTGCGGATTGGTGGTTGTTAGCGACTGCTAATGCAGCTGAGACCAACGGCTTTACCGAAGCACGGAGGAGCTCGAGATGATACATTTTTGGTCACCCATCCAATATGACCGGCCGTTGGGTAACTTGCTTAACCTCAGCGCTTGCAGCCGGGGCGTTAACCACTGCGCCATCGAGCTCCTCACCTGTCATTATGCTCTTAGTTAATAAAGTGGTAACAATTCATATTAAGTTTCGTATTTAAATAGATGCTATCATTAACGGCGCATTTCTTGATCTAACTATCGCTTAGTGCTAGTGGTAGTTTTTTTAGAATAATAACAGCAATAGCACTAATGCGCCTATCTTTGCTATAAGCGAATTTAAAACAATCTGATTATGAACATAATCTATAATACCTTTAGACCTAAATGTTATTATATGTTGTTTATTGGAATGCTTTTTTTTGCCAAAGCTTTTTTCGCAGTATTAACTTTCCAAAATTGTCATTACATCATGCAAAATGTTACCTTTAATGTTACCTACCAATAGTAATCAGATGTCTAAAGAATTTACATCTAATATTAAAGATTTAAAAATATGGGTCTTTAATTTTTAGGCCAAAGTGTATATTGCGCGAAAACATCGGTTAGATGAAACAAAAAAGTGCATAAGAAGTTTAGGCCATTTAGGTTTGGCCAAATGAAACGAAATTTTAGGCGATTCAAAGGGCACCCGTTATTATAAACTACCAGACGAACCTTGCTTGTTGTTGGCTTGTTGGTATACACTGTCAAATAAACGCGGTGAGAAAAAGCAACATGTTGGTCGATGGGTGAGAACGGCTTGATTTGCGAAATACTCGTCCTTAGCTGTCTTCACATCTGGACTTCGCTTCTGCTTAAAATCAGTTAGACCGAGTCTATTTGTCTACACTATAAAAAAAGTGTGCCGAATTAGACTAACAATACAGACTGGATCACCTGTTTCTCGTACAGTTTTTTGACCGAGGTCTCGTTGAAGGGCAGCGCCTTGTTGAGCATCGTGTAGAGGATGACGCCGACGGACCACATGTCGGCCATCTTGGGCAGGTATGGCACGCCCTTGAGCACCTCCGGCGCAGCGTACGACAGCGAGCCGCAGTACGTCTCGCTCAGCACGTCGCGCTCGCGCTGCCGCACGTTACGGGCGAACCCAAAGTCCGTTAACTTCACGTTGTAATTCGCCGTTATCAATATATTCTCGCACTTCAAATCCCTGTGCGCTATGTTCAGAGTGTGAATGTAGTGGATCCCAGATATTATCTGCCTCATCCATAGCCTGCTCTGATTTTCTGGCACGGGTCCGTTTTGCGTTAAAAAGTCGAGCAAGTCGCCGTTCTCAGCGAACCGTAAGAAAATGAAGTATTTAGCCCGCCGTTGGAATATGTTGGAGACGTGGACCACGTGCGGGTGGTTGATACGGATAAGCACGTCCAGCTCCCGAGGCAGGAACTTGGTGAGGTAGTCGCGTGGAGCTTGCGCCGTGTCGATCACCTTACACGCCAGCACCGAGTGCCGGGTCTCGTCGATCATTTGCGTCGCTTTATAAACCTGCAAACACGTGTCCTTCACTGCCTTTTTATTTATATAACTACACTTATTTTAGTGATTAACTTAGTAGACGTAGGTATTGATTAATAAAATTGTATATAATTTGAGGCAATGACTCATTCATTACATACAGTGGTATGGTACTTCAATAAACAGTCTTCAACAAAGTACCTAGAAGTACTTAATAATCAGTTAAAAAGTGTGGTACCTACCTTAGCATAAGAGCCTTCTCCAACAACTTTCTCTAATATAAAACCCTTTTCTTGTAATACCATAAGATCGGACTGTGTGGTGCTAAGGTCGGCTTTCTCTGTTTTCTCGGTCGTAGGACCCATTAACAAAGTCTTTCACGCGCTCATTTCATTTTTACTTTTGTTGGCACCATAATTGTTTGAGGAAATTTAAAAGGGTTCTGATTTGTATTTATCAACTACATGTTCATTTTGTAAATAATTTCGTAAATAAAACATGATTGTGCTTGTGACATCACTATGTCATTTTTTCTTTTTCTGTTTCTCTGTCACGACATCTGATAGAATGCCAGAAGTAATCAGTGTCCCATTTGTTCTCTTGGCCTCGATAAAAGATAACATCATTGTTAGTTTACGTAATCCCAAACACAATGAATGGCTAATATTTCAAATAAGCTAATACTACCACCTACTCAAAAGTCTATAATATTCTTAGATTTGCTAATTCAGTCTGTAAATACTCACTTATTTAAAGTCATGTTTTCTTCAGAATCTAGACAACTATTCTTCACGTTGTATAAAATCAATAGTGCTTAACTAAAAATATGTAAATTATTATGTAATAACAACTGTTACATCCTGGTGATTGTTAAAAACATGTCTTTGCAAGCAGATAATGAGCGTGATCTTAAATATCATTCTGACCTAACTAACTGTTAATGCAATTATGTTTTAATTCAAGCAGAATTCAGCTAAATGTAGTACCTATACTGTGCAAACTGTCCGAACCACTAAATACGCTGTCATTCTATCGATCCACTAACACTTACCAAGAAGTTGATGAATCATTAACATCACCTGTGTTTTTCATCAAAGTTGAATCTGGCAGAGAAGTTTCGATCTTGGTTCGGTCAACACTTTCTATTTTTCTTAAGAGCTGACACTTTTCCTCTCGTGCTTTCCTATAAGCTGTCGTCTCTTGTGGAGTCCATTCTAAAATATCAATACTTTTACACACCCATGACAAGGTACCGTGTCAAATTAAAATCTTTAAAAAGTAATTTATGTAATTAAAATGTACCTAATAATCTCGAGTCCATAGCAATCCATTCACTATTTATCAATTGATCTACCTTGATCCTGCTCTGAAAGTTTGGGTCCAACATTAAAGTCACTATGCGTTTGCAGTTTTCAGAAATACAGTCGACATAGCGGGAACGAAACTTCCAATTTCTGTTAATCTGTGCTTGATACAACTGCTTTATGTGTTTATCCTCGAATGGCATCGCTCTATTTAGCATAACGTAGAGCACTACTCCAAGGGACCAGACATCAGTAGGCTTCGGGTAATACGGAGCACCTTGCAATATCTCGGGAGCAGTATACGATAGCGACCCGCAAAACGTTTCACTGTATATATCTTTCATTTTTTTGTCAACACAAATGCGAGCGAATCCGAAGTCTGATAACTTGGCGTTCTGGTTGGCAGTTAAAAGAACATTTTCGCATTTGATATCTCTATGGGCTATTTCAAGTTCATGCATGTATTGAATCGCCAGTGCCAGCTGTCTTGTCCATATCCTGGCTTGGTCTTCTTGAACTGCGCCTTTCTGAAGAATATGCTCTAAAAGATCTCCCCGCTCCATAAATCGCATAAAGATAAAATACTTGTATCTGCGTTGGAATATGCTGTGTGTGTGCACCAAATGCGGGTGGTTTAGTTTTATAAGCATTTCTATTTCTCTTGGCAGAAACTTTTTGACAAAATCTTTGGGTGCTGTATTAGTGTCGATAACTTTACAAGCTAGTACTGAAAGTTTGTCGTTCTTATTGGGATTCCTATATTCTGCAAGGTACACCTACGAACAGTTAACGTGAAAATTATCTTAATATTTTTATAAAGCTTTCGGCACAGGTTTTACGTAGTCGGTACATACGTACCTTTGCATATGAACCTTCGTTAACTTTCTTAATCATTTTATATCCACGAGTAGCTAATGTTAATTGTTCAGAACCGGACAGCTTCAAGTCCTCTTCTATATGAAACTGTAACTTATCTGTTATTACATATTCAACAAATATCAAATATAACGAATTATATTTTTAACAGTAGTGAACGAAGTACCTTAGTTCTGCCCTCCATTTACTTCGTTTAACGTTTGGATATATTTGCCAGGGATTTTAACAATTCACTGGGCTGCGGCGAAATAAAAATAATGAAAACCTCAATCTGTGTTGTACCGCATTTAATCAGTTCTGTTTGAGAAATACTCACTCTATATGCTGAACCTCTATTCGTTCCTTCAAGGATATCTCCTTGCCTGTTAGGTGGGTTTCGGTGAGAATCGGACAACCGTTTACGTTCTTCTTTAGCTTTCTTCAACGCCGCTGCTTCCACTGCGTTTAAACCTACATTGGAATTATTACAGGTAGGAACCATATTAAGTAAGTCGTAAAGATAATATATACATATCTGAAATATTTTAAATTAAAATTGTTAAGAATATTTTAGTACAGTAAACTTACTAGTGAGCCTACTATCCATAGCAATCCAATCCGAGTGCAAAACCTGGACTGAGGTATGCCTCAAACCTGGGTCAGGTTCTAGCAAATGTTTTACTGTTGTCTTGCACTCCAGCGAAAGAGCGCTAGCGATGCGCGATCTGAACCGATACTTCTTGCCCATCTGTTGCTCATAGAGTTTGCGCATACGCGTGTCGTCAAATGGCATGGATTTATTGAGCATCACAAACAATACTACTCCTAATGACCATAAATCTGTCGGCTTTGGCTGGTAAGGTTTACCTCGAAGAATTTCGGGTGCGGCATAAGACATAGAACCGCAGTAAGTCTCGCTCCAAACTGGTTGATCGTTTTCATCCACGCAAGATCTCGTAAATCCAAAATCTGATAGTTTTACGTTGAAATTCGCTGTTAGCAGAACATTTTCACATTTAATATCTCTATGGGTTATTTCCAACTCGTGAAGGTACTGCAACCCCAAAGCTAACTGTCGTAACCACACTCTGGACTGATTTTCTGACACACAACCATTCTTTAAAATATAACCGAGTAAATCGCCATTCTCTGTGTATCTCATAAATATGAAGTACTTAGTTTTCCTTTGAAATATGCTATGTGTGTGAACGAGGTGAGGGTGGTTGAGACGTATGAGAACATCTATTTCGCGCGGTAAGAATTTAACGACGAAATCTTTTGGAGCCTTCGACGTTTCAATTATCTTGCAAGCTAAAACATTTTTATTAGAGTCATCTTTACCCGAATATTCTGCTAAGTAAACCTGTTAGAGAAAAGCTTTATTGTAGATAAAAACGAACTTGTAAGCATAATTAAACGTTTCACAAAATTCGAGTAAAATTACCTAGGTACCTTAGCGTACGCTCCTTCACCTAAAAACTTCGACAGCTTATACCCTTTAGAAGATAGTGTATTTTCCTCGGATGCAGTGACTTTCAAATCGGTCATGATACAGACACAGGGTCAAGCACAGAGCACTCCGCCCCACAGATGGCACCCCCCAATACTCTAACAGTATCTGCCGGCGGTCCACTGGCATCAGAAACGGAATCGGGCAGCATTTTTACGTTTTACATTTATTGTGTCACAAAAATTTTGGCTCTACATTCCGATTGCGCTTTCAAGTTGAAGTAAGTCAGTGATAAAGTCTTTATTTATATGTCAAACTACGTAACTAATTATTGTTTTTGACGAAACTTCCGATTCATAAAAGAAGGAATGATTGCATAAAGTATGACATAGAAGTACAAACATGTGTACGTACATAATTAATTGTATCCATTGCTACAAGATTGCTACTCTTGCTATTAACCATGAAGTTGTAGATATAAAGCTATTAACTTGTTAGAAAATAAAATTGTAGTTTTTTATTTTTAAGCTTAAAAATAATAAGTCAAACAAAACGAATCAAAAAATTAAAAATCTTCTATCAGTCTTTAATATGTAACTTAAAACAATATTATCGTATATAATATTATAAACATTTTTAATTTTAAATAAAAACCTATGCACACTTTAGATACACTGTACCTATTTAACAAAAGCGTAACCAAAACTTTTGTTTAAACAACACAAATTACCAATGACAAAAAAATAAAAGTATTTACACTTGTAATTGTTTTTTGCTCAAGAATTCACCGGCCAAAGATATCCTTTGCAAGAACGACGGCGCCGGTGTCAGTAACAACTCGTATTTGTTCACGTCCGCATGGTCGGGATATTTGTTTTCCTTCCTGATTCTCTCCAACATATGCTGTGGCTCACACTTCGGCTTCGTTTTCCAATCACTATTCAAGAAGTCTTGTATCACTTTCGGCAACAATTTATATGCCTCTTTCGCTTTTGTAACGCTCGGTGGTTGTACCGTTTCTTGCGGCTTTTCCGCAACAATTATATCATCGACTTCTATACTGGCCTTAGATTTTGGTTCAGTTTTTTCATCAGCATTTTTATCAGCTTGCGTTTCATTTCCATTCTCACTATCGTCTGCCTTAACACTGCTACTGTTATAATAGCTAGTAATACGCTCTTTCACAATATCTCTTAGCGTGGATTCGTTGTTCTTTATTTTCTCTCTTTCCGTACCGTCAATGTTTACATAGCCAGTTCTCGTTTCTGTTTTTATAAAAACTTGGTTTTGGTTCTCTTTGTTTACCGGTTCAAGATTTACAGTGACATTGCTGGCTTCTTCCAATTTTGTCTCACCTTGGATTTGGGTTTCATTTGTAACATTCTTAACAGTAGTCGCATCTATCATAGTCATTATTTGGATGTTATCCTCTTCTTCGAGTATCTGATATATCCTATGAACTTCGCTTATATTTACACTGAAACAAAATTAAAATAAAATTAATTAAATGTATTGGACAATTTTTAGCGCGTGAATTAAGCAACTTAGTCGTTTTAAGATAGTAGTAAAGTAAACTACAATCAACACGTATAAGGTCCCGGTGAAATTATGCTTTTTTAATTTACCTTCTTCATCCCACTGCTGGGCGTAGGTCTTCCCCAATTCCTTCACACGTCTCGTACTTTGGCGGTCTCCTACCAATATTTTAAAAGAAGTCGAGATCGTGCCTCTAACGCTTTCTCGACGACCGTCCTCAAATATCTTTGTTATTTGTTTTTATTATCCCAAATAAAATAAAGTTACTTGCCCTTGCTTACTTAAAGTTAATTAAAGTTGCCTGCCCTCATGGCAGCAATACAGCATAGTAGGGTCTATGGGATGCGCCCCCGTGTTGAATGTGTACCCGCCGACGTCGACGACGCACTCGCCGGCCGCCGTGCACGGTGCCAGTAACAGTTAAGAGATCAGGTAGCCAGCGACTCAGTAGGACTCACAAAGCGAAGTACGCTTCCACCAGTGATTAAGTAAGATGAAAGCCAAGTGCTTACCCGTAAGGTATTGAAAACAAAACCAGCACGATCGTTGCGTTTCGTCGGCTTTTGTTTGCGTCTCTATTTGGCTCTAGTGAAGCATTGGACCCTTGCCTGCCCTTATAGCAGTAATACAGTATAGTAGGGACGATGGGATGCGCCTTCGTGTTGAATATGTACCTGCCGGCGTCGACGACGCACTCACCCGCCGCCGTGTGTGTGCCGTAGCATTTCGTCGGCTCTTGTTTGCGTTTCCATTGGGCTCTATTGGAAGCGTGATAGGTGAAAAAAAACAAAAATTACCCTTGCCTGCCCTCATGGCAGCAATACAGCATAGTAGGGTCGATGGGATGTGCCTCCGTGTTGAATATGTACCCGCCGACGTCGACGACGCACTCGCCGGCCGCCGTGTGCACCACGGTGCCGTGCAGCCCGGGGTTGTGGATGAAGTTGTCGGGGTCGAACAGCAGGTATAAGTACTTGGTCGTCTCGGCGAGGAAGAACGACTCCATGCGATCCTCTTTGCGGTGGTCGCGGACGTCTTTAATCTGAAAATTTTATATAACATTTTTATTTGATTATCCTTTACTAGCGGCCCGCTTGCGACTTTGTCCGCTTGAGTGGACCCGTATCCTATAGAACCCTATAGCAGCGCCACCTACCAGAACCAATTATATACATGTATTATACATATAAATCTTCCTCTTGAAACAGAGTGTTTCAAGAGGAGATCTATTGCTAAAAACTGCATTAAAACCCGTTGCGTAGTTTAAAAGATCTAGGCAAATAAACAGCGGAAGCGACTGTTTTATACTATGGAAAGATTGTTCAATATAATACAGTGTCCCTGTGAGCACAGACCGTGAAAAGGGCTCAATTGTCAGGATAAAATAATATGTAGAAATACGCAAGAAAATTTGGTATATACGGAAGTACGGTCATCAGATCCTGACATAATTATTAGTGTTGAAACGGATAGCGGTTTGGCCGGAGCGCCGAATATCCGGCTACCGAATAATCGGCCCTTTTTGTTTTAATTTTTTTAATTTGGTCTTCATTCACCATAATTTTCCACTTGTTAATTTTGAGTACTAAACTAACTAATAAAACAAACGTTTTTGACGTGCGATTATAAAAATAAACTGGTGTCCATAATTTATTGTGTTATAATTTGCATTGTGTAAAATAATGAGAATTTTTTGAATTTTTACTATCCGGTATCCGGCCGGATACTGAATTACTATCCGGTATCCAGCCGGATAGTGAAAACAAGGCCGGATAAAGGATAGTTAGCGGATATCCGTTTCATCTCTAATAATTATCATTTATCTTACTAAACCTTTCCGTGTTGGATGGTGTGTTTATGATAGCAATACAAGAACAGGGGTGAACTCGAATATAATGGGTAGGTCACCCATCTTAAGACCACCCCATCCAAAGATGCTTAATATTCACGACGCTCTCTCGGATTCTATTTTAATTAGTCCCTGAACTAAAATATGTTACAAGTTAGCTTAAACCTCACCGTGGCATAACCGCATTGGGTCTTCGCACTATGCTGTATGCTTCTCAGAATATCTTCGCCCATCTGCAGCAATATAGGGTCTCTAGTGTCCCGATAGAGGTACATAATGGATTCTATGAGTTCCGGCCGCAGTGGGTAACTTTCTCTCGAAGTTGAAGCTTCCCCCGTTCCGAGGTTGTACACTTCAGGTGTGAAGCCATACTGTTTCCATATACTGTGGTAGTTGTGGATTATTCGCATTGCCGTGTCGCTCTCACCTGATTATTTAAGAATATTTATGTTAGGCTCTGACGCGTATTGGCACACACATAATGGCTATGATGCGTTTTGAGCTCTAGCTGATGCAGCCTCATCACGACGGACAGGTTATATAGAATGGAAAAGGACTTCCGTGTGGCATGTTGGCCAATCATGAGTTGTGTAGTAACAAGTGCCTACGAAGCTTTGTTTTGATTTTACGGCACTTTGGACCTTATTTCAACAGAATAAAAACAAGAGATGGATTGGTTTTTCAAATGATCCTTAATACATTGCAATAAGATGTATTTTAACACTACGGTTTTACACTCCTCACACCCTGCGTTTGCGCACGCACACAGATGTCTTTTCAATCGTTTCTTGTTTTTTGAACTTTTTTCGCATGAGGCCAGGGCCAGCCAGTAGCCAAATATCATTTTACTCGTTTCGTTGCGTTTGCGTGCCGTGATTTTGCGAAGTGCGAGGCTCTATCGGCAGAGTTGGTGATTGTTGTGATAATGGGGCCACAACTAACTCCTGAGCAGCGGCAATTCATTGTGGTGTTGAGAGAAGCCGGCTATTCCCAAAAAGAAACAAAAAGGACTGGGATAACAGTGAGTATTGCTTTAATGTCAAGTTTTTATTAAGAGTTTATTAAGGGGATTTCTTTCGTCAATCGTCTTATTTGTAGGACAAAGTAGGTATAGTTAGGTACTGATTACAGATCACAGTGAAAGTTTAGTGATTCTCGAATCGAATTAAAGGAGAAGATTTTTTTACTATGGGAGCTGGGCTTAAAATAAAAACTCAATTAACATAAGCAAATGATACATCAAATTAAAGAAAAAATTATTAGGATTACGATCAAAGTATTTATATTAATAAATAGACGCGCATTTTAATTTAATTCATATACAAAAATACATTTTCCTAACAACAATAGAAGTAATGTTGCAATAATAAAAAAAATATTATTGACATAGACGTGACAGCGGTCAGTGCGTTTTTCATTAAATTAAAAAAAAAATACAAGTCTACATATCTACATCTCATGTTTACAATCATCATACTTATACTATACTTTTCCTAACATATAAATAAAGTAAAACTACATGTAAGATGTATATATCTGTTGTGCAAATGCGCAAGATTGATCGCTTATGGAGTAAGCATAAGCATAAGCTTTTTGTCGCCCTGCTGGTTACCTGGTGGAGGTTCGAGCTCCTTTAGGATCTTCGGATCACTGCTTGGTATCCAGTAGGGTGCCTCTGGCCCCGCTACCGCCTTCAGCGGTATCGAAACGCCAGATTTGGCACTACTCGTCGGCAGATTGGGATGGTATGCGGGACTATTTCGCATCCGTTCCTTGGGGGCAACGCTGCTTCAGTGGGAAGGACCCATCAGCTAGTGCGACTGCAGTTGCTGATGAGATAGTTTTAGGGATGGAATACTATATTCCGCACTCCTATCTCATCAGCAAAGGCAGGCGCAACCGATGGTTCAACCGCGAGTGTGCCAACGCTGTTGATAAAAAGCAGGCGGCATACCGCGCTTGGATCAGAGGTAGAGCTCTTGGGGATCCCGAAACCCGCGCGCTGAAAGCAGCCTTTAATAATGCCACCAAGTCCTGCAAAAGAGCCTACATCAGAGCGGATGCCCAGCGCGTTGCACGGGTCGGCCAAGAACTGCTGACGCATCCTACGGGCAGCCGTAGCTACTGGCGTCTGGCCAAAGCCGTGCAGTCAAACTTCTGCCAACCCTCGCTGCCACCACTGAGATGTCCTGACGGAACTTTAGCTCACAAGCCGCAAGAGAAGGTCGATCTCCTGGCTAAACTTTTTGCGGCTAACTCCCGAATCGATGACTGCAATGCACAGCCACCTACAATTTCTCACTGTGGCCACACAATGCCCGATTTTAAAATCAGGCAGTGTGATGTCCGTGCGGAGTTGCAGTCAATCGATGTCCGGAAAGCTAATGGCCCTGATGGCATCCCACCAATAGTCCTAAAAATGTGTGCAGCGGAGTTGTCCCCCGTGTTAACGCGCCTATACCGTCTCTCGCTCTCTTCAGGTTGTGTGCCGGAATCTTGGAGAGAGGCCAATGTGCAACCGGTCCCCAAAAAAGGAGATCGGTCAGATCCTTCGAATTACCGCCCCATAGCCGTAACTTCAGTTTTGTGCAAAGTCATGGAGCGCATTTTAAATAAACAACTTGTCCACTACCTAGAAGAACACTCCATAATTCACGATCGCCAATACGGGTTTCGGCCGAAGCGGTCAACGGGTGATCTTCTAGCGTACGTTGCACATCTCTGGGGTGAGGCTATTGACAAGCGTGGTGAGTCGGTGGCTGTTAGCCTCGACATAGCCAAGGCATTTGATCGGGTCTGGCACAAAGCTCTTCTCTCCAAGCTTCCGGCATACGGTCTGCCTGCTCAGTTCTGCAACTGGGTCGGTGGCTTCCTGCATGAGCGTAGAATCCGTGTCCTGTCTGATGGATGCGCATCACGGCTCATGTCAGTAAATGCTGGTGTCCCTCAAGGTTCCGTTCTGTCCCCCACGCTGTTTCTTCTGCATATCAATGATATGCTTCCACTTGGAAATATTCATTGCTATGCAGATGATAGTACAGTGCACGGTGGGTATAACGGTCACCTTGCGGCTGGGCGAGTCGAGACTGAAGAGAAACGAGTGAATCTTGTCATTGAGCTCAATCGGTTATTGGACCTCATATCTAATTGGGGCTCCAATAATCTGGTTGAGTTCAATGCCAAGAAAACACAGGTGTGTGCGTTTACGGCCAAAAAGTCACCATTCCTTCCTCTTCCAACTCTTCAGGGCACATCTCTAAGCCTGCAGAACAATATCAACATGCTCGGTATGACGATTCGCTGCGATCTGAATCAAAAGGACTATATCGAAGCCGTGATCAAAACAGCCTCACGAAAACTCGGTGTCCTGAACAGAGTGCGGCGATTCTTTACGCCTGACCAGTTATGTCTTTTGTACAAGACACAGGTACGGTCTTGCGTGGAGTATTGCTCGCACATCTGGGACGGTTCCGCAAAGTATCTTCTCGATGCCTTAGACGGATTGCAGCGTCGCGCTGTACGTATTATCGGCAATGCAGAGGTAACTAATACTCTCGAACACCTGCAATTGCGTAGAGATATAGCGTCACTCAGCGTCTTCTATCGCTTATATCACGGCGAGTGCTCTGAAGAACTCTTTGACCTTATCCCACCTTCTCCCTTCCTCCATAGGAGTACACGTGCTGCTCTCCGGTGTCACCGCTTCACTGTCACACATATCCCATCGCGCACAAAGAAATTTGGTGACTCGTTTCTTTGTCGCACCTCCAAAAGATGGAATAGTCTACCAGCACATGTTTTCCCTCTTTCCTATGATATGGGGTCCTTCAAACGAGGCGTGAAGAAGCACCTTGTGGGCCGGCAGAGTGAGGTTGACTGATGCTGCGTTGTTTTCACGCTGCACCAGTCGTCTTCGCGTCTGGACTCCATTTCCACTTAACATCAGGTGGTGTGGAGTCATTTGCCGTGCTAAGTATGAAAAAAAAAAAAAAAAAAAAAGCAAGCACTTTTGAGGCACTTAAAGCTCAGAATTCCAACCAACATTCACATATTTTAGAAAACTGCCCCTATGTTCCCTATGTATCATAGAGTTGCTGATTGTTAATGTAGATACCATAATATGCACGTCAGTGAAGCGATGAAATCAAAATAGAATTACTGAATTGGAAAACAACAAAAACGTAATAAACAATAAAAATTCCAAAATGCTCCAATAGTCTCGTCATGACATAAGCAGCTGGCTCAGCTGTCAGTTTGTGTCAATCAACTGTCATAAAAGAACTCGGACATAGTTCCTTGCATTTTTTTAAAATAATACATTTTTTTACAAAATAAAATGGGCATCTTTTAAAATCTGCAAATAGTGTAGAATGAAAGTATTAAATGTTTATAGTATTAATCAACAGAAATGATCTCTGTTAAATTTTCATTTATTTTAAGCGCAAAAAAAATGTTGTCCTTTCTTTATATTTTTGACACTAAATTTATACATTTTTTAAAACGACGTGGAAAGTAGAGCCCATTTCATCTCATAGTTCCATTCCCATTCTGTTGGCAGCACATTTCAGTGGATCTTTATTTCTGTGAGGCTAAGGTTGTTTTTGCAACGATTTTAATTTTACTGATAACGTTCAATATATTTTTTTACAATAACGTGTGACTAGCTGAAGCGGAATATTTTATTTTTGTATTTTGTTTTCATGTTTTTAGCCATAAATGGTTTTTGATTTCTGTTTCTAAAGAATAAATACCTACCTATCGACTTTTTTGTCTAGATTGTAAGATCCCCTCACTATTAAGGGAGCAGGTCTCTTCTTCCCTCTAGTGCCTTGTGTTACTAAAATATTTTAAGAAATTACAAACTAGGTGTTTTTCTCAGGTATCAACCTCAATGATACGTCGAAGGCTGAAGGACGGCGAAGAAGGATAACGGGGACGAGAGTTCCAGGCAAAAAAAAAAATTTCTTCTGCCCATGCCGAAGCCAGGGTGGTATTAGAAGTATGTGATTATAAGGACTGATTGTTATTACCTATATTTTTACTTTGATGATTGATACTTAATCCTAAATACTCGTAAATCAACATCTCATCCCTAGTGTTATTATAAAAAATGTACCTACTTATTTTATTTTTTAAATGTTATTTTACATTTATGCATTTGTGCAAATTACAAATATTTATATTGTAGCTTCCTAACTACTTGATGTGTTTACTATTTAAGATTTTTTTTATATTGAGATAAGGTAATTTCTACGAAATGCTTTTACACTTTATTTTATTTATTGTTGTTGATTAGTTTATAATATTTATTAACACTCCTCAGATTTTTATTTTAATCTGATAAGATGAGAAACTTAGGTTAAAAAAATAAAGATAAAAATATTATTTTTTTAAGTGCTGATTTTGAAAAGGAATTCTTTTAAAAATATTACCGCTGTCTAATTTTTACACACCAATACTTGCTTTAACATTGTATTACTCGTGTATACTAGTAAACTATTTGAAGTAACAAAAATATACTGAACCCTCTCGCACGATTCTCCGCGTACGACTCCAAACGGTTCAGTCCATTAAGGGTAGCTTGACGTGACGCTGAGTGTACAGTCGTCTGCATATCAGACTACCACAAACTGTCAACTTTCCTAAATAGACTTTGAACTTTATGTCCATCGATTAAGGTTGAACATTTATTGAAGTAATTCTATATCTGTACCTATAAGGCTAAGCAGGCCCGGCCAGTACGACTCCAGGGATTGGAACACGGGCAGCGTGACGTGTCCGCGCAGCATGGTGGCCCACACGAACCAGTCGTCCTTCTTCAAGTACTTGTCGATGGATTGCCGCGCTTCCAGAAACATTGACATCATCTCCGGCTTCTCCAGCAGTATCGAACCTGTGATCGATACGCATATATTGTTGATACTTAGGTAATACATAAATAAATGTAAAATACACTTACAGGTATAAACAAGATGGAACAAAGTCTTAAGTTATAATAAGAAGATATTTATAAAATTTTATATATGACCAATATGAGTTATATATTACTCTGTGATGTTAAATTATACATCAACACAATAAATACCATTTACTAATTTATAATTATAATAAATTGAAACTAAAAAATATTTGATTAAGATGACACAATAAACTACAAAATGTTACAAAAGGAAAACTGTAAAAAAGATAAATTATATGATCATCATCATCATCTCAGCCAAAATAAATCCAATGCTGAAAAAAGGCCTCCTCCAAGGAAAAAAATAGTACAATACTACTGTATATAATTCTATTCTAATTCTTTTTAACACCTTAATAACCTTGTGCTAAGAAATTAAAGTTAAAATTATGGTAACCAATATATTGACAGCCTTATCAAGGTTAAATATTTTTATTTCACATAATATAATAAATTGACATAAGAATCCTTTAGGAATAATATATTACAACTGGGACAATGATATTATTACATGCATTTCATTTCAATAACCAGTTAACATGTAACTAGTGATTAATCAATAATCAAGTTACCTTTCACTAAATACTCGTAGTAAGAATCAACACCGCCTCCAATACCAGCGTCCTGTGCTGTCCACCGCCCTGTCATCACATCAATGTGGTTCCCCAAAAGACCTATAGGTGATCTTTGATGGTATAATGCTTTTAGAGCATTGTTTGCAACCTGGAATTACAAGTCACAAAGTTAGTTTATTGGTTCTGATATTTTATTACTATTTTTATAGCCTAAAACCTCTTTAACCAATGTGTATGCATTTATAAGCAGATTCTATAAACTTATTAGAGTAATTATTAACAGGATTCTTGCCATGTTTATTATTTTTGAGTATGGTAAGAATCCTGTTTATAAATTACTTTAATGCAAGTGACCATGATTGTGTAAAAAGTTATAATCTTATTAAATTATAAAATCATCACCTCTTCATATAATGGGTCTCCTGTAAGTCTACTTAGGGTTCCAAATTCAATAATAAATGTTCCTACTCCAGCTGTGCACGTCACACTTGTCTCTCCAGGCGGTACACCTGAACGCAAGTTGATTGTCCCGTATGGCATACCAGTTGTGGTGTCAAAAGCAGCAACAAGCCTCTGGGCTACGTCTTCAGCTAAACGTAAGAGGGGGCCATTGCATGGCCAACCTGGTTCTAATTTCATTCCAGTTCTGAAACAACAACTCAAAATATGATATGTGTGTGAACTAAATTGATTAGTTAATTAATTACATTAGTCAAGTAACAAATGCAACTGAACAAATAATGTTTTAAGTATATTGAATAACAAAGATAAACTTATAATATACAACATACTTATAAGAAAGGAGATGTGCACTCAGTAATCCACCAATTATTCTGATATTGGTTTCGAAAACTGAAACATTTATGTCTGTGTCAAAATCTTTTTTCTGGAGCACAATATCAACAACTCTGTTGAACTCTGTGAAGTTGCCCATGATGGCCAGGGTGTCAAGCGCGTCAATGAGCGTGAGTGAGTAGCTGCCCCAAGTGTCTACTCCGTCACAGCTGAGCGGCCGCAGCTCGTCATAAGGATACGCGTAACGTAAATAACTGTCGTAAGCATGTTGGAACATATCACGTACTTCTTCCCTGAAACAATTGAATATTTTAATTGTAAACAACAATACCTACTAGACAGCTTATATGGAACAAATTAAAGAGAAGGCGAACGTCGTGTCTTAAAAAAGTTAAAGAATTAGCTTGGGATACAGGTAAATGGTAAAGGGTACACCTGTAAGCTTAGCTTGTAGGTCTATGAAGAAAAAATAACCGATAATTCTAATGATAAATAACTATTGCTTTATTGCTATACCTTAGCTGTAAAATATCTTCTTTCTTATATTCTCGAAGCGTACTACTCGATCTACTACAGTAAATTATAAATAAGCAAACGACAAAAAGTATATTGTTACTCATTACGAATGAATTACTTATAAAGTACTACTACTTTGCTACATTAAATTTTAAGTAGAATATAATATAGGTACTCTATTAATAAAACTATAAAATAATATGTAGTTACAGAGCAATTTATTAAAAATTAAATATTTTCGTTTGTTCGTCATTCAACCACATATCATAACACTGTCAATGTCAATGTAAAAATCAGCTGGAATATTTACGGTCCGTGACATGACAAGAGCACTCTTACGCGTGTGAGTTTACCTTATTACGTATCGTAATTATAGCTACTTATCTAAGGACCTCATTTAATTTGAAGGACTGATTTTAAGTACCAAAATCCTGCACATGTATTTTGACTTTAACGAGAAAAACGGACTTTGTCTTTCATAATTTGTGCCCGTTAAGCTAGCGTACACATGGTCTAATTCACCTTTTTTGTTACTGCCATCTTTTAGTGCGTAATTATTGCAAACATAAATTATTTTGTGCCTCTTTAGTTTAAAGGTTAACGCACATCTAGCCGCACTGCACGCACCGCAGTCGCCGCATTCAAATTCTTATATGAAGTTCTGTGCAAGTGTGCAACTGAGGCTTGGGTGGGTCAACGATCTTATCTCCTGCTATATTAGTTTTTGATTTTAATTCAGTATTTCAAAAACCACTTTAAAGAAAGAGAAAACACTTATGAACTTGCCTGTACCTTTAGTATAAATAGATCTTTACATATTTTTTTTACATTGTTCCTCTGTGAATTCACATAAACTATTTCTACTAACAGTGTCAGAATTTCACGCACTAATAACACATAGGTATATAACAATTATAAAATGAGAAGTTCGCTTTCTGTAAGCACTATTAAGAGTACGTTGTCAAGTCTTGTTTGATATCTACGTTCCTATAAGAGTAATCCTTATGAAATTTAGCATAGCGCGGGCACTAATTAGGCACTAAATATGAGTGTATATTTAGTTGCTATAATATAAGTAGTTTTCGAGAACGGTCATGGGTACGCCACGCGCCAGGTTGATCGTGATGACAGCGTACACAATAAAAAAGGTATTTATTTCTTAAACTAAAGAGGCACTAATTATTTTGTGTTTGCAGTAATTACGCACTAAAAGAGGCATAGCAATAAATGTGAAATTGACCATGTGTACGCCACGTTAACGGACACTATTTATTATATACATACATCCAATAATGACATAGACAATATTAGGTACTTAATATCTCCCTTGATTCTATTATTTCTATTGGTCAAATTTCAAAAAACCATAGATCAGAGAATAACGAAAACTACAACAGCCAACAGCTGAAACCTCCAAAATGTCTGTTGTCCGTTGACGCTTCACCAACATTTCGGGGGTGAATTTAGATTAACTCTCGTATTTTCAATTATCTCACGTTGTTTTTAATAAAATGTGTAATTAGATTTTCGTGAATTGCGTACATCTGTTAAGGTCGCCATTATCTGCATTTACGCGGTGCGTGTATTTGCATATCTGGTAATTAATTTTTGTTTACGGAAGAAGCGGTGACAATGGCATTCAGAATTCACGAGGATCAAGAAAATTCAGCATTAGGACTAAGAAAAGATAATGCAGATGTGTTTTCGACTGCTAATCAGAGACGTGCGCTGGGCGACCTTAGCCACTTCGCCTGTAACCAGAACCGGAATAACAAACTTGTAAGTTGTAACTTTGGTTATTTTACTCCCTTTTCTTGATTTCCTTTAAAAAGTAAGTATTTTCAGAGTATGCCAATGTAAGTTCGAATTAACTACATACACTTGATTTTTGTATTTACCCTCAGCCCGGATTGACGAATGGACCTAGCAAAGTTCAAGATGAGAATAGAACAGTACGTCTGATCAAGAATGAAAAGAACATTGTTCTTCCCGTGGATCAATTTCGCGCATTCAGCGTGTATGAAGATAAAGCTGAAGTAGAGGCTAAGAAACGCGAATTATCAATTAAAACTCTTGTAGAGAAGGAAACCAAGAAGGACAATTTCTTCAAGAACGCAGCCGAAAATGTCAAGGCCCTATGTGCTCAAGTCGAAAAACAATCAGATAGGCCTAAACAAGCACCACCAGCTAGGTAAAATATTAATATCAGGTTTTAAGAACATTTGATTTCCATGGCCATCTTGAAAATTTATATAACCGCAGGTAGACAAAAAAAAAATTGATTTACCCTGTTTGTATAAGTGGATTAATTAAATTATCACCTAAGGTTGTTATATTATCATCTTAAACATCTAAATTCTTAAACATTCCCTATATTTGTATCATGCATTTTTTATTGGCTTTAGTTATGCTGTCTGCACACCTAGCCTTCTCATGGCCAAATTTACTGATGCTGATCCAATGTATGATCTTACTATAAGATTGTATTGGATGCATGTAATTACTTTACATGGTTATTTATTTTATTGTTCAATCTGAAATTCAGATATCAAATACTAGCAGATTTTTATTATCTATCTATCTATTTATCTATTTTATAGGCTTCCATTGCAAGAGAACAAAGATGTTGAATCACCAATGTCTGTGGTTGACTCTAGCATTCTGTCCATGTCTATATCAAAGAATGAAAGTCAACTTCTTGATAGCATTGATGAGGAGGAAGATGCCACTACTGCACAGACAGATCGTGAAATGTTTTTCCATGTTGAAGAGTATCGTCAAGATATTTATGAATACATGAGAGAAATTGAGGTTAGTTTTTGTATAACTGCTGAATAAATGCTGATTGTTTTATTTTCATATAACACTGATCTAATCAGTGTATTATTCCATCCAATATCACTGCACATAATATTATGCATATTCTAAACTGTGTCACCAGATAACTAGCAAACTATTTATGAACCAGGTTCTAAATTATGCAATTTTCAGGTGAAAAACAGAGCCAATCCACGCTACATGCGTAAGCAGCCAGACATCACTCATGTGATGCGCTCAATTCTTATTGACTGGCTGGTGGAAGTATGTGATGAGTACGGCCAGCAAAGTGAGACCTTGCACCTAGCTGTTTCTTATGTAGACCGATTCCTGTCTTACATGAGTGTGGTGCGTACCAAATTGCAACTGGTTGGCACTGCTGCTACTTACATCGCTGCGTGAGTATTTGTTTATAAATGTATAGTTAATTTGAAAAGTATTAATATATTACAGCCTAAAACAAGGCTTTCATTATTCTCATACTTATTGTTTTCTAAAGTTTACACGAACACTACACATTGGAATGAAACAACTTTTACGGATCACAGGGAGACTGTGACCATGGACCCGGCAAAGGGTTTATTACAAATATTTATTATTGTTATTATAGGTGGTTCATTATTATTATTATAAGCAGTTGGAACAACTGATAGTTGCATGTATCCAATGTAAACTCTATTTGTTTTTACTTCATTTTATTGTAGGTAGAGTAGGGGTATAATAGGTCTAGCCTATTCTTTAACTATTCTTCATCACAGGTATATTTATAGGTAAACTTATATACAGACATTCTGAATTAAGCAACTTCTTACAGAAAATATGAAGAAGTGTATCCACCAGAAGTGACGGAGTTTGTGTACATAACCGACGACACATACACGAAGCGTGAAGTGCTGCGTATGGAGCACCTTATACTGAAGGTTCTGTCTTTCGACCTGTCGACGCCTACCTCCCTTGCGTTTCTGTCACACTATTGCATATCCAATGGTCTTTCCAAAAAGACATACCATTTGGCTGCTGTAAGTATAATTTTTATAATGTTATAATTGTTGTTATAGTAAACGTTTCTGTTTGTTACGCTGACTTCTATCACACTAGGCTTGTGAAGCCCTAAGGTGGTGCAGGAGCAAAGGTTTGAACCTAAACCGTGGCAAAACTAAACTAGTCCTGTTTACAAAGAAAATAAAGATAGGGCGCGCTGAACCAATGATACTGGACAACCAAGAGCTGGAAACAGTCAAGGAAGTCAAGTATCTAGGAGTGACACTGGACAGCAAGCTTACCTTTAGGACCCATATAAGTAACACATGCTCAAAGGCCAAGATGGCAATGATCCAGTGTAAAAGTGTAATATGGATACTATGGCACTATGTGTATACAAGTCATCAGACACAAGGGAAACACGGGAAACGAGCAGGCCGACGTACTAGCCAGAAAGGGAGCAGAGGAAAACTTGGTGGGACCGGAACCGGCTGCCAATATCGCACAATATCATCAAGGGAGTAATCATCCACAGTGTCTCAGCAGAAACCAACCGAAGATGGAGGTCCTCGACTGGTATGAGACACTTGAAGATCTTCATCAAGGGAATGAACAAGAAAAAGACTAGCAAACTGTTGGGACTCTCCAGAGAGAACATGAGGCTAGTCATAGAAATCATAACAAGACACTGTCGACTGAACAGACATCTGACAGTGATAAGAATGAAAACCGACACCATATGCCCGGAGTACACGGAAAGTGAGGAGACCAGCCTCCACCTACTAGCTGAGTGCCCTATGTACTCACTGATAAGATGGGAGCTCTGAAGATCGGACACATTAGACATAGAGGACCTGAAGGATCTGAAGGTGGAGCAGATAGCAAAATTTACCAAAGAGACTAAAAGATTCGACGGGGTGCCGTGAAAGCTGGATCAACCTTAGCTCCCTCAAAGGGGAGAACGGTAAAAGAATGAAGTGGCCTGCAGATAGTGCGGGTGGATAGTCCGTTCTGCTGGCGACGTCCCCACAAGAAATAACAACCACACTAGGCTTGGTACCTACTAGTAATTTTTTTATAGATAATATATTATTTCGAACTTCTCTACTCTTCAAAAGTCATGGTAAGCTCTTGGTCCCAGGTGTTTTAAGATTATATGTGCTATTGTTTATATAAGTAAGAAGATCCAAAGCCAAAGGTGGGATATTTATAGTCTGATGATAAAATTAAACACACTGTGTAACCAACAAACAATACAATTTATTAGGTCTAAAGCAACCATTCAGATTCTTTTCATCTATGTTTGGTTCGGAACCATTGAAGCATTGAAGATCAAGCTTTACTATTTTTTTCTTAGTTGATGGCTGTTTTGCGGTTTAATTCATTAATATATTGTTTTCTAAAGTTTACGTGAACACGTTTACGTTTTGAAATGAAACAACTTTTACGGATCTACTCGCGTTTATTTTACACATTTAATAAATTTAATCAGATGCGTTCCGTTTTACGCAGAAAGAGCTTACAGTATCTTTTGGTCTGGCAGTATGGTGGTAATGGTTGGACAATTACATCAGATTTGATAAACCACAAATACTCGCTAGAGAATAACGATTCATCCCTAGGATGATACGCGAGGCTATTGAAATTAAAAAACATCCTAATTTTAATAGTGAAGATAGTTGGAATCTACCACCAGCCTGGGATCCCATCATACAAAATATTAAATCTCAGCCCCAACACCATACTGCCAGACCAAAAGATACTGTAAGCTCTTTCTGCGTAAAATGGAACCCACCTGATTAAATTTAAACGAGGGTATACAAGCTACTAACTAATTATGAGACGACCAACACCTCAGTCTCCCTGCAAAGGGTTCGAAACGTCAGGATAAACATTAATTAAAACTAATGTGTAAAATAAACGCGAGTAGATCCGTAAAAGTTGTTTCATTGTTAATTAATTAATTTTTTTTTCAATGTATGGTATGGCACCACCACATAGGTTCCTGAGTGTCACATATTTAACTGTCGTACAGCATACAATATGACACTAATTAAAACATCATAAACATAAGTTAAATCATTAAAATATTTCCTTTTTAAACGAAATAAAACATTAAAATTATAATACTTAGGCATGCAACGTCGTTCCATAAAAAATAAATAAATAAATAATTTAGCATATTTAACCAGTGTCAAAGTAATTTTCTTACAAGTTATATAAACAGACAATATTTCTTAATCTGCACTTGTTTCCTAGTACATTGCGGAGCTAAGCTTGCTGGAGGCGGACCCGTACCTGCAGTTCAAGCCGTCCGTGATAGCGGCGAGCGCTTTGGCCACCGCGCGTCACTGCCTGCTCTGCGACTACTGCTCCGGAGATAAGACCGACTCCGCTGAACACACTCAGCTCATCATCAACGGTTAGAGTTGCATGTTTTGATGTTGAATTGGTTTTATATTAATAGACTAAGGTCCAATTTTTCAATCCTCGGATAAGTTTTATCCAACGAATAATATTGTCATTGTGACATATTTTGTAAAGGGAATCTGTCATTATGTCAAAACTATTCAATGAATAAACTTTAACAGACGATTGAAAAATCAACCCTAAGCCTTTCATCACTTAACATCAACAGGTGAGATGTAGGCCAAGTGTTTACTCATAAGGTATACAAAAAAACCGGACAAGTGCTAGTCGGACTCGCCCACCGAGAGTTCCGTACAAATTTATAGGTACATACATATTATATAGTTCAGGAATCGAGTCTCGAACTTTTCCCGACTGTTAGGTACTACATACACCAAAGTTATTAGGTACCTATACATATAAAAGAGAGAAGGTATTTCTTTTTTCATTCTTCGTCATAAATCGAAAACTACACATCATAAAAATAATTAAAAATCCGTTTCAGCTTGTGCAAATGAAGCCCTTTCATACGATACCCCACATGACACGGTTAACTTACTTCAAAATTTGGACCCCCCTTCCTTGCATAAAGACCCTGTTTTTTTTTTGTGATTTAATGAAATTATAGTTTTCAGATTTTTTCCTGTACTTGAAGTATAAGACGCTATTACTTGCCAAACTTCATAGTTCTAAGTCAACGGCAAGTGCCCTATGAATTTTGAATCCCTTGAGAGTCGAAATATACGTTTTTTGCGACATAAACGACCATATTTTTGAATAACGACATAAAGGTTAAGCAACTTTTGCTAAGGCCGGTCATCGGATGGGTGACCAAAAATTTATCATCTCGAGCTCCTCCGCGCTTCAGAAGGCACGTAAAGCCGTTGGTCCCGACTGCATTCGCAGTTGTTAACAACCACCAATCCGCACCGGGCCCGCGTGGTGGTTTATGGCCCGTTGTCTCTATCCATCTATAGGGAAGGCTCGTGCCCCAGCAGTGGAGATATAAAATGAGCTGATGATGAGGGGTCTCCTTACATATTACCCAAGTGGGCTGGTGTTAAATCATGTGTGGGCATTGACTTCACTTTCTATAAGCTATCTACTATCAACCATTTTAGTAGCGGCCGTCAGTTTCTTCATTTTGGGGGGGATTGGGAACGGTTTCAACGTTGATGAAACGAGAATTTATATGGCAAAATTTTAGTTTTCCTCGTTTGTATATTGTATATAGTTTGTATATGTTAACAAAATTAATAAGTAGGTATTATCAATTTTTAAATACGAATCGTATCGATGTGATTATTATTTCTAGCGCTGTCAGCTTCTCTGATCGGTCTTGTGAGCCTGCTTGACCGGCAGTGAGATAACCACCTCCTAAACCATATTCCCACCTCCTTCCGTCTGTTACCTTATGTCTCATAGTGCAGACATCCCGTACTTATCTATATATTTATTTATTACACATTTATACTGTAGGTTAGGACTGTAGGGCCTTAGGCTCCATAGGAACTTAGGGACTTAGATTCTGTAGGGATTAGGGAATTGAATAGGGTAGCTCTAGTCCTCTTCCTGTAGTATAACAGTTTCATGTGTAGCTAGCCGGCTACCTACACATGTAACTTTTGTGTATGTGTGGTCTCTTGTCAAGGCACCGGTGCCTCTCTAACAAACACTCTGACATATAACATAATTACAGTTACCCTAGTCGGCAGCTGCACAGAGATCTATAATTCCATTCAAATTAATAATTATTTAAATTTGTGAGTTTTTCTAGGACAATATTTCTAGTTGTCTTGTTCGTTATTATCAATATACAGTGTATGCTTTAGGGTAAAAATTTACTCTTTTTTTATTTTTGTCCAGCTCATTGTATTAGGTTCAAAGAATTTTTATTTTCCCATACAGTATATACAGTTTTTACAGACAGTTTACTTACAATGACAATATATAAAATGTTACATTCAGTTTTATTTTTCTTATTGCTACTTCTGGAACATCGGATATAACAAATAATTCATGAGTTTCGAAAGGACTTCTTTATAATTTTTTCCCTCTCTTTTTGTGTTAATTTAAAAAAATATACAATATTGAGCCACGATAGCACAGCTGGCAGTGCACCCGACTCGGTATGTCATGGGGTATTTAATTTTACTTATTTTTCTTTAATAAATGATTTGAAATGGATTTTTTATATTCGTTTACTTTCTTTCTCTTTCATCTTTACTTCACTTCAAAGTCCTGATTTTTATGAATTAGTAAGGGTTACCCTATAGAAAGATAGGTATCACCAGAAGAGAGATAGCTACATAATATTTGCTTTTTCAACTAACAGGCCTCTCCGGTTATATCTACATCATCATGGTGACTACAGACTATAGAATTTAAATTGTTCGGAGCACTGATTAGTGCTCGCCGCAGATGAGAAGTAAATGATATTTTATTGGAATAATAATAGGTAGGACCAGATAAACTGGAGCGTACCGGTGGTTGTTTATGCCCGAGTTACTCGGGAACAGCTAAGCTCTCTTCTGCTTGGGTTGCCTTCACACGAGATGCGGTTCGAAAAGGAGAAAAGCTGGAAAATATTGAATGAATCATAAAAATAGTTGGATTATTTTGATAAAATCTGGATTTTTATCCACCCTGATATGACTTCGCATCCGTTCTGCTACCCCTTAACTTATCCCACAGACGAGAGCCCTGACGCCGACTCGGCGCAGGCCGGCTGCGAGGCGGTGGCGTGGCCGCGTGCGCTGGCGGCATGCGCGGGCTACTCGCCGGCGGAGCTGCGCGCCTGCATGCGGCAGCTGTCGCGCTCGCACGCGCACGCGCCGCACCAGCCCTACCAGGCCATACCCGACAAGTACAGGAGCAACAAGTCAGTCACTGTTCATTTTTAATAATTTAATTGTTAATAGTATTTTTTTTACTATGCTCGGGGTTTCTCTGCGTGATCGAATCAGAAATGAGGAGATCCGCAAAAGAACAAAGGTTACCGACATAGCCCGAAGAGTTGCTAAGCTCAAGTGGCGGTAGGCAGGGTACATTGCTCGCAGGACTGATGACCAGCTGAGGCGGAATAGTCCTTGAGTGGCGACCGCGTACCGTAAAGCGCAGTGTGGGCAGGCCTCCAACAAAGTGGACCGACGATCTGGTGAAGGTCGCGGGAAGCCGCTGAATGCGAGCAGCACAAAACCGGTCGTTGCGGAGATCCTTGGGGGAGGCCTTTGTCCAGCAGTGGACGCCTTTTAGCTGAGATGATAATAGTAATTTTTTATCATATAAATAAATAATCATTAGTCATAAACAGTGATCGGAACGAATGGGCTAATTTACCTAAAGTTGCCGATAAGACAAGACAAGACTCAAGACATGTTAGACCCACCAATTTTTTTATCGATTCCTCGTTTACGATTGATTACTCTATTGTTGTGTTTTATAGAAATTCCAGTCAGTAATTTAAAAAAATATATTTTTAACCAAGACTATTTTCTGCTGATTGATTTAAGTTTTCAATTCCAAATCATATTTTTTTATATGCTGACGTTGAAATTGCTATTACATACATTACATTATTACATATATTACAACAATACAAGTTATCTCATTTTAGTACAGACTACAAAAAAAATATTTCCGGGTTCCGGGATTCGATAAAATAATTATAAACATAATTTTGGTGGTTTTAACCACTCTCAGTCATGTCTTGCAACTTTAGGTAAATTAGCTCCCTTCATTCCGATCACTGGTTAATAGCCTTATTGATCCATTTGGTTGTACAAGATCTTAAAGTTAGGTATAATGTCTTTAAATGAGCCCTATGAGGCAATTTTATTGCATTTTCAAGTACATGACTGTTTATGTACTATTTAGTTTTATCTAACTAACGAAGTTTTGTACTATTACAAATTAGCCTATAGCAACAGAGTTATTGAAATATTATGATGCAGGCAAGTGCTAATTATATACATACTTGTGTCATGTTTGCTGATGATGCTACTATATTTATGTCAAATGAGGGTATTGAGGATGCCTTTGCCAGTGAAATTAGTAAAACGTTCCAAATTATTGATTGTTGGCTGACTTCAATCAATTTATGAGTTAATTTAGATAAAACAAAATTATTAGAGTTTAGAAACTATAAAAAAATACCTTTTGAATTTAAAGTTGAGATTGATAACAAAGAAATCGAGAAAGTATCGTATATAAAATTTCTAGGTATTACTATTGACACCCACATGAATTGGAAATCGCACATTGATAACATTAATAAAAGGCTCTCTAAGCAGTTGTCTCAATTCATGTAGCAAAAAATGCATATTAGCGATATGTCTATCCTATGTTAACTTACGGAATAATATTCTGGGGCAACTCGATAAATAGTCAGTCCACCTTTATAATGCAAAAAAATGCCTTAGAACTATGAATAACATTAATAATTATGGATCATTAAGAAATATTTTAAAGATTTAAAATATCTTAACTCTGATGTGTATTTACATACTAGAAATTTGTGTGTTTGTATGGGACAATCAAAACCGTTTTTGTCTAAAAAATCAATTCAAAAAGAATATACACTCTCAATATGCTTATGATGTATGTACCATATCATCGAGTTATATTTATGGCAAAAGTACTGTGATTATGGGGATAAAAATCTTTAATCATTTACCAATACATATCAAATCTATAGATAATCCCTATTTTACAAAAACTTTAAAAGAATGGTTAATTGAAAATGAAAATGTTTTTATAACAAGGATGAATTTTTTAATTGTCGTAAATTAGCTTATATTCTTTTTTTACAATTTTTATATACTGACATGTTTTATGGTTATTTTATTGTTTTATGATTGAATTAGTATTTTTTAATTTTTTTAGTTTTAATGTATTGGAATTTGGAATTATATCTGTACGTCCGAAATGGACAGACTGTTGACACTAATTTCAATGTAAGAACCCATGTACACAGTTATGACAATAAATATTATCTTATCTTATCTTATCTTATAACAAAAATATTAATTGTAATATTGTTATTAATGGCAATTATTTAAGTATTAACTTTTTTTGTCTTTGTATCTGATATTTCGACTGTAAGTTGAATGTAAAATGTCCATAATCAAAGATACTCCTTCGAATCTCAATGCCCATTATAGTTTAAAGACCTATAAATCTTAATTATATTATCAAGGTAGGTTTCCGCCGGCGATGAGCGAGTAGCGTGTTGGCGAGCAGCGGCAAGCGAGTTGTAATTCCGATAGTTTTGTCGCTGGGCTATAAACGAGTGTTCTTGTGCGATGGGCGATTACTCGCACTACTCGTTCGGGGGCGGCTAGTCCTGTAGACATGAGCAAAGTCGTTATTTTTCAATCACCGTGACTGTCGTTCCAGTTACACAAGAAAAATCATCGTGACTTTGTCACGTCGATAAATGTACGATTTAAGAAACACAGTTACGGTATATTTAAGAAAAACGTTAATCTCGTTATTATTTTATGTTGTCTTGTCATTCTTAAATATGTACGAAAATCTTGATTTGACAACTCGTTTACTCGTTAGTTTAAACTCACTGTATTCTCTTCTGAATTAATTTATATTTTGCATCCAAATTCTTCTTTTCAAAATATTCCTTTTTTCTTCCGTTTTTTCAGAACTGCCGCTGATACTACACAAATGCTATTATAACATACATCATCGTCGTCGTCTGAACTAGACAACAATGATAGTTCAAATAATTGTTCTGGATTCATGATACAAGTGTATTAGCTATCCCTAGCGCTCAGATCCGCACTCTAGGTAGAAATGACCGCTCGGCGAGTGAACTGACCGCCAAGCTAGTATCGCTCAGTGGCAAACTAGTAAAGCGAGTACTCGCCAGCGGCAAACTAGTACATAGTGATACTATGGTTCAAAAGATATTTGAGTATCTTGGTGAGGCTGCTAACTTGACGTCAAGCTAGCAGGACTCTTACAGTTCGTATCAATGTGATTTATTTATATGTCAAAAAACTGTGCATAAATAGTGAATCGTATACGCAAAATTTCAATAATAGTACTTCAGTACAAGCCGAGATATTACGGTCTTTAAGTGGGCTGCTAACTTGACGTTTCTTGCGATGGCGATTCCAGAGCAACGGGTAAAAGTTTTAAACAAATAAATACAGGAAAAAAATTGTGCGTGAAATTGTGAATTTTACGATATAAATCATTCATCATCAGTCATTCAAAACTTTTTATATTTACTACTCTCGACCAACATAATTAGTCGCATTACAGCTAGACGTTTATCATAACTGTCAATGATTTACAAACTAAATATATTGCTCTTCAATTAGTTTACACTTAATGATGTAACATTGAATGTGAATGTGAAAATAATCAGATTTATTGAAGAATTTTTATAATTATTACACTTGTTTAATTCATCTAATGTAGGTATCAAAAAATATCGATTTTCCTTAATAATAATCATAAGATTAGCGCCATCTCTCGGAAAAGAATGTCAATTTCTGTAACGTTATTTTTTTGATGATATTTATATTAAAATTAGTATTAGTAGGTAAGTAGGTAGGAAGTAGAAAAAGAGGTAGAAAAATGTTATTTGTTTCTCCCGAGTAAATAATATTACACAGAGAGTAGAATATTGACACAATCAAACATGTTATGAAATTACAAAGATTACGAAGATACCTTCTTCGTTAGAATACAGCAATTTTTTGTTGTTATCAAATGTTAATTATCCAACTGTTATTATCATATAATTATCATTGATAATTATCCTTTGGAACCCTGGTTATAATTAAACATTTATTTCAGGTACGAAGGCGTGTCGGCCATAGAGCCCCGACCAATGTACCCAGTGGGCAAGTACGAACCGCCCCCGCCCGCCGCCAGCGCCCGCCCGACCGCCGAGCCTGCACGAGCCAGCTAGTATTCCCTTCACCTAGTACAATACAAATGGACTAAACATTCGCCTTCTCGCCCCGACCTAGCAAGAATACTAAAAGCCTAGTGTCACGAGATTAGGTCTCTTATTTGAGTTATCGTTAGCTAGTACTTTAGCACTTCATTAACCTCCAGTACCTACAATGCAATGGACTAAACATTCGCGTTCTCGCCCCGCCCTAGCGAGAATAATAAAAGCCTGTAATGCTCAGTACCTTTACGAGATTTTTTCATCATTCGACCGTGTTATCGTTAACTAGAGCAAGATGTCCGGCCGCCGAGCCCGCGATAGCCAGCTATTACTTTATTCACCTAGTATAATACAATGGACTAAACATTCACCATCTCGCCCCGTCCGAGCGTGAATACTAAAAGTATAATTAGTACTTAGTACGAGATATTTTCAACATCCGACGGAGTTAGTGTCAACTAATACAAGGTGGCTAGTGCAAGTTTAATTTGTCATTCGATCACGTTAACGAAAATCATTCAATCAGAGACGTGGTTGTAGGCCTTGAACTCGGTCGCAACATACCCATATTAAGTTGTTTGCGAAACCACGTTAAAACTCGTTGAAATTTGTATGGCATTGTAGCAGCACCTCCTCATGACAAACAGAGAGATTTAAAATTTTGTTATGCAAATTCTAGTTTTCGTTAACGTGATCGATTGGAAAGTAAAACACGCTATACTCCCTGTTACAACAAGTTGGTTACACATTCATGTTGATCACTAGGTGGCGTTATTAACTACTTTAAATAGTAAATAAAATTTGCAACGTGGTATAATGGCATTTTTCTACGATTTTTGTACGCTTATTAAAATCTCATTGTCACCGCAAAAGCGCGATTATCAACCGACCGATTGTTAGAACAAAACACAAACTCGAATGTTACGGTAATTACTGATAAAAAAAATTTATATACTTAATAAATTCGAAATAATAATAATAAAGTATCCCTGAACTGGTAATGAGCTAATGACGATGAAGTCACTTTTGCATTTCAATTTAAACAAGGTGAGTACCCCATACTTTTTTGGAATTCGTATAAACTGTGTTGTTGCATTTGTTTATCTGAATATAATATTTTCTTATTCCAAATATTTACAATAATTTTATGTGCTTTTTGTACAGAAGTATGTGTGAAATGTTTTGTTAGATTTTAAAGTATAACAGTTTCCAATGGAAATAAAAACTTCGAACTGTTCTCTTGTCTAGACCTAGCTTTTATCTTGGGACACAACTGTTATTGAAGACATGACAAGACTTTGTTTGCACCCATCTAACCAAAGAGATTTCAACAGATTGGCAACAGAATAGTATTATTAATGAAACCTTTGTCCATTTCCAACTTTTCGTGGACTTCATTAGATATATTAAAAAAGGTATTGCTATGCAAGAAACCTATACGCTTACTGTTTGTCATAGGAACTAACAATATTGTTAAGATCCACTGTACAGACATTAAACTTAAGTTATCTTTTAAGGAACCTTGTGTTGTGTTCAAATGTTTGTGGAGTTTGTCTTCCGCCTTCGCAACAGCTCTTTGGTTTGGTCGTAATATAGTTCAAAATCATAGTGTGTTTTACAAGAATTTATTATTCGGATTTATTGCATTCATGTGATATAATAAACTTAGTGGACCAAGTTTCTAGTGAAATTCGTTGTAATATAAAACTTGTAAAACTTTGATGGTGGTTAAGATTGTTAAGTAATATGATATATTTCGTGTTTAGCTCTTGATATGAACTGACAATACTACCTCCACTATGTATTAGACTTAAAAAAAAACTTGTTTCCAAAAAGCTATAGACGTATAGCTCTTTGCTTTACAACTTTATCTTTGTTCCATTTGCAGTAATGTTTGTTAGTAAATTATTATTTTTGAGATAATTATAAGGTATGTTTTTAATGTTGGTAAGTAGTTTTTAATGTAATTTAATATAATCAATATTTTGCTCCAGCTTTGTGAATGGAGGTAAGTACGAGTACCTATTTTGGTAATATATTATAATACAATAACAATTTGTTTTATTTCTACAAACTAAAGATTTACTTATGAATACGATCTCCTTGCGGAATTTTATTGATGTGAATACTACGGCTAGTCGAGCCAGGTGTGTCAGGGCGACGTTGAAGAATAGTTTCCTTCCGCTCGTATCGTTAACTCAATTAAATTTGAACTATGTGTACACGTGGATAAGATTGTTAACATGTCGGCGGCGGCGCGGAAAATGTTTGCTAGTCTACTCTATTTGAGGAGCGTCCGCGTCACCCGCCGTCGCATCGTCGCGCCTCGCAACGCTGCGTCTGTACCAGAATGCAGAAACCACGGGCTTTTTAACATCCGAAAATACCGAATAATCTCATGCAGAGTACGGTCGGCAAACATTTATACCGCCCCATTAAGAGATATTCGATAGCACGTCATAAAACTATGAGGTCTATTTTCGCTCGCAATAATAAACAGGATAATCTGTCTACCTGTTTCTTTGCCGATTGTACTGTTATATAAATAAAGACTTTATTTTTTTAAAGATTTTATTTAAAAAAAGTAGGATCTTGTTTGTTTATTTTCTCTCCGCTTAATGGTTGCGAGGTTCTTTTAATAGAACTAATTTGTACTTCGCTATAGGAGCGTTTTGTCGTTGGTAATCAAGAAGGGTGTTTCTCTTGAGTGTACACGTTGCCAAACCCTTTTTTGGCAGCAGCCGGACCTGTAACAAAATAATAAGTTGTAAATATGTGAAGACGGAACTTGAATTACAATTATGCTTGCGTAACCATCGCTTGGCGATATAAAAAGTTTGCTAAGTACAGTTGGCAATGCTAATTGCGGTTTGTAGCCACCATATTTGAATTTACGGGTTGTGCGCGTGCGCATTGAATCGTAAACGGGCTTCAGCTGCCGACTGTGGCAATAATGTTGCAACGCTCATTTGGCTTAAAATAATCTTATTTAGTTTACAAACTGTAAATAAACAACAAAAATAAAAGTAATTATAATCCCTTGTAAGGCAACGTGGAGATTTAGATTTTTTTTTCATTTAGTCAAACGAACGGTTTTACAATATAAGGTTATTAGTTCGGCAGGCTCGCACGCGCGGTCTGACTGGCACTTTGTAGCTAATGTTATTTATTAAATCTATACAATCTATACAATTTATTGTCGCAGAAATCATACAGCAACATCGCTTGCACTTGTAGTCTCCTATATTTCAGATGTAATAATTTGTCATTCTAACAAAATCGAATAAGATGGTCGACTACGGTGACATTTGGAATGCATGTAACGTAAGAATTTCTTTTGGATTCGTTCGAGCTGATCTGAATATTTGTTATAAAATGGGTCCTATATGGAAGTGGCATATTCTAGTTGTGTACGTATTACAGTTGAATATACGTAGCTGGCCGTTTAACATCGCTACTAGCACGACTAATAAAACCGTACATTTTAAAAGCTTTATTGCTTATATTTTCTATATGTATTTTTATATTTTCTGTATGTCCAGTGTCAGTTTAGCGTCCAATGTAACACCTAGATCCCTAATGCTTTGTACCCTGTCTAGATTTGTACCACATAATAAGTAGTTAAATTTTTTTTTTGTGAAGGTTATACATTTATATTATTCTAGGCTAAGACTAAGTTTATTGTTGTTGCAATAGGCCGTCAATCGGTTCAAGTCGTCTTGGTCTTATTGTGTTCTTGTACTTATTATGGTCGTTGAATTCTTGTATAGTACGGTAAATTTTTAGGTCATCTGCATATAACAAAAAGTTGCAGTTTGCGAAACAGTAAGTTATGTCATTTATGAAGATAACGAACAGCAAAGGGCCAATTAATGACCCTTGAGGAACGCCTGAAGTTATAACGGTTTCGGATTCGTGACCATTTATGACCACTTTTTGGGTTCTGAGAGAAATGGCAAAATTGTTACGTAGAACATACGAAAGCAGTCTACTTCAGTCAGTCGGCATTTCCGGGAAACGCCGCGTACTTCAAAACAACTGTTAGATATTATATCAGCTAGATTTAACCTTCAAACGCTCGCCAATTCTTGTAGCCGTCTGGTACACAGCAGAGACGACGTATCATTTAAATTTTATTTACGAGTAGGGAGCGTTTTGGAGCGAGACGCGGGAATAAACATAATAAATCATCTGCCGCTCAGTCTGTCCGTTCGTCGCGTACGAAATGATGTTGGAAGATAAGGGATGCGTGCGCAAGGCGTATTTTGTGTGTTTGAGACGTTAATCTTGACTTTTTTATATGATAAGCATTTTATTTATTTGTATTATTAATTTAAATACCTAGGTATGTCTTACATAAACTGCACTGGGTGTAGTCTGGCAAGTGCAATTGCTGCCTTACTTAGAATATGTTTTACTCTAGTCTAGGCCATGAAGCAGATAACTAAAATGTATGAAATACTCCCGTTTGGAATTGCTCATTGATCCTATATTAAAAAACCTATAGCTCTACCAGGGTGCGTGCCTAAGTGCGTGTTATATTCGCTATTCGATCACGTTACGAAAACGAGGCTTTGTATAGCAAAATTTTAACTCTTCTCGTATGTCGCCAGGAGGCGCTGCTTCAATGCCATTTCGTAAACTTGATCGAATGAATACGGATAGTAAACAAAATGCACACTAGGCACCCTGTAGTTCTTATTGTTTTGTCGTTGTTCTTATGCCTCAATTTCCAGTAATCCTACTAAAGTTTATCTGGAATCGGGAAGTAGCAATAAATGATGATGCGATCGGTAGAAATAGGTATGTGGGTAGTAATACAGACCGGTAGTAATATACACTACGGAAGACGCGACCAGCACTGGTTAGTCTTACTAATTACAATACAGTCGCATCATATGTTTACACAAATTTTTTGGTGCTGTGGTGTAATAAGGAAAAAAAAAGATATGTTTCTGACAACTTTAGTATTATGTGATTTTCTTGTTTTCAGTTGTACGATTTTTGAAACATTCAAAATTAAAATATTTATACAGTGCAGTGTAATCAACAAGCAAATGATTTAATACCTACTCGTATTGTTATTAAATAATCCGTTTTTGTTCGTTATTCGGACGTGCTCGTAAAGCTAAATGGTATTATTAACTGAAAACTTACTTAGCGTAGACTCATCGACTTGTGTCCGTTGTAGGAAGTATGCCTGGCCTACGCTACCGTGCTCAATAATGGTTATTGGTTGGTGGTTAAATAAAGTCTCAGTAAGAGTAAAAGATAGACCGTCGTCGTCGGTAGCGTTGCTTTAGATTGATGGAAAGGAGATTGCGAAGCTAGTGAGGATGGGCTGGGCTAGACACGTGGCTCATTCATTTTATGAGATGGGTAAAAGTTATATCGTCGAGTTTAAATACCTATAGTAATCTATCACTCAATGATAGGAGCTAAACAGCAGGTGGCTTCATGGATGTCCTCGAAAATGGTGGTGTGATTATTTTATCAGCTTTCTTATAAAGTAGACGGCTAAAGTTCAATAGGCAGAAATATAAAAAAAACTCATCCACTGCCGCGACATATTCATCGCAAAACAAACCGACGAAACTTGGCCGTTTTGCTTAAATATCCACCTACAGTTGGCCGTGTAATAAACATGAAATATTATTAGCGCTAGTTATTGCTCTGACAATTAAAAATCTAAATTCACTGTACAAAACAACCGGCAGCCACCCGCGATTCAACCGCTTTAAAAATCGTTTATACGAGTATGACAGAGTTCGCTCAAAAGAAATAACTACGATAATGTAATATAATGTTATTTATTGCTATTATCCGCGCAAAGATTTCGAACGTCTGCGCATCGTTTCCTTTAGAAAGCTATATATATGCCATCACATAAATAACAATTCTCAGATTCGTGTGGAGGTTGTACTATGTAGATATATTTCTTGTGCTATGTACAGACGCCTGCACATCAATCTACCAGAAACTGTCAAATTTCCTCAATAGACTTTGAACTTCATATTTATGCCTTAAGGTTTATGCCTTAAATTTTACAGTTTTGGGTAGGTTGACGTGCAGGCGTGTGTATATTACAATAGAATATCTAACTAAACCCAAAAAAGCTCATCTACTTATATGTACTGGGACATTCTATTTGCTGTTTTGACTTCAGAATTATTGATCGATTAATAACAAATGTTATTGACTGTGAGTCGCTGCGCATACAAAAGTAGGTAGTACCAAGTAGGACCAACCAACGCGATTCCAATATGCCTTCCTCACTTCCGGAGCCCCAAAAGGAAAAGAAATACACTTGCGAAGTTATGATTCCGCTCACGTTGCGATATTGTCCGGCTCCCAGGATCTCCAGTGTTTGTTATCTAATGCAAATGAAGTGGCCTTCCAAATTTGGTCACTGCCTGCTATTGAAGTGCATTGATGGTTCTTAGAATTGTTAGGGTTTGACTTGCCGGTTCCCACAGCGAGCGATTACCAGTTGTTCATGTCGTTTCGATCAACTAAAAACTCGTCCTATTTGCCGTACATGCAATGAAGGGCAATTATTTATCTTTTGCATAACAAACGAACAATTTATCTGGGTTACAAAGCTTGCCTGTTGAGCTACTGTAATAAATGTTGCATCTAAACTGTACCTATTCTCGATCTTGTAATTGACCTTGTTAACAGAATGGTGTTGTTCTATCCCATTCCTGTACAGCATCCACATATTGATGGCTCGCGCGTCATTGATCACTTTGGGTTATTTTTTGTTCTTTTAGTTGATGGCTTCGTGCGATTAGCACATTTAGCCAGTGTCAAAGTAATTTTTCTTACATGTAATACATAAATATATGTGTACAATATTTCCTTCTAGTATGATGATGATGAATGATAATACAAATGAGAAGTGAGAAATTATACCCTCGGCGGACTTCTTGAGAGAATTTGAAAAGTGAAGTTGCACTGTTTTGTTTCATTTGCCAACACTCATGCGCACTTATGAACACTCAACGGTTAATAATCCACTATTATTTCACATTAACATTCGACTTAACACAAATTTTAGACATTAAAAACAAAACCGCAGACATGACTCTTCACTTTCCCGCCAAGAAGTCCTTGGGTTATGATTATGAATATCGAATGTATGCCGGAGATTCGATGGATTCTATTATTGACTGCGCAAACATCGTGTGAAAGGAAGCTTTCGGGCCATTTCCTGGAGCCAATGTAATGGGGCCGACCGTGACGCACGTTTTTACCTTAGCATCCGCTCATAAGATTTTTTTTATAGACGTATCCCGTAATTAAAGCGCGAGCCGAAGTGACTAAAATCTTTCTACTGGATTTTTTTGATCAAAATAAACTGTTATTTTATGCTTGTAATGTTTTTCTTGTGTTATGTAAATGCTACTGATTACGGAAACTCCTGTTTTCTTTTGAAAAACTGAAATAAGTACCTAGTGTAGGGCGACTCTTCTGCTGCAAACTATCATCATCATCAGCTTATTTTTTTGTCCCCACTGCTGGGGCACGAGCTTTCCCTATGGATGGATATGGAGGGCATAAACCACCACGCGGGCCCATGGCGAATTGGTGGTTGTTAACGACTGCTAATGTAGCCGGGACCAACGGCTTTACGTGCCTTCGGAAAAAAGGAGGAGGTGACCGGCCTTTGCGAAAGTTGTTTAATGTCAGCACTCGCAGACCGGGCGCATTAACCACTGCGCCATCGAGCTCCTATATTATATTATATTATATATTATATTTTATTCTTATTCTTACAATTATAAAATAAAGATTTAGTTAAGATTAGACGATTAGGTAGCCTATTATGTATAATTAGGTACTATTGACAAGCTCCGCTCCCTGCCGTGACCTACCGGCGGCGGTAATGCCGGACTTCGATGTCCCAAATTGGATTCCCGGTAAAAGATTCCTAGGGAATGATCGCCTTACAGTAGTTTTGTCATTTCTAAGTTACATAGCTCAAGCTATTTAGTATACTATTCATCTGTAGCACAGAAAACTGCAAAAAATCGCAGACATATTGTCTTGTACATTAGTCTTGTGTGTCAATGTCATTTGAACAAACAATTGAGACAATGAACTTTGATTGTGCTTTCATTCGTTCATTATAAATATGGCTTGTGTAATAATTGGAAAAATAACCCGACGACAAACAGATTTGATAGAAAATATTAATTATTTTCTATCAAATCTGTTTGTTGTCGGGTTATTTTAAACTGTCCATAGCTGGACATGGCCTCTCAAAAAAATTTACGTCTTTTTATTTTTAGGGTAGTTTACAATTTACAAACCACCAAAACTGTACTAGACGGTCGTGTTACCATTACGTTCTTTGACCGTGCTGGTGATCTACAGTATGGCAAAGATACGTACAATACTATGTTAAGAAGACACTTAGATACTATGTTATGGCATATGGCAGATAGTCATAACTAAATAGTCCCATTTAATGTAGGTAATGAAAGATGTAATAAAGAAACAACTTCAACGGAAGGTTAGCAATTTATTTATTACTAATTTAATTACGCAAGGAATTATAAACCTACAATTAGTAGTAGGTACTTAATAGAAGTGCAAAGCAAACGTAAAACAGAAAATCTAGCACTTGCTATAAACGAGTAGGTACCTATAAATATAAGCATTATACGATTATGTCTAGAAGCAGGGACATATCCATTATTTCTTGTGCTGCACACCGCGCCACACTGCATTCCGAAGCTCTTACTTTTTTAAGATACACAGTCTCTGCCAAGAATATTTATAATTGCGTTAAACCGGTCAAGTACAGATCGTAGTGCTAGCTATAGAAACTGTCCTGCTCGAAGTCTATACCTACCTATTTTCTTATGTTATTGCAACATTACTCTTATTCTATATCAAGATGCACATGGTAGAGACCTTTTTATATCAATGCATTTAATAAACCACGTATTTGGGTTACATTTAATAAATTTGCCCTAGTGCAAGTTTTATTTACCAGTGAATATGTGCCTCCGTAATAATTACCCTCAAAAGTTTTTACAAAGGTGATCTATCACAGGCTACGAGATAATTAACAGATTAGCTTCTAATTATATGCATTAGAAATAAAGCAACTGCAGGCGTCTGAGCATTGAACCTAGAATTATTATTCCAAAGGAGTGCCCAGCGGCGGCGGCGTGGGATGAGGTATCGGTGGTCTCAGCTAGAGTGCGATCGTTTGATTTCGGAGTAGAAGACACGTTTCCATTTAAAGAAAGTATAACAAATCAGACTGCTAATTAAGGCACTGAGGCAAATTCTCTCAAGAAGTCCCCCCGAGGAATTAGTAAAGCCCCACATCTTTATTGAGATACTCGAGGGGGTATATCATTTTTCACTTCTCATTTCTATTATCATTCATCATCATCATACTGGAAGGAAATATTGTATATTTATTTATTACTTGTAAGAAAAAATACTTTTACACTGGCTAAATGTGCTAATAGCACGAATTCATAAACTAAAGGAAAAAAAAAACTATGTTTATATACAATCCTGGTGTTAGTATGTATGACAATCTTATAAAAACTAGGTGTTAGTATTAATTTAAGTAGGTAAGTAAGGTAAGTAATTATATTTAAGTAGGTAAGTATTTTTAATTTAAAGTATTTGGACAGTAAATATTTTGCATCTGAATTTGTAACCTGAATATTCTGCGCCTAAATAAACGAATTGTAGATATTTTTTTTTAAATATTTCTTAGTTTATCATTTGTCATTTTTAATTTGGTTGGTATAGCTTTGGTTTAACATTAGCGAGGGTCAAATATTTCAATGTTTGGGTGCGTATTGAGAGTTATTTGTTAGGTAGTAGGTTAACACAATTTTAACAACTCTCCAAGATTGTCATTGCCTGCTTCAATGCCAAAAATTCCCGGTTTCTTTATCATGATCGATCGAATGGAAAACAAAACTCGCACAAGGTACGATAGGTTAGGTATTTAAATAGAATCGCATAGTTTTGTAATGGGAGGTCGCAGGACGCAGTGCAGTGGAGACAGGCCCGCTGTTTACAAGCGTCCACTCTCGCGCCGATCTCGAGTCCGGTCACGTTGGCCGTGCCCACACAGAGCGGCCGTTGCCACTTTTACTATGATTTCTTTAATTACATAGTTTTGTGATAGAGCTACTGTTTTCAATCTTCGTTATAAAATTACCCAAGTAGGTAATTTAGTTTAGTTACCTACTTGGGTAATTTTATAACGAAAATATATTTTCGTTCTGTCATAGAAGAAATTATAGTGTTCTGATGAGCTACAAAATGTGCTGCTTTCATAGCCTCTCTCTGTGATCGCGGCAACTTTGTTTCTAAATTCTAAGTATGGTATTTTTTTTGACTTAATTGAAAAAAAATTATCCGCGTGATTCTATAAAACTACGGCACCACATACAAAGTATTTTTTTTTTGTTAATTTGACAACTAAGTAGCCTTTACTTTACAATACTCCGTAAAGTTCAAATTACTCATGTTCTAAATTATATAATTCAAATAATGAAAATATGCATGTAAAAAAAAACCCGCCTGCGTAAAAAATAATAAATAAATAGAAAATCAACTGAAAAAAGGCGGAACAAGATAAAAATTCAATAATTTCCTCCTTCGGAAAAGGAAGTCCTAAGTCCTTCGAAATTTTATGCAACATCATACATAACACACAGCCGGAGGCACGCACAAAGTGTGAGTGATTTGACTTATCATTAAATTGTATGCCTCCGACTGCGATGTTGCATAACATTTCGAAGGACTACCGTATTGATATTTTTAATTGTATACAGTACTATGTTTGATATTGTTTCGATTTATTTCGCTGGCTTTTTGTAGTTAGTGAATTTTTATTATGTTCCGCCCTTTTCAGTAGATTTTCTATTATTATTTTTTATGCAGGCGGGTTTTTTGTTTTTTTTTTTTTAATTTTTATTTTATATATGTCGTTTTAGTTACACAAATTACGTAATCGGTTCAATTCATTTAAAAAGTTTACATCATGTGGTTGATTAAGTATTTTTTTTAGGATCAAGAGAACTAATAGCAAGTCGGGAGAGAGATCTCACTCTGCTCAAACCTGCTTAAATATGGAAGAAGTAATTCTGAAGCTTTACATAAATGTGAATCCCAATCGCTCTCTAATGAGGGTAGGTCTAAGCCCCTGCAGTGGGGCATAATTATTATAATCGTAGACTAATGATGAATTCTTTATTTAGTATTATGGTAATGATAATCATGATATACCTTTTTAAAATCCTTGTGTTGAGCCCTCTAATTTGGTGCCCATAATGTATTCGAAAAAAATATTTGTTTTTTACCAAGTCCAATTATGTCGCACAGCCGCCATGTTTGTTTTTTTAACGTCACCTATCTAAGAACACTTGGACAGCTAAGACGAATCTAACGATACCTCAATTATGTAAATCCGTTCAGCGGTTCTGGAGATATGAAGATCTAATCCCCTGCAATGGGGCATAATTAATTATTTTAATCGTAGATTGATGATGTATTAATTTTTAGTATTACGGTAATGATAATCATGATATACCTTTTTGAAATCCTTGTGTTGAGCCCTCTAATTTGGAACCCATGTTGTAGTATCCGAAAAAAAAAAAATATGTTTTTCACCAAGTCCAATGGCGTCGCACAGCCGCCATGTTTGTTTTTTTTAACGTCACCTATCTAAAAACACTTGGGCAGCTAAGATGAATCTAACGATACCTCAATTATGTAAATCCGTTCAGCGGTTCTGGAGATATGAAGTGGTAAAGAATATTACAAACATACATACATACTTACAAGATACGCGTGAAAAACAATACCCTTCCATTGCAGTCGGGTAAAAATAATCAAATTCATATTAATATATAATCGGTCCTAACGAGTCGCTGGCCGCACGCAGCGACGACCGACCGACGACGACGGACGCGATTGCGCGTTGTTTACCTACTAGCTCTTGGATAATATCTCTTCTGTGTTTTTGATATACTCACGAAATACACGAAATGAAAATTATGGCCGTGCCCCAAAAAATATGTACTTAAATAAGAACATTTACGAAAATAAGTTTTAAACAATAATTTCTATTAGATACTGACGTTGAATAAATGCACTGATTATTTTAATTTTTGCACTCACTATGCCATATGTAGCTACAAGATCTCTGGTCTTCTGGGGTCTTGGTAGCTCAGCGGTCAGAGCATTGGACCGGTAATCCAAGGGTTCGATTTCTACTCGAGCCTGACACTGGTTGATTTTTTCTAGTAAAATTTTATTATGTAAACGCATTTATGTCAACAGCGTTAAAGTTCACCAGCCCAATAAATCATTATTGTTTTATCGTTGATATTTGTCAAAAATCGGCAGAAGCAGGAAGCGATAGGCCTTCCCGGTCGGCGTGTATGAAGCCTGCCCGGAAGCGCCGACGTCCCGGCGACCAAGCTGCATTACAAATGGGTGGCTAATGAACGCACGTGCGCGCGAGGGTCGATTACCTGCCGCCTGGAGACTGGGGGTAATCCGAACTACAATGCTAATAGTGGCATTATTTGTAGTTGGAGAATGCAGTTCGTAAAGGTTTTCTAGACACATATAAGAATGTTTGTGAAGTTGGTTGCTTCTGCTAACGTAAGGAATCTATTGAATAGTATTTTAATCAAAAATGTTGACAGTGATACCTAATCAAAAACATAAACTTATAATTGCAGTAAGGTTTGTTTATCTAAAATGCCATGATTGCCACATATGTTGCATCCTCCTCCCAGTTCTTCCAATGCCACTGCACATAACACGCAAATACACATAAGATGACAACTAGTGTATGTCCAAGACTCCGTTCTCGTTGCCTAAAAGTCTGAAGAGCTTCACACGCGCGCTTTACCATTACAACGTGCCTAGACGCTTTGCCTATATATATATATACCCCACGGCACGCCGGTTATACCGAACTGAGGTCCAGCCGTTCAGACGCTATCAGTTTTCCGCTCACGTCGCAGTGTCTTGATCACCTTAGAGAATCTAGTAAAGATAGCTAAGTATATAATCTAGCGGCCCCTAGAAATCCCCGTGGTTTGTTCGGTCACTATGGCTTGAAGAATCTCATACATACCTACACATTCTCACGTCTGTCTCTCAAAATGGGATAGACAGAGCATAATCACCAATTTGAGTAAACTCGCCGTATCGTATGTGACCTCGACACCACGACGGACGGACGCCATAATCAAAGTAGGGCTCCGAGGTGGAACAGATAACATTGAAGAATCTTGCCACCTACAAATTATTAAGCTTAGTTAAGCTTTGAAAGCCATAAGCAGCCAAGACAAGCTTTGATTTTGATCGTACAAGTACTAGGTTAAATAGATCCGTGTACATTCTGCCCACCGAAGGTTAGCCATAGTTAATAATTCAACCAGCTCAGCTCATGAAATGCAGGTAACGTTAAATGATTTGGAAAGTGTATACTTAATCAATTTCGCAATGAGTTGCGTCACGACCACGATCATTAGATGCACAAGTTGAGGTACCTATATCATCGTTAAAATTTGATCGGCATCGGTCACGCGTGATGGCTCGCGGCCTCGATAATGCCTCCTAGAACACCTGCCAGATCAACAAGCCTGTCGACTTAAGTTAGTGAATAGATGAATGGTTTTGGAGTGGCATTATTACTTGTGAAGATTCTTTATCCTTTCGGGGAACGGCCTTGGTATGGGTTCGCACAAATCTTGAGACGCTTCCCTTGATGCCTAGTCTAGGCAGTATCAGTTTTATTGGCCATTCGATCGCGTCACTATTTCTATTCTATATGATAAAAGCAGTGCCTGCATTCAGCGAAGAGCGTAAATATTTTGCAAATTCTTGTGTTCGTTAACGTGATGGATGGAATGGCAAATTAAACTTACACTAGGAAATTTGATGCGAGGCGTATAGAGGCGCATAGAGGTAAAAAAGGTTCTATATTGTTGGTTCTATGTTCTATAAGTACCTATTTCCCTCCATCTCACCAAGCTTTTGCTAATCTTAAGCTATTTGTCTGGAAAAGCACCGACAAGCCTTATAGAACCCGTCCGTGGTGGTCAGCGTGTCCGGAAAAGGATTTCCCCCGTCAAAATTCTTAAAAAAGACTAGCATCATTAAAATTTGATCGGCATCGGCCATGCGTGACGGCTCGCGGCCTCGATACTGCCTCCAAGAACACCTGCTACGTACCTACTTACGTACTTCGTATGTCACTTACTGTCACTTGACAAGTAAGTGACATAGATTTATGTTTTCGGAGCAGTTCACAGACTTAGAATAAGAGGAGCAGTTTTAATTATTTTTTGCGTCAAAACACGTCAATGGGTCGACGTCACCAATTTGAATGTCTGTGCTTCGGAAAGCCATGAGTTGTTTGTCGTTATCAGTGCTGTCGCAAGAAAGCGAAGTCGTTGTTCCTTCGTCGCCAAACTGCATTGGACCATATCGTTGTGGGTTATGATTATGAACCGATCTTCCCATGTGCATGTTACGCTGTCCATATTGGAAGGCCCGAGCCTAGGTCTATTATCAGCCTAAAAACCTCCTACTGCCAGAAGTGGGGGGTTTTTAGGCTGATGATTATAATGATAATGATGATAATTTTTATTAACATTAAAAACTTTTGGCTGTGTGATAGTTGGAAAGGTACATCGCGTCACTCATATCATATCGCTCAAAGTCACGAGACGTTTGTTTGTATTGGCAATGTGACCTCCAGCTCGGGCCGGATTGAAAATAAATAAAGGCGGACGCGGCAGGCGCCGGAGCTGCCAACTCGAGCGCAACACTTGAGACATGGGGGTTTTAGCCACAGACCGCTCGAGACATAAGAAAAAATTTAGCTGATATTTATATATTATATTATTATGTTTATATATATTATCATGTTATGAATATTTATGTTTTTTGAGAGATTATGTACGGACTTTGTCAAAAGTCGCCAAAGAACTTTTTTATTTGATTTTTTTTCTATGTAGACGCGCTTCACTTGTGTTCACCGTCCAAAAACAATGGTTAAATCAATTGTGCCATAAGTGGTCTGCGGGACAGTGAACCGGTTAAAAACAGTTATCGCAAAATGCATCTTGTGTGACAAATGAGCTTGCGACATGTAATGTTTCTATAGTTAGGTATATCAGTGTAAAAGTACTACAGTGGAAATAACTTTTTTATTTTGGCGCTCGTAAAATCTACTGTTTTGAGTCTAAAACTCCTTTTGAGACGTGGTGCGCTGAAGACAGTATTCAAAATCGGTTGGCTGGCTGCCAGTCAGTATCCTCGAAACACCAATGAAAGTAACGACCGCGTAAACATTCCCTTTTCGGGAATATTTTGTGAAGGTTAAGTATGTTCTCGTTACAAACTGTGCGACCTCGGAATTATCTTCTACATGATCTGGACTGGCTATAACTGACAAATTATTTTAATCCTATTGGCGCTGATAGATAGAATAGTGACTTGATGACGGACTAACTTGGTGAAAGTAAGAACTAATGAGACATTTTGTGATGTATATTGTCTATATATATTATATATATAGACAATATACATATATATACATATATATTATTGGTCAACTACGATTACTTATATACCAACCGCAGACAGCAATACCTACATAGGTACTCGTAATTACTCGTAATTCTTTCTTTCTTTTAGTTGATGGCTTCGTGCGATAAATGTGCTATTTAGCCAGTGTCAAAGTAATTTTTCTTACAAGTAATACATAAATATACAATATTTCCTTCCAGTCAGTATGATGAGATGATGAATGATAATAAAAATGAGAAGTGAGAAATGATATAACCCCTCGAGTATCTCAGTAAAGGTGTGGGGCTTTACTAATTCCTCGGCGGACTTCTTGAGAGAATTTGAAAAGTAAAGTTGCACTGTTTTGTTTCGTTTGCCAACACTCATGCACACTTACGAACACTTAACGGTTAATAATCCACCATTATTTCACATTAATATTCGACATAACACAAATTTTTGAAAATAAAAGAAAACCGCAGACATGACTCTTCACTTTCCCGCCAAGAAGTCCTACTCGTAATTAAACCTCTGTTAAAATATCTCAAAATAACTGTATGATATTTAGAGCACTACTTTTGTTTTCAAAACTGTTCTGTTCTGTTTTTAAATATAATTTTATTGGATTTCTGGAGCACATGATTGTTACTTATATGCTCCAAATATCAGAAATGATGGTGATTGACGCACTAGGAAATTGTTACGATGCTTCTTTTCATCGAGGAACCTTTGAGACCAAAGTTTTTTATAATTAAAAAATAACTAAAAATTATTATTAAAATTTTTAAAATCCACGCTTATGTTTACGCTTTTCAGGGATTGCTATGACTTGCCTGGAATATAAACATAGACGCATCTTGTCACGAAGATCGCACGTAGGGACATCCTTTCATACTTTTATTCTAGTCAGTAAACGTGTGGGTGTTCTAACGATGAAAATTAATTGCGTGAACCATAATTTAGGACTTCTTGGCGGGAAACTAAGGAGTCATGTTTGCGGTTTGTTTAATTTTCTAAAATTTGTGTTTGGTGGAATATACATATTAATTATAATGGATAGTAACCGGAAAGTATTTACCTACATGAATTTCAAATTTCACTTATCAAATCTCTTAACCTCAAACATCTTTACCTATATCTACGCAAGGGCATTAAGGGAATATCATTTAACATTTCTATTTCACTAATTTTATCATTTACTATTTATTAAAACAAATATTGTACATTTATTCCGCATGAAGCTACAAATGATGGCATAACAAAACATAACTTAGACATTTATGTAAGTCACTCACCTAGCAGGGCATCCTTCGTGACGTGTACATTGCAATAGACGTGGTGGTTGGTAGCCGGCACGGGTTCGCTGGCCGCCTCGCCGCCCGCCTCCATCAGCTTCATCTTCGCAGTCAGATCCTGCATGTCTACGGGACATTACAACACTTTATGAATGGTCCAATGAGACAGAGAGAGAGAGAATGTGAGAGCCGAGAGTAGCCGCGGATCATGCTTACTGGCATTGCACTTGGGGAGGCATATGACCAGCAGTGGACTAAATAGAGGGACGATGAAGGCTCCAGTACCTACCTATACCTATCCGTATGGTTCGGTTTCTATTTAAACTGAAGGTAGAGGATTTTCGAATGACCATAAAAACTTGAAGAGTACCAACTATTACTTATTCTGCGTGATTAAAGTGAGAAATCAAGATGATAGCTTATAGTAAGGTCACTCACACAATAGTCTCGTTTGATCTTGAATTCCTGACTAAATAAACAGAAAACATTAGGTTGCATTGCATTGCTTTGCCATGAATGATAAAAAACTATAGCTGCCTATCAAAACTGTTCTAAAGAAATTGGTACAAGAGATGAGGAGTGGCATTTCTAGTCGTTCTAATTTTGGATTGGGCGGTTGCAACGAAATTACCGTTAGCCATTGTTACACACGCACATGTTCAAACAAAAAGCGATTGTTTACCCGCGGCCGGCGCGTGCGCGGCGAGCTGCGACTTGGGGCTCGTCCACAGTTGAACAAGTGCGGGGGTTGTAGCTTTAGGGCTCCGATTCTGCTATTTTAAAACGACCACAATTGTGCATTAGTGATCTCATTTTGACATTGGAACTCACGCATAATATAAAGAATGGCTTCCGAGTCTACAATTTCAAAACTTCCACAATCGAGACATTTGGACTCGCCCAACTACCTATTTATATGTATGTATGTTTAAGCCTGGGCTTCGATTGTGCTTGTTTGAAAAGACTACAATCGTTTGAAAAGTGTCAGAATCAGGGTACTGAGACACAATTGAGGACGTTTTGAATCGTCGAGTCCCTGGGCCACATTAAACGAGTAAAATAGGTAAGGAAAGAAAACTGTGTTCTCGAAATTGTAGCCTTGCTCAGCTCACTATATTATTAATTATGCACTATCGATTGTTGCTGAGCGACAACAAAATTGTTCCGTGTAGTGTGAGGCTTAGCCCCCGGACTAGAACAAAATGGGTAGCTATCACAGATTCTACTATTTAGTCTGTGGTAGCTGTCCCCGCGGAACAGTGACTTCTATGTTCCGCGGCTTAACTAAACTTAAAAAAATGCCCTTATTAAACATTATAGCTGAATAAATGATTCAGGTCATCATTTATATTTTTTATTTTCGGTGTTGTGTACGTGTACGTGGAACAGCCCTTACAAATCTGGACTAGAACAGCGATCTGTCTGTCTGTACCTATCTTCACAACAACGTTTAATAGGTAAAACTAGTGTTGATGGATTCACGGTAAAAGCGGTTTTTATGGTTTATCCATTTCAACACTTCTGCTTAGTTTAGCTATAAATATACAACCACGCTATGATAATACTGCGCACCTTCCGCAAAATTTGGACGCCGCGCCGCCCGACGCCGTCGCCGCCGCCGGGGGCGCAGTCCGGCCGGACGGACGCTGTAGCGTGTTCTGCTAATTTTATTATACTAATATTATAGAGGAAAGCTTTGTATTTTTACAAGCTTTTATTTAGTTTCACCTGTCCCGGTGTTTGTCTGTAATCAAATCTGTAAAATTTGATCCACTTCCTGGTTACCGATTGAGCTGAAATTTTGCATGCAGGTGTAAATCAGATGACAATGCTAAATATTATGACATGGAGCTGATCTGATGATGAAACCGGAAGGTGGCCATAGGAACTCGGTTGTTAAACGGTACAACCCCATCGAGTTTGAACTCGTTTGATTCGTCTTGACGAGTACTTTGATGCTAGATGGTAACCAGGGTCTGATGATGGAGCTGGAAGATGGCTATAGGAGCTCGGTAATTAAACGACACAACCCCATCGAGTTTGGGCTCGTATGATTCGTCTTGACGAGTACTTTGTTGCTAGATATGTCATATCGTTGCGTTAAGGGCGAACCCTGTTGTATTGAAGCCCTTATCCCCCTACAAAAATACTAGATAGTTAAAAATAAAATTAAAAGAAAAAAAAACTTTTTAAAAACAAGCTTTTATTACTTGTTAATAAAAAAACTTTTATTTTTCTTATTTTAACTATCAGGTTTAAATTATTTTTACCTTTTTGTTTCTTTTTTATTGTATTTTTGTTTGTAACGAATAAACTCAAAAACTACTGGACCGATTTAAAAAGATCTAACACCTTTAAAATGCTACATTAGCGCTGAGTAACATAGGTTATATTTAAAAAAATGTCCACCCGTGCGAACGTAATTTTGTTTTGTTTAATAAATGTTATTAACTAATGTAACATATCGATAGTGATAAAGAATTATTAGATTTATTGAATTTTTGATTCGTTAACAATTCGTTCTCATGAACGTTTGATCATTTGTAGATTAAATGTTTTAAACGTTCGATGTTTTGAAAGTTAGATGTTTTGAACGTTCGATGATATGAACGTTCAATATAATAACAATTCGATTATTTGACTTTTCGATCAGTTGGCATTCGATATGGCGTAGCCCAAAAGAAAGTAAAGCGTTTAAGCGATAAGACTGCGTAAAGCGATAAGATTTATACATTAATATTCCTCTGATGTCGTTGTTGTTTCGAATCGGATAATAAATACTACGAAATGTCGTGAGCGTGTTCACCGTCATCGTCAGTCCTGAATAAATAAAGCCGCAATCGACGATCGAAAGTTTTATGACTTCAATAACATTGGTTATTTGTTCACCAAACAAATACAGATATTGCCCAGCGTAAATGTTGTATGTTGAACCACTAAACACAATATACGGTGGTGTAAGTAGTCAACTGCGGTCAATTTTGTTTGTAATACAACGTTGCCTTGTTAACTTGCGCTGTAGTAACTTAATTCTATTAGCTACTAATTACACTACCTAAAATTAAACATTAGTTTTGAGTGACAGTACTTACCATAACCATCAGGTTGGTACCTACAGGCTGACCGACAACACAGTGGAATGGTTCGTGGACTACCTACTTACTTACATTAAGACTAGCTTGCTTAGCTCGTCGAGTCTAGCCAGATAGATTGCTATGACCTTTATAAATATGTTTCCTTGAATTGAGTACAGTAAATTCATCAAAATAATATCGTGCGGATTGCTTTAATCTAGAACGGCGTGCAATTAATAGGTAGTATAGTGAAAATATTTTAAAATTAAAATTCAAGCTCAACGGACCTTAGCGAACCGTGGTAACTAGCAACTAGGTATCTCAACTTCTCTCTCACCTGACTGGAGCGTTTGCTTTAGCATTTTCCACTGCTTCGCATGTGTGAGTGAGAAGTACAGCACCACTAAAAAGAAAACCACACAGCCACTAGCAGCTATCGTCACACTGGACGCCTGGAGGTCCCAATTGTTCTCGTCTTCACTACTATTTATCACTTCACTGCCGTAGTCCGCGTATTCGTACTCAAAGTCACTGTCACTGTTTTTTGTTGAGTTCGTGTTTTGTTTTGTGAATGGGAACAGTTGTATCTGGTAGAGGGGCTGGCAGACAGTGTCACGGTGCACCTCGCAGGGGTACATGACGGCGAGCCGGCGCGGGTCGCAGCGCGTGCATGGTATGCAGGCGCTGTTCTCTCGGTCCCACCAGCTGACTCCTCGCCGGCATACGCTCTCGCCTGACACATACCCTAGTGCTAGTGTCACTACCAGCAAGCACAACTTGCTATTGTTTCCTCGCATCACCTGTCACATAAGGGTTAATAGTTATCACAAATCTATAACACAGACTAGCAGTCTAGGTACTAGGTATTCCATGTATATATAAGGCCTTCCCACATTGCCACAAGTATTTCAGGAGCAATTTAATTAGTATACATGTTACGGCTAATCGCCGAAGTGCGGCTGCACCTAGTTTTAGCCGGCTAAAACTAGGTGCAGAAAATGTATTTTTGTATAATAGACAACAGAACTACTAGCTGCCCTACTCCTGTAGGTCACGTGATTGGTTAGTTTTTTATTTTTATTAGACAACAGAAATCTAGCTCTATACAACGAAGATATAAGTGCGGCTACACCTAGTTTTAGCCGGCTGCACCTAGTTGTAGCCGGCTAAAACTAGGTGTAGCCGCACTTCGGCTATTAGCCATAATATACACATAAAAATATATAATAAACTACCTAAGTATTATGTACTTTGGCAATTTTTACGTAACAAATATATACCTAACTACATACCTAGATAAATTAGATTAACTCTTTAAAAACCTTACTACATACCTAGATAAATCAGATTAACTCTTTAAAAACCTCACTAAAAACAAATGGAAAGCTTACCTTCTTGCTTAAATTCATGTATGCTTATGAGTGAATACAAAGGCCCACATCTCAGTACAAAATTTATTAGAAAGCTCACTTTCACCGAGTTCACATTTTTGTTCGATTATTTTTAGGATAGAAGTTTACAATTCACTGAACATCCTGGACATCCGGTAACCCGTGCTGGGGTTTGGTTTGAGTTTTTGGCGTGTTTTTATCGAGTTGACGGCTTTCGAGTAGCGGCGGACGCGGGCACACGTGTCTCTAATTCGGTGTCGGCGCGGACTGCGCGGACGACGCACCATCTCATCTCATTCAACTGAGTGGCGGGCGGGGCCCCGTCCCTCGCCTCCTACTTCCTACGCAGGACGATATAGAATATAATTGCATGTACATATTTTATTACTATTATACCTTTTATTTATTTTCTTTCTTAAAACTAGAATTTTATAATATTTTAATATAAAATCAATAAAACCTAATTCTAGAGTACCACCAGCAGCGCCCAAGCTACCGGTGGTCTGGGCTGCAGAGTGAGGAACCTCCTGACAATACGTACCGTGTCAAGGAGTACTGCTTTCTGAATCTGACCCTTGATCCAACCATCAAGTGAAATTATTATTATTATTATCTTTATTTCTTTCATTTCTTAGCCTAGGTTTGTTATAATATTAATATAAAAGTAAAATACAAAAGCACATACAAAACATAAACATATTATAAAAAACGGGGCAGGGCTCAAGCTGCCGATGGTTAGGGCTGCAGAGACAAGAACCTTCGGACTATCCGCGCCGTGTCCAAGAGTACCGCCTTCTGTATCTGACCCTTGATCCAACGATTGAGCGAGTCACTTAAGGTGTTGGTCGAGACTCTTCGCTACCATACCGTTCGCAGACAAGACTATCGGCACAATGATTGTCGAGTCAACATCCCACATGGCGGTTACCTGGTGAGCCAATTCAAGGTACTTGCTGGTCTTGTCCTTCTCGGCCTTTACGAGGTTCTCGTCATGCGGGATGGTGACGTCAACAAGCACTGCCCGGGCGTTGCGATTGATCTATCAGCACGGTATCAGGCCTATTAGCTATAATAGTCCTGTCCGTGATGACAGCTCGATCCCATTAGAGCGTGGCACGCTCATGGCCGTTTTCGAGAACCGGCGCAGGTGTGTACCTGTAGTACGGCACTTCGAAGTCCACAAGACCATATAGAAGAGCAAGTTGCTTATAATAATGGTTTACACATAGGGTGTATTATGTAAAAGACCTAACATAAAACTGTTTTTTAGTTGTTGGCTTCATGCGGTTAGCACATTTAGCCTGAAGTATTTGTCCCCAACGCCTTGAGTATCTCAGTATACATAGATGTGGGGCTTAAATGAGACAATATGTATTATGTAATTTGGAAAATAAAACAAAACCGCAGATTTAACTCTTACTTTTACTTTCCCGCCTAGAAGGCCTAAACCTGTTAAATTCTTCTACTTTTTGAACGAATAGGAGATGTCAAACGTCAATCTAACAGCACCACACTGCGCAGGCTTAAATCTGACAGAATTACTAACAGACATGAGCTTAATATTTAGCTGGGTTATTCTATGTACGTAATGTAATACATAGACTAGTTTTTAATTACCCTGTTCGTAAATATATATTTGACAGTATGCTAGATCGGACCAATCAGCAATTTTATTTTTTTATGTTATTTTTTTTAAGTGTAGTTTGTTTCCTGAGGAACCGGCTAAGGTCATAAACCATGCTGCCATGTCATTAGTTTCTTAATTTCATTAGTTATTTCTTTGTTACTTTTTCTGTCTTGTTTCCTGTATGATGATGATGATGAATGATAATAGAAATGAGAAGTGAGAAATTTAGACCCCCCCACCCCAACCCTTCGAATATCTCAGTAAAGATGTGGGGCTTTACTAAGTCCTCACGCAGACTTCTTGAGAGAATTTGAAAAGTAACGTTGCACTGTTTTGTTTCATTTGCCAACACTCATGCACACTCACGAACACTTAACGGTTAATAATTCACCATTATTTCACATTAATATTCGACATAACACAAATTTTAGAAAATAAAACAAATCCGCAGACATGACTCCCGCCAAGAACCCAGTAATGATTCTTTTTAATGTCATTGTCAGTCATGTCATGTCAGTCACTCAGTCTTTTTAGACTTCTTGGCGGGAAAGTAAAGAGTCATGTCTGTGGTTTTGTTTTATTTTCTAAAATTTGTGTTATGTCGAATATTAATGTAAAATAATGGTGGATTATTAACCGTTAAGTGTTCGTAAGTATGCATGAGTGTTGGCAAATGAAATAAAACGGTGTAACGTCACTTTTCAAATTCTTTCAAGAAGTCTGCGTGAGGACTTAGTAAAGCCCCACATCTTTACTGAGATACTCAAGGGGTTGGGGGGTAATCTCATTTCTCACTTCCCATTTCTATTATCATTCATCATCATCATTGTTTATTTATGTATTACTTATGAAGATAGAACGAACGAATAGGCTTGATGGATTTCATCCGGAGCCGTAAAAGAATACACAAAAAAAAAAAACAGTAATTTAATAATTCTTAGTTGTGATTTAAATTTTATTGACGTAGTTTATTTTTTATTTATTGCATTTTAAGTGGGGTAATATTAAATTCAGTTAAAAATAAGTTAACACTATATTTTTTAAGTGTTCCGTAATATTAATAAAATAAAATATTCATTTAAATTTATATTTACCCAAATTATTTAGGTCACTAATATGAACACAATTGATCGTCGAAGAGTATCACGTCTTGTACAGGACGGTCAAGGTGATGTTCAAGATCCTATTGTTTCCTCCACCGTAGACATTCCTCATCAGACAGTCACACAACCAAGATTAAGCAACATAAGACATGACTGTGTTGGATTGTTCTATCCTCTTCCTGCCTCAAGTACCTATTTTATTCTGTATTTTCCTATTCCTTTATCTTCTCCCTACTTATTGAAGTGACGTAGTTAGAATATTGAATTTATTGTTATTAGAAGTGTATCAAAATAACTGCACATCTTTCTTACAGATTCAAATACTTCGGTCACATCTTCGGCTAATAATTTATCGACGTCAAAGGCATTAGTTTTAGTTCTATTAATATTTATATGCTCTTTAGTAGCACTTGGACTTGTGTACAGACAGTTCCCAGAACTGGAAGAGTAAGTATTTTTCACTGTAAATTATTATGATGCTCTTAATATTTAACACATGAAATTTAATAAATGAAATTAATCTAATTCCAGGCATGAGAAAAAGCATTTAAAATTACCATGGGACTTAGAAGATGCCAAACAATTGGGTCTGGTTTTAGACCGGTATAAAGATAAATATTTTTATGAAGTATTATTTGGAGTATTCTTAGTTTATATATTGTATCCTTTTAACAAATTTGAAGATATTATCAATATAGATATGTTTGTGCCAATTTGTTTATTAGAATATCAATGGTTTATTTTCAAATTTGATGTAGTATATTAGAAGAGTAACATATAATAATATCCTTTACTGTTATTACAGTTTGCAAACTTTTGCAATACCTGGATCCATTTTCCTCAGCATTCTTTCAGGATTTTTGTTTTCATTTTATTTAGCTTTAATTTTAGTTTGCTGCTGTTCGGCAATAGGTGCAAGTTTATGTTTCTTTTTATCTAACTTGTTGGGGAAGAGACTTGTAAAGATATTTTTCCCTGAGAGAGCAGAACAATGGTCCAAAACAGTCGCCAAGCACAAGAACAATCTTCTTAACTACATTGTATTTTTAAGGGTGACCCCCTTCTTGCCAAACTGGTTTATCAATATGACTGCTCCAGTGATTGGAGTACCTCTCGTGCCATTTGCACTAGGAACTTTTATTGGTAAGTGACTTAAGTTATTTAAATACCCTTCCCTGGTTGATAGCTTGCTACAATAGTTTTCTATCTTTACAGGTGTAGCCCCACCGTCATTTGTTGCCATACAAGCTGGACAAACGTTACATAGCTTGACATCCACCAGTGATGCTTGGTCGTGGACTTCAGTCACTGTCCTTAGTGTGTTTGCATTAGTTTCATTGGTGCCAGTGTTACTAAAGGAGAAACTAAGGAAAAAGTTTGATTGAACAATGACAATCTGTTTCTAGCAAATTTTATTTAATATAACCATTAATTTATATTATTAAATTGTTGTTTTGTACATTCCAACAAGTTCTTTACTTAATCTACTTTAAGGCAATAACTTTAGTCAACATTCAGCAATAGGATCCAATATGTGCCATGAATGTAACATTGCTAGAAGTTGTTTGCACAACGGGCCTCCAGTACCACCAGTTGTACCATACTGAAACAATATGTTAGATTTTAGGTTAACCTGCCAAGGACACATTACAGCAACATTTCTACTATAAAACAAAGTCCAATATTTTTTAGTGATACAAATAGTTTACTAAATTAAATTTACATAACTTAACATAGTGATTCTCACATAAATATGTTTCTTTCAGTTCAACTTTTAGTGATTTGCATTGATGTTTACACTCTTCAGCAGGAACAAGTTGTATAGTTCTACTGCCACTTAAGGATAGCAGAAATGAGAAACTGCATTCTGTATCGGGGACGCGAAAACTATTTTGACTTGAGTCAATAATAATAAATCTTTCAGTGCTTTGACCAAATTTTGGTACAATTTTCGGTCTAGGAAAATATTGCCTTAACACTCTTGCAACATGCATATTGTTAAATTTCCTGTAAATATAAATTAATTTAGTAAAATACATAAAGTTATTAAAGTTTGTTAGAAACATCTTGGGGTAAATGCACATACATACCATGTATAAAGCTTTTCACCTAATTGGTTTTGTGTAAACATATCATATGGAGTAATAAAATATTTGTTGTCAACTAAGATTTTAGCAGCATCTTTATCGAAAATCTGCTTATTTTTAAAGTATATAGCTTTTAATGACGGTATGTCTATCATTTGCTGCTCAGTCTTAAACATAAATTAATACATTTATGATTTTTATAGAACTTTTAACAGGTTATTATATCTAAAAAGAAGAATTCTGTAAGATTACCTCATATATAAATGGTACATTCTGCTCCGGACTAAAGGGTTTAGTTGGATTATTAATTTCTCTTACACTATTAATTGAACTGCATGGCCAGCAGTCCATATCTGCTACAGTAAAGAAAGGGTTCTGTACTAAACATGTTTCATGATATAATTCTGAAAAAATATAAAGAAAGGGTTCTGTACTAAATATGATTCATGATATAATTCTGAAAAAATATTGTAAATTATGTACTTATGTAAAAGTTTTTTTAAGAATCTATCCAATTTACTAGTTGTTAGTATCTGTGAATGTCTTACCAGTCAAAGAGGGAAATAAGGATATGAGAGGTAAAGATAATCTTCTTAAAAGACGTAACCCTGGATAAATGTAATCCTGCAAGTTACATACTACACAGGTGTAAATTGTTTTGTAGTTGTACATGCTACAACCTAAAACGCATATTATTATTCCTATCAGCAGAAGTTTATAGCTAGCAGACGGCATAGGTCGAATTCGTGCCTTAGTCTGCGGATTTGAATCCAATGACTTTATGGACTCAAAATACATATGATGAAATTCTTCTTCACTCAAACCGGCTTCCAGACATAGTTTCCTGATGGTTCTAATAGAATCGGAATACTCTTGTAGTACATTTTCGTTAGTCATTTTGTAAAGAATAATATGTTCATTCTTGCTTTATGATCTGAAAATGTTATTCTTTTAATGCTAAACTTTGCCTTGAAAATCTGTAGTCTGCACGTCTGTGAACTTTAGAACAATATTAATTAAATTATATTTCTTTTTTTTTTGTTGTGTACTTTACGGCTCCGGATGAAATCCATCAAGCCTATTCATTCGTTCTATCTTCATATTATTATGTAATATATAAATAAACAATATTGATGTTGATGAATGATAATAGAAATGGGAAGTGAGAAATGATATTACCCCCCAACCTCTCGAGTATCTCAGTAAAGATGTGGGGCTTTACTAAGTCCTCACGCAGACTTCTTGAGAGAATTTGAAATGTGACGTTGCACTGTTTTGTTTCATTTGCCAACACTCATACACACTCATGAACACTAACCGGTTAATAATCCACCATTATTTCACATTAATATTCAACATAACACAAATTTTAGAAAATAAAACAAAACCGCAGACATGACTTCACTTTCCCGCCAAAAAGTCCAATTATATTTCTCGCTCGGACAACAATAATAATTATGCTGTGCGTAACAGCGTAGACCATAGATACAGAATATAGGAGCCAGCCAGGGGGAGGACAGTTCCATAGTCCATACCTACATCGAGCATAAACCATATAACGTAGTGATTACTTGCTCAGTGGATATAACTGGAGAGGCCTGTGAGTGTTGAAGCAGCCTTGAAGTCACTTTGTTTGGTGGGAGGTATTCATAGTCAATAAATCAAACCTGCTGATAAATGGGTAAACCAAAATAAAATTACCACTATTCAGTAAACTAAAATAAGATCGCACACGCCAATTGAACTAATTTAATATTAGACGAAAAAAAAAAACTTTTTGAATTTTTAAAACGTATTTTCATAACATTACCCTATTCCATGAACTGTATGTAATCTACAATATGTATATACCGACTCTTAGGGACCTAGTCATCATGTGGGCAATACTGGCCGCTGTTAAATATTTGACTTCTTGGCGGGAAAGTGATAAGTCATGTCTGCGGTTTTGTTTCATTTTCTAAAATTTGTGTTAAGTTGAATATTTATGTGAAATAATTGTGGATTATTAATGAAACAAAACAGTGCAACGTCACTTTTCAAATTCCCTCAAGAAGTCTGCCCGAGGACTTAGTAAAGCCCCACATCTTTACTGAGATACTTGAGGGGTTGGGGGGTCTATCATTTCTCACTTCCCATTTCTGTTCATTCACCATCATCAATATTGTTTATTTATGTATAATAATGTTTTATCTAACAACTGGGAAAATTGAAATAAAGACTTCAGATCTTTTTATGTTTAAATCTAGATAAGTTTATTGCTAATTAAAATATAAAAAACGACGTCGTTAATGACGGTAGTTGTTGACATTGAATGGGTGCCTTTGGTTTTCAAAGTAAAAAAAGTAAATAGTATACATACTATGTATATAATTTCGGCGGGCTGGTTAAACACAATGTTGAAAAAATTTCCGCGAGCAGGATTTGAACCTGCACTCTTCTGACATACCGGGTCAGGTGCTCTTCCAATTGAGCTATCGTGGTTCTAACCAGCCCGTCGAAATTATTCAACACTATTTACTTTTTACTTTGAAAGCCAAAGGCGCACATTCAATGTCAACAACTAACGTAACGGCACCATGATGGTCAGCTTAAGGACATGTCTTTGTTTGGTCATCATAACTTACAAGTTTTTGAATCAATAGTGATCAGATTTAAATATAAAATAAAAAACCATTAGAGTATTGTTTCATATACTTGATAAAAAAAGATGAAAACTTAAAATCTTAAAATTCACCAATGATGGTTAATCAAAATCCAAAATTAATGGGCACCCAGTAATACCCAAGTCCCCTTGAGTTCCGTTACATTATGAGGAAATTGTTATTTAGAAATGCTATTCTGCCTTCAGTCAACGCAAATAGTGTAGACAATGGCTTTGAAACGACACATGTCTTAGATTTTAATACTGAACGTAAAAATTTACTTCATCCCCCAAAAGCAGCAGATCCATTATAAACTGAAAAAGAAATATTACGCAATTTGGTTTTTTTTTATACTTAGCACAGCAAATTACTCCACACCACCTGATGTTAAGTAGAAATGGAGTCCAGACGCGAAGACAACTGGTGCAGCGTGAAAACAACGCAGCATCAGTCAACTTCACTCTGCCGGCCCACAAGGTGCTTCTTCACGCTTCGTTTGAAGGACCCCATATCATAGGAAAGAGGGAAAACGTGTGCTGGTAGACTATTCCATCTTTTGGAGGTGCGACAAAGAAACGAGTCACCAAATTTCTTTGTGCGCGATGGGATATGTGTGACAGTGAAGCGATGACATTAGCGATTTGATTGACACTAGCCCATCAAGAGAATATTTTGTACTATATTACAAGATATATTGTAAAACAAATTCTAGCTCACATTTCTTGTCAATATTGCCACGATATGTTAATATCACCAGACTTAGATAACACACGTAAAGACCATAATATGTATATTGTAGACTTAAATAAATTTCAAACATTTACAACATTCTTGAACAGAGGAAAACCTTATTTTCCATCCGTAGCTGCTTTAAAAATTGTCCAATACACCGGCAAAGTATTCAAGCAAGCTTTTCGTATGAGTCAGCTGAAATTTAAAAATGTAAAAATAAAATTACTTAATATAATCTCGCAACATTTTACACCTTTATTGCGGAAAATATTTAACCATCCCACTGTCACTTCATTATCATATCCACCAATAATAGGGATTTTGTCACCCCTAGAAAGATGGCTCAACCCCCCCACCCCACCTAGCGGGGGTACATAACACCAAAATTTTCTTGTTTTTTGTAAGTTAAGGTTTAGTGGAGTGTAGGGTTTCAGAAGAAATAACTTGGTTATTTCTTAAATTTAAGTTTTAGTAACCATTTCGATGCTCGCTCGCTTCGCTCGCTGCGCTTGGGCTGTTACTACGTCTGTATTCCTGTCTATAGTCCATTTCAACTGGGATGATCCCGGTGACAGATGACATCAATAACGAAGACGTGACTTTGTAAAAGCGTATGAACTTATTTGACTACATCAAAATAACATATTTTTATATAATCCATCACTAAATATACTAAAATTACTTTTTATAATTCTATTTTTTACTTTAGATTAGGATTGTCTCAATAAACTCTCGCATAACACACATTTATCAAAACTTTAAAACAATATAATAAAAAAACGTACCCCTTCACAAGGTCATTTCATTACAAAGAAATACTAGTGTTGGGATAGTAAACCAAGTGAAGTTCAATTGACATTCAATAACTAATCAATTAAATTTAACTTTATATTTTTCATTCTAGCTGTATTAATTAATTTGTTAGTCTTTTTTTATGTGAACATGTAGATTAGTCTACATTTTTTCATTTTATTGCGGCGTCATTACGAAAAATATTAAAATGAAACATCTTAAACTTATAAAACAAAAACAGTATATATATATACAGCCAACACGTCTTTGGTGAAAATTGTGCGAAAGTAGTCGAAAAGACAAAAAATACTATATTAGAGGAGGATTACGTCAGAATAGATCGGTGGAAAGATCAACTTATAATAAATGTCGGCGATAGCGACTCTTCAAGCGATTCTGACAGTGATTTTTCAGATACTTACTGAATAAAAAATTTACTCTTTTCAAATTCTGTTTCATTTTACCGAATAACACTGTGTAAAACATACATTTAATGCATTTATGAACAATAAACTTAAACAAATATTACACTTAAACAATATAATACATAAACATATCATATTTAAATTATTGTTAGTATAGTAAAATCGATTTCATTTCCATATATAGTATTATCGTTTACCAGAAACAATCGAAATTATTTCATTGTAGGACATCTCTACAATTGTCGAAATCGAACTGTCACCGGGATCATCCTAGTTGAAATGGACTATAGTGGTGTTTTCTTTCATGCGGCCCCCTGCACCCCCCCGCGCCACGCCATTTTGTTTTTGTAAATGCCTACTTTACTACTACATATTGGGCTGTATGAACTTTCAACCCTTTGCCTGTCTGAAACCAACTGGCAGGCAGGCCCAATTAAAAGATAAAAAGACGAAAAACGAAATTATGTGAAATTTCAATAATTTAATCAATCAGTTACTGCCTGTATCCTTAAAATTGGGTCTCAGTTTTTGACATTTTCTTGCTTGTACAAGCACAACGCCTATTGAAGTTTTAAGCAAAGTTACGGACAAAATCAAAAAACTAATAAGTTGCCAAAAATTAGACACTGGCTAAATCGTAGCTAGAGCCATTTTACAAGAAATTGAATTGAATTGTGAAAATACTACAAATCTCCGGCGTTAGAAACTTCGCACAATTTTTCCTAAAATAAGGTCTTTTAGGCAAAAAATTATGAACGTCCAACTCGATGGGCTATAATGTACATTTTATCAACGTTGTTTTTGAAGTACTGAATCAAAATCTATCCTACCAGGAGATAACATCGTTAATTATTGCAGTTTGCACTTGATCTGCGATTGCTAAAGTAAAGCAACTTTCGCAAAGGCCGGTTATCAGATGGGTAACTAAAAGTTTATCATCTTGTGCTCCTCCGTACTTCGAAAGTCACGTAAATCTGTTGGATACAGCTGCATTAGCATTCGTTAACAACCACCAATCCGCTCAGTCCCCGCGTGGTAGTGTAAGGGCTCCTTCAATTTAGATATTTGTTGTCGAATGGCTGCCGTAAGTTTGCACTGCGTACCATATTATAACGGTCGTGCAACTATTTTTGTCAGCGAACCGACACTTTTTTTTTTTTGGCCCAGGGGAAAATCTGCTCGCAGATTCCTGAGATCCGGGGATGGCCTTGTCCTTTTCTAAAAAGGATTAAGACTGACCCGGTAAAAATCCCTGGGGTTCGCCTTTAGCCTTTATAAGGGCTGTGAAGGCTACCGGAACGCACGCCCCCCGAAGGTCGGGAGGCGCGGTTGGGAACCGACACGAAACGTCTAAATTAAAAGAGTCCTAAGGTCATTCTCCCTGTGGTGCTTCCATCCACTGAGAAGGCTCGTACCCAGTATGCAGTACATTAAAATGAGCTGTTGATGATGAATTGATAATGTCATTCATTTTCAGTTGGTATGTCTTGAGTGAATTATAAATAATTGGTGAAATTAAAAAAAAATACATAACTTAATAAAAAAAAAGGATTTATTTTGCAAAAGAAATAGATAAAACCACAGTTTAATCACATTATCGTTTATGTAAAATAATCACACTGTAAACAAAAATACTACTTATTTAAGTTTTTTTTTTTTGTAACGTAAAAGCATTTATTTTAAGGATTTGCATTTTCGTATGACTGTTTAGATTTCTGTTCCTTAAGCAAATAAAGTTTCACTAAAATTACGTTCATCATCCATCATCATCATCATCATCAGGTTATACTAGTCCACTGCTGGACATATGCATCTCAAATTGCACGCAACAGAGCAAGATCCGCGGCTACTCTCATCCAGCTCTAAAATTACCTTATTGGTTTGAAATTATTAAAACTTTAGAGTACGTATGAGATACCAAAATGTAGAATTACCTACTCTGAGCAATAATGATTTAACTCGCACTCATGCACACATACGAACACTTAACTGTTAATAATCCGTCTTTTTACACATTCATTCATATTCATTCTAATCAATTCAAATATTGGAATTAAAAACTTTATAGACTTTAGCGCTAGAGAGACATCACAGTATAACCAGTAGACTTGAGAATAGTATTCAAAAGAAGTTTGAGAACTGCTAATCGGCTAAACCAATAAGCTTACTTTATAAAAAGTTACGATATCTCTCTGTGTATTATGCTAAGTCAAATATTAGTTGTATGATTACACAGTTGTTCCTAGACTTTACATATTTTTTTACGTTCTTCTACGAATTCACATAAACTATTTCTACTGACAGTCAGAATTTCACGCACTAATAATACATATAACAATTATAATAAAAAGAGAAGTTCGCTTTCTGTAAGCACTAATATGGGTACGCTGTATATTCGCCAGCTCGAAACGTCATTTACAAGTCTTGTTCAATAGGGACGGAGGTTCCTTTAAAAGCAATTCTTATGAAATTTTGCATAGCAGAAGCACTAATAAGGCACTAAATGTGTGTGTAAATTTCGTTACTATAAGAGTAGTTTTCGAGAACGATCACGTGTATACCAGCTTGATCGTAATGCCAGCGTATACACTAAAAAAGGTCTTTATTTCTTAAACTAAGGAAGCACTAATTATTATATGTTTGCAGTAATGACGCACTTATTACGCACTATAAGAGGGTATAACAACAAACGTGAATTAGACCATGTGTACGCCAGCTTAACGGACACGTCTTTTTTACTCTAAACGAGACTCAAGGTTGTATTGGGGTATTGGGATAAATAATTTATAAATTAACATTTCTATTCACGGTTATCTATAATTTAATTAATTTCTCCAGTTATGAAGCATAGATACATAAATACATAACATTATAGGTAGATACTTATATTCCAAGTTGACCCCTGGTTAAATGTGCAAGCCGCACAAGCCATTGCCGATTGTTTTTCTTGGCGGGAAAGAAACTGGATTATTAATTAATCAATGCCTCCGTCATCGTCGTCGTGTGTGATTTATGTATCATCTTTTTCGTGATAAAACTAATATAATCTGTCCTCATTACTTTTCTTACCGATCATAACCATACTTAGTTTGCCAGAAAATATCGCTCTTAAGCCGCCTTTCATAACTTTTAAAATAGTTTTTTATATACATTGTATATTGGGTATGGTGTACCCAAAACCTACAATAAATAAAAAAACGAACGAGCCTTACAGTAGTCGCATAAGATGAGTAACATTTGACATCTCACCTTTTGAAATCAATATTACAATAGAAATAGAATAAAGATTTACACACAGAACAATAAAAAAGGTTTATCTACACTAATGTTGTAACATTCTACTTATGTTTCCAATACTTGACTTATAATTACTACTGTTATAGTATTATTATTATTATTATTATTATTATTAGTATTATAGCGCAGACAACAAAACACTCAATTTAAGCAATTTCACATGATGGTATAATATCCACATCGATATCGTAAAATCTCATTATAACATCAATAAAACGCGACCAATTAACCTGGCGAGCCTTATGTCAAAATCCTCATACAAGTTGTATAAAATTTTGATATTAGGCTGGCTTTTGAAAACAGTTGGGTTATACGTGAAAACTTCGTCGAAACTACTAAACTTACACACAAAACTCTTTGGTAAGATCTTGTGCCAATTAAATAAAAAAAGAACAGCGCGCGCTCGCTCCTGATTGGCCCTGCGCGCGCAGCTGCGCTCTCATTGGTTAGATTTTAATGGCGGCAAGTTCACTGTGACAATACACGTACGCGTGAATTTAATGTTTCGCAATGTGTTTTGTTTTTAAAATACAAATGAAAAGTTAAAAATGGACAGCGACGATGATATTTGTACGCCTCCGGATATTCTAGAATTGGCAACAAAAGTAACTCACAATCTTTTGCCAGAAAAATCTAGAAAATTATATGAAAAAGAATATAATAACTTTTTGGCATGGAAGATCGAAAAGAAAACTACATCATTTTCTGAAAAAGTCATTCTTGTGTATCTCAAAGACCTCTCCGACAAATTCAAGCTATCTTCTATGTGGGCTAAATATTCTATGCTCAAGTCCACACTGAGTATCTACAACAATATTGATATCACGAAGTATTCAAAAGTCATAGCGTTCCTGAAACGCAGTTCAGAAGGACACAAAGAAAAAAAGTCCTTGACGTTTACATCAGGTCAAATAAAGATGTTCCTGGAAGATTCACCAGATATTTTGTATCTTTTTGAAAAGGTAAGTGTATTTTAGTTCTGTTATTTAATCTACCTAATACTTACGTACTACACACGCAAGTTATCTAGACACTCCGGTTAAGCGCTTTGTGTATAAATTAGGTAGTAGGTACCTACACTTTACTACTTCATAAATCATAGTTTTTGCCTTGGCCTTTTACCTCAAGCTTATTATATCGTTTATTGTTACAGGTTGCACTAATCTTCGGCATAATGGGGGCATGCCGAAGGCAAGAGCTATACAACATCCAGTTCGATGAAGTCTCTAACATAGACGACAGTACAATCATGGTGAAAGTTTCGAAAACAAAAACGAAAATAGATCGTTCTTTCGTTGTGACGGGCAACTGCTATGCCGTATGTAAAAAATACATGGAACTTCGACCCACCCCCTGTCGAAACCCTGCCTTTTTCTTGAGCTATAGATCGGGGAAGTGCGTCGATCAAAGAACTGGTATTAATAAATTTGGTGCTCTGGGAAAAACTATCGCAAGTTTTTTGAATCTGCCTAACCCAGCGTTGTACACGGGGCATTGTTTCCGGCGCACCTCGGCGACCCTTCTCATAGATAGCGGTGGTGATTTGACCGCACTGAAACGACACGGGGGGTGGAAGTCTTCTACTGTGGCTGAAAGCTACATTGATGAGTCTTTAATGAATAAAATTCAAGTCTCAAATACGATCTTGAACAGTATAGAAAACAAGACGAATGAAGTAATTATAAATATTCCGACTCCGTCTACGAGCTCTACTGCTTGCCCCGCGACCGCTACAGCTGCTGGATCAATAATTAACATTAACTTTCAAAATTGTACCATCCAAAATTTGAACAATTATTATAAATAAACTATTGTCAGCTTTTACTCTTGTTGTTTGACTAATTGCATTAGTGAAGATAAAGTAGAGTATGAAACTGCATATAACACGGGTATTAAAACACTCGTTACTATTATGAAACTCGCTGCGCTCGTTTCATAAACTCACACTCGTGTTTTAATACCCTTCATTATATGACAGTTGCATAAACTACTATTACAAATCATAAAGAGAATGCAGTAAATACTCATTAGAAGACATGTCACACTGTTATCCTGTCACACTGTTACGATCACATTTCTACGAAATCACTCCCACAATTATTACGACCTACAACGGACATTGGGCTAAAAGTGTCGATCACTGGTGGCTTCCCCGACTAACACGTAACAGTTACAGGATCACACTGTTACGACCCTACTTCCGTCCCTATTCTACGAAATCACTCCCACAAATTGTATTATCGAAGGCGAGCGGAAAGCTGTTCCACATCAAAAAGATAAATATTTATGAGTTCAAATTAGTTGTATGGTTGCCGCTATTAATCTTGGATGTACAGCGGTTACCGTGACGGGACACGGGAATTGATTGAGGGATGACTCTAGTTGTGTATAACTAGTATTAAGAAAAAAGTTTTAAATATCTACTTATGGTACAAAGATCAGCTTTTTCTCTTATTTTTTTTTAAACCAGTGTTCCATATTTCGTTATTGGTCCTATCATCATCTTAGCCAAAATACGTCCAATGCTGGAAAAAGGCCACCACCAAAGATCTCCACAACTACCGGTTTTGTGCTGCTCGCATCCAGCGCACATCGCTACATCGGCACATCGCTAGCGGAACAGTTCTCGAGTGGCGACCGCATAGCGTAAAGCGAAGTGTGGGCAGGCATCCGACAAGGTGGACCGACGGACGATCTGGTATTGGTCCTATCCTATGTCGAATACTGACTAATATCAATAGGTTTATTGCAGCGATATAGCCTAATAGTCTAGAGACAAACTGTTTGCAAATTTTGCCAGTGTGCCTAGAGCGAGTCTTATCTTTTTTTCTTAAATCTTGTTGTCGAAAATGAGAATTTGTATGTCAAAATATAAGAGAATAGGTACACCTACACGAGAAATTGTATGGCAAAAATTTTACTAACCTTGTTTGTCACCAGGAGTCGCTGCTTCAATGCCAAACAAATTATCGGTTTCGATAACGTCATCGAATGGCAAATAAAACTCGTACGATGCACCCAGCTGTATGTACAGTGACGAGTATAAATGTTACCGTAACAAGTTGTAATTTTTTCGCTTCAAGTTGTCACATATTTCTCAAGCTAACATTTACAAGTTACCTATGAAATATCTGTGCTTCGAAGGCTTGTGCCCCAGCAGCGGAAACAAAAGATAAGCTGGTGACTATGTATGAAATGTTATTATAAGTAATTAGATTTTGCAATTATGTCGACAGAAATTATTGAATACATTTCTGCTGTAGATATTGTTGTCGATTTTCCATATAAAATATTATTTAGTATGCTCGTGACTGACATAGGATGAGGATTTAAAATTGAAATTCTTAATTGTTGTCGCTGTAAACTTGAATTAGGTAGATACGTATTGACTTCTTTCACGGTGCGACGATAAGATAAGACAAAATAGTAACGAGTTGGGTCTTTCGATAACACAGCCGATGTAATAGAGTCCTGTCAATATACGACGACGATAAAATGCTCTCTGCCTACAAGTGTTCAAAATAAGGTCTAACAAACAATATTTAACGAGAATAACATACTAAGAGTGCGTGTTGTGTTGTGTTCAGTGTAATAATCGTGAAATTTTGTGATCACTCAAAAATGTTGATAAACTCTAGAAAATGCAGAAAGCTAGCATAAAATGGAAATCAACACCAGAGAGCAAGGGACATCGTGGAATTGGCCACTACTATTGTCTGCCGTGTTCTTGAATGTGCGTATTTGTTATGTTGAATTTTTGTCGCCACATTCATTAATATCTCGATCTCAATTTGTCAGAAATCATTCCTGCGAATATAGCGAACCAAGTAATCTAAATAGCTATATTGAAGTGTAAATGACATCGTCTGATGTCAGAGTCGTTAACGAATCAACAGTCATTAAGGAAAATAATATGGCAAGATAGAGGATTGATAAGTGCCTGGCTACCAATACCAATTACACTAATATAATAAATTTTTGACCTTCGACAATCTTTCAAATCATTAAGTTAGTTGTTCCACGTTAGTAGATATAGGTACCTACCTATATACCTACGTTGTACACAAAATTAATTAACATAGAGCTACAAACGATTATTGGAAAACAGACATCAAAGATTACATTTACTTTCATTTATTCAATTTAGATAAGAAATCAGTATGAACAATCCTACTAATATTATAAACGCGAATGTTTTTAAGTATGGATGGATGTTTGTTACTGTTTCACGTAAAAACTACTGAATGGATTTTAAGGAAACTTTCCTCATATACAGACCATGACCCAGACCAGCATATAGAATACTTATTTTACTGTTGTCTTCGCGAACGAAGTCACGGGCAACAACTAGTTGACAATATTTTTCTGATAATTAGGTATGTTAACCATAACATATACCTACCTACACGATGATTCAGAAACAGAAATTTTTTTTTGGGAGAGAGTTTGCTTATTGCCTCATACGGCATTTTGAACAACGGCAAGAGGAGAAGGTTGTTAAGACATAAAGACTTAGCTATACCATTTATAACTGTATCCTGTATGTTATAAGCTAACAATTTAGCTATTTCGGTCCTAGAATTCTTAGAAACATACAGACGCCTGCACATCAACCTATACATAATTGACGACCTCCGTAGCCGAGTGGCTTGCACGCCGGACATTGGGCGGTGCTAACTCGTGAGGTCCCGGGTTCGATTCCCGGTCGGGTCAATGTCGAAAACGAACTTTTCGGTATTGTGTCTGGGTGATTGTGGTACCGTCGTTGTATCTGATTTCCACGAAACGAGTGCTTTAGCTACTTACCTTGGGATCAGAACAATGTATGTGATGTTGTCTCATTATTATAACTGTCACATTTCTTCAATGTATTTTCAATCATACTACTTAGTAATAACAAGGGATTCTGTACAATAGGGAAAAGCGCTAATTATTAACCTGCCATTTGTTTCTGGTTGCAGTTTTATCAAAATATTAAAACTATTTATAATGTCACGTTTCTTTGTTTGTCAACAAATCAACAAGGAACCCTTATAGATTCGCCATGTCCGTTTGTCTGTCTGTTCCCAGTCTAGATCATAGACTCTTAGTACTAGAAAGCTATAATTTGCCATGGATACACGCCGACAAAGTGGCAAAGTAAAATTTAGAAAAATATTTTATTTAGGTTACCTCCCCTACATGTGAAGTGGGGATGTAATTTTTTTCTTGTCTACTCCATAGTGTGGGGTGTCGTTGAATAGCAATTTCAAAAATATTACGGGTAGTTTTTTGATTGAGGCATCCGTTTGTGAACTATTAAGCTTTAAAGTGCAAAATTTTGTTAGAGTCAAGCGTCCCACCCTGCCAGACAAAAGTTGTTTTTGGATACAGAAAAAAATCACGGTAGTTGTATATATGACGAAGTTAAAAGGAAAACTATCACAGCTAATTACGCTTTACAAGTTTACGAGTAACAGTCGACCAACTTATAAAATGTACTTGGCGCAGTACAAAATCCTCATTGGGAACTACTTAACCTTTCAACGACATCTATAAACTGCGACGCCTTGTTAAATCCACGTCTTGTTACTGCGATGTTTCGTTACATCGAAAAAATCATACAACGAAACCTTGTTCAATCGACTGCTTGTTACTGCGATGATGAGTTACATAAGAAAATCATTGATCATATTTGTTTCTTTTATTTATTTCGTTCTTTTATTTTTTAGTTTGTCGATAATTAATAAATAAAAAGGAACAATTTGTTTATGTTAATGTGTTTACCTAAACTTTAACAATTTATAACATCGCAGTAACAAGAAGTCGATTGAACAAGGCTTCGCAGTATGAAGTTTTGCAGTAAAATCGTTCGCAGTACAGTTTTTCGATGTAACGAAACATCGCAGTAACAAGTCGTCGTTTTAACAAGGCAAGGTATGAGGTTAGCCAATGTTCTGGCCGACCCACTAAAACCTCAGTACACCCTTCTACCGCTCGGGCGGGACCCTGAGTACTGTGGTCTTTCGCGGCCACACAGAAGGTTACACAGGGGGGTTTTGTAAGCCGGGGTTACACAGCTACCGTCACACTAGAGATAACTTTTCAAAATCATTGAGACGACTGGCAAGAGTATCTAATAAGCTAATCTACGGAGATATCGTAATTAAGTATATCTCTTATCAATCAATCAAGATATCAATCAGCTGCGTGCCTAGTGTGAGTTTTGTTTGCAATCCTTATTCATTCGATAACGTTTACGAAAACGAAAATTAGTATGGCATTTAAGCAGCGCCTCCTAGCGACATACGAGAAGAATTAAAATTTTGCCGTACAAATTCTCCTTTTTGCTAACGTGAACGAATGGCGAATGAAACTCGCACTAGGCACCCTGTACATAAAAAGAGTTTTATTCCTAGTCATGCATGATAGATTATACCGCGTGACTGAACTTCAATCAAATACGTAAGTAGGTATTTGTTTGAAGTTTGATATAAATTCTCTCAAAAAATCAGGTAGTATAAATAGTGTTTCGACAGGAACCTCGATCGACATTTTTTCCTTTAATCATTAAAAAACCGGCCAAGTGCGTGTCGGGCCACGCGCAGTGTAGGGTTCCGTTAGCCCATCTTAATAATGCGGACTCTGAGAAGAGGGTTTTATAACCATTTATTTAACGATGGCTCATATACTTAAATGTAGATACTACCGGTTTCACACACCTGACAACGTTATTTAAGCTGTGGAGAAGAACGAAAACGAGAATCTGAGTGTCTTACTGCGAGTATTATTCAAAAGCGAGAATTTGTCCATACAAATTCTCGCTTTTGAATAATGCTCGCAGTTTGAGTTATAATAATGCCATCATTATTATAACTCTTCTAGTTTGACACTCGCAAGCACTGATCAATTGCCATAATTGATCGAAGGTGATCATATATAAATAAAACTTACACTACCTAAATGATGATGACGTCGACACATATTTTTCTTTCCAGATTTGTTTGCCGAGTCTGGTGCTCTCGTATGGAGTGTTGTTGTTACATCTGACGGGGCTCGGTGTGCCGGTTTGGCTTGGTTTGTCAGCACCTGCCATTTTCATATTGACGTACGGGCTTTCACGTAAGTTGTTTTTATGTAGTTTTTGAGAATACCTAATATTATATCAACAGCCTAGCTTGAAACTAATTCGTTTAAACCTTACCTATAATAAAAACGATGGTATGCTCTTATTTAAAAAACATAGATTGTGACATGCACACTCTATAAAACATATTTAATTTTATTAATGTTAAATAAAACTAAAACTCATCATTCATCGTAGATCGGGATCGGGTCTTAAAAATTACCCACCACGCTTTTGAAATAGCAAAATCTTACGGCAGCAACCAGGTCCAGCGGTTTGTGCCTTTGTGCCTTGGTATGTGCCTTTTGAAGCCCTTGATACGAGGGCTTATATTTTAAAATAGGCACACATTCGGTGACCCAACATCGCGAAAGATGTTTAACTTGAGAAATCGTCAAGCGCCTTGTTGGCGCAGCGGCTTGTGCGTCGTATAGCTAGAGAAAAACAATGAAGAACTTTCTATTTTCAGAATGTTGGTGCAAAGACGCAGCAGACTCTTGGGGAGGGCCGGTGGGGTATCGCATAATGGCAACACTGGGACTGCTGCTCGTCGTAACCGGTCTCCTCATCTGCGTCTACGTGCCCTACCATGTACAACCGATAGTGTACGGAGCGCTAGGAGGTACTTCTGGTTATAACTTAAAAACTTCATCGACTTTAAGAACATCGAGCGAACTAGCGGTGGTGGTAGGGCTTTTTTGCATTCTCTTGAATGTCTACCTACTAACATACCTGAGTCCATTAGTATTAATAGTAATAGTCTAATTTGATTGGAGTATTCCGGGTGCGTTGTACCTTATAATCACTTACCGTCAGATAGAACAAAGTGCTTTAGCCCTTCAAAATAAAGTAGGTAACTATACTATAACATGATTTATTATTTCTTTCAGGTCTTGGCTCTTCGTTAATCTCCTCACAAGTAGACGCAGTTCTATTCGAAACGTATGACACTCAGTTAGGGATCGTACGCGGCTTATGTTTTGTTGGGCAAGCAGTTGGACAATCCTTGTTTCCTCATATTTTAAGCGTCTTGATATGCTACTATGAGTCATATTCGTACATGATCCTTGCTGGAATAATGCTACAGACATTACCGGCTATCATGTTTTTGAAGGTCAGTGATAGTATCAAAAGGCCGGTTTCCTTTTCGAGATACAGTGATAAAACTTATGCTATATTTAATAATGGAGGCATGAATGGTTATACCAATGAACTGCAATTACATGACTTAAGTAAAAAATGCTGGCAAAGTCCATCGGATGATAATTTACATCGACATGATACAGACAATGATGATTTTGAAGACAATAACATAAATGCTACTATTACACCACCACCAAGCCCCGAAGAGAAGAGAAGAAATATATTCGGTGTTGAGATACTGCCAGAAATACCAGAAGTAAGCGAAGATAGTGACGAAGACAGCGAACAAAATGAAAAAGATACAGATAAAAATAACAAAAGAAAGCGTTTTAGTATGGCTATTAAAAGACTGAGCACTATTGGTGATAGTTTTGATGAATACATTACTAAACAAATTAGACGAGACTCATTGCAAACCGATGGTTTCGATAACAAAGAATACTCTGAAATAGAGGTTACTTACGAAACGATATCTCCAGTTACAGATATTCAAAGGGAAAAGGTTTTTAACTCAATAAGTTTCCGTTGCCAGTCAGTTTTCGCTAGCATAAAGAGGAGAATGCGAATGCCTTCATATAGAGTATATCGGCTAAGGAGAAGGTTGACTTATGTGATGTACAATATCAATGATACTTTTATCAAACCTCTCACAAGGTCGTTGTCATGTTGGCGCTTCTATCCCGCATTGATGATATGTTTCTCAAAACTAGCTTTATCAGCAGTATCTCTTGTATTATTGCCAATGATAGCCTCGCAGGTAAAGCCGAAAATTTCTATGACAGAGACGAACTTCTTGACTTCACTTCACGGCTTTACGTGGTTATGCTTTTTGCTGTGTACTCCTTGGTTAGCGCAAACACCAAAGCGTAATTTTAAATATGTATCCGTGCTTGGTCTATCAATCTCGACTGGCTCTTGTTTTGGTATGTGTGACATTTTCTGCACTATTTACTATATTAAATATTATGAAACCACGAAATGTTGAAACGAATTAAGCAAAACGTATTTTGTTACTGTATCCTAAGTAATTTGCATACAGTCGCATACAAAACCACTAAAGTTTGAATGACGTGACCGTAGTATCTAATGTATAGAAATAATTTAACAACTATCCTTATTTTGTAACAACAAGACTATCCTTATTTATTAAATTTCTTTAACAGACTATAAACTAGTAGAAACAAAATTGTCTGATAGTGAATTTTGACATAAGACAACCTTCTTTTGATTTTTTTTTGTTTTTTCAGTGTTGGCACAGGCAACCAATCACGATCTTTTCTCTATCGGCTGCGTGGTGGCCGGGGTGGGTTACGGCGCCATCACATCGTGCTGGGAAACGTCTGTACAGGACTTTGTGGGAGTTCGTGAGTGGCCGAAATTCCAGAGCACTCTGGAGACACTTTCCACCAGTCTACTGGTTGTGTTCGTCGTCGGTCTGAGCTACGTAGTAGACCGTGAAGGTGGCTTGCAAACCGCCATGTTCATTTTAGGCATAACTCTGGCTGTGATTACATTAGTATGGCTGACAATAGCAATAGTTACTTTCTATGTAACTAAAGTGAGATCTCTCAAGTTTGGTAGGCGATGGACATTTTAAAATTATATCGTACTTTATAATGCTCAAGTATTGTATAGTTGATGACTGTAAAAACATTTCTAAGTAAATATTGTGAATGTACTGTATAAATTACACGCAATAAATTATTTTTTATATCTACACGCGCCACTCTATTATTTAATCTGCTATAAATATTAAATCGAGGTATGAATACAATAAACAAAATTTTATGTTTGTATTGCAAAGACAAATAATTAAGATAACCACGTTACGGAAATGAAAAAATTCCATTAAGATAAAAAATCAAATCAAAAGTGAATCAGTGATATTAAAAGTTCACTGACTTCAGAACTTAAACTTAAGGAAATTTTAAAACGAAAAGCAGATTGATTCCTCTCTTACGAGTATCTGTATTGTTGACAGAGTAACTATCTACAAGAAAGGTGGACTATTTTTGTTCTTTTCAAAAATAATTGACTCTGGCCGAGTGGCAAAGAGGTCGACCCGATACTCGAAGGTCCTGGGTTCAATTCCCAGGTCGGACTACGTGTGTTTCGGATTTTTCGATGCATGGCCCAGGTTTGTGATAACCAACCCGCATTTGGCAAGCGTGGTGATTAAAGCCATTTATTGCCCAGGTGTGGGGCAGTTATCCGCTATTTACTTTTTATTCAAAAATGATAAAATATTTGAACAGACTAAATAAAAACCCAAAAACCAAAACAAATCTGCGTCTTTCCAAAAAATTGCAACGCTAAACTATTTAGGTCAAAAAAACATAATATAACCAAGCTACAACTAGATAAAATTACTGTAAACATGTTCTACACTAGACAACTACTTCGATGGATGATCCAAATGCGTATTAGTTGTAACTGGAAATAGTCATAAAGTTATGTAAGCTAAACTTCGTCTTGTTATTTATTTTTTAGTGCAATAACATCCGTTGCGACAACCCAGATCTTTTGAATATGTTATTTTACGACTCTGGATTACTGTGGTAAATATGTCATGGAATAACAATGCGTTGCGATAGTTTAAGGACACGACATTTTCCTTCGTGAATTTAGAGATTTCAGATTTTGTTAAATATTAGTCGTTCTACTTGCCTACATCGAATCATTGTCTATCTTTATTTTATTTGTAACTAGCTTTTGCTCGCGGCTTCGCTCTCGTAGGCTACACACGACGTGTGATTGTTTGTAATAAAAGCCAAACTTATTAAAGGTACCTTCATGTTAGTCAGTCCGTGGATTAAACTCTAAAAATGACAGATTTCCATACAAACTTTACACCCCTATTTCACCTCGAAAAATGCTAAAACACGTCATTCTTTATTTTTGTTGAAAAATCTAAAGATCGATTGAAATATTCATTTTGATAGTTATTACTCTAAAAATAACGATTTCCCCAATAAAATATTTTTTCCTTTTTTACTACTTTAAAGAAAAATAAACAAAATTCCTGATACAATTCATTCTTTAATTCTTTTCAAGAACCCAAATACCAATTTTCGTGTATTTTACTTTAAAACTGACAGACTTTCATACAAACTTTCGCCCCCTATTTGACCCCTTAGGGTGTGATTTCCGAAAAATCCTTTCTTAGTGGCTGGTTACGTTACTCAGTTAACCTACAGTCCAAATTTCATCTAATTAGATTCAGCGGTATAGGGTCGGCGATAATGAGTCAGTCAGCCAGCAGGACAAGTCATTATATGTAAGTATATAGATTATATGGTAAGGCTTACAAATTTAGGTGGTGATCATTGAGATCAAATCATTACTACAATTGGCATGGGTAAGGTCTTAATTATCACGCTTGCCAAATGCCAAAGTAGGACCACAAAACCGAGCATCGAAAAATCCGAAACACACTTTGCCCGACCTGGGAATTGAACCGGGACCTTCGGTTATCGGGCCGAGCGCTTTGTCACTCGCCCGCTCGCCGAGGTGTTAATAAATAAGCAAATCTTACATAGAATTGGATGCAGGGGTTCATTCAAGTAGCAAATGTTTGTGAGATACCAAGATGACTGACAGCGAAAAACAAGTAAGGCCAAAGGAAATTTGCCGTCAACGTTATTTGTGTAATGTCACTGTAATCAGAGTGATATAAATGAGTCGTCTTAAGCTAACAATACCTTTACACGACTATACAAATTGTGTCAACGCGTAGCAAACCTTCCATTCGAAACTAAACTACACGCGATAAACGACAAGAGTATTCAACTCTGAAACGAATTAATGTTGCCATAAAAGTCTATAAAACGATGAAGAAATGGCTTTCGACAAAAGAGAAATAAACGAATTGACACGAATATTGATACTGGTAAGTAAATTTGTCTTATGTTAATCTAAACATTTATTTACTTTTACAAATAAAATAAAATATTTTGTTCTTGTATGTTTGAACATTTTTCAACTTCGATTTTAAGTTTTATTAGCTCTCTTCATTCGCCTGGTATTTAAAAGAAATCTGGTGGTGCTTTAGAGCGATAAGACCGCCAAATGTAATTTAACATATTTATTATTACTCTGTTCAATGTAATGTTTTATGGTGTTGCAATAAAGTATCACCTATCTATCTTTCTATCTATGTAACAATGCAAATACAAGAGAATCTATTTTAATGGCAAAGGCATAGTGAGATTAACAAGAGCTACTTGTAGCCTAAACTGAATAAATGATTTTGAATTTTGAATTTTCTAATATCTTTTCAGATAATCGTTGCTTTCCCATGGTCAGCGTCTGCAAATACCGACTGTGGTGGGAAAGCTTTCCACTGTATTAACTCAACGCACTTCATGATATGTGTGGACTTAGGCGGGGGTGTGTCAAGTACTATAGACAGTTTTGTTATACCGTGCCCACCTTCAACAGTGTGTCGTGGAACTAACCGTTTCGAGTGCGAATTTTTGGAGCCCGAGATGCGCGAGCTATTCACAAACACGTTTGTGCCTGATCTTACGGAGTTTCCGCTAACTACGGCAGTTACGAGCACACCTAGCGCGACTATATTTTCTCAAGCCAAAAATGATATTAGTGCACTCAGTACAACTGAGTTTCCTCAATATACTGCAACCAATACCACTGAGCAGCCGGACGCTACAATTGAAATTAGTGTAACGAATACCACGGAGTTCTTTCAAGCTTTAACAAATATTACAGCATATAACATAACTGAGAGTATACAATCTTCAACAGATATATTTGCAACTAAACTTCCACCAACAACAAAATATATAAGTGCACTTAACATTTCTATAGCAACAACCGAGTCTCCGAAAGCTTCAACAGACTATAGTGTACCTAATATAACAGAGCTTATTCAAGGGCAAACACCAAAGAGTGTATCTATTACAACAGAGCGTTTTCAAGCTTCTAAAGTTTTAATTGAAGCCAATCCAACTGAACTCCCACTAACACCAAGAGATATTAGTGCACCTATAATTTCTCAAACGCCAACCGATTTTTCGCAAGCCTCAACAGACAATAGTGCACCTAATCAAACAGAGCTTTTTCAAGCACAAAATGCAAATAGTGTATCTAATACAACTGAACGTTTTCAAGCCTCAACAGATGTCATAGAAGCCAATGCAACTGAACGTCCTCTAGCACCAATATATATAAGTGCAACCAACAACATAAGTGAGATTAATAATATATCTATAGATGTAAGTGTAATTGCTACAACTATGCTTCCTCAAACACTTACAGACATTACTGCATCAAATACGTTTGGGATTACTCAAGCACCAATGGATACTATTGCACCGAACTTAACTAAAAGTCAAGCTCCAGATAATGGTGAGCATAGTACAACAGAGTTTTCTAAAATAATGACAAATAATATCGCAACAAATACACTAATAGATATCAGTACACGCATTATCAAAGAGAATTATGAAACGTCAACAGAAAATATTAGTGCATCAATTATAACTGAAACATCTCAATCACCAACCAATATAAGTGCAACCAATACAATCGAGCTTCCTCTAACTTCAACTGACACTAGGACAAATAATAAAAGTGAGCTTTCTCAGAAAACAACAGAAGCTAATATGGCAAATACAAATGACATTTTTCAAACACTAACTGATATTAGTGCACCCAATACTACCGAGCAATCGCACATATTAACCGATATTGGTGCAATCAATACAACTGAGTTTCTTCAAGCTACAACAGATATTACACCATATAAAACAAATGAGAGTTTACAAACCCCAACAAATATAAGTTTAGCAAATGCAACTGAATTTCCACTAGTATTAACAGATTTTAGTGCACTTAATATTTCGCAAGCACCAATAGAGTTTTCGCAAGAACCAACAGATGGTGGATCCACCTATACAAGTGAATCTTTTCAATTACCAACAGATAAAGGTGTACCTAATACCACTGAGTTTCCCCAAACTACTAAAATATGGTCTCCAGATAATGCAATCACGTTCAAACCAGATAGGGAAGTTCATGTATTAGCGACGGATGACAATATCGTGAGTAAGAAAACTACACAAGAAATTGTTACAGATAAGTACATGGCTTTTACTGCAACTTCTGCTACCGACAGCATAAATTATAATAATAATACAACCAGTGCAAGAAGTTTAATTACCGAAGACCTTAAATTGACGAGCAATACTGTGACAGTAATTGCCGGGACAGATCCATTTATAAATGAAAACGAAAAACCAAATAAATCCGAACTAACTAATGACAAGAAAAGTGAAATGGGAGAATTGATAAATAATAACTCTACTATGCAACCCAATGATGAAATAGCGTTAATTGCTGGTAAACTAGAGGTTCCAACAATAAGTACTACTGCCATAGATGACCTATTTGGTGTACAAAGTAAAGTAGCCATAAGTAAAGTACCAACGGATAGCACAACGTTTGATACCACACAGACAAATGCCAATACGTTAAGTCACGAGATTACTACAGAAAGTGTAAGCACAGTAAATGTGAACACTAGCGCTAACTACAACATTGTAGATACCACAAGATTAACATCTGAAGTTACTTTGTCATTAGAAATAAGTCCAGTTAGAACAGATTTAAGTATAATAAATCCAGAAGTATCAACAACGCCATCTATTGTGCAAAGTGAAGCATCTATGCACTCGTCAACAAGTCAAGTAAGTTCCAATGAAGCAATGTATAATAATTCTGAAGTAACTCCGATATTATCTTATCTAAATAAACCGCAGACAGAGTCAGTCAACAACAGCACTGAAACCATAGAAAATCATTTAATAACTACTGGTAACCCAGTCATGACGGATAATAATATTTTAGTAGAAATTAAAGATAGTATAACGCTATTGCCATTTTCATATGAAACTTTTACAATCAACGATAAAGTGAGCAACAGTATAATGGATGAAAATAGTAAAAGCACAAAGCCAAATGTGACAACTGAATCGTATGAAAACTTAACACCAACTTTGGTCATTGCTAGTCGTAGTGATAGTATCACTCAAAAATTTAATATTACTACGTCAGGACCGATACTTACTGGTTTCGAAGAAATCTCAACAGGCACATTTGTAGAACCAACTACTTTTGATGTGAACGCATACACAAAATCAATCACACAATCTAATAAACAAGTGCATTATGAAAATAGTAAAGATCAATATGAAACTAATGTTACAATTTTTGAACATAGCATTAGTACTACAAATAACCAATCTCGGCCAATTGGTCTTGAAATAACGCAAGCATCAGTAGAAATCGAAAAACCATTTATACCTACTTGGTCTTCTGGTACTAGTGAGACTATCATCACCGAACCAACAGTAAGAAGTAACACTGAAGAAAAATTTCAAGCTGTTACAGCCAAAAGCACAGAAACTTCAAGTGGTATTGATCCATATACACCTATTCAGCATATGACTGATTCAAATCAATATTCATTAAATGGCATAGCAAAAGAAAGTCATTTTGAAACAAATATGTTGACAACAATAACAAGTAAGAGTACTGTTCAGCAAAATTTGAACTCAAAACAAAATTCATTTAACTATGAAAACATAGCACAAGTCACAAATTTACTTGAAGAATCAACAATAATAAGCCCACATAATATGGTAACCGTTACTAATCAGCATGCAAATATACCGATGGCAAGCTACACTAACAGGCAAAGTAGTAAAAATCAAGCCGCAGTAACAGAACAGTATACAGCTTTGAGTATTACAAACGATAAGTATTTTGAAAAAGTTTTATCAACTAGCGCTATGAATAAAAATGCTCTTGTGGCCAATACAGGAATTGAGCAAGGTTTTGTAACAGAACCATATACAACTGAAGGCTTAAAATATATTTCTGACGTGCCTGTTGCAACAACCGGAATCGGTCGAATAACTGTCACTACGACTACAGAAGAATATTTTCAACAAGATGTCACCAAACACAAAGCCATACCAACAGCTGATTTACATGCCACTCTATCACCATGGGGTTTGAATACTATGTTGGCTACCAATATGGAGCAAAGAGTTGATATTGAACAAACAGTAAAAGATATAGGTCTGCATGGATTTACTACAGTACCCATTGTACCAGATGCAGATTCGCAAACAGCATCGCAGAACACTTTGATTGAACAAGGCGTTGATTTGAGGACTATCAATGCATCATTGTTATTAGTTGATAACGTTCAGTTGATTTCACGGAATACTACTGGAACAGGTGTTGAATCTATTACATCTACGAGTAGTTCGATAAGTGATGAAATGGCTCTCCCGGTAAGTTATATTCATATACCAGTGCAGAATCTTGTTGAGCAGAATGTTGATACTGGTAATGTGGTATTTACAAACAAAACAGATTTAAATGGTGAGATTGTTTTAAATTCACCAATTGATAAAATTCAGACTGCGCCACTGAGCAATATAAATATAAAACATAATTCACATTATGTTCAGAATAACGTAAATGAAACTGTGAGGTCTCCTGCAGATAATGTGCCGACTATAACAGACATAGGAATACCAAGAAACAGGACTACATCGCTGTCATCAGCTATTAAGCAAAATGAATCACAAAACAACCTAGTTCTCGGCCAATTTGAAGCAACAGTTAATAATATCTCAACTCAAAATATTACCACAATATTCAATAAGGATTCCATCGACACTAATGTGTTTTCATCGTACGAAAATGGCATCCATTCTTCACTACAAAAAATAACTAACAGTACCGAATCTAATGCCATGCCAATTATTACGCAGATTACTTCACAGAACAGTACAGATAACGTAGATGTTACGCAAGATTCAACAAATGATACAGATTCAAACTTCGATAAAGTACAAAACACTATTGGAAGTAACATGAACAGCTCCAATGTATCGACAATAACGGATAATTTAGATCAATTTATGAACGTTAAACAAGAGACACCTAAAATAAACACCAGTCCTAATAATGAAGATTTAAAATTACTTCCAGACTTACCGCAAAAGAGCTCTATTAAAGGTATAAGTATACAGCCAGGTGATGTATCAACAAGTACTCTTTATAGCAATGTAGATTCGATAATTTCTGATAAAACTTCGTCTGCAAGTACTAATGTTGATGTAATGGTAAATAGGCAAGTGACTTTAGACATTAACGATCGTATAAGCTTGTCATCTCGAGATTCTTTGGCAGGCAGTGGGTTTCTAATCACTACAGAACATATTATCGACGAAAAGATGAACTTGAATCAAGAAAAAGGTATTGGAAATATGAAAGAAAAGGTAAAGCTGTCGCCATTGCTAGATTTGATACAAAATGTATTAAGTAACACAGCAGAAGTTCCAAAAATAAAGTTTTCTGGATCACCTAGAATAAGTTCTAATAAGTTTGGTAATCCACGTATAGAATCTAAATCAAATACTCAGTCTAGTATTAAAAAAGTTGAAAGTTTGCAGTCCGTATCTGATGTGGTTCAAACTTTATCTAAAGATAACTCTCAGCCCTCTAAGCAAGAAACTCTGGGTAGAGAAACCCAAGCATTAATTTCCAAGCTAATCAGCACACCAACTAGTAACACCATCACTCAATCTTTAGCTGGTTTATTATTAAATGACACTGTTATATCTCCAAACGACATTTCCGCACAAAATTTAACTAATACAGAAGAAACATTAGCTAGAGAGGTAATAAAAATACCACCAATATATAATGTAACTAATGATAAAATTGGTTTATCAAGAGTGAACAAAGCCGAATATGAATTTAGACAAAAAGCGCCCAATGAGGTAAAACAAATGATTGAATCTCATAATAAAGACATTAATTTATCTATTTCGAGTAATGTAGAAAACTCAAAAGCAGGAACAAAGCTTTACACGGAAATTGATCATCATACAGTTACCTTACCCAAAGAAAGTATCGAAACATCTACACAATCCATATTTATTAGCAAAGATGAAACTCAAAACGTTTTAAAATCGAAAGAAACAAACATCGACGATTCTAACAAGACAAATATAGAACGGTCAATACAATCAAGTACTGCGACCAACAAAGAAAATAATCTAAAATTAACGCCACGTTTGGGACATGCAAATACAACTTCAAAAATAAAATCTAGTAAACCTGGAACAATAAATCACCCAAAAAGTTCAGTACAGCTTTATTGCAGAAACCGAAATCGAGGAAGATATTCTGATAGAGACGATTGCAGTAAATTCTATATTTGCATTGGGCGTTTGGAACCTATTATAGGGAGATGTCCAGCCAATACCGTTTTTAGTGATATCAAGAAGCAATGCACTAAGAATAAGTCCCATTGTATAAGAGAAAGCGAATTTAAGTGTACATTTGCGGGCAGATATAGCGACATTTTACAACAAAATATTTATTATATTTGCGTTAAAAGTGGAGACGTCTTTATAAGGTTTAAATTTCAGTGCCAGAATGGTTATCATTTAAACAAGACATCAGTTAAATGTGATAAGCAATCAGATTTAGAATTACAGCAACAGACTTCGATATCACTTGATAGTAAAAGTGAGAAAAGTACAAATGACGATCGAAGCGCTAAGCAAGATGCAAGACATGATAAACAATCAAATAAATCTGTTGAAGAATTTCAATGTAAAGAAGAAGGTAGGTTCGGTGACGCTAATAACTGTAGAAAGTATTATGTGTGTACGAAAAGAAATAAGAAATCAGAATTTCGTAGACGAAAGAAGAAATGCGACAGCGATGAAGTGTTCCATAAAGAAGAGAAAAAATGCGTAGACGCTGAAAGTTACGAATGCTAAACATGTAAAAATTGTTAATCAGGTACATTATGTTTTAATTAAGTATTAAGTTAATTCTTATGGAAGAACTGATAAAACTGTTTTAATTGGAATTGTAAATAGAAAATAAAATAATATAAATAACCGTATGTTTTATTATTTTAAAACTAACTCTTACTGAATCTAATTGACATAAATAAAATATTAGTTTTGTCGATTTATGTAAGGCAACGCAGACTTGATTGTCATTTATTTTAATAGTTGTTCAGAACTTAAAAGTGGTTTTGGAATCCATTCTATGATTCTTTACGATAATTCTCAATCACGGCGCATGCAACTGTACCGAAATATTTGGTACTCAAAAACAACAAAAAACACTTTATTAATAATTATTCTGTTAGCGACCCTGATAGTTACAAGTTAAATAAATCAGTCTCTTAAAAACCTTTACATACGAGGCTTCCTGTAGGCTAAGCCGATATTTTGAACAAACTGGTCTTCCTCATCTCTTTCCAAAGTGAGGCAATACTTGCTGGAAAACACAGTGCACCAGACCGAAGTCTCTCCCTGAACTGGCCTCCTCGGACAGAAGTAAGCGGCGCGAATCGGGCCATCATCGTTAGTCACACTAAATTTGTAATTCTTACACTCTATCGGCTTATTTCCACGGCTCGAGTTCACTTTAGGTAAGCTGTTTGTATCAACTCTGCGATTTTGATTGCCATAAAGTTCAAGAGTTGGTGTCGTGCTATTCACTGGGCATTTGTACTTGTTCGGAGCGGAGCAAGTCCTCGTGTAGCCGTTGAACACTGTATTGCCGGCGCATTTGAACTTGATGCCTTGGAAGCGGTTGTTACTGTTCGGGATGCAGAGGATGTAGCCCTTGCAGTTGGGGACGTTGGGGTCAGCGATGCGTTCGTTTCTATGGCAACGGAGGCTCCTCCTCAGCTCGGGGTCGATGTAATTCGCGGCGTCGTCGCACACTTCGCTCGAGTCTTCGTTGCACATCGTGTTAGGGGGGCACCTAAATGAGGGCCCTATCAAGTTGTCGCCTTCGCAAAGTCTCAACTTGCTGGACCCCTCGCAGGTAAAACCATATGGGCCGCACTCAAAATTCTTTGTATTGAAAGCGTCGGCTTGTGCATAAAGTATCACCTAGAAAAACAAACAATGCTATTATTAATTGTATTTTCCAACCTTGTTAATTTGTAGACGATAAGCCGTTAGTCTCGGTTGTTGCCATATTGCTGTAAAATTGCAGTCATCAACATTAGCTCGTAATGGGGCAGAAGCATGATATAAAATTTTTATATAATAATAGCCATACTAGAAAGGCTATGACTAATGTAATTTAAATTATCTTTGTAAAAAAATGTGAAGCAACTTTTTCAATGACAATCACCGGATGGGTAATAAAACCTACACTTCCTAAATAAAAATTACACTTCCGTTCGGAGTGCGCTTTCGGCGTTTTGGTTACTTTCGTGGTCGTAAAATGGTACGAGCGGAAAGATAATACACATCAAAACATTTAATGTACCTATCAACAAACAAAAACAAAAACATACTTTTTACCGAAACCAACGTAATTAAAGAACAAAACTCATAAAAATATTTTTTTCAGTGCAATTTCATTAATTTTTCAATGCAATCACTTTCACTTATTTCTTTATTAATTAATTGTCTCAGAATTTTTGTGACTCAGACGGTTGGTATCGGATTGTTTTCGACTTTTTTTTTTAAATTCTGTCTGTACCAATTACTGTCAAGTCGGGGGTGCCGCAGGGCTCCCATCTCGGCCTATTACTGTTTGTTATGTTTATCAATGACCTGGCGGCTCAAAGTCACTCCTGTACGCTGACGACGTAAAACTGTTTTTAGAGATCAAAAATAGTGACAATTGCGTAAATATGCAGCGTGACTTAGATATAATATCGACATGGTGTGAAAATAACAGAATGAACTTGAGTATAAATAAATGCCACATCATTACACTCTCCAATAAAAGACAAAAAACTATTTTTAATTACCGATTGGATGGGCAGTCCTTGAATCGTGTTCGTTCTATCAAAGACTTGGGTGTGATTTTTGACGAGAAGATGTCTTTTAAGGATCAATTTGATCAAATAGTCTCAAAAGGTCACAAGCTTCTAGGGTTTGTAGCCAGAAATACCAAATTCTTTAAAAAATCTCAAAGCTTTCTTCATTTGTACATGTGTAGCCTTATAAGAAGTAATTTGGAGTATTGCTCTGTAATCTGGTCTCCGCATTATATAGTTCACTCACAACGTATAGAAGGCATATAGAGGAAATCTTTGAAGCTATTGGGCTATAGATGTGGACTTAACCGGGCACTAACATCTTATTCAGACAGGTAGCGACATTTGAAAATTGTTGCTCTAAATAAACGACGCCAGCATCAAGATCTTTTCCATTTGCACAAAATCCGTCATGGTTATATTGATTCTCCGACACTATTACAGTCTATCAATTTTAACACAAAGTTACTGATTCGGAATAGAAGTAAAAAAAATATATTTGTTCTTCAAAAATTTAAAAATAATACATCGTTTTTAACCCCATTGTAAGAATGTGCCGTCAATATAACGAAATAGTGCCCTTATTCGAACAGCTTCGACACTTTAAAACATAACATTTTTAGGACCCAGGTTAGAAAATTAATTTCTTGATTAATGTTTTGCTATAATTTAAATAAGTGTATATTATTTTATCTTTCTCATTGAAATTTATTAAATTATTATTGTTTTGATACAATTTTGAATGTTATTAAATTAATCATGCAAATTTATTTCAATTCAATTTACTGCATAATGGAGTTATATTTAATTTTAAATTTCTTGTATGTATTATTTCCATTGTTTTCGAATCTGCATGATTAGCTGTGTGTACACGTTTTCTGGATGTCGGTCTTGCTCTGTTCTATTGTAAATTGCTATTTTAAGCGAATGTTGACTATCATCTGTTGTGTACTCCATAAATAAATAAATAAATAAATTTAAGTAAATTAAATTTTACTTTTTTTTTTTTTTTTTTTTTGTGCTAATTGCTGCGCTGAAGCTAAATTAAATATTCATAAAATTTTATAAAATACAGTGAAAAAATTAAACGCCCACCCGACCCAGCCAGGAATCGAACCTGGGTCTTCCGCAATCCGGGCGGCTGCACTGACCGCTATGCTACCGGGAAGGCTGACGTAAGCGCTGAATTTTGTCACTGCTATTTTAATGTTTTTGAGTGCTTTTAAGCAGGCACTAGCGTCAGCCTTCCCGGTAGCATAGCGGTCAGTGCAGCCGCCCGGATTGCGGAAGACCCAGGTTCGATTCCTGGCTGGGTCGGGTGGGCGTTTAATTTTTTCACTGTATTTTATAAAATTTTATGAATATTTAAGTAAATTAATAAAAGAACAACTAAATTCGGCTTATTTGATTCAAAACTACACTCAAAAATTCATTAAAAACCGTAACAAGCAACCGTAACGTAAAGACAGTCAAAAATAAACTTAATACTTACATTAAGAAAACAAAGCACTTATTTGTCTGGCAAAAAATTTTTTTATTGATAACGATGTTATCCGTAATTATTTTTATCCAAAACATAAACTGTACAAGATGATTTTATTATTGGGAGTACAAATAAAATCAAATGAACACGAATGAAATCATGGTGAAAAGCATTTTTAATAATAGTGTTGAGGCAATAAACACGGCATCGACCTACGTCCGCTGTCATTGGCTGCGTACGACCGACCAATAAGAAGACGCTGGAGAGTGCTACGAGGCTCTCGAAATCCACGCGCTTTTGTGAAAAATAACTACAAAACAAATACAACTTTCACTAGTGTTTAATTTACCTTGGCTCAAGCTACCATCACAATGGGACCAATAAACCCCTACAAAATATTTAGTAGTGCACTCGTCCCAAAACCTAAATTACTGTGGTCCCAAAACACTATTATGAAATTATAAAAGGTGGAAGTGATCAGATTTTCAGTGGGACGAATTGCCACCTAACCCTTCTCCCTATCCATCAATAGGGAAGGCTCGTGCTCCACCAGTGGGGAGATACAATGAGTTGATGATGATGATGACCCCCAATTTATATAAATAAGTGCCACTACCCTAGTAAATTAAAATAGTTACTTACCGCCATAATCACAAATGGTTTGAACTCAAACATTTTTACTAACATATTCACTGTGAAGGTCGCTGCAACACTGCTAGCCGACGAATAACGGAGGCATTCGTATCTATTCACACCTCGCATCTCGGTCAATTATCATTTTAAACACTTACCGTCTACAATGCGGAGAAATGGGTTCGTGTCAATGGACCAATGTGTCATGTCATTGTCAATAGGTGGTACCCTATTTGTATAATGGATAGTCATTGATTTTTAAGTAAGTAACTGTCTTTTTATGTTTTTGCTGTAAGGTCATTAGAATATAGTCATGAGAGAAAGTTTTACTCTCTCTCTGGAAGTGAAGACGACGTTTTATCTAAATCTTTCAGGTTACGATTTTGCAAGTTAAGCAACTTTTGAACTTTAACTGGATGCGTAAAAGAAAATCCAGCTGTAGAACATTTTGAGGCTTTTTTCCCGTTACGGGTACACATTTGGCCTTCATATCACCTGATTTTAAGTTATGATAAGGCCGAAGGTAGCGAAACAGACTCAAACCAAGCCTACCACCAACAAACCGAGTACAAACATATACCCACAGCTGGGAACCGAACCCAGGTCCTCTGGGTTTAAGCCGGTTGGTGGTCAAATCACAAGACCACAGAGGCGGTTAAAATTAAGGTTTATGTTAAACGCGAGTACGCGAGTAATTGCATTTAGTTTCCCGTAATTATTTTGACAAATAAAACTAGTTTAAATTCATTGTAACAATATTTAATATATACTTAGTTAATATGGTGTCTAGGTACTAGGTACTAACATAGCGGGTCACTACTCCTCTTCGGAGGATGAGTCACTGTCGCTGTCGGAACTCGTGGAACTGTCCGACTCTCGCGCGGGGGCTCCAGTCTTTGCTCTGTGGAAGAAATGCTGGCGCTATATATTTGTACCAAAAAAACCATGAACCAGCTTGGCGGGAAAGTAAAGAGTCATGCCGCGGTTTTTTTTTCTAAAATTTGTGTTATGTCGAATATTAATGTGAAATAATGGTGAGTTATTAACCGTTAAGTATTCGTGAGCGTGCATGAGTGTTGGCAAAAGAAACAAAACAACTTTACAAATTCTCTAAAGAAGTCCTCGTGAGGTAGGCTTAGTATAGCCCCATATGTATACTGAGATACTCAGGGGTTGGGGGATATATCATTTCTCACTTTCTCATTACTATTATCATTCGTCATCATCATATATTAACAAAAAAATATTATATATTTATAACTTGTAAGAAAATTACTTTGTCACTGACTAAATGTGCTAACCGCACGAAGCCATAAACTGAAAGAAAAAACCATGAACAAAAATAAGTGTATAAGTAATTGGGTAGGCGACTGGTTAGTCAATAGGAAACTTTTAAAAAACTATGAATATATAAGTATCTAGTAAAAGCTATAGACTGCCATCAGCAAAAAAGTACTCTAAATTTAAAAAAAGTAAGAATAAGAAACATTTATTGAGCTGCACAAAAACAAATACAAACAGATAAGAAAAAATAACATTAAAAATAAATTACAAAAAAAGAACATCATGAAACAACTAACACAATTACAAAAAAAATAAAAAATAAAAGAGAAAAAATAATAAAAATAATTGTGATGTGCAAGGCCAACGGGAACCTGTCTCAGCAATGCTTTTGTGGCAATACACAGAATGCCACAGAAGCGCTGGTTTTCAGACAGCTCCCTCCAAGTACTCCAACCTAAAAAAAACACTCCGACCTAAAGAAGTACTCCAAGTACTCACAAGTAGTAGGCGTCTAGTACAGCTAATGCTGAAGGGTGCAGCGCTTTGTCAAGTTGCCCGCGCTGTTGCAACAACGCTTCCACGTCTTGCTCCGGCCGGTTGAGGATCACGCTGAGGGTCTGCACGCTCGCGGGCACGGCTTCCTCGAACCCGTACTCCGCTAAGTACTGGACTGCCGTCTGCAAATGACATACAAACATTATTAGTGACAATTATTTGCATATAAATTTCTCACTGCTGGGGTTCGATCTTCCCAAACAACAGCACAGGTCAATAACAACTATGCTAGGCTAATGCAGTTTAGTGGGTTTTAACAACTGCTATATTATGACAACTGGGTCCTACGAAGCACGGAGGAGGTAAGTACATAGGTACCGAAAAGGTAAAGAACTCTGGTTGTGCCTTTGCGAGCCCCGGCCATGGATTAGGAGGTCTCGTGGTGGCTATGAGTATGGCGGGTCTAATCTGGCGGAACGAGTGCGGCAGTAGTGAAAATAATTAAATGTAGGAGTGTAAGGGGCCTGTTTATACTCACCGTTGGGATGCCAAGCTTGCCGGCCGCCTTCTCTATGGTGTATAACTTAGTCTGTATGTACTGACCGCTGCGATGCCTAGTTTCCCCGCCGCCGGTCGCGGCCTTCTTCGCCACGTCGACTAGCACGCTAGGCTCGCTCGGCGCGCCGGCCGCCTCCGCTTGCTTGATGCGCTGCAACGCTTCCGACACGCTCTCACACACCGGCTCCTCTATCACTATAGAGTAGAGTTCACTAACTACGGGCCGCAATATACTTCACCTTGTGGGTAGATATTCTACCTTGTAGGTAGGATATGGCTGTCGAAACTACGAATCTGGCTCTTTCTCACGGGTACCGCGGGAGTTCGGATCTTGGAACGCGCTGGTTGTGCTTTCGCGGACCCCGGACATGGGTTAGGGTTCGTGGTGGCTATAAGCATGGCGGGTCTTAACCCGCGTTAATCTGCTGCAGACGGTCCCCTGTACGAGTTGTACATGCGTCATCTATGGTTTACAACTTAGTATATACACTGACCGCTGCGATGCCTAGTTTCCCGGCCGCCGCGGCCTTCTTCGCCACGTCGACCAGTACGCTCGGCTCGCTCGGCGCGCCGGCCGCCTCCGCTCGCTTGAGCCGCTGCAACGCTTCCGACACGCTCTCCCACACCGGCTCCGCTTTGTCCCGCACGTCGGAGCAGAGCTTGATTATGTTCGTCATTGCGTTCGCTGACAGACTGGTGAAACGATAAATTAACGTTAAGAGTGTTTATACAAAAACACAATGTTGAAAACATTTCCACGAGCAGGATTTGAACCTATACCCTTCTGACATATCGCGTCAGGTGCTCTTCTAATTGAGCTATAGTGGTTCTAACCAGCCCGCCGAAATTATTCATAATTATAATTAATTCAAATCCTGATCGTGGAAATTTTTTCAACTTTGTGTTTTTGTAATTTGTTTCGCAACAGAAATGGCGTTAAAATTATATAAACAAAACAAAAACATTTTATAAATAGATTGCCTACTTCTTAACTGATCTTTGGTATTTGTAAAAATATTATGATCAGATGTTAATGACGGTAGTTGTTGACATTGAATTGGCGCCTTTGGCTTTCAAAGTAAATAATAAATAGTGTTGAATAATTTCGGCGGGCTGGTTAGAGCTCAATAGGAAGAGCACCTGACCCGGGGGCCTACCGCCTAACTCTATTGATATCGCTCTCGCTATCGCGCTCTATAGTTTATGGCGTAATCTTGCCATTTCGAAAGCTATATAAAAGCAATATCGAAAGCTATAGACTATAGCTTTCGATATTGCTTTCTTAATGCTTTCATATCGCTTTAGAAATTACAAAATGACGCCATAAACTATAGAGCGCGATAGCAAGAGCGATGTCGATAGAGTTAGGCGGTTGGGGGGCCGGTATGTTAGAATGGTGCAGGTTCAAATCCTGCTTGTGGAAATTTTTTCATCATTTGTGTTTTTGTAATTTGTATCGCAACAAAATTTGCGTTAAAATTTTATTAACAAAACAAAAACATTTTAGCGTTTATACATTTAGTGCCTTACAAATAAACAAAGAATAAGGTCCGAATAGTTATTCCGTATTTTGTGTGTTTTACTCTAATTTGAAATGACGTTTACATGACAGGAACAAAACACGGAATAACTATTCCGACCTTATTCTTTGTTTATTTGTAAGACTCATAAATAAAAAACTTAATAATAACATAGGTACCAAAACAATAAATATAAACATTAAACAATGATTATGGTTATATTTAAATTTTACGCAAATTTGTTGCGAACAAATTACAATTTGGATATAAGACTAAAAAAATAATCTATCATTATACAAAAAAATCAGTTAAGTAAATGTTTTTTTTTGTGTTTTGTCTAAAGCATAAAGTTTACAAGTGAATGTGTTCAGCCTGTTCACTCTATCTCATTTGCAAGACGTTAAAAAAAAAATTTTTTGCTTCATTCCTTGCGGGCAATTGACCTTTATTTCACTTATGTTAACTTACTCTCTTACTCAATATAAGTATTAACAGTATAAATAAATGTTTGTTTTCACAAAAAAAAAGGAACACTTACGTTTGCTGCGGTGTTCTAATATCTCTATTGTTGACTTGCTCCTCAGTTATCTGACCGTATTTGAGTATGTCGGAAGCAGCGTCGCGTATCTTAGCTTTTACGTCTTCAGCTGTGAACATATTATAAATAGGAAGGTTTCTAACATCAAACAAGATAATTCCCACATTGTGACGAACTGTTTGCTTGTAAATGAAAGACAGTAGCCTATACATATACTGTCTCACTGAAATTAAATCAATCTTTATTCAAGTAATCTAAATAATATGTTCTGAATAATCACATATCAAAAAACTGATGTACTGATTTGTTTTTTTTTTTTAAATTCCTTGTATTTGACAATATTTGATTGATTTTGACCACCGCCTTATAATAACACAACAGCAACGAGAACGCATCTTGGAATTTAATTTTAACTACCCACCTTGAGTCAATGTTTCAATTTATTTTTATTTGTTATATTCTCATGTAAGTGACGATCGTCTTAATGAGAAATAAAGTTCTTAAACCGAATAAGCGCTTCTGAATCGCCTCAAAATATTTTGCCTACAACTGCCAAGAGACCTTTTTAGCACCACGTTTCTCAGATAATAGTAGCCTACCTTGGTATTCGTAGCAGCTGCACATGGCGTCCAAGAGCCTCTCGACGAGCTTGGTTCGTTTCGCGATTCCAAACACCACGAGCTGAGACCACGCTTGAGCTAGCCTGTCCCCCGCGCCGGCCACTTCTAACGTCTTTATTATCTATGAAAAAAGATTGTGTAAATGTACACAAGAATTTTAATTTTTAATGCACTAGTTCGCAGCGGCCTCGAGTACTGCAGCCCTGTGTGGAACGCCCGACCCAGCCAGGAATCGAACCTGGGTCTTCCGCAATCAGGGCGGCTGCACTGACCATTATGCTACCGGGAAGGCTGACGTAAGCACTGAATATTTTCATTGCTTTAGCTTTTTTTTTTAAATTTTAGAGTGCTTTTTAGCGGCAGAGTGCCATCTATCCAACGGTTATTGCAACCGATGGCCATGCAGATTCGACTTTACAGATGAAATACTACAAATTTGATAACACAACGCTAATAGTAAATTTTACTTTTTATTTTTAAGTGCTAATTGCTGCACTGAAGCTGAATTAAATATTTATAAAATACAGTAAAAAAAATTAAACGTCTCGACCCAGCCAGGAATCGAACCTGGGTCTTCCGCAATCCGGGCGGCTGCACTGACTATTATGCTACCGGGAAGGCTGACGTAAGCACTGAATTTTTCCACTGATTTTTTTTGTCATTCAGCTTCAGTGCAGCAATTAGCACTTAAAAATAAAAAGTAAAATTTCCTGAGACTAGTTGATTTTTTCTAGTAAAATTTTATCTTGTACATGGGTATTGCAATGTGCATTGTGACTGCATTATTATTTATACATTGTAAATTCGAAACTGTATTCTTAAAATTGTATGTTTATACCTCTTCCATAACCGACGGTTCTGGTACATACACATTCGGTACCAACGTATCCAAAAGCTGTGTTGTTCTTTCAAATGGTGCATGCCTGAAACAAAACAGCTATCGTAAATCACTGCAAGGAAAATAAAAAAGAAGAAAAGTAATTTTATTATCTAGTCTCTGTAGACCTGCTAGCACAAACTTCTATCGAAATTGTGACTTAAAGATTGAGACATGCTCTCCGCTAGCCTCTTTCGCGGTCGAGCCTCAACTATGAAAATTATCGTTGCGAGTTAAGAGGGTTCATTAATGACCTCGCTAATTTCGCGGTCGAGCCCGGGCTTTATGTTATAAGTCTATGAAATGAAGACGTCATTCGCTTGTTAGTTCCATTTACGGACGTTGTGACGGTGTATCAATTTCCATACAATAATTCTATTTCCCGATCCGATCCGAACCCCTCTGAGAATCTAGTAGAGGACGGGGATATGCACTAGTGCGTGATGCCATTCCCTCTAGAAAACCTCTGACAGTGTTTCGTTTCACAGGGCACGAACCCTTTCAGTTTCTTGTTTTATTTTTCGGAGTAAGTTTGCTGATTGCCTCAAACGGCATTTTCAGCTTCACCGGGCTTTTTTGGGGGCAGCGAGAAACTAAAAGGGTCAAGCCGTGTGAAACGAATCACCTTCGGAGGTTTTCTAGAAGGAATGGCATCACGCACTAAGGCGTGGATGCCCCAGAAAAGGCTGTTGATGCTGAAAACGCCATCTGAGGCCTTCAACAAACACTCCCAAAAAAACCTATTTGACGCTACGATACGAAAACTATGGTTATTCGTGCTTGGCCTACTGTTACTACTGTATTTAGTGTAAAGTAAAAAAAAAATAACAAACCTGCATGCAACTGTCACTAAATGCCTGTAATAAATGCTTTCCTTGTAAGCGTCGCCGACCAATTTGTAGTTCTCGTCTTTCAGAAGGAGTGCATGTAATCTTTCAGCCATTTTTATATCCTGACAACATCAGCATACTTTAAAAATAGTTTTATTTTTGTCAGTAAAGAAGTTTCGTATTTATTGATCGAGCAGTTGAGATTTTAAAACTCAGTCGCTATAAGGTAAAATTTTAATATGTTCAGAAAAATATATAATAAGTTTTTAACTAACCTATTAAAACAATTAAAAACAGGCTTTATTTATTCTTTACCTGTAAGTGGTCACTGCACACTCCCATAGCAGTTATGAAGAAGTTTGTATCAGTTGCTTCTTTGGGAATCAACTTTTCTCGCAGCTCTATATCATTTAGTATGTTGGTCAGAATGTCGTTGCGCGGGCCCCCTGTCGATATAATAACTCTTTTAGAATTTGTTATTTTTTTATTTTTATTTCAACTGTTTTATCAATAGTGAGCGAAATAGGTAGGGCTAATATACCTTAAGTTGGCGAGAGGACTTGATAATAAGCGGTAAAACTAATAATGTACACGGGGCCTAACGCAAACCAATCCCCCTAATTATTTGATAACTATAGAACGGGGACTTCTTGGCGGAAAAGTTTTATTTTCTAAAATTTGTGTTATGTTGTGTGTGAGATACTTGAGGGGTTGGGGGTAGTAGATGAATTGCAAACCTTCTCCTTTTTGAAGTCGGTTAAAAAGCTGCTAGCTTTTGATTCCTAGAATGTTTGTAATACTTACGTTCCTTACAAAACAGGCACAGCAGGTAGTAGTAGGCGGACAGGCCCGGGTTGATGCCCAGCTGCCTGAACTCGGCCACGACTTGCAGCGCGACCTGTTGCAGCATCTTGCCCCCGCCCCACGCCGAGATCGAGCGAAGGCACGACGTCAGCGTCTCTTCGTTAGGCGATAATCCCTGAACCATTCACTTCAACTTTAATACATAGAATACATAGTGCCTGTATCCTGATTATCGTAATATACTGTAGTATAATTTTATGTTTTTTAAATATCTATCTAGTCTATTTTTAAATTGGTTGATATTGGAGGCTAAGACAACATCATCTGGGAGCTTATTCCGCTCTTTTACCACTCTGAATATGAACATCTATAGTTGAGTGATTATTTGTTTTCTTTTCATTTTTGTTCTGTTTTGTATATAATGATTATACTACGCCGATTACAGTACGATACTGTACGATTGACTAAGCATTGTGTTAAAAAATACTTATATTATTAAGTGCAGCGCCCGGCTGTTTTCAGAGCTCAGACTTAGTCCTGTACAATATCTTTTGTTTTATTTGGTTTGGTCTCTATAGCTGTGACTTTTTAATGAATAAATAAATAGTAAATAGAGGGTGCCATCTAAACGGGTCAGAATAGAATACTTCACACATGGGTCTAATGAAAGGTGTGAAATTGAGTAATTGAGAGTGTGAATACATGATAGGTATACATGTAGGTAATTTTAATCAAAATTTAAAAATACTTTGCTACTAAGAAGCTCGACTCCCATCACATAGCATTGAGACAACATTTTTGCCTAATCTTTCCATATGCATTCACCCTTTTGGGAAGGCCTCTTTGGACGAGTGGGGTTTGAGGCTGTGATGATAATGTGATTATGATGACGACGACACTAGCTGATTTTATCCCTACTAGCTATATTATCCCATCCTACCTACTTATATTGTCAATGCATGAGGTTAAGCAGTGTCAATAGATAGTATTGCAGTTTAAATCACTATCAACAACTAAATCAGTATAAATTAATAATAATTAAAGTAATTACTTTTATTACTATTAAAATCAGTAAAAACAGAATTTATTATCTACTTACTAGTTCTCCCATTTGTGTCAACAATTGTTTGACACTCTCTATACGGAGTACGGCGCCTTCTTTTATAAATCCAACACAGCTTAAAAGCGAGTTGAACACACTTGTTGACAGTGGAATACCCTTTTCAATAGCTTCTTGGGACATGAGAAAAGCCCGTTCCGCCTGAAACATTAAGAAAGCGTTGGTAACTAAATGGATAATTCTCGGGTTAAATGCGATAAATCGTGGTACCCTTTATAGCGTACAGCGACAAGACGCTGTAGACTGTACTGTACTCTCAAGAGAGTACAGTACAACAATGCGTTTATGGTGCTGTTTGGGCTGCCTCGCTATTTCAGCGCTTCAGCAATGTTTGCTGAGTAGCAGGTTGATGGCTTCTACGCCATCATTACGAAGCGTTTCGCCTCTCTCATGGGGCGACTGCGGGGCAGCTCGAACCATATCCTGAACGCGTTGTCTGACCGTCAGGACTCACCGATGCGTCTACACACCGTCCTCTAACGGTGGGTGGTCGTATCCAGTGTGCCAAACTCGTTTTAGTTTTGTTTTGTTTTTCTATGTGCATTTTTTTTTTCTTGTAACTAACATAAGTGTTTAAGGTCTATTGTAATTACTAACAGTCTATGGAATTATTCTGAAATAAATACTTATTATTATTATTTCAGTATTGGCAAAATACCTCTCGCCTATGGCGGTTAAGTCCGGCAATAGCACAGTCGGCCGGCGTCGAGGCACGAGGGAGACAAATTATTATTATTATAACTCCGTAAGGCTATTGACGTGAACCCATTTTTAATACAAGTATGTTTATTTCTTTGGATGAATTATTAAGACTATCATTAATGTATTAAAAGCCCATTAATGTAAAACTAATTATTATTACTATTATTTTTAAAACGAATTATTAAAACCAAAGAAATGTTTACATACAAGTTGGTTAAGACAGTTATTTACACTTCTAGAAATCTGGTTTCACAATTTCGTCACATGATGGCGCTGCTCTAATCTCATACAAATTGTAGTTAACTGTAACTCTAACAGTGAAGGAAACTTGAACTTATAACAGCCCAGAGGCTGTCACATCACAAACATCAGAATGTTCATTCCTAATGGCCAAGATTGGTAGGTTATGACCTGATCTGGAAATGCCAGTGCTCAACTAATAGTGTGACATTTATAGGCTAACAATAATTACAGACAAATAAAAAAGAATAATTGCTTAATTATTTATAAATATTTTTTTTTGCATATAAAACACTATTTTTTACATAGAAATTACTCTTAAAAAACTCTTAACAGTTTTAAGTGGGGACTCAAACCCACAACCTTATGCAATCCGGGCAACTGCTTGCACTTTCATAGAAATTATTTAACAGATTTTCCTATTCATGTTATCATTTAAATGAAATTTAAAATTTCTTAGAAATACACACCTGATAATGTTTAGCCATACCCTGAATAAGGGTGCAATATGCCTCTGGTGTTTTTGGTTCCAGAGAGGCAAATAACTTATCTGCCAGTCCACCCAATCTGTTTTAAACATATAATTTTGTTAATTTTCTTAGATAATTGTTATACACTATAAACACAAATTATAAAAGTAGAAGGACAAATATCAAAAGGTAGTACTATATTTTCCTTTTAAATAAGATAACATTGTTAGTCTTAACAATTAGTTAACAACCTTAAATAAGTTTTCTTACATTTATTTTATATATTCATTATTTTAGCTTGATGTTTAAATAAAACATTTAACAAAGAGACAGAAATGTTATTTAAATATTAATTTGCAAGACTACTGTTACAACTACTTTTTTTTAAATCAGGTGCATTCACACATTATCACATCAAGCACAGTTTGTGTTCAGTTATTAAAAACGTCAGTCAAACCTATTATGTAAAATAAACATATTATTATAACTTCATGTGTTTAATTTTTATTTTAAAGTGCAACCCGATTTTTGGTACGGAAAAACATATTCTAAATTAGGCACATTCTCAATGTAGTATTTACCACAACAAAATGATACTGTAAAATATAAATAATAAAACATTAATTACTTCCAAGTGGCGGATTGTCTCTCTCTAGAGTTAGCCGAAAACCATCTCTCTTCAAGCCACTCCATGGAGTCAGGCTCTCTCTCATTGTAGAAACATAAGAGTTGTAATAGTGACAGTTTAAGATTATTATCGGTTATGCCTTCCGTCCCACCAAGCAGCTGGAATACTTTGATAGAGTCTTCTAATAATACATTCTTGATTGTGTACTTTAAGTCTTCTTCAGTGACCTAGAACATTTTAACAGTTTACAATTGATGAAAGTGAAGTGAGAAAATTTACAATTGATGAAAGTGAAGTGAGAAAATCAAGTTGCTTGCTACAATATTATATTACAAAATATCCCATTTAATCCAACAAAGTATTGTGTAAAGGAACCTCTAATAGTATTAATTATATTATATTACTGAATGATACTTTTAGGGGTGTTATAACATCTCATCAGGCTAAGTAGGATACAACTGTCACTATACATTTATTTAGTGCATTTATGAATAAATAAGTATTAATTAATTCTAACAAGTAGTACAATTGCAAAAGTTTAGTCACTTTAACAGGAGCTACCAATTGATGTTTCTCAGTACAGTAAAAAATTTAAACAAGCTATTTAGCAGGCTAGAGTTTATAATATGATTTATAATAAATCTAGTACCTTGCTTTCATCATTATACACTGGTTTAGGTTTAAATGCATCTATTTTGGGGTCGGCATTGTAATATGGTGTTTTCATTTTGCCAGGTGGGTCCCATTCTCGTGTTGTAAACAGTTCTGCTTGTTCATCTCGCACCCAAGCAGCGGCTTTGCGACCAGCCTCCGCTGACAAAGCATAAGCTCGCTTGCGGTAGTTTGACAGCGGTATTAGGTATGGATCATCATGATATCTGTTGAAATTTTTTTAATAAAACGAAGCAGTGTCTTTGGAACAAATGGAAATAATCGGAGTTAGTAATGCCATGCTTACTTGTAATGGGTGGCGGTAGGATCTGGACCCACTGTTGCCGCTAAAGCTTGTAAAATGTCAGTGGGGCTTCGGTGAATTCGAGGAGGTGGCGATATACCATCACTGGATTTACTGGATTGTGGAACTTTGTGACCTTCTATTGATGCCAGTGACCGACAAAAACAAGTGAATCTCGACCATTGTCTGTAAATATAATAATATTTATGATTAATATTGAGGTTAAAAAAAGGTATAACCTAAATTATTAAGTAAAAGATATACGTACCTTGGCAGTATTACGCTGTACATGATAACATCAATAATTTACGTCTGGTTAAACTGTATAGACAAAATTCATACAGATATTTGTTCCTTTTAATTTCAGAAATTCAACTTCAACTTTTGTTTATGGCAACCGAGTCACTTTTAGGTTAGCGACCATTACTGCCAATGACACTTGAGATTAGCTAGATTTTTTTTTAATGTAGTTCGTTCCTTGAGGAACCGGCTAAGGTCATAGACCATGCTGCCATGTCATTAGTTTCTTAACTCTATTAGTTCGTCCTATCTTCTTAGGTAATACATAAATAAAGAATATTGATGATGATGAATGATAATGGAAATGGGAAGTGAAAAATTATATACCCCCCCAACCCTTCGAGTATCTCAGTAAAGATGTGGGGCTTTACTAAGTCCTCACGCATACTTCTTGAGAGAATTTGAAAAGTGACGTTGCACTGTTTTACATTATACAAATTTATAATGTAAAACAGTGCAACGCAATGTAAAACAGTCCTCTCATTCTCTCAATCAAACACAGGTCTTCTTGGCGGGAAAGTGAAGAGTCATGTCTGTGGTTTTGTTTTATTTTCTAAAATGTGTGTTATATGAATATTAATGTGAAATATTGGTGGAATATTAACCGTTAAGTGTTCGTGAGTCTGCATAAGTGTTGGTTGTATAAGAAGAATATATTTGACACTGGCTAAATGTGCTAATCGCACGAAGCCATCAACTAAAAGAAAGAAAAGAAAGAGAATGAGAGGCTGTCATGTCAATGTCAACTTATTTGTTATTTCCTGTCATTGAACAAAGCAAAGCAACCAAGCTATTGAAGCCTAATCTTCAGCTAAATTGAATTATTTCTATGTTAGCTAATTGCGAATGATTATTGATATTTGATGGACAATAAATTATAGACGAGTTCCTTCCTCCTCCTTGTGTGGCTTGAGTGGCTCCTTCGATCGCCTTGAGTTTAATTTAACTAGGGCGTACTTTTTTATTTCATTTCGTCATCATCAGCTCATTTTTATGTCCCCACTGCTGGGGCACGAGCCTGCCCTATGGATGTATAGGGAGAACGGGCTATAAACCACCAAGTAATTTTTGATTTATTTATTTATAATTACTTACAACTTAGGCGTAACCTAGGTGTATTTTTGGTGTGACCTATCGCTACGTTTATTGGAGTTTCACCCGAGTTCTCTCTGTAAAAATAACAAGTGTTGTGAGACTTGTGAGTGAGACATCATTTTTAACTAAATCTACCGCACTTTTCTTAGTTTGTATCTTTCGTTCGTTCGTGTACGTACCGCGATGCCGCCATTAGTTATACGTGTATAAGATGGGGATTAACGTATTTTTGTGATTTATTACATTAGTATATATTTTTTCCCTTGATTTTATTTAATGATTGCATATCATCATCAGCTGATTTTATGTCCATACTGCTGGGGCTCCACGAGCCTTCCCATTGGATGGATAATAAAAAAATAAACCATCACGCGGGTGAATTGCAGAGTGAGACCAACGACTTTCCGTGAAGGGAAGCTTGAGGTGATAAACTTTTGCTCTCCGATCCGATGACCGTCCTTTGCGATAGTTGCTTAACGTAACTTGCCTCAACGTTCTCGTTCAAGACCAGTAATCGGTTAATCACTGCGCCATCGAGCTCCCCACCGCCTCTTTTCTAATGGTTAAGACCACCGGTCTCAGATGCATGGGTCACGGGTGCAATTTCCAGGGGCGGGAGTATATTTGTGCTCAGTTTGTTTGGTGGTTGAACTTGCTTTAAGTCCACTTGACTAGCCACCACCATCTTATTTAAATACGTCGCGTTAGCAGCATTGTTGTGTTCCGACAGTTAGCAATAAGATAGCCAGTTCCTCAATGTTGAGCTACTGATTTAGACCTTTGCACTAATCGAATTCGGATCAACTTGTCATTGTCATTGCCTCCTTGTCATTCACTAAAATTTCGATAAAATTCTATATTATGTTTTGGCGACGAAAACGAACGATCACTGTAGTGTCATGATACGATATAAGAGCATTTGTTTTTAATTATTACTTATAACTTAAGTACTAGTACTAGTTTCTATGACAACAAAACAAACAAAGAATTATATAAAACAAGAAGTATCATTGGATATATAGATATAGAAATATAATATAAAATATGGAAATTCATCAACTAAATTGCTGTGGTGCATTTCGTTATAAGTATTTGTATCGGGTGTCGTACTAATATAAGAAAAATAAATAATTTGTCAAAAGAAACAAAATCAGAATGCTCTCTCTTCTCAAGTCTTTTTATATGTCAATTTGGAAAATTGAAACGCTTATACACGCTGATACATACTATTTTAGAATACTTTTTTAATGTCTTAGAAAACAAGACAATTCTAAATTGGTATCACGTAAGCATTTCCAGTGTTCTCACTCTACCAAACAATACTACAGTGAAAATTGCTGCAGCCATCATGTTAAAAATAAAACAGGAAAAACAATTTTTATTTTTATTTTTATAAAAATAATTAAATAAGCTTATGATAAATGCCTACCTTACTAATTAAAATCATCATCATCATCAGCAAACTTAAAATACTAACAAGCTAATTAGAGTTATGACAACGAGATGATTTGCTAAAAATCGAACGCCATAGTTGTAGGGCTCGTTTAACTCCAACAAATTCACAACAACATCTTCAATATTCGACGATTGTTCCTTGAAGCACTCGTACAAGGTTTCATTTGATTTTTCGCATGAGCCTACTATGGAATTGAAGATATAATCAGGTGGACAAACTACAGATCTCGCAGTCATGACGTCACTCAATCCTTTCACGCAATCGATGAACGTGGAGCAGTCATTACGATAAGGGTTAGCGAATTGACCATACTCAAAACAGGTAAATTCAGGAACGCACTGGTAACTGGTGTCGTTTGTGCACTGGTTTTGAACATGGTTGTAGATGAAGCCGGGAGGGCACGTGAGGTTGTATTGAGCGAAGTTGCCTGCCCCAGCCATGAGGCAAAGGGCGTAGCCTCCGCAGTTTCCTGGTTGGTCCTGTGCATACTTCCCGGGGGACGTGCATTGCTCGGCGCTTGTGTTTTGGTGTAATCCCTGAAAAAAAAAGTTGCTTATCAAGTTATTGAATACGGTAAAATTACATCTTCATTATCATCAGTCTATAAATACCACTGCTGGGTCGACGTTTCCCCACATGAACAATAGCACATTTAATTTTTCATTTTCATTTTCTTTATTATTTAGCGCATGGGAAGATCTGGCCATAACCCACATCGCTGTCCCGAGTTAATCTGGGTTATTTCGGGGGTGGGGATCACGTCACCATCTTCCCCACACTCCCCGCGACTTAGTCTCCAGGAGAGAAGGCGCCCCTCACACATCCGGGAAGTATGGCGCCTTCAGTGGCCGACGGGCCAAATTGGTGGGCCCTAGGGACCAACCGCGCGGACTGCGAATGCGGAGTCGAGTACTCGCAAAAGCGGTAGACGGATGTCGGGCGGTTTAGTGGGTCGGTCACACATAGCACATCAGGTGACCAACCCCACACACCTCCCGGGCTTGCAACAGCCCGGTCGAGACGGACTGGGTGCAGACTCCGCTCGTAAAGATAAAAAAAGGATAAAACCGAGACGGGTTCGGGATCGGGTTTACGTACTCTCTCGGGCTAAAAGGGCTATGAGGCTACTAAAAGCTTAAAGGCTGTTTTTCCACCAGGGTGCCTAGTGTCAGTTTTGTTTAATATTCGTATTCATTCGATTATGTTTACGAAAACGAAAATTAGTATGGCAGTTATTAGTAAGCAGGGTCTCCTGGGGACATACGAGATGAGTTAAAATTTTGCCATACAAATTCTCGTTTTTGTTAACGTGATAATACTTTGTCCACGGAAGTGTTTGCTAAAAAATGAAGTCATTTTAAATGTAGGTTAAAAAAAATCCGTAAATAATACAATAATGTTAACGATTTTATATTTTAAACCTATTGTTGGACCTACCTAGTTCTTGTTAAAAATAAAATACAGTGGATCTTATGTAAGTACGCCGTTATTTTGATATGTATCAGAAACTAGTTTTTATGAAAATTATACCTCTACTAGCTGACCGGTGGACTTCGTACCGCTTTGACAGTTTCCATGACAACAAAACAAACAAATCATTCGTCCGCTTAAGAACACCCGTATCCCATGATGGGTCCCTATAGCAGCGGCACCTACCGGGTCCAATTGTAAATCTAAACCATTCTCGAATCCACTTGAACACACACAGAAAATTTCCTCTAAATCGGTCCAGCCGTTTAGAAGGAGTTCAATAACGTACACACGCACAGAATATTTATTTAAATAAAGATATTAAAATAACTCACACTAGGCCCTCTAGGCCCTCAGAGCTGTGCGAGGAGGCTGTGCTAAGCGATGCGCAAGGAAAAAATCCACCAATTAGATTACTTACTTCCTTTTTTATGCATACTGTCTAAGCATTTGGCCACCAATCAGCCTTTTAGTGAGCAGGTCAGGCCTAACATGGTACAGCCTAGCGATGTGAAATTGTGTAGGTACTTAATCCTGTTGGTGGATATTTTCCTCGCGCACTGCTAATACACGTCGTACAGCCCTGGCGGAAAAGCAGCCTATAACTTGTTAGTTAACTTTTATTTTTATAAGCTTAATTTAAGATTGTAATTGGGAAGATACAATGGGCTGGCATATCCATGTGGACAAAGACCCCAATTTAAATAGAGAGAAAAAAAACTTGTTAGTTCGCAACCTAAACACGCTCTTCATCGCAAACCATATTTTATAAGGTTTGTGTAATTATCAAAGACAATTTTTGGAAAGCCATCTTATGCTGACTGGTTACTGCCACTGACATCTAGAACACCAGCCGATGAGAGGAGTTTTGTAGCAAGGAGAGAAGGGAATTTCTGGGGGAAGTTTGGACACAGCCATGGATACTGGGATAAAGAAGCCGAAGAATGGAATGGAGAGTGTAGTGTGTAACCCCACAAAGGGTATGGGCGCGAGTACGCATACTTGCAGTACCTACGCCAGTATTTTTTGTCTTGGCATTGGAGCAGCTTTCGCTAATGTTGATAAGTATCAACAAAGCAAAGAGTATGGTTTGGCGTATCCTCGGCTCAAGCCACGACAGACAGACTCGTCACGGGTAGACGTCACACCATTTACCTGCTTTCAAAAATAGGACCGCGGAGAATGGCACCAGCAACATGAGGCCTACCTATACTCAGCTGCAGGTGAAGTCTGGCTGTGGATGATTATGATTATTATGTATGACTGCTCTACCTAACCAATCAGAAAAAAAGATACGAAACTTTTTATAAACTTACGATTAATATAGCGAATATCCAAAAACGTATCATCTTCAATGATAGCAATCAAAACTTTGCTCACTGTCTGGCTACTAAGTTCGTTTTTATCTACTGAATTCGTGCTAATGTTTTAAGGCTGCTTGTTTATGGCTAAAGCGTGTTTTCACCCAAATAACAGATAATAAATTATACCTCCGTATCTTTCGGAAACTGAGCAACGGCAGAGGGCTGTGCTGAAGATCCCTTCTGTTTTCGTTATCAGTTAGAGGTGAGAATTAGATTTTATCGATGTTTTTATACTTTTAACGGAGATGTTCAAGTCGTTGTATATTTTCCTAGTAAAAAAAGTGTTTTTATTTGTGGTTTAAATCTACATAAGAAGTATGTGTGTATTGCACCCAATAAAGATTTATTATATTTCTATGTCTATTTGCAATTCAAATAATATATAGCTTAATTTTAAAGAGATAAACAAAGTTTTATAACGGGGATTAACGTGAAATACTTAGTATTGGTATAATAGGCATACATTCATACCCGACCTTTATAGAAATATAAACAGATGTAGGTATAAATAGTAAAGTATTTATATTATATAAAAATATATCACATATCCAAATCAAAATTTCTACAGAAGTATTTAAAACATTGACAGAAAAACCAATGTTTCTATCGGTGATGGTAAAGCTGTCGCAAGAGTTCAAAATCGTCTTTTTCGTACCACTTGCTCAAAAAAGAACATAACAATAGTCATTTTTAATCTGTTAAAAACAGGGAAAGAAAATTGTACTGAATTTCATTCATCCTCTAGGGGAAGAATGTGATTTCAATTTGGAATACTTACCGAAATTTATACTGAACTACATCTGTGTTTACACCATTGAGTTTGTATATAAATACTCAAATCAACTCATCAACAATAAATGTACCAAACAAAAATGTAACTCTCTCTATCAATAATTGGACCAATGTTTCGAATGTTAACTTTTACTTTTAATTGTCATTATATTTAATAAAGGCTTATCTCATATTATTATTGTGTTAATTTTTTCGCAAATGGTACGAAAAGTAGAGTATTTTCCTCGGTGATAAAGGTGTCTTAGTCTTGGGTGAACTTAAATCCCTCGCTACACTCAGGACTCGTCTTAAAACCCTCGCTTCGCTCGTGATTTAAGTTTTTAACACCCTCGCTGCGCTCGGGAGTAAACCTCGAGTCCTTCGTTACGCTCGCGATTTAAATCGTCACCCGCGGCAGAAGACACTGCTTTATCCCCTTGGTTAATAATCTACTATTCCATGATACATATACATATACACATATACATATATTTCAGATATAAAAAATTAAACATAACCAACATCCTTGCACCATAATAGTCATCAAAACAGGTTCCTAGCCTGAAAATGAGGTAGGTACACGAGGCTGACTACAGGAAAGACGCACTAACGCACTAGATGATAACTACAATGATAAGTGGAAATGAACAGACGCTTGCACATCAGACTATCCAAAACTGTCCAATTTTGTCTATAAATGTTCAGCCGTATGTCATAGACATAAAGTTGCTGTGCAGGCGTGTGTCTTTGAAGATCGGCACAAGAAGTATCAGATGTTAGACTTAGTTTCAACATCTCAGGCTTGCAGTTAACTAAATAGGGGTTATATTTGAATCGAGGTGTATCATTGATCACGGATTCACAGCTGCTATCCTTCAAAGTTATCTTCTGCATGTAAACCTAGTTATGATTATGAAGGTGAAGATATACGGCCAAAGGAGTTTCACCCGAGTTCTTCCCGTAATAACACGGGTTGTGAGACTCCATTTTAATTTCTATCTACCGTACAATTATACCCTTACTACTAATTATAAAAAAAACTTGAAATTGGCTAAATGCTTAACGCGAAGCCATTAATTAATATAATTAATTATACGGCCAAACAAGAAGCCTTGAGCGCTAGAACATGATCTATACCTATAGCTGTGCTTTGATCAGTGTTACAATTTATTCAAAACTTAAACTTTCCAAATTTATCATTCATTGTGTTTAATGAAATTCATTTATTGACACTTTTGTATGCATATTATACCTAGTTAGATAAAGTAGGTTTGTAATATTTTTACGAAAAATATTGCAAAATAAAATAAATGGCGTTAAGTTCTGCACCAGAATAATCTAATTGAATCTAATTGAAATGTAGTTTTTTGCTAAGGAAAATAGGGCAAAGCAAATACGAGTATGTCCTTATTTATGCACTTCCATGTTTGACCCAACATTAATAAATATAACCGTTTTATGAATCAATTAGGTACTTAGAACTTTATGAAGATTGCACTACAATAAATTAAGCACATTGCCAAACAGATAACGTGTTTATTTAGTTTTTGTACACATATGGTTGGAATTATTATTCCGTCGACATACTAAGTCAGATTTATTGTTAAAATTACAGTTTATCAACATGAATAACTTTCTCTCATTGAGAGAAAGTTAGTTAGTTAGGTAGGTTCTAAGTACCTAATTGATTCATAAAACGGTTATATTTATTAATGTTGGGTCAAACATGGAAGTGCATGGGATAGGTTTCCAACAACGCAGTCACCAAACCACCGACGCAGTGACGTATTGCTCACCCATTGGCGCATTAGCAGATGGATAACAAAAAAATCTTCTTTATTTTCCTCCGCGCTTTCCTTCTTGATAAGGGCTTTGTAGGCTAGCGGATCGGTTATTACGTTTAGGAAAACGCAAATTAGTATGGCATTGAAACAGCGCCTCCTGGCGACATACGAGAAGAATTCGTTTTTGTTAACGTGATCGAATGTTAAAAATAACTCACACTATAAGCCCTCAGAGTATACGCCAGAGCCAAAAAGCGCGTAAAAGCCATAGCAAAGAAATGCTCTTGTTAGTTTCTTGCCGCTCCTTCTCAGTACAAGGTGGACATCTGCCTTGGAGTAAGTCTCCAAGGCAGAAGTCTACAATGGCCGGTGTTGTGAGTGATATTATTATTATTGGCAAATTTTTGAATCTATGCCAAACTAAAAAAAGAGTATTTTATAAATTGACACCGGCTCAAAACCTGAGGCCTGCACGGACAGATTGTGAGACAGTGCCACTTCGTTAACAACCACAATGATACTCGACAAGACGATGAGTTTATTATTTAATATGTTAACAAAACCAGTTAACATAAACACAATAAAAAATTAACACTTTCAAAACTGATGTCATCAGAAATCCTAAAAAACTTTTATGTGTCTTTGTAAGAGATCAAGCGATAAAAAAGCGATCCCAGCAGTCTTGGTGGGATTTGAAATTGCATAGGTATCGTAAATGTGGATATCAGTTGTATAAGTAATATGTCTTTAAAAATGTCATCGATATAGCGTTACGGCTCTACGCCAGGCACAGATAAGAGATAACTTTGTTTACACACGACTCTAGCTTTACCTAGATTCCCCGTATTTTTATTTACTTTTGTAAAAGAATATTATATAGTATATTATGAATACATGCGCAGCTGTAATGGTATGCGTAATGAATGTATCACGATGTTATTTCCTCATTGTTTGGCTACGCATTTTTTAAAGATACGCTATATTTGTAAATTTCCTTTAATAGTAAAATTGTTTTTAAACTAGCTCATAGTTAATTAAATACAGTTTTATGGTGGGGTTACTGTGAAATAGATACTTACGTTGTATTTTTAGTATACATTATTTGATACAGAACGGTTTCTACGAATAGTTTATTACAAAATGGATGAGTCAACTTTTCACGCACTTACTAACGGGTAATATTATTTTTTTTCAACTGGTGATAAGTGTTGGTAATACCGATAGAAGTGACTTTATTTAGAATTCTCATTCTAGAATTCTAGATGAAAGCCAGAAAAAAGTTCCAGAAAATGTAACTATTAAAAAAAGTTTATAATAGACAAAGATAACAAATGATTTTTACAACTTAAGAGCTATTATCGATCAAAAACATCTATAGTCACAATTATATGTACTAAAATTAATCATATTAATATTATCATAGTAACATATGAATAACTCGATTTATTTGCGATTTTATCACACTTTTTTTTAAATATTTAGTCGTGGTAGGTATTTGCTTAGAATTATGGTATTTGAAAGTCAGAGCTATTTATAAAATCACCTCTCTCATTCTCTCTCTCTCTCTCTCTCTCTCTCTTTGAATTACAATACGTATCTTTTCAATTTCAAATTCAAAGCATTCACAGCAGCCCAACCCAGAAAACCTTCATACATAACTCAATTATTCTCAAAGAAGGCATAATAGAGTTTATTGATCTAGTCATAATTATATTTAAGTAGGTATTTAATATATAGCCGCTGGATACGAGCAGCACAAAACGGTCGTTGTGGAGATCATTCGGGGATGCCTTTGTCCAGCAGTGGACGTCTTTTGGCTGAGAATCTGAGATGATGATGATAAAATATATTTCTAGTTCCTAAGATCTAAGCAAACAGATTGATGTCAAGGACAGTCAACATATGAACAACTTTATTGTTAGGTTAGGTTGATTGTGGTTAAACCAAGCCATTAAGACTTGTAAGATGGCTTATGCCGTCATTAAACGAATGAATCTAAGCATATAGAGGAGACTAGAGGATAAGTACTTGTAATCCACACAATTACCTATAGTGGCGAGTATCAGATAATTTTTCAGTATATAAAGTAAGAAATTCTTCCATGAAATGTAGATCATAGTAATGGGGACTACGATTTGGATGGCAGTTGGCCTAGTAAGAATTTTCATTTTATATGTTTTTATTTTATTTTCTTAAGTGAATCAACAATAACATAACAAGAGTAGCTATGCAGTTATTGTATATCAGAAAACTAATGACTGATTCACACCAGTGGAATTATAATTTATTTTAATATTTATTCATATTAATGTTATTTTTTTACTTATCTACCAAAAATAATTTTCCCTCTATCTTTTTTATGTGACAACACGACAGAGAAAAATGCTGTATCATATTTTTAGGGTTAAAAAAACAAATATACCTACAGGGCCCAGTGCGGATTGGTGGTTGTTAACGACTGCTAATGCAGCCGGGACCAACGGCTTTACGTGCGTGCCTTCCGAAGCACGAAGGAATTCTAGATGATACATTTTTGGTCACCCATCCGTTGACCGGCCGGCGAAAGTTGCTTAACCTCAGCACTCGCAGACCGGGCGCGTTAACAACTGAGCCATCGAGCTCCTCGTAATGTTATTAATCAATTTCCAAGGTTCTGGGCGCAGCGTGGCAGATCCATTGCCAAGTCGACTGCACCGATAGCGGAGCTGGCCGCTTCCCCGACCCCAGTGACACCACCTGCCAGAACTACACATTCTGCGTGTACGATGCAACCGCTGCCACCTACTTGTCGTACAACTACGTGTGCCCCACAACCTCTCTTTTCAATCCTAACACCCAACAATGCACTACCAACTATGTGTGCAACGTAACTACCAGTACTACGAATACTACGAACACAACGACCTCCGCCTGTACCGAGGACGGGTACATCGCTGATCCGAACGTCACCGACTGCTCCAGCTACATACAATGTGTTAAAATCGACAGTGAATTTATTGAAACTCCGTACACATGTTCGAACAATACTTTTTACAATCCCAACAGTACACTTTGTGAGACCACTTACAGTTGTCCTGTAACTAGTATTCCTACCTTCACTTGTACGGCTGCCGGTCGATTCGCGAACACCACAGATACTACTTGCCAAACGTATTTCCTGTGTGTATTGGTGACTGATGGTACGTATATACAGTACAATTATACTTGCCCGAGTACATCAGTGTTTAACCCAACAGCTAGGCTGTGTACTACTGCTTACATTTGTACCGGATAAAAGTTTTTTAGTAATTGTCATGAGAGTGAAGTTCGAAATGAACTCTTTATTTGTTACGTACAAGACTTATTGCATGTTGTTGTAATACTTACATTGTTTATCAAAGTAAAGATATATGTATGCCAATGTGTTTTTTTTTTAACTTAAGAACAAATAAAATGGTAAAAGTCTTGTTAATAATTACTCTTTATCGATGTTTATAGTCACACTTTAAGCATACGATTTTTATATCGTTGGGAAAAAAAAACAAAAGTATATCTTAAAAGTCTTACACCCGTTTGCACTAAACTTATGAATCGCCTAAGTCTTTGCCTTACTATTACCCGGTCAAGTTAACTAGGCACTTGAGTGTAAGCAACGTTTTCGAGCCAAGTGCTGAGTTAATTTGACCGGGTAGTAGTTAAGCCAAGACTTAGGCGATTCATAAGTTTAGTCTCCCTCTTTCTGGCAGAATTTTGTTATTCCGAATTTTATTTGGCATAACACACTTGGCATAATTTTCTTTAAACGAATATGTTCAATGCATAAAATTTATTTAGTATAATTATTATTTGGTCGAATGTTTATATGTCGGAATTCCCAATGGCATACTTTAAAGATGACAGATTTTCACTAGGCATAATTTCATTCATTTATTAACACTTATTTAGTGCGACGATTACTCGGTATAATTTCATTTGGCATACTACGATGATGGCAGTTTTCCATTTGGAATAATTTCATTAGGCATACTATTTCTAATGAATTTTATGCTATCCGCTGATATGCATAATAATATTGTGACATAAAAATGTTTGCGATAAAGGGTAGATTCTGAAGATTGTGCTACATTAGTGACAGAAACGAATCGCTGCAAAACCGACTCCACGTAGTCTTGTCTGCCCTACTCCTAGAGTGTAATTCAAGCCCGCGAGCTGAGAAGCAGGTGGTGAGTGAGGACCATTTGCGACGATAAGCTCGCGTGGGTCCGCCAGAACCCCGCAGCGCCAGAGCCGTGTCGTCGTTTTATAGGTGGAGAAAAGATTAGGGTTCAACCATGTTTATTATATGAATTTTCATAGATGAGTCTTTTACTATACTTTCTTTATTATGGAAATGAAAAGTATGCTAAAAGAAGATTCTGAATGTTGACTTTCTGCGATATGATGGTTCTGCCCCTTAATATTATCGATATAAAATTTATGCATAAAGATGATTCTGAATATAAACTTTCTGCGATATGATAGTTCTGCCTCTTAATTATTATGGATATTAAATATATGCCTAAAGATGATTCTGACTTATAAAATTATGGGTTTTGAATGTATGATTAATGAGTGTGTGCCAAATGATTTTCTGCTAAATGAAGTTTATGCTTTCCGCTGTTATGCATAATAAAATTATGACATAAAAAGTTCTGCCATAAAAGGTAGAACCATCCCACACAAGTTCTAATAAAGCTGAGTTATAATAAGCTTTTAAGTTCTAATTCTTTTTAACTAGTGAGCCTTCATTCTAATAAAACTTTCTATGATTAAATGGAATATAGGGATCTTGTCAATTATTATAACCATTTAAAAATAATGTTTGTTCAAATTTTTATATGTAATTTGAAACTTTCTATAGTGGACTATCGTGTCTCCCAAATTAGAGAAGAAAATCAAGAAGAATTTTTCGATCATCCTTCCGGGTGCAGGTCGCAGCGAAGGTGGCTTAACTTTTACGATCGCTCGCTACCGACCTATTCAGATATTTAAATACGTAGTTAGAGAGTTGGCTATACGCTTTGCATCATCAGCATCATCTCAGCCAAATGACGTCTACTGCTGGACAAAGGATCTCCACAACGATCGGTTTCGTGCTGCTCACATCCAGCGGCTACCCGCAACCTACATCAGATCTTCGGTCCAAGCTTTGCATACTATGTTGATAATAAAAAGCAAAAATAAAAAAATGTGGGGTTGTAATTTAATACAGTTATAATAATCCTTAATAGTTCATAATTAATAAATTTTTGTATGACAAAAACTAACCAAACCATCGCAAATGTAAATTTATAACTTCGTGTATGTACATTTTTGGAGACGATGTTTTAACTCCATCAATTTTCTTTTCTGCCTCACTTCACGAACCTTCATGCTTAAACTAGATGTGTGCTGAGCTTCACCAATGAGCACTGACGCCAGTTTCCTGGCTATCAACAGATTGAGATTCATTTTAACTATCGTACTCTTCGTGTCGGGATTGCTCTCGGTCAGAGTGACAAAAGGTTCTTTCTTATGTGGGACTAGGGATTTGTTTGATTTCTTCATAGTCGCATAGAATGTTTTGAAATAACTCTGCCGGGCTTTATTTATTATTTCAGCGGGTACTCTGGTTTTCGTTTGTTCTCTCTTCCCACCGACGGTAACCGTACTCGAATCGTACTTCATGATGTTTGTAAAACTTAATCTTTTTTCTCCATTAACGGATAAATCCTTCACCATGGTATCATGATTAGATGATTCCTTATAATTTTCATAGTCAAATTCAGGAAAACTAGTCACCATGTATGTGGTTTCGTTAACTCGACGCACTTGATATGTCTTTACACTGATGGAAACAGTGAAGAAGCTAATTAGTATGCATTTAACTAATAAGAAGTTACTCAAAGCGATCATTAAACTATGTACAAAAATGAAGGCTTCTATTGTTCTGACATTCCATTTATTGCTAGTAGTACTGTCATACTTGACATCTACTATCTTAATGGCTTTAAAAGGAGTCGAAACGATACGATAAGAAAAAGGTTAATTTTAAGTTAATATAAATCTTTAATATCAATATCTAAACAATTCTTACTAGTAAATTGGTGGTGGTGGCACCAAAAGCGCATTAACCTGCAGTAGGCTGGAGTGGTGTTTTATATTTCGATTGCCTCCGTATGCTGTTCTAATGCTTATTTTTTCTATATATATATATATATATATTTGTGCTTCAGATGTAAGTTTCTGCTTCGATAGTTTGCTAAGCATGATTATGTAAACATATATGTTTTACCAAAGAAAATGACAGTTTTAAGCATGATAGCGCATATGGATTTAATTGGATGTAACTCAGAACAATAGTTAAAGCTTATTATTCTAGGGGAAGTAATCTCTTCGAAGTTGTTTGAAATTTGATTGCCTGTGGTGTGACACAAAACGTGAACGACGTTAAAACTATGGTAAAGTACGCTAGAAGCGAGATACTATCGCATCTTCGTGTAAAAAGTGAATGAAATAAGACAATGGTCGTCGAGAGTTAGCTCTCATAGCATGGGATCAAGGTCAAATTTGTCTAGCAAATCATTCAAATATGTGATCACGTGAGCTTGTAAAGAAAACTCGTTTTAATGGGAGTGTGATATGACTTATTTTAGTTTGTTAGTATAACCGGCTCTTACGCCAGTCTCAAGGGCAAGAGTATGTGATGGTTCCCGACGTACTGGTGCACGTTGTTTTATTGCTACTTCCGCAAATGAACAGAATTCCCTTAGAGTAGTATTTCCTCTCTTATGTCAACATGAACAACTTTTATTTCGGAAAAAAAATCGACGTGCGTGTTTCATTTTTACCACACCTTTCTGTTACACGTTACATAAAGGTCACAAAATAGTCAGGTGTACTTCCAATTTGCTATTGTGGGTCTGTCTAATCCGTGCAAAATTACACCCCTAGTTATAATTCTTATTATTTTCGCAGTATTCTAAATAAAAAGCTGTCTCGCAATGTCAATTAAGCTTTATAACAAATTACCGAATGATGTGAAACAATCATTATCCCATATTTTAATCTAAATTAAAGAAACTAATGATCAAGCATTGTTATTATTTCATTGTTGTTTCAGAATATTTAAATCTTTATATATATAAATCTTCTGTGCGTGTGTATGTCACTGAATTCCTTCTCAACGGTTCAAGTGGATTCGAGAATGGTTTAGATTTATAATTGGACCCGGTTTACAATTAGTGGCGCTGCTAGAGGTCCATCATGGGATACGGGTGTTCTTATGCGGACGAATGATTTGTTTGTTTTTTTTTGTCATGGAAACTGTTAAAGCGGTACGATGTCCGCCCCGGTCAGCTAGTACTCACGGACCTGAACTAGTACCTACTAAGACTAGTACTATATAAAATTAATTAATTTAATTGAATTGATTTACTTATATGTAACTTATTATTAATTAGTAACTTATTTGAATATATCTATCTATCTATATAAAAAAAATAAATCACTGAAATGTACTGCACAAAATTCTTTTTTTTTTGTGTTGACAATAACAAACACAAAAAAAAGAATTATCCAATTTTGTGCAGTCGATCGTAAGTTATGCGCGTATATACATTATAAAGAAGAAAATTAAAGGACAAGGATTGTAAAAAAGAAAATTAAAAGAAAAAAATTATTTTTACTTAAAAACGACAATTTAATTTTTCAATACAAAATGTTCCTAGCTGTGAAACATTTGATGTCTTGGTTTGTTTTGTTGTCATAGAATCTGTCAAAGCGGTACGAAGTCCGCCGGGTCAACTAGTTATTAATAATATTTATGTACGTATGTTCGTGTGTTCGTACAGACGCCTGCTCATCAACCTATCCAAAACTGTAAAATTTCTTCAATACATTTTCAACCATATGCTTAGAGCATAAAGTTCAGAGTCTATTGAGGAAATTTGACAGTTTGTGGTAGGTTGATGTGCAGGCGTGTGTACTATTGTCGTGACCAGCTATATTACCATAATTTGAGCAAATATATGATTATTGATAAAAATATTTTTTTGAAAATTATAATATTTACATGCTTTTTGTGTCTTTAAGGGCTGATTTTTCAATCGTCAGTTATTGTTCATTCATCGAACAACCTTGACACAATGACAGTTTCTTTTTAGAAAATATGTCACAATGACAATGATATTCGCCGGATAAAACCATAAAGAAAATTGTGATAAAACTCATCTGAGGATTGAAAAATCGGGCCTTACAATATTAAAATAACTTTTTTATGCTAGGAGAATTAATTACAACCTATATACACACTCTCAACCTACCTTTCTATACCTTTATATACTCTTATTTCTGAGGTCGGCTTGCTTTACAATTTTGGTAATGAACTTTACAATTTTCATCTTTTCACTTGCGTTTATGTCATTTTCTGTAAATTTTAGTTCGATCTTAGACTATATCCTAACTATCCTAACTTAATATTATAAATGCAAAAGTGAGTTTGTTTGTTTGTTGTTTGATTTGCTTTCAAGCGTAAACTATTCAACCGATCATCATGAAATTTTGTACAAATATTCTCAAGAGTATAATCAAAGACAGGATACTTGTTATTGTAGACGACTCGAAATTACTTAGTTAATTAAATACGTTTGTGGCTTGTTTCTATGGCGTCTCTACACATTTTGCTGTTAGCAAACGTTTACAAATAGCCTTTCTTTCTAGTGTGAGCTTTCAAATATACCGACATTCTTGTAGCTTTGTCACTTGTGACTTAATTATTTTTCAATTAAATACCTATCGCTAATGACTTTATTATTAATTAAAATAATATTTGTAATTAAATTGTGAGTATTAAATGATGTATGCATATTGGCTTAACAATTCTTCCTTGTAAATTCAAGTGGTTCAACGGTCCAGTGTCCGATAAGATAGTTTCTGTTTTAAACTCATCGCTTGCATAAATATACGCAGTGTTGCTGCCATTTCTAATTTAATATTACACAGCATATACAGTAGGTACTTGATAATTCAACGTGGACCATATTGTTAAAAATATTCACATACATTTTTGCAACAGCTCTAACTCAGAATGAGTTAACAACAATGATGACTGTGAAAAAATTTCGAATTGAAGTGACGGTGGCGCCGCTTTTCAATTGTTTACACAGATCTGTGAAGGTCGGGCTCCTGAGACTGCTTTCCATGTCACCGGTCATTGTCCCCGCGAAGCATAGCCTCTTTGGTCCGCAATTACGACACGGGCCGCCCTCATCGACGATTCTATGGGAGCACTCGTCTGGATTATGCAATCGGAATAATAAACACATTTCGCGTGATTTGATTGTGAAACTGTAGTAACCGCGATGCGTTTTGTTAAAATGTTGCATTATATTTACTTTTGCAATAAGTTAGTTCTAATTTCTAGCCAAGTAGGCCGCATCATCACTTACCATCAGGTGAGATTGCGGTCAAATACTTGCAAATACAGAATTTAAAAATGAAGTTAAATTATTTAACTTATATTAACTACTAGCTTTTGTTCGCGGCTTTGCTCACGTGGGTGATAAAAGCCAAACTTATTAAAGGTAAATAAATATCATAAGGGTATAAGTAAAAAGGGTTAGACAACTAAACATGTCACGTTATTTTAACATTAAGATTTTAATTTTGCTATCATTAAAAAGCCCATCCATGCGAGCTAGAATTAGTAAAAAGTGTCTTACAAGTGTCTAGTTTTGGTCCGTTTTGAAACCTCCTGTACAAATTGGCATCCCCTACCTAAGGGATCATTTTCCAAAAATCATGAAACAATTCATAATTTCTAACCAGGCCAAATACCGAAATTTAAGGAATGACAGATTTCTATACAAACTTTCCACCCTTATTTCACCCTTCTAGGGAGATTTATAATAGATAGATAATACTTTAAAAATAACAATTTCTAAAAAACCTTTCCTTTTTTACTCCTTTAAAGGAAAATATACCAAATTCCTGAGACATCTCATTCATTATTTCTTTTCAAAAAGCCAAATAATTAACTGCCGTACTCAGAGACGTCAATTTAGTTTTAATTAAGTCTCTTGCCGTCACTTTCTTATGTATAGTGCTAAATAGAGTAGGAAAGACATTTAATTGTCATTAAAACTTAATTGACGTCTCTGTGTACGGCAGTAAAAGCTAAATTTCATATATTTTACTTTAAAACTGACGGACTTTCATACAAACTTTCACCCCCTATTTGACCCCCTTAGGGTATGATTTCCGCAAAAGCCTTTTTTAGTGGCTGGTTACTTCACTCAATTTACCTACAGTCCAAATTTCAACTTATTAGCTACAGCGGTTTCGGCTCGGCAATGATGAATCAGTCAGTCGGGAAGTCAGGACAAGTCATTATAATGTATATAGATTTAACTGAATTAAACTTATATTAACTTTTGATTTGGTGGCTGAGAGGCAAAGCGCTCGACCCAATATCTGGCAGTATTGGAGTAAACTCCCGGGTCAGGCAAACTGTTTCAAAACACTTCGATGGCTGATAGCCCGGGTTTGTGATCACCAACCCGCATTAGGCAAGAGTAGGGACGAAGCCAGTACCTATCAATAGACCGATCTCTTGCTTGGGACGCTCCATCTCTTCCTGCACCCAGCCACGATAGCATGATAGAGATGAGGCCTACTTACCCATTAAAAACAAAGTACCAATCTTATCTGCCACATGAGCAGCACTGAACACGTTATGTCTGAGATGATTATGAGACATAAGTTCGTCGACAAGTCTCGTCTACCTACACTATTTAATATCCTATAGAATAGAGATCTAAGCTTTATGACAATCGAAACTTTCCATTCTGCTATGGTAAAACAAATGCGGTTTGGATTGTTGCCATATCCAAAGGCAAATCTTATGGAAAATTCTAAGGAAATATAAGCAATCTACATGATAATGATGCAATATCAAATCTTCAAGTCACTTGCGCATGTGCAGGCGGACACGGGTGCGTTAGATTTATTGAACTGACCTCCTTCGATGAAATTGTATGTGTAGACTTTATTATATTTAATAGTCGATTCCAATGAACTCAAATCGAATGAAAGATTAATTATATGATTACAAACACATTTCTGATAACTTTGATAAGAGACATAAACAATAAGATACTTTAAATATTTCCTTAAGATCTTCAAGGTTATTATTGCAAAACAACCCTGGCTAATGGCGTTTAACAAATCACTTACCAAATTCCAGGAGAATCCAAAGTTATATGAACAATCCGTCAGCCGACAGCCCTTTCATCTGAACTATCGACACCTATTGACCTATGTAGTTGCCACATGTCACCCAAATCACGAAAAGATCGAAAAGGATCACAAAATTCAAAAATATACACTGGCAACCGTAAGCAGCGGTTACGTACGATATGTAGTAAAACTTCGTAACCCCTCGTTAGTCTGTAGTATGCAAGTTATTGCCAGACCCAGAACTTCTTTCCGGCATCGAAATTGATCGCACAACAGAAGTCAATGCAATTACATCGATGTTTCAATGTGCAAGTAAGTAACTGGAGTAAAAGTTGCGCTCGTGTGCACGTGGCAAGAATAAAACGGTGTTGCGAAAGCGGAGATTTTGCTATACATGCATTAGTAAATAAAACGCGTCTCGTACACTCGAAAATTTTACAATTTCACTTCAGAATCGTTGCAGCTATTTGAATACCAATTTTGTGGTAGATTTACACTATTTGTGTCTGCACTTCTTAATCGAAAGACAATTTCAAAGTCGTTTGCGAATTTCGTGGTGATTGGTGATATGAATTGTTGAAAAATATTTCTGTTTCAAGTTAAGATTAAGATACAGCGAGGATGAGACATGATGTGGTGATAATCGTAGCAATTGAGAAGGGAATGCTGTGGACGCTTTGGTTTAGTCATATGGAATGGATGCAAAAAGTAGAATTACTGAATAAATTAGCCGAGCTAATGTCAATTGAAGGGTTTGTAAAGCTGGGTATGTTTAAGTGTGTAAAGAAGAGTGTAGAAAGGTAGCTACATATGCGACTAGAAGCAACGCAAGTGAATTATGTCAGGACCGTTGCTAGTGAGGGTACAGTTAGCAACAAAAGTAGCTTAGTTCTATGGAATTTTGTAAAAGTGACTTAATAATAATAACAGTCACTTATCAACTTTTAGTAAAGACAGTGACTTGGTACTCAAGGGACCAGTGATTTTCGTTGTTGACTGTAGTACGTAACATGTATCTATGTTACATGAAAAACATTTTCACGAAAAATGTCGGCTAACATGTGAGTAGGTAATAATAAAACATGGTTGTTATCAAATGTTTGGGATGTTCCAATATGACAGGAACTAATGTACATGTCCCTAATCACTCTTTGTATACTGCTTCAATTACTATTTATAACGTTTAAAGATAACGTTCCAACAAAAAAAAGCATTTGCATGCTCGTAGAGCATTCCATATTTGCAGTATGTAGATTAAAAAACCGCTTGCGTTAACTTTTTGCGCCTTCCTTCCGCCAACACGCGGAAGAGTTACTGATACATAATGGCTTTACTAAAGAACTACAGGAATGATGGATTACTAAATACGGTCTAGTTGTTTTGGATACTTAAACCCATAATATTATTGGGTAATGTTATATTTAATGTTTAGTTTCAAATGACTTTTGTTTTGTATTGTATGCTCAATTTTATGTTACTGTAAGATATGTTTTTGCTCATTTTTATTGTTAATTTTTATTGTTTAGGTTTGACATTTTCACATTTGTAATTATAAGCATTTTGCTATTTTGTAATACACTCGGCGTCAAAAAAATCGCACCTTTTAAAAATCATCTTTAAAAATTCTTAAACCTTATGTAGAGGATAGTGTTGGGTATCATTAGAAAGGTAACAAAAAGGAGTATCAAAAAACAATTAAATTTAACTTTCTGTTTAATTATAATTATACAAACAACATTAAAATTAATAAAATAATAAAAATCCTTAATTAAGTCCTAATTAACAACAGATAATTTACAAAGAAAAATGTACAAAAAGTGTCTTAAAATTAACTTAAAATCTAGTGTTACCCCCCCTTGCCCTGATCACGGCTTCCATACGGTCCCTCATGGACCTCACCAACTTCAGGAGCTCTTCTTGAGGGATAAGCCCCCATTCTTCAATCACCGCGTCTTGGAGCTCCTGTAGAGTCGAAGGAGCTGGATCCCGAGATCGAACCTTACGTTTAAGATGGTCCCAGAGGTGCTCTATAGGATGCAGATCCGGACTTCGCGCTGGCCACTGCATCACAGAGATTTGGGACCTCTGCAAGAAGTCGCTCACGATGCCTGCAGTGTGAGCGCGAGCGTTGTCGTGCATTAATGTGAACCCCTCGCCAAAAGATTCGGCAAAGGGGACCACATGCACTTCCAGGACCTCAGTGACATAGCGGCGAGCAGTCAGCGACCCTTGTCCGCGAGCACCTCCAGTCCGGGAGACGCAGACAAGGTCGGTTTTGCCGGCAGCAGACATACCGCCCCAGAACATGCAGGATCCGCCACCATATTCCACCGTCTCCTGGATGCAGGCTTGGGCGAAACGTTCACCCTGCCTCCGGTATACTCTTCTCCGTCGGTCGTTGCAGAAAAGACACACTCGCGTCTCGTCTGAGAAGAGAACAGCTCTCCACTGCTCAAGGGTCCAATCGACGTGGTCACGAGCAAACTGCAAGCGGGCTCGCCGATGCGCTGCAGTCAATTTTGGACCCGTAGCAGCTCTGTGGGCCGCTATCTTCTTCTCCTTCAATCTTCTTCTAACCGTAGATACGCTTACGGTGCGTCTGCGAACTGCCGGGAGCTGCTGTTGCAACTCAACAGCGTTGGAGAAACGATTTCTCAAAGAGTTCGACACAACGAACCGGTCGTCTCTTTCCGAAGTGCAGCGACGTCTACCCGAACCGTGTCTGCGGATATAGCCACCGGTCTCTATGAAGCGCTGGTACACTCTTCGAACGGAATAACGGCTCAGGTTCAGTTGCCGGGCGACATCACACTGCCGCACCCCTGATTGCAGTAGTGCAACCACTTGAGCGGCTTTATCAGCTGTGGTATCCATCAAAATCTGTGCGTGTGTCCTCTTCAACGGTTGAATAGCGAATGACCCACATTGAACCCGTGTTGACCGTTTTATACCCACAAAGGAAGCGCAACTAGCAACTCTCACGGGTAGCAAAATTTGCATCGAATTTTTGTGACACTTTATTTGTTGCATTAGGTTTTATTTGATAATGAAAAGTAATGTTTTTTATTAAGTTAATTAAGTAACCTTGTAAATAAAATCATAATTAATGCGACTGCATGTGCATATCAAGAGTAAATGACATTTGAAAGTGATTTTCTAAGAGGTGCGATTTTTTTGACGCCGAGTGTATTAATTGTTATGTATCATTATTTTAATTTTATATACCTAATTTTAACATTGTTATCATTATTTTAATTTTAGCTTGTAAAATTTTAAATTATTAATTGTTTGTTCGGATTGGTTTAATTATGTGTATTATTTAATAATTAGTCTGCTGGCGTCTTGGCCCAAACTGTAAGCCAACCGACTCGCATGTTTATAAATAAATAAATAAATATATTATGGGTAGGTTGCACCTTCCTTGACAGTAATCGATGTCATAATTATTAGCAGCGGAACCGAAAACCGGTGGGATAGTCGTATTCTGGAGTTACTAAGGATAGAGAAACTATAGGATACTAACTTAGGCCGCGACTTCACAAAGGTGATATTGGACGCCGTCCGGTTAGGTTGAGCAACGATGTACGAAGATTAGCTGGCAGCAGTTAGATGAGTAGACCGGGGGCCCGATCGCCTAACCGATTGCTTTGGCTACGTGTATAACGACGTTATCTTGTCATTTCGTACCGCCTATGAAAGCAATATGCTTCGATATTGCTTGACAAGATGACGTCATAAACTATAGCTTTCGATATTGCATAGGCGGTACGAAATGACAAGATGACGTCATAAACTATACACGTAGCCTAAGCAATCGGTTAGGCGGTCAGGGTGCTGGACCGGGCTAAGTTCTGGACATAGGAATCTTAATCGAAATGCATCGGAGAGGCCTACGCCAGCAGTGGACTGGCAGGAGCTGATAATCATGAACCGATGTTAAATAAATGGAGAAATCCGTGATTGGTGAAATGTATTGTAAGATGTGCTACTGACCAACAACGAAATGCCTCATATATTGCAGTAAAAAATGGCGCACTTATACTGTATGAAGTGCACGATTCGTGTGCCCATTCCACACGTTGTGAGCACATAATCTAATCCTCTGTCGGAGGATCTACATACAATTCTCTACAGTATAAACAATAATGGCAGTCTTTTTCTTTTTCCTTTGAAGTTTTCTTCCGTTGCAAACCAAAAGTTAATGGATGTTCCTCCTTGAGGTTTTCCTTATTTCTTGTTTTGATTGTCTTTGTACCTCTTTGTAACATTGTATTTTTCTTTTCCTCCTTTATATTAGCTTTTTCACATTTTTCTTTTTGTTCTTTTTTGATAGGCGTACTTGTTATGCTTTGACTGACTGACTTTTGCGTCTTTCTACGTTTATAATGCATCAAGTTCTTTTAAAAATTTAACTAGTTCAAATTCTTCTGCTTTCGAAAAAATAGGAGTGAACCTTCCGAGTTTCTTACTACAAGATTCTGTCTTGACATGCCGCTGTAGTGTACTTACTATAAGGTATTCCATATTTCATAAAAGCTCCTTTGATGCGACTTTTCTTTGCTGCGGTAATGTTTCTCGCATTGTATGCTCTGACCAAGAAGCTCTTTGAGTTTTTCTTTTGTAATTAAACACCATCTGTAATAATAAGATAAAAAGAAAGAAATAAATTAAGAAACTTTTTACGCCGTCAACTACGTATATTATCAGTAGGCGGGCAAGAAGGGTATAACCCCTTTTGCCCGACACACCCCCTCTAACCATACCCCCGTATAAAACATAATTAAATGCAAAATATTTTTAGTTGAAAGTACCCATATTCGTTTACACGTAAACCAAGCTCTGTGGTTGTCGATTTTGTCATATAATAAGCCTTGCATCAACCTTAAATAATTGATCGTACTTACGTTTGAAATATTTAAATTTTTGCGCGGGAAAATTACACGGCCTCCAGCGCAACTGTATCACTCGCGTGGCTCACCGCTGCTGACTGATTTGACCGCGGGCCGACAGCGCTAGAGCTATACGTAAATGTTTTGTCTCGTTCTTGTGTCAACCGCGTGTGCTAATACCATACCCGTCTTGCCCACCGTATCCTTCTTGCCCGCCCGTCCCTATAATTGCTCGCGGCTTTGCTCACGTGGAATAGTGATTGTTTGTAATAAAAGTCAAAACCCGTCAAAATCTATAGGGATAATCCTGCAACACTTCATAATTTCTTTAAAAATCTCAGATTTCTGTACAAACTTTCCACCTTTCTTTCACCCCTCTCTCCTCTCTCTAATAGGGGAGGTTTTTTGAGAAATGCTAAAACACGTAATTTTTTATTTTTATTGAAAAATATGTAGATCAATAAAATTATTTATTTTTATAGATTACTTTAAAAATAACCATTTCCCCAAAAAAACCTTCTTCCCTTTTTTACTCCTTTAAAAGAAAATAAACAAAATTCCTAAATTCTTTATTTCTTTTCCAAAAGCCAAATACCAATTTTTATGTATTGTAGGTACTTCAAAACTGACGGACTTTCATACAAACTTTCACCCTCTATTTAACCCCCTTAGTATGATTTCCGTAAAATCCTTTCTTAGTGGCTGGTTATGTCACCAATTTACCTACAGTCTAAATTTCATCAAGTTAGCTTTAGCGGTTTTGGCTCGGCGACGATGAATCAGTCAGTCAGGACAAGTCTATACAATAGATGGGGGACAACAGTTGATTTTGGACTTTACCAACAATTGAATACATATCATCTGTTTCCTAGCTGTCATCCCGTAAAATTTTAAGGAAAATCTGTTATTGATTAAGGAAAATGACGATTCATATGCTGCTGTAAGTGAGACTGTTTTGAGTACACCGGCTATAACAATAAATTTATCAATAAGAAATCTCTTGATGTCTCTGTACAGACAACTAAATCCCGGCAAATGAGGAAAGTTTACATATTTCAATTACCTGTCACAATTGTACATACACAATTGCAACATTGTAATTACTTGTTTCGAAAATTATTAGATGTCGTGGAAATTATTAAATTGATACTTCATTTTACGTTATGAAACTGATTACTGTTCCTTGTAAGTATATATTTTTTCTGTGAACATCTTCAGACAGCATCGAAGATACCTAGTTTAAAGTGTTTCTTGTCAGTAGAAAAGAAAGCTAAAATAGTATTTTATCATTATTCCTTAGCCACATAAGGTGGCCTACACATCAGACTACCGCAAACTGTGATTTGACTTTGAGCTTTACGTACACCGAATTAAATACCGAAAATACAGTGAAAAAATTAAATGCCTACCTGACCCAGCCAGGAAACAAATCTGGGTCTTCAGCAATCCGGGCGGCTGCACTAACCAATAAGCTACCGGGAAGGCTGACGTAAGCACTGAATTTTTCTTTTTTTGACTGCTTTTTAGCGGCAGAGTGCCATATATCCAACGGTTATTGCAACCGATGTCTATGCAGATTTATCTTTACAGATGAAATACCACAAATTTGATAACACAACGCTATAGTAACTAACTTTTAATTTAATTTAATTAATTTATTTTTATTTAATTTTTTCACTGTTATTTATAAATATTTAATTTAGCCCACTGCTGGGGCACGAGCCTTCCCTATGGATTGATAGTGAGAACGGTCCATTAACCAACACCATTTACTTATAATTTTACGCAAATATTGTTGCGAACAACTTACATTTTGAAATGAAACCACTTCTATGGATCTACTAGCGTTTATTTTACACATTCGTTTTAATTAATCTTTATCCTGACGTTTCGAACCCTTTGCAGGGTCCGTGGTCACAGGGAGGAAAACAACTTACATTTTGAAAAAAGACAGTCTTGAAAAAAATTCACAAGCGGGATTCGAACCCGCACCCCATGACATGCCGGTTTAGGTACACTACCAACTATGCTATAGTGGGTCCCGCCTGTGGCTTTTATTTTATTTTGTATTTTTTTTAAATTGTACAATGTTGTTCTAATTAAAAAAATCCAAAAAAATCTTTCAGTATTAAAAAGCTTAACTTACCCTTAGCTATTTATAAGCTACTTACATTTTATGTTAAGAAATATATAATTCCTATAAAAACACGATTGAATCGTATTTCATGCGAACGAAGCTGGACTAGTGTTTCGAAAACGTCCTAATATGCTCGATATGTTGCATCAACGTCAAGATAGAAGATCAACTTATCGAATATTGACATTTTTTTACGTAAAAAATACAAAGAAATGTCATAAAGGTCCTAAAACCATTTAGACGAAATATTTTTAAATTATTAATATTGATAATCAAACAAGTTTAAGTTTTTATATTTCTTAGGTTAAATTTAATGTTTAAAGTAAGTGTACAGTAAGGTGTTTTGCATGCTGTGTTCTTCTGTAAACATATTTATTTCATACTGTAGCCCGCTCGCGACTTCGTTCGTTTCAGTGAACACCCGTGCCGTCGAAAACTTTTTTAATACTAACATTGCTCTGACAATTACGAACACAACAAAATAAATCAGCCAAATCGGTCGAGCTCTCATATGTGATGCAATGACATACACGTGGCAATTGATTTTTTATTAATATAGATAAATTTATTCCATATCCATAGTCGAATTACGCGACTGTAAAACTTATACTTAAATGCATCCTTGTTGATTTTTACTTATGTCACATCTACCAATTTAATTCTGCCTGTAAATTAAAGAGCAAACTCCAAGATAATAGATAAACTAAATAGGACGGTACTAGAGTTTCGGTATAAGCAATTTAATGCAAAAACACCTAAAATCTTATTTTATGAAACTTTTAAACAGACCAAAATAAAATGCTTCTTACAACATTAACAGACATAGTGATTTCAATCAGATGTACGATACGCATGCATCAAAACGATTATAGAAAGATTTAAGCAACCTTCCCATACCGGATACCAAGGGATGATTTTGAACACAACTCGTTTATTCGAAGCGAACACATTCCTGTGGCCAACCCGCCGCCGGCCATAGCCATAGCATAGTCATAGCTTTCCGTCATCGGTGATCATCGGAATAAGATTGTAATTGCGGGTTACATAGGCAAATGTGGGTTATTCCCGTCCAGTAAAATAGACTGGAGAGAATAAAGATAAAAGCAAAAGTATCAAACAATGGAATGCATCCTTGCGTTGTTTTTTTTAATTATGGCTTGGAACAGTTTTATTAGCATACGAGTAGAGACACACCCTGATAAAATAAGTTAAAACACAGATAAAGCTTCTATCAAATGAATTAGCGCCTGAAACTGAACGTGCCTTTAAGTTACAAATTATGGAAAATCTGACATTTTAATATCACTTTATCCGCCTTGATAGCTGCGTGGCAAAGCATTTGGTTCGATACCTGAAGGTCCTAGGTTCAATTCCCAGGTCGGGCAAAGTGTGGTTTGTGATCACCAACCCGCATTTGGCAAGCGTGGTGATTAAGCCAACACCCATCAACTGTAGATGTAGATGAGTCCGATGACTTGATTGCAATGATGGAGGCCTTTGCCCAGCAGTGGGACAATAGATAGGCTATGTACTTACTACTTACTAAATTTATCTTGACTGGCGATAGTTTTTATAGCGTAACCGACCTTGTATCGGTAAGAAATATAAATAATGTTATATTTATCTACAACTATCATGTGCATAGTAGGTAGATGTAGCATAATTATTATTGTACCATGAAAGACACGTGTTTATAAAAATAAATATATTCCATGGCAAGTAGGTATGGCAAGAATGTTGATGAATCCTCAATGTGTGTGTTTGTGTGGTTCAAATTGTGGTTTTCTAGGGATTAGCTTCACCTCTTAAGAGCGTCGAAATTGAAAGTGAAACAAAGTGTCTAATTGCTCATGTGGTCAATCAAGACAAGAGTGTCTTAAACAAATGTTAGGTTAAATCGTTATTTAGAAATTGATGTTCTGTTGCATGCTTAATGCTATATATTTAAATCGAAACTAAAAATAAACAAATGCTAAAAATAGCAAATGGAAAAAAGATGACAGAAACTGGCGGGACCCGGTTCCAACTGTCCCAGTGGCTCAGTCGGAAGAGCTATGTTCGGTGTATTCGTGTGGATTCGTATACCATCTGAGGCAAGGTTTTTGCAAGCGCTTTTTTTTAAGTTAAAAAGGTCGAATCGGTTATGATCTAAGAAAAGAAACTAAAAAAAAATATAAAAAAGTGATAAACTTTTTTTTAATATATATTGACAGGTCGGTTCTAACGACTTTTGACCACACGGGATGACACCGAGGGGTTTAAAATTCCACAATATCGTAACATTGAAATGGGTCAGCAGGTATAGAGAGGCACCCAGCGCGCGCCCGCGTTCATTCGCTTTTTGCCCACCTTTCGAGTCGCGCGCAACCTCCACCATTGTTGGTGCGCATTTCTCCCGCGTGGGAACTGTTGACTTGTGCTTTACCAACCTTCATTCACCCACGCATACCGCTGCGGCCGCACGTTGCGATGTCTCTGTGAACACCGGTGGCTATACTGATAACGCGTGTGATATGAAAGGATTAAGGCATGCGAGGTGACGTACCTTGTGAAAGTTAAGTGATGACCGAGTAGATTCGGGATTGATACGACGGGAGACCATGGCCCCTGCGCCGGTGAGTTATGATGCCCTATTAAGTTTAATGGTTCATACTGAGGACATCTCCTCATGCTGCATGCTTATAGATTCTCCGATAAGGTAGATGGGCAGTTGCTTCTCACCTTACCAATTTATACGTTTTTAGATAGATAGATAATACTTTTATTGCAACACTATAAAAATTAATATTGAACATAAAACAAAATAATTTACAAAGTCATAATTTGGCGGTCTTATCGCTTTAAAACGATTTCTTCCTGTAAACCATTTATTGTGGATCTTTATTTTAAATACATATGGTAGTATGTATATACACATAGGGTATTATGTATATACTTGTATATGCTTTTATACATACTCGTTAAAAGCTAAAAGTCAGAACCATGAAAAAGCTCCGATTGAAAACATTCAAACTACTGTAACGAAAGGATTTTTGTGTTTTTGTAATTTGTTCCGCAACAAAATTTGCGTTAAAATTATATAAACAAAACAAAAACATTTTATAACTATCCGTCCATCATCACCATCCGTCTCTGTAAACTGTTACGCGATTTAATTTATACATTTAATGTTCTGCAATTAATTATTAATTATTGTTAGTAAATACAAAAGTTTTATAGGACAATGTTTAAACAATGTCTATGTGGTAATCTCGAGACTATCTCTCTTGATGTTGAGTGCGTTGAACTCTTTTTAACCAGCAATAAAAAATACGTTTACATATACATATTTTATAAATAATTTAACATTAACAATAATATTATGCTATACTTGTATCCATAATATCCATACATTTTATTACTTGTTTAGAATAATGTATTAATACTGAATTGATAAGCTCACATAAATAAAATTATTAGTAAATTGACAAAATTCACATTTTATTATGCTATAATTGAAGTTAAAAAAACTACTAAACGGCTACTTTTGCTTGCTATGCGTATGCGCACGTTTGACTTAGCTACAATTTTGCACATTGGGTCATAGTCAAGGGTGTGAAAAAAAATTGTGCTTTGTGAAATAAAAATATTCTAATACTCTGAAATATCTACTCTGTTATATGGCTGCGGATCCTTCTGTATGAAATATCATATCTCGACTTTAAAACAAAGACGTTGAGATCAAGTTTATAAATATATATAACGTATAACATGTCTTATAGTTAAACATAATAGGGATAAAATAGCTAGTTCCTCAATAGTTGAGGATTCCGGGTGAAGTGCGCTTTTACCTATTTTTAATACTTAGCACGGCAAATGACTCCATACCACTTGATGTTAAGTGGAAATGGAGTCCAGACGCGAAGACAACTGGTGCAGCGTAAAAACAACGCAGTATCAATTAACCTCACTCTGCCGGCCCACAAGGTGCTTCTTCACGTCTCGTTTGAAGGACCCATGTTCCCAAGGAGGGAAAAAATGTGCTGGTAGACTATTCCATCTTTTGGAGGTGCGACAAAGAAACCTTCCGCCACACTTTCGCCTTATCATTACTTACCATCAAGTGATATAGAGGCCAAAGTTTGCTTAATATAATTCTTTTGTATTCCCAGTAAAATTGTTAAAAACCAAATGCAAGCTAAGCAATATCAGCATCAAAAAATACAAATGGTCAGTGATGAGACTTCAAAGTTATTGAACGAAGGAAAGAATTTTAACAAGTAAAATGTTAAAAACTATTTTGTTTGCCATGTCATCTTTTCTCTTTCTTTGCAACATTGCAATGACTGTGTATTTTTCGGCAAGGCATATTGCATTCAACGGATTCAATGTTTTCACAATTAAACTGTATAACGTACCACCACCACTCTCCTAAATGTTTGAAGTATATAAATAAAGGTTTGTAGTTTTCAGCATAGTAATAGTAGTAATATCTTCTTCTAGTACTCCCTAAGTAAATACTCTTTTAGTAAAATACAACTTTTTTAATTATGCTCTTAATCTGTCAACTTTCTTTTGTTTTGTTTCTTGTCTTTTTTTTTCATTATACGATTATGTCTAACTTTGCTTCTCTTTTTCTTCTGCGAGTTATACAGGCCACTTTTGTTTTCCTTACGCCTTACCGTAACGAATGTCAAAGGAATCTATAGCTACTACCATAAACTTTTACGATTCTCGTTAGGGTGACTCCATAACTTTACGTAATCTAGAACGTGTTCTGAGTGAGCTGTAAAAAATGACAGCTCACTATCAAAAGCTCCACTAACGAGGCACTTCCTACTGTAAACATTTGACCCCTTTTCGTCAAAGAATTTGAAGAACCAGTGATAGCGCTGCGTTATCTTAAAAATACACCTTTGGTTAACGAGTGTTGAAAAGCTAATGCCTATGAACACTTGGAAAGCTTTTAAGCTTCTAAAGATAATACGTATGAGTTTCCTGTTTTATGTTTTGGGAGGTTTTCCAAGAGATAGCTACCATTGTTGTTTTTTTAAGATTATGCGAACACTTCACGATCCGTAAATCTTTAGATCCGTAAAGTAGCATTACTTTTGTTAATTTAATTAATTAATCTTACAAAAAACCGATGCTTACAGGCTGATGGTATAGGATCAAAATTAATATGTTTTGATGCTGTTAGGTCTCAAAAAGCAAAATAATTACGTTGTATCGTGTATGCAAAGTGAAACAATTTTACTGAAATATAACATAGAATACCAAAAGTTCTAAAGGTTTGTCTATTCTTATAAATTTCTTTTAAACTTTACCCTGGATTCAACAGCTTCATACAAGATTTCTGAGTGAAGATATGACGCCATTTCGAAATCCCAGCTTGTACTTTGACACTAGAGAGAAATGTGAGAACAAGTTTTTGTTTGCACTTGAACCACTGAACCCACAGACGCGACGGTGACTGCCCGCTTGATCTGTATCAACTGAAGGCACTAAAAAGAGATTTATTACCAGCTTATATATAACAAAAACAAAAAAAAATGAATAGCTTGCCTACTTCTTAACTGATCTTTAGTATTTGTAAAAATATTATGATCAGATGTTAATGACGATAGTTGTACATTGAATGGGTGCCTTTGGCTTTCAAAGTAAAAAAGTAAATAGTGTAGTGTTGAATAATTTCGGCGGGCTGGTTAGAACCACGATAACTCAATTGGAAGAGCACCTGACCCTGTATGTCAAGAGGGTGCAGGTTCAAATCCTGCTCGTGGAAATTTTTTCAACATTTGTGTTTTTGTAATTTATATATATAAATTAGTTGATTTTTTACTTATGCAACAAAACGCAGAAACGTACGTAATATTACGTAATATACGAATATTTAAATTTAAAACTATCTATAAAAAAAAACAATAATGTTTGAAAGAGTTGCTGTTTTAGTTACCTTTGCGATATTATAAAGACAATATTCAACGAAGTTTGACGCATATACCATAAATGTAGCTATAGGCATACCTTTTAAGTACCTGAACTTTCAGCCGAGTTAAGTTGACTTAAATGATGTTACGATGATGACTCAATGATGTTAGAACTTATTGTTTTCTATTGTTTCTTTTCGATGTTAGAACTGTTCTACTCGACCATAAAACTCGTACAGTATTTGGTGATTCTCGAATGCATGTTGCATGTATGCGTGATTACTTCCAATTGAACAACTGATACATTTATTAGTTTCTCTGCCGACTTTTTTAAAAGCAATATTGAGCCCCATATATATTCCGTCGCGTTTTGTAGTGTTTTAAACTAGTTCTTTTTTACTATCAGCTGGCATTATTTCATCAATATCTGAGGTTACACAACAACTACTTTTTATTTATAGGTTTTATTTTGTCTTTAGTTATCTTAATTTTTTTTTCTTTAATGTAGTTAGTTATGTTATGTTTCATATAAAACAAGTAATTGTATCAACTTTATATATTTTATACAATAAAAAACAATAGAAGGGTAAAAAAATCCTAAATGAAAAAAAAAGACAATTTTAATGAATCAAATGGCGTTATCTTTTGTTACTTAACTACGGTAATGTGCTTATGTGTTTAATGTAAGTACAACATTGTGCAAGTTTTTATCCCGTAAAATATGTGAATTATGTTAAGCTTAAGTAACTAATTAAAGCAACTCCGTAAGTGGTTAAGTAAATTAATATGAATTGTTCAAACTTTAGAAGCTTGTATGTGCACAATACGTTTTGCAGTCTTATATCGTTAATACTTTTGATTTCATATTGTGTCTGGAACGGAAGTTGTTGTTACAAAAAAAACTTTCACTAAATATTAATTGTCAACATTGGCAACACAATAAAATTAATATAGTGATGGTAAATCCACACAAGAATTTAATTTTTTAAATTGCAGAATACGGTACTTAAATAATCTATATATTAATACGTGAAACAAAAACTTTGTATGCATAAAAAATACATTAAGTTAAATAAACATTGTTTCATACATTTTTCAATAATTTCAAAAATGGAAGAGGAGCGGCTGAAATCTGTCAATGCCAATCCAAACTCACATTCTATCTTTTTAAATTTTTTTTGCTTAGAATACAATCCGTGCAGCTTTAATAAAATTACGGTCGGAAATACGGAATTTCGACCACTGCGCGACCACAAGTTAAACAATAAAAAGGCAACTTCAAGGGCACGTCCCGGCATTTATTTCTTCGGTTGTTGTGTTTGCACCCCTAAGTAGACTCGTGCCCAGTAGACATAAATGAGCTGGTAATGATGCCACTCAACACTCAACTACTTAGGCACTGATTATCTTATCTGCAACTGTCGGGACACAACAAAGCTTTCAAATTGTTGTTATGATAGATTGACTAGACTAGACTGACTAGGTGTGCGGACTAAAACAAACCCTACCGCACAAACTAAGCAGACTGATGGTTTGACCCATTAGATAATAGATAAGTGGTTAAAAAAAGACATAGATACTCTATATTCTATCGTATTGAAAAAATGTTAGGTTAGGTAACCTTACGGTAAAAATTAGATCGTTTAGAAACACTGACACAGCTTGTGTGCGTGGAAACTGAAAGTGATTTTTACTCCTGTGCGCCGCGTGCGATAGTAAAACGCGTCCGCATAATATCGGACGTGCGCCGGCGCAGCGGCACACGCACGCACGCTGCCATGCCAGCGCCGGACCCAGGGGAGTTCGTTTATTTATTTATTTATTACGTACACAAAAACAGTTTGCATTTCAATACGCTTAATAACTATAGCTAGATTGATAAAATATCTGAATACGATCCAAAATATGTGTACACTAAAGCTTGCTACACACACCAGAAACAGAATATTGAAATACCTATATAAGTTTTCAAAATATAGAATTTTTGTATTTTCAAATTGACAAATATAATTTTAAAATTATTTTTTTGTTATATAACTGCCATTAATATAATTATGTTGCAAGATAAAATTTTACTAGAAACAATCAACCAACCTCAGGAAGCTCGAGTGGAAATCGAACCCATGACCTTTGGTATCCAATTTGATTTCCGACTATATATAGCATTGTAAATGCAAAATTCAAAATAATACAAATACAATTATGTGTCATTACTATTTTTTAAACTTAGTTCCGCACCACAGCTAGGGTTGGCTGGAAGAGATCTCTTCCATAGATAAGCTCACCTTTGTTTAAGTCCTGCATAACATCTGTTTTAATGTGTGTTTAATATGTGTACAATAAAGGATTAAATAAGCTTTCGTTCTTATTATTCAGTCAAAGAGAGCTTTTGAGCGAATATAAAACAGCTTAGTAGAACCCGGTTGCGCGTCTTATACCGCACGGTTTCCACGTTATCTGATCTGGCTCTTCCAACTCTCTTGATGATAAAAAATGATAAGATTTAAGGTAGATGCGCTCTTGACCCGATATCCCTAACGTAAGGGTCTATTTTAGGTGTACAGGCGGCTAAGAATCAATACAGAGCAAACTCATTTGTCCTGCGAGCAAGTAGCTCATTTAATAAACTATCCCATGATATAGACCTCTTTGTTCCAGCACAACTTCTGTTAGGAAACTTATATCTAATGAATTTTTCCTAGTTTCTTAGTTCTTAGTTCGTAGTTATTAATAATTTTGTCAGTTTTGCATCATGATTCAACTTACAGCTCAAAGTACAACTGTTTTAGTTTTTTTATTTTAATAAAAGTATAATATACATTAGATATACAATAGATAGGATACTTACAAAATTTGATCTTACAACTTACTTAATTATAATTATACCTATATGTGGAGATTTGTAAATGGCATTGGTTAACTCATTGTCTAGTAATAGTTAATATTTGACTGTAAATCTTCCAACAAGCAAATAAATAAATAAATAAATACAGATCTATATTATTGTTTGCTTTTGTTGTTACTCGTATAACTAGACGACACTATTCCCATAATTTTCAGGGTAATGTCACTATTTAAAATGGTACACTGTAGCAGTAACATTATATATTTTGTGCCAACCCTTGCCATGTTTTACCGTACTGTCAGAGAGATACTGTCTGAAGTTTTATAAATCTTTTTGTTGTCAAAATGTTTCTGTTTTACTGTACGTTTCTGGAATCCAATTTAATTTAATTAAATTAATTAATTGTAACTTTATATAATTCTTTGTAGTTTAATTTATTGTAATTTGATTCATTTAGTTTTTTTTAATAGTCTTTTTTTATTAATTTTTAATTTTGTCGTGGTGGCAAGTACGTATGTTTGCGCCAAAATTTTTATGTAATGCTGTGTGTACACGTTTTTTGGGTCTCGATCTAGTTTTAATCTATGTCATTTCTGTTGTCTACACTTATTTGATTGTTACCTGTTGTGTATGCCAATATAATAAATAAATAAATAAATAAATAAATATAGGTAAGCAAGAACTACAACGATTTCAACCATTGTCAATAAAAAATTCAGTTTTATGATAATTATTTGTAAATGCATAATATATTAATACATTTCGTAATCTGAGTGTGGTTCTGTCTGCTGGTAACAATGTAAATTGAAAGAAGTTAAGGAAATGTAACCGTCGGAAATTATGGTTATATTCAATCACAATTTTCAACCTCAAAACTAATCGTAAAATATAATAGTAAAAAATAGAATAATAATAATATATAATTAATTAATGTAGTGTGTCATCATCTAATTTTTCTGTCTCCACTAGCTTTCCCTATGGATGGATAGGTTGAACGGGCCAACCACCACGCGGACCTAGTGCAGATTGGTGGTTGTTAACGACTGTTAATGCAGCCGGGACCAACGGCTTTTACGTGCCTTCCAAAGCACGAAGGAGCAGGAAATAATAAATTCTTGGTCACCTATCCGATGACCGGCCTTTGCGAAAGTTGCTTAACCTCAGCACCCGTAGACCTTAACCACTGCGCCATCGAGCTCCTCACGACAAAGATACGATTCTTATTATTTGACAAATTCCAATGATTTACAGAAAAACATTTCTAACCTTTGTTGCCATTGAGAGAGTCGGAGTTCAGAGTAGGAGAGTTACAGCAATTATCATCATCGATGATGAAGAAAAGGTCTTTATCGATCCCTATAAGTGCAAAGACGGCATTTAAGTGCATAAGATGTAAGTTGTGCCCGAAAAATTATAAGTAAATTTTGTTTAAGTAATAACTATTTAGTTAACCCAATATTGAATTTGAACAATTTTACAGAGTTTTTTTAATGTCATCATCCAATAAATGATACCCGTAGTAGAATTTATACGGCAGAAATGAATCTAATTTGAAATTTTCAGTGATAACTACTGTATACTCGTATACTACGAGCACGTGCTTGCCAGTGCGGTTAGATTTTAATTGTTTGTTGTTTTACAGCGGTTTTATAGTTATTTCCAGAGATTGCTGTCCCTCAAGATACAAGCAATTTGTGTTAGTTGACTTATTACATAACTTATTATTAGTTTCACTATAACTTTCAGAGATTGTTGCCCCTCAACATACGGACATTTTTTGTTAGTTTACTCAATCATTAGCTCAACTTCAGGACATATTTCTCCCAAATCCGATTTCTCATTTCTTTAATTTTCCATGCAATCTGTCAAAAATATAAAAAGGATTTATGTACAAAAAATATCACATGAACATAATAATAACTATTATTGTCTAAGCCAATGCATTGGCCTGTTTTCTAGACAATAGTACTTATTTGGGTTGTGCAATATTAATGATTTAGAAAAGCAACAGACATAAAAATAAATTTAAATTATTTTTGGCGTCTTGCGGAATTTCCGAAATTCAAATACCTCTTTATAGATGAAAACAAGTCTGCAGATACAGATCTGGTGTAACACCTCCCGGTCTCATAGCTCACGCTCCCCGACAAATGGTCTGAGCGCAATATCTCCGGTGCTCATGAACGATTCTCGGATCATTGTTCTCGGCAATTGTTCGCCTGGGAACCGCCTATCGCTGTAAAGCCCGTGAAAGCGCGTTTCTCATTCACTGTGTAGTAAACGATACGCCACTTAATGGCGAGGTGAGGCGTCCCTCTCAAAAATGCTACAATTCTCACATATAACGTCGGTAACGCCGTATAACTCCTCGCTCGTTTAGCATTATGCTGTTTTCCGTAATTGCCTTTCGTAACTTTTTATTCTTTGTTGTAATCTGCATGGACAGGATCGTATGTTAAGCTTTAGATAAAGCTTCCCATTTAAATTGAGTTCTTTTTTAAGAGTTCCTTTTTTATACAACGGGAGAACACTTGGTATTATGTACTTATCGCACCGACAAGTTGATAAGGCCAACTCCTACCAACTTCTTCCGGAATCCTCGATGACCAATCAACCCAGAAATAAAAAAAAAATTAGCTTATCCTAACTTGAAACACACATACAACTACTACATACAATGTTGTTATGGTGTCAGATATAGATAAGATCTTGGAAGCCAGCTAGGTGGAGCAAGAACAAGCACTTCTTGGATACAAATCAAAATTGGATTCAAATCAAAGTTTATTCAATTGAATTATTAGACTATGTTTCATGGAACATGTACTACCGGTGTCATTATCATTACAACATCAGCAAAGAGTCTCTTAAAAATAGTTTCCTTAGCGCATTCCACGTGCGCAGTGCGTGTCGGTCATACATGTCTGTCTTTACTATATTGTTATCATATACGATTATTTATATAGCGCTTCGCTATTTCGTTTTATAACATATCATAATGTTGGAAACAAAGCAACGAACTACGGAACTGCTAATCTAGATTGTGTATGCGTTTTGTACGTGCTATTAAGACGATGGCGAACTAATTAATTTTAATTACTGAAATAAATGTTATAGTAACCGCCATTTGTGCTAGTGTGTTTGAGTACATTCATTATTTTAAAAGAGGATAGGGCTCTTCACACTTTCTAAAAGAATTTTTAAAAATATCTTATGGGGAAGCACAGTGCCTTCACCTGATGTTAAGTGATGATAAGGCCAATGGTGGAAGCGCTCTTCACCCGGGATCCTCAACTACTAAGGCACTGGCTATCTTATCTTTAGCTGCCGGAATACAACAACGTTGATGCTATAGCTATAAGATGGTAGTAGCCATATTAAGCTGTGCGTTAATCCGTCAGTCATTCAGGACAAAGTATTTTTTATGTAGGATAGCTAAATATGTCTTCGTCCATATTTATTTGATGCCGTGCGGCCATACTAAATTTGTATGTGGAATTTAATGTGTTAATTTGAAAAATAATAATTTAAATAATAGCTCGATAAATCGAAAATGTGAGACGGACGATTTGTATTTAAAACAGTTATACTATAAGATATCAACTAAACGCCGCCACTCGTTTTCATGATTTTTGCCCAACTTTAAATATTGATATTGTAGAAAAAACTGGAAAAAACTATAGTGTGTATTGAATTTATGGGTCGGACTAATTGTAAACACGTTCCCTTTGATACTAAATATAATTTTTGTTTATGTAATACGATAGTTTTTTCATCATAATTATCAACTTAACGTGACTAAACTTTTGGCTATTTTCGGTCGGCCCTTAAGATAAATGGAGACGGTGCAATGTGTGGAGAATGTGAGAACAAGATAATTATGAAGAAGCCATTGCGGGTTGGCAAGGTGAGGACGGCCGTGAGGAGCAATTCTGCTCCACAAGCTGCCTTTGCATTTGGACTCCGCGCACGCTTAGGTAGGGTGGACAATAGGTGGGGGAAGTCAATCAACTCTTTACGGAAATCTGGATAACCGTACATACAATGAAACAAAACTACTTAAACACAATGTTGAAAAAATTTCCACGAGCAGGATTTGAACCTGACATACCGGGTCAGGTGCTCTTCCATTTGAGCTATCGTGGTTCTAACCAGCCCGCCAAACAAATAATATAAACAAATTAAAAACATTTTATAAATAGCTAGCCTACTTCTTAACTGATCCTTAGTATTTGTAAAAATATTATGATCAGATGTTAATGACGGTAGTTGTTGACATTGAATTGGCGCCTTTGGCTTTCAAAGTAAAAAAGTAAATAGTGTTGAATAATTTCGGCGGGCTGGTTAGAACCACGATAGCTCAATTGGAAGAGCACCTGACCTGGTATGTCAGAAGGGTGCAGGTTCAAATCCTGCTCGTGGAAATTTTTTCAACATTGTGTTTTTGTAATTTGTTTCGCAACAAAATTTGCGTTAAAATTATATAAACAAATTAAAAACATTTTATAAATAGCTAGCCTACTTCTTAACTGATCTTTAGTATTTGTAAAAATATTATGATCAGATGTTAATGACGGTAGTTGTTGACATTGAATTGGCGCCTTTGGCTTTCAAAGTAAAAAAGTAAATAGTGTTGAATAATTTCGGCGGGCTGGTTAGAACCACGATAGCTCAATTGGAAGAGCACCTGACCCGGTATGTCAGAAGGGTGCAGGTTCAAATCCTGCTCGTGGAAATTTTTTCAACATTGTGTTTTTGTAATTTGTTTCGCAACAAAATTTGCGTTAAAATTATATAAACAAATTAAAAACATTTTATAAATAGCTAGCCTACTTCTTAACTGATCTTTAGTATTTGTAAAAATATTATGATCAGATGTTAATGACGGTAGTTGTTGACATTGAATTGGCGCCTTTGGCTTTCAAAGTAAAAAAGTAAATAGTGTTGAATAATTTCGGCGGGCTGGTTAGAACCACGATAGCTCAATTGGAAGAGCACCTGACCCGGTATGTCAGAAGGGTGCAGGTTCAAATCCTGCTCGTGGAAATTTTTTCAACATTGTGTTTTTGTAATTTGTTTCGCAACAAAATTTGCGTTAAAATTATATAAACAAATTAAAAACATTTTAAAACTACTTAAATTTATAAATTCACGCAATCTCGTACTTACTGCTTACGTGTTTATTAAAACAGTGCTATTTAGCATCGTCATTGTATATTATATTTCCTTGTAAATTTGTCTCTTAAGTAATAGCAACCTAGATTTATTTTACTGCGTAAAAAGAAATCTGTACGTCATTAGAATGATTTTGTTACTGCCGCGTAAGTTGACAGGTCAATCTAAATCTTCCTACGGTAATGGTATAGACATAGAAAATATCATAGTAATGGTCATCTAGACGACGGAAGAGTTTCTCTGTTTCGTCATAAGACGTAATGTGAATAACAAAGAAACGCATCATATGTTTACAGATCACATTAAGCAGCTTTTCCGCTTTCGAAATAGATATGACTTAAAACAAAGTTACACGGATACTTTTATATTTTTATAACCTTTCACCCCGAGTGGAAACTATAATCGTTTTCAAAATGACTGGCGCACGATTCTCTAATGTGACAACATTAATTTAATCTTAGTTTCATTTTTTATTCAGTACGCTGTTTACATTGAAAGGTTACGAAATTTGTCGTAACGATCTTATCTAATGCATTCTTATTTATTAATTGAGCGTCTTTGATTTATTGTTATGAAATAGAAATATGAATAAAATATTTTTTCTGCATACATGCTTAAATGCATTTTAAGCCCGAAATGATAAATGTAGATTTTTCATATGGTCGATAGTTATATAGCGTAATCTTCGATCATATTGATACTATAACAATGTATTGTTTCGTATCAATATAAATAAACATGAGCGCACGTACAGCTGTCAATCAACATAGCGCCTTTGATAGACTGTCTTGTTGCAGGTTGAACGAACAGATGACTCCTCTATACAAAACCAGTTAAACAACATATGGAACACCCACACAGAATAACAACAACACGCTTCATTCACTCTCAATTTTCACCCAAAGGGTCTTCAATATGCAATCAAATCATTATTTATTGTGTTACGACATCGAGCAACACTTGATTTGAGCTCACTAATGAAGTTCATAGAAAATATATGGGGTCAGTAAATTGTAACCAAACTCTCGTAATATATGCCGTACGATATAAATGAAATACAGTATACTGTTTACGCCCACTGAATGTAAGATTTGTCGGTTTTTTTCTGTAGTAGAAAGTTTACAATAGCACGTTGGCTGTAAAAGTGTCTTTCAGTAAATCATTTGTAGCCCGGAAATATTGTACTTAATAAATATTAGTAGCGTGGAAGCTTCGAGTAATAAGAAAGTAACATATAAAGTAATCGCCATGAGACATCATCACGTACAACATCAACCTTGTGTTCTGAGTACAACCAGAAATAAGTTATTTTGGTAACCCGTAACAGCCTACGGGCTGTCATAATGTTTTTTATAGCGTAGTCTCCTTGATTAACAAACATTAGCTCTATTAAAGTAAGTAAGTAAATAGCCTTTAACTGATCCACTGCTGGGAAAAGGCATCCATCATTGAAATCAAGGCATCACTACAATTAATGGGTAATGGCTTAATCACCACGTTTTCCAAATGCGGGTGATCACAAATTCGAACTATGCATCGAAAAATCCGAAACACATTGCCCAACCTGGGAATTGAACCGGGGTACCTTTGAGTATCGAGCTGAGTGCCACTCGGCCACCGAGGCGTTATTGCTCTTTTATTTAATGGTACTGTGCGATTTCAAACTGTATAGGAAAAATATTTTTTTATAACACTAGATTTGTTTGAACACACATTAACGGACTAGGGACAAAGGATTTTTATTTTAATATGTATTATTCGCGTAAACACTAGAAAACAATATAATCATTGTCTAGTCTGTTATGTAATGATACCACATTTACATAAACCCAAATAATATCGGTTAATTTTCTTCGTAGTTTGATTTTGATTGATATTTTATAAATCAATTTTCATCGGAAGATTGCAGTTTTTCTATATAGTTAATTGAGGCCAATTAAATCAAACGCAGGAATTGCTAAAACTTTTTTCTTTCTTCTGCTTCTTTTTTATAACAATTCCTTAAATACTCTTCTTTCTCACTTTTTACATAAACACTTTTTTTTTTAAATTTTACTTTTAATTTAAGGAGGTCGGAAGTTAGCGGAGAATGAATGTATTTTGGGTTTTTTACTGCACTGCAAATAACCATAATATAACGGATAATAAGAAAATTCCTTAAACAACAATTCGCACTAACAATAAACCTTGAGATTAAGATTATTTCATTGTTTTCCTTTTGATAGCAATACGATGTCAAGTGAGGTGTTTGAGATAGAAACACCACAGATCTAACGCGATGTAGCATTATGTGTTTATGAAATGTCAGTGTACATTAAGAAAATGATTGATTGATTGATGATGATAATAATTAGATAAAATTTTGACTGTAGCTTAATTGAGTGACGTAACCAGCCACTAAGAAAGGAATTTACGGAAATCACACCCCAAGGAGGTCAAATAGGTGGTGAAAGTTTGTTTCGTACAAATTTTAACCCCCCGTGTTATTCCGGCTTAGTCCGTCAGTTTTGAAGTGAAAAGTGACATGAAAATTGGTATTTGGGTTCTTGAAAAGAATAAAAAAATTACTTATCTCAGGATTTTTTTTTATTTTTATTTAAATTAGTAAATAGGAAATAAGGTTTTTTGGGGAAATCATTATTTTTAAAGTAATAACTATCAATATGAATATTTTAATCGATCTTTAGATTTTTCAACAAAAATAAAGAATTACGTGTTTTAGCATTTTTCTAAAAACCTCTCCTAGAGAGGTGAAATAGGGTATGTATACCCATTGCAATATTCTTTTTGTTAATATGCGTTATAATTTTGGTAATTAAATCTATAGCAGCTGTAGTTGTACTCGATTTAGGGAGAAAGCCGTAAGTAATCGTTAAATCGATTATATAAAATTCTTTCAAATATTTTCGACATCACGGGTAACACTGATTTCGGCCTATAGTTACTCGGGTCCAGTTTGGACTCAGATCTCAAATTTGGGGGAGCAAGGCTGTTTTTGGTTTTATTTACTGCCAAGGTATTCATTAGTTCCCACATTTTTTTAAGTTGATTGTATGTGTCGTAAAATAATTTATGGTATAAGGAAGAGTACTTCCTTATGTGTCTTAATCAATATTTGAACTTTGTATTGTTCTTCTTTAAAAGATCTCTTCGAGTCGTCATTATCTGGATTTTCTTAGTTTCTTGCCACAATCCATTTTTAAAATTAATCGCATCTATAATTTTTTTATTTATTCAGTCTTTCTGTGGTGGATTGAATATTTTAATTTCTTTATTTTTGAACCTTCTATGTTTTCTTTTATAATTTTTTCCAGGTTGAAGTAGTCGTAGTCATCATTGGTTATTATTGTTTCCGATGCACTTTTGTAAAGTTTTTCATAATCGAGAGCTGTAAAATGATTTATTTTATTTATTTCGGGTGCCAACTTGCCTATTTCAAGATATACTTAACTATTTGTGATCTGAAAGGGAGGATTCAATGATTGAAAGATTGAAGGAGTGATTATTTATATTTTTATTTTAGTCTTTGTTTTGCTGGTTTCACGCGTACAGTGAATTGGATCAATTTTATTAACTTTTATACTGGGTAACGTAACTGTTTTTACTGAGCAAATCGATGTTGAAGTCGCCAAAGAGTACGGTCCTCTTTCGCTGTTCCAAGTGGGATGAATAAATTGTCTAAAAAATTATAAAGATCAGCGTACCCATCTTACCCGGCTTATATAGAACTTCAATATTCACAGATAGTTTTTCGATATGTAACCATAAAAAGTGGTTCCGGTGTACAACGATATCTTCTGTTACTTCGAATTTAATAACATTGTTACCTATAAAGGATGATGATGATGATGATGAAGTAATATAATAGCGGAAGTGTAGGATGTCCTAGCGTCTCTGACGTCACTGGCGACATCTAGCAACGATATAATATGCAAAGACACTGGAAACAGTTGGATGAGAAGAACCGAAGATCTGTCTTCGAATCGGATCAGATAGGTCATATATGGAAGTTTATAGCATAATAAGTAAGTTAAGTAAGTAAGTTATAAGCATAGCATATTTATAGCATAGCATATTTATAGCATAGCATATTTATAGCATTTATAGCATAAACTTCCATTTATGACCGATCTGATCAGATTCGAAGACGGAAAAAAGGAAAGAGGAAGGCTCCTTATTTCATAGTAAGGTTGCGTTCGTCTCGATCTCCATTTCAATTGAGTAAATACATAAAACCTTTTCCCTGACCTGGACTCAGAGAAAGCAAGGTGTTCTTTCTTTGTTCTGACTGTGTCGTGTGGCCACATGCTCAGTCCAAACAGTTCACGGTTAGTATTATCCGCTCGCCACTATAGAGAAACTCTTTGAACTATTGTAGAATTAGTCACCAGTATTGTGCGTACTTAGATTAGAGATTAATAGATGTGACATGTAAGTCACCGGTTGGTGTCTAGTCACGAGCAGTGCTTTCTCCTCATGTGTGTTTTTTAATGTTCCACATTTGGACCAAGATCGATCATAGCCAACTCCGGCGCAGCCACAATAGGATGCAATTGTTGTGACCTTTTGTTTTATCTAACGACTTCCTTATGTGATTATGATTCGTGAGTGTGTTTTGTTTGCTTTCAAATCTCAAAATAATAATAAAAGTTCCTAAGCCTTTTAGTATCAATACGTCAAAATTTAATGTTTTTTGTTTTCATCAAGTAGTTTATAAAATGAATTTCGCTTAGTGGTACTTAGTAGTATACGATTAGCACGTGCAGTCTGTGTAATAGAGGAAATTTAAATCGCATTGCAGTTGTAATTGGCCGTCGGCTGGCGAAAGGCATGCCCTTTGCCCTTACCAAGAGGAAGAACGTGTTTTATACCTATATTTCTATATCATGGGCCAACTGTATTTAACTACCATCATTAGTATGTATTAAACATGGAAATTGTCTATAATTTTTTGTATATATTTAGATATTATGTTTATTTATATTACGTACCTATGTAAAGTGTTCTTAATGATAGGAAGGGCATTTTCCAATTTTAAACGCTGTATTGAAAGGGAGGAAATTAATGCCGGTTCTTTTCAGTACTCAGTTTTCTGCCTACTATTTCTACTTCCAAACCGATGGCATTCGTATTGGTAAATAACACTTACACGCAGCACCCTCAACGCGCAAGCCGCCATGCCATCGAGCTCCTCCTATACAAATACAAAAAAAACAAATATAAAACAAAAAACGACACAATCGAGACTAGAAAGATGTTTGGTCACGAATGTCCAATGGCTGTCCTGATTGAAGTCACGACTAGACGACAGTTCAATCATAGCAGAATTAACTTAACAGAATGACCTTTTTGAGACCGGATGTCAATGGAAGTACTTTCATTGTAAGACAATGTGTTTAGATGATAGTTAAATAGTATCTTGAGCAACTGAATATTGCGATTGATAAAGTTCGTTGTAAAATAAACAATAGTAGGTAGTGCTAGTGAAATGACAGAGATAGATGATGTTACTTTTGATTGTTAAATATTATAAATAAAAAGTAGGAGCTAATATTTCGAGTAAGAAATAGCGATGATTACATTTTATGTTCAAAAAAGAATTGGTAAAAAGTAAAATGTTTTTGTTTTGTTTATATAATTTTAACGCAAATTTTGTTGCGAAACAATATTTTGTTTTTGTTTTTGTTTCAACAAATGTTGAAAAAATCCACGAGCAGGATTTGAACCTGCACCCTTCTGACATACTAGGTCAGGTGCTCTTACAATTGAGCTATCGTGGTTCTAACCAGCCCGCCGAAATTATTCAACATTAATCAACATTATTTACTTTGAAAGCCAAAGGCGCCAATTCAATGTCAACAACTACCGTCATTAACCGTCATAATATTTTTACAAATACTAAAGATAAGTTAAGAAGTAGGCAAGCTATTTATAAAATGTTTTTGTTTTATTTACATAATTTTAACGCAAATTGGAAGAGTATGAACACGGTATGTCAGAAAGGTGTAGGTTCAAATCCTGCTCGGGGAAATTTTTTCAGCATTTGTGTTTTTGGTAAAAGGTAATTTTGAATTAAAGTTTTACGACTAAAACGCATAGATGATAGACTAAACCGTGTACTCTTAATTTTTTTAGAGTTATATACTGTAACTGCTTATGGATGTTTAAATATTTTATTCCACACGAAGGGGAAGCGCTTGGTTTTCCAATTTCACCTGGTGAAATATCACTTCGTTTGAGAGCTTTAACTACTGAAGCACTGGCTATCTTATCTATAACTGTCAGATCACAGCTATATATCATTATTGATATGACGATGGTATCAGTCTTAGGTGGTTGCGTATGTGTGGTGATTATTAGTCAGTTGAAATAATAAAAAAGCTCACCGCCAACTAAACAAATCAAAGCTTTAAATAGGTCTGATACCGGTGGCCTAAAGAACTTATAGTACTAGAACATAAAAGCGGTTAAATTAAATAATATACCGAGTATATCAAATATATATCACTCAAGTGTACACTCGAGGGATCATAAATGTTTTCGAAATGTCATGACGTCTAAGTACACCTGATGAACAATGAAACTAAGTTCATTTTCTCTCTACAAGTTGTTCGCGTCACGATAGCGTTTATCAAAAACAATCCGACTCCAAAGCTCTTCACCTAGTTTTCACTTTCACGTGTTTCGGCCATGAGAAAAACATCGCCCATCTTATGTCATGCCAGCAAGAGAGCATTGCGTTTTGTCGAGCAATTAAGTAAAAGTTCTTCTGTGGATGAGCCGTGTGAAACCGGGCCAGTGGTCTTGCTAGCAGGTGACCGACCTGCGGTCAATACAGCCTTGCTTCTCTTTTTATTTTTATTTATTATTATTATTAGTTACACGGGATGGACCCAATTACATAACTAACATACAGAATATTAAAATTATCATCATTATTATTATTACTATATACACTAATTACAATTTATTATTAATACACAACTATATCAAATTATAAAAACATTTAAACACAGATATAACACATAGGAACGCCATAGAGGACATTTAGTTTCACAGAAACATAAACACTCTGACTGGATAGCTGCCCAGCCATCCACAAATACATCACAGGCAGGTTGCTGACACAGGAGCGCATTGAAGCCGGTATGCATTTGAACGATGGGCGATTGGTCGTGTGTGATAGTGCGGCTTAAGGGTGGCGCAAACAGGCGGCGTTGACGACAAGTGCGGCGACGAACGTAGTTGTCGGGGACATTCAGACGCGATAGTTGTTCAAGGAGCTCGGGGCACTGGATGTCACCACGCAACACTTTAATTGCTACCAGGATTAAGTCCCTGTGACGTCTCACCTCCAGCGAACACATACCCAGCATTCCCAATAAAAATTTAGTTGGATACAGAAAAGGATAATAGCCGTATACCCTCTTATACAAATATCTCACGAAGGCCTTCTGCACTTTCTCGATCATTAATTTATATTTAGCTTCATGTGGGTTCCACACACATGAACTTGTTTCCAGTTTACTTCTTATTAAAGTGACATAAATAAGTTTCATGACATGAGGATTGTGAAAGTCATGCATGTTACGAAGTGCGAAGCCCAAGCGACGAAAACAATCCTTAGTTATACCGGTAATGTGCTGGCTGAAGGTTAAGCTAGGATCAAAAGTGACACCGAGATCGTTCATCACTGTGCTGGTGCGAGTAATATCGTTGCCATTCAAATTGTAATTGTAAATAATTGGTGAATAGGTAATTGGTGATAGTAAAGCTTCATAAGCTGTCTTCTCGCACAAAGCGTACAGTTAAGTTATCCTCACCTTGACTTTTGGCACTAAAAATGATTATTCTAACTCTTTGAAAGCACTATTTTATTGAACTATGTACAACTGAACAAGTGGTTTTCCTGTTGCTACTGGCGGTACTTTTTTTCTGTTGCAAAAATGAAATGGCGACACAACACCTTCATGGCTCTGGGATCATTACACTTGGCCTGGGATGCCTGCTCAAAGGAGACAGCTTCACTACACACGCCCGCAACGACTACCACAGCAGCCTGAAAATCAGTTCCGAAGCGGTACAAATGAGCGTATCCAGTATAAACCATGTGTTGTTTGACGTCAATCACACACTCTCCTTTGTTCCTGAAGACCACAGAGAGATTTACAGGGACTGAAAACCAAAATAGATATGTTAAAGGAGCAACAATAAACACTAAGTGTACAATCGCTAACACATGAGACCCACAACTACATTCTATATTCTATATTGTAGTATCATCATCATCTGTTTCATAATATGGGGCATGCTGCGAATAAAACGTAGGTATCGAGGTTGCAGTGTAAACCTTCATAAGAGTTTAGAACCGGCGCCAGGAGCTACGCCACCGCAGCATCAGCATCCGCCGCAGCTGGACACGGACTTCGACAGTGTTATGAGCGAGGTGATCGTAACTGCTGCACGCAAATTAGATGAGGCTTCATCGCCTTAATTAAACTCTCTTTCTTTCTTTTTTCTCTTTTTAAATTTGGCAGCATGTACGAGCGCGCTCGACATTGTTATATTTTAGCTGACATTAGCAATAACGTTACTTGAACGATTTGTGTATTTTATTATGTAGTACAATAAACACACTTCACGGTGACGGTCGTCTTATTAAACCTCCCTGTCCCGAGCAACATAACCTGCGTAAATTACGCAAACATTTAACCTACCTTCTTTAACTAAACTACAATAAACTACCAACCTTAACAACTATCTACTTACCTTGTAAATGCTACTGCGTTTACACATGGTAAGGTAAAAAAAGAAAAAGCGTATGTTCCAAGCATGTGTTACTTGAGACATCTTCGTTAGAAATATTTTGTACTAAAATTAATTTGATGGATGAAGAACGATTGACGAAAAAAGTGTACAAGGCGAGTGTGAATGAAAGTGTTGGTAAGACTAGACCTAGGCGGACGTTTCGAGATCAAATCAGGGACGTCTTGAAAAAAGGCCAGGTCAAGAGTACCCTAAACCGAAGAGCATGTATGAAGGGAATAATGAAAGTGGACGAAGCGAAACAAGTATGTAAGGATCGTAACAAGTGGAAAGAAGTGGTCTCTGCCTACCCCTACGGGAAAGAGGCGTGATTATATGTATGTATGTATGTAAAATTAATTTAATATGACAACATGAGTGTTACGTACTCCATATAATCTTTACATATTTTTTTTATATATTTTTTGTTTGTAGGAACTTCAAGTAAACTTTTCTTAGAGTTAATAAATACATATCTCATTAAAGGGGTCTTATAAGATTTATTATTTAAATTTGTGCTTAATACAAAAGATTTCGTAATAAATCTAGTGTAAGAGCCAATTTCACTTTTGTTCACGTATTTATTTAAATGATGCGCTTAAATACATGACGATACAACGGTTTCGAAATTCAACATGTCTGTTTTGTCAACGATGCCAAGTCATGCGCGTACGCATCCGAACTTTCAATTTATTCGCAATTTCATGCTTGCTCTTGATGTTATTACGCTGCTACGTCGTGAATAGGTACTATCGATTTCCAATGATGTAACCATAAGTTGTTTTATTAAAATATCCTTACTGTCTTTAACAAGTTTTAAAAGAGTAAGTAGCGAATATTTAAGAAAGATAATTTGAAATAGCCACCTAAATAGTTTCTATATAAGTATAAGTGAAAAAACCACGAGTACATAAAACATTGAAGTGCTCAATAGTCACTTACTTAAAGTCTTTTTGATATAACAAATGAGCGATATTGAATAGTCAATGGAAAATTCTATTTTAGAAAAGAATTGAATTCTCAACCGTGGCGTCTTCCGATCGCTACCATCAGCGGCATATTATGATGAGAAAAGAGAAAAGTGCAAAGAATGGTCGTGGGAAGCCGTCACAATAGCTCCGATATGTCACGCCGGCGTGTTTCACTGTATTTTCTAAGTAATTACTAAATTAATACTAATTTACATGTTCTGATTAATTGGCTGACAAACGAGACCCAGTTGTGTGCACTTGCAACTTTTTATTTGTCTTTCTTAATTCTTGGCCGGTACCTACTCAATGTCGATCACTTTTTATTTTCATTATCGGTGTAGATGTAGGATCGACAATTACAAATCGACAAGCTTACAAGCCATATGTTAGCTGTTTGTACACAATTATTGTGATTTACTTTACAATAATTTAATCGCGCCAAAGACCTTATTAACCTTAAATTACATTGAAAAATTATTAATTAAACAATGACACGATGAATATAGGCCATAAAATTTTGTAGTCAAAACTATTACATCAAACGAAATAAAGAGATCATTGTTTAATTTAGATCTTTCTTATTTCAGATACTGCCAGTCCTGCTGTTCCTCGCAGTCACACGGTGCAAAGGCGATGTAATTAATGGATATCGGAACGGGAACGCCGCATCCCAATTTGGAGAGCTGTTGAAGCCGCCGCCACTGCCACCATTCTCACCATTAGCACCTGTGCCATTCCACGGAGGAGCAGGAAGAACGCAGCGGCAGAATGTGGACATTGGCTACCAGTACCAACCACCACCGCCACCCCCGCCGCCGCCTGCACCCACTACGTCAAACTTCAAATTCCCTGCTCCATTCTATAAGCAATATAACTTCAACTTCGTGCCACCACCACAACCTTTCTCAACAACACCATCTCCTTCGATGTTCCAAAAAGTGTCAGGGTGGCTGTTTTCTTCGCAGCAAGCTGGTTACGAGGCAGGATCAAGTAACCCAGCTCCAGTGAAAAAGGATTGCAACCCTTGTAACTTAGTGCCATGGATACCAGTTATAAGATATGATTTAGGAGCTAAAAACACATTCCAGAATTCAAATCCTTCATATAGTCAACTAAATCCCACATATGGCCCGCCAAGCCCTACAGCCTACCTCGATGCTCAAAACAATGCAGCGTTTAAACAACATGCATACCGTCAGCAACAAAGTTTTTCACATATATCGACAGGAATACCCCATGCAGTATATGGACCACCACTCAATTCTTATAGCAACTCAATTGGCATTCCAAGTTCTACTTATGGCCCCCCAATATCTACGTACGGCCCACCAAGTCCTACGCATACTGTATCAATGCCATCCCAAAACCCTCTAAGTTCTACATTCTCGGCGCCTAGTACGTCTTACTCGAATCCCAGTTCCTCCTATGGAGTTCCCAATTCGCCATTTGGACACCAGAGTTCAACTTTTAGCGTTACTAATTTTCCATATACAACTCCTTCGCCATCACCCCCTCCATTTTCACCTAGTCCCTTATCTTCAACATATGTGACAGTTGCACCCCCCTATGAAAGTGAGATAATAAATAATCATCTACAACAACAAAGTGATAGCCAAATACTGAGAAGCCCCGATCTTGAATTGCAATTACCGAAAGTGACACCTCCTACAACATTCAAGAATTCTTACGGAGAAACTATTTCAAATAGCTATCTTGCAGACATTCCTTATTCTGTATCAGCAACAGCAGCTGAATCTACAAAGATTAAGACTGAAGTGTTGCCAAATAGTCCAAATCTAGCTATTCCAAATGTATCCCTAGCTTTAGCAAATCCAGCCCCATTCACATTAAACAGGGGTAGAAATATTCATACATTACAGCCCGTTGCACTGCCCAACCTTAGTGTCTCACCTTTACCACCAATTTTTAATGCCCGGCCATTTAGACCTACACCCTCTCAATACTCAAATGAACTCGTTGAGGGTATAAATTCAATGCAACACTCACAAAACAACATCAAAATTGAGCAAAGTGTTCCGCTTGCAGAATTTACACATTCTGTTGACTATCCAGCCACTATAGTGCAATCGCCAATTATTGAAATAGACTCACCGAAACAAACAAACCTTACAAAGGGTTATCGGAACATACCAAATGCGTATATCGTAAATGAAGTACGAGATATATCTTCTCAAGCTTCCGAGGATCATGTATCTGCCACAAAAACAATTCCAGATGCTAGCTTTGAAAGCACTGGTGTTGATGTTGAAAATGAGCTATATGATTCAGGAGTACCAGTACACTTCAAGAATACTCAACTACCACCAAACCACAAAACAAATTTTGTGGATTTACGAGGACTAAAGGATGAAGATATAGATAAATATCGAAGTGAAAATAATTTACAAAACATAGATTCACCCCTACTTTATTTAAAACCAAGTGCGCCGCACAAAAGTTATGGAAACTTTGTTTTAGCTATATCAACTCCTAGTAATGACAATGAGTATGAAATTTATGATGACGCCCCAACAACAGAAACACCTGAAGTGTCTACATTTACAAGTGCTTGGGAAGAGAGCAAGGCTGATTATAGTGACGGATTACAACCTCCAACAGCTGCACAAGAGAGCGTAGAAAAACCCAAAATAGTTCAAATAATTGTCCCGTACACCACTAGTAAAGAAAATAATAATTATAATTATAACAATTTTAACTATGAACAGAGTTTTGGTGACTGGATGTATTCACAAGAAGACGAATATCAAGCTCGAAAAATACCATCCAATACAGAAAACTCATACGCAAGTACTGTTACGGAAAGTTTCAATAGCCTTAGCACGACGACTGAGGATTCTACATCATCAGTAATTGATAATTATGACTCCGAGCGGTTAAATACAGCTGCAATTTTAAATGATTTATATGATGTAAAAGAACCACCATTTGATTTGATAAAACTTCAACATACGATTGACGATTGGACTGAACAAGAATATTCTGAACAGCACAAATCGCCTCAAAGGAACCGTGGTTTTGAAAAATTTGCAAAACAGATTCCTGATGACTATTTCACGACCACGACTCCAAATGTATATGTGACGCCTACAAAAAACGAGGAATACGATTATGACCATGAGGGTTCGAGTAGTATCCAACATCCCGTTACGGAAGAAAGAAATAATAGTTTTTACAAAGCATATACAGACTACAATGCAATAGAGCGCCCTAAGTCAAGGCCTTACAGTGGGAAAGACGAAGAAACAAGAGAAAAGCAAAAATTACATATTTACACGGCTGCATCCTCATTTAGAGGCACTACTACAACGCCTGCTCCGTGGGGTAAAATATTAACGTCTATTTCACCACTGACTAAAGAAAAAGTATACGTAGTTACATCGAAACCTTGGAAAGAAGCTCGTAATGTAACTAATGAATGGTACGGTGGTGAACCGTTTGAGTCCAAAAAAACAAATGTGGATAATGACGTGTCATCTTCTGACAACTTGCCATTTAAATCACCTAGGTTTACAAATAGACCTTCACTTGACTTTACTGCACATGGCAGTGACAAATTAATTGAGCCAGGCTCATCGTATGGGTCTTCTAAAAGCTGGTATCAAAGTAGTAAGTATTATTGTTTTAAAAAGAACTTACAATAAAGTGCAAAGTCGGACACAGATTAACATTTTCTTTTTTTTTTCAGTTAATGACTTAGAGAATCGGGGCGTTGGAAATAACACGACGTGGCCAGAAGGTTCTACACAGAAACATACCACTAATTTGGACGAGGTTTTAATTTTATTTTACTAACTTTCTTTAACGTTTTCCTTAAAAAAAAACTCTTTAACTTTACTCCAATCTTGTCTATTCACTTATTTAGTATCACATATATTGTACATAAATAGCACATAATTAGTTCAGTTTTTAAAAACATATTCGCATTATGGGTAATATTAAGATTCCACTAATGAAACTTTGTTAACGATTGCTTAAATTCTAAGAGTGGGGAAAACCTAACACCCATGTGTGTACTCTACGGTACTCTATGATGACCGCGTAACAACAGATCAACTGATTAGTGAATTTAAATACGAAATCTGGTCATGAGTATTGACGTAAGTCAAACAAGGCACTAAATACGATTAGAGCTGAATACAACTGCATGAGCGCTAATATGAATGTGTGTTCATTACGTCATAATAACTAATTATTTTCTCAATAACATTTTTGTTTTTTTCAGGATTCAACCGGTATCACGACTGCAGATCTGCAAAATAATGATTATGAATCATAGTTTGTGAAATAAAAGCCAAAAATTGACATATTAAACTATAGTGCTATGAGGTGAAAACTGTGTAGTGATTTTAGTGAACAAATTGGTGAAAAACTGTACTCAATGAATGTGAAATGAGTCACGTAGTGAAAAAACTTGAACTTAATAGACTTCAAATTTGTGAAGTGACTAAATAAACTGTTAGCAAAATGTATTTTTAAGAAGAGCAAATTAAGAAGAATACCTCTGAAGTGTGTGCTCTTTTTAATTTGATCAATTAATTTTATAAATTTAAAACCAAAGTAGGATTATAATAATAGCATTATGTTTTAGTTTTTACCAGAATTTCTATGTTCATACTATATGTATTTTGTATAAATTAGTGATAGAGTAATAAAAATAGTAATCAATTCCTATGGCAATATTGTAATTATTCCTTATATTACATACAATACATCTTATATTTACAATAATATTCAATATTATTATGACAATGAGCAAACTGTAAATATGTGTGTTAGTCTGTAAATAAAATGCAAAACCATATTTTTACTCTTTTTTTGGAATTTACCTAACAAACTTTTACATCTTATAGAAATGGAACACTTTATCTATCTATATAAATAAAAATAAATCGCTAAATGTTTTGCTTATCGCAAAACTCGAGAACGGCTGAGCCGATTTGGCTGATTTCTTCTTTGTTGTGTTTGATGAAGTCTGAGGAAGTCTGAGGAAGGTTCTTATGGAGAGAAAAAAAGTAAAAAATACGAGGAAAATAGTAAAAACAACAATTTTCTTTTCCCATACAAGCCACTCTCTGGACCGATTTAAAAAATTCTTTCACCATTAGAATGCAACATTAGCGCTGAGCAACATAGGCTATATACAAAAAAAAATCCACCCGTACGAAGCAGGGATGGGCCGCTAGTACGAAATAAATTAAAATAAACACAAGAAGATCCGTATTAAGCGTTTCAATTCAAAGTTCTAATCCAATGTTTTCTTTTGATTTTGTAGTGACAGACAATAATAATATATTTTAAATGTGATACAAAATTTCTTGGATGTCGTGAAGTAAGTCGCAATTCCCGTCGCAGTAACAAAATGTAGAAAATCAACTAATCCGCGAGGAGTGCGTTAGTTCCGCGACCTGCGCGTAGTTGCACATGCAGTTAACTTAGCAGCCGCCAAGAAGTTTGCAACGCAAACTACAGATAAGTAACTCTACAAAACCAAAGAGATCAACGCTTTTGCTTTGTGGTAATCAATCAGTAAAGAAAGACAACAATCTAGGACTTTGAGTATCTCTTAATATTTACAGGTATATTAATAAATTTCAGTTCAATTGATTCATCATCTTGGCACTTTCTCATTGATCAGGGGTTCACAATGCATATCTAAATCTAGAGGCAACAACTTGATTCCATCCCAGGCTGTCAAACTCAGTTATCAGTTTGCGTTATAATGAGTTGCAGCTAAGATTAGTGTAGTGTCTCAAAATAATCAAAAATCAATGTAAAATACTCTTTCAACAATATTCAGCTGCCATCAACATAAATAACGACGCGTATGCGCGTGTACAAAAAAGTAGTGACAGGTGCGCTCTGCAATGTACTGTAGTGATCGGGACTCCTTGCTTCGGGTAGCTCTGTGGCACACGACGTGACCTGAGTCCTGTACCTGAGTACCATAAAACCCACTGTCGACGATCGAATGTTCGACTTATGAAGTAGGCCCCAAGTTCGTGTCTATCCTGTTCTTAGCTCTACGGGGGCAGGCTTTTTGGTACACTTAAAGTAAAGGAATTCAGCGCTCCATAGGAATACAGTGATCAAAGTGAACACATTTAATACTATAATTGGTGTTTGGTAAGAACCCGAGGCTTCACGGATGCGACCTGAAAATGGAAACAAAGAACACTAAATTATTTTAGTCATGACTAATAAAATAATTGTTTTCATTATCGTTGCTATCAATTAATCCTGTACGTGAAAGACCATCATCCGTTATCTCTTACGTGCGATTGTTATATATGTAGAAGGTTATTCATTTATAATTAAATTAATGAACTTCTTCATTGGTAAGTGCTGTACGTTAGTAAAATCCAAGAAAATTACCATCATTAAACCCATCTTTTCAGTTAACAAAAATATATTGTCTTTGAAATGGTACTCTATTGTTTAAAACTATACTTTACTAGTTGTTGCCCGCGACTTCGTTCGCGAAGACTACAGTAAAAAAAAAGTATCCTATATGCTGGTCTGGGTCATGGTCTGTATATGAGGAAAGTTTCATTAAAATCCATTCAGTAGTTTTTACGTTAAAGAGTAACAAACATCCATCCATACTTACAAACTTTCGCGTTTATTACAAAAACACAATGTTGAAAAAAAAATTTCCACGAGCAGGATTTGAACCTGCACCCTTCTGACATACCGGGTCAGGTGCTCTTCCAATTGAGCTATCGTGGTTCTAACCAGCCCGCCGAAATTATTCAACACTATTTACTTTTTACTTTGAAAGCCAAAGGCACCCATTCAATGTCAACAACTACCGTCATTAACACCCGATCATAATAATCGATCGATTAAGAAGTAGGCAAGCTATTTATAAAATGTTTTTATTTTGTTTATATAATTTTAACGCAAATTTTGTTGCGAAACAAATTACAAAAACACAATGTTGAAAAAAATTTCCACGAGCAGGATTTGAACCTGCACCCTTCTGACATACATACATATTCAACATTCTGTTTTTGTAATTTGTTTCGCAACAAAATTTGCGTTAAAATTATATAAACAAAATAAAAACATTTTATAAATAGCTTGCCTACTTCTTAACTGATCTTTAGTATTTGTAAAAATATTATGATCGGGTGTTAATGACGGTAGTTGTTGACATTGAATGGGTGCCTTTGGCTTTCAAAGTAAAAAGTAAATAGTGTTGAATAATTTCGGCGGGCTGGTTAGAACCACGATAGCTCAATTGGAAGAGCACCTGACCCGGTATGTCAGAAGGGTGCAGGTTCAAATCCTGCTCGTGGAAATTTTTTTCAACATTGTGTTTTTGTAATTTGTTTCGCAACAAAATTTGCGTTAAAATTATATAAACAAAATAAAAACATTTCGCGTTTATAATATTAGTAAGATTATTAGCCAATTATAAAGAAAATAATAATAAGTCAAAACTGAAAATTATAATAAAATCAAATCGCTGTATCGTTTTATAGTCAAGATGAAGTTCATTAAGCTTAATACATGGAGTACGTGTTGTGGTCCGTCTGGTAAGCGCATAACTCACGTTATGCCAACCCTGAGGCCTAAGTTATCATACCTCTATGCCAAGATATTTTAATCATCATCATAATTAGCCGGTATCAGTTCATAGCTAGACATAGACTTCACCTAATGGGTATGCCTAGCCTAAGCCCAATCTTTGGCTTTTTTCAGATTTTGCGGATCACAAGTTTAAACTGCAACATAGCAGAGCTGTACACTGCTGCTCAGCGGCAGATGTATAAGCGTGGTAGATAACAAACTGACGGGTTCTGTCGGTGCTAAGGCTAAGATTAGTATCTCCTTGCAAGAAAGAATGGTCATGCCATTGGCATTGACTATTTCAAATTCAATGTACTATCTAAGTCAAGTATTCATAAACTTGGTTACAAATTTTTCTGTCACTTAAAAGTTTGACAAGTTTTTAATAGTATTAGTACTAGAAGAGTGTGTCATAATATTTTTTTAAGTACCCAACAATGATCCAAGTCCGATGATAGTAATTCCGTTGACAAACATCTGTATGCCGGAGGCGAATGCCAATCTCTCAATGGGGACGTAGCTCGGTATAACAATGTTCATGTAGACTGTGCGCAGCCCTTTGGTGATGCCCATTGCGAGGGCCACGAACATCATACCCATGAACGAGGTGGTAAACAGCATCACTGAAATAGGTGAATCTAGTTAATTTAATGTGTTTATTAATTCGTCGTTCTTCTTTGAACGGTAACCTAATCTCGTCTCGTATTTTGCCAGACAGACAATAACCATGGAGACAGTCGATAAATCTACTTCAATAGTTTGATTTCGTTAAAGCAAAAAAATAAAGTTTGCCATTATGAATTGGTGAGTTTTGATTCCAAAATTAACGTGTAGTGAAATTATGGAATTATAGCATTGCATTGCCTCTTCATCCATTATAGCGATCCTCATCATTTTAATTGTAAAATAACTATAGGATAGTAAACGGAAAAACTTTTATGTTTATGTTTGTACTGTAGAAACAGGTATTAATTTGTAATATTGTCAGATAAATAAAAAAAACTAAAAATAATGCTATTACTAACTAACTATAATCTGCCATAGCTCACAACTATATAATAGATAATCCTTGACTTTCAATAAACCAAAAATGCATTATTTAAAAGTTATTTTTTGTAAATTGTAAATTAAACAAACTTGACGGTATATCAGAACCTATAATAAAACAAATGCATTGATACAATTTATAGTAGTTATATTCCATTTGTGGCGTTATTTTACTACAGATTAAAATTAATCTATTTGTGTCATTATTGTTTGCACAGACGACGGGTCGGGGGAGGTCAATAAACTTGTAATTGAACATTAGAACAGAAGATAGACTTGTCTGAAATCGTTTAATGTTAAAGTGTTACAAAGTATTTATTACAGTCTACAGTCACTATTATAGACAAGTGTTGTTTTTAATCAAAAATACCCATATATTCGTCTTTTTAAAACAGGCCGATACCGGTAGTCGGTATTCACTTAGAAACAAAGTATTGTAACACGTCATCATCATCAGCTCATTTTATTTCCCAACTGCTGCGGCACGAGCCTTCCCTATGGATCGATACAGCGATCGATGGAGCCTACGACTGGCCATAAACCACCAAACGGGCCCAGTGCGGATTAGTCGTTGTTAACGACAGCTAATGCACCCGGGACCAACGGCTTTACGTGCCTTCCGAAGCACGAAGGAGCTCAAGATGATACATTTTTGGTCACCCATCCGATGACCGGCCTTTGCGAAACTTGCTTAACCTCAGCACTCACATACCGGGCGCGTAAATCACTGTGCCATCGAGCTCTTCGTATAAAATCTGCTATAAAATCATAATCACATGAAGGGTTCTACAAACAATGTTACAGTGCTCTTAACTCAATCTGAAAACACTATAGTAGAAAAATTTTATTTATAAAGTAGGTAGATAGTTCGAGTATATGCTGTCGCTAGGGCAGCGGGGACAGTGATTATTTTTTTTTGAAGTGGTTTTATGCAACTGTTTACCAGCGAACAGGGTAATAAGTTTATTATAACATAATAATTTTAAATTAGTATACTTACATGTTCTGGTGATAACAACAAGGGTTAATCCGATCATATACATGACTCGTGGGGGCTTTTGACACCATTCTCCAATAAATGGCGACACTAAACGGAATAAAGTGTCCGAAAAACCGATTACAGCCATCACTTTCCCTATATCACTGGTCTCATACTTTAACATGTCCTTCAGTATAATTGGGAATAACAAAGAAAAGTTGGTCTCCACACAAGCGGCTACCGACAGGCCAATTAAAATGTTCACGAAGATTGGATCGCTTAGTAACGTGAGATCGAAGAACTGTACAAAATTCTGGATACATCCTTTTTCCTCAGCAACCTTCTCGCTTAAAGCTGCTTCTTTCTGTTTTATTTCGATTCTTTTTTTCATCTCGGGTTCATTGAAAATGTTGTAGGAGCTACCCAAATTGATTTCTTGAGATTCCCACCACTTGTACCGAGCCTCATGCAGAGGCGGCTCGGCAGTTTTCTTTCTGATGTCTGGATGTGATACGGCATTTCTGGTCTCTATACCGGCAGTGCTCGATAGAGATCTCATTGATAAACTTTTTGGCTGCGGTAGACCATTCTCAATGGATTCTTCTAACCGTGGCAGAGAATGAAGCTCTGTAAGAAATAGAAAAACAAATATACTGACCTTTTTTTAACTGAAAATATATGGAAATGCAAAAAAGTGGAAAAAGAGAAACTGCCTCTGTGGACTAGTGGTTAAGACCTCTAAGAGTTTAAGTCTCAGAACCAGGGGTCCCGAGTTCGATTCCAATCGGTGAATGTTTGTGTACTCGGTTTGGTTGGTGGTAGGGCTTGTTTGTCCGCCTGGCTAGCGTGTAATGTTAAAATTACCACCATCTTATTCAAAATATGTCGCGATAACATCAATGTTTGTAGGGTTGTTATGTTTTGGCAGCTATAGGCAAGATAGCCAGTACCTCAGTAGTTGAGGAAACCGGGGAAGTGCGCTTTCATCTTCGGACTTATCGTCAGGTTACTTAACATCAGGTGAGATGAAGGCCAACTTGCTTACACGCAGGTGCTTGCAAAGGTGCTTACACGCAGATAATATAAAAAAATTAAATAACTGCAAAATAAATGAAACAAGCTAAAATCTGTACCTGTTTGTTTCGACGATGTTGTTACGCTACCGTTGACTAGTTCAGTACTTTCCTCTCTATTCAGTGGTATTTCTTCATCTACTTCTGCAGGATATTTAAAGTACCACTTAGCTGGTCTCAACAGACAAGCTGCTGCGAGGGAATGTAAGCAAAGCGCAGCAAGTATGAGCACAGCGTACCGCCATCCAAATGCGTACATAAGTGCGCTCATCACTAGGGGCATGTATATCGCGCCCAAGCCTGTGATGGACATCCCCACGCCAATGGCTCTTCCCCTTTTCTCTTTGAAGAATGAATTAATTGCAAGTGTGAAGGCTGCCATTACTGATGCTACACCCATTGCTGAAAATGATAACGATTGTTTTTTTTTAAATCATGGAGGTAAATGTGAAGAAAACTTTATCTTTTAATACCACACTTAGTGAAAGAAGCATGTGTAAGTACTATCTTTGTTGCAAGCACCTGATGAAACATTACCGACTATCGCGGCATCGTCCGCATGATGTTGGTTTGATAATATGTCACGTGCACCTTGGGAACGTTGTATTGGACCAGGATAAAAAGTATCATATGGCACAATCGGGCTCTCTAACCCTAACTGTGCATATTCAATATACACGTCAATCCGTACATGCGTGCTCAAGGATAAACTAGCTTTGAACACTTGCGGATTACGGATACGTATAGCCAAGCTCCTTAGCACGGCTGCGCGTAGCGGTATGAAGCGATTTTCTGGTGACAAGTTCTCACTGATGTAGATAGGGCTTGCTTTGGTAGATAATATTCCTAAGTGGCTTTTATTCAGCTTATTACCTGCATTGTCCTTATTGAATTGTATAGCAGCTGCCAAAAAACAATCCCTCATACGTGGCGTGCTGTATTTAACTAGGATTGACCGTGGGCGAGGGTTGTTAGGCTGAAGTTTCGCAATACGAGAGCAATATAATCTTTTTCTTCTACGTTACATTTAATAACTTTTCCCATTTGTTTTACTATATTTATTATATTTTCCGCTTTACGCTCGGGCACAAACTGGATTTCCAAATTGGTTGAGCGAGATAACTGATCAAATTGGCGAGCCTTTAATGAGTGAAGTTCAGAGTTAATTAACTCGTTTTCCTGTCTTAGTGATTTTAATTCTGTGTTAGTGGCTACTATGTCTGCATTGAAGTTGTCGTAGCGCTCATAGAGATACCAAACCTGAGCACCGACCTTTAGAATAATAATTAACGAAACGGCATTCTGCTTGCGGCCTTAAAAGATTGAGAAAACCGCTATTCATTTCGAATAAATAATTGTAATAGATTTTACTTACAATTTATAATACTGTATGAAATAATGAAGATCCAGAAGTCGGAAGCGGCAGCAGTCATCACTAGTCCGGTGAAGATGAGAACCGCTCCGAAAATGGCCACTTTTCTGTATGAGAACCGTCGAAGCACCGGGCCTCCGAAGAACGACAGCAGCATACCGATGCCATGGTTCAATGTTATGACGAGAGTGCCTTGTGTGGCTGTCAGACCTGTCTCGTCAAACGCTTCTTGAAACACTAAACCAAAGCCAGCTATTAGTGGCAGCACTACTACCTGAAATTAGTTAAAGAATAATTTTAATTATGCATGTTTGAATTCGATGGCGCAATGGCTAACGCGACCGGTCTGCGAGTGCTGAGGTTAAGCAACTTTAGCAAAGACCGGTCATCGGTTAGGTGACCAAAAATGTATCTTCTCGAGCTCCGTGCTTTGGATGGCACGTGAAGCCGTTGGTCCCAGCTGATTTAGCATTGTTAGCAACCATCAATCAGCTATGGGAACGCGTGGTACATTAAGGCCCGTTCTCCTCTTTAAAAAAGGCCCTAGAAGTAGGGACATAAAATGAGCTGATGATGATGATGATGTCTGTACTAGAAAAGAAGACTGGTGCCTAACAGTGCAAGACAGAAATGAGTGCCGTCTTTTAGTGTCGGAGGCCAAGATCCTCTTTAGGTCGTTGAGCCAACGTAAGTAGGTACCTATGTCTAAACTAGGTATCTAGAATAACATTTAAATTGCGTATGTCTTTTATAGACTTCGTTCTTGACATAGCGGCCGTCACGTAGAGGTTTGGCATTTTTTGTTATCAAACATTTCAAATGTTTGTAAGTTATCGTACCATATTGAGGAAGGACACATAGAATACTAAAAGATTCTACGAATTATAATTGCGAAACATAATTTTCTAATTATGATTAACTGATGTACAGTTAACTTTAACAATTAATAAAATCATTTAAAAAAAAGTTATTTAATAACAATATACATAATAATATGATAACTTTTGTCGGATTAACGAGTTTACAAGTTAGTAGGTATCATATATGTGACGGTATATAATTTAATGTTATCTACTTCATTTATAACTCACATAATTTATTTATGTTTCGCGCCGTAACGTGTATTTAGTGGAATTTATAACGTTTACATTTACTTATCTTGCTCACACAATACATCTTTTATTACACTAGCAAATTCAATTAAACTAAGAAAAAAAACAATCAAAATGCTTTTTGATCACGAAAATGTAATATTCGAATAATATTTGTGTAGAAACAAACCCTATGCACCCTAGTAACTCACCTGCAAACCGCAGCTGCAAGGAGTCCGCCGAAAAGGAAGGAGCTCAAGATATTTTACTTTGGTCACTCCTTGGGATTCGAATATCTTACTTTAAGTTAAGTTAACTTTAAGTATCGCAACCCGAACACTCTAATTACTGCGTCTACTATCTTCTTGAGTCCAAAAGGTTAGCTATTTTTTAAGGTATTAAGACGGCAAACGAGCTGGTCACCTGATGGGAAGTGGTCATCGCCACCTATGGACATCTGCAGCATACGGGGAGTCCTTATGTATTGCTAATTTGGATAGACCTATTTACATGATTATGGAAGAACATCATGCTATAAGCGCAACGGAGGAGCCACAGAAGGTCATAAAGCAATTAAGGCCTTCTAACGGAGGGTAGACGTAATGGTAACGGTCCCCATACCGCATGAAACACTTTGTACAAAAAGTGTACAATTTATCATAGGTTCTGGCTGATTTTAACATGGAGGATTGATTACCAACACAAATTAGTAAAATTTTCTTATACTTACATTATTTAGAGCATAAGCAAAGGTCACAACCCATCCGTAGCCGCCATCGGGGGGCACCTTCGTCATTTTGTTCGTCATTTTGATAACTAATTGTAGTCAAATATCTTTCACATCTCTCAATATAACACAATGCGCTTCTCATTAAGTCATTCGCAAATTGACGCAAACTCACAGACACAAGTACTTGCAACCATATTAATTAAAGTTATCGCACTGTTCAAACTGCTTTGTCTCTATTTGCTCCGATTTTGCAGGAGTATTGACTCGTCGAGTCTTCGACACGCTAGTGCCGACACTTACAGACGACTACTCACTAAGCGTATTGTAATGCTACATGTGTCGACTGTAGACTATGAGCGGATAGCAGCAAGTCGTTATCGGGTGACTTTAATAGTGTACCCCCTTATCAAGTTTGAGTCTTATTTGTTGGCATGTTTGGTTTAGGTGTAAAGGCCCCGAGCGGTTACAATTATTTATTGATGCAGTACTGACCTAGATGGCAGTTTGAACAAAGTTTACTAGCTGTGTTGATGTGTGTATGCGCTTATAGTTTGCAGTTGAATGAGTAATTTACGTATTATAAAGTCTTTTTTTGACATAGAATAGTGCGTATAATTAGGGTCACAAATACATAAAAAAGGTTAATGTGGACCTAGCGACTATACAGGAATGGAGTCGGACCCATGGCCTAATGGTCAATCCTCACAAGTCGCAGGCAATCATTATTGGCGGGTCTACGCAGATTGCCAAACTCAAATACATTACGTTCCTGCCCTCCTTCTTGACTCTGTTGCTCTTCCTTACAGTAATTTTGCCAAAAACCTCGGTGTCCTCTTCGACTGTACTCTGTCTTGGTCACCTCATATCGCAGAGGTCAGTCGGAAGGTGTTCGCTGCCGCTGGTTCGTTGCGAAGGTGGAGGAATCTTCTCCCTGTGAAGACCAGACTGTGAAGAACTTGCGCAGTCTCTTCTTTTACCTATCTTAGACTACGCTGACGTCTCTGCCATTGACCTCAATGAAGATCTATTGGACAAGCAACAGCGTCTACAGAATCTTTGCATAAGGTTCATATTTGGCCTGCGTTAGTTCGATCATGTGTCTGATTTCAGGACTAAACTGGGATGGCTTTCTTTCAGATTGCGACCTGAGTTCGTCGTGTGATGTTCTTACGCTTTTTTCAACTTGCTGTATGACCCTCGTACCCCTCCCTACCTTAAGGAGCGTTTCCAATTCCTAGGTATGGATCACAATCGCGAGCTTAGGTCCAGGGCTGATAACCTTCTGAAACATCCCTTGACTCGTTCGGAGTACTTGATTCTTTTACAGTTAAGGCTACCAGCTTTTGGAATAACCTCTCGCCTGATGTTCGTCACTCCAAGTCACTTGCTACTTTTAAGATTAAACTTCATTATTTTCTTTTAGCTACGTCTTAGTCTGCAACAACTGTATCGTATGTAGGTATATGTAGTTTATTATAACAATATGTTAGTAGGTATTATGTATATATCTTATATTACCTATTTTATTAAGTATAATATATAGTTAATAGTTTTTTTTAAATTTGCTAGTACACTAGTTGCCGGTACACTACCTCTCATTGTCTCCTAGTCTATCCTATGCCACAAAGGATGTCCGGAAAAGATCGCTTTAAGCGATAAGACCGCCTTTGCCTACAATTATTTAAAAATTTCCTGTTATTTGTTTATCTATCTATCTATCTAAATACGTTTTTGAGAATATAAGAACCACAGATAGCGAAATACAGAAAACAATATTAAGTACTTAGTAACGGCTGATTACACTACTACAAAACAGTAGTTTTGGTGTCTTTTCCATTCTTTGTGCGACCTTTGCAATGTATGAGTGACATTTTTGTACCATTTACAATACGATCTAGATAATAAAATATGAAAGAATTTATTTTTCATAAAAAATAATCATGTATTTTAACCGACTTCAAAAAAAAAAGGAGGTTCTATTTTCCACTGTTCGCATTTTCTATGTATGTTCATCGATTTCTATGTCAGTTCTGGACCGATTTTCAAAATTCTTTTTTTGTAAAACATGTTAGAGTCTCCCGACTGTTCAACTTTAATATGACACATGCTGATTTATGTATTTTTATGTAATTTATATTGTAGTATACCGGGTATACTAGTACTCTCTACTTCATCGTAAATTTTAGTTGCGAAGTCATTATTCATCACCCCTATTCATTAAAGCAATTGCAATTTTGTATTCCAAATATTGTGTGCAATATGTGTAGATGCGAATTGAATTCTGTAGAGTTTAGCCATTCAAAGGTCAAAAGACCTTGAGTGTCCACAAAGTTTTTTGCATCTTACGTCAGGATACACTTGAGTGTCCTATATGGGCAGTGATGATAGTTATAGTAGTACTACGAGTCGTTGTTTTGAATACAATTTTATTAACTAGTTTAGGTGTTGCCATTATATAACACAGGGTAGTGGAACCAGTGATCGACAGGAGTCAGTGACCGTCATTTTTTCCTTTTAGCATTAAAAATAGGAGCCATTAAAAAATAGTATTAACTCTTTGTAGAATAGAAATAGAATACAGGGTGCCTAGTGCGAGTTACATTCGTCAAACGATCACGTTAACGAAGACAAGAATTTATATTTCGAAATGTTAACTCTCCTCATATTACAAAAACACAAATGTTGAAAAAAAATCCACGAGCAGGATTTGAACCCGCACCCTTCCGACATACCGGGTCAGGTGCTCTTCCAATTGAGCTATCGTGGTTCTAACCAGCCCGCCGAAATTCTCCTCGTATGTCGCCAGAAGGCGCTGCTTCAATGCCATACTAATTTTCGTTTTCGTAAACGTAACCGAATGAATACGGATAGTAAACGAATCTCACACTAGACACCCAGACCACCTGCTTCCTAGCGGTTATCCTTTAAAATTGAAATAAAAATAAAAATACAAAAACACAAATGTTGAAAAAATTTCCACGAGCAGGATTTGAACCTGCACCCTTCCGACATACCGGGTCAGGTGCTCTCCCAAATGAGCTATCGTGATTCTAACCAGCCCGCCGAAATTATTCAACACTATTATATATTTACAATATGCTTCTTCAACAACGGTTGAGTCTCGATGTAGATTTATTTCTTTTCCCAGTTCTGCAACATCTCGTTTATTATTATTTTTTTCCATTACAACACTCTAATTCAATCAATTGAGCAATCAATCAGATTAGAATGAGCTATTATCACTGATAAAATGGTCACGCAACGAATTACCTAGTTACCTGATCTGATTATCTGTCATGTAGCCGAATTTATGCACGGCTAATTATTAATGATTAATCGTATCTGTTGTGCCGTTCAATATGATACTAAGTACACACGCCTGCACATCAACCTACCACAAACTGTCAAATTTCCTCTTTAGACTTTGAACTTTATGATTAAGGCATATGGCTGTCAATGTATTGAAGAAATTTGACAGTTTTGGATAGGTTGATGTGCAGGCGTCTGTACCTATGTGCGAGTTCTTTTGACATCGAAAACGAGATTAGTCAGCGCCTCCTGGCGTCCGCTCCGATCCGAACCCCTCGGAGAATCGTATGGTAGTAGTAGGACACGGGGACACGCACTAGTGCATGATGCCGTTTCTTAGAAAACCTTTGAAGGTGTTTCTTTTCATGCGGTTTGAGGAACCCTTGAAGTTTCTCGCCGCCCCCAAAAAAGCCCGGTGAAGCTGAAAATGCATAGTGGCAATCAGCACACTCTCTAAAATTTTGCCAAATGCGAAAAGTAAACTAAACTCTATATATAGTAGTAGTATATATATATAGTATTAAAAAATATGTCGCTCGCTATGATACTGATTATACGAGTTTATATCGTATTAAACCATATGTCGCTCGCTCGTCACAGATTTTATCACCGTAACTAGAGCGTTGTGTAACTTCGGAATAAAATATTATACATATTTCGAGTGAATGCTAGTGTTGCTTATCACAACTGTTTAATTTACATAAATCGAGACGAGGGAGATAATTATGTTTTAAAAGAAAAACATACATACTTTTCTTGTGTCTTATTTTTGTCGCCAAATAACAATGTAGGGTTTTATTGAAATTTACTGGATGACAGATAGGCCCGTACTCAATTGTCGCTAAAGTCACAAACCAGTTGTTCCTGTCGAATATTGATGCCATTACCCTACAACGCACCATGCGGCTAATTTAAATAGTTTTGTATTAGGTAAGTTCTGATGTAGTTTTTTAGTGAGAAATAAAGTTATCTAAATCGAAAGTGGAGCTCGATGGGACACTCGATCTGCGATTGCTAAAGTTAAGCAACTCTCGCAAAGGCATTGGTCATCGGATAGGTGACCAAAACTTTGTTATCTCGAGCTTCTCTGTGCTTTGGAAGGCACGTAAAGCCGTTGGTCCCGGGTGCATTAGCAGTCGCTAACAACCTCCAATCTACACTAGTGTCGCATAGTGGTTTATGGCCCGATCTTCCTGTAGTGTTTATCTATAGATCCCATCTATAGGGAAGGCTCGTGTTCCAACATTGAAGACATAAAAAAGTAAGCTGGTGATGATGATGAAACAGAAAGAAATTTAACATCAGCCTCACAAAGTTAACGGCTGTAGCATTATCTAGAAAAACTTATTGTTAGTTGGAGATTTGCTTGGCACCTATATAATTGCCCCTTATTATCTTTGTTTGGATAAGCACACTAACGAACTTCTATTAACATTTAAATGTTAAAAAAGTATTTTTTTTCTAGCTGTAACTGCCATTTAGTTTTTCTTCTGTCATTTATTACAGAACTTTAAATCATTTTGCCCCAGTAAATTAACAGATTCTAATTGTAGGATGGGATAGGATAGGATGAGATCTATGTGCTCGTGGTTCACAAGCACAGTTAACGATCACTTAGGTACATATAATTTTACGCAAATATTGTTGCGAACAAATTACAATTTGAAAAAGACAAAGTGTTGAAAAAAGTCCACGAGCGGGATTCGAACCCGCACCCCATGACATGGTGGGTAACAGATAGTGTTGAATTTTTTCGGTGAGTTGGATTGAGCCACGATAGCATAGTTGGCAGTGCACCTGACCCGGCATGTCATCGCACCCCATGAATCGAATCCCGCTCGTGAAATTTTTTCAACATTTCGTCTTATTTCAAATTATAATTAGTTAACGATCTTCAGATGGTTTTATGGAGGCACCTAACACCACAGGGGTATTACCTAGAACAGACTCACAAAAAACAATGAATTTAACCTGAACTGCATGAATACTATAGTTAGCGCCTAACGTTTCATTGCCATTTCTACTCACGGTATCTGATTAATCCTTATCAAATTTTTATAAGGCGTTACAGTATTAGAAGTGTCGACAATGTTTTACAAATTCGACAAATAAAATTATAATGTTGATCAAGTGTGAGTGTATCAGTGCGGCAACTTCCCCATTCTAACTTGTCACATCACATCATCAATTCTTTAATCGTATAACTTATTGACACACGACATACTGATAGATGTTAGTTCACTTTTTTTTATATAATGCACTAACTGAATCGGACAATCGTACTATTTGGTAGACTTTTCAACACACAAGCCAATACACTTGTATACTTTACTAAACGCGCCGGCGCATACTGTCAAATGATGTCGCCCCCCGTTAACACAGTCACAGCACAAAAAAGAGAGACCCCAGAAGGTAAGTAAGCTTAGTATGTACCTACATACCGCGCTCGAACGACGCAAACAAAGACCCTCTCACGGACACGGATCTCGGAACAGCTCGGAAGTCTGGGTGCCTAGTGTGAGATTCATTCGGTATTTGATCACGTTAACGAATACGAGAATTAGTATGGCAATGAAGCAGCGCGCCATCGGCACCTGGCGACACACGAGAAGAGTTAAAATTTTGCCAAATAAATTTTCGTTTTCGTAAACGTAATCGAATGAATACGGATAGTAAACAAAACTTACACTAGGCACCCTGAACGAAGCTGTTGCACTGCAAGATTCTGTGTCCGTGAGAAGTGAGAGCGTTTGTATGAATCTCACTTTCTGCAGTGTCCTTATATTGTGGTCACAGTATGTTTAAATTGACAATTTGATTACCAGTTCTTGTCCGGTTGAACTATGCTCCTAACCCACAACTTGACAAACGGCTTACACATGACTCAATCTATTGAGTAGTGTGATTTAATTACTTAAATGTAGGTGAATAGGTTTGAACGAAAATAAGTAAAATTACAATTATTCTTAATATACTTTTTAATTAATCTTTTTTATACAACAGTAGGTATAATTGTTTGTATAAAACTTAAAACTAATGTAACTAATAAGTAGTAATTTGTACACATTTTTTATAGACATTCGCTTAAGACTCATACCAGAATACTCTTAATTTTTTTGGTGTAACCGCTTTTTAATTTAACCAACTTAATATCTAGAAGCAGCAGTATCAGAAAATAATATATTTAGAGGTACCTACGAAAACTACGTGTATTAAGTTTTGCTGCATTCATAAGTACCAAGTAGCTAGAATTATGCAGAAATAAACTGCAATATCGCCATTCATAATCGATTAAATGACAAAATACCTAACTTCTTAACTAAGGAGTCCTAGCAACAACAAACTTAAATAAAACATATAAACTTATTTATACTCTTCCTTTTTTCACAGTTTTAAAATTTTGCTTTAATAAGCTCTTCGTCAGAGTTACTTTGACGTTTTGATCTTATACACTTTTCTAGACCCCAAGATAGTGCAGTAAGCCAAGTGAAGATATTCAGGCAATGTAGAGTAACTGCTGTAGTGGCATTATCTTTAATCCAACCTGAAATAATGAGAATCTTATATGCATGTTAGAACATATATGGCGATTGAAAAATGTCTATTTAAATAAACTTATAATTTAACTGATTTTGAAAACATTGTACATTTACTCTAGAAGGCTTTGCATCTCTTTAAGGAACTATCAAATTATACTGTAACATAGTTAGACTACGAGTTTTTAGCTGTATATTATTTTGTATTCATATACCAATATGTATCCATTTCATAAAAGGTGTAATTTGTGTGTAATTTGTATAAAAAGTGGTTGCGTTCCTTGATAAAGAAATCTCCAACATCTAACAGTGATGGATTAAATACATCGTCATTAGTACACTCCAAAACATTGTCTCAGATATTCTCAATTAACGATACGAAAAAACTTACCAACTACAGGGCCCATAACAAGATAAACAATTCCAGCAGTTAGAAGTTGGATGCCAGATGCACCAGGCAACTTATGTAAAGGTACATGTGTCGGTATCACCAACGCCATGAATACTGTTCTCAGTCCTTTCCCAAAGCCTATCATAACAGCAACCAGTAAAACTACTTGATAATTCTGCCAAAACGAGAGAACTGAAAACAAGCAAAGATTTATATAAAATCTCTGTAGTCATATAAAGATTAAATAAGTACTTTAAAGTCTTGGTTTGTGTGCTTACCTACTCTACCCATTGCCATAGATAGAACTCCAAAAAGGAAAAACGAGTCGTTTTCCCAACCTATTTTTCCGGCCACGAATGGTATGCAAAATCTAACACAGAGGTCTACCCCAGCTAAAAGTGACATAAAGAAGGCTACTTCTGATTTAGTCATACCATAGTCGCCTAAAATAAACGGCGTTAATATTGAAAAATTCAGTTCATTAAAATTTGCCAACGTTATGCCCAACATTAGATTAACAAAAGTATAGTCTTTTAATAAATCTAAATCGAAGAATATTGCAACCTTCTGGCAGAATGTTAGCTTTTCTTCCTCTTCTTCAACGACTTTCTCTTTACCTTTTTTCTCATTAAACACATCATCATCTTCTTCATCATCTGAAGGAGCGTTAATGAGTAACTTTATTTTATCAGCTCGACTTTTATCTTCGTTTTCTTTTAAGTATTCTTCTAGCTTCATGGACGCTTGCTTTAAAACTTCACTTTCGTAATTAAAATTGTTTGATTTCCTTCTGTATCTACCTCTTGTAGATTGATTGCTATGATTGTCTTTTAAATATTGTCTTTCATCGTTATCATCCATGTTTTTAAACGAAATATTGCTTTGGTTGTCTTTTGAGTATTTTTCTCCATAATTTCCATCCATCCTAAAAGATTTGATGCTCTTGCTTGTTACTAAATGTTGTTCCGCTCTATCAGCAATTACTTTAGCCTTTTCTGGGTCTATTCTTTCTACAACTTCTTTTTCATCCGCTTTTAAGTCTTGAGGGGCTTTCAATGTTGGACAATCTTCAATTTCAGATTCTGGAATCTGAGTATCTACTAAAGTAATAGATGTCTTACGTTTTGGTTTATGATTTTCACGTTCTTGACCAAGAGTGCCAAGATTAGCAGAAGAGTTTTTTTTGGATTCATTTAGGTATAGAGTTGAAGATTTGCGAGATCTTCCTTCCAATAAATTTGTCATTGAAGGCTTTTTAGAGTTAAGGCGAGAGTTTTTGTTAGAACCTTCTCTAGAAGATAATCTACTCCTAGATTGTCTTGATTGGCTAAAATAGCCGTCATTTGCTCGGATCATCATAGGAATACCAGGATCAGTTATTTCATAACCTGGCGTTTCGACGTCGTCTTCATTGTAAATGTATTGACTAGAAAATGCGCTTAAATTCTTTAATTTTGATACTTGACTGAAATAACCACTCTCTTTTTCTTCCTTATCTTTAATATTTCCATTAATCTCTGGTTTGATAAATTTCTCCTCATCTGTTTCCTTTTCTGTTAATGTCTTGCAATGCCATTCTACAGGCTGTAAAAGCAAAGCACACGCAATAGCATGAAGAGATATTCCTGATAGAATGAGGATGGCTCCTGTTTCCCCAAATACGGCAAACAACCCCGTTATAATATGCGGCCATAACATGGGGCCCATGCCTGTTGTAGTCCATGACAGACTTGTAGCCAACCTTCTCCTTTTCTTCCAGTAAGTATTTAATGCAAGTGCATTAGCAGAACTACTGATACCATAGCCGACACCTAAAATGATAATAAATGTTTATTATTGCATTATTGATAACGATAAGCACTAACAAGAAAATTATCGATACGCAAAGTTTATTACCGTACAATATTGAAAATGATATCAGGAATGTAATGAAACTAGAAGAAAATGTGGTTAATATCAACGCTGTGGCTACAACGATAGCACCCGTTAGTGACACTTGACGGTAGCTGAATGTTTTGAAGACTGGACCATTTGCTAAACCTGGAAAAGATAAATTGAATTCTTAGAATATTGTTTGGTGTTTCAATTGAAATTGATCAATTAATTTGATGGAGGTATATTGTGTTTTGTTTGACGAATTTGTCCTCCCACCTTCCCATTGAAATTGTTTTTAAAAGAAAAGCACATTACTTTATACTAGTGAACAATTTAAGAGCCATATTACATTATGGTGTCCCATACAAACTTCGAAGTTCTAATTCTTTCAAACTAATTAGCCAATTTTAATGAAGCATAGAAATGCTTATGGGATGGGAAATACTGAGCTGTTGACAGTTAACAGAAAAAACAAAAAAACTTGGTTTAATATACTTTTATGCAAATTGTACTTGTCTCTTATAGTTTTTTTAAATGTTTTCTATTGACTTTCAAGATTATTGTCAGCATAGAAAGTTTCATTAAAATCGGGTTATTTAAAAAAAATCGAGCTTTGAAGATTGTATGGAATACCAAAAAGCTCCTAATACTAAGGGGCCGGGATGGTATCAGGGAGTTACCATGCTACTCGCGTCACGCACCGACGCAAGCGGTCAGGGCCGAGTTCATGTTGATGATGGTGGTGGTCTCGGAGCTGCTGATGCCGAGGCGGGCCAGCTTGTCCCGAAAAAGGAGGCCGAACTGCTGGAGAACTGGCAGCGCAGATAACTGAAAAAAACGATCATCAGTCTTCGTCATCATCAGCCTATACTAGTCCAATGCTATAAAAGGTCCCTCCAAGTGCACGCCGGTCCGCGGCTACTCTCATCCTGCTCTTGCCAGCCACCTAGCGAAGACCGTCGCTCCACCTAGCCTGAGGGCGTCCTACACTACGTTTGCCGATACGCGTTCTCCACTCGAGAACTCGCATCATCAGTTTATATATAGATTTTTACTGGTCATTCGAGCTAAGCTACGAAGACTGCCTCTTAAAATTCTTCATACTTCAAGGTGTTTAGTGAGTATTTTATTTATTATTCGATCACGTTATCTAAAACGAGAATTTGTATGCCATTAAAGCACAGCCTTCTTCTTTTGGTGACAAATGAGAAGAATTAATTTATTTTCTTCAAAATTCTTAACCTACTTACTTCTTAAGACGCGTCTTTATCATCTTCAATGAAAGTGATTTCAACACCATTAAGTTTGATTGAATGTCGGTCATGTGTAGTTATGTGTTTCTTTGAGTGAAACACAATATATCTTCTATACAATCGGTCTGCATATCATGTGACAAGGATAAACATGGCATTTATTTAAATTGTTGAAGTAATTGATGTAACGAACTAGAAGATCAACTCAAATTGTTGGTAGGCGCTGGTGTTTCCTTATATTTAAATAACACTACAATAGTATCTAAGAAACACTTTATTACTCACTAGCGGCCTGTCCCGGCTTTGCACGGGTGGACATTTCTTTTATATAGCCTTTGTTACTCAGCGCTAATGTAGCATTCTATCGGTGAAAGAATTTAAATCGGTCCTGTAGTTTTTGAGTTTCTTTGTTGCAAAAATATAAAAATAGAAAAATACAAAGCTTTCCTCTTTATAATATTAGTATTTATAGATGAATGTATGTCACACAATGTCTGTAACTTCATTATCAAAATGTTTGGCCTAATTAACCTTACTGGTCCTAATCTGTTATATAATACGATAAGATGTGTCTGTGTTTTTTAAAATAATTTGAAGTAACTATATTACCTACTTCTTCTTCTTAATACAGTAAGTAATTAAATATTTATAAAATGTATAAAGAACAGTGAAAAAAGCACAAACACTTAAAAAAAAATGTAAAAATTCAGTAATTACTTTAAGGCAGTTATACTTTAACACTATACTTCTGCGACATATCAAAAGTAGGTCAGAAGATTTTCCACCAGAGCAATGAGAAGTAGCTTAGCGCTACGCGAGAAAAAGAATCCACGAAGAGGATTACTCCATTTTATGCTGCAAGGAAATTAAAGCAATCCTATTGGTGGAGATTTCTTCTCGCACCGCTTAGCTACCTGGAATTGCCATTTTTTTTTTTTGAGAGGGTTTGCTGATGGCGCCATCCGGCCTTATCAACGTCACCGAACTTAAAGTTCCTCAAGCCGTGTGATCGATACACCGTCAGAGGGTTTCTCCTAAGGGATCAGATCGGGACAGCTATGGTGAAAAAGCAGCCTTACACGGAGCAGTTTCATAAGGTTTGGAGGGTGTTGGGTCTTTTACTAAACCCTCCACTCTACCAATATACACCACCCAGTAAATCAGGTGGTATATAACTGCCTTATGTATACATACTTAAGTTTTTAATACTGTAGATACTATATTTACTTTGGGATAATAGTCTTGAAATGTTTCAATTCCATAATATCGTTAATGTTCTTTGAAATGGGTGTACATCTACTTATCTGTAGCCTGAAGTATTCTGATAAATAAGATTTATTGATTAATGATTGATTAACACGTTCGTTCGTCGTTCGTTTACGATGTACTATGAAGTTTGTTGTAATATGTACCTATATCATATCGCTTGAAATGTTTCATTGTTCAAAATTCATAATACATATTTTTAAATTGTGTTTTACATAGTTCTTTTTTATACTTCTAATTGGTTAAGATCACGTTCTGCGCATTCAATGGAAGCGCTTTTCGCATCGCCGACCAATTCTTATTTATTTATTTATATGCTGATTTAATTAAGTACTCTTAAAACTAGCTTTACAAGCAAGAATCTTGGCAGCCGACATAATAATGTATGGTATTTAAATCACACAGTCGACTTTAAATAGAGCGTGAATTTTTCTAATCAGTAACAAGGCCAGACAATTTTTAAACGTTTCGCGGCATCATTAGACATTCGGCATACTAATCTTGTAGAATTATTTGTTCTTTTTTTCATTCTTTGTTTAAATACACTTACAAACGACAACGTTGGTACTCGTACATGACATTTGGTCCTTAATTCTTAGTTCTTAGACAATTGTTCTGCGATTGCTAAAGGCCGGTCGTCAGATGGGTGACCAAAGATGTATCATATCGAGCTCCTCCGGGCTTCAGAAGGTACGTAAAGCCTATCCATCGTCCATAAAACGGGCTGGTGTGATGTGTGAAGAGACGATGGTGAAGAAATCATGATTGATTATCATTGTACCTACAGGTCGGGTCGCCACTGATGACCTACTTATTATGAAAATAAGGGCACTCACAACCGGTTCAGAAGATAAACTTACGAACTTGTTTGATTAAACTAGTATAGAGTAGAGATTCATTGTCCTAAAGTAAAGAAGTAGAATTGATTAAGACTAACCACATTTTAACTTTTTTTGTACCATAATTGGTAATTATTAAGAAACGTTTTTACCAGATTTGTTATTTGTGACTGGCGACGCTACATGCAGCATGTAAGTACATGCACGTAAGAAACAAATAAAAAATACGTAAATGTATGACTGTAAAAATTCTGTTCACTTCATGAAATTGTGGTGTAATAAGAATTTAAAAACAATCACTTAATAATAATAAAAAGTTACATTGGAGAATCCGGCGGCGAAGATTATCATCCATCCCCATCCCCCATCAGGGGGAACGAAGTCACCTTCTTTCTTCAACTTAGACTTTTTCAACACAGTATTTGCCATTGAAACTAAAAGGATATATTCCTTTACGAACAGAAATTCTTAAAATCACCGAGCCGAATCAAACACTGCAGTCACCGAACACGCTTCTCACAAAACTGATAAACTTTATATTAATACAATCGTATTTAACATATGATTCAGACGGTTCATAGAACGAAGCCCTTGTACACCAGACGTAGTTACACGGACTATGATAAAACTTATGAGTATGTGCCTCTGACTGTGAGCAGTAGGCTATCAAAGTCAGAAAAGCATCTTTGAATGAAGCAGACGCCTCAATTTTTATTAGCAACTGAATTTTTTTTGGCGACTTTCGTTGCCGGGTTGCCAAAATACATAGATACAAGTCCTCCGTTGACATATCCAAGTAATGGTCTAGAAAACGAACCGCTTTAAAATAGATACTGGTCGATGTTTTTCGACACGAGACAAGGTGTAAGTACTCGTACGCTTTTCTGTTGAAATTGTAATAACAGTGACCGGAATGAAGGGGGCTATATTCCCTGAAATTGCCGACAGGACAAGATTAGGAGTGGTTAAAACCACCAAAATATTGTTAATTAATTTAAAACGAATCCGAGATCCCGAAAAAAGTTTTAATTCTAAGTAGTGTTTCTTCTGTTTGTGTACTAAACACATGAAATTACTCGTTTTGTTGAATTTTATAGCAATGCCAACGTCCGCATTTACATTTTTTCTTAAATACGCTGGACTCGAACCTTTAAATTCTGACATACCGTCAATACGAGATCCTAATTGGCAGTGTGCTTAACTCGGTTTATCTAAAGGTGCAAGTTACGAACGTGACAAAAAAACAACACATTTTCCGAATTCTATTAAGTATATAATTTAAAAATACTTTGAAGTCAATTTATATCAAATTTAATATAAAAAAAGCGATTTTTCATTGGCAACACAGTCGAGTCGTCTAGAATTAGCCTCTTATGCATCCGTCACTAACTAGGCACTTAAGTCTCTATACAAGTTTCAGTGGATACGTACACTACTACACAAACATTGTGTAGTAAACTTTGGGCCTACCATGATACCATTTTAACATAGTTATATAAAATAAATGGGATTACTGATTATTATTATTTACAACTTGTTGAGTCGGAGATTATGCGTACCTATATTTCTTTAATATATCTAATAAAGTTTCTTTAATATAACTAACTACATTAAAGAAAAAAAAAATTAAGATAACTAATGACAAAATAAAACCTATAAATAAAAATATGTTGTTGTTGTGATATATGACATATGACAATACTTGTTGAAATATTAAATTATAATATTTTATAAAAAATATTAAATTAGTATGAGTAGTTTATTTGTTTTGATTGTTATTTGAATAGAACTTTCTAGAAGCTTTAGATGGCCAACAGGCTGCCTATGTAGACGTTTAAAGCTTGTTGTTGTTAAAAAGAAGTCAACTTCAGCAAGGTCCATTAAAACCATGAACTAATTAACTAAAACCATAAGTTATTTTCAATATTAAAAAAGTAGAAGAATGCCGCCTCGGTGGCCAAGTGGCAAAACTTTGCCTGATATCGGAAGGTTCTATTCCCAGGTCGGGCAAAGTGTGTTTCGGATTTTACGATGCATAGCCCGGGTTTATTTGATTTTAGAAATGATTTTAATTTAATTTTAATTGTGGTTTAAATTTGATTTTTGATTATGATCGATCACCAACCCATCAATTGTAGTGATGACTTGATTTCAATGATGGACGCCAGCAGGCTATTAGCTTTGGTTTGCAATAGTAGAGAAATTTTTAAATTATTTTAGTTAATCATCTAGATTATTGAAATGATAAAAACACGATAGGTAGGTACCAGAAAGATAGTACAATATAAATAATGACGCTGGAATTGCTCTTAACACGATTCTGTCTCATGGTCGTCTCGTTGCGAACGACGAAGTTTTCCGTCATTTTAATTATCTACGTATCAACGTACAAAGAAACAAAAAAAATGTTATGGAGCTAGCTGCTGTTTAACAACGATTAACCTATATGCATTTCTGTTTTTCTGTGCAAACCTCACGCAAAATGTTAGCCCTGTTGTGGGTGGATTGTAATGTCCACATTGTTTGACTATTTTTGTATATTGTGAGCGTAAGGCGGTGAGTTCCGGTGTGTGGACAAACCAATATTGGTTTTTATTACTGCTTCGATCTATAGATTAATATTAAGTACATTTGTAAATTTTAATGAATAAAAAAAAAATAAGCTCTTTTAACTTTTCATCAATAACTTTAACATGACATTAATTAGAATACGCTATTACATTCATACAAGCGCTACATAGTAACATACTTACTACATAGGTGGTTATCTTTCTTTGAGTTTTATAGACCTATTGTTGTCCAAAGTTTACGCGTTTTTTTGTAGACTGTTCAAAGAGAACGTAACCTTCAAAGACTACTATAGCCGCTTTAATAGTGCGATAGATAACAGTTGTAAAATAATAAATAGTGTAAGATTAATCTAGATACTTACTACATAGCTGATATTTCTAATTATTGTTTACAGGTACTTACCTAGATAGATATTATGAACAATTAATTAGGAACGAGTAAGGAAAAAAAGTTAGTTTTTATTTTATTACAGAAATGTCGTCCGCCGGAAGAGGCGAAGTCCTCTTTCTTTGCTGATGCCCGGCAGTGTACATTTTTTTCTTTGTACCTACATTTGTACTTTTTATAGCTAAAATAACTCTTTTTGTAAACACTGTAGTTGCAATAAATAGGAGTATAGAGCTAAGTGAAGTACGCTTCTACTCCCCCCCCGCCCGATCCTCTAAATGACAGCACACATTTACAGAATACACTAAACATGCACACCAGTTTAGGCCCAAGACACCGTATTCGTAGAACAAGGGTACGAAGAACCGGTTCACACACGCTCTACACCAGGTACAGACATGTACCTGGTCGGTTCTCTCCTCCTCCACGGCCCGGTCAACCCGAGCCGAGGTCCGTGCCTTTAGAGGCGCCCTCGGGTTGCTCCGCTCCCCGATCCGATCCGAACCCTTCGGAGAATCTAGTAGGGCACGGGGACGCGCACTTGTGCGCGATGCCGTTCCCTCTAGATAACCTCTGAAGGTGATTCGTTTCACACGGCTTGAGGGACCCTTTATGTTCCTCGCCGCCCCCAAAAAGCCCGGTGAAGCTGAAAATGCCGCAGCGGCAATCAGCAATCTCTCTCCAAAAAAAAAAAAAAAAAAAAAACGCTTCTACTCGAATTTCGGGTGAAGCGCGCTTCCATTTTCGACCTTACTGTTACTTACCATGAAATGAGTTGAAATAAAACTAAGACAACGAGAAAGCCGTTGCAGAATAAAAAAAAAATACAATAGATATAAGCAGTGATTCCTTTTTTTTTTTTTTTGGAGAGAGATTGCTGATTGCCGCTGCGGCATTTTCAGCTTCACCGGGCTTTTTGGGGGCGGCGAGGAACGTAAAGGGTCCCTCAAGCCGTGTGAAACGAATCACCTTCAGAGGTTATCTAGAGGGAACGGCATCGCGCACAAGTGCGCGTCCCCGTGCCCTACTAGATTCTCCGAAGGGTTCGGATCGGATCGGGGAGCGGAGCAACCCGAGGGCGCCTCTAAAGGCACGGACCTCGGCTCGGGTTGACCGGGCCGTGGAGGAGGAGAGAACCGACCAGGTACATGTCTGTACCTGGTGTAGAGCGTGTGTGAACCGGTTCTTCGTACCCTTGTTCTACGAGTACGGTGTCTTGGGCCTAAACTGGTGTGCATGTTTAGTGTATTCTGTAAATGTGTGCTGTCATTTAGAGGATCGGGCGGGGGGGACAGTGATTCCAAATCCCATACCTGACTCAAATCATAAACACGCTTAGCTGGCGTGCTTCCGCAATTGACGTCGCAGTCAATATTGTCAAGCATGTAATTAACAATATGTAACCTATTTATCATCTAAGTTCTACGATAATTGCCACATTAAAAAAAAAAATATTATAAAAAGTATTTGATTTAAGCATGTGATGTTCTTCGAATAATGCATGACACATGTTTGTCCTGGGTTAGGTATCTACTGATAATAATTTTGTTTTCTTACCAGTAAGTATAGTTAGAAGAACAAAGATAAAAGAGTTACATAGAATACCTAAAATTAATATACCTACCTTTCTGAGCGGTAGAGCCACGGTGCGTTGCAGCACGAAATGGGCCGGCTCGCCCGGCGTAAGGCTGCTTTTCCACCAGAGATGTGCGAAGATGTGTTACGAGGAATGTGTTTGTTAAGAACCAATAGAATCGCTTCATTTACCTCGCCTCGCTCAGCACATCTCTGTTGGAAACGGCTTAGCGGAGCTAGATTTTTGCGCATACAAAACAAGCGAGAGATGTGTGCGAGGGATGTCTACGAGGGATGTGTGCGAGGAATGTGTTGCGAGGGATGTGTACGAGGGATGTGTGCGAGGAATGTGTTGCGAAGGATGTGTTACGAGGTTTGCGCATACTGTACCATAGACCATAGACGGAGTTTGTTGGAAGTAGAAGTGCGCAAAATAGATATGGATAGTTGGAAAAAGTAGATACTTTTATATTTAACAATTTGCGATGAAGAAATGGAAAAAGAAGATACGGAGTTTATTAGTCACCCCCGTCGACACATTTCACAGCTTCGCAATGCATCCTCGCACCACACATTAATGCGCATTAATCACAGCTCCGCTACACATCCTCGTACGACACATTTTCCTCGCACGGCTTTGGTGGAAACATCCACACATTTTCACAGCACAGCTAGACATCCTCCCACGACACATTTCCCTCGCACATCTCTGGTGGAAACGCAGCCTAATACCACCCTCTCACAGAATATCGGCGTGAAACAATAGCACTCGTTGCTGTTGTGTTTCGTCCGGTGAGCGAAAGCACCGGAGGCCCATCTCTCACCCCTCCCCCCTCCCAATTCCTACTCCCTCCTCAAGATCCAACTCCTTTCTGAAGGCCGGCAACGCATTTGCGATTACTTTGGTTTTGCGGGTGTCCATGGGCGGCGGTGAAAACTATTGTAATGGCCTGTCAATAGACGGGTTGCAAATTATAGCTAACCCTATTGAATAAAAAATAACAATTTAACCGTAAAGAATGCAAAAATTTAAAACGTCAGGATTTTTAGATTGTAGCTTTATTTATATGTAATTTATTAGGACAAAACCCATTTAAAATGCCTAAAATTGATTCAGTGGCCGATTCTACTTTTTTATGTAACCTACATATAAATTGTACTTTCCGTAGTTTCAGTAGGTAGGTACTCCGCAACTCCGTTGGTGAGTCAGTCAACTAACCAGGCGTAATCTTTGAAATATACGTTTAACTAATCGTCGAAACAAAAGCAAAATTCGAACTAATTATAGGTACCTAATCCAAGAATAAATCTATCCTAATCTATGTAAAGAGACATAATGACGGGCACACACACAACACAGCTGTTCGAAAATTACCAAAATTATAAATTATAAAAATTTTTAATTATAAAAAATAAAATAATTTATTTTGTTTAGGCTACAAATAGCTCATAAGAACGTCATTATGCCATCGGTTCCGTAAGCCTACTCTGGATGAGAGACCTTGTACTGAGAAGAACCAGCAAGAAACTCAACAAGTGTCAAGCTTTTAATAATTTAACTTTGCAAAAACAAACCCAGTACCAGTTTAATTTTTACAATGACATACAGTACTAGTAAAAGTCAGAACCGGTCTAAGAAAAAACAAAGTGAAACTATAGCTATTTTATTTTCTATTGTAACATTGATTTCAACCATTTCCTTTTTAATAGACTTTTAAACATTATAAAAAAACAGAAAAAATAGAAAAAAAAGAAAAAAGGAAAAAAAGAAAATAAAAGAAAAAAAAGAGATAAAATATACGTCATTGTTAATTCTATGTTCTATTTTCTATTGTAATATTGATTTAAAAAGGTGAGATGTCAAATGTTACACATCTTGTAGTAATAATAATAATAAATCTTATGCGACTACTGTAAGGCTCAATCGTTTTTTTTATAATAGCCAGGCTGTTTTATCATCTAAACATTCTTTGACTGTATAATAACCTTTTTTTAAGTTAAATCTAGAACAGTATTTGGCATGTTTTTGTTTTGTTTATATAATTTTAACGCAAATTTTGTTGCGAAACAACCACGATAGCTCAATTGGAAGAGCACCTGACCCGATTTGCCAGAAAGGTGCAGGTTCAAATCCTGCTCGTTGAAATTTTTTCAACATTTGTGTTTTTTTTTGTAAGTATTTGGTATTTTATTGTAATAGTGTACACCTTGCCCCAAGAAAGAACCAAGCACCTTCTGTAACCTGAACAGTGGCATTACAAGTTTTGTCTTACTTCTAGTATTAATATTATGTACGTCGTCGTCACCGTATTTAGTAAATGAGTTGATGTTGCATGTTCTAAATAAATTGAGACGCCACTGTCAAGACCTCTTAGTCAGCTCGCCGCTCGTAGTAGAAGCATCTTAGTCATAGCAACAAACACAAATTGTAACTTATGATGCTATTTACATGTCAGGCGCTTGTCATAGAATCAGCATCATCGTCAGTTTGTAAACATCCCACAGGAGGAGAAGGGCGGAGGAGCTCCCCCGCCCGATCCTCTAAATGTCACTCCACTACACATTAACAAAATACACTAAACATGTACCTACACTAGTTTAAACCCAAGACACCGTACTCGTAGAACAAGGGTACGACGACCCGGTTCACAGGCGCTCTATACCAGTTACAGACATGCATCTGGGCGCTTCTCCCCTACGACCCATCAACTCGAGCCGAGATCTTAGCCTTTAGAGGCGTCCTCGGATTGTTCTGCTCCCGATCCGATCCCAACCCCTTGAAGACTCTAGTAGGGCACGGGGACATGCACTAATGCGTGATGCCGTTCCCTCCAGAAAACCTCTGACGGTGCTTCATTTCACACGGGTTGAGGAACCCTTAAAGTTTTTCGCCTTCCCCAAAAATCCCCGATTGATGAAATAAAAAGTAAATCAAGGTGGATGAAGTTTTATAGGTAAAATGAGCTTTCGTCTTTGATCTTATTTTCACTTGTTGTCAGATAACACAACAGAAGAAACGTTTGATGTATTAATCTTTAGTATTTATCAATCGCAGATTCAGCGCTTTAACCGAACGGAAAAAAGTTTTATCATAACATGACAACGACTATTATGAATTATGATGTAAACAATTGAACACACGCATTCAATTAATAACATCGATATAGTACAGTGCAACACTATTAGGTGTCTGTCACTGCGATGTCAATGTCAGATTGACAGAATGGACGTCTTTTGAGTTTTGTTATTACCTATGTCATTCATTCATTTATTTCATTCGTGACGGGTCGGTCTTCAATCGTTAAGTATTTGGTTAGTTAAACTTTTGTACGTGGTGAACCGTGTTCGGCAAATTGTCTTAATTAATTTAGATCTAAGTGTTTACAAAGCTTTATGCATTCAACATAATTCACTATCGTTATACTTTTTAACATATTTTCAAATAGCGTCAGCTGAATTCTCTAACGAAAAAGATTAGGTTTAGCTAGTAAGGTACACTGGTTCACAGTGCTTACTTTTATAAAAAGTTTTTCTTTGTGATTTTGGAGATAGTGAAATTATTCTTTGTTTTGGCTTCTGTCAAATTTCTGTTACATATGAGATTCAGTTTCGTCTGAGACACCATTTATGGAACACCACTTTTTAACGGTAAGTGATTTTGTATCATTTATGATAAGTGGAAAGCACATCGAATTTCAGTTTTGCAACTCTGACCCAACTTTTGTCTAGATAGGTACCTACTACAATTTTTTTAAATACATAGGAAAGTACCATCCTACAATCTGAATAAAAATCAACAAACTTACAAAAACTTTACAACTTATTCGGTTTAAAATGACAAAATTGACAACTTTTGAAAAAACCCTTTTGTTTATAACAGAAAGTATAGCAGACTGTTAGTGATAATCATGTTAAACACTATTGGTAAAATTTGTTGCAATCAAAACAGCCTTGCATACTATTAGGTAACTTAGTAGGTACCTCCTCCTTGTTGAGGCAAGCTGCAGAATCTTATTTTAATAATGATACAATTATATTTATTATTAATTTTGTACATGTCTATTAAATTAAGAAAATTGTTCTTTATTAATTATTGTCACAGTGTATTTACCATTGGTATGAAAACCTCTTACTTAGAAGGTGGTCAAGACCAGCCATAGCACAGTTGGCCTAGGCTAGGACATGAGGGAGAGTAATAATCAATTCATTGTAATTATTATTATCAATTTCATTAGTACTAACTGGAATCCCAGTTAATACTAATGAAATTATCCCTGTAATCACTGGGATGCGATTTTTTGATTTCTTCATGGCCTATGTGTTTTGTTGTTATTTTTACAACCCTAAATAATCACTTGTGTTTTGTAAGAAGATATACATGTTCCTAATAATTCATAATATTAAGTTTCAATTCAGTTTAACCATGTTGTATAGGTAAACACTAAGCCCCTTATTCATAAAAACTATTTAAGCATTATTTAGTTAATCATTGTTTTGTCTCTTTTTCTCAAATTCAAAATGATGTTTGTGTGACATTGACAAAACAATATTTAACTAAATAATGCATATAGTTTTTATGAAACAGGTGGTAAGTATCTATCTATCATCATCATCTCGGTCAAAAAACTTCCACTGCTGAACAAAAGTTTCCCCCAAGGATCTAATAAATAAATATCTAAATATTCTTTCTATAAAATTTCTAAAGACTAATAAGAATGATAGAAAAATATAAAAAAACAAATTGTACAAACAATACAACAGCAAATACTTAAATGTTTAGTTACAGTATTCTACTTGCAAATTTTCATGTCTGTAATTAGGAAATACTAATTAAGCTTTTAGTACTTTCAATTGTTTTGACTTATACAATTGTCACTAGCACTTTTGTTTGTTGCTCACACATTACGCCGTGAACATACATGTTCAGACAGTTTAACCTACAGGGGGTTTTTATTGGCTTACAAGGGTTTCACTAAACCCTGTAGTGGTTTTTCTATTTGAATAAAAATAATTTTGTACAAGAATTTTATTGTACTTCAGGATATGCCAACCTGCTACACATATATTTTTTATTTTGTTCTTCCTACAACATTGGGTCCTTTAAACGAGGTATGGACATGCAATTTTTGAGTCGGCAAAGTGGGAATGGCTAGTGAGACTCAATCCTACATCACTAGCTGTCTTTGTCTGGACTGTTTCTGCATAACTAAGTAAGAACATAATTAAGTAGAACAAAGTCATTTGCCAACTCTTCTATAAAAAAATAGTTATAATACACCGTCACTTTTTTAACATTTTAATCCTGCAGGTGGGTTGATCAGACCATGAAACTAAACAACATTTCCCAAGAAACATAAGTCAAAAAATCTCGTTTTTAAAAAAGTGACGGTGCATTAAAACCTTTTCCAACTTTACTCTTTTAAGTATGTGCCATTGTTTGTACAGATATATCTATCTAATATATAAAATTCTCGTGTCACGGTGTACGTTATTGAACTCCTCTGAAACGGCTTGACCGATTTTCGTGAATCTTAGCGTGCATATCGGCTAGGGTAGAGAATTGGACAACATCTATTTTTCATACCCGTAAGTGATAAGGGTGGCCCAGCCCAAAATTTTTTTTAAAATTTTGAAAGTTTTCCAACACATAATGATTTGTTTGTATTGTTGTCATGGAAACTGTCAAAGCGGTACGAAGTCCGCCGGGTCAGCTAGTTTAAAACATAAAGCAAGTATCACTGATAACATTAATTTTTAACCTGCTGAAATTTTGTTTTGCGCATAGGTACACTTGCAACATGGTTTTTCAAAGTCATTATTATTGTGATCACTTCAGATCTGAAAAGGCCTCTTTGAACAATTCATATTTAAATTATTATTATGTTTTACAATAACAGTAACAGCAGAATCTATTGTATTCTAAGTATATTCTTTATGGATATATAAAGATGGATTTAGGGTTTTTTTCTGGATTAAGTTAAATCTTTTTACGTCTCTGGGGAGGGGAGCCTTTGACTCCCTCCTCCTCCATGTAAAAGTTTTTTTTTAAATATAAACAACAACACTTCTTCATAAAAACAGACCATGCATATATCTGTCTAATCCGAAATTAAAAGTCTAGTGAAATGTTATAGAAATCGCCTTGCTGAGTTTATTGTGACGTCACATTGTAACTGTAGGGCATCTGGCGTCGGTGTACCTACGTAGTTGTTAAGGCTTCTAGGGAAAATGACGAGCATTTTTCTTACCGCCCGCGCCGCAAACGTTCTAGTTAACGGTGCACAATACCTTTGTACCTACTTGAATCCTTATAAAGGTTTTGTTTGGCTTTATGAGGAGGTCGCTATGGAAAATTACAGAGAAGTAACTCGATTTATTAATGTGTAACATCTTTCCGCTCGCTTTCTATATAAGCAATTTGTGGGAGTGATTTCGTGAAATGGACGGAAGTATGTGTAACAGTGTAACAGGTCTGAGAAGCATATTATGAACATGACATATTATTATTATGTGACATATTGTGTCATTTGACTAGCAAAGGTAATTTTGATATGTCAAATGTCTTCTAATGAGTATTTACTGCATTTATTTTATTTATAAATGATGTACTACCTGACCCATTTTTTTCATAATATAATGTTAAAATTGCTTATTATTACTAAAGATGTCAAATGTTGCACATCATAAGCGACTACTGTAAGGCTTGCTCGTTTTTTTTTATTTTTTTTTCATGAATTATAAGATTTTGACAACTCAGTTTTGTTTCCATGTATTACTTCCTGCCCTCGGTCGTGCGCGCTACTATTGTGGCTGTGTGGTAACTAAAATAATGCAGGTATTTATAGATTCCTTGATTGGAAAACTAATTTAATTGAACACCACTGAAAGCGTTTTTGGTACACGCTTTAAAACGTCAAAAGTCTTTTACTGTAAAAAAATCGGCTCTTAAATAGCAGAGAGACAAATAAACGGAAATTAACGGTTTTTTTTATTTATTTTTTATTAATAAAAGGAGGCAAACGAGCAGGCGGGTCACCTGATGGAAAGTAATCACCGCCGCCTATGAACACCCGCAAAACCAAAGTAATCGCAGATGCGTTGCCGGCCTTGAGGAAGGAGTTCGATCTTATCCCTCCTTAAGATTCCGTAGGAATTTGGAGGGGGGAGGGGTGAGAAATGGGCCTCCGGTACTTTCACTCACCGGATGAAACACAACAGCAACGAGTGCCATTGTTTAAAGCCAATATTCTGTGAGAGGGTGGTATAACGGGAGCGTGGCTCTACCACTCAGACAGTGTCACTAATTTAGCACCACCCAGGGGTCACGTGTCACGTGTAGGGTCTCAAGGGTAAACCTACGGATGCGAGTAACTTTAACCCTCAAAATGGAATTGCTGTATTTAGGGGTTTATTTTATTTTGTAGGTAATAACACTTTCGGAGGGGGGTGGGGGGGTCCCTGACCACTTGTATTTTTATCTATACTATTTTATTTGTGACTGAAAACTACCTATGTGTGTTAAAATAAGGTATGCCTATCATCGTATCTTCTTAACCAGTTACCTACTGAAGGTCGCTAATAAGTATCTGTATGATACGCGAGATATTAAACTTGCTTTATTAATTATTGTTCTCGACCTTTGACGTTCGCCTACTTGGTCATTTTCCTTAGTTTTCTCTTGTTATTTTTAACGTTACCAATTTATTATTTTCCAACGAGAGCCTTGTTATTGTTAGTGCACAATCATGCTATCCGAGCCGATGATATTGTTGTCTACTAAGTTCTGTATTTTTTTTTAGAATAATATTTTTATTTTCATATCGCAGGGAGTTTGCCCTACTATAAGAAGGATACCTACTTAGTAGATAATTTACCTATAGAAGGTTAAAACTGAAACATCTGTATTATTTCTTGTTCTATATTCTTGGACGAACACGGCAGGTTTTCATAATAACGTGCCGTGAAGTGGGTCATCTATTGAATTTGAATACTACCTACAGTTAAACCAAATATCGAAAATACAGATACAGTTCTGTTAAACATAAAAGGACAAAAGGGCTAAAGCAATTGCGTTCAATATATTAAAAATCTACAAGGGCCCTTTTTAAAGAAAACTTTGGAAATATATACAGCTTATAAAATTTGTGAAAAAACTATGTTAATCGGTAAAAAAATAATAAGTAGTTGCTACGAGTACCATATTCAAACATCGACCAGCGACCGTCAAAACGTCTTCAAAAATTCCATATATTAATAGTAAAGTGTTACGAGTACCTACCCACTGGTTTACATTTATACGTCTCTGTTTATGTGTTACATAACAATAGTTTGGACGACTTCCTTTAAAATTCGCTTGTGACCGTTCAAGGTAATGTGAATTAAGCAAATTTGTTATTTAAACTAACACGAGAACAATTCCTAATGTCTTTATTCAGTTCTTTATAAGACTGATAATAAATTAATATTCTTTCCGAGAAATCGGGCTCTTTAGGTGCGACTTTTTCAAACACTGTCAATTTTAATGCAAGTTTCGATGCATAAGAGAAATAGATAAAAATTTAAGATAATAGTCAAATTTAGTCTAAAATTTTTTTTAGATCTATGTATTTTTTGTAAAAATACAAGGTACCTACATAAAATTGATTTGAAATATTTAGAATTTTGTATGGGATGCCGAAATGTATAAAAGGCTCGAATTTCTTTCAAATAGGTATGACTGAACAACAACTATGATTTTTCTACGTCTTAGTTATTGTCATGATCAATAAAGGTCACTTTGAGCAATTCATATTGGTTCAAATTGTTGTCGTGTGACCTTGACCATATTATCTCTACGAATTTTGAGAAAAGAATAGGTACGATTCATAAAAATAAATCACCATTTTACGAGCTAAAGCAACTTTTACCATCTAAAGAATTAAAAGAAATTTCCTTTTTTCTATTGCTATTAGAATAATAAACGATATGACCTAGAGGTAGGTATGCAATAAAAGAGTATTCTTTTATTGGATGATCTTTTTAATGATGACAAATGTTTTTTTTTAAAATTTGCAGATCTCAATTTTTCTTATCGTACCTACAAATGCAATTGATTAACGTCATTTCTGCACTTAATAGTATGTTTCTACAATAATTGTATATGATAAGTAACAATTCATGTCACATGTGTGTGTTTTTATAATTAAGTATTTAAAAAAACAATATGAAATATCAGATAATACAAAATATGAATATAGCAGCGTGAAGGTTAACACCTTAATATTTGCTTAATTCTACGGATCTAATGAATAAGCAGTGTCTCATTTTCGGTGGTAGGTTTGACTCGCAGCAACGATGAAGATAAAACGGTATAGGTATTTAAAAAGTGAGTTCTACCTTGAGCTTACAGCGGCAGGTGGTAAAAAGTCTTAATAAAATAAACAAAGACCAAAGCATAAGGTGATGATATTTATGGAACAAAATAAATCTCGATCCAGAAAAAAGTCTAAAAACCTTAATTGTAGAAAGCAGCTAAAAATATTTCTTCTGTGGATAAACTTATTAACTTACACAAGCAAGATAAAATATGTATGTATAGCTATCTATATATATATATATATAGCTTTTACTATAAGAATTTCAATCCCACAAAAATCGTAGGTGTGGTCAAACTCCGAAAGTTTATTCCTGTAAGCTTTTGAGCACGTTCCGACCTAATGTTTGACACACTTGATTTATTTCCAAACAAATGGCTATCTCATCATGTATGTCGTCATCGAACATCGATAACGTCAACTGCTTTTCACGTGATTTGTGTACGAGATGATAACAATAGGTATCTTGTTTTGTTTGTGTAGCATTTAACGAATAGCTCATTGACCGACATTGTAAATGTAAAGTTGCTGGTTATGAAAATAAACTTCACAATGTAGGACGAATCTCGTCCAATCCAACTATTTTTAATTGATTATTGGCTCTCGTCAGTTGTCTAACTAAAGGTTGGCATCTGTTCTGTGGTTGGGATATACCTAATTTCATCTTAGTTTGTGTGGTTACGTATTCATGAAACTATTGACTGTATGTTTAATGTTTTCTATAATCTTTCTCATAAGTCGAACTGTAACTAATACCATTTTAGGATTTAAATTAGCTCTTTCCTTAAATGTAGGTACCTACCTATGTTTGAAATGTTCCAAGAAACTCAGGAATTCATGATGCTTCTCCGCTTTTTGATTTAATTTAATTTGTTACTTTCTAGAATTTACAGTGTGTTTAGTTCGTGCAAAGACATGTTGTGGTAAATAGAAAGTTTTCGTCGTCTAAATTTCATTTAATACCTACCTACCTTTATATAAAAAAATCCAATTTATAATGCCTAGTATATTCCTAAAGAGTTATAGAAATAAATTAACTTATGGTTTTTCCTAAATTTGGCGATAAAATTATGGTAAAATAATAAAGATTTTGAAGATATTTTGACGCAAAAAGAATTGAAAAACTATCTCTTACGGGCTCAAGTTTCCAAAAGAACTAGGTAGGTTAGGTAGGTAATGTATTTTTAAGATGAACCACGGATGATGTGAAATGTCGTAATATAATTTATCGCGACATCGCTAAGATAAACTCAAATGAACTCTCGATAATTTGAGTAGAGTTCCAAGTTTCAAGAAAGCTAGTTAATGGAGTAACATCGTAGCCCATGTTTACATTCAATTTGCATAAGACCTGTGCATCGCCAACATTGCATTCCAAAGCTTTCCGTTCATTCAGTGTACTGTCACAGGTACTGTTAGCATTTAGCCGGGCAGAGCAATCTTGATGGATAGGTAGATGCAGTTTTTTGCGCTCTCTGACATCAGCACAGGACAGGTTATTGGCCTCTGCTGTTTCCATGGCAAGTTTTTTTTGCGAAAGCACATTTGAGCGGCTGTTTTACCTTCCGTTTTGGCTCTCCAACGTGTGGCAGTATTTTAAACTTATCTGGAAATGTTGAAAACTTATAAAATAAACCAAGTCTCGCATGTCAGTTCTTCTACCGTAAAAAGTTGTGAGATCCATTTAATACCAAGTCGGTTAATTTATTCAGTCCCTACTAATTACTACTAATGAACAAATAGATTGACTTGGCCATCGCATGAAAACACAATGTATCTCACAAGTAACGCATAGGTATATTATATTAAATTAGATTGTTTAGTGCGATTGCCAAGTCAATCTAATTATTTAAAACAAAAGATTTTTAATATTAATATGGTCACTATATGATGTTGTTAGGTTAGCTAATTACGTAATAACTTAAGAGAGTAGGTCCCTTAAGTAGGGACTGAATCAATTAACCGACTTGGTATATATATCAAGTCGGTTAATTGATTTCAGTATGATAGATCTATATGGATCTCACAACTTTTTCGGTAGTCAGTCAGTCAGTCAGTCAGTCAGTCAGTCAGTCAGTCAGTCAGTCAGTCAGTCAGTCAAGAATATAACTTTCAATGCGCCCTATAAAACGAATATCTTGAATATCACTTATTATATGAATAATAAATAACACCAGCACATCAGTGACTGACAAAATTAAGAAACTTTGACTAGTTATAAATCTCAAACTACTGGTTCAAATTGAATGAAATTTGAAATACACCATGTTTATACAATGCCTGCTTGGTTACTGAAAATTCAGGCTTCTAGTTTTATCCACAACGAAGTTATAGATGGTGGAAAATGACCTGAACTGTTTCGAGAAAAGGATGGTACGGCCGTGCAGCTTTTTTGCTCGACTTACTACGTATTGCCGTTTTAAAGATAAAAAGATTTGGATGTTGGTGTGATGGCCTGTGGAATGCCTACATCGATGGTTATCAAATGTTGCTGATTAAAATTATGTATCGATCTAATTTAATCAATTATCTATGTCTAGTCTAGATTGTTTTTTTTTGTTGCACCGCATAACTATATTGACAACAGCATCATAGTGTTCGTAAACGAAAGGATGTGGTACTAGCTACCTAAAAACCTAATAATGCTTGTAACATAATATTTGAAATGTCGTTGTAAATAAACTATTTATAATATTTCGTGGAATAAACTAAAACTGATAATGCGAATACAAAATACAGGCTACATTAACATTGTTTAATATTAGAATAATATAGGTATTACTATGTACGATATGTAACAAATGAACCCTCTCATATTCGGGGCCTTGCGGAATATTAGAACTCTCACGTCATTCATCCGTCGTTAAGGAATTCAACAAAATTACGAACGTGTAGTAGTTTGAACCGCATTTTATTTCATTCAGCATTATTCACAAATCACAAGTGTCATCATAATACCTACAACACCCAAGTATTAGCATATATTTATTTTTTATATTAAGGGCCTGTTTCACGATCTACAAGTAAGTTCCCATTAGCGTTTACTTGACAGATAGTCCATACAAAACTGTCACTTTATCTGGCAAGTATCTCCTAATCAGACATTGTGAAACAGGCCCTAAGACACTATAAAACTCTGTGAAACTTTTGCATGAATGCTGGCATGCTTAAAATAATTCAAATAATTTTGTTAAAGGTCTTGTTCTTAATTATGATGAAGCATTTGTTACTACATTAAATTAATAGAAGCCGATGAGTTGACTTTTCATATATACACTAGCTGACCTGGCGGACTTCGTACCATTTTGACAGTTTATGACAACAAAACAAACAAATCGTGGAACATTTTGTATTGGAAAATTAAATTGTCGTTTTTAGTATTTTCCGTGACTTATATATTATTTATGTTTTTCACCGTTTAAACCTTACCTGAACTTCCACAAATACTTATTTCAAAATCAAAATTAGCCAAATCGGTCCAGTCCATTCTCGAGTTTTAGCGAGATACGAACGAACAGCAATTTTAAAGAGTAATTGCTTATGCTTTTAAGTGAGTCCAACCTTTTTTGAATAAAATCGGATTGAGTTTTCAAACATGTGTCAAAATAAAATGTAATTTAAATCAAATCACTAAGGAGTATTGTTATCAACTTCGAAGCAAATCACCGCCAAAATAACTTTCTACCCTTTTTTAACCCCGTTAGGGGATGAATTTCAATAAAATACGAAACGCGTCTTCCATCAAATCTGTTAAACCTTTAACCGCCAGACTTCATATCAGTTGTCGTGCCCTCAGCGCCAGGCACGTAAATCTAAAAATAAATACCTACAACAAATAGGAATGTTCAATGGTAGATCGATAAACAATAAACACTTTGTCTTTGATATACCCGTCCCAGCTACGCACGGGCACGCTTAAAATTTCATCTAAATAGCTTCAGCTAGTGATGAAAGAGATTGTCTTTTAAGACTAACACCCGTATTTATAAACAAGCCATTACTTAGCAATTACTTTGTTTTAAGAAATGTCACTAAGATCTAATTTCATTTTTATATACAAGTAACGTTTAAATTAAATAGAAGTATACTTATTCAATTAAATAAAAGTATTATTAAATATTCATAAAATTTTATAAAATACAGTGAAAACATTAAACGCCCACCCGACCCAGCCAGGAATCGAACCTGGGTCTTCCGCAATCCGGGCGGCTGCACTGACCGCTATGCTACCGGGAAGGCTGACGTAAGCGCTGAATTTTGTCACTGCTGCTGCACTGCAGCCGCCCGGATTGCGGAAGACCCAGGTTCGATTCCTGTAATTTTTTCACTGTATTTTATAAAATTTTATGAATATTTAATTTAGCTTCAGTGCAGCAATTAGCACTTGAAAAATAAAAAAAAAAAAGTAAAATTTACTATAGCGTTGTGTTATCAAATTTGTGGTATTTCATCTGCAAAGATGAATCTGCATGGCCATCGGTTGCAACAACCGTTTGGATAGATGGCGCTAGTGCCGCTTAAAAGCACTCAAAAATATTAAAATAGCAGTGACAAAATTCAGCGCTTACGTCAGCCTTCCCGGTAGCATAGCGGTCAGTGCAGCCGCCCGGATTGCGGAAGACCCAGGTTCGATTCCTGGCTGGGTCGGGTGGGCGTTTAATTTTTTCACTGTATTTTATAAAATTTTATGAATATTTAATTTAGCTTCAGTGCAGCAATTAGCACTTGAAAAATAAAAAAAAAGTAAAATTTACTATAGCGTTGTGTTATCAAATTTGTGGTATTTCATCTGCAAAGATGAATCTGCATGGCCATCGGTTGCAACAACCGTTTGGATAGATGGCGCTAGTGCCGCTTAAAAGCACTCAAAAATATTAAAATAGCAGTGACAAAATTCAGCGCTTACGTCAGCCTTCCCGGTAGCATAGCGGTCAGTGCAGCCGCCCGGATTGCGGAAGACCCAGGTTCGATTCCTGGCTGGGTCGGGTGGGCGTTTAATTTTTTCACTGTATTTTATAAAATTTTATGAATATTTAATTTAGCTTCAGTGCAGCAATTAGCACTTGAAAACTAAAAAAAAAAAGTAAAATTTACTATAGCATTGTGTTATCAAATACGTGGTATTTCATCTGCAAAGATGAATCTGCATGGCCATCGGTTGCAGCAACCGTTTGGATAGATGGCGCTAGTGCCGCTTAAAAGCACTCAAAAATATTAAAATAGCAGTGACAAAATTCAGCGCTTACGTCAGCCTTCCCGGTAGCATAGCGGTCAGTGCAGCCGGTCGGGTGGGCGTTTAATTTTTTCACTGTATTTTATAAAATTTTATGAATATTTAATTTAGCTTCAGTGCAGCAAATAGCACTTGAAAAATAAAAAAATAAAAGTAAAAAGTATTATTGTTATTGACAAATTCATCAATTTTATATTATTTTAGATACAACACAAACTGTCACACGGAATATAACCTCAATTCTAGCTAGTCACAAGTTTGTAACTATGAATTCTTTGAGAAACCTAACTAGATTGCTCAAGTAAAGATATTGGTGACTATTGCTTGGCTAAGAATTCTAACTTTTAATATTTCTAACTTCATCGGTTTACTAAAGAATATAAAATTTAACTTAAGCAATTACTTTGCTTCAGTATGCGCTTTTCGTTTATAAATACGGGGTTAATAGCTACAGTCCTTATTTTAAAGCCAAGTCGTGTAAAAAGAGCCGAGTCTTATTTAAAACGACTAAACTCGTGTTCTCGTGGACTCGTGTCTCTTTCATCACTAGCTTCAGCTGTTTAAGCTTGAAGAGGTAACAGATAGACAGATAGAAAGAGTTTACTTTGTAATTTTTTGTAATTTAATTTCTAATATTAGTAGATATTTTGGTAACCCAATGAAACAAAAAGCCCATTTATCGATAACACGAACATAATATCTACACGCTTAAGCACAACACCAATGGAAAAATCCAGAAGGCGGCACTCGTTTTTGACGTCAGAAGCGGTAGTCTTTCTCCAACCGTGGCGCGGGGTGTACTTACAACATTCATTTCTAAACATGCAAGCTAGGGATGGAAATCATCAATTCAGTCACTGACATTTTTATACTTATTTTCAAAGAAATTAAATAAAATAAACAAGTTTATTTCTACAGTAACAGTTGCTTTATTTGTTTTATAATAAACTAGCTGTGCCCGCAACTTCGTCCGCGTGGAACAGTGACTTTCGGCAGCATTTTGAATTTTTTAGGCTGATTATTTTTTCGTATTAATTTATATCGATTCAAAAGCCTAAAAAATAACATCACCCCTATTTCAACCCCTTACAGCCCTTTTTTCGCATTAAAATGTAGTCTATGTCCTTTCTCTGGCTCTAGACTATCTCTGTACCAAATTTCATTTAAATCGGTTCAGTAGTTTAGGCGTGATTGCGTAACACACAGACAAACAGAGTTACTTTCGCATTAATCATCATCATCATCATCATCATCATCATCTCAGCCAAAAGACTTCCACTGCTGGACAAAGGCCTCCCCCAAGGAATATGAGGGGCACAAAACACAGAAAGAGGTTAGAAGTCGTAAGTGGGCGGAACCCGCGCGCCACTCATATGAGTGAACACTCATATCCAGTCCGTTTCACGATTTAACACTTCTCAGTCGTTCGCGAACTATCAAGCTGTGATTTTGCGGAATATTTACATAAATATGCTGTCTGTCTGTCTGCTGTCTCTTTCTGTGTTCTGTGATGAGGGGTAGGTATTTGCTGTAATCGCCACGCTTGGCAGGCGGGTTGGCGATTAATAATATTAGGATATTCGTAAGGATTAGTCAGTATAAATATAAATATTTTAATTTTATGTGGATTTTTTTATCAATAAATCTTTGCTTATGTCCTGTCCCTATTGTCAGATTTTTCCGACAGGGGCGTTGGACATCTACACAATTTTCTAAGAATAATATCAGTAATTTATCTAACTTCAGACATTATTTTGAGGTCTTCTAATTAAGAGACTAAAGTGTAATCAATTGTAAATGATTACTTGTTTAACTATTTACCAAATATAAATATAATTTTCATATAATACAGCGTTATTATTATACAAAAAAGCAGATTATACGAGTAGTGGTATTAGGTTGTAAATATACGACCTTGGCGGAATGGGCCCGAAAAAATTTGTTGGATTAATCCGACCTTGTTGGTTAAAGGGTTAAAAAAGGTTTATGCAAAATTTTAAGTAGATTGGACCAAGGAATCACGTTGTCCCATACAAACTTTGCCCCCTTTTTCACCCCCTTAGGGGTAGAATTTCGGAAAATCCTTTCCTAACGGATGCCTACGTCATACAAAGAACACACCCTCCAAGTTTCAGGTTTCTACGATCAGCGGTTTGGGCTGTGCGTTGATCCGTCAGTCATTCAGGACAAACCATTTTATATGTATAGATTGGAACTGATTGATAATTCTTGTAGCTGTGATCATTAGGTCTAGCGCCGCGTTCATATTAGGTCGGCTATTCCACCTTATAGGCAGGCGGAGTAAAATGTCTCTTAGACATAAGCGACAACTTACAAAGCTTGCATTCGCCCCGTTATGACTTACGCTAGTGTAGTTTTCGCGCATACCGCGCCCTCCTGTTTGTATCCCTTACAAACCCTCCAAAACCGTTTCATGCGTGGTGTCACGGGTTGCCCGTGGTATTATCGCAATGTAGACCTCCACCGTGATCTTGATCTTCCCACTATCAAAGATTTTATCGAGGACGTTTCCATACGTTACTTTGATAACGCCCCCCACCACCCTAACCCGCTTGTTGTGGCGGCCGCCAACTTTAATGTTGGAAGTATTCCACCAACATCCATCACATCTAGGCGTCCTAGATACGTCCTAGATGATCCCAGTTGCGAACGCCTCCCGCCCGATCCTTTAAATGCCACAACACATTTACAGAATACACTAAACATGCACACTAGTTTAGGTCCAAGGCACCGTACTCGTAGAACAAGGGTACGAAGAACCGGTTTACACGCGCTCTACACCAGGTACGGACATGTACCTGGGCTCTTCTCTCCCCCACCACGGCCCGGTCAACCCGAGCCGAGGTCCGAGCCTTAGGCGCCCTCGGGTTGTTCCGCTCCCCGATCCGAACCCTTCAGAGAATCTAGTAGGGCACGGGAAAGCGCACTAGTGCTCGATGCCGTTCCCTCTAGAAAACCTCCGAAGGTGATTCGTTTCACACAGCTTGAGGGACCCTTTACGTTCCTCGCCGCCCCCAAACAATCCCGGCGAAGCTGAAAATACCGTCTGAGGCAATTAGCAATCTCTCTCCATAAAAAAAAAATAAAATTAGGTCAAGCTTTAAGCTAAAAGAATAGCCAGTTTGTTGAAAAAATACGATTCTAGTTATTATTATTTACAATTTTCGTCCCATAAAACAAGTTGTTCCAATCTGATCCTTTAAACGGATCCCTTTGCAATAATAATTATTAATAAAATCCGTTCGGATCCAGTGAAAACGGATTTAGCTTATCCGATCCGATCCTTTAGCATGTTGACTGTACTTACTTACCTAGTAAGTACAGTCAACAGAAAAAAACTTTTTACAATAGAAATATTTTTATATGTTTACAACCTAGCACTCTTTTGTTTGCTGCATGCAATTGATGGGTGATGATGTGATGGTGGATTGTGCAATGAATTGCCAATTAATGTAAAAATTTTTTTATTGGTAATTTGTTCACGTGGTTGATAAGGTTGATAACTGATTAAAGAAGCGCGTGTCAGATCGGTAGATAATGTTCAAAGAGTTATCGTATATTAGGCTCCTACCTATTTTTATTTTATCAACATCGTATTTAGTGTATTGTGTTGCGAATCGACACGTTTAGAAATGTATTTTTGAATTCACTTTAGACCTCAATTTTGACTTGACGCTTTCAGGATACTACTTTAGGAACCGACTTCTTAAAATGTATTTATTTTCTTATTACTTCATCCCATCCTATCCCATTGTTACTGGATCACCGTGTGTCGCGCGGTCGCACTGAATGGACCAATTTATTTTTGTCCGCTCTAAGCCAACTCGAGAAAATTGCAGCACCATTCTCGTTCTTTTTTATTGCTGACATTTAAAAAAAAAATATACATGGTTTCGTTTCTTATATTTGTAAATACATTTTATATTTTTCCATTTTTTTATTATGAATCGACGCAACAAGAGGGTTTTAAAAGAATGTGCTAGTTAACTGCTACGTTAAAATGTCCACAATAGGGTACTAACAAAAAAGCCTAATTGTCATAGGTTTTAAATAATTGATCTTGATGTCATGCGTACTATTCAGTACGCTTAATCTCGACTAGTATAGTTAAAAACAAGAGTTGAATGACCGGTACCTAAGTAAAAAAATTGGATATGGTAATATTATGAAGCGCATTCAATCGAACACAGCTCCGCGAGCGTACGTACTACGCAGCGTAGGTAGTATGCGAATATCGAACTAATAACAAGATTCCAAGTTACAAGCTGCCTCCTAAAATATACGGCAAGTAATGAAAATATATTTCAATCAAATGTAACATTTATGGTTACTTAAATTATGATTACATTACATTGATTACACTTATGTTAAATATTAATATAAAATAATTGGCATGTTTATGCGGTTATTAGTTGTTGGGTAAAACAATAAAAACAGATAAAACTTTTTAAAAAGAATTTAATTCAGTGTCTGATCTGACGAGCTGTCTAAAGGACAACACCAATTTTAAATTCATTCGACGAGCTACGTTCTGCATCGAAAGGAATGTTAAATGGATGTTTCAAATCCATTATTACACTCAACTTTCAAAAGCTTTTTCAGCTTTGTACAAAATATGCTCAAAGTCATTGGCAATTATTTACAAACTTGGCCAAATTAGCACCCCATATTCATTGGTTTCCCAAACTGTAGGTTTTCAAATCCAATCTATTTGTTACTGGCATATGCAAGTATGTGAACAGAGACGAAGCATAGGTAATTATTTGTAGTAAGTGTTTGTTTGTACTGAAAATGAGCGCTACGTGTAATCCGTATTCGCTGAATTACTGAGTACAGACCCTGTTTGACGTCACCGTGCATGCACTAACCTATGCAAAAATTATGCAACGTATTCTATATTTTTTACCAACTTATTTTCAAATTTTATTTTGTTTTATAATGTAGGTACCTACCTAGGTATACGTGTACATTTTTAGTCAATTAAAAACTTATTCTAGTCTATTCTAAGATTGTTAATAGCTTACTGGGGCAGTAAGTATCTTCATAATTATTGTTGAGCGAGTAAAATATGGAAACAAAGCCGCTTTGTCCAAATCATAGCCTCAGCTCACATAGGTACTATTGCTATATTAATTGTTACTGGGCAATTAATCGAAGCTGGGCGACAACAAAATGGATCAACAACATAATTGTTTCGCGCAGTTTGAGCCTACGGGGCGTCAGGTCAGCTGTATCTGCTTACAGTGTGATTAAACGTTTTTGTGTTACGCTAATCGAAGAGTGAAGCACGTGCTATCAGCAGGGTTGAGGCGTTGAGACGTAACTCAATACGTATAGGCACTCCATCCAAGTGCAATAATCGCGTGAAAATGTTTAGTTTCGGATGCAGAACATTCGCGGCTTGACGTTCCTCGCGCAAGACGCTAATAATTATGTTTCTTTACACCGCGGCACCGTGTAGATATCTTGGTGGATTGTAATTTTAAACTTATAAAGGACACGAGAATCTTTGTCTTCACTAAAATCTGCATGTTACTGACGCAGACTGTTACACAGAAAGAAATCAATTGGAACAATAAGATCAGTCGTCGCCCCGATTGCAAAAGGTCGTATCGTTCGTTTTTCAAATATTTTTCTGAGTGATTGCTGCCGGTATTTTGACAACCCTGTCTTGCAAGTAGCTACATCTCGGCACGAGGCAACGGCGTGGGTCCTACCAAATACTACACACGTCACGTATACATCACATGGTGTGCTGTCTCCCTCGCACATAGCCCGGTTTGTATTAATAGTGCTTTGTCAAAGTGCCGCGCCTAAGCTACACACTAGCATTTAGTTTTGACGAACACTGCTATCAGTGTTCGTCAAAACCTATTCACTTTCAAACCAATAGGTACTATTACCTATTGGTTTGAAAGTGAATAGGTTTCATAATTAGTAACTTCTTCGTAATAATTTGGTCCTCTTTTTTTAGCATTATAGACACTCTCGGGGAACACAACTTGGTCATATTTTTTTCTAACTTATAATAATCCCAATCGAAAAGACATAAATAAAATTGCCACTGCCACTGTATGCCACTGTTTCCGCAAAACAGCATTGTGCAAATCGCTCCCCCGGTCTTCTATAGACTCTCTGTCGACGGTCGCTACCATGCAAGCACATCCTGTTCATCCATGTCGTTGTCGTTTTTGAGAACAGGACTCGACTCCATTGCTCTATATCCCAATCTAAGTGATCGCGAGCAAACTGAAGCCGGGCTTCTCGGTGGGCTGGAGACAATTTGGGCCCCGTAGCTGGCCTTCTTGGGGTCAAAAGCTTATTTAATTACTTTTGAAATCATAATTATACCACACATTGCATAGAAACTAAAAAATTGTCTAGAACATCTCGTGGTAAAGCGATTCCGGTTTATATTGAATGTATATTGAACGTGAATGTAATTGGAAATTCTTTACATAAAATTAAACTTTATGCTATGTTTGCTAAGTTTTGTCAACTGATCAAAACTGACGGATAAATAATGAAACATGTTTGGAGTTCGAGACCGGCCCGATCAGCGATTACATTGTTTTGCACGAGCCAAAACGCATAGTAAAATTATGCAACAATTGCTACTCCTTCAAAGCGCATTGACGTAATAACTGAGCTGTAAACGGAATAACATTACCAATGACATGTTGTCCTCAAATTGGATAATATAATTTTAACTTCATATCGGCAAAATGCAACCAGAGCCTTATTTAAAAATGTATTGCAGTTGAAAATGTTAAATCACGTAAAAAATATTTTCTAAGTACCTAATTGATCATTATCAGCTTTTTGTCTTTCATTTTCTTATTTTCCTTTTTATTTTTTTGTTGGCTGCAGGAGTTGCTGCAGGTGTCTCCAGGCCGTTCTCTGATGCAGTTTAAATTTTATTTTTAAAACGGATGGATTCGGTTTCGGATGGGGAACTCACCATACTGACCAATATCTGTAAAAAAATGGCTGCTTTTTAGTCTCCAGCCGTTCTCTGATGCAGTTTCAATTGCATCTCTTGTTTTATTTATCTGTTTTATCTTATCGTTTGGTAAATGGATGGATTCGGTTTCGGATGGGGAACTCACCATACTGACCAATATCTGTAAAAAAATGGCTGCTTTTTAGTCTCCAGCCGTTCTCTGATGCAGTTTCAATTGTATCTCTTGTTTTATCTATCTGTTTTATCTTATCTTTTGGATCTTATCTTTTGGTAAATGGATGGATTCGGTTTCGGATGGGGAACTCACCATACTGACCAATATCTGTAAAAAAGTGAGTAGACTATGCCGTGATATATGTACATAGATACTATATAGTCTTATGAATACCGAATGAAGAATGCGCTTCGGCGGGTTTCAATCTGGCGTTACGTTATGACCTGACGTAGATGGTCCCTAGTTTTGCTTGCGCAGAGACACTGGCACTTCTCGTTCCTAAACGGGTGCTAGTACACAAACAAAATTTGTGAATGAGGATGGTTTAACCAATTTAGATTGCTGCTCTCCCTGACGATAAGTGCTTTTTTAGTGATCTAGCGTTAGCGAAGGATATCTGGAAAATAGGGAGTTGACTATACTTTATCCAGTACCCATAAGACACTTGTCTTATATGGTACTGGATAAAGAATACGCTTTGGCAAGTTAATATATTATTACTATGTTTCCTTATCTATTACTACTCGTATATTATTATAACTATGGTCCCGTGTGGTGTCGGACGCAAAGAAAAGCACCAACCCATATCTTCACGTGTGTGTTGTAAAAGGCGACTAACGGAGTTTAAGACTCCGTGCATGTCGAAAAGCACCCTGGGTCACCCGCGCTTTGGCGGGTAAACCACCACTAAAATTCCCGATGAGGGTTGGTGTCAGGTCAGGCCGGCCCTAAATTCTTTGCTAAAACCTTAGCAATAATGAACGTGGAAGAAACGGACATTTTGCGCCGACCCCAAGTGACATGGGTCTATGGCAATAAGAAGAAGAAGAAGAAGAAGACAATTGTTCCTTTATCGTTTTTATTTATATTGTTTCAGACGCACAGGTGACATTAGCTAAAGATGACGGCGGAGAAGACCAAAGGGCAATTCACCAAAATGCCGCCAGCCACTAAGAAGGTCGCCCCGGACGGCGGCTGGGCGTGGATGGTCTGCTTAGGTGTTAGTTTAGTCAATGTAAGTAGAAAAGTAAATTTTAGAATTGTTTTCAAAAGCAACAACACAACATACCTACACATCGAAATCAAACACTTTTTACGAATCTACTATTTTACATATTGTTGAAGACTCATGTAAATATAATAATAAATAAGTTAGTTAAAAGTTAAGTTCTACTATTTTATTCTGGCATTTTAAATAGGGTCTGTGGTCACACGGACTCAGTCAGATTCGAAAAGGTATTGCAACGTGTTTATGACACAACAAACCCCGGCCATAGAATAACTAATAGTACCTTCTCGTGGGCTATGTATCAAAAATTTCGGAACGCACTTTGCTCGACTTAGGATTTTAATCTAGGACCTCCAGATATCAGGCCAAGTGATTTGCTACTGGACCACCGAGGCGTAACAACATCGAACCTTTTTGCACCTTTTTTACTTGAAGCAAGAACAAACAAAACACACATCGCATTTGTAATATTACTTAAAAAAAGATTTTTCAAATCAATCATCGCCATCGTTTTTACAGCTGTTTAAAAGTCTTAGGATTATGATGAATGATGATTGGCGAGACCAGTGTCGTGCGTGCCTTTTCAGTTTACGGTTTCCGCCTTAAATACAATAAAGCAATATTTTTTTTAAATCTTTCCGCTCGCCTTTATATACAATTTTTGGGAATGATTTCGTAGAAAAGGGACGGAAGTAGGGTCGTAACAGTGTGATCCTGTTGCAAGTGTTACGTGTTAGTCGGGGAAACCACCAGTGATCGACAGTTTAAGCCCAATGTCTGTTGTAGGTCGTAATATTTGTGGGAGTGATTTCGTAGAAATGTGATCGCAACAGTGTGACAGGATAACAGTGTGACATGTCTTCTAATGAGTATTTACTGCATTCTCTTTATGATTTGTAAATCTATATTCTGTTTTATATTGTAATAATGATTTCAACCATTTCGTGTGTTAAAATGGACAATTAATTTACAATGGACTTTTAAACAATATTAAAAAAAGGAAAAAAGGAAAAGAAGAGAAAAAACTTAACGTCATTGTTATTTCTATATTCTATTTTCTATTGTAATATTGATTTCAAAAGGTGACAAATGTCATCATAAATGCGACTACTGGCTCGTTCGTTTTTTTATTTTTATTTATCAGTGTTTACTGTGGACTTACAGTTGTGACCAAAACGTCTTTCAGTAATATAATATAAAAGCATAAATTTTACATTATTAAGAAACGAAAAAAAATTAAACAAAAAAAATTACAATTATACTGAGAACCTCAAGTATATTATGTTGTGTCAACAACATAATTCTCGCGGTACATAAATTAGTTGCAACATTATCTAATACACTTTTGAGTGTATCCGCAAAACGTGATGCGGTTATCGCTTGCTTCACAATATTTATCTGTGCTAACGCTACTTTGCTTAGATATTGTATGATTTGTAAGGCGATTTAAGAGCACTTGACGGCAGCATTTATGATTGCTAAACTAGTCACATGATCCACAATGAATGACACAGTTACTGTGGAGTACTGTTGTTGATGTTGCGGCATTCATGGTATTCGCATTGTTTATATGATATATATGATACTTAGAATGTTTATTAGTTAGTACCTATAGCAAAAACAACAGCTATTATAATATTACTTTTAATAAGTATTACAGCTAATTGTGCCTATAAACTTTTATCTAGGCTATACTATAAATATTAATAATCTTTTTGACTTTGCAAAAAATATTAAAATGCGTTTTTGTTTTGTTCTAACATCACTCCTATTTTGTGCTTTAAGTATATTCGTTTGAATTTATACTGCAGAAGAAACACTAGAGCTCCACCAGTCTGTACCTGAGGGTTCTCAAGTCTCCTCCAATTAACGCAAAGGCTTCTATTCATAAGGGGCTTTATTGGTTAGGGATCTAAAGGGAGTGTTGGTTTTATCTAGTTAGTGCATATTGTGTTTTATATGCATAATAATAACACAAATGCTAATAACATTATTGATATTGTATGTGGTACCAAAAAGGTCTCTGCTTAGCATATTAATAATATTATATTTATATTAGGCGTTTTGTTTTGACTTTCAGTGAAAGCAAACGATTTAATTAATTACAAAAAGTTTGTCACTTTATTCTTCATTTTAGTTGAAATGATAAAGTTGAGGAAACATGATTTACGGCCAATCATAAATACTGTATTAAAAAGTGAAAAAAGCGTCGGATTCAGGTTGCCACCTGATCATCATCGGTTATATAGTAGTTTCGAAGCGATACTTTACAATAACGCACCTTAGTTCTCGTGTACTTAAAATATCTTTGGGGCACCTAACGAGAATAATAACAGTTTTTAATTTTAATTACCCTTTAAGATTTCCTTGACGGGTCTGTAGCATTAGCATAGTCTTAATCAATATGAAAAATCTGGTCTTATTAAAAAAAATATAAGACCATCGTGTACCAAAAGAACGATGCATCTACGTTCTTAACAACGCACTCAGCATACATGACACCTTTTAAAACATAGTCAGAAATATGAACTTTATTAACATGCTCATAAAGCTTAAAGTACACAAAATTGTTTGCAGTTCTCAACCCGCTCGCTGGAACCGTCGTTTGGTCTCCTCTTCAAAGACCTGCTGGACGACCTCGGCGTCCACACCACCGGCGCCTCCATCATCGCCAGCACCCTCGACTCCGTCGTCAACTTCTCCGGATTCTTCGTCGGCCCCGTCATCAAAACCTTCTCGTACAGAAAGGTCTGCTTCGTCGGCTCCATGATATGCGCTCTCGGCCTCCTTTTCACCGCTCCAGCTAATAGTATGGGACACATACTGGCAACTTATAGTACTTTGGGAGGTGAGTTTGTAACTTTTGATTTTGGTTCCAACAATCTGGTGAAAGTCGCGGGTAGCCGCTGGATCCAAGCATATTGTGGAGATCCTTGGGGAGGCCTTTGTCCAGCATTGGGTGATAGCCGAGAAGATAACGATGGTGATGATGATGATGATGTGACACTAAAGATGTTATATATCCTTGTCAAAACAGTGAAAGATACCATAGCATAAATTCTATTGAGCGATCGCAATAGTTAAACGACATTTTGTAAAATTACTAGTATTAAAGATTTGAAAAGATCATACATACGAAACAAACTATGCTATAAAAATTATATGTTTGACCGGGAAAATGTAGCCTATGACTGTCTTAAGTCCTCCTGTCTTAAGTAAAGCGAAATTGCTTAATCAAAATTCAAAATTCAAAATTCAAAAATCATTTATTCAGTTTAGGCTACAAGTAGCTCTTGTGAATGTCACTATGCCATCGGTTCGTAAGTCTACTCTGGGCGGGAGATCTTGTACTGAGAAGAACCGGCAAGAAACTCAGCAAGTGTCTAGCTCTTTTCTCCCTTACAGCGTCAAAAATATTGGAAAATGCCCTATTTTAGCAGGACACTTTCCATCACAAATAAACACATAAAAATAAAAAAAAATATAGAAGACAACCACATGTAAAAAAACAAAATTAAAAATCTAAATTAACAAATTTACCTCAGGTAAAAGTTCCAATTTCCACAATGTCATACAGTACCACTACAGAACTCTAATAAAAGTCAAAAATTGTTTAAGAAAAACAAAGTCAAATTATAGTAAGTAATATTAAAAATAAGATAAGTATGCAAGAGCAGACCAGCCTCCACAGGCGGCACCCGTTCACGAGTATGACATATGAATCAGCCATCGCTTCGCTCAACCATATTTTAGGGAACGTAACGACTCAATCAATCGAGAAACGAACGATTAACGAATCAATTAAGTAAATCAAAGATAGAAAGAGAGAGAGAGCAGAATTATGGAGGTTTTAAATAGCCCAGTCCTGGGGCCTCCCTCTATTGCTTTGAAGATAAAGAAACAGGAACTAAAAAAAAAACACTTTCATATAATAATATTCAAAAACCTTTCATTAGGCTAAATTAATAGTAGTTTTTGTCACGTATACCTCTGCGTTACCAACCAGAGTTATTTATAAATTGGCTCACACACACTTACGGAATCTTTAGTTCACCTCGTTTGATTCATCCATACTTTGGACTTTGTACCGGCCGTGTTTCCGTGTAACAGCGGCAATCAAAGCTGCACTGTACAAATGTATAAAAATTTAGAGTTCAGACGTAGCTTATTAAGTTTTTTTAACCAACAAACAAATGTGAATCATCTGTTGCATATTTGAGTTTTTCATCAGTATTTTATTGTTTTAAACATTAACAGAAGTAGTGACATATTCGGAAAGCTAATCATGTGAATTAGCTGTTAGGTATGTATACTCGTAGATTCAGCGGAGTAGTTAAACGAAGCTATGGGGAATTGGGGTTTAAACCACGATTTATCGCACTCAACCCGAGTCACAGATTAAATAATCCGGGCATCTATCCGACCTTGGCTCCCGATACGCTTATTTTTGTTTTTTTTTCGTAATATATATATATTTTTTTCTCTACGATACACGACGTGTTAATGCCAGAGTGACCGACCCTACTGAGGTTACTTCATTATCTTAGTTATCTGCCTAGAAACGTCTCTCGGTTTGGCTTTGGCCTTCCCACTTGCAATACCACAAGAGGAGACATGCCTATACCCACCACGTTGCCTCAATACGGGTTGGTGGGTTTTAACTACTACTATCTTACTTCTAATCCTGAATGTTGCTTAACATGCAAGATCGCAGCCCGAACGCGCTTGTCATTGCGACATTGAGCTCCTCTATGGTTTGAAGTGGATACTTTCCATGGATATAATGAAATACTATTACACTTAATTCGTTGTTTGTGCTAGTAATTTTTCATTCGTATAGATTTCTAATTATCCGTAATTAAATGATAAGTGTTATTCCCGGTGTGCTCGGCACAAGCTTTGTATTAATTAGCAAACTAAATGACGGTTTTACGGAAAACAACATCCCCTTGAATATTGTTACCAAAATGAAAATTAACGATTTTAATTATTTATAACCTTTTAGATTGTTGTTTTTGCACTAACAGTTATTTTTTTTTATCGAAAGTTACAACAATAATACCTACTTAAAAACAGCGTACTTTCGTATTCTTAGCAGACGAGCCGTCTCCCGAATTGAAAAAGGTCAAAGTTCAAGCTTCAATGTGTTATTTTTATTTATTTATTCTTAATTTAACTGTCAAGCTTGTCTGTGACACACATACTGGCTGCACTCAAATACATCAATTAACATTATTACTTAGTTAGGATGTCACTATTAAAACTATTTACAATGAAACAACATAGTTGCCAAGATTGAATTTCCGAGTGCGGCAAATCGATGTAGTAATTAAAGTTATTAAGAATAATGTAGATTATCTTTTCAACCAGCTAAAAGACGATTTTGTTTATATTCTTAAATGAGTTTTTAATGTTACAAATATCTGTAACAACTGTTTTGTTCGTCTCGCGCTCCTGAACAATAACTGTCTCGCGTATCCCTTATTATGACGTAAACCCTTCCTGGCTCGTTACACTCAATGTGTCATTCATTGTGTCATTACATGAATCATTAGAAGGCCATCTGTTTTGTTTATGTATGTAAACAGTTTAATTGTTTTAATTGGTTTGGTAATCAGCTACGTGTTCGCGGTTTTGTTCATTATTAGCGATATAGTAATAACGACTGCGGTCTCGTCCTATATTGAACTTTGCTTTGTAAATAGTATGTAGGTATTCTCACGGTGTCGTGTGAAAATCAAATAAATCATAATTATGCTAAGTAAATTACAGAGAAATATTGGCGATTTGCCTGGATACAAGTCTTTGGGTTAACCCTGATAAGGTTTGTCTTTCTCGATATGGCTAAAACAACTTATCTTGACGTAGCGGCTTGCATTTTAGTTAAGGATTGTGCATGTTAAGCAAATTTCGCAATGCAGAGTCACCGAGCCAAATTACAAATATCTTGAACTCCTCTGTAGTAATTTGAAAGGCCCTTACAGCCATATTTGTCCCGGCTATTGCCATAAAATGGCAGTCGTTAACACCCACCAATCCGTGTTAGGCTTTGACCCGTTATCACCATAATATGGTATAACAGTTGGGAATGCTACGAATATAAGCATGTACTACAATATACCAGGAAAGCTTAAGCTTTAGTGGAGCGTTTACGTGATGTTGACGAGCTTGGTAATCAAAACAGGGCACCATTTAGAGGCAATTCCCCAGCGCTACCTGTAAATGCTTGAGGACACACCATGTTTTTCTCCTTTTAAATATATATATGTGACGTTGTCAGTACTATATTTAGCCAAAAAACAATGAAATAAATACTTTATTTTGGTTAATCGTGATGAATCATGTTCTGTATTATTATTATCGAATAAAAAATATGATACACCTAAAATATATTACCTACCACGATGGTGTACTATCGGTTTTAATGCTGATTGTGCTTAACAGTTTGGTTTTGGTATGCAACTGTGATTTTGTCGGTAGAAGGCCAAAAGGGGAAAATACCTATGTATACCCAAAAAAACAACGATTGTTATTTTGCCAGTGTGTTGTTTTAAATAATTTTCTAGAAGCTTGTGACTATCAAGGTTTCAATTGCTATGCCGACGGTGACTTCAATAATGAGATATACTTAGGTCGCATACTTAGCACGACACCCGTTATGTTGCAGGCATTGCTTGGTTTTTAAAGGCCAATTCTGAATGTACAATTGATTTAAAATGGATACAAACTGCTTTTTAAATGGTTAGGTGAACGTTAAGAAGATTATGTATACGAAACCTGCCCATAAAAATTTTAAAATTATACGGAAACAAATACAGTGAAACCTATATTTTACAAATAAAGATATTCTATAAACTTGGGGATCCCGAAACCCGCTTGCTGAAAGCAGCCTATAATAATACCACTAAGTCCTGCAAAAGAGCCTACATTAGAGCGGATGCCCAGCGCGTTGCACGGGTCGGCCAAGAACTACTGACGCATCCTACGGGCAGCCGTAGCTACTGGCGTCTGGCCAAAGCCGTGCAATCGAACTTCTGCCAACCCCCGCTGCCACCATTGAGATGTCCTGACGGAACTTTAGCTCACAAGCCGGAAGCCGGAAGGTCAATCTCCTGGCCAAACTATTTGCGGCAAACTCCTAAAACGATGACTGCAATGCACAGCCACCTACAATTTTCCACTGTGGCCACACAATGCCCGATTTTAAAATCAGGCAGTGTGATGTCCGTGCGGAGCTGCAATCAATCGATGTCCGGAAAGCTAATGGCCCTGATGGCATCCCAACAATAGTCCTAAAAATGTGTGCAGCGGACTTGTCCCCCGTATTAACGCGCCTTTACCGTCTCTCGCTATCTTCAGGTTGTGTGCCGGAATCTTTGAGAGATGCTAATGTGCAACCAGTCCCCAAAGGATATTGATCAGATCCATCGAATTACCGCCCCATAACCGTAACTTCTGTTTTGTGCAAAGTAATGGAGCGCATTTTAAATAAACAACTTGTTCACTAGGTACCTAGAAGAACACTTCATAATTCACGATCGCCAATACGGGTTTCGGCCGAAAGGGTTAACGGGTGATCTTCTAGCGTACGTTGCACATCTCTGGGTTTGAGACAAGCGTGATGAGTCGGTGGCTGTTAGCCTTGACATAGCCAAGGCTTTTGATCGGGTCTGGCACAAAGCTCTTCTCTCCAAGCTCCCGGTATACGGTCTGCTTCCCCAGTTCTGCAAGTGGGTCGCTGGCTTCCTGCATGAGCGCAGAATCCTTGTTCTGTCTGATGGATGCGCTTCGCGGCTCATGTCAGTGAACGCTGGTGTCCCTCAAGGTTCAGTTCTGTCTCCTACGCTGTTCCTTCTGCATAACAATGATATGCTTCCACTTGGAAATATTAATTGCTATGCAGATGATACGGTGCATGGGGGATATAACGGTCACCCAGCGGCAGGGCGGGTTGAAACGAAATGAATCGAGTGAATCTTTTCATTGGTCTCAATCAGGTATTGAACCTCATATCTAATTGGGGTTCCAATAGTCTGGTTGAGTTAAATGAAAAGAAAACAAAGGTTCGTTCATGGCAAAAAAGTCACCATTCCTTCCCCTTCCAACTCTTCGGGTAAGTCTGCAGAGCAGTATCAACATGCTCGGTATCACGATTCGCTGCGATCTGAACCAGATGGACTACATCGAAGCCGTGATCGAAACAGCCCCACGAAAACTCGGTATTCTGAACAGAATGCGGCGATTCTGTACGCCTGACCAGTTGTGCCTTTTGTACAAAACAAGACACAGGTACGGTCTTGCGTAGAGTATTGCTCGCACATCTGGGACGGTTCCGCAAAGTACCTTCTCGATGCCTTTGACAGATTACAGCGTCGCACTGTACGCATTTCGGCAATGCAGAAGTCGCAATTACTCTTGAATCTCTGCAACTACACTCGCGAGCAAAAGTTTGGAATCACTCACTTGAAAAATTTATTTAGTAAGCAAGATCGCGCGAAACCAATTTCAAGTGATTCCAAACTTTTGCTCGCGAGTGTAGTTTAAGAATGAAATGAATGAAAAGTAAATTACGTACAAATGTACGTAAATTTACTTTTCCATAAAATAACTAAATTTTATTTTATTATATTTTTTTTTTCATCCCTTTTCATGTTTCGACTATCATGACTTCTGTGTTTATTTAAACCCTTGAATAACCACTTGTATAACACGTTTCCAGGATTCGGCGTGGGCCTAGCGTCATCCTCTTCCTTCGTGTCCCTCAACCATTACTTCTCCAAGAAACGTGGTCAGGCTGTAGGCCTCTCCATGGCTGGTACCGGCTTCGGGCTGATGGTGATGCCCCAGTTAGTGAAGTTGCTGTTGGGAGAGTATGGATTTAGGTGGACTGTTGTGATACTGGGCGCGCTCGCCTTCCATGCCGTTTTGGGCACGTGTCTTCTCCAACCGGTTAAGAGGCATTTAAAAGAAGTGCCCGTTGATTGCGAGATGCAGCATGTTAAGGTTAGCTTTGCTTTAATGTTTTTGATGAATAGAAAATGAGAAAACCTTACAGTATAAAGTATTTATGTGATATATTATTTAGATGTCGATATAGAGTGAAGTATCAAAAAACTCATTGGAGTAATTTATTAATCTCAATAGATTTATCCTGCCGAAGTAAGTGAATGGACTTCAAAAGAGGGCTAAATACCTAGGTTCAGGTCCATATGATGTTATGGAGATAATTTTATCTTATTTAACCGAATCTATATGGACTATAAAGAGATCATGTTAAAGAGGTCCAAACACTTAGGGGTTCAGGTCCTTATTGATGTTATGGAGATATTAACATATCTAAACCTAACAAACTGTTTTCCAGGAAATGGAGTGCATACACGAAAGCGACGAAGAAGCTGAAGACAAATTTGAGATCAACCCGCTGGTCACCTATCCATTACCTAAGTTGACACCTCAACGGTCCCATAACAACTTGAACCACCCGTCAGTGCGGACGATCGGAATGCCCAGAGCCAAAACCTGCGATAAACCTCTACAAGACTTCGAGAAGAATGCTAAGCTGGTTGGGTTAACGACCGCTGCGTCGGTGGCTGCGATGCCGCGCGTGACTTCTAGCGGCAGTATGACTGAAGCGGCGCGCAAAAGGAAGGTGTCGGTTATATCCAACATATCCAATATGGACTTCACGGGCAGCTATTTGCAGCTGTACCTTGATGTAGGTATAACACCTTTTTTATTTATTGTCATTTATTGTCATTTATTTATGACACACGTAAATTAGGTTACTTTCAGAGCAGAGAGTACGGTCCGTACAATGTACAGGCCCACCTTACGATGTTTTTTTTTTTGATAAATAGAGCATTTTCAGCGTCACCGAATTTTTTGGGGGCGGTGATAAACTTAAAGAGTTTGAAACGAAGCACAGTCAGAGAATTTCTAGAGGGAATGGCATCGCGCACTTGTGCGTGTCCTCGTACCCTACTAGATTCTTCGAGCGTTTTGGATCGGCTCGGAACTTGCGACGATGTTTCATATAATCATATAATATATAACATTATATGAAGATAATGATGTAGATGGTGTTGCCATAAAAGCAACACAATTCGTGAGATATTCAACATGAGATATACCACCCTGAAATAGTTTTTGGTTTCTTGATATAGAAATAGTGTTATTACAATTGTGCTTTAGCCCCAGCTAGAGAGCCCGTGGGAGATGAATCAAGCAATATTAAATTGAACAATATCTATTTTAGTTACTGGAAGTAAAGGAGCATCCAGAAGAGGTAACATAGCCATTGCAAATTATACCAACAACGACCGGCATGATAACGCGTGATTTTGCAATCAACTAAATTATTAAGTCTGTGTGATAATAACATTCATAAACATCTTTTAATATCTTTTAATTTTTGACGACCTCGGTAGCCGAGTGGCTTGCACGCCGGACTTTGGGCGACGCTAACTCTGAGGTCCCGGGTTTGATTCCCGGTCGAGTCGGTGTCGAAAACGAACTTTTCGATATTGTGTCGGGTCTGGGTGGTTGTGGTACCGTCGTTGTTTCTGATTTCCATGAAACAAGTGCTGTAGCTACTTACCTTGGGATCAGAACAATGTATGTGATGTTGTCTCATATATTATTTATTTATGTTATTTATAACCCTTAATTTTACTCTTCTACCCCCCACTTCTTGGCAGAAACGTTGCTTTGACGCAACACTTAATTGTATATGCTTAAATCAACTCCAATTTCACTACGATAATTCCTTCGATGTTTGTTTATGTCTTATGCAAGCGTGTTCAAATGTTTTCTATATACTGTTTAGAATTAATATTATAAATACGATGTCAATTTCCTATGAATTCACCTCATTATACACCGTGACTGGCTAGACGACAGACGCGTTAAAGGAGGTGTATAAGAAGCCGATACCTGTTCCATTAAAAATTAAAAAACACCACCTTAATTTTTTACTTTCATCCTAACTGAAATGGTTTTTCTACTTATTTACAATTTATACCCGGGCGAGCGAAGCGACTAGCGAGGCGTGTTGTCCGCGCGTGCGGTTGACCTTACTCGTGCGTGTTGTACAGACGCCTGCACATCAACCTACCACAAACTGTCAAATTTCCTCAAAATACTTTAAACTTTATGACCAAAGCATATGGTTGAAAATGTATTGAAGAAATTTGACAGTTTTGGATACGTTGATGTGCAGGTACATGCGAAATGCCGATAGTTCACTTTTTAAAAGCGCGTAATAACTCGCGTGTTTTAAAATTTGCTAGCACTTTTTTTTAAATATAAGGGATGTAGATAAGTTACTAGTTTACCTTCTTAAACGCGTCCGTCGTCTAACCTTTCACGGTGTACATGTAAATGATTGGTGCAAACTGTATCAGATAGTATTAACAATAGATTATAGTATCTGGTTAGTTTTTTGTAGCGATTTGTTATTAGCCGCTTTGATTGTAGCTCTGGAAATCGTTTACTACCTATTAATATTAATCCGATAGGATAGTTATATTACTAAATGTAAATAAGATTTACAGTTTGATTAATTACATTTTGTGTTTGTAAGCATAATATTAAAATGTATGATGAAGGATGAGAAAAGTATTTGGCGCAGCGAGTGGCGCGTTCGGGTTCGATCTTGCAACTTTCGCGAAGCCGAGTCACAGGGTTGACAAACAGGGTACAAATTACTATTTATAGGTCTTCCGAGCTTAGTCTAAGAAATGTTGGAAGCTGAACAGACAGATGCTCGGGTTGAATGCGAGATATCATGGTTATCATGGCTCCATTAGACTACTGACTACGTGAACCCATGCTTACACAAGCATATAGCTTTGTCGGTGTGTTAACAGGATTTTTAATATTAGCGCATTTTTCCTTTTTTTCAAAAGTAATGAAAGGCTGTTGGTCCCGGTTGCTGTCACAAGATGGTCGTTAAAACCCACCAACTCGAATTGGGCCAGCGTGGTGGGTTGTGGGTCTTCCCATGTATTAGTGGTATTGTTTATGTAGGAAGTCCAGAGTTCAGCGGTGCTGGAGGGGCGTTTATAGTGTGATGGTAGCTTACCAGATGATAAAGCTACCCCATTGTTTCCATGGATGCCGAAAAAAGCGATTGTCCGTATTAAATTCACAATTTATACGTTTTGATTGCTTTTGACCTTTCACCGGGCCAAGGCCTGCCCCCTTAGTATTTGGAATCTAGTTTCCGTTTTTTCGTACATCCATACATCAGACAGTGATATATTAACCAAAACCTAAACCCTATTATTACGCCTTTGTGGTCGGTATTTAGAAAAAAAAACAGGATTTGAAATACTTTTGTTTTGTTTTCAGACAGCAGACGAAGAAGCTATCCAAATGAGGTCATTCAAAAAGTCCGAACCGGAGGAAGAGAAAAAGAAGGGTTTCTTTAGGAAGTTTATAGCGCTTATGGACTTAGATCTACTGAAAGACTGGTCGTTTTTGAACCTTTTACTTGGCCTCTCACTTTTTTGGAGTGGGGAGTTGCAATTTAGGATGTTGACGCCTTTTTTTATAAGAAGCTTGGGGTACAACATGAATGACACGGCGTTTTGCCTCTCTATGACCGCCATCACTGATATATTGGTGCGGATGATACTACCCCCTATATTTGATAGAACGACTATATCGAAGAAAATGATATTTTTTATATCCGCTTTCTTTTTAGCGGCAACCAGATCGGGTGAGTCATATTTTTAAATGAAATACATACATACACGTCCTTCTTATAACCAACTAATTTTGAGTATACTCTCCATTAGCGAGTCGATTTAGGATAAACAAAGTAGGGTTCCGGGGTGGTATATATAACATCAGTGATGGGTTGCTAGCCGATCGCCTGATGTACGAGTATCTTGGAACCCTTGTCCCTCAGTCGGCTCTAACAACATGCACGGGAAGTTAAGCAACTGATACATTATTTTCACGTCCCAGACCAGCCCTCCGACCGTCTAACTCGATCGCTATTGATCGCTTTAAAGGCGAGGCGAGGAGACGCGTCATCTTGTCATTTCGAAAGCAATATGAAAGCAATATCGATAGCTATAGGCTTTAGCTTCCGATATAGCTTTCATATTGCTTTCGAAATGACAAGATGACGCCTCCTCCTCGCCTCGCCTTCAAAGCGATCGTAAGCGATCGAGTTAGTCGGTCGGCCCCCAGCTTGGTACAAGTGAAGTGAAGTGGGTCAAAGTGTTACTGCGAGGGGGAAACCTCAGCAGGCCCCATTAAGATAAGCTTGGTACAAAATATATTAAATGCATATATTCATTATTATTAAAGAAAAGGGGCGGCTTTTTTTTAAAATTATATTAGAAGGAGGCAAACGAGCAGGCGGGTCACCTGATGGGAAGCAATCACCGCCGCCCATGGACATCCGCAAAACAAGAGGAATCGCAGATGCGTTGCCGGCCTTTAACCCCAGCTGTCCCAGGAAATCTAGACACAATAGATAAACAATGCGTACTGAACTCGATATCGAGTCATCTGGACGTAAGTGGTTAAGGAAGGAATAGGCTCGTTTCTTGAAGATCCTTACGTCGTAATGGTCCGGAAATACCGCCGCCGAGAGCTGGTACCACAGCACTAGTTCGTGGTAAAAAATTATGTGAGAAACGCACAGTAGCAGACCGCCATCCATTAAGATGGTGAGGATAGAAAGACAGTCGATTGTGCGTAGTGCGGTGCAGGAAATCAGCGGCAGGGATCAAACCGAACAATTCCTCAGAGCACTCCCCATGATAAAGGCGATAAATTATACAGAGAGACGCATCCTACCTACGCGACGCGGCCTACCCACTAAAAACCAATTATCAACCCCTGCAACAGCGATTTCCTAAATAAGTGATTTTCTGTTTGCCGTACAAAAAGAATTTCGTACAAACAAACCAAAGCAAAAATCAACCATAATATTTGTTTGCAGTGTTAGCGGAGCAAAGTGAATGGGTGCCGCTGATGATCTGGCTGTCTATCTGCGGCTTCTTCCGCGGCATGTGCCTCAGCAACTTCACGCTGACCATCTCGGAGTACTGCCCGCTGGAGAAGCTGCCCGCGGCGTTCGGCCTGCACATGGTCAGCAAGGGGGTGTTTGTGGTCGCCATTGGGCCTTTGATTGGTAAGGAATAATTTTTTCCCTTTTTTTACTGAGTTAATGACTTCGAGTGGTTAGCATATTAGCCAGTGTCAATGTAATTTTTCGTACAAGTTAAATTAATAAACATACATTATTCTTTCCAAGACAATGAACGTTATTTGAAAAGAGTAAAGATATAGGATTTTTTCCATAGTTAATGGCTTCAAGCGGTTAGCACATTTAGTCAGTGCCAAAGTAATTTCTTACAAGTAATATTAATAAACATACATTATTCTTTAGACGATAATGAATGATAAATAATGATAATAGAAATGAGTAATGATAAAAGACATTCCCCCCAACTCCTTAAGTATTGTTAAAGATGTAAGGGTTTACTGAGAACTCCCGCAGAAATATTGAAAGAATTTGAAAAGTGACTTTGCAATCTTTTGTTTCATTAGCGAACACTCATGCACGTTCACGAACACTTATAGTTTATAATCCACCATTACTGCCCATTAATAATCGACTTAACACAAATTTTTGAAAATAAAACTATACCGCTGACATGACTATTCTCTTTCCAGCCAAGAAGTCAATTGTATATTTAACAACTTAACTGCCCAAAAATTTAAATAATAAAAAATCTATTGTTTTGTACCACATGTAATGTGACTCATGGGACAGTGAAGTTTTTAAAAATATTATTATAACCAATCTCTTCAGTCAGTCTGTCAGGGGGGCGATTTTTGAACCGGTGACTAATTCTCACGCTATAATATCAACTAATAGTGCTCCTTTTTCTCTTATATCAAGGTCATTGGTAACTTATTTTTACCACCAAAAATTGTTAAACGATATTATTTTTAAATATATAAATTAATAAAATACATAATTTGTAGTAAGACAACCCCAGAGAGTAATGCAAATACTTGTGTTGGGTTGCCTCGCTCTTAACTTAGCGCCAGTAACAATATTGGGCCAGTTTTAACATTTTTATTATGTAAGTAAAGTGCCTAATAATCAATGTGTTTCATGTAACTTTTGATTTCGAGATTCGAGACCAGACAGTATATGTTTTCCAAATGAGTTAGTATAACAAGTTACGCGTTGCTTACTTACACGTCAGGATCGCACTACGAGATCACAAAACCGAGAAATGGCTTCGACAATGAATGAAGCCAAGTCACCGACGTCGAGAAGATCGCCCAAATCAAATGGTGCAAATGGTGGACACGTTGCTTCAAAATTACTCGTGGTGCAAGAATCTCGTCGAAGACCCTCACTTCACGTTTGAGGCTTCCACGAGCGGGATTCGAACCCGCACCCCATGACATGGCGGGTCAGGTGCACTACCAACTATACTATCGTGGCTCAATCCAACTTGCCGAAATTAATCAACACTATTTACTCTTACTCTGCAAGTAAGCCAAAGGAGCCCTCTTCATCTATCAGAAGACATTAGGCAAACCTAAATGTAGCCTAAATCATTGGGAAACATCCTTAAAACTTTATCTTATTTTATTTCAGGATATGTAAGAGACTACACAGGCAGTTTCGCGGTGTGCATTCACGTGCAAAACGCACTGATCATGTCGTGTGTACTAGTGTGGGGCATCGAGTACGCCCTACAGTTCACTCGTCGCAGAAAAATAGTGCAGATTTAGTATTAGTTAAGCTCGTCGGAAAATCGCCCGTATGTAGCGTGCGGTAAGGTCCTGTCTTAATCACGATTTAATTTTCGTGATAGCTTTAAATAGGTCAATGTGTAATCAAACTTATTTGTCTAAATACTTTTTGCGTACGACTGCTTTAGTTGCACGGTGTTTCGTCTCCCTCTTATCAGTCGTATATGTTTAATGAAAGAAAGAGACGGGCAATTTAACTAAAGCACTTGTACACAATGTTGATCTAAGACAAAATTATATTACAATATAAACAACACGTCTATATAATTACCTCTTTTGGTATATTTGTAGTGAATATGTGGTTATTGGACCTAGCAACTATATCTTCCTTACGTCTTCTCTCCAGTGCCACACTCTTATCATGACATTTTGAATGAATTTTATCGAATTAGTACTTTACAATGGAAAATCATGACTAAATTAATGACTTATAATAGTAGAATTTTGTGTAGACATTTTACTCCTTGATAGCAGTTGATATTGACGGGACTAAACATTAAGGAACTCTATGGATATGACGAGATGACAACATAGACTAGATAGCTCTATAAAAGTAATTATAATATAAAACGATAAAACTTGATATCTGTATTTGATTGACTGATGATTTATTTGTGACGTGTTACATTCATACAGTACCTTGATGACTATTGAATTAGCGAAGTTAGACAAATACAATCTAAGTAGATAGTAATCAACTTATAGTTAGAATTTGAATTACGTAAGCTCACTGAAATTTTAATATAGTAGTAATATATAGTTTTACTAAAATATATCTTAGTCTTGAGAGTTTATATTTTCTATACTATTGTTTTCCTTATATGTATAATATTTTTTACATTTATTTTATTTAAGATATTTTAAATTCAGTGAGCAATGACTATACAATATCTTTACAATCGACGACAAACATGGCTATGCAATATACTTTGTCATAAGTACTTAACTTATTATGCAGACACGTGACAGTTTCTATGGAACAACAATGTGTTAACGAATATTGACATATAGTATGTTAATTTCAGCTGTTTTTGTGGCCGACTGTCAGTTGTCACATTCAGAATGTGTGACCCTTTAGAAGTTGAGTTGTAATAATCATATTTTTAGATGGCTGTTTGTAGTTTTGAAACGTTTTATGTAGACATACAAGTATTTTAGATAATTCTTCTAGCCAATGTATCCATTTCCTGATAAGTGTCAGAGATTCTGTCTAGAACTTGCTATGTATATAGCTCTATCGTTCTTTCCATTTAACATAAATGGACACCTTGTACAGCGTAAGCTGTATTCAGCGTAAGCTGTACTTTATATCATATGTATGTATTATATCATATGTATTTTATATCATAATCAGTAACGGTTCTCATACTTTTCTGCGAAACGCTCATATGCGTATGAGTGCGGTAACATGTTCGTTGGTCGAATACAATTAACATAAGCAAGGACATTTTTTTTAAAACTAATGATTATCCGTCTGATATTATTATGATAATTATTCTTTCGAACCCTGGTGTACACACGCCTGCACATCAGACTACCACAAATTGTCAAATTTCGTCAATAGACTTTGAACTTTATATATATCGCATATGGTTGAATATTTATTAAAGAAATTTGACAGTTTTGGATAGGTTGATCGGTTGATGTGTAGGCGTCTGTACGACAAAAGTCTTAAATGTATAGTGCCTTACAAATAAACAAAGAATAAGGAGCGAATAGTTATTCAGTGTTTTATCTCTTTTACTCTAATTTGAAATGACGTTTACATGACAGGAACAAAACACGGAATAACTATTCGGACCTTATTCTTTGTTTATTTGTAAGGCACAGTGTCATGACACTTATCAGTAGTTGGGTAGTGGTTTTATTTAGATAGACTGTTCAAGAAGGCAAGTCAGTGGTTTTCTGTGAGTGTTATATATAAATAAAGGCAGCATGTCTAAAAGGGTAAGAAATAACGACTAAATTGTAGTACTACTTAGTAGTGCTTATTTTAATGCGAATAGGATTCAAATTTCCATTCAATATAAGATATAATGTGCTTTGATTATTACTATTATTGTTAATTAACATTAAGTATATATAGTAATTACTTTACGCAATATCTATTACGTAACAGGTCAATCGAATGTTTTATTGTCCAAGTGTATTTATTAAATATTAAATGCAGCTAACCACTATAACCTTATAACTATGTAACTGTTATTGATTCGTTGGGAACTAACTTATTGGTAACACCGTATATGTTTATTCGTATGCATTTTACTTTTATCACAATTATAATTCATAAATTACGATTTGGCAATCTGCGTATTATGTCTTCCAAAACATCAGATCAATAAACTAAGGCGACGATATGTATGACACTTACTCTGTGTTTAGCTTTTACGAAATAACTTATAAAGTATGTTTATTTTTACTTTATTTGAATTTTAACTTTTACGGATCTACGCTCTCTTTATTTGCACAGCGTACGTAGTAGACAGAAAGCCTTAGCAAGTTATAAGTTATTCGAAAACAAATGAAACAAAGTACCAGTGAAAAAAGTATTGATATAAAATTTTTATGTTGATTTGACAAAAAATAATTTTAGAAACGATGTTTATTTATATTATTATTTAAACAAGAATCCATTTTATGTTAACGATGACGACTAAGCTGTTATCTTTGGAACTTTTTAAAACATCCTGCAGAGGGCGCAAGAAGTACCTCACGACCAGTATACGATGTTTTATGGTGTTCATGTCGTCTTCATACGTTTATTAGTCTGAGTGTAAATATTTACTTACGTATATCAATATTACTTCTTGACTTGTGATTTAACTGACCAAATATATTGAAGTACTTACTAATCTACAATTTATAAACTCTATTAATTAAACTTATATCATTATTGTACTTATACAGTGATTTATATTTTAAACGTTATGAAACACGCAAACTCGCAATTGTTTTAGTTTTGTTTTATCTTTTACAAATCTCTTTGTTTTTATGCGCTCTAAAATGTTTAATTAATACAAAAATATTATTTATAGCTACACAATATAAGGTGGAGTGCCATGTCTATATATTCATAGTATTTTTGTACTTAACATTTTAATAGGCACTTAAAATGAATTTAATCGATATTTCGGAAACGTCTGTGCCAATTTTATGTCAAATTTTTAAACTCTGTAAAGGAATATATCTTATTAAATACATGTAGGTATTTAATGTGTTTATTAATTTAAGACATGTCATATATTAGAATATTAGTATTAGTCCATAAGATGTGGAGTTGACGAGTGAGAATTGTTAATATAACAAGAGCTATTTCGTATAATATAGTAAATATTTAGAGATGATAAAGGCTTCTGCCCATTACAACGTGTCATACCGTTACCACAATAGGACCGTGTTAGACGCGAAAAACTATTTCGTATTTAACTATGCCCACTGCAATTGATTAAAAGCCCTCTGTAATCATAACATACATAACGTCGTAAATACAACTTTGACTCGTTTTTTGCATGTCTTGACACTGGGACGGTTATGAACAACGCTATAATGGGCATAGACCTCAAGTTTCATGATCCTATAAATGCCTTAGGGCTGAGGCCTTGCTTAATGAACAGAAGCAAAAGGTTAATCGGGCGTCTAATAAGGTGGCGTCTTCGTCGCAGTCATGCGTTTTAGCAACGATCAGAAAAGTTACGTTAACTTGGTCAGTATTCGGATGGGTGATTCAAAATTGTTTTCGATTTTTGCGCCAACTCTCACAAATTTCGATTGCTATGGAAAATTTCAGTTATAAAAATCGTGTCTCGAGTCCTGTAAAAATATTCATCAGGTAACTATTATTAACCTTTTGTTAACTAATACGAGGAAGTCGTGATATACAACTCCACACTAGCCCATTGACGATTGGTTGGCATGAACTGTAAACGCCTCTGTGGCTGAGTGGCAGAGCGCTCGGGCCGATAACCGAAGGTCCCGGGTTCAATTCCCAGTTCGGGCAAATTGTATTTCGGATTTTTCGATGCATAGCCCGGGTTTGTGATTGATCACCAACCCGCATTAGGCAAGCGTGGTTATTAAGCCATTACCCATCAATTGTAGCGATGACTTGATTTCAATGATGGAAGCCTTTGCCCAGCAGTGGGACAATTATAGGCTGTTTACTTTTACTTCCTCAGCCAAAACTATTAACGCGCCAGTCAATATCTGGTCTGATATATGATATATCAGACATCCTTGTATTGACTTCAAAGTTCGAACTCCATTCTGCTTTTCAAAAACGCCAAGCTTTGGATCTTGGATCAAATAGACTTTGAACATTATACAACTTAACAATAAAACAGTAAGAACTGGTTAAAGTCTTATACATCGTGTACTTATTATATTATTTGCTCTCCACGACTCCGGTTCACCCGAGCCTTTAGAGGTGCCCTTGGGTTGTTCCGCTCGCGATTCCAATCTAAACGCCTAGGAGAATCTAGTAAAGGACGGGGGCACGCAGGCCCTTCTTTACCATTGGGCACTCTGGGCGAGTGCCCAGGGCTCCCCGCAATCGATGGGGCCCCCTTGTCCCTGCTAGATCACTTACCGATAACTGATACTACCGATAAATATATTTGTTTTGCGAAACAAGAGTTACTTACTTATTGACTTTTTTGCTTTTTAATTCAAATAAATAGACCAGATGAATAAATCTAGAGTTTTGCTTAAACAGACAAAAGGAGTAGACTAGTACTAAAATCTAGCGTAGCATATAGATCCCATTATCCGTAAGTGTCTAGGGCCTCCAATAGGTTGAAGACGGCCCTGGGGGCGCGCTTGCGTGAGGCCATCCCCTGTAGCAACCCTCTGAGGATGTCCAACAATTACGGATTGTATTTTTTCTTTCTCGCCAACCACAAAAACCCAGTAACATTAAAAAACATTGGCGGCCATTAATGATCATCGGCGGCTAACATCAATATCTTTCCAATTTGCTGTACAAATTAAAAAATAACCTTTATTCTAAATAGAACAGGTGGAACACGTGATGTTCTTAATGTTTAATTAATTCTATGCGTTTATTAAACCAAAAACTTGTTTATCCTTATAAACTATGACATGTATTAGCTTAACGTACCTATAAGGCTGTTATGTGGAACAATAGCTTACGTGAGCTATTTTTTTTGTCTTCGATCTACATTAAAAAGCAATAAATACAACTTTATATTAGGTCATGTGACATATTCATTATCGCTATATTATCTTTATTTTTATTTTTATACATTTCAGCATAAATTATGTTTATTAAGTACAAGTCTGACGGTTGGTGTGTTGTGTAAATTGCGTTTTAAATAAAGTGTGATGACAATTTGTTGATTATGTTTACGTTAAACGCAGCGTTTGTTTTTGTGCTATTTTTATTCCACTGTAAGATTGTTTCGAGGTGATTGTTACTGTTTTGAATGGCATGTACCTTTAATTTTATCAATAAATATTTGTTTAGTGTTTAATTCGAGACTTAACGTAGACGCAGTTATGAATTATTTGTTTGTACTTATAATACTACTTTTGTAGGTAGTGGTAAAAAAACCATAATAATTATATTAATTATACAATTACAAAAATACGTTTTAAATGACAAAAACGGTTTTTTAAGCTAATGTATTTTCTTTGTGTAACTGCAAATCTGGAGTTCTACTCCGTTAATCAAACTTTGGATCATCGCTACTGTGGCAATGCGCACATACGCATGCGCATTCGTACGTACCTATGTAGGTATTTAACTAAATATAGTTAATAGCGCGCTCCACAATGTACAGTCGACCACACATCAAGTTATAAGCATTGCAAACACTTTATTACATAACTGACAACCAACTATAACAATTGATGCACGGTCGACTATATAACGAAATTTGCATCGATGATCGAATGCCCGACTAATGGAGTGGAAAACTAAATCGATAATGACGATTTAGTCAATAGTACAGTTTCGCAATTACAAATAAATGTTGTTGTAAAGTACATTATTAAAATATTATTGTAAGGTTCTTTGTTTCCGTCATATACTTACAGATTTAGCCTAACGGCTATTTATTTTTTTAAATAATGAAAATGCATTTTCTTTTTATACGCCTAAAGCTCTTCTATATTATTATTATATGATTTAAATGTACTATCTTAAGAAAATATTATTTAAATATAAATAGCCAGTTTCTTTTGGAATTTCAATAACGTAATTATCTTTTGTGATGTTAATTGAAGTAAAATGCAGCTTATTTCGAAGTAAGATTAACGTGTGAGTTCAAATGACGGTGCGGGAAGATTATTTGAATAATTCCTCTATTTGTTCCGAATTATATGTGAATTGTTTTGAAACATTTAAAGATGATTGAGAAAAGACAATGGATTAAATGAATAAGTGGTTACCGAAACCTATTGTGTCATTTTACACCTTTCACCCATGCTTTAATGTATACTATGCCATACATAGTAATTTTATTTGACTGTAAGGCCTGTGCAAATTTGTATGGCATTGACGTAACGCCTCCTAGTGGAATACAAGGATAGCTAAAATTATACCATACAAATTCTCGTTTTCGTGAACTAGGCTAGACGCGCCCTATACCTGAAAACTCCTAGTAGTATTTCTATGTAGAAACTTCTATTTAAACATAAAATTCTGACAGAACGCACTCAAACGATAAAATAATATAGGTACTGAATTGCAAACTTTATTTCACATTGCCGGCAAGATGTCGGTGCGCTAATGTAATGTACTCATCTCTTCGTTCTAGTATAGAACATATAGCCACAGTCTATCCAACCTCTTTCTTACAGCCCGTTCACACATGGTGTCCGTATTTACAGTAGCCTTTTTAACGGATACGATAAAAAATTATGCTCTGTTCACACAAGCACCATATTACGTTCAACGTATCTGTCGTTACTGGATGCGATGTTCACAAAGCGAATTCGCAGTATATCACCGCTTCTCTACAAGGATGGACGTTGTGTTGTATTGGTACTATCGCCGTC